>CM073566.1:17517028-19917028 GCA_037074615.1 Leucaena leucocephala
TTCCATATGCGGGAAAATCATTTATAGTCCACAAGATTGCTGCATGCATGATAAAATTTGATTTAACATACGCATCGTACGTCTGTACCCCTACTTCCCACAATTGGTTCAGCTCCTCAATCATTGGTTGGAGGTAAACATCTATTTCATCACCTGGACACTTTGGACCAGGAATAAGAAGTGTCATCATGAAGTACGGGCTTTTCATACACAGCCATGGTGGCAAGTTATACGGTAGCAAGACAACAGGCCATATACTATGATTAGCACTCATATTCCCAAAAGGTTGAAATCCATCACTTGCTAAACCCAAGCGAACATTTCTTGGATCAACAGAGAAGTTAGGGTATTGATGGTCAAAGTGTTTCCAAGCTAAAGAATCAACTGGATGTCTCAGTACATCATCATTTGAGTGTTTCTCCTTATGCCACCTCATTTCTTTAGCTGTATCTCTTGACATATAAAGTCTTTGTAACCTAGGTGATATAGGAAAATGCCTCAAGACTTTATGTGGAACCTTCTTCCCTTTCTGTTTATTTAGCTTCCATCTAGGCATTTGACACTTAGGACATGATTCTGCATTTGTGTGTTCTCCCCAATACAATATGCAATCATTCTCACAAGCATCAATTTTATTGTAATCTAAACCCAGATCGCGAATTATCTTCTTAGCTTCATAGAATGAGTCTGGCACTAAAGCCCCTTCTGGGAGAACTTCTTTTAACAAGCCCAACAACACATCCATAGATTTATTACTCCAATGGTTAAGGCACTTCACTTGAAGCAACTTTACAATAAAAGAAAGTTTAGACATCTTCACACAACCTGGATAAAGTGCAGTTTCAGCATCTTCTAATAAGTCAAAGAACCTTTTAGCCTGAACATTAGGCTCCTCCCTCTCGTTGTCGCTAGTATTGGTATAATCCACACATGGAACTCCATGTGCATCACAAACCATCCTGACAAAGTTGTCATTATCAGTAGCATTTTGAATGTCATGACTGGAAGCTCCACAATCCGTCTTAAATGTTCTAATTTCCCCATGCAACTCCCACACATCGTAACTATTCCAGAAACCCTTGCTCAATAAGTCTGTCCTAACATCTCTTCTCGCTTTAAATATAACATTCATGCATCTTTTACAAGGGCAACGTATTTGATTTACCACGCCAGGTTGACTAAATGCCCATTCTAGAAAAGCATCCACTCCTCTAATGTATGATAGGTTGCCTCTATCTTTAATATGTAACCAACTTTTATCCATTTATATTCCCTAAAAAGTTAAACCAGGAGTCAATTTATAACATTAAATGAGAATAATAACTTTTAATATTGAAATACCATAAAGAAGCTATGAAAAGAGGGAGTGAGAAGTGTTGTCATTGAGACATTTTAGTGATTAAATTTTTTTCTTAAAATCTTATAGTAATTCTCTCATATTTTCAAATATTTGCAAATGAGACCTCTCAACTATAATAGTGCCAAAAGAGTACCCCCGACCCCAAGAGATTGAAGAGAGCGAATATATATTTAAGGAGATACGACTTTCCACATTAGCAGAGGAGCATTGGTTCCTAGTTTCAGATATTCAGGTGGGATTTACTGTCATAATTCAAATTGCAAATATAAGCTTGTGCCAAGTAGAGAGGGGAAATCCCAGAAATGAAGTAAAATCATAGAAGCGAACGTGCTCAAATAGTAAAGTATCACTCATCATCATGCATAATGCTACATCATTGCTTTTCTTAAGAGGAACAGACGCTTCATTAATCAAAAAACATAAATGCACTCACTTAAGAAATCCCATACTTCATCTCAACTCAGCATTGATTATCATGAAAACTAGATACTTGTAATTCAGATAACAACCTCTGAACTGAAGGGCCAAAACAAAACCCAGAGATCTTAATGCACCCTTGTAATAGAAGTACAAAGCTAATTGTCCTATTCCCAATATGAACAGATTTAGAAATAATATTTTCCCCCAGCTGAAATGACATGTTTGGAGTCATTAGTACTCTGGACCCCAAATCAGATTAAAACCAATTCATTAAGACATGATCATACATAAGCAGTTGAGAACACACACATATATACTTACGGTTTGTGAGGTTTGCTGTGCTGCACAGAAGATACTTTTCGGATCTGAAATGGATTGGTATGGAATTCTTCAGCTAAAAACTGGCAGATGAAGCAACCATTAAAAAACAGTTCAAGCTTATCAAAATTGAGATCATAACACTACCATTTCATAGAGCCAGAACACATCAACTGAACGGCAAAACCAGGGGAAGAACAAAATTGGACAGAAACCATGATACAAGAGCTAAACTGACAAATGAAGACAGGTGAATCAAGAAAATGTAGAAGGCGAGAACGAAGCTCCCCCTTCTGGACAGAAGCTCCCCCTTCGGTCAACCAAAACAGCAGTGACATAGGGAGATTAAAGCTTCATTCCACACTTTTAAACTTCATTAATTACTTAATCAGACATTGAATCTCAAAACCCCAAATTTCAACATTCACAAAACCTAAAACGCATCGACACAGCAAATTTGAGAGCAACCCCAGCGTCCACCGATTTTGGTTCGGTTTGAAGTCAGAAAACGCAAATTTTTACTAATTTTCACTGAATCAACCAAAATCTACTCAAAATATTGAGTTTAATCGGTGACCCACCCCATAATCGAAAGAAAAAAGACGAGAAAATAGAGGCGAGAAATTGAAGACGGCGCTCGGAGAACTCACCTCTGATGGCTGACGACGTCCCAAACATTAGGGAATTTTTATAAAATTTTTTGAGTAAATAACAACCTCTAACTATTTTTCTTAAATTTTTAAATAAATAAGTCTTTCATTCTAGAAAAATAGCTATGAAATCTCTTCGGGGTAAATAAACTCTTTCATAATTTTCTATACTCCCAAAATACTTATTTTATAATTTTTTCTTATTTTTTAACCCAAAAATATTTTTAATGAATATTCATTCGTTCATCATTTTTCTAAAGTTTCACTTTTAATACTTTTTAATTTCAGAAAAATATTATTAAACTCAACAATATCTTATAAATTCTTTTTATACAAGTTAGGATGTTATATAAAATATAACAATATATGGCATATGCAACAGTAACTAAAAATATATATACGTTTGTATTTTATGTCTATTATTTCTCTCCCTCTCTCTATCTCCCTCACACACATCTCCCTCTCTCTATCTCCTCCCTTACATTATCTCTAACACACACATATTAACTCTCACTCTCATTGACAAACATTTATAATATCTCTCTCATTGACATATCCATGTTTCATCTCCTATTTTCGCATGCATCACATTTTTGTTTGTATAATCTTTCTTTAGTATAATAACATATGAAATTCTTTTATTTATTATTTAAAATAAAATTATTCAATAATTTAATTTTATATATTATATAATTGTTTAAAATAACTTCAAATGAGGAAAAATGTATAATCACCTTTAGCGTTGACAATCTATATAATACATTAATTAAATTTAAGATTACAAAATTTTGAGCTTCAGCGGCGACAATAAAAGTCGCCGCTGAAAGTAGAGTCGCCGCTGAAAGTCCTACTTTCAGCGATGACTTTTATTGTCGCCGCTGAAAGTCCTACTTTCAGCGGCGACTTTTATTGTCGCCGCTGAAAGTCCTACTTTCAGCGGCGACTTTATTGTCGCCGCTGAAAATTCATTTTCAGCGGCGACTTTTTGTGTCGCCGCTGAAAAGTCGTCGCCAAAGATATATTTTTTTGTAGTGAATTGAAGCCACGAAACTATGCGAAACATTTATCCTTAAGCTATTATAGATTTTGATATTAGGAGGGGGGACGGATATTCCAAAGTTGTACATAAGAAACACAGTTCTTAAATATCATTATCGTAAAAATATGACAATTATATATGTATGTTAAGTAGTAATTCAATATAAGGTGTATTAATTCAATTGGTACATAAATAATATAATTAATGACTAAAATAATGAAAAAAACCTACCAAAATGATATGAATAAATGTATAAAAATATAAGGTTGTCAACTCCCCAACACTTAGCCTTTTGTACTCTTGGGCAAAATATTAGTAAAGAGAAATTCAACAGTTAAATTTAATACAAGCAAACATAAAATTGAAGAGGTAAAAATATGTAATCAACTCAAGCAGCCTCTATACCTAATCAATCAATAGTCATGGAATAGTTCGGTACAAAGAAATTAACACAAGAGATATAGCAAGATAGAAAAAAAATAAACATAATATATCTCTGATAAGGTACAAGTGTCTCACTCATCTCTTAAATAGTGAATTTTTTTTACTCAATCCACCTAAATTAGCACCTACCATAGACTTGTAAAGATTCTATTATCTCCACCACTAACATACCATAGATTCATGATCAAGGGGACTTTGTAGGGTTATAATGTTGGTAAAAGGCTAGTGGATGGATGAAATAGAAATAATGACAAGTTCAATGCATGAGTATTAGAAATAATTCAAAGTAAGCTAAAGTAAGACCATTAAATGAACACCAATCTTTAATCTTCAACTAATAAAGGATGCCTTATTTTAAACTTTATTCTTTTTTGTCAAATTATTTCTCTATCTTTCCTTTTTCTTTCTCTCTCTCTTTTTTCAAACTTTTTTCTTGGCTATCTCCGTACATTTTCTTCTCTTTCTTTCCTTTTCTATCTCTTTTTTATATATATATATTGGCAAACCTAACCGATAAAAATGGCAACATGGAGATGAAATGAAAAGCACTTGTTTAAACAATGGAATGAAATGAAAGTGAAGGGCTCAAAGGGTTAAGTAAAGGTCAATTGAGATGGTTTGTACTTAGGTGAAAGGATTTAGAAATGAATGCTTCTATCATGCTCACAAATCTAGGTATTAATGTAGCTTTGGAAAAGAATTTATACAAGTTTTAGAGGTTAACCAAAACTAGGTGGAAATCACATAAGATAAGAAAGAAAAGTAAGGCTTAAAAATCAATGTTCACATGCATAAAGCAATAAGGATTTGAAAATAAAGCCCAAGAATTGTAAAAATAAATTCAGAAGATGGGAATTATAACAGCAAACTGCCCAAACAACAGTGAAAAACTTAATCAATTTAGCTCAAAAAGTCCAAATTTTTTAATTTTTCATATTATTTCACAACAATGGCAATCCAAGTAATGACAAAACAAAACAACAAACGCAATCCATCCCCCATAATGAAACCATATATTATTCTCAACGCAACACTAAAGCATATATCAAAGAGAGAAGAGAAGATGGTTAAAGAGTCATATGCTAAAGAGGAAATTTATTTAAAGAAAAAATAACATAAGACTAAGAAATCCTTTAAATGCATCATATTCTAAGAAATTGTTAAAAGACATAAAACAATAAGTTAAAATTATTCTACATTTATTACTAAGATAGTCTCTCCCTCACACTTATCTCAAACAATAAAGCTCAGAATATATAGAAGGATAAGATAAGGAAAGAGATAATATGGAGCCTTTATGCCGCTTGAGGGACTTGAAATTGAAATTCTCATATGTGATGAGGAATATGTTCTTATATAAGTATACCTTCTCTATACAGCTTGCTCTGATTATTTAGAGTAGTGGCTCAGGGTCAATTTGTGAAGGCACCACAATATAGGGAATATAGTGATTACCATACAATTCTCCTAAGTGAGGTACTTGTAAGTATGGGATAAAAATCAAAATACTTGAAGCTGTGGAAAGCCTTCAAGCATGCAAGGTTAGTAATCAAGACACCATATGTAAGAACTCTATAAGATATATAAGAACACAAATATTTTTCATATCTAATAAAATCAATAAGACTCTCTTTAGTAAGAGTTTTGACTTAAATATAAGGAATTAGAATGTAATCATTAGTGATTAAGTCTTTGTCAGGTAACAAATCACATGACAATATTTTAAATTGGATAGAGGCTTCTTTCCCAGCTTGGGAAGTTTCTTGAGCAGTGTTAGCAAGAGGAGACTCAACTTCCATTTCCTCATCAATCGGTTCTTCATCCTCTTTATTTTCTTTGAATGACACTTTCTTAGCACTAATTCCCTTATCACTTCTCAGTGTGATTCTATTCAAAGATTTAGGATTTATCACTGTGTTGGAGGGTATAAAATCACTACTCTTTGTTTGTTGTTCACTCAAGTTGTTGGAGATTTGAGTAACAAAAGTGTTCAAATTCTTATGCTTAGTCTCCATTTACTCCAACTTAGAGAACACAGTTTGTAGACATGAGTCCATCTTATTTCCCGTAACATTCAACTTAGCATCGGTTTATATCTTCGCATGGTCTAATCTTCAATTAATCCTGGCAATACTTTTCTTGATCATAGCAAATTTATCACCTTTAGAAAAAGAAAAAGATACCCCTTGATTAGACACCACTTGATTAGAAAAATTTCTTTGAGTGTTGCCTTAATCCTCACCCCATCTAAAGTTAGGGTAATCTCTCCAACCTAGGTTATAGGGGTTAAAGTAGGGATCATCACCTGTAAAGCTATGAAATCTAGGTAAGGAAGATATTAATGATCCTTTAATTTCAAAGTTCATATTATCAGCATAAAAGTCATAATGATCATAATTAACATTAGAACTATTAATCTTTCTCATGCTTCTATTATCCTTGCCATTATTCCCTAGGTTGAAAGAAGAAGAAAAAGAGAGAGAGAAAGCAGTAAAAAAAATTAGAAAAAAAAGCAGACGAAAAGATAAAAATAAATAAATAAATTGAACCTAAATTATTTTTATGTAAATACAAAAATTACGTAGTACTAACTAAAATAAAACAAAAGATGATAAGAAAGGAACTAAAAATTTAATCTACTACTAAAATACTAAACACTAGAACAAACTAATTAGACAACTAATTAAGACAAATGTTCAACAAATAAACCCCATCCAATGTTATTTGACCCTTAGTTATCAGGGAACTAATTTCTTAACTCTCCTGCAATGGTGCTAATTTGAAATAACCTAAATCCGATGCCATATTGGGATGACTTAAAGAATTTAATTAAAAATTACGTATAGTGTAACCTCATGTCGTTCTCTTTTAAGGAGCCAAAAATAAAATTAAATTCCTAAGTAATTAAATAAAATACAATCTATACTATAAAATGGGATTTGATTTGATTGACTAATAATTAAAATTGCAATGAATTAAAATAAGCATAAAAGACTTGTTTTTGGTATTTTTAATGTAAAATAAGTGATATGGAATTATAGTGAGTGAATGGAATGAAAACACAATTGATTAACACTGATAAGAACAATCCTTTAATTCAATGGCGCATTCAATCATAGCTTCAAGATATATAGGAGTTTAAAATAATGAATAAGAATTATAATTAAACTTTTAATACAATAATTGAGTCACCTTGAATTATCATAAAATATTTTTTAAAATTTTAATATATTAACTATAACTAGAATAATAAAATAAATTTAAAAATATTAAAAAATAATATTCAATCATTAATTAGTCAAATAACTAATATACATAAAAGGTGATTTATATTAAAGATTGAAGAGAGAATTATTATTATATTTATTATAAGTTCACTTGTAAAAGTAATTTTTTATAATGAATAAAATCAGAGTGATAATTTTAAACTTGGCAATAACGCCTTTTGTTTATTGTCGAGTTGTACTGGTAACCTGGCCAACCTAGCGTCCTGGGAGAACTGCTTTTTCATCGCTGTCTTCCAAAATTTACTAATAAATGCACGACAAGATTGGTTGGTACTTGATAGCTGATTCACTTGTTGCTTGCAAGTTGCAATCAAGTTCAAGAGGAATTGAAAGTCACCGATAGGGTAATTTAATAGTAATAAGTACTTCCTCCATCGTTTTTAACCAATTAATTCAAATTAAAATAACTTAGTTAAAGCAATAATATTTTAAATTTTAATCACTTTTCTTTTTTTATTCCCAACTAATAATACTATCATTAACTACTAACAGTATTTAAATAAGAAAAAAAGACAGAAAAAAAACTTGTTAAAATTTAAAAAGATAAAAAAGGTATTTGAATTTTAAAAAAAATAGATTAGGCAGGAGGCTCAATCTGTTATTTATAAATTTATGTACAGAGACCAAATATTATTATGGGAGTTGCAAATATCATTGATAGAGTTATAAATACTATTATGGGAGTTATAAATATTATTAGCAGAATTATAAATACTATTGGTAAAGTTATAAATACCATTACAAGAGTTGCAAATACTATTGGCAGAGTTGTAAAAAGTGTAATTTCGTTTTTTGCCTTAAATTTGTGAAGGACTGTTTGTAACTCTACTAATAGTATTTATAACTCCCATAATGATATTTATAACTCTGCACAAGAATTTACAAATGACAGATTATGTCTCATACCCAATCTATCTTTTTTAAAATTCAGATACCTTTTTTATCTTTTTAATTTTTAAAAGGTCTTTTATTGTCTTTTTTTCTTTTAAATAACTCAGCACAAAGTGATGAAAAATTACATATACTATCTCTCATCTTTAATATAAAAATTAATTTTAATTATAAATATAAAATTTTAATATATTTTATATTTTATATTTAATATTTTTAAATTAATTTATTTAATTTATAAATTGATATATAATCTAATGTTATATATAAATATTTTAAGAGATCATATCATATTTATTATAATTAACTAATTTATTTAATTTTTTTAATTTATATGAATTATTTAACTAAATTTTACGGTGAAGATACTTCCTTTGAAAATGTGACTAAAATTTTTTTATTTACAATTTTATATTTGTAAAAAAGAAATCCTTTATTTTCCTTCCGGCATCTCCTTCTCCTCTCTTTATTGCTTCCATAAAAGCATCGGGTAGCCGTCTTTATATCCACTGTAACACTTTGCTTTGCCAGCGTGATTTCACAGAAGCCATTAAAGTGGGCTTCACAGAAGCCGTACGTGTTGTCAAAGGCTTTGTTTGAAACTGTGAGCTCTAGTTTCTAACTTTATATACTCCATTTATATTTAAAATTTCTTTAATTACCAACATGAGCGTTAATGACATCAAAAGGGTTAATCAAAGAATTGAGAAATATATTTATTAGGAGAGTTAAAAACTTTTTATATTTTAAGTTTTAAAATAATAGGGAGGCCTTTCAATAAAAAAAGTTAAAAATTAAATATTATATTAAACTAACTTAAAATTATTAACAGTGTTGAATATTTTTATTTATGGGAAAACTTTCGTGCTATAATATTATGAGAGTATTGGCTTTAAAACTTTCTTCGAGAACCTGTATATGTTTACATTAGTGATGAAGACATTAGGAATTTAGAAAAATTTAGTATAGAATATATGGAATTAACGGTACTTCTTGTTGTCTTAAATATAAAAATTAGATAAAAAATTTATTTTAATTTTAAATATTATACCCTAATCTATTTCGTTTTCTAAAATTATAATTTTTTCCCAAACTAAAGTACCTCTATATAATACATATTAAGGGAGTTTTTATTAAAGGATTTTCAAATACTTATTATTAAAGAAAATATTTTAGAGAAACTAATATAATTATTATAAATAATTATTTTAAATTAATTAATTAAATTTTATATTAAGCAGTATAAATTTAAATTTAGTAGTCATCAAGCCAAAGGCCTTGTGGCACTTTACACGCCTTTGTGGTCTTTGATTGTGGGCTTAATCTCACATTATTACTTGTAATAAAAAAAGTCATTGAAATGTTTCTATGCTTAAATAAATTATATGCGATATGGGTGAAATCCATTAAAGTGTATAGACTTTGAAGGTGTTCGGAGCTACAAATTTGTGTTTATGCCTAAATACATTTATGCTCAAGTGCATGAGTCATTGCTACTACACAAAAAGTTGTGGTAATGCTTAATTTTTTTAAAAAAAATTTGGTAGCATTTTACAAATATAAAATCCAAATATATTTTAACTCGTAAACTTATGATTCCCACTCTCCAAATGTCTATATTGATTATACATAGTAAGATAATTCTATCAATAGATAGTTACAATAAGATGATTAAAAATAATATTTTAAGGTCACTAACGAATATACATTTATTATAAATAACTAATTTAATTAATTTTTTTAATATTTAAAAATTAGTCATCTAACTCTTATATTAAATATCATAATGAATAATTTTTTTATTTGTTTTCGATTATGTATTTCAGATAATATTTTTTTTTTCTTTTTGAACTGTGATGCACCTGTTCTATAAAACCAGCAGCTATGTTGCATCTTTTTATTATTTTATCTATGTATTGTTTTTTTTATTTTAAAAAAAAGCAATGGAGCCGGAGAAGTCATAGAGAACATCGATTTTCAAGTCTTTTACATATAAATACAAACATATATATATATATATAATCTTAAATCTTCAATATTATTATCATTATCATTGCAACGTTGGAGTGAGGACGGAGATTCCAAGATTGTGTATTTGTCTTGTTGCCTCATAACCCACAAACCAATCCGTTCATTATATTGCTTAAACCGCCACCACTGTTAGTGACCGACGCCGCCTGCTTGAACTTAACCTATCCGTCACCATTCTGGTGGAAAGATGCTGACGGTTTTGCCTACTCCTTTCGTCTTCAACATTATATATAAACCCATCAACATTCTCACTACCTTCACTACATTTGTCTGATTAAGTGTTCCCTCTATATATATACATATAATATACAACCATGGCTGTGGAAAACTCTAAACCCTCTGATGTTGTGTTTCACAAGTACCTTCAGGAAGAAGAAGACTTGTCCCAAGAATGCAAGGACTTGATTGCCACCTTACCAACCGAAACAGGTTGGATTGGTGCACAGATTTATCAGTATCAAGGTTTTTGGCTCACTGCGAAGCAATTGCAAGGAGTTCTAAACTGTCAGAATCGCTTCCAAGCTTGTGATTCTGATATCCTCCTCGTTACTTCCCCGAAATCTGGCACCACCTGGCTAAAAGCCCTAACTTTTGCTATCCTCAACCGTAAGACCCATTATCCAAATCCGAATCCAAGCCCGACCCAAGACCCTCACCCTCTCCTCACTGCTAATCCTCATGCTCTTGTACCCTACTTGGAGTTTGAACTCTACCTCCAGCAAAACATGCCTGATTTGAGCATGTTCTCGTCGCCGAGGCTCTTCTCGAGCCATCTCTCATATGTTTCATTGCCAGGGTCCGTGAAGCAGTCGAGGTGTAAGATAGTGTACTTGTGTAGAGACCCTAAGGATCTATTTGTCTCTCTCTGGCACTTCACATATGGGTTGATACCAAAAACCCAAGAGTTCAATTTGACTGAGGAGTGGTTTGAGAAGTTTTGCCAAGGCGTGAGTGTTTATGGGCCATTTTTGGATCACGTGTTGGGATACTATAAGATGAGTTTGGAGAGGCCAGAGAAGATAATGTTCATAAGGTTTGAGGACCTCAAGAACAAGCCAATTAGTGTTTTGAAGGACCTAGCTGAATTTGTAGGGTATGGATATTCTAAGGAAGAAGAGAATGGCAATGTTTTAACTGATATATTGAAGCTATGTAGTTTTGAGAATTTAAGCAATTTGGAAGTGAATAAAAGTGGGAAATTATCGTCTGGTATAGAGAATAGGACATTTTTTAGACTTGGAGAAGTTGGAGATTGAAAGAATTTTTTGACGCCTGATATGTTCGAAAGACTTAATGCTATTACTCAAGCAAAGCTAGAGAAACATGGCTTAAAGTTGTAGATCCATAGTCATTATTCAAAACATCTTGTATACTTAAAATAACAAGTGTTCAATTATAATATTCACTAAAATTTTATCAAAGATTCCCATTAATATTAATTTACATTGATGTTAGTTTCTGTTATTTTCGGGTAGTACATTAAATCATTTCGTTTCATTTTAGGCATCTACGAGTATTATTTTGAACTTTGGAGGACAAATCATTTTCCCCTCACCTACTCGGAGGAAAATAGTTTTCAAGGCAAATTGTTACAAATATTTTAATTTGTACACAGTAGTTTACAGATTTTGTCTCATATATATATTGGACTATTAAAGTTATTGAGGTGGAATAATTCACCAACAGGTTTCATAGTGACGGAAAGATGGCCCATGATTTTGATTTCAACCTCTCCTTATTATCGTCGCCCTTGTGTTATAAAAGCATCGGTGGTTCTGGCATTTCCTTCATCATGCGCTATATGCATATACACAGCATAACCATGGCAGCAGAGAAGTCTCAGCCCTCTGATCTTCTGGTTCTTCCCAAGTACCTTCTTGAAGGCGAAGAACTATCCCAATAATGCAAGGATCTCATTTCTACCTTACCCACTGAATCCGGTTGGATCAATGTCCAACTCCATCAAGATAATGGTTTCTTGCTTGCCAAGAGGTACTTTCAAGGAATCCTCAATTGTCAAAACCACTTTCAAGCTCATGACTCTGACATTTTCCTTTTCACAACACCGAAATCAGGAACCACGTGGCTCAAAGCCCTTGCTTTCGCCATTCTCAATCAGAAGACCCATTATATCCAAGCCCATTATCAGACTCGACTCAAACTTGTCACCTTCACTATCTTCTCACAAGTAACCCCCATGATCTTGTACCTTTCTTAGAAGAGAACCTCTATACCAAAAAGCCATGCCTGATTTAAGCTCGTCCCCATCACTCAGGCTCTTTGCAAGCCATCTCTCGTATGCCTTATTGGCAGAGTCTGTGAAGCAGCAGGGTGTAAGATTGTGTATTTATGTACAAACCGTAAAGACCTGTTTGTTTCAGTGTGCACTTTGCAAGCAAAAAAGATCAAAACCCAGAGGGTCAATTTGAATTGATGATTCAGTCGATAAGTTTTGTCGAGGAGTCTTTGGTTTTGGGCCGTTTTGGGATCATATGTTGGGATACTATAAGGAAAGTTTGGAGAGGCCAGAGAAGATAATGTCTTTGAGGTATGAGGAGCTGAAGTATGAGCCCATGAAGGTTTTGAAGAAATTAGCTGACTTTATGGGGTATGGGTTTTCTAAGGATGAAGAGAGAATGGTAATGTTGTGAAAAATATATTGAAGCTATCTAGTTTTGAGAGTTTGAGCAGTTTGAAAGTGAATAAAACTGGAAAAACACAAATCGGAGTAGTGAATAATACTTACTTTAGATGTAGAAAACTTGGAGATTGGAAGAATTTTCTCACATTATACATGATCAAGCGTCTTCATGTTATTACTCAAGAGAAATTAGGGAAACATGGTTTGAAGTTTTCAATCCTTATAAGTTCATTGGAACAACTCTAGTCGAAAGCAGCGAGGTTCAAGTAATTTTTTTTTTTATAATGCAGGTGTATACTTGAAATTCTTCTAGGTTGACTGGTTTATACTGTTCTCTTCAGTAAATAATTATTGATATGTTGTAATAATGATATGTACGAGCTTTGTCTCTTATTGTGAGGTTCATAAAAGTGTGAGCATCCCCTCTTGTGAAGCTTGTCTTCACGTGTTTGTGTGTTATATTTATTGGCAAAAGTATATTATTATACTCCTCCGGTCCTTAATATAAGACTTAATTAGAGAGTTAGTCTTGATTTTAAATATAATACATATTTCTTATATCTTTTATTTTTTTCAAATTACTTATATTAATACTCCCTTAACTTTAATCAAATAAGAGAAGGAGTGAGGGAGTTAAGAAAAATGATTAGGGTATTTTAGAAAAAATATTATATTAACTAATTTTTTTAATATAATTAAATTAATTAAATAGATCATGTTATGTCTATCGATAGTTTAAAATAATGAAGTGATGAGTAGAATATTGTTTCTATAAAGTGTGGATATCAATAACGCGGTTGAGCACTAGTTTTATATGTTCACTTATAATTTGAAGAGGCCACAAAAGCAAAATATGAATATTTAGCAATTAAAATAGGCAAGAGACTAAATATATACAAGTCTTGAATTTTCAAAAGGTAACCTAGAATTGAACATACACTATTTGTATCAGTTTGTATTTAATTTTAATTTTGGTTAATCTTAGAATCTAATTAGTTCTAACTGTCTTTCGAACTGCCTACAACTATATCTCAAGTTAATTATGTAATGTCTCACATTTCCTCGAGATGAAATTCAAAACAATTCACTCTACTATGATCTTACGGGCTCCATGGTATATAGACGGAAAACTATTTTGCAGGTATATACCTATAGTACTTTCTTTTTTAATTTTTAATTTGATATTTATCCTTTTTTCTTTTCATTAAATCTTTTAGCTCTTCTCTACTAGTACAATTAATTTTTGTACAAGGACTAACATTGCTAACAGAATAAAGTTATAGAGGTTAATTATTCTAATTGAGTAAAATTAAAGAATTTAATAATGGAAAAAAATATATATAGATAACAAATTCAAAATCAAAGAAAATTATAGGTATCTCAAAAATAGTTTTCCATGGTATATACATCTATCCTAATAACAAATCAGAGAATTCAATCCCATGTTATCAATCTTAATATGTGCATAGGAAGCGAATGACCTCCAAGTTAGCGTTCAAGTTGGAATCCAAGATGGCATCTTACACGGGAGCCAAAGAAGGGGTGAAACTAGGGGAGAGACAAGTGGTGGCTGCCCCTCCTATAGGCCGAAATTTTCCTATATCCTATTACTTACTCAAACTATAATATTTATAATATTATACTCCTTTCAATTATAAATATAAAACTTAGACGGATAGTTTATTATTATCCTAAATATATTACCCTAATACATTGTCTCTCAAAATTATAATTTTTCTCCCAAAGTATCCTTATATGATTGTATATATTAAGGGGCATCTATCAAGAGCAATTTAAATGCATATATTAAAGAGAGTATTTTAAAAAAATTAACACACTATCATTACAATTAATTAACTTAACTAGTTTTTTTAATATACTCAACTTAAGTAAGTAGATATTATATTAAAGACTAGAGGTAGTAGTTTATTTGTTCATTTGATGAAAAAATTGTTAAACATTCATCCCTCTGATCTCAAATTTCTACTTCTTCCATTAAGTCAAAATGAAAACTTGAGAATGAATTCTTTTAAAGAGGGAGAGAATGAATGATAGCGTAACAAGAGGTTTGCAATAATGATGCTTAAGGCCATTGCCCAAGAGGCTCAAGTTGTACTACAATAATTTTTTGTTTTTTTTTGTACAAATTTTGTTGAAAGAGGGTTGGGTTCACCTACGATTTAAGGGTAGAACGAAGTTTCCTTTCTTCCTAGGAGATAATAGTGTTAGGCAGGACGAGCCGTCAATTATTCTTAGGTGTAAACCTAGGTACCCAGGAGTTATGATACCTCTCCAAGCACTGTGACTGAAATTATAACAAAGTGATACTCTCTAATGATTAAATACACTTTAAATGGTCGCATGTCTCATCCATTCGTTAGCTGAACCCACATATAATTGTACTACAATCTTAAAGCTTAATCAAGCGGAGCTTACATGAAAGAATGCTAACATGAACAATTACATGAATGACGACTGCATGTGTGAAGACATGACATATGACATGAAATGTAATGCCTCACCATACATACATATACATACATGGGTTTAGGAACTACGTCCCAAGCATATATGCCCAAGATCATTACACATCACAATAAGAATTTATAGGCTTAGCCTGACAAAACACCTGTATATATTATAAATAAATTCAAACATAGGCTCCGCCTTATCATATTATAAATTTTATTATATATTGATATTGGTTTTTTGAATTTAAAGTCTTCAATTGGATTAATGGTCGCCCACAAATCTCGCCAATGAGAGAATTTTTTTGCATAGATGTACTTTACGAAAGATAGCTTTCAAATTATTAGTAGAAAAATATATTTTTAAATAACTAGTCTAAGGCCTAGCTTAAGGTCAATTTACTAGCAGACGAGCTTATTGTTATAAACACATTTTCGCCACATCATTACATAATTTAAAAGTATTAACAAATCTGTCTACTTTAATTTATAAGAACAAGATAGCTACCTTTCGTACAAAATTTTTAAATAAAATTTAGGACCTATGCTTACACTTTATAATAAATCATATAGTTTTACTTTAATGTCCTTTACAAAATAATTGCTTATTCCGCCAAATCTAGCTAGTTTTATCCCAGACCATTAAAGGATCACAACTATTGTGCTAATGAAAAAAATAAAAAAATTGTTAACCACAAATAGTTTAGAAGGCTAATTATTGACCAACAGGACTTGAATATGGGGTTTTAAATTCGAGTCTATATGAATGTAAAAAATATTTTTTAGAAAGCTAACCTCAATTGGGCCCGACAATGCCCAAATATGATCTAATTAAATAGTCATATCAAAAAAATCGGAAAGCTAATTATTAAAATCTGAAGTATTATTTAACTGAATCATAAGACAATAATAAAAGAAATTTCTTTTATTCATATATAGATGTACTTTGAAGGAATTCTTTTTTAATTAATAGTAGAAAATATTTTTTATACCTAAACGAAAAGTCTATGGCCTATCAAGTTTACTAGCGAACAAATTAAATTATAAGGATACTTTCACCACATAATTGCATACTTTAAAGGTATTAACAAATCTATTTATCTTAATATATAAAAATATAAGATAGCAATCCTTCGTACAAAATTTTAAAAATAAAAATTAGGGCCTGTGCTTACTCTTTATAATGGACCACATAGTCTTAGTAAGATATACATAACTCTTTTACGTATGGGAAACATTAGATGCAAGTATATGCGAGACTATTAGGATATTTATGTATCAGTAGATTTAAGTTGATGTGGGAAGTCATACAAAATTTGGCTTAATAAATAATATAAAATAAAGCAGACGAACACATAAACTCGAGCCTTAAGATTTTTAGTTAAGATGTGATATCTTCCAGTATTTATTGCCAATTTTTCCTCTCCACCATTTGTCGGGTTCGCCCCCGATCCTTAACAATTGACATTAGAGCCAAGTTTTGCAAGAGACTGGTATTAAAAAGGCATTGTTGGAAGCCCAAAATTGTGCACACGTTTGAAGCTCAAAATGGGACTAGCCTCTGTCGTAGCAATGAGCACTTGTGTGTGTCATACCGTTAAAACTCGAAAAAATGGATTGACCCTAATTGTAGGAGTAGGGATTTGGTGTTTATAGTCTCTTGAATATGAGGGAGCTAATGGACTTATACTTGAGGTGGGGATTGTTAGGATGTCCAGGTGTGAGTTGAATTGAGTTGATGTAGGAAGTCCTATATCCACAAATAATTTAAGGCTAATTATTGAAGTCCGAAATGCTATTTAATTGAATCGCAAGATAGACAAGGAGTATTTTTTAATGCATAAATTTACGTTGAGGTAAAGGTTTTGATCATATTATTAGGACATATACTGAGAGTAGTTTTTTTTCCATCCAATGTTCTTATAGTTGGACGAATGGTCCCCCAATCAATAAATTGAATAAGATCCTGAGATTGATGTATTTAATTTTAATGAATTAAAAAGGTTAAACTAATAATATAAAATAATTATGAATAAGAATTATTGAGATGAGATATTATATCTTCCAGAAATCTAATATATCTGTTGCTGTATGTGGTGGTTGTCGAGTGGTCCTCACCAATGTTTTCATTCTTGATGATGGAGATGACCGAAGATTTCAAAATGCCGAATCAGGTTTTGACATTTTCTTTCCTCTAAAGATTTTTTATTATTATTATTTTAGAGGTGTGGGCACTAAAGGCAAAAAACTATAAGAAGATCAAACCTGAGACTTCCTATTTCAAGGGAGCTTTCATGCCACTATACTGCATTGGCTCTTCTAAAGATTATATAAACCTATCACCAAGCTCACTACGCTCACTTCATCATTTACCTTATTGTTCTCTCATACGCTACCTACACTACACGCATATATGGCTGCGGAAAAGTGTAAACCTTCTGATCTTTCTGATCTTCCCAAGCACTTCCACGAAGATGAAGACGACATGTCACAAGAATGCAAGAACCTCATTGCTAAGTTACCCCCTGAATTGACTTTGATCAACTTGCCACTCCATCAATACAATGGTTTCTGGCTCTCCAAAAAGCATATTCAAGGAATCCTCAATTTTCAGAACCATTACCAATCTCATGATTCTGATATCATCCTTGTCACCTTCCCGAAATCAGGCACCACATGGCTCAAAGCCCTTACTTTCACTATTCTCAATCGCAAGACCTATCATCCAAATCCAAATCCAAATCCAACCCAAACTCAAAACCCTCATCCTCTCTTCACTACTAACCCTCATGAACTCGTACCCTTCATAGAGTACTACGATGACCTCTTCAAGCGCATGCCTTATCAAGGCTCATTCTCATCGTCACCGAGGCTCTTTGCATGCCATGTCCCATTTGTTTTGTTGCCAGAGTCTGTGAAGCAATTTGGAAGTAAGATTGTGTACTTGTGCAGAAACCCTAAGGACTTATTTGTTTCGACGTGGAAATTCGTAAACAAGTTGTTAGAACCAGAAGCCCAAGGGTTGGTTTCAATTGAGGATGCGTTTGAGAAATTTTGTCGAGGAGTGGTTGGTTATGGGCCATTTTGGGATCACATGTTGGGATACTACAATGAAAGTTTGAAGAGTCCAGAGAAGGTAATGTTTTTGAGCTTTGAGGAGCTCAAGAGTGAGCCTGTCAAGGTCGTAAAGAACTTAGCTGAGTTTATGGGTTATGGTTTTTCTCAAGAGGAACAAGATGGTAATGTTGTAGCTGATATATTGAAGCTTTGTAGTTTTGAGAGTTTGAGTAACATGGAAGTGAATAAGACTGGAACCTCGTGGCGCAAGATAGAGAATAAGGCCTTTTTCAGACGTGGAGAAGTCGGTGATTGGAAGAATTTTTTTACATTAGATATGGCCGAACGTCTAAATGTTATTACTGAAGAAAAGCTAGAGAAACATGGCTTGAAGTTCTAGATTTATATATGTATACCTAAGTGTACCAAGGTTTGAATAAAACTTCTAATGGAAGTGTCTATCACTTTTTAAATATTTCATGAAAATTTTCATCCAAAAATTACTTGTTTATTTTTTATCCTTTCCATTATATTTCATTTTGTGTAGTAATGGGTCATAAGTATCTATTATTTCATCATAATAATTGTACAACAAACATTTAGATTATTTTAATTAGATTAATAATCAAAACATGTGAGTTCAATATATTTTCCATTCACAAAACTAAATTTTTATATCTGGTGCGTATTTGAATTTTTATATCCGATGATCGACTCTTGCTGTGTTTTGTAATAAATTAGCAGTCTTTATAAAGTTTGATTATCACTGCTGCAAAAAGAACGTTACGTTGTTGTTGTTGTTTTGAGTACTATTAATTATAAGTTAATATAATCTTTAGTCTGCTAATTTTTTTATCTAAAATATTAGTTTCTATAATTTAATAATAGGCGAACTATTTTGCCTTTGATGGTTCAAAATCCATGATTAAAAAAGGTATCTTAATTTGGCAGTTGATAGTTGTTTTGTTAGGGTTTATTGTTTTGATTGTCAATAACCGTTGTAATGTTATATCACAATCATCAATGACTATATAATTTAAAAAAAATATACAAATTAATTTCGATGTTTATTGAATTTAGAAAATACCCAAAGCCTAATTAATACACCACTAAAATTGACACTCTTAGTCATTTTTAGTTTCAACTTATTTCTCCATATTGCTTATTCCTAGTCCACTTGGATGGACCTGATAACAATATGTGTCACATCTAGAATAATTGGAAAATCAATACTCCCTCTTATCCACAAAATAAGCTAATTCTAGAAAAATTATTTAGTCAATAATATAAATTACTTGTAGAGTAATTATTGCTTATTTGTCAATTTTACCTCTATAATTAATGCTTAAATATAGCTACTTATATTTTTCTCTTTCATTCAATACTTCATTTAATATGGGTGAAATTGGAAGAAAATTTTAATTTAGAAAAAATTTAATGAGTTAACTACTATTTTTTTATTATAGTAAATTAGTTGAAGTAAGTTATATTATGGACAAAAGGGAGTGTATATTGTTACAAATAAATAACTAAAGTAATTTCTATAATATTACTCCCTCTCGTCCTAAATATAAGAGCTATTTAGAAAATTTATTTTATTCCTAAATATAAGGCTCTAAACCCTTTTTCTTCCTACTTTATAATTTTTTCCCCAAATTATATATCCCTATTGCTTACACATATTAAAGGAGTTTCTATCAAGGAGGAGTTCTAATGAAAATGATTAAAAAGGGGTATTTTAAGAAAATGAACAGATATTTTTTATAAATAAATAATTTAACTAATCTTTTTAATCATGTTAAGAATCCAAGGCAGTATTAATTAATGATTTGGCTCCAACATCTAAACACAAAGATAGCGTATTCAAGTATAGACTTGCCTATCTCTCCATGTTGCCTATATTTTACCTTCTAGATTTTAAGAAATTTGTGCATGGCATCTACGTATGTATGTCCAAGAATTCTTCTGGTCCCCCTTTGTGGTCCTAGTCCATAATCGATCGATCTCTTTCCTACTTCCCTTTTGTGACAATACAATATACTAGTGTAGATGATTGTGGGGAGGTGATTTTTGAGCTTACGTCCTTAGGGTTTCGGCATAAGTACACCATCTTACATCTTGACTGTTTGATTGACTCTGGCAATGAAACGTACGGTAGATGACTAGAAAGGAGCCTTTAGATCGGGATCGTTGGTGTTAAAGTAGAGGTCAAACTCAAAGTTTGGCACCAAAACATGAGGGTTGGCAGTGAGGAGATGGCGAGTAGAGGACATTCGGGTCGGGTTTGGATCATGGATATTGCGGTAAAGAATAGAAAAATTGAGGGCTTTGAGCTAAGTGGTGCCACATTTTGGAGGGGTGACAATGAGAATGTCAGAGTCATGTGCTTTGAAGTGGTTCTGGAAATTGAGGATTCCTTGAATTAGCCTCTTCTGGTATTGAAACAACATTAACGTCCAATGGGGGTTACTTTAAAAATTAAACTAAGGATTATGTATAGTACGCAACTTCAGTTCATTCTCTTTGAGGAGCTAAAAATAAAATTAAATTTCTAAGTAACTAAATAAAATTCAACCTAAACTAGAAAATGGGGTTTGATTTGATTAACTATCACTAAAATTGCAATGAATTAAAATAATCATATAAGACTTGTTTTTGGTATTTTTGATAAAATGAATAGTGAATAGAAAATGGATGAGAAAAGCAACCCTCCAATTCAATAGCGCAGGCAATCATAACTTCAACAGATAAGGGAGTTATAAACAATGAATTAAGAATTATAATTAAGTTTTTAATCCAACAACCGAGCCACCTCGAATTGCTACAAAATATTTTCTAAAGTCCATACTAACTGCCATCAAAATAGTAAAATATTACTAAAGATATTAAAAACCAATGCTCAACTATAACTCAATAATTCATAAAAATAGGATTAAAGCTAGCAAGAAATACAATGATTCAATAATTCAAGCCTCGTTGAAAAATCAGAAAATATTCACTAAAATATCAATACAAAATTTTGACCCAAAACACAGTAATGAAATTAAATTATAACTAGCATAATATCAATTACTAAACAATAATCTAATTACAATAATCCTCAAGCTTCCCAATAATTATAAAATTATTCTAAGACCTAGGAATCATAAGATAATTAATGGGTAAAAATTATAGTAATTTAAAGTCCCCTTTGAGATTCCAAACTCATGCATTTGCCATTAAATCGAAGGATTAGGATGAACTAGTCACGTACTGCCATAGAACCCGATGCCACCATCAAGATTTCACGACCAACCATGGTTAACGACGGAGAGGAGACTGTGCTGTCGCTCTGTTCACATCCGTTCTACTATCTACACGGTCGTTGAGCTACTATTCTATTATGGTCCACGTGTTGTCGTCTCTGTTCTTGCTCACATCTCTCGTCTGTGCCGCCTATTGCTATCGTTACTTTCCCGGTCACCTCTACACTGTTGTTGTTCTGCTTGGTAGAGTTCGACTAAGTTGGATGGAGGTGGAGGGAATGGTGTCTGTCACGTCCCAAAATTATAGCCGTGACCGGCACAGAATATGAATATATTCATATTTCTTAAGCCTTAAACCTTAATCCTCGTATATCTTGGTTACTCAGGAGTGAATAGTATTAGCAGAATGATGAGTTTCCTCCAAAATCTGCTTTCTCAAGTTTTATACTTAAGGCACACAAATCCTGCCATCATACCTCAAAACACCTTCATGGTCAATCACAAATTATGTATTACTTCCTTCCTTTAACCAAATCCCTTAACTTGCATAATCTTGGATATTGAGCATTCTTAATATATTCAATTAAAGAGGAATGAGCTTGCAAATGAGCTAAAAATGCTCCTCTATTAATAATTTCAAATATGACTCCCTCTTGCACAACTTTATGAATTTTCTGCACCAGCGATCTTTTTTCAACATTTATATATGCCAAGCTACTCATAGACTTTCTGCTTAAAGCATTAGCCACCACATTCTCCTTGCCAAGATGATACAGAATCGTGCAATCATAATCTTTTAGCAATTCCATCCATCTTCTCTGTCTGAGATTCAGATCCTTCTGCTCGCAAATATACTTGAGACTTTTATGATCAGTGAAAATCTCAGAAGTTTTACCATACAGATAATGTCTCCAGATCTTTAAGGAAAATACAACTACTGCCATTTCTAGATCATGCGTTGGATAATTTTGCTCATGCTTCTTAAGCTTTCTAGAGACATAAGCAATTACTTGTCATTCTGCATTAATACACAACCTAAACCAATTCGAGAAGCATCACAATACACTATGTACCCTCCAACTCCTAAAGGTAAGCTTAAAACTGGAGCAGAAGTCAAAGATTCCTTTAACTTTTGAAAACTTCCCTCGCACTTATCATCCCAAACAAATTTCACATTCTTCTGAGTTAACCTTGTCAACGGAGCGGCTATTATTGAGAAATCCTTCATAAAACAGTGATAATATCCTGCGAGGCCCAAGAAACTGCGAATCTCAGTGACCGTTAGGTCATGGATAACTTTTGACTGCCTCAACCTTGCTAGGATAAACTTGAATACCGTCTTTTGACACTACATTCCCCCAAGAAAGTGACTTCATTCAATCAAAATTCACATTTAGAAAACTTAGCATAAAGTTACTGTTCTCTCAATCTTTGCAACACTAACCGCAAATGATGCTCATGCTCCTCCGTACTCTTAGAGTATATCAAGATATCATCAATAAACACGATTACAAACTTATCAAGAAATGTTCTAATTACTCGATTCATCAAGTCCATGAATGCAACAGGAGCAATTGTCAAATCAAAAGACATCACCAAAAACTCGTAATGACTATATCGCGTTCTAAATGATGTTTTTGGGATATCTTCTTTCTTTATCTTTAATTGATGATACCCTGATTGCAAGTCTACCTTTCAAAAATACTGTGCTCCTTGCAACTGATCAAAAAGATCATCAATGCGCGACAACGAGTACTTATTCTTTATGGTCACCTTATTAAGCTGTTGATAGTTAATGCACAGCCTCAAGGATCCATCTTTTTTGTTCATAAACAACATTGGTGCACCCCATGGAGAAGTAATGGGTCGGATAAACTCCTTGTCTAACAATTCTTGCAGTAGAGTCTTCAATTCCCTTAACTATGAGGGCGCAATCCTAAAAGGCAAAATTGACATTGGCTGTATGCCCAGAATCATATCAATACCAAATTATATCTTCTTTCTAGAGGTAATCCAGGTAATTCCTTAGGAAAGACATCTGGAAATTCCTGAACAACTGGAATTTAATCTAAGCTGACATTTGTCTTATCAACATCTTTCACTAGAGCCAAAAATCATAGACAAACCTTTATCAACAATCACTGGGCTTCTAAAGCAGAAATCAAACTAATTGGCCTTCCTACTCCATGTTTAAACACTTTAGAAATTATTGTACAACTCTTGAAAGCACCGTATACCAAATCCTTAAATCAATTTCTATCTTTATATTTAACATTCTAAAGTCCTTAATCATACGGTAACACTTGAAACACCAGTTTAGACATTCTTGAAACATTAAGACAGCAATTGATAATCTATTACTAGTTTCAATAACTAATAATTTAGACCTTAAAGCTGTGAATGATCAATGGAGGAGGAAAGGTATTGGCTTACCATACACCACCTTTAAGCCTACAAGTGTTCACTATGTTTTAGTTCCTTCTTAGTACTTGCAACGCATGTTTAAGCATTAAAACATGGATATCTTCAACCCTTAACTCCTATATTAAAAAATTCCTATGCATTTAGCATCAATTAACTAATTGTAATATGTAAAATACTCAAACAGTGAATATTTTACATTTTGTGAAAGGACTATTCCAATCATTTCTTTGAAATCACAATGATTGAGTTCACCAAAAATTCCCTTCAAAATCTCATCTTAAAACTTTAATATTTAAAATACTTTATACATTTCACTTCAAATCTGAAATCGATAGCTATATATCCCAAACCATTTAACTCATGTTTCGGCCTTGTCTAACCAGGTTAATCAAAGCTGTACAGCATTGAACAAACATTTAAACATCTTCATACCACACACTTGATATATGCATTTAAAAAAGTTTGATTTCTTTTAACTCAACAACTTAAGACTTCGCAGAGTTGCAATCAATTCTCCAAGCTCTAAACTCATAGCTTTTAATATTTCAAAGTACTTTCCAGAGAAACCGAAATCATAATAACCAAAACACTAACCATTAGCTTGATTTCACATAATCAAAGCTTCAAAATCCACCCAAAACAAGTTTCTACGCCTCTCTTCAATACACACAACGAAATTCCATAGGTTCCTTTTAAGCATCAAAACCCGTGAGTCTAAGAGGATCTAACTTAATGAATTATAATAACTTGACTAAAATATAATCAACTTTAATAATGCTACGGGTTTCTTCTCAAGTCTCATTCCCATATGATATAGAAATAACAAGGGACTGTGAATTTGATGGTTTGGCTTTAAATAAGATTTCTTATAAAGGTCTAAGGGGTCGACTTTCCTTAAACCTAGTTCTCCTATGACCTTATCCTCTACCTCTAGAGGCAATTCACTTTGCTAAGAGGAGCCTCTTTCTAAAACTTTGTCGTTTCAAGAACATCTACCAGCTGGTGAACTTCTTGGCGACATTTCAATTTATACCAAAACATGAGGAATATTCTATTCCAAATAGAAGGAATATGCCAATAAAACCATGAGAAGAGAAAACACTTTGAGACTTCCTAAAAAGGCATTCAATGATGCCTCAATTATAATTATGCACGGGTTCATAATGATAATTGAGACCCCACTGAAACATCCCTGCTCCACATAGCTGTAGAAGACCTAAGCTTTGATACCAAACTGTCACGTCCCAAAATTTTAGCCGTGATCGGCACAGAATATGAATAAATTCATATGCCTTAAGCCTTATACCTTAAATAAAATGTTTAAAATAATAATCATAATTTATCTTTCCGTTTAATAAAAAGGCAAGTCATCTGTAGGAATGTCGACAGGATTATCTTTATATAACAGGCCTTCTAAAAATCCTACAACAGACTACAAATGCTTTAAATCAAATCCAGACATTTTCCAAAATGATACGAAATCAGAACCTTATCTATAGTCTAAGTGGAGCATCTAAACTTCCAACAAAATAATACAAATATTTAATAAACTTATAATTACATTATAATCGGATGTTTCCAAAATCAATACTGCGGATAGGAAGTGAAACTCTTCACTGGATCAGGGTCTACAACACCATCTGAAGCCAAAATAATCTACTCGTGAATAATGTCCAAAAAATATAATTTAAAATACGAAAATAATTATTTTCAATACGTTTAAATGTAAATCATAACATTTTGTAATTGAATACGAAAATATCGGTAAATGTTTGTATTTCAGGAAATCCATTTGAAATACTCGTTTCGAAATAATACTTTTTCCGTAGGGCTTCGACAGAACGAAAAACATGTGTGGACACATAGTCCACGAGGGTAACTAATCAATCTGCAAGCTCAAGGCCAATAACTGTCACGAGAATGAATCCCACGAAACAAATTTGGTGGCTCGAGGCCACTAACTATCACGAGAATTGTAATGACCTTGGGAAATGCTAGATATGAAATTATTTTAAGCAAGGAGTATATATTATATCGTGCAGAAATTTCACAAGAAGCATGGTTAGTTGAGTGGTTGAAAGCGGAAAAATAAAGCTTTGGTTCCGTGTTCGAACCCCGGTAACTACAGAGTTGAGGATTTATTTTATTTTTCAGACACGTGAAATTTCGACTTTGCCCCTCTGTTTATTTTAACTTCTGCACACATTTTCTTCCTTCACTTCTGTCGGCAGACAGCGGAAAAAAAATTCAGAAAGGTTTCGTGACCCTAGATCCATTTTTGTTGTGACTTCATCTCCTCCACCGTCGTCGACTGTGTTGCTCTTCGATGCCGCTGTCTTGTCTGCCTCTCTTCCTCATTTCTTAAAGCAGAGCGAGAGTGGGAGAGGGAGAGCAGCGTGGGATCGTTGGAGGTAAGGGTGGAGTGTTTAGCGGAGTGCTACAGAATCAAGTCGCCTTTGGTCCTCCATCACCACGGCGCCATTGACGTACGAGGTTGCTTCTATCACGCGCTGTCGTCGCTGCTGTTATGCTTCCTCTGCTGTTACTGTAGCGACCTCAGATCTCCCACTTCCTTCTCTGCCTCGGTGCAGCTTCACTGTAGGAGTGTGGTAAGCTTCCTTAACATCCTTCTATTATTTTTTTCTGGCGATCTATACTTGTTCAGGGTGTGTTACTGTAGCTACCTGAAAATAAAGAAAAGAGAGAGAGAATCAGTAGCTTAGCCATCGGATTTTAGAAGCTATGGTCTAAGTGGAAATGATATATATATGCATAAGCTTGTTGTTTGGACTGTTTAATGTTGTTTAAAAAAAAAACAAGAAGAAGAAAGGAAGAGAAGGACGACGCTGCTAGGGAGAGGTGTTTTGACAGCATATATACATATGTATATATTAGTTGCTGTCATGGATTTGAAAAAAAAAAAGAAAAGAAAAAGAGAAAGAGAAAAGAATGCGTGGACGCTACTATGGTGATACATATATATGTATTGTGCTACTGTTTTGGGAAGGTAAATGGCATATATATATATATATATATATAATTGCTGTATGGAAGTTATTTTGACAGCATATACATATATATATTTATGTGTAGAGTTGTTGGCATAGTGGAGGTTTGAACTATGGGTGTGCGTGAGTGTTTGGGTTGATGGAAGGAGCTAAAAATGTGAGCCTAAATGCTCTACAAATCTGGAAATTTTAGCTTGGTTGAAGAGGACTTGAGAGGCAATTTAGATGAAGATTAAATGGTTATTGAAAAGTTAAGGATAAAGATTTAAATGATTTTTGATGAGTTAATATATTGAAGCTGAAATTTTAATACATTGAAGAAACACAAGGATTTGATTGAATTAAAAATCTTCCAAGATCCCAACAGAGATTAGGAAAAGAGAAAATAATGATGATATGTTTTCTTGATGAGATAACATGGATTAATAGTAGAATAGTTAATTTGATTAATTATTCTTCTATTGATTAAGAGGATAATTCTTTTTGAACTTAGACTATAAATGGGATAGATGATAATTATTGATGAAATGTTTATATTGGGAATTTAGGTATTTCAAGAGAGAGTATTTTCGAATGATAGAGCAGGAGTAAGCTATATCGGAATAACGAAGGTGAGTGAATAACGTTCCCTAACAATGAAATTTTGAAATATATTTTTGCTATTGTCAAAAGTTGATTTTCAGCATGAATTATGAAAAAAAAAACGAGCATATGAATTCATGGTTTTAAATGTTGAAAATGGATATTTCATTGTTGCATACTTATTCATATGGATTGACAAACATGTTTTGATGATTTATTGAAAATGTTCATGCTGGGGAAGTTTCATGATTTTGAACAATTTTAATATAAATTGTTAGATTGAGAAGTGCTATGATTATTGAATGTTAAAGGCCCCATGCATGTTTGAAAGGTTTTAGAGGACGGAATACAGAACGCTGGTTACTAACAGCAGTACTGTTAGTCCTTAGTGCACCATGGTTAAACCCGAGCTCGACGGACATTTGTGGGTCTCGTACTCGCTCATGTTATTCGTGGGATTTATTCCCATGCATGTTATTCGTGGGATTTATTCCCATGCATGTTATTCGTAGGTTTCATACCTATGCATGTTTCGTGGCCTTGAGCCATGCAGGATTGGTTATTTACCCTTCGTGGACTGTGAGTCCATGCATGATAGTGGCTTGAAGTCACAGATTGGTTATTTACCCCTCGTGGACTGTGTGTCCATGCATGTTTCTGTTCTGTTGAAGTTCTACAGAAAAAGTATTATTTTGAAGTGATTGTTTCAAATGGTTTTCCTGAAAAGAAAACGTTTACCGAGTTATTCATTTCGGAATTACGAAACTTTATGATTTACATTGTACGTTTTGAAAACAACTATTTCCGTATTTCAAATTATGTTTTTTGGGACGTTATTCACGAGTAGATTATTTGGTTCAGATAGTGCTGTCGACCCTATTTCTCCAGCTGAGCAGTGAAGAGCCTCCGTATCGCCGAAGCAGCTTTTGTGAACGTACTGCATCATCATGTAATCAAATGTTTTGAGAACACGTGTATTACTTTTCTAGAAGTTTGTGGTTCCACTTAATTTATAGAAAGATTTCTGGTCATTTTGGGAAAAATGTTGTAAACGATTTAAACGTTCGAAATTCATTGTAGGGTTTCCAGAAGGTCGGTTATGCAGACGACTCTGATGAGACTTTTATGAATGAATTGCATGTTGATTTTAATATAATTGATATTATGAATGTTGATTCAAAAGTTTTGTTAAGTTTGAAGGCTTAAGGAATATGAATTTATTCATATTCTGTGCTGGTCACGATTCAAATTTTGGGATGTGACAGTTTGGTATCAGAGCCATAGTTTCTCTAATTAAGTGGAACAGGGATGTATCAGTGGGGTCTCAATTATCGTTATGAACCCGGGCATAATTATAATTGAGACATCATTGAAGTCCTTTTAGGGAATTTGAAAGTGTTTTCTTAAAGCATTTAAGATTGTTTTTATTGAAATTGAATATTATCTATGTTTTTGATATATAGTTAAATGCCGCCTAGACGTCCACCAGCTGGAAGGAGCTCTAGGAATGTTAGCGCTTCGGATAGAGGCTCTGCTCAGCGAAGTGAACTGCCCCTTAGAGGGAGAGGACAGGGTCGTAGAAGAGTAAGAGTTAGGGGAGGTCAGACCTTTAGACCTCTTCAGGAGATTCTTTCTGAAGCTGAACCATCGAATCCGCCATCCCCTGAGATTTCTACATCATCTAGACGTGATACTCGTGAAGAGACGCAGATAGTGGTGAAAGAGGATAATGTCGTAGTTAAGTTGTCAGAGTTTATTAAGCTGGATCCTCCTAAGTTCTCGAGTTTTGATTCTCGAGAAGAGCCCATGGAATTTCTGGAAGGTATTGAGAAGAGATGTAGAGCTCTGAGATGTCCAGATGTGCAGTATGTGGAGTTTGCTCTATTCCGGTTAGAAGGAATAGCGGGTTCTTGGAGCAAGACGGTTCCGGGTTTACAGGGAGATGGGGTACCCTCATTATCTTGGGCTGAGTTTAAGGACATTTTCATCAAACGTTATCTTCCACAGAGTATAAAGGACGCCAGAATTAAAGAGTTTCTGCTGTTGAAATGTACTTCTGGGATGTCTGTAGCTGAGTATGACAGGAAGTTTACAGAGCTTTCTTCTTATGCATCGACGTTGATTCCGTCAGAGAAGGATAGGATTGGCAGATTTATTCAGGGTTTGCCGATATTCATTCATGATGCTGTTGCCCCTATGTTGAACCATTTTGCCTCCTATGCTGATGTAGTGGATTGTGCGTTGAGGATTGAACTGAGGCACATTGAAGAAGAAGGGATTTCTAAGAAGCAGAAGATAGGAAGTGGAAAATTACAAGGATCTTCGTTTAAGGGTAATCGTACTCATGGCCAGTCATCATCGTTTTCTGGGCAGCCAGTGCCGAGATATTATGGACCATCTGTGGGTGTTTCTGATTTGAGACAGAGATTTGGAAGTATTAGACCTCAGTTTATTGGGAGCCAGACGAATTTTTCCAGGCCTGTTTGTACTGTTTGTGGGAAGAATCATTCGGGGGTTTGTCGTAAAGCCTCGGGTGTTTGTTATGGATGTGGGCAATCGGGTCACATGATTAGAGATTGTCCATTTGTTAAGCCTGCTTCGAGTTATGGGTCAGCTCGACCTTCTCCTCGCCCTGCTACTTTTACAGCCCCGTCTATTGGAGCAGCTTCTGCCTCAACAGGTAGAGGTACCTCAGGAAGACCTTCAGGAAAGAGAGGACGGCCTTCTTCTGGACAAGGTCAGGCAAGGGTGTATGCGATGACGAGGCAAGATGCTCGGGCCTCTAATGCTGAGGTTACAGGTAATCTTACTATTTGTTCTCAAATAGGGTATGCATTATTTGATCCTGGATCGACGCATTCGTATGTTTCTGTATATTTTGCGAAAATGTTGGGTAAAGATCCTATTGAGCTTGATTGTCCTTTTCTGGTTGCTACCCCTATCGGAGAATCTTTGTCAGTGTCACAAGTGTATAAATCTTGTGAAGTGTCTGTTGAGGAAAGAGAGAGTCTAGTTGATTTGATGATTCTTGATATGATTGACTTTGACGTGATATTAGGCATGGATTGGTTAGCTTCGTGTTATGCTACTGTTGATTGCCACTTGAAAGTGGTAAGATTTAACGTTCCTGGTGAAACTTCTTTTGTGATGTATGGAAATGAAGTTAAGAGTCCAACAAATTTGATTTCTGCCCTTAAAGCACGGAGAATGTTGACAAAAGGTTGTCAGGGATTTCTGGCTGTAGTGACAGATGTTGATAGGCCTACTGGCAGCTTAGATCAAATCCCAGTCGTTCGAGAATTCTCTGATATCTTTCCAGAGGAATTGCCGGGCTTGCCTCCGGGCAGGGAAATAGAATTTGGTATTGATGTCATTCCTGGCACTCAACCAATTTCTATTCCACCTTATAGGATGGCGCCCTCCGAGTTAAGAGAATTGAAAACACAGTTGCAAGAACTGCTAGACAAGGGGTTTGTTCGACCCAGCACGTCACCGTGGGGTGCACCGGTGTTGTTTGTGAAGAAGAAAGATGGATCTTTGAGACTGTGCATTGATTATCGTCAACTTAATAAAGTAACCATAAAGAATAAGTATCCTTTACCACGCATCGATGATTTATTTGATCAGTTGCAAGGAGCACAGTGCTTTTCGAAGATAGACTTGCGATCAGGGTATCACCAATTGAAAATAAAGAAGGAAGATATTCAAAAGACAACATTTAGAACGCGATATGGTCATTATGAGTTTTTGGTGATGTCATTTGGTTTGACAAATGCTCCTGCTGCATTCATGGACCTGATGAATCGGGTGTTCAGAGAATTTTTGGACAAGTTTGTGATCGTGTTTATCGATGATATCTTAGTATACTCTAGGAGTACGGAGGAGCATGAGCACCATTTGCTATTAGTGTTGCAAAGGTTACGAGAACAACAGCTTTATGCTAAGTTTTCTAAATGCGAATTCTGGTTGAGTGAAGTCGCTTTCTTGGGGCATGTGGTGTCAAAAGACGGTATTCAAGTTGACCCTAGCAAGGTTGAGGCAGTTAAAAGTTGGCCGCGACCTACTACGGTCACTGAGATTCGCAGTTTCCTAGGCCTCGCTGGATATTATCGCCGTTTTGTAAAGGATTTCTCAAGAATAGCAGCTCCTTTGACAAGATTGACTCAGAAGAATGTGAAATTCGTTTGGAATGACCAGTGTGAGGAAAGTTTTCAAAAGTTAAAGGAATCTTTGACTTCCGCTCCAGTTTTAAGTTTACCTTCAGGAGGGTACACAGTGTATTGTGATGCTTCTCGAGTTGGTTTAGGCTGTGTATTGATGCAGAATGGACAAGTAATTGCTTATGCCTCTAGGAAGCTTAAGAAGCATGAACAGAATTATCCAACTCATGATTTGGAAATGGCTGCAGTGGTGTTTGCTTTGAAGATTTGGAGACATTATCTGTATGGTGAAACCTGTGAGATTTTCACTGATCACAAGAGTCTCAAGTACATTTTTGATCAAAAGGATCTGAACCTTAGACAGAGAAGATGGATGGAGTTGCTAAAGGATTATGATTGTACGATTCTATATCATCCTGGCAAGGCGAATGTGGTAGCTGATGCGTTAAGCAGAAAGTCTATGGGCAGTCTAGCATATATAGAGGTTGAAAGAAGACCCTTGGTGCAAGATATTCATAAAGTTGAGCAAGAGGGAGTAGTATTTGAAATTGTTGATAGAGGAGCATTTTTGGCTCATGTGCAAGCTCGTTCCTCTTTAATCGAACAAATCAAAGAAGCTCAGTACTCCGATCTGAGATTATGCAAGTTACGAGATTTAGTTAAAGAAGAATCTAATACAGAATTTGTGATTGATCAGGAAGGTGTTCTGAGGTACAATGGCAGGATTTGCGTACCTCAAGTTCAAGAGTTGAGAAAGCAAATTTTAGAAGAAGCTCATCATTCAGCTTATAGTATTCACCCTGGAATGACTAAGATGTACCAAGATTTAAAGCAGTTGTATTGGTGGCATGGTATGAAGAATGATGTGGCAAACTTTGTGGCGCGTTGTTTGGTATGTCAGCAGGTTAAGGCGGAACATCAAAAGCCTGCAGGACCTCTGCAACGATTGGAAATACCTGAGTGGAAATGGGAAAATGTAACAATGGATTTTATTGTTGGTTTACCCCGTATTGTCAGAGGATTTGACTCTATTTGGGTGATTGTTGACAGGTTAACTAAGTCAGCTCATTTTCTTCCAGTGAAGATGACTTATAGTGCGGCGAAGTATGCCGAGATCTATATTGCTGAGATTGTGCGATTGCACGGAGTTCCTGTGTCTATCATTTCAGATAGAGGACCCCAGTTCACTTCTCGTTTTTGGGGATCATTTCAGAAAGCGTTGGGTACTCGGTTGAACTTGAGTACTGCTTTTCATCCTCAAACTGATGGGCAATCTGAGAGGACTATTCAGACAGTGGAAGATATGTTGAGATCCTGTGTCATGGATTTCGGTGGAAGTTGGGATAAGCATTTGCCGTTAGTGGAGTTTGCCTATAACAATAGTTATCAATCAAGCATTCAAATGGCACCATTTGAAGCGTTATACGGAAGGCAATGCAGGTCTCCAATTGGATGGTTTGAAGTTGGTGACAAAGAGATTTTTGGACCGGATTTGGTTCAGGATGCTAAAGAGAAGGTGAAAGTCATTCAACAAAGGTTATTAACAGCTCAAAGTCGACAGAAATCATATGTAGATCATCGTCGAAAGGAATTAGAATTTATGGTTGGCGATAAAGTATTCTTGAAGGTGTCACCAATGAAAGGTGTCATAAGATTTGGGAAGAAAGGGAAGTTGAGTCCAAGGTATATTGGTCCCTTTGAGATATTAGACAAGGTGGGTGCTGTAGCTTATCGATTAGCTCTACCACCAGAATTATCTGGAATTCATCCGGTGTTTCATGTTTCGATGCTTCGGAAGTATCTGTATGATCCCTCTCACGTTGTCAAATATCAAGAAATTGGTGTTGATAAAGATTTGTCATATGATGAGTATCCCGTAACTATCATTGATAGACAAGTGAAAAAGTTGAGATCGAAAGAGATTCTTTCTGTGAAAGTGTTGTGGCGAAATCATTCGGAGGAAGAAGCTACGTGGGAAATTGAAAGTGAGATGCGAAACAAGTACCCGTACCTATTTGAGAATTGACGTGAGTCTATATTTAAATTCGGAGGACCGAATTTCTTAAGAGGGGAAGAATGTAATGACCCTGGGAAATGCTAGATATGAAATTATTTTAAGCAAGGAATATATATTATATCGTGCAGAAATTTCACAAGAAGCATGGTTAGTTGAGTGGTTAAAAGCGGAAGAATAAAGCTTTGGTTCCGTGTTCGAACCCCGGTAACTACAGAGTTGAGGATTTATTTTATTTTTCAGACACGTGAAATTTCGACTTTGCCCCTCTGTTTATTTTAACTTCTGCACACATTTTCTTCCTTCACTTCTGTCGGCAGACAGCGGAAAAAAAATTCAGAAAGGTTTCGTGACCCTAGATCCATTTTTGTTGTGGCTTCATCTCCTCCACCGTCGTCGACTGTGTTGCTCTTCGATGCCGCTGTCTTGTCTGCCTCTCTTCCTCATTTCTTAAAACAGAGCGAGAGTGGGAGAGGGAGAGCAGCGTGGGATCGTTGGAGGTAAGGGTGGAGTGTTTAGCGGAGTGCTACAGAATCAAGTCGCCCTTGGTCCTCCATCACCACGGCGCCATTGACGTACGAGGTTGCTTCTATCACGCGCTGTCGTCGCTGCTGTTATGCTTCCTCTGCTGTTACTGTAGCGACCTCAGATCTCCCACTTCCTTCTCTGCCTCGGTGCAGCTTCACTGTAGGAGTGTGGTAAGCTTCCTTAACATCCTTCTATTATTTTTTTCTGGCGATCTATACTTGTTCAGGGTGTGTTACTGTAGCTACCTGAAAATAAAGAAAAGAGAGAGAGAATCAGTAGCTTAGCCATCGGATTTTAGAAGCTATGGTCTAAGTGGAAATGATATATATATGCATAAGCTTGTTGTTTGGACTGTTTAATGTTGTTTAAAAAAAAAAAACAAGAAGAAGAAAGGAAGAGAAGGACGACGCTGCTAGGGAGAGGTGTTTTGACAGCATATATACATATGTATATATTAGTTGCTGTCATGGATTTGAAAAAAAAAAAGAAAAGAAAAAGAGAAAGAGAAAAGAATGCGTGGACGCTACTATGGTGATACATATATATGTATTGTGCTACTGTTTTGGGAAGGTAAATGGCATATATATATATATATATATATATAATTGCTGTATGGAAGTTATTTTGACAGCATATACATATATATATTTATGTGTAGAGTTGTTGGCATAGTGGAGGTTTGAACTATGGGTGTGCGTGAGTGTTTGGGTTGATGGAAGGAGCTAAAAATGTGAGCCTAAATGCTCTACAAATCTGGAAATTTTAGCTTGGTTGAAGAGGACTTGAGAGGCAATTTAGATGAAGATTAAATGGTTATTGAAAAGTTAAGGATAAAGATTTAAATGATTTTTGATGAGTTAATATATTGAAGCTGAAATTTTAATACATTGAAGAAACACAAGGATTTGATTGAATTAAAAATCTTCCAAGATCCCAACAGAGATTAGGAAAAGAGAAAATGATGATGATATGTTTTCTTGATGAGATAACATGGATTAATAGTAGAATAGTTAATTTGATTAATTATTCTTCTATTGATTAAGAGGATAATTCTTTTTGAACTTAGAGTATAAATGGGATAGATGATAATTATTGATGAAATGTTTATATTGGGAATTTAGGTATTTCAAGAGAGAGTATTTTCGAATGATAGAGCAGGAGTAAGCTATATCGGAATAACGAAGGTGAGTGAATAACGTTCCCTAACAATGAAATTTTGAAATATATTTTTGCTATTGTCAGAAGTTGATTTTCAGCATGAATTATGAAAAAAAAAACGAGCATATGAATTCATGGTTTTAAATGTTGAAAATGGATATTTCATTGTTGCATACTTATTCATATGGATTGACAAACATGTTTTGATGATTTATTGAAAATGTTCATGCTGGGGAAGTTTCATGATTTTGAACAATTTTAATATAAATTGTTAGATTGAGAAGTGCTATGATTATTGAATGTTAAATGGCCCCATGCATGTTTGAAAGGTTTTAGAGGACGGAATACAGAACGTTGGTTACTAACAGCAGTACTGTTAGTCCTTGGTGCACCATGGTTAAACCCGAGCTCGACGGACATTTGTGGGTCTCGTACTCGCTCATGTTATTCGTGGGATTTATTCCCATGCATGTTATTCGTGGGATTTATTCCCATGCATGTTATTCGTAGGTTTCATACCTATGCATGTTTCGTGGCCTTGAGCCATGCAGGATTGGTTATTTACCCTTCGTGGACTGTGAGTCCATGCATGATAGTGGCTTGAAGTCACAGATTGGTTATTTACCCCTCGTGGACTGTGTGTCCATGCATGTTTCTGTTCTGTTGAAGTTCTACAGAAAAAGTATTATTTTGAAGTGATTGTTTCAAATGGTTTTCCTGAAAAGAAAACGTTTACCGAGTTATTCATTTCGGAATTATGAAACTTTATGATTTACATTGTACGTTTTGAAAACAACTATTTCCGTATTTCAAATTATGTTTTTTGGGACGTTATTCACGAGTAGATTATTTGGTTCAGATAGTGCTGTCGACCCTATTTCTCCAGCTGAGCAGTGAAGAGCCTCCGTATCGCCGAAGCAGCTTTTGTGAACGTACTGCATCATCATGTAATCAAATGTTTTGAGAACACGTGTATTACTTTTCTAGAAGTTTGTGGTTCCACTTAATTTATAGAAAGATTTCTGGTCATTTTGGGAAAAATGTTGTAAACGATTTAAACGTTCGAAATTCATTGTAGGGTTTCCAGAAGGTCGGTTATGCAGACGACTCTGATGAGACTTTTATGAATGAATTGCATGTTGATTTTAATATAATTGATATTATGAATGTTGATTCAAAAGTTTTGTTAAGTTTGAAGGCTTAAGGAATATGAATTTATTCATATTCTGTGCCGGTCACGATTCAAATTTTGGGATGTGACAAGAATGAATACCAGGAAATAAATTTGGTGACTCAAGGCCACTAACTGTCGCGAGAATGAATTCCATGAAATAAAACTGGTGGCTCGAGACCACTAACTGTCGAGCTCGAGTGTAACCATGGTGCACCAAGGACTAACAGTATTGCTGTTAGTAACCAGCGTTCTGTGTTCCGTCCTCTAAAAACCTTTCTAACATGCATGGGGTAATTTGGTATTTAATAATTATAACACTTTCGATGCAACAATTTCTATTAAAATTATTCATAATCATGAAACCCCCAGCATAAATATTTATGATAAATCATTAAAAGATTTTGTCAATCATATGATCAAGTATTCAATAATGGAATTTGAATAAATCATTTCTAACATTTAAAGCCATGAATTCACATACTCGCTTTTCGTAAATCATGCTTAAAATTAACATTTAAGTAAAATGTCAAATAACCAACTATATTTTAAAATATTGTTGTTAGGGAATGTTATTCACTCACCTGCAATATTCTGTTATAGCTTACTCCTGCTCTATTCTTCAAAAATATTCTCTCTTGAATTCCCTAAATTTCCAAAATAAAAATACTCCATGATATACCATTCACCTCTCTTGCACCAAATATCACTTATTTAGCTCGAAATATGAAATCATAACCTTTAACTTTGTAAGTTTTCAAACTTTATAACTATAATTAATTTCCAAAAATCTCTATAAATTTCATAATCTTTCATTCAGCTCAACACCCATATTTCCACAACTATTCCAAATATGAATCCAATTTCTCACATCATGAAAGCATATCATCATCATTTTCCCTTTTCCTTTCAATTTCAACAATTAACTTTCATTAGCTTTTTTGTTTTTGTTACCCATCCGGTTCACCGGAGCTTTGCCCCGACTACATCCGGATTCGACCAGTGTCGCGCACCTGGCTATGGTGGGTGAGTCTCCCAACGGGGATTTTCTGCATACGTCAAGACTCGAATTCGAGACCTCGCTTAAGCGATACCGAGCCGCTTACTAGTCAGACCAACCCCCGTTGGTAACTTTCATTAGCTTTTGGTTCAACTATTCTCCCTCCAAAACTTAAACCCAATCCAATACACACAACAGCACAAACTTAAAAATATATATATACATATGCTGTCCAAAACCACTCCCTATAGGCTCAACCACGCACAACACAAACAACAAGTTTCTTACCATGACAGCAATATATATACACATACACACGGCTTCCCTCTTTATTCTTTCTTCTTTCTTTCTTTTTTTTTTAATAACAGCTACAGTACACAACCATGACAGGTATAGCTCGCTGGAAGAAACTTACCACACCACACACGGTGGTTATTCGGCAGCAGCAAGGGAAAGGGACTGTGGAAGCTGTCACCGCATAAATGAGGAAGCTTTAACATATACCACCACAGCAAGCCTTTGCATATACATATACATCATTCCTACTCATCCTAAAAGCCCAACACCGACGACACTCTTCTGTTTCCTCTCTTTCTATTTTCCTTCCTGCAGCACCATATGTATATGTATATGTATATATCAAACATAGTCCAATGCCTTCTTTCTTCATATGTATATGTATATATCAAACATAGTCCAATGCCTTCTTTCTTCTTCCCGGTAGCTACAGTACACATACATCACTCACGCACACACAATTTCAACTTCTTCCATGAACACTCACAGACACGGCAAGCGGGGACACAGCCATTATTTCACAAAACCAAGCTAGAAATATTCAATGGAAAGGAAGTGGTTTATGCTTACCACCAACCCACCGTAACACTGCACAGAACGGAGCAGGAAGATGAGAATTTACAGCTGCTACAGTTCCAGACGTGCAGGGCGACGGCTGAGGCGATGAACTTGAGACAGCAAAACGCAGCTCATGACAGCAGCAACACAGTGCACGTTGATGGTGTCGGTGACAGCAACTTCGACTGCGGAGGATGACAAAACCAGACGACATTGTAAATGCCAAGATCCCTCCCCTCCAGGGCCAAGATCTAAAAAATGTAGAAGACCACAGCGCCAAAAACAGTCACCCGCGATGGTGGAGTAGCTCTACACTGACGACAGTAGCTCGACGATGGAGAATGACAGAAGCTACAGTGCTCAGGCGTCGTGAAGCTTCCCAGCAAGTCTCCTCTGCTCTGTGACGGGAGTTTAAAAAGAAATATAGAGACAATAAGGACAGCTTGGTAATTTCACGGATCTGAAAAAGAAAATAAAATCCTCCTTCTTCAGCTGCTGAGATTCGAACAGGGGGCCTCCTGTTTACCAGGACTACCTCCAACCACTCAACTAATCACTGCCTCTTATGATATTCCTGGAAGAAAATATATTTATCCTTTAATATATTATTATCATATCTAAGCATTTTTCCAGGGTCATAACAGTGTCGGCTTAGGGGTGTGAATGGCTTGGAGGAGGTTTTGATGATGGAAAGTGACAGCTAGGTTCTGTAGTGTTACGGCTTCGTGGACAGAGGAATGGAGGTATGGTGAATGGGATGAGTGAAGATGAGGGGGTGTGTATAACGTAATACCTTTGTTCTAAAGATAATTATTTGGAAGAAATCATAAAAATATCACAATTATGTTAATGTTGAGCACTAATTCAATGTAAGGTACATCAATTTAAAATAGTATACAAATAATATAATTAAAAATTAAAATAATAATAAAAATCTATCAAAATGATATGAATAAATATATAAAATTAGGGATTTGTTAAGTACTTGAAACCTTGGTATTGGAAGAGCTGGATCAAAACCCGATCCAATTCCGTGGGCAAGGTGGTAATGAGATCTTGGCATTCTTGTGATAGTTCTTCATCATATTTCTCGAAGAGCTCTAGCAAAGAAGAATTAGCGGCTTCTGATTTTTCTACTTCCATAGTTATAAGGAAATCAAATAGATAGATGATCGATGAAGTGAAGATAGTGAGATTGCCTATATATGTTTGAGAGGAGGGTTGAGCAAGCTTGCAGCAAGTCCTGGGTTCTTGGGAATATTATATAATAGCAAGACAAGAGAATGGTGATATTTCTAGCGGCAACACAAATCAAAATGTATCGTCTTTCTTGGTGTCAGGAAAAGGGATGAGATCGACCTGAAACCCATTTTTATTTGTTTTCAATTTTTTGTGATATTTCAAAGATTTAAGGGAAAATTAGCTAAAAATCCCTTATTGAAAAATTAATTGGCCTTTAGTACCTGCAATAGACCACCTCCCATGATATGCAATTGACCTTCTACAATATGTAGTTGGCCAATATGTAAGTGACATTGTACAATGTGCAATTACCTTTCACAATATGCAACTACCTTCCATAAAATGGAACTAGTATGATATGTAATTGAATTTTCACAATATGCAATTATCTTCCGTAATACGTAACAGACCTTCCGCAATATGTAATTACTTTCCGTCAACTTTCAGGCCATATTCCCCAATTAATTTTTCAAATGGGGATTTATCCCCATTTTTCCCAAGATTTAATACACTAAAATAAGAGTATTAAATATTTTTTTAGTATTAAATATTTGAAAAATAGTAAAAAAAAAAATTGAAAACAATACTATTTTTAACTCATAAGATATCAAATTTTCTCTGATTTTATGTAAAATAATCTAATTACCAAAAGAAACAAGAAAAAATATTTGGGAAATTGAGAAATTTTAAGGGGCAATAAAGGGGCAGTAGACACCCCTAATCTTGATTGCAGAGATCAAAGGACTAAAAAAAATCTCCTGCAGACAAAACTTTCAATATGCAATGTTTATCTTCTAGTTTTTTTTTTCAATTTTTTAATATTTAGTGAAAGTAAGAGTGCAAGAATCATTTTTCATCTGTAAAATCATTTTTTTTCATTATCTTGTTTCTACTATATTCTTCTTATTATTTGAGTTTAAAGTATACGATATTACATGATATAACAAACGGAACTAAATTAAAGAAACGAAACAGATATAAATTGAAGCCACGAAACCAAGCGAAACATTTATCCTTAAACTATTATAGATTTTGATATTAGGAGCGGAGGCGGATATTCCAAAGTGGTCCATAAGCAACACAGTTCTTAAATATCATTATCATAAAAATATAATAATTATGCTATTGTTAAATACTAATTCAATGTAAGGCACATTAATCCAATTGATACACAAATAATACACACTTAGCCTTTTGTACTCCTGGGTAAAATATCAGTAAAGAGAAATCTAATAGTTAAACTTAATGCAAGCAAACATAAAACCGACGACGCAAGAATATGCAATCAACTCTAACAACCCTCTATCCTTGATCAATCAACAGTCATGGAATGCTTCGGTGCAAATGAATTAACACAAGAGACATGGTAAGATAGAAGGAAGAGAAACATAATAGATCTCTCATAAGGTACAAGTATCTCACTCATCTCTCAAATAGAAAAAAAATTTCACTCAATCCACCTAAATTAGCACTTACCATATGTTTGTAAAGATTCTACTATCTCCACCTCTAATATACCATAGATTCATGATCAAGGGGACTTTGTAAAGTTGTAATGTTGGCGAAAGGCTAATGAATGGATGAAATGGAAATAATGTGAAAAGTTCAATGCATGAGTGTTAAGAAACAACTCAAAGTAAGCTAAACTGCGACCATTAAATGAACACAAAAATTTAATCTTCAACCACTAAAGGATGCCTTATTTCAAACTGTATTCTTTTTGGCCAAGTTATTTCTCTGTCTTTCCTTTTTCTTGCTCTCTCTCCCTCTTTTCAAACATCTTTCTTAGCTTTTTATGTACATTTTCTTCTCTTTATTGCCTTTTCTATCTCTCTTTTTTTTTGTATATTGGCAAACCAAACCCAAAAAGATAAAAATGACAGCATCAATGGTTCACATTTAATCATGAAGAATATAATGTAACTCTTACAAAGCACTTGTTCAAAAACAATGGAATGAAATGAAAGTGAAGGGTTCAAAGGGGTAAGCAAAGGTCAACTGAGATGGCTTGTGTTTGGGTGAAAAGGTTTAGCAATGAATGCCCCTATCATACTCACAAATCTAGGTATTAATATAGCTTCGAAAAAGAATCTAACTAAGTTCTAGAGGTTAATTAAAACTAGGTGAAAATCACACAAGATGAGAAAGAAAATTAAGGCTAAAAAATCCTTTCAACAAGGCTTTCTCTAAGATGTTTCATCTCTAAAATTAAGTTATAAAACAAGATTAATAACACTGCACTAAAGGCACTCCACTATGTTAATCAACTAAGAACAAAAGTTTCTCAAATCAAAATATATTCAAGCCTAGCCAAATCAATGTTCACATACATAAAGCAATAAGGATTTGACAACGAAGCCCAAGGATTGCAAAAGTCAAGTCAGAAGGTAGGAATTATAGCAATGAGTCACTCATACAACAGTGAAAAACCCAATCAATTTAGCTCAAAAAGTTTAAAATTTTTTAATTTTTCATATTATTTCATATGAATGGCAATCCAAGTAGTGGCAAAACAAATCAACAAAAGCAATCACTCCTCCACACTTAAACCATGTGTTGTCCTCAACGTAACACTAAAGCATATATCAAAGGGAGGGAGAAAGATGGTTAAATAGTCATGTGCTAAAGGGAAGATTTATTTCGAGAAAAAAAACATAAGGCTAAGAAATCATTAAAATGCAACATATTCTAAGAAATTGTTAAGACAAAGCAATAAATATAAATTATTCTATCTTATACTACTGGGATAATCCCTCCCCTATACTTATCTCAAATAATATAACTCAGAATATATAGAAGGACAAGACAAGAAAAGAGACAGCCTAGTGCCTTTATGCCGCTTAAGGGCCTTGAAATTGAAATTCTCATCTGTGATAAGGAACATGCTCTAACATAAGTATACCTTCTCTACACAGCTTGCTCTAGTTGTTTAGAGTGGTAGCTCGAGGTCAATATGTGGAGGTGCCACAATATAGTGAATATGGTGATCGCCATAAAATTCTCCTAAGTGAGGTAACTACAAGTATGGGACAAAAATCAAAATACTTGAAGATGTGGAAAGCCTTCAAGCGTGCAAGGTTAGTAATCAAGATACTAGATGTAAGAATTCTATAAGATATATAAGAACACAAGTATTTCTCACATTCAATAAAATTAATAAGACTCCCTTCAATAAGAGTTTTGACTTCAACATGAGGAATTGAAATGTAATCATTAGTGATTTAGTCTTTATCAGGTGGCAATTCATATGACAATATTTCATCCTTATCAGCACCCTCATTTTTATCCTCCTGAATGGTATGCAAGATTTGCAATGGTTTGGGCTTGGTCTTATGCCTCCTTTTCTTTTTTCTGGCATTTTGTGGTGCTAGAGCTATTTCCTTGATTGCTGTAATAGCCTTTATTTTATCATGTGATTCCTTAAGTCCCGGTAATGCAACAAAAACAACTTTCTCAAGCTTATCAAGTGTAGAATTAGCAGTAATATTAGAATCAAAATAAGATGATGCATCAAAATTATGCGGAATGGAAAGCCAGTTATCTATCTCTAAGCAATAGACACATGATACGTCACCCTCACATGCACAAAAATTAGAAGAATATAATATGAGGAGGATAAACAAGTAAAAGCATCATCATGCTTCTCATAACCATGTCATATTAATCAGGCTCATGTACATTAGTCTCATCACCTTTAGAGTCGGAAGGTGATCCTTTTTCCACTGGTCTCTTCATGATAGTTGTTGCCTCTTCATTATTTTGCACCACTGGTTGTTTCTGATACTTCTCTAAGAGCTTCTTTTCTTGTATGCTTTCATATTGAATAGAGGCTTATTTCTCATATTGAGAAGTTTCTTAAGCAGTGTTAGCAGAGGAGACTCAACTTTTATTTTCTCATCAATTGATTCTTCATCCTCTTTATTCTCTTTAGACTGTACTTTCTTAGTACCAATTTTCTTATCACTTCTCAATGTGATTCCATTCAAAGATTTAGGATTTATCACTATGTTAGAGAGTATAGAATCACTACTCTTTGCTTGTTGTTCACCAAGTTGTTAGAGATTTGAGTAACAAAAGTGTTCAAATTCTCATGCTTAGTCTCCATTTGCTCCAACTTAGAGAACACAGTTTGTAGATATGAGTTCATCTTATTCTCCACAACATTCAACTTAGTATCGATTTATGTCTTCGTGTGGTCTAATCTTGAATTAATCCCAGCAATGCCTTTCATGATCATAGCAAATTCATCACCTTTAGAAAAAGAAGAAGATGCCCTTTGATTAGACACCACTTGATTGAAAAAATTTTCTTGAGTGTTGCCTTGATCCCCACCCCATCTAAAGTTAGGGTGATCTCTCTAACCTGGGTTATAGGTATTAGAGTAGGGATCATCACTACAAAGCCATGGAATCTAGATAAGGAAGACATTAATGCTCCTTTAATTTCAAAGTTCACATAATCAACATAAAAGCCATAAGGATCATAATCAACATTGAAACTATTAATCTCCCTCATGCTTCTATTATCCTCATCATTATTCCTTATGATGAAAGAAAAAAGAAAAAAAATAGAGAGAGAGAAAAAGCTGTAAGAAAACAAAATAAAAAATAAACAAGCGAAAAGCTAAGAAAAATTAAATAAATTGAACCTAAATATTTTTTTATACAAATGCAAAAATTATGCAATACTAACTAAAATGCAACAAAAGATGATAAGAAAGAAACTAAAAACTCAATCTACTATTAAAACCCTAGAACAAACTAACTAGACAACTAGCTAAGACAAAGGCTTAACAAATAAACCACAGTCAATGTTACTTGACACTTAGTTACTAGGGATCCAATTTTTAGCTTCCCAGCAATGGCGCCACTTTGAAACAATCTAAATCGGATGTCGCATTGGGGTTACTTCAAAAATTTAACTAAGAATTGCGTATAATGCAACCTCGAGTCGTTATCTTTTGAGGAACCAAAAATTAAATTAAATTCCTAAGTAACTAAATAAAAGGCTACCTAAGCTATAAAATGGGGTTTGATTTGATTAACTAACAACTAAAATTGCAATGAATTAAAATAAGCATAAAAGACTTGTTTTTGGTATTTTTAATTTAAAATAAGTGATATGGAATGATAATGAGTGAATGGAATGAAAGCACAAATAATTAACAATGATAAGAGCAACCCTCTAATTCAATAGAGCATGCAATCATAGCTTTAATAAATATAGGAGTTAAAAATAATGAAGCAAGAATTATAATTAAACTTTTAATCTAACAACTGAATCACCTCAAATTATCACAAAATATTTTTCAAAGTCCCAATCTATTGACTGCTACCAGAATAATAAAATAAGACTAAGGATATTAAAAACTAACGCTCAATTATAATTTAATAATTCATAAAAATATAATTAAAGCTAACAAGAGATGCAATAATTCAATAATTCAAGCCACCTTGAAAACTCACAAATATTCACTAAAATCTTAATACAATCTTGACTCAAAATATACTAATGGAATTAAGTTATAATTAACACAATAGCAAATGTTAAACAGTAATACAACTACAATTATCTTCATTAAAAAATAGATAAATCATTTAAAGAGCTTCCCAATAATTATAAAATTATCATAAGATCTATGAGTTATTTTATAATTATTGGGTAAAAGATTAAAGTAACTCAAACTGATCCCAAACTCATGCATTTACTATTAGATTGGAAGATTTGGATGAACTAGTCACGCGTAGCTATAAAAAACGCTGCCACCAACGAGTTTAAGAGCTCAGCCATGGATTTGGATTGAAGGGTAGAGTCGCTGTACCGTCACTGCCGTGGCTGTTTCCAGCTGTTCTGGACGTCTACTCTGCTCCTGTGCTGTCGACCTCTGCTGGTTCTGTTCTTGCCGACGCTGCTGTGCTGTGGTGGAATGGAGTCGACGATGGAACGGAATGGAGGAGGGAACTGGAGGTGAGTGCGAGGTTTCGATGGAGATGGAGGAGTCGCTGATGATGATGCTGTCGGCAGAGGGGGATGACGCGGCGTCGGCTCCTGTTTTCTTCTATGTTGTGTCGTCGCTCGGAGGGATGGAGGTGGAGATGGTTTGGGTGAGTGGTGACGGCTGTGGAAGATGGAATGATGGTGATAACCGATGGTGGAAAGGTGGTGGAATGAGATTGGAGATGAATGGAGTCGTGCCGTCGAGTCACGTGAATGGAGGCCGCTTGGTAATGTGTGGACGGCACACCCTTCTGCTGCTGCTGTTGTCAGAATATATATGGAGAAGAAGAAAAAATGGCCGCCATTCACCGGGGCTTTGGTCGCCGGCTCTCCTGTCATCAGTCACCAACTTCCTTAACCTTCCGGCACTGAGCAAGCATCTGGCCAAATTACAAAGTTTAACCTATGGGTCCTTATGTGATATTTCTGAAATTGTGGTATTTCATTTGTAATTTACAATTTCTCGCAAGTACTTGAAATATAAATCATAATAATATAATAAATTTTATTCTACAAATAATTACTTTAAAAAATTATAAAAATATTACAATTATGCCCTATTGTACTAATTCAATGTAAGGCACGTTAATCTAATTAGCATATAAATAATACAATTAAGAACTAAAATAATAATAATAACTCACTAAAATAATATGAATAAATATATAAAAATATAGATTTATTATTAAAATAAACCTTGTTATTCTCAATAAAGCAGATGTTCCAATGATCTGCATGGATCTAAAACGTTAGGCCATGTTTCTCTAACTTTTCTTGAATAATAACATTCTAACCTTCTCCTCTCAAGTGCGAGTGCCCTTATTCATTTATTTCAAATTAAGATAGAGACCAGCATATATTTGGCCAATGACCTATCTTTCACTTTGAAGCCCAAATGCTTTCTAGTTCACATACAATCATAGATTTCAATTCCAAGGGGCTATCAACTTCAGACTCTTTAGTGAACCAAAACATGGATTTCAATTCTAAGGGGCTATCAACTTCAACCCTTTAGTGAGCCAAATATCTTTGGGTCATAATTTTTGTCATTATGAATACTTTGTCCGCCCATAAAAAAATTATATTAGTCCTTTAGGAACTATATCAATTTTATCATATAAAGTTCCTCAGGAACTGTCATATATTAATACTTCACTATATAATTTTATCACTCATTAGTAATATACTTCAATATATTTAAAGTACCATCATTATTTATGATATTGAAGGGTAAAATGAAATGAAGAAAATAACATCCAACATATCATTGAAATTATAATATAAAATAATAAATTATTATTATATTTATAGTTTTCTTTCAATTGTTTGAACTATTTTAACTGTCATAAATTTGACTACTATAGATCAATAAGTAGCTAATATAAATAATTTTAGAGATTACTGATCACATGGGAAAGTAAATCAATATCTAATAACTCAGAAAATATACACCATTTTTTTAATATATGTTTGCATCATATCAATCATGAATAATCACGTTAATCATCAAATTAAGAGTGCAAAAATTAACTTCAGCCAATAGTAATTCATCCAAAATCTTTGCATGAGCGATGTTAAGATTAACTATATCAACTATATCCAATAGAATCCAAAATATGCTACTTTCCATAAACAATTTTAGAACTTGAATATTAAAATTAACATGTAATAATTCTTAAGATTAGTATCCATAAAATAATAAATTGACTTGCAATGTGTGTGTGTGTGTATATTACATACATTAAAAAAATGATTTTGTCAACAAATCGAAATCACCATCAATTATTCATAAAATTAAATAAATTCTCTTCAATTCTCTAGTTTAAATGTGATATAAATATATGATTTTTCTTTTTTTTCTCAAATGTTACAATAAAACTAATTTGATTTCTATATATATATGACCAATAATTTACCATTTCAAAAAAATTAAGGTTCAATATACATCTATAAGATTACATGTGAGGAATAATAAGAAATATAAATATATAATTTACTTATTTAAATATGCGGAACCTCTTTTGAAGTGAAGAGGATAAAGTGTAAATTGAACATACGTTTAAACTTTTAAACATCAACCAAAATACTATATTTTATTTATGTACAACATTCAAAGCAAGTCATTTGGATAATCATTTCTTAATATTTTCTATGTATTTAAAAAAAGCATACACATACACATTGCAACACTGAATTTTTCCTTTCTTAACTAATTTCATAGTAAATTAAAACTAAAAACAAGTTGAAATAATTTTAATAAAATTTATCATCAATAAATTCAAACTAATGTTAAATAGAATCATCCGATTAAGATATAAATGAACAAAATATGAATAATATAATCCCTTCAATTTACACATAAAAGACAAAATAAAATAAATCAATATCATTATATAACTACCTTTTAGGCCATTTGATTTAATAACCAACCTTTTCATTCTTACCAATATCACAATACTTATAAAAATTTGTCTCACACAAATTAATTACAAAAAATTTAAACAAGAATAAAAATTAAACATCATATATAAACATCACATAGCCTTCTAAGCTTATAATTATTTCTTTTGACTTGCCTTTTGGGCTCATCATTATTCTTTCTGGTATTTTTCTTCACAACTTGTTGCATTGAGATTCACATTTAATTTTGATATTTTCTATAAAATCTCATGGTTATATTGGTGTCATTATCAATTTTGACATTTAATTTTAATAAATTGATATCTATATGACTTTTGGTCAAATTTTAACATTTACTTTTTATCTATATGACTTATAGTCATATTATAACTTTTTTTTTGTTTATATGACTTATGGTAATCTTGTAATATTTTCTCATAGGATTATCACTCTCATAGTTATGTTATCTTGCTTTTAATAGATATTGATCTTCAGGACCATAGTAAAAATCTTTTCAAGCTACAAGAGTTCTTTTGTGTAATTAAATATTTAAGTCATTAGCCTTCAAATTTTGATATTTGTAATCATTAGATAATCAAATTATCACAATATTTTTTTTGTCATGCCAGTTATTAAGAGCACAAGATGGTCTTTTACTAAAGAACTATTATCAATAGAGGCTTCTGGCCATCTAATCAGAAGATTGAAAATATTAATATATTATCACTACTAGATATTTAATAATATAAATTTATAATATTAACATGTGTGTGTGTATATATATATATATGAAGAGAGAGACATTATATAGACTAGACAAATAAATATATTAAAAACATAAATCAATATATATACGTGAGGGAATTATAAATACAAATATAGCAATATAAATTAGGGTAAGAATAATCCTGGAATAAATTAAATAAATTCAATATATATTATCAAATATAAAGAACAAATAAACCCAAAATCATATAAATCACATTATATAATCATATATGATATATATTACGTATTATATACAATATATATATAACCAAACAACGTAAACAAACCCAATGAATGAAGGGAAAATATAAATGACATAAATATATATAACATGAATAAAAGTAACAAAAATAGTATGGAACAATAGATAATATAAAAATAGAGATATAAAATAATGTAGAGAATAAAAAAATAGCATAATATGAGACAAATAACATAATAAATATAATAAAATACATAAAATTAAAATTGCACATGATAATTGGATAAGGGAGATAATTGTGTAAAAGGAAAGCTAATATAGAATATCATTATATATAACATAAGAATATATGAATCTACAAGAAGTTCAAACCTCAAATTTTTAGAGTGGAATTATGCTGATAACGTGTTATGACAATAAAGTAAAATGCAATAGAGCTCTAGGAGATGCGAGAAATAAGAAAGACAAGAGAGAATTGGAGTGAAAGAGTGAGTGATTCTCATTCAAATTGGTGTTCCCAATGTTTGTGTATTAGCATATATTTATAGAACACCAATATTTAAGACTAACCCTAAAGAGTTACAGATACATAAAGAAGGAAATTAAGCAACATAATTATACAATTAAAAGTTAAGATAATGAATATTAGAAACTTTTTAATTTGAGAGTTATAAGCTATAACGTCATTCAATATGATATTATAAATACTCTTTCAAGTTGTCGTCATTCAATTTGAGATAGAATCCTAAAAGACTACGAACATCCATACATAATGTAATATTTATAACAATCTCAATAATAAATACTCTTTTTTATGAGGATATAAAAGGAAAATTTTAATAAATACTTTAGATAACAGGTTGTTATTTCTTATAAATAGGACTAAAAAGTATTTAAAACATTATTTTAACAAAAAAGATCGAAATATTGAGAGAATTGCTGTTCTTAGTGCCAAACAAGAGAGCAGATCTGTAAACCATTATTTTCAATATCTTTCTTTTTTTTTATTCGTGTCACAATTGTTGTAATGAGATGCTTTATCTTCTTCTCAAAATCCTGATATTTTCATTAATGGGCATAGGATCCCAAGTAGTGAAGATTGATTACCCTACACTCAGATGGGGGAAAAACAAAAATGCGTTATTGTGATTAAACAAATGTGGGCAAACATACCAAATTAAAGTATATTGCCCCTTTGATGAAAAAGTATGATCTAAAATGTCCAATATTATGGCCTGCATTACCCCACATGTAGCTAGCTACCAATCTATCAGCCACGTGAATGATTTTTTTTTTGGTACAAAAACTTTTGGAAAGGGGTCGGGCTCACCCACGGTCTAAGGACAAGGCAAAATCTTTATTCCTCTTAGGCGATACCAATGTTAGGTAAGGTGAGCTATCTATTACACTCAGGCATAAACCTAGGCACCCAGAAGCTAAGATGCCTCTCCAAGTGCCGCGACTGGAACCACAACAAAATGATACTCTACAGTGATCGAACACGTTTTAAATAGTCGCATGTCTCACCCCTTTGTTAGTTGAACCCACAGATAATGGGTACGTGAATGACTTTAATGTTGGAGAAGACTTAAGAATCATGTCCTGAGAACAGTGCCATCTTACCTTACTCGATACAAGCTTTCTTCTTTATGGAATTTTTTGGAAAGTAGCTCTTTAAAAATCTACATTATAAACTAAGAAGCTGCAATTGGCGAATTAATTTAGGAATTATGTTGTGCTGCTGGAAATTGTGTGGTCTCGAGCCCAACTCATTTCTAGAAATATTACATCTTCACACTAGACGGGCTTTAAACATTTTAAACATCTTTTGATGTCTCCAGCTTGTTCGTATTTCCTTTTGTTGTATGGTGATGGATCAGTTTTTTTGTTCACATCACCATTTTTAATTTTAATGTTTAATGGAATTGCCCCATTTTTTTCAAATATGACATTTTGAGATGATTAAGTTAATTTAACGGCCTCAAATTCAAAATTCATAGTTAGCCTGGAAATTTTAGAAAGAAATTTCCATTGTATATGTATTTAAAACCAAAAAAAAACAGTAAAAGGTAGCTGTTATAGAAAACCCCTACAACTTGTTGCCACAAGGATAAACTGTTAATAAATGGTCATGTCGACCAATGGTGACAGCAATTGTAGCGGGGATTATATTAAGTGAATGTGATAATCATGATTGTACTGATTAGATGCTTATTCTTCTTCATGTTTCAGAATGCACACACCCTGAAGAAAACCTTTGTTATAGAGAACATTCATAATACATTGTTATAGGATGTGTTCAAGTATCACATAGGCTTAAAACTTCAAGCCATGTTTTCCAAACTTCTCTATGGTAATAGCAATGTCAATTGTGAGAAAAAAAATCCAATCTCTAGTTTCTCCACGTCTAAAATAAGTCTTATTTTCTACCCCAGATGGCAATTTTCCACTTTTGTTCGCTTCCAAATTGCTCAAATTCTCAAAAACTGCATAGCTTCAGTACATCACCTATAACATCACCATTCTCTTCTTCCTCGGAGAAACCGTACCCTAAAAATTTTCCCAAGTTCTTCAAAACCCTTACTGGTTCACTCTTAAGCTCCTCATACTTTAAGAACATTATCTTCTCCGGCCTCTCCAAACTCTCCTTATAGTACCCTAACACGTGATCCCAAAATGGCCCTAAGAAATTCACTCCTCTACAAAACTTGTCAAACAAATACTCGATTGTGTTGAACTCTTGAACCTCTGGTCTTAACCTGTTCAAGAAGTTCCATAACGAGACGAACACATCCTTAGGAGCCTTGCAATGAAAAGTAATGTAGATGGCTAGAAAGGAGCCTTGGTGATGGGAGTGAGCTTAGATCAGGATTGTTGGTGTTAAATAGAGGTCAAACTCAAAGTTTGGCACCAATACATGAGGGTTGGCAGTGAGTAGAGGACATTCGGTCGGGTTTGGATCCCGAGTCTTGCGGTTAAAAATAGAAAAGGTGAGGGCTTTGAGCCAAGTGGTGCCACATTTTAGTGGGGTGACAATGAGAATGTCAGAGTCATGGGGTTGGAAGTGGTCCTGGCAATTGAGGATTTCTTGAATTAGCCTCTTCTGGTACCAGAAACCTTGGTATTGGTAGAGCTGGATTGCAAACCAATCCAATTCTGTCGGTAAGGTGGTAATGAGATTCTGGCATTCTGGTGATAGCTCTTCGTCAAATTTCATGATGAGCTCTTGCGAAACTGGATTAACGGCTTCTAATATTTATGATGCCATAGTTATAAAGAAATCAAATAGACAGATGATCGATGAAGTGAAGATAGTGAGATTTCCTATGCTTGCAACATAAGTCCTGGGATTTATGGGATAATATATATATAATAGCAAGAGAAGAGAACGCTGACATTTTTAGCGGCAACACTTTCTTGGTGTCAGGACAAGGAATGAGATCGATCTGAAAACCATTTTATGTTGTGGCTGTAAGAATATACATAGTCTACCAACAAATGTTAGTCAATTGAAAAGGGTTTTGGCCGTTTAAATATAAAATTTCGAGTTCAAATTTATATAAATATAAAAATATATTTGTGAAAGTTATCTCCAATAAGGCCTGACAATACAAGTTAGATAACTATATTTAAAAAAAAAATGTGATTATTGATTTTTGAGTTCACCTAACAGAAGAGACTCACTTGCCTTATCCTATCTTTACTCATATATCTTCTAAGCTTAAGCCATAGGGGGCATCTTTATACGATCACAAGTAGTGAAGATTCATGACCCCCCGTGTAGCTCCCATCTATCAGCCGCGAAAATGACATTTTGAGATTATCAAGTTATTTGACCAAAACAAAAAAGGAGAAAGATGATCAAGTTAATTTACGATAACACCCTCAGACAGAAATGAAAAATAGTTATTACTTCCTCCGATCCTAAATATAAGAGTTAGATAATGAGTCTATTTTAGTTCTAAATATAAAACTTCAATCCAATTTATCTTTTAAAATTATAATTTGCTTCCAAAGCATCCATATATGATTATACATATTAAAAAGATTTATATTAAAGGTAGTTCAACTACACATGATTAAATAGTATATTTTAGTAAAATTAACACACAATTATTATAAATAATTAATTTAACTAACTTTTTTAATCTACTTAAATTAGTTTAGTTGTTATATTAAAAATCAGAGGTAGTATTATATTTTCTTTGAGATTTTAACTTGGATTGGAGGTCTCAAATTCAAAATTGCCCCTAGAAATTCTAGAAAGATGTTTCCATTATATATGTGTTGTATGTTATATATGTCTATCTTGACTAGTTATAGGACTAACCGACTTTACAAATACTTATACATGTTAGAGTGTCATTAGTTAATGTATGTTTGGAATAGTGGCAGAAATAAATTTTTTTTCAGAAAGTGGAAGTAGCTTTTTTTTTAAACTTTTCTTTATATTTAAACATTTTAAAACTGACTTTTCAATATATCGTTTAAATTTGTCAAACTCACTTTTTAATAAAAGTATATCCAAACATAAATTATACCACGCTAATTAACTTTTATCTTAACTTCATTTTATAAAAATCAATTGACAATTAGTTTATATGTCATCCATCTCTTCCTCCTTTTTGTAACCAAAACATAAGCATCATATTTTAATATTTACCGTAGGTTGAGAGGTTTATTTTCAACTAGTGCTTAATTAACGTTGCTAATTGATCATTAGTTCAGGTTGATAGACATTTTTTTTCCCTAATGAACACCTAGTTAGTGAAATATGTGACACCGCAAACACGATGTCATATGTTTTGATGGGGGGGGGGGAGAAGGCAAGGGTACCAATTGCTCCACAGTCCACATTAATGAACTTAAAGGTGCCAAATACTCTTCTATAAATACTTTGGGAGTAAAAACGTTCTTTAATCCTAGTCAATATGGACTTAACTGTCAGCGCCAATATTTATTAGTCAAAGGGCAACATTACAATGATTTTGACATTTGAGAAGTTTAAGATAACTAGTACTCCTCACAAAATAGTTCAAGAGAAAAAGTTCCCTTCAATCCAATTTTAGTTAATTGCCAAAATGCTTTCAGAAGTTTCTACTGTTTAATTAAAATATATTTAAGAAAACTCCATGAACTTCAATAACGAACAAGGGTAAATTGGCTACACTTCTCGCAAACAAGCAAGCATTTTGCTTTTGATTACCACTTTGTTAGAGAATGTGTCGCTGCAAATTTATTTCAAATCTATCTGGTTTCAAGCTAAGATCATATAGCAAGGTTGATAGCTTTTTTTTTTTTTGTTCACCCGGTTCAGCGTAACTTTACCCCAACTACATCTAGATCCGACTCGCATCGCGCACCTGGCTGTGATAGGTAAATCTCTCAATAGAAATTTTTTGTATACGCCAAGGTTCGAACTCAGAAATTTTTCTCCCAACAGGAACTTGATGGAGCTTCTAAATTTATTGTGTTAGGAATGGATGCCAAAAATACTTTTTTAATCCAAACCACGATTTTAGAGTAAATTTCAAACACCTATTAAAACCCAAAATCTATTACAAAGCCCAAAACCCTGATTTCAAAGAAACACACTAGTTTGGCAAAATCTATTCTTTTGATCAATTTTTTCTAAAAGCTAATTCAAACACACTGAAACTTCCAACTGGAAACGCTCACATGATTGAGTTTATGTCAAAGCATTCTTTAAGATAAAAAAAAATCCAGGTTTACTGATTTCCCGGCCTTATGTAACAGCTAAGTTATGCAATTTTCTGAGTTGATGATCATGTTAAGCTTTTTACAAAATCTACCCAAAACTGATCAATACAGAGAGACATTAAACTTCACTATCCTCCAATAAACTATCTTGCAATATATAACTTTACAGGCATTAAAAAGGAAAACAGTAAGGGATACTCTTAAACTGGAAGAGTTATAACAGACATTCAGAAGAACTAGCTCAGAGGCTAAGATGGAAGGAGATTACTTCATAGTTCAATATCTGGCAATCCCACTAAGAAAGAACTTGGATCATTAGATCCAAGCAGTGGAATATACTCCGATCCCCTCACGTGAACACTAAAGCAAGCTGCAGCAGAAAGAACTCAAAATTAACTCCCCAAAAAGTTAAATACAAATCCCCATCACATCACTAATATAGTTCTAGGAGTGCCGTGCGATTTAGATTTGATGTATACAATAGGATTGTCACCATACTGATACCAATGGCATTCACTCAAGGAAGGTTCTTAAATCAAAGAAAAACCAGGTTGTAAAACAAACCCTCCCCCCAAAGGAATGAAGTAATTTAAACCTTGTCATCACTCACTTCATGCAATAGTGTAGAAGATCTTAGTTAGAGTTCAAGTAGTTGTGATAAGAGCAATCAACCAATGTGACAGTTGTGAAACGAAAAATCAATGAAGGTCACAGTATGCATGATTCCCGTTTTTTTGTTGATTGGCTCGGCTAAGCAGAGACCACACTTGATTAACAAGTTATCTTTATCTTTTTTTTTTAAGATACAATCTAACTCATGCAGATGGATTCATGATTTCCTAACAGAAATAAACTGCAATAGAATGCTCCAAAAGGTATCCAAGTCGCTTGATTCTAGCCACATTTTTCATGATGCTATAAACATTCTGGTCATAATTTTTTTAAAAAAAGGGGATAATGGGATCAATAATTTCTTTTCCAACTAACTCTTTAAATTGTTCTATTTGTACCTATAACCAAGATTCTATGGCATCTAACTGCGAAATAGATGAACTGCCAAAACGTTACCATTCTCTATTTTCATGACACTTTGGAGCATTGTATCCATCTTTGTTTTCATATCAGAACTATCGTCCATTACTGGTACTACCAAGGTAAGATCCCTGTATATTTCACGTACAAATCTGCATATCTTTTCAGAAAATTCAAGCTCGCCATCTGATATTCGACCAATTGCCAAACGCATTAGCTCTCCAGTCAAGTCTGCAAGCTGTAAAATAGGTGTGCATGTTCCATGAGAAAAGAGAAGGGTAAGAACAAATAGATTACATGCATTTGTATCTTCATATCATTAATAGATTATAAAAAAAAAACTAGTAAAAAGAAAAAACCAAAAGAAAGAAAGGCCAATAGATCAAAACATCTAAAAAGATTATGTAGAACTAGATCTTTTTCTTCATTATTGAATCTTCCCTTACATGAGTAACTCTAACACCTCTTCTTGAGTTTTATCTTATTCGAAAATAAATAAAAATTAGAAGTTAACAGTATAAAATCTTACCCCTAAAAGATAGTCAAGAATATTTAGCTGCAGAGGCTCAAGAGATGGATCACTAAGTGGCAATAAAGTAGAATTTATCTCATCGAGTTTCAAAAGACTTCCAGTTTTGCAGAAATTGCAGAATGTTGCTGCTTCAATATACTCTTGTATCTGCCAAATCCAAGACAAGTATTAGGGGATACTGAGGAACAGTAAGCCTATCTTCAACAGGGAAGGTAATGAAGTATACCCCAGGTGAGTATGCTCTCCTAAGCTTCCAAAAGTCAGTTCCTTGCAATTCTTTGACTAGTCGAGACACATGTTGATCTGTGACAGCCGCTAAGTCCTTTTCTGCTTTCTCAAGAACTTCTTCTTTATTATATTTACTCATACTGATTAACAAATTAGAATATGTCAACATGAGAATGAATAGTAATAAGTTCTACCATATGTTAAAAAATAGTCTTGAAAGGGGAGAAAACAGATTACCGGTGCACTTGGAATATGACTTTTTTACTATTCATCGTAACGTCACGGCTTGCTTTTACTACTCTTTCCCGTTTCTCATTCTACACAAATAAATTTACCAAGCGTTAAAATAACAGGAAGCAGTGTCTGCTGACTGCCCCTACACCACCCACAAAAAGATTCTTAGAGATATAATTTTCAAAATTTAGCAATATCATCAATGGCTAACTTTACAAAAGATTCAGGGCCATTCATACAACTTGTAACAGTCAGATGAATATTATGAGTGAAGCAAATTTCTCTATAAATGGGAAGAGTGCGGCAAAGTATCACAAAAATCCATTTTTCTGATATAAAAATCTCCACTACATGCAAGTGCTTCTGCAACATTAAGCTGAAAAAGCAGAAGAATTAATTGATTAAAAGTTCCAATGTACTAAAACTTCTTTCACAAATTACAACCACTAACAGGTCACAACCTTCCCCTTTTGAGGCTATTTCCAACCTCGTCAATAACCCCAACATAGTGTCTGGTTCAATAATCAATAGAGACAAATTGAAAGTGGCAGCGATGAAAACAAACCAGTGTATCAAAATATCTCTTAGAAACCAGAAGAACCAATTCTTAACCAATCCAACTTTTAGATTGAAAAAGCATTTAGAAATCGTAGTAGAAAACATCTAAAAATAAGTACTTCCCAAGTTCTCGTCGCTTGTTCGGCCCAACCAACGATTCCGTAATCTTCCAACGACACTCAAAGGGTAAATATGAAACTCTAAACACTAGAACATTATCATTGTTAAAGGGGGTTGCAAGAGATGGAAAAGAGGCATTACAAGGTTATTCAGATATTCAGCATATTTGGCAAAAGCATCCTTCATAGAGGAATTAGTGGCCATTGTTCTAGACCTCTTTGTCGAACTCTGCAAGGTGGACCCTGAAACTACACAGACAAAACGAAATTGAAACTGAAATTAGTGTAATGCCAAGTTAAGCGGCGACAATTACTGAGAGCATCAGCGAGAACACAAAGAAAGTACCAAACTAGTTACAGAGCACAGGAAGCAGAGAGAGACAGAAGGAGAAAGAAATAGGAAAATACTTTGATGGAGGCGCTGAGATTTGGAAGCCATGAGAGAAATTCGGTGAAGTGCTGAAAAGGAATACAACATTTGTCCGTTGAAGGACATCTACCCACTCCAGCACCTTCCCTGATTTCAACGTGTCAGGTGGTAGGAGAGAAGTGAAAATGAGAAAGTAGACGCTCGTTTGCCAAGTGATTTCTCTTTTTATTTTTACTTTTAACATTTTTAATTATTATTAAAATAATAAAAATAAAATTGTTTATACTATTTTATCTCAATTATAAAATTTTTAAATAATTTTAATTTTTTTAAATTATAAAAAATATTTTAAATTATAAAAAATATATATATTAATTATATATTTATTTATATCTTACTAAATAAATTTTTAAAATTTATTTTTAATTTTATTTTATTTTTATTTCTATTTCTATTTCTATCAAAAATATTTTTATCCTATGAAAGTAGCCCAAATATTTTCCCTCCGGATTCGCCATTTGAATCTCTGCTGATTTTGTAAATAAAAAGATCCAAAATTTTCTTTGTCCCCCGTATTTTTCTTTTATATATATATATATATATATATATATATGCATATGTATGTATTAATTGATCTATGCAAATAACCCTCAATTATATACTCTTTATTTTGTTTTGTGTACATATAACCTATCAAACATTGATTAATATATGGATAGTCTCCCTAAACTTTAAATTATATGCAAATAATATACAAAATTATTGGTATGATATTTGAGGGAACAAATGACCAACCTAAAGACCTAGTGAACAAAAGCATTTGTCAACGAGAATGGAGATATCTTTCTTTTTCTTTTTTTAAAAAAAAAATTAGATAAATTTAGTATCAGATTCTTACTAAGGTTAGGGCACAGTGTAAAGCTCAGAGAATACTTACAAAAGATTTATGAGATCGCTTACTAAAAAAACTCTTACAATGATAAAAAGAATCGAACTTACGTCCTTATAAAATATAAATCATATTCTTTATTATATGTACTAATTTTTATTAGTGAAATAGAGATATCCTACTTGCATAGTCCCCGGTAGGGCTGTGCATAATACCCATGGCCCGGTATGTCCAGCCCAGCCCGCAATAAAATAGCCCTGCCCAACCCGATAAATATAGGGCAGGGCTAGGCATCGGGCTACAAAATTCAGCCCATACTTTTTTCGGGCTGGGCACCGGGCAGGAGGTTGCCCTGCCCTACCCTGCCCATGAGCACCACTTCTTTTATTTTTTTTTTTTTACTTTTTTCTCTAAATGTTACACTTAAAAGGGAGAATATGATAGTTACTGGTGACTAAAGGTTCATTTTAAAAACATGAGTAGTTAAGTATGTAAGTTGTATCTTTTAATATTTATAACTATATTAATTTTTTTTAACTTTGTTAATCATCATATAATTACATTATAAATTATAATTATTTATTTTTTTGCAGATACTTAATCTTTGTCAATATTAGGGAGATTGATACAAAGTTACAATTATAAATTACTTAGACTTCAAGATTTTTTTTTTACATACAATGAATTTCAAAAATTTAATTATTATCTTTTCGTTGCTTTATTCTTAGTGAATTATGGATATTATTTAAGTCTTAAAGACATATGAATATGATATTATTTTATAAGTTCATAATTGCAGATTTTTTTCACAACATGAGCATGATATCAAAACTTGGGCATGCCTAACCCGCCCATGCCCAGCCCACCCATGCCCAGCCCAAAATAGTTAGGGCTTTTACTGGGTAGGGCAGGACATCGGGCTGCAAAATACAGCCCATGCTTTTTTTGGGCAGGACACCGAGCACGGGGCCTACCCTGCCTAGCCCTGCCCATGCACATCCCTAGTCCCCGGCCTTCTATTTGGACCAGTTTCATTGCGATTTATTGCCCAACTTTGCGGGATCTATATCCAAATTTAATTTGGTGTTTTTTTTTTTCTAAACATTACAAGCTTTTGCTTGGCTTGCTAATAAAAAAGTTAATTGTAGGAGAGTTATATGCATATATTTAAAATTTTAGGAAAAATTATTATAACTCATCTCTCATCAATTACATAACTAAGCTGGGAATTTACCGTTACTTTGTATTGCAATTTCTTAGATGTAAAAGCATGCAAATTTAACGAACAAAATAACCTGCTGGTAAAAAAAAAAGCATGCAAAATAACCCAATCAATTAAATCATTTTTCAGGTTTTGATTTGCTATTATTAATGGTTAAATCCAACCCTATTGGCATTTATTAAACTAGTTTGGATGACGTGTGATGCACGGGACTTAAGAAATAAATTATACCCATCTGATCTTTAATATAAGACATATTTAACTAATTTGATTAGATTGAGAAAGTTAGTTAAATTAGTTAATATGATATATTTTTTTCTAAAACACTCTAATTATCTTTCTTAACTCCATTCCCCTCTTCTTTACTAGATTATTGTTGAGAGAGCATCAATAGGTGTAATTTGTGAAAAATTTGATAAATAAAAAATATGTCTTATATTTATAATTAAAATTAAGTCTCTGATTAGGCTATATATTAAAGATAGAAGAAGTATATATATATATATATATATATATATATTAGAGAATTTATTGGGCCCACTATTACAAAAATGACGCTGAGGTAAGCATGGGCCTGATATTATTAAAGCCCACTTTACTTTTAAAGTAAATGGGAAACTCTAGCATGTGAAAGAAGGGCTAGGGTTATCCATTGTCCGTAAATTTAATTGACGAAAGGGTGAGATATACTATTATTTAGAGTGTGTTTAAATTTTAAGGAGCATCACTTTATTATGGTTCCGGTCGTAGCGCTTGGGGAGACATCTTAACTTCTAAGTGCCTAAGTTTAAATCTGAGGGTAATATACGGTTCACTCTGCCTGATATTAGTATCGCCTAGGAGGAAAGGAAATTTCGTCCTATTTTTACATCGTGAGTAAACCTAACCTCTTTCTAAAAATTTTTGTAATAAAAAAGAAGGGCGATGGTTGTTGGACAAACTTTGAGTGGAATATTTTACCCAAAAAAGTGTAAAGTGGAATATGAAATAACAACGTTAAGGATAAATTAATTGATTTGCTAAAGTGTGAATAAAGACCTTTTGTTCAAAAAAAAAAGTTTACATGACATTATAAAAAAAAAATAAAGAAAGAAAGAAGTAAAGGTTTACATGACTAAATCTTTGAAAATATTCAAATTCAAAATTTTAAATAGCCTCTATAGATTCTGGCTAAAAATAGCATCTATACATGACATAAAGGTGATCTATTACCCACTCATCTAAATATAGCATGTTATGCTTGATAACATCTGATTTATTTATTTATAGTATAATTTATATTAAAAATTAAATTTTATATTAAAAATAAGAGATAATATTATATAGTGTAATTAAACTATATTATTGTTTTTATTTATTTATATGGGTAAACACTCGCAACTTAAAATTACAAATGAAATAGCCTCAACTTCTATTTGTAGAAAAACATTTATGTTACTGGGCTATAAAATCATAGGCTATATATAATATTGCTTTTATGTATCAAAACCTGACAATCTAATCAAAAATTTTGAATAGGCCAATTGGATTAAATTTTATATTTTTTTATTCATTTTACTAAAATTAAAACAACGTTATTTTCAGTTTTAAACAAAAAAAATAGCAATAGTCTTGCTTATACTTTAATAATTATTAAATTTTACATGGTTTTTATAAGAATATTTTGTTTATTTATGGATTTATGTTGTTTTTATATAATTATTAGTATTTTCAAGTTATATAAGAATAATTTTATATATTTTAATTAAATTATATTATTTTATAATTTAGTTCACTCCATAATTCAAATACTATAGGACCACTATGAGGGATTTGAAAAGGACGGAATTTTTTTTTTTGGAGTTCGATTTAAAAGAATTGGAGAATTGGAGTTAAAAAATTTTAATTAATTTTTTTTAATCTTTTATTTTAGATATTCTCTTAATCAAAATTTTATAATAACACTCTTTTAATTCTTTTTAATTCTAATTCAAAAAAAAAAATCATCTCCCCTCTCCTCCCCTCCAAATCCTTCATACCACCAATTAAACTATCGCCTTAATCAGTTCAATGATGCGTCTAATTTTCAAGTGCTTAACTAATCAAATCTTTTAATTACCAGATTATTAGTTGTAGGTTTGAAAAAATGGGAAGTCACACCATTATGAGAACAACGACTTAACGTAGACAAGAGAGCCAGCCAGCAAGCCATCATGCTTCAATTGGCAGCTTCATATATATTCTGCAATCAAGCCACAGTTCATTGCTTGTATGACTTTATAAAAAGATTTCTTTAATAGTTTCAGTAATATTATAATTAAATGCTGTTAAATTATCATCTGTTTGACAGTCAAGTGTTTTGAAGTCAAATTATACTTTTTATAGTTATATTAATATTATAATTAGATTTGATAATATTCCTTCAAATAACAAATGATTTGCTAATAACAGATCATATCAGAGCTTACTATAAGGTTTGTTTAACAACTAATTATACAATTCCTTATATTATTTTGCATTATTATATAAAAATGTTGGACTCGTTATAATTTGTTTTTTGAAAGCATCTCTTTTCGATCTTTTACACTTACCCTATGTTAAGATGAAGGAAAACGGTGACAAAATAGGGGAGAGAATATTAAAAAGAACAATTTTAAAAAATAATAAAAATAATGTATTATTTCTTTTAGAATTTTTTTCCCTTACATTTTTTCCTCTAATTTTTTCCTCTCCAAACGTACATTAAAGTCAACTTATATGGTGTAATACGAGAGAAATAGAGGGGGAAATAATATATGAGTGTAATGCAATGATGTTAAGAAAATTAATAATAAAATAAATATTTAAATTTAAGGAGAAGTAGTATACAATAGAAAAAGTCAATATTCATTAACACCATAATTTCATCGTCTATTTGTTCATGCTCTTCCTTCCCTAATGTTTATTAGATATAGATATGCATGTGTCATATAACTCATAAGCATGAATTAAAAAATTAAAAAGACAGTGTTTTTTATGTCAAAATTCAATAAGGTTGACTCAATAATTGAGAAAAAAGTTTAAAGACTGAAATTTATGTTTTTTTAAAAAAATAAAATAAATATATGTGACCAATTCAATAGGTTGGACCACCAATTTTGCAAGTTTGAGGCAATTTGATCAGTTCACCACTTGTTCTCTCTATTTTGTGTTCGAGTTTGAGTAAAACCTAAAAGAAAAATTATTTTAGAGATATTTATAATTTTTCTTAATTTTTAATTTGATACATATATTATTTTTTTATTAAAATTTTTAATTATACTCTTTGAGTATAACTAATTAATTTTTATATAAGGGTTAACAGAGCTAACAAAATAAAATTAAATAGTTTAATAAAAAATAATATATATATCAAATTAAAAATTAAAAAAAATTATAAAATAGGTTTTTTAAACATAAATTAATAGAGAATATGAGATGTGACTTGTTAGTGTCAAGCAAGACCCAGCCCAAAAACATATAACCCTATTACACCGCAGATATACATGTCTGTGATTAACGGGATTGATTCGAGTGATAAGTAGTTCGATATCGTTTAAACGAAATCTCGAGTTTGAGTATTGACGTATGCAAAAAATTTCTGTTGGGAGACTCACCTACCATAGTCAGATACGCGATGCGAGTTACATCTGGATAAAAAAACTCTGATAAATTGGGTGAAAAAAAAAAAAAAGATATTCATGTCTGTGAGTGTAAACTATAAAGGAGAAATTGTCCATATCATGAGTTGTGGCCGACAATAATATTTGTCTCTAACAAAAGGATCAGAAATTGTACCGTTGTCAATAGTCAAAACTCAAAAACAAGTTTCTCCTCCTGTATTTAATATAAAATTTAATTAAAAAATTAATTTTAATTTTAAATAATTTTTTTATATCTATCTATTTTTTAAAAATTATTATAATTAATATTTTCACAATAATAATTAAGTAAGAGAGAGAGAATAAATTAAAAAAAATAATTAAAAAAGATAATTAAGATATTTTAAAAAAATATATTATATTAATTTATTTAATTAACTTATTAATCTAATTAAATTAGTTAAATATATTTTATATTAAAAATAGAAAAAATATTTATTTTAAAAACGGTGTGAGAGAAAAAAGAGGAGGGTCCCCAACCCAGAAAAGAAGAAGAAGCGGAATTAAAAAACAAAAAAAGAGAAGAATCAGAGAGAAAACAACAGCCTGTGTCCTCTTTCTGTACCCTAAAAATTCAAAAATATGCCTTAATTCTGTGTAATTCCTACATGCTTTTTATTGTTTGTTGTCGTTGTATGTTCTGTGTATTATTAAATTTGACTTGAATTGTTTCTTTCTCTTTTCTTTTTCGTACGTCTTGGAAGAACTGGGACACCACGATATTATCATATGAAGACCAGTTCTTGCTTTAGGACTGCCCCCTCACCCTGAAGCATTTTTTAATTCTCAGTTGTAATCATTGAAGTAGTGAAACTTTATCTCCTTTTGAGATATAAAAATTATTACTCTATATAATTTATATGTATAAAAACTTACGTCAAAGTTGTTTAATTTATTCCTCTCTTCTAAATCTATTTATTAACTCATAATTATATTTTATTATTTATATACTTAAATTTTCACTCTCTCAAATAATATAGGATTTTAATTTTTTTTACACACCCATATTTCACAATATATATATGATAATCCTCGGCTCCTATTTATAATTCATTTTCAGCATGTTTCATACAGATAAAAAAAATCTTAGACTTTATTAACTCTGTCTTCAAATTTAACAATTTTTTAACTTTATTCATATTTAATATATATTATATTTTATGAGAATAAAATTAACACAATAATAAATAACGAGTAAAATTATGCATTCATATAAAAAAATTTAATGATATAATTTATATAAGACTAAAAAATTTATTCTCTCTTTGCCATATTCAACCAAAGGGATATTATGTTTTTATTCACACCTGCCGTTTGTGAAAATGTTAGACTCAAGCAGAGACTCGAAGACATGTTGTGGGTAAAAACACAGGATAATGATCCCAGGAAGTGGAAAAAATCAGAGAGTGGATGTGTAGATAATTTGGTTATCATGACGGTGAGGTTACTTATAGAAGACTTATTTGTTTAGATTTACTTTCAATAAGCACTTCATGTAACTCGAGATAAAACTCTTGTCATATATTTAATTTATCTCATAAATTATAAAATTACAATTAAAAAATTAGATTGAAGTTTCAAATAGCCAATCTAAACAGACGCTTATAGCAATTGGATATAGGGAGCTTCTTCATGAGGAAGTTGGGATATTATCTTTGTTGGGATCAATATTTTAAGAAGATTTGGGGTGTTTTCTGATTCCATGAAAGCACGATCGAAAACATTTCTAAACTCCAAGTTAGAATACACCCATCTTTGTATTTTAAAAAAAAAATATGGGGAACAAAAATATCCTCCCACACATGGACCACAAACCTCTTGTATTGAAAATTATGATTTTTTTTAACTTTAATTTATGCTCAGAAAGAAAATTCCAAGCACCATTTAATAATTAAGAATAATTTAGAATATTGTAATCTTTTTGGAAAAAAGATTAGAATTATCAATTAATTTTAACTACGTTTCTAAATTTATATCATAAAGTGCCTTTTAAACAAAAACCAAAATCAAATGGGGTAAAAAAACAAGCACATTAAACTTGAATATTTAGATATGTCCACTTTCTTGGTAAAGGTATGAATTTTCTAGGGAATATATATATATATATAGAGAGAGAGAGAGAGAGAGTGGGATATGAGGGAGATTGTATAGTAGAAGTTGCGTAGCAAGAAAGATATTGAAGAAATATGGGATAATTCCATCGTAAGCAACCATGATTATCACATCAATGGAGAGAGCCATTTGTAAATCAGGGAATATAATTAAAGAATATATATATATATATATATATATATCAATCACCATTTTTAATTTGCCATATGAACCAAACAATCTTGTTTAACACTTCAAGCATTCTCAATTATAGAAACCAAACATTCCCTTGCCATTTCCCTTCTCGTATAACATCCATAGGTTTGGGTCTTAGGGATTCATCTTTAATGCCCATCTCTAGAATTTTTTTTCGTAAACATCTATACAGATTTTTTTCAACCATTTTTCGATTGTTAAAATTTAACTATAACTTGTTTTTTCATAAATAGGTCAAAAATAATATAAGCATAATAAAGTCATTAAAAACTTGGAGCGTTGATTAATTTGGTAATGAGCACTATCTTTAATTCTCTTTGATTTAGTTTTTTTTTTTCAGGCTTTGATTTAATTGTTCGAGATATTCCCTCCTAACTTAAAAAAAACAAAGAAAGAAAGAAAAACCGTCATTTTAGCATATCACGGCCTATGGGGACCATTTAACAGGGATATTTGGCTCAAAGTAAAATAAAAAAGTTAGATTTAAATCAAGAATTTTGGAAATTACAAGATCATTGTAGCTCTATTTCCAACAAAAAAAATCAATTATACCAACACCAATGATTTTTTATGTAAGTCATTTAATTTTCTAAAAGAGTTTGGTGGTCCAGATTATAGAGGTGAATATGCGAAGTATTAATTGTTTTATTTAAAAAATCCTTATCATATCAATTTCCAATAAATGGATAAAGATAATATGCTTTTAAATTTATAATTTTTTTAGGGATAAAGATATTATCCTAAACAATTTTTTAGTTAAGTTCTGTGATGTAGCTAAGTTTTTTATTTTAATAAAATAGTTGAAAATGAATTATATTAACCTGGTCAAAAAATGACTTATATCGACGGGTAGAAGTAAAATCTAAAATCTAAAACAAAAACTACAATATTATTCCATGCAATTAATGCATAGAAAAATGTTTCCAATAATAACATATCATTAGCATGATAAATACAATTATATAGAACAAAAACAAATCAATTGAGAGTATAATACATATAAAATATGGACATATAAGTACGTATATATGTATTTAACTTCTGCTTAAGTTCAATAATAACAATTTACTCAATTTAAATAGCTTTTATATTTTTTGGAAAAATAAAAGCGAAGCCTATATTTTATTCTAAGTATATGTAAATAATGAAACGCCTTATTCCTAATTTTAAAAATATCTAAGCGTCCCATGTTGAAATTAAAGTACAGTTGGGCAAATCCTCAATATACTTACTTTATTATACGTACGTGCATGAAGATTCTTAATAATAGAGGACCAGGAGGTGGTTATGGTTCAAGAAACTTTATGGAAGGTACAACCACTCGATTCATAATATGAATATATAATAAATCATACCTAATAACAAACAAAAAACAATTATAGAATATGCCTTCATTAAAAATGACTTTATACCACGGTTTTTAGAATTGGTATATGAATAGTTTGTATAAAAAGGCAGTTATTGAACCCGTGTAAAAAAACAAAATTTATACCGGCCAAGAAATTAACCGATATAGAAAAAAAAAATCTACATAAGTTAGCATTAAAGTCGATATAAAAAGCATATTTTTTGAACAGATTATTCTGATAATTGGTGTAGAAAATATTTTCTATAATCAATAGTCCATATAAAACTAATGGCAAAGATAGTGAGAAATTGTCTCGTATCCCACAAGAACGTAAGTTCAATTCTCGCTACTATTATAATAAGAGATTAGTATATTTTAATCTTATATAAGCGCTCTTTAAATTTTAAAGTTATATTTTAATCTTGATAAGAGACTAGTATTAATCCACCTAAATTTTTTGTATAAAAAAAAATAACCAATCTAAAAACTCTAATACAATAATAATTTATTTACTAAAATATTATCGTGAACACCTTTTCTAAAGGTTATCTTACAAAATATAACCACTCGAGTCATAATATAAATATAATAAATTGTATTTACAACAATAAAAGATTTTATAAAATTTACCTTCGACATGTGATGAAAAAAAAAATTTAATATATATTAAAATAAATGTTTACATCGTGTCTGTTACTAGTACGAAAATAGTTGATATAGAATGTCATTTTATTGAACTGATGTAAAAAAAAAAAAATTCTATGTCAATTGAAAAAGTAACCTATTATTAAGTCTACTTTCTTTATAGGTTTTAATTAGAACTTATCTATGTAGAAAGTAGACTCTATCTCTACAATCAATGTAGAAAATCTACTTTTTACATATAGGTTATCTCTTTAATTGGTATAATAAGTCTAACCCTAATATTTATTTATTATATAAAAATATCATGGCTCAAATTTTTTATACAGATCGCGTTGCCATCGATGTAAAAGCCTTACTATATACAAAGGAATTTTGTACTTGTGTCCTTTGTTATTAAATGTTATATGGTTAGAAATTGAGATGATGTAACAGGAATGGTTCTGGGGTGTACATACAATGCATTATGCATTTGCTTATGTCTTGCCTTGATTGTCTAAATTTGATTTGATTAACATTAGCAACATTTTTAAAAAAATACTATTTGAATTTTTAAATTCTATAATCTTCACACTAATTTTTAAATTCTTAAATTTATATTTATAACTAAATAAAAATTTTAAAATTTAGATAGTGTTATAATTGTTATTTACTTTAACTACATATTATTTTTATAATATAATTTATTATGTTTTATTAGATATTAACAACAATAATATAACTGATAATTATTTTTATTATATCCCAAACGTGTTAAATTAAATAAATTCTTTTGAGATTTATTATTTTTATAATAAAATTTATAATTTATTAGATATTTATTACAAGTGTAGTGTAATTGACAACTATTTTTTTAGAACTCAAACTTGTTAAAATAAATGAATATTTTGAGAGATTTATTATTTTTATAACAAAATTTATTACACTTAATTAGATATTTACTATAAGAGTAATGTAATTGATAATTACTTTTTATAGAACTCAAACTTGTTAAAATAAATAAATCTTTATAATGATTTACATATTATAAAACTAGCAATAAGATTAGAAAGAGAGAAAAGATGGAGACAAGAAAATGAGAGAAGTATATATTCTATTCTTTCTTCTTCTTCTTAACCTTTCGATACAAATGGAATGTCCTATTTATAGGCATAGAAGTTGAAGATGAAGAGTCTAGTAATTAATGGGGAAATAATGAAGAGTCTAATAATTAATGGAGGAGTAATGAAGAGTCTAGTAATTAATGGAGGAGTAATGAAGAGTCTAGTAATTAATGACGGAATAATGACTTAGGGAATTTGAAGAGGCAGAGGGAGATGGAGATGGAGATGGATATCTATATTCTAATATTCATAACACTCCCCCTTAGATGTTCATTCTTTAATAATGTGCCTCATTAAAAAACTTTAATTAGGAAAAACCCTGTGGGATAAAAACCTAGAAAAAGAAAAAGAGTACACAATTAATTGATACACTTACAGAGCTGCCTCATTAAAAACCTTGCTAGGAAAACCCAGTGGGACAAAACCTCAGACAAGGAAAAAAGAGTACAGCGTGTATCGACTCCCCCTTTTTGTAACATCAATTGATATCTCTGAATCTGCGAAGTCCGATATCATGTATGAGCTTCTCAAATATTGTCGCTGGAAGTGACTTGGTGAACAAATCTGCTAGATTTTCTTTAGACCGGATTTGCTGGATATTAATCTCACCATTCTTTTGAAGATCATGTGTGAAAAAGAATTTTGGAGAAATATATTTTATCCTGTCTCCTTTGATGTACCCTTCTTTTAGTTGGGTAATACATGCAGTATTATCTACTGTTGGGATCATTTTACTAGATAACAATCCATAAGTAGTACGTATATGATGTATTATCAATCTTAACCATACACATTCTCGACTTGCTTCATGTATCGCTATTATTTCTGCATGATTAGATGATGTGGCTGATATGCTTTATTTCATTGATCGCCATGAAATAGCTGTACCATTACATGTGAACAAATAGCCTGTTTGTGATCTACCAACATGTGGATCAGACTGAAATCCAGCATCAGCATATCCGACAAAGTCAGTCTTATGTTCATTTTAATAAAATAATCCCATATCCATAGTACCATTCAAATAACGAAGAATGTGCTTAACCCCATTCCAATGTCTTCGTGTTGGTGAAGAACTATATCTTGCTAGTAAGTTAATAGCAAATGATATATCTGGTCGTGTGTGACTAGCAAGATACATAAGCGCACCAATTGCACTAAGATAAGGCACTTCTGGGCCAAGTAGTTCTTCATCACCTTCTTGAGGTCTAAAAGGATCTTTATCTTTCTCCAGAGATCTTACAATCATTGGAGTGCATAATGGATGTGATTTATCCATATAAAAACGTTTTAATACTTTTCTCGTGTAAGTTTCTTAACACACGAAGATCCTATTTTTCAAATGTTCAATTTGTAGTTCAAGGCAAAATTTTATTCTTCCCAGGTCCTTCATTTCAAACTCTTTCTTTAAGCAATTCACCGCTTTGAAAAACTCTTCAGGAGTTCCAATGATATTTATATCATTGACATAAATAGCAATTATAGTAAATTCATTTCCAGATCTTTTTATAAAAATGTATGGACATATCTGATCATTCTTATATCCTTCTTTCAATAGATATTCACTAAGTCGATTATACCACATGCGCCCTGATTGCTTTAATCCATATAAAGACTTATTTAACTTAATTGAGTACCGTTCTCGAGAACTTGAATTATATATTTTTGGTAACTCAAATCCATCAGGGAAAGTGAGCCATACAAATAGGCTGTAACAACATCCATTAGACGTAAATCGAGGGCTTCTTTTACTGCTAGACTAATTAGATATCGAAAAGTAGTTGCATCCACCACTGGTGAGTATGTTTCTATAAAATCAATACCAGGTCTTTGTGTAAATCCTTGAGCAACAAGTCGTGCTTTATATTTTACTACTTCACCATTTTCATTTCGTTTTCTCACAACAACCCATTTATATCCAACTGGTTTTACATCTTCAGGTGTAAGAACCACAGGGCCAAAAACTTTTCGTTTTTCTAATGATTTTAATTCAGCCTCAATTGCGTCTTTCCATTTTGACCAATCATCTCTTTGTTTGCATTCGCTAATAGATCTTGGTTCATGATCCTCATTATCATTTGTTAAGCGCTACATTATATACAAAAATATCGTCAACGTTGACTTTATCTCGATCCCATCGTATTCTATTGACAACATAATTTATTGAGATCTCATTATTTTCATATATTTCAGGTACCTGAATGTCTCTCGAAATTGAGACATTAGTGTTGTCAAAGGACTCTTCTGGAGTCACTAAATTTTGTTGAATATCCTCGACCTGGCCATCTATATTTATAGCTCCTTTTCTTTTTCGAGGATTTTTATCTTTGGAACCGATGGGCCTGCCACTCTTCAAGCGTGCTTTTGATCTATTAGATTGTCCAATAGGGACATCAATTCTGATAGGAGCATTCGCAGCTGGAACATGTGATTTGGTCACTTTCTTGGGGTCAGTGTCTAGCAATTGATTGGCTAAACTCTGTAAATGAATTATCTTTTGAACTTCTAGCTCACATTATTTTGTACGAGGATCAAGATGAGATAATGATAATTCATTCCAACTAACTTTATTTTTCAGCTGTTTATTTTCTCCTCCTAATGTTAGAAAATTTGATTCGTCAAAATGACAATCAGCAAATCGAGCCGTAAATAAATCTCCTGTTATTGGCTCTAAATATTTTATTATAGAAGGAGATTCATATCTAACATATATTCCCATCCTTCTTTGAGGACCCATTTTAGTACGTTGTGGTGGAGCAATCGGAACATATACCACACATCCAAAAGTCCTTAGATGGAAAATATTTGGTTCCTGACCAAAAACCATTTGTAAAGGGGAGACCTTAAGATAATTAGTTGGCCTGATACGAATTAACATTGCTGCATGTAAAATTTCATGTCCCCAAGTAGATATTGGGAGATTTGATTTCATAAGCAATGGTCTTGCAATCAACTGCAAACATTTAATTAATGATTCTGCAAGACCATTTTGTGTATGAACATGTGCTACAGGATGTTCAACATCGATTCCCAGAGACATACAATACTCATTGAATGCTTGTGAAGTAAATTCACCAGCATTATCTAGACGTATTTTCTTAATAGGATAATCTGGAAAATGTGCTCTCAATCTAATTAGTTGAGCAAGTAATCTCGCAAACGCCAGGTTACGAGAAGATAATAAGCAAACATGTGACCATCTTGTTGATGCATCAATTAGAACCATAAAATATCTAAATGGTCTACATGGTGGGTGTATCGGCCCACAAATATCTCCCTGTATACGTTCTAGAAAAGTGAGAGACTCACTTTCTATTTTTTATCGATGATAGTCTAATAATTAGTTTCCCTTCAAAACATGCAGCACATGAGAAAATATGGGATTGTGGAATTGATTCTCTTCTCAATTAATGTCCACATAAATTCTCAATTATTCTTCGCATCATTATTATCCCACGATGGCCTAACCGGTCATGCCAACTATTAAATTTATTCTCACTTGCAAACTTTTGGTTTGCAATAGCATGTGTTTCAATTGTACTAATAAATGTGTAGTACATTCCAGAAGAAAGAGCAGGGAACTTTTCCAGTGTGCATTTTTTACCAAAAATCATATCTGTGATAACGAGATATTCCTAGTTTTCTCTATTTGTTGTTTCAATATGTTATCCATTTTTGCGGATATCCTTGAAACTCAACAAATTCCTATTAGATTTGGAGGAATAAAATGCACTATCAATGTATAATTGTGTTCCTCTAGGTAACAATATATTAGCTCTTCCAAACCCCTCAATCATCTTTATACTTCCAAAACAATATATAAGAAAATAACACATATGACTATAATAAAAATATATTAGCAAATATAATCATAAAAGAAAATAACTTCATTATAGCAAAAAGAAAACACACGTAATCATAAAAGTTTAGCTTATTTTTTGGAAACTCCCATCACCAATTAGGTGATCAATTCTTCCGTTAGGATCGGCAAAGAAATCAGCAACATCTAAATGAGTCACATCCATGTTGCCATAATTAGAATCGCTTTCTTCCCCAACAAAATTTATTTCTATCTTTGCTCTTTGCCTTTATTTTTATTTTTCCCTTTAAGCGATTCTTGGTATAATTCAATCAAATGTCTTGGTGTACGACAAGTACGAGCCCAATGACATTTTTCACCATAACGATGACATAAATTTTCAATATAATTATCATTCCCACTAGTTTCCTTTTTTGTGGTTTTCATTATTATTTGCCCACCTCGAGTGGGAACCACAACCATAACCACGTTGATCACGGCCTCGTATATAGCCTCAGCCGCATCCACATCCACGTCCATGTCCCCAACCACGGGATGATTCATTTGTTACTACATTCACTTCTGGGAATGCAGTAGAGCCAGTTGGACGGGATTCATGATTCCTCATTAGAAGCTCATTATTTTGTTCAGCCACCAAAAGGCAAGAAATCAGTTCAGAATACTTTTTGAAACCTTTTTCACGATATTATTGTTGCAAGAGCACATTGGATGCATGAAATGTGGAGAATATTCTTTCTAACATGTCATTATCAGTAATTTTCTCTTCACATAGTTTCAATTGATAACTAATTCTAAATAGTGCAAAATTATATTCACTGACTGATTTAAAATCTTGCAGACGTAAATGCATCCAGTCATAACGAGCTTTTGGAAGAATCACAGTTTTCTGGTGGTCATACCTTTCTTTTATGTTGTTCCAAAGAACAAGTGGGTCCTTGACAGTTAAATACTCAGTTTTTAGTCCTTCATCTAGGTGGTGGTGGAGGAAGATCATGGCTTTTGCTTTATCTTTGTTAGATTCCTGATTGCCATCCTTGATAGTGTCTCCTAAACCTATAGCATCTAGATGGATTTCTGCATTTAGTATCCAGGATAGATAATTCTTTCCAGTAATGTCAAGAGTCACAAACTTAAGTTTTGTAAGATTCGACATGATGATAATATCATAAAATATAACAAAAGTTAAATGGAGATTTAGATTAAGAAGGTTGAGTAATTAGAAAATAATCAAATATGAAACTACAATTTAACATGAAAGTAATATAGAAACTCACCTTCAAATGATAGATTTTACTAGAATATCAGTTGGCTAGAGCAGTCGTGCTGATAACGTGTTATAAAACTAGCAATAAGATTAGAAAGAGAGAAAAGATGGAGACAAGAAAATGAGAGAAGTATATATTCTATTCTTTCTTCTTCTTCTTAACCTTTCAATACAAATGGAATGCCCTATTTATAGGCATAGAAGTTAAAGATGAAGAGTCTAGTAATTAATGGAGAAATAATGAAGAGTCTAGTAATTAATGGAGGAGTAATGAAGAGTCTAGTAATTAATGGAGGAGTAATGAAGAGTCTAGTAATTAATGGAGGAATAATGACTTAGGGAATTTGAAGAGGCAGATGGAGATGGACATCTATATTCTAATATTCATAACATTACAACTATTATAACAAAATTTATTATACCTCATTAGATATTTAATATAAGAGTAATGCAATTGATAAACTATTTTTACTTAACTCAAACTTATAAAAACAAATAAATCTTTATAGTGATTTACTACTTTTATAACAAAATTTAATATATCTCATCTGAAATTTACTAGAGTAATGTAATTTACAATTAATTTTTTAAAAACTTAAACATATTAAAATAAATATATCCTTATGGTAATTTATTACTTTTACAACACAGTTTATCATACTTCATTATATATTTACTGTAGTAGTAATTTGTTTAAACAAGTTTTAGATTTAAAAAAAAGTAGTTAGCAATTCATTATTATTACAATAAATATCTAATAAAGTGTAGTAAATTGCGTAATAAAAATAGTGAATTACTATAATTATTCATTTATTTTAATATCTTTGATTTCTGAAGAAAAAAATTAGTGTCAAATACATTATTTTTATAGTAAATATCTAATTAGGGGTAGTAAATTTTAATAAAAAAGTAATAAATCTCTTAAAAAATTTATTTATTTTATGTTTAAAATTTAAAAAATGTTATTGTTAATTGTATTACTCTTGTGATAAATATTTAATGAAATGTAGTAAATTTTTTTTAAAAAAGTAATAAATTTATCTAAGGAATATATTTAATTTAATATGTTTGTGATCTAAAAAAAATAGTTGTCAATTGTATTACTGTTGTTATAAATATATAATGAAGTGTAGTAATTGCATTATAAAAATAATAAATTGAACGTGGTTAAAATAAATAGTAAAATTGTAAAAATATCTAAATTTTAAAATCTTTATTTAGTCATTAGTATGAATTTGTGATTTTAAAAATTTAAAAAATATTTTAAAATTTATAAATTTAAAAAGTAATTTTTAAAGATTTCCCTTAAACATTTAGCACGAGTTATTTAGACTTTTGTGGTCACTTAATTAATTTTAGTGGTTAGAAATTTAATTCCTATCATTATTACTATACTTTTCAAATCTAATGTAGAGAATTATTTCTTTTAGAAGTTAATGGATTTTTTATATTAAAAATAATTATATTTAAAATATTATCTAACATTAAATATAAATATTTTTTTAACATATATTCAAACATTAGTTCGTTATTTAATTAAATAATTAGAAATTTAATTCATAACATTACTGTATTTTTCAAATCTAATGGAGAAAAGTCTATTATCTACTCTCAATATTTTAATATTTAATGTCGGTAAAATATACTCCTCATGTCTCATACAAACTTGATCGCGTATTTTATAGATACCTAAATTTATATTATTTATTAAATTATATTATTGCGTGGAAATAAAGTGGAAATCAAAGAAGGAGACTTAGTAAAATAAAGTGTTAAAAAATGCCTCACAAAGTAAAATATTTCTGCGTACTTAATATAAAATTTAATTAAAAAATTAATTTTAATATTAAATATAAGATTTATTTTTTATATTTATCAATTTTTTTAAATTATTTACGTTTTTAATAATAATAAAATAAAAAAAGAAATTATTATTTTAGAAAAAATATATAAAATTAATTAATTTAACTAATTTCTTTAATCTAATTAAATTGATTAAATATATTATATATTAAAAATAATATGAAAAATAAATTTTAATTCGTTTGTCTTTTAGGTTCTCAAATATATACGTGATGTATCTAACTATCTATGGTGTTTTTTTTTTTGGTTCGATGAACAAAAACAACTAAGACTTTTTATTTTTGCATAATTGAAAGTAGATGCGTGTGTGTATATTATCAAAATTTTGTTCATAAAATTCATACCTTAAGAAAAAATATTACTCGTACGTAATATGATCCTTTTCTTGTTAGAGGAAGTAAACATAATTTCCAACAGCTATGAGTCACCCTATTGGTTATTTATATTTTAGTATCGTCACATCTGATTAAAAATAATTCTTTTAAATATGTCTTTTATATTCATACAAATTTAAACTCAAGCTTAAAACACTATATTTAAGTAGTCATAACCATTTTTTGCTATAATCAACAATTTTTTTATTTTTATATGTTTCTTACGATTTTAAATATAAAAATTAGTTATAAAATTTATTTTAATTTTAAATATAAAATTTTAATAATTTTTTTTAAATTTATAATATTTTTGCTAAACTAATATATTGATTACACACAGAATTTTTATCAAAAAGATAGTTCTAATATAAATAATTAAAAATAATATTTTAAAAAAATTAACACATATTTTTTATAAATAATATATTTTTAAAATTTTTATAAATAACTAACCTAACTAATTTTTTAATATCTATGAATTAATTATTTAATTACTATATCTATAAAAAAAATCTCTCATCATTTTCTAATATTTCATGAAATTAAAGATGTACCAAAAAAAAAAACCTTGTGTAACACATCTCATGAAAGAAAAGCAGATGAATAATTGTATTATTGAAGACATTATTCTGAATTGAAAATACCAAAAGTTTATAGGAGTTGACATTAAGCTTAATGATTAGGGAGTTTAGTGGGATAATTACGTATGCTCTCACAAAAGTCTAATTGTCATGATGGCAAGCTTTTTAAAAGATATATCAGAACGCTTCATTTTGAACCGTCGTTTATGGTTCATAATTCCATTTCCTTCTTCTAGTTGCTTCCACTTATGATGATGTATCATGCTCATGATCTGGTCCCATTCAGACCCGTGTAAAATGACGCTTTGTTTGTGGCCTTTTCCATACCTATTTATAAATCCTCCTAAAAAATTAAAAAAATACACAAAGAAAACATACGATTATGCAAGAATTACTTTTTTTTATTCTTATTTAATAGGGCTGTATCTGGGCATGACACCTAGTCGCGAAAAGTTCAAGTTATTTTGAGTTGCGTGAAGGGGGTATGATAGGGCGGACTTCCTGTTTAAGTAGTGACAGAAGCTCTATGTCATAATATATTACATACAAAGAATATTATATATATATATATATATGAAGAAAACTCCAATTAAAACTTCCAACGTAGCCAAAAAAAAAAAATCGATAAATTGAGTGGGTAACAAAAAAAATATTTTATATAAAAAAAACTCCAATTAAAACTCTCATAAATAGTATTTTAAACATAAAATGTATTCCATAATCCCATAATTTAGAATATTAAAAAAGATTATAAATACTAATAGTCTGCATAGTTCTACAATAATTCTATAATCAAATACAACATAATATGTCTTAACACAATATCTTTACTAAAACAAAAAAATTAACATCTAATCATCCATAATATATTAAAAATAAGACAACAAAAAAACTATAATTGCATAATAATATGTATATAATATATATTAAAAATAACATTATATATATTTTTGGGCTAAATGGGTAAGACATAATACTGTAAAATCATTTTTACATAACTTAAAATATATTATATACAATTAAAGATAAGTTACACTCATTTAAATATTTAAATATTTTTTGGTAATAAATTTTTGAAGTAGATATTCTTAGAAAAAATTAGAAAAAGATTTCCCATTAAAAATTTAAATTATCATGTTCTCCTGATGGATTAAATCTTTAATTGGGGATTTTTTCCTAATTCTCCCATATTTTAAACCAATTTCGCATCAAAATTTATAAATTAGGAGGGAGAAAATGTGTAAGAGCTTCCTTGTTTCCTTGTTGAGGGGGAAATTGATTATGGACGCACTAAGGCGCACGTTGCTTAAAGGTAAATGGGTTGTGGACACGTGTGAGGCAATAACCCTCTGAAACTCACGTGACGAAGGCGCCGATCCCCTCGTGTCGCGCTATTGACCATTGGAGGATGAATCACTTTATTAGTGAAAATCTCAGTAAATAATTAAAATAAAAACATTATTTTTTTATTAAAATAGTAATACTTTAGTATTTAATATCTTAATATTATTATTATTTACAAATCTTCAATATAATTTACAAGTCAAATTTTAATGTTTATAAACCATCTATAAACCTACAACTTAATTAGTGCATTTGTTATTTATAAGTTAATATGTGAAAATTTATAATTTTTTTTTTCTAAAATTTATAAATCCTCTTTTAAAAATTTACAGCTTAATTAGTATATCTGAAAATTTCAGATAAATATGTTTTTCATACTAGCTCAATTATAAATAATATGATAAATTATAAATCCTTGTTAAGAAAATTATAACTCAATTATAAATTAATAAATAAATGTATCAATTCAGTTCTGGTGGAAAGTGTAATAATTAACCATTTAAGATATCAGATTCCAAACAGCATCATCTTTAGCAGCCATAATAATATAATCCTTCACAATTATTTTTATTTTTTTATTTTTGCATTAACTATATATATATCCATATAAAAAAATAAAATGAGGCAAAAAAATGAGGAGTCCCCCCCCCCTAACAACCAGAATGAAGAGATTTATATTATTTTCCAATTTTTACTCAAACCATTCTCTGTCACAAACAATACCTATCTTGTAGGGCAACCTTATTCCGTAATATATATATATATATATATATATATATATATATATATATATATAATGTAAGTAATTATGGTATTAAGTTAATTAATCTTTGTATAGTGTGGATTAGCAGACAACCACTAGACATGAACATTGATTTACATTATTATTTAATTTTTTAAGACATATAATTGCAAGTTGTTATGCTTTTAAGGGTGACATTATGCTGAAAATGTTCAAACAATTTGCACATAAATTATAGTGCGTATCCTAAGAGATCATAGTTGCAAAGATGATTTCATAAACTCTTGACAATCTCGATCATCTCAAAAGTTGTTAAATTCATAACAAGAAAACTAGAAAGAAAATGTAGAAGGAAGTTATCGATTTTAAAGTAGATACGTAATTTTTTAGTCCTATTTATAAGATATTATTAAATTTTTTATATGAAAGTATAATTATATTTAATTTAATATTATATTGACTCTGTTCTCATTAGGTATAATGTATATTAAATAGGGATTGTTGAATTTTAAATAGGGTTAACGAAGTTTAAGATTTTTTTTATCTGCGTAAAACATATTAAAAATGACTTATAAATAAGACTAAAGGAATACCCATATGATTAATATAAGATTTATTTATCTAATTTGAGTTGATTAAGGAAACTAAATAAATTATTATATTCAGTCATAAATATAGAAGTTAGACAAGGGTTTTTTTTGGACAAAGGCAAAATGGTTTATTTTAGTCTTAAATATAAGATATAAATATACTTTGGTTTATAAATTTATATTTTTTTTAAAATATCCTTATTGATTACATATAGTAAGGGAGTTTTTATCCAGAGTAGTTATAATACAGATGATTAAAAATAATATTTTAGAGAAACTAACACATATTTATTATAAATAATTAACTTAATTAATTTTTTTAATATTCATAAATTAATTATCTAGCTTTTATATTAATAATTAGATTGAGTATTTAATTATAATATATATGACATGATCTTTCTAAAATATTTACATATAATATTATATTATATATTAATTTATAAGTTAAGTAAATTAGTTTAAAAAAATGATAAATATACCAAAAAAAAAAGAGCTTACATTTATAATCAAAACCCACCTTTAAATTAGGATCATTTAGGACAGAAGGTGTAATTAATGATTAATCATTTATCTCTCTCTTATAAACCCAACTGATTAAGGGTTACATGTTGGACCTCTATCCAAATGGTTTAATTTGTAAGGTCCACCTATCACTGTACACACAAGAACACAAAGGATCAATCAGTTTTGGGTTTAATAAATTTAATTCACTAAAACCAAATTATTTAATTACAAAATTTACCAAATAAATAATCAATGCAATTCACATATAAATAATTTTATAAAAGTATTCCCACATTAACCACATATATGATATAATCATACATTTTAATTCACTGAATTATGATTACTTATATTCGTGTAATATAATAGACAAATATGACCAATTCTATTGTCTTCTGAATTAAAATATTTTCCCCAAAAATATTCAATAATTTTCTACTGAAATAATAATGTAATTGTACATGATGCCATCTGGGCTTAATAGAATAAACTTAATGTCTCTTAAATAAAAATCATGAGTTCAAACACGTAAATAAACAAAATTCATATTAAGAAAGCTATTCCATTCAAACATACACGATAATATATATTTGAATATGATATAATATAATAATATTACTAAATATGTGGGCAAAAATAACGACATACACATATAAACACATTAAGACTAAGACATTTGTATTTAATAGGATATATGTCACACCGACGGCAACTTATTTTTGTTTGATGCATTGAATTGTAGGTTGCAACTCCTACACGTAGCTCATTGCATCAATGTAGAACTAAACAAGTGGCACGTTAATGCCATGTCAGCGGTGGGTTTGATTTGATGTTCCTTTCGTTTTAAACGCAAAATAATTAATTTATAAATGTTAAAAAAATTAATTGATTTTATTATTTATAATAAATATGTATTAGTTTTTTTAAAAAATATTTATCATTAATAAAAACTTCCTTTAATACCTTATGGATAGAGATTAGCAAGTTTCGTTTCGGCTTTGTGATATGAATGCGAATACTGTGGTGTGGTGGACATTCTTGCCAGAAGCCTTCAAGTTGGCGTTTGATCTCTAGTTTAATGCCGTTCTTCCTTCTTTTAGTTTAGATGAACTTTGTAGAGATGTTCTAATTGGTAGTTGCGTTGTTTATAACAAGAATATTGATAGTTTAAAAAAATTAAATTTTAGAGATAAAATAATTTGGGGTGTTATATTTATGATCAAAATAAATTTATTTTTACAATAGTTATTTTGGACAAGATAATTTACAGTGTTAAAGAAAATTATTTTAACTAAGCAACTATATATTTTTTGAAATATTGATATAAATATTATTTATTGAAAACTGTGGGAAGCTAGTAATAGATAACATTTTACATATACTCTTAACAGAATTTTAGCATAAATCAGAGTTATCGTTAGTCATATTTTTAATAGTTTTAATATTTATAGGCTGTTTTTTTAAAATTTTTCTATTCATAAGAGGTATGTATAATTTAAATTGTCTATTTAGTTTATAGTAATCTAATTTATATTTACGGTATTTTTTTACTACTTTAAATGAGAGCATCTAATAAATTCTAGAAGTATTATTATTTTTTCTAAAAAAGAATAAATATTTTCACTATTTCTTGCGTTTAGAATCGAAGGAGTATTGTTTTAAATAAGTAAGGATACCAAAATTTTGTTATTCCTTTAAATTTGCCACCATCAAGCACAATAAAATTAGTCTATAATCTTGTGGATTAATGATATTAGATTCTTGATTCCACCCACTTTTAAGCTGTTTCATCTTGCCTCTCTGTTAGAAAAATAGGAAAAAAATTCAACCATAAAATTAATTAGAACTTAATTTTCAAATGTTATAAATGTGTTTTTATTTATAAGAGATAAAATATTCAAAATGGAAGAATCCATGATGTTGTTATTCCTAGCAAGCTATTGGCATTTTGTTACCGTAGTGTAGGATTATGTGCCTCCCATTTTTAAAATTTTAGTTAAACAAAGATCTCAAAATATTTTGCAACATCCATAAAATCAATTTATAAATTAAGATGTATAATTAATAATTTTTTAAAATGGAAATTAATTTGCTATATTTTTTTTTCAAAAAAATTAATTTAGTTTTGAAAATTCTTAATTATTATTAATTATAGAATAAAAACTAGTAAATTTGATAAAACCAAAAAGCAAAGACTCAAGGGCTGTTTTTTTTTTTTGGGTCCAAAGTCAAGTTTATTTAAAAGCCCTATAATTCAAGAGTTCACATTCATTGAACTTGTTGACAAGAAAATTATTTAGGCATGACACTTTTTATATCATTAATTAATTATGATCATCAAAGTTAAATACGAGTGATATTAAAAAAAATTATATAACACTTAATATTTTAATTTTATCTTTTATATATGTTTAATATTTAAATTTTATTTATAGTATAATTTTATCTATAATTTTTTTAATTTAATATTATTTTATACATTATCTTTTTAATTTAATATAATTCTTAATACTTAAAAAAAATAAAGTTATTGTAAAATTATATTAAATTTAAAAAAATGTGTAAAATTATATTAAATTAAAAAATTTATAAATAAAATTATACTATAAATAAATAAAAATAATAAATATATATAAAAAAATAAAATTAAAAGATAGTACTATATAACCCTATACAAAATTTACGAAAGTTTCTTAAATCTTGTGAAAACCAGAGGAATCGATCGTCCTTACGGAATCTGCTGAAATTCTGAAAATACAGGCAAAATTGGCTATTCCTGAGTGGAGAGGATGAAACTCTTTGGTGGGTCCCAATTCCCAAATAATAATAAAATAGAAAATTCTTTTCCAAATAATCAATATATAAAGAGACTTAAACTGTTCAACTAGTTAGTAGTTTCATTTTCTGGGATTTCTGATACCCAGCTAACTCGAGAAGTTTACAGAAGAAGAAGAAGAAGATGACGCAGGAGTAGGATCCTATGGTGGGTCGCAGATACAGGTCAGCAATTCCGTGGACTGTCACCGGACCAACAAACTCTGGCACCGGCGGTTAAACGAGCCGTTTTGACTTTGTAAGTATCAGAAGAAGAAAAAAAAGAAACACAAAAACGACAATACACTCTCAAATTCTCCGACATCGTGTCAGTAGCTGAAATGAGTTTTCGATTTGTGATTTTTCTCCCTGTTGTTAGAACCAAGGGAAATGTTCATCTTATTCTAGTCCATGGTGGATCCGGTGCTGTCAATGATTATGCACTGTCCCTATCCTTCTTTCTTTCTTTCTTTCTTTATCTGTGTTGCTTTTGAATTTTCTCGGGAAAATTTTTTCCACTCTTTGGCTGGTCGGAAAATGGGAAAAGTTGGCGGATTTCGAAGGTGGGTTAGGCGAAGAAGAAATAGACTTTGGAGAGAAGGGAAAGGGAGCCTGAAATGCAGCACCGTTCATATTATCTCTCCTCTCTCTCTGTGTGTGGTTTTTCCTTCTGGGATTTTCTCGCGAAATTTTTGCAGCGTTTGGTTGGCCGGAAAACGGAGGAATCATCCGAGGTGGGTTACAGGCAAAGACAGAAACTTTGGAGAAAACGGCATGATGATGGGAGGGGACTGAAATGGGGTTATTAACGTTTCATAGTTTTAGGTATGAAATTAAATTTTGAGAATGTGAAAGGGGGTAGAGATGATAATTTAAAGTTATAATATATATACCCTATTTATTATTACGGGTCTTACGGAGATAGGTACCATTTGTGCTAAGTTTTTTCATTAATTGCTGAAGAAGATGAAGGTGGAAGAGAGAGAGATAGAGAGAGAGAGTGAGAGAGTTGACCATTTTATTTAGGGCTATGATTACAACTCCTTACTCTGAAATGACTTCTTATTATTTTATCTTAATCTTGTTCATCCCTCTCTGAAGCAAACTCCTTTAGCTTTTCTTTTCACAAAGCTTTGATTTTTTCTTTTTGGGTAATTTATTCCTCTGCTTCTTTTGCCTCCTTAAGTTTCTCTCTGTATATTCCATAGTTCAGTTCAACTTGTTCTGAGGTAATCGATGAAGATGAAGATGAACCATTTTCATTCTATAGGTTCTAGTTTCTCCTATGTCGTCCCCTGTTTGTGACTCTGTTTTTGTCTCTGCGTGCAGTTATGAAATTGCTTGAATTTTCTCTGTTCTGAAGGAAGGTAGAAGAAGAAGAAGATTGAAAAGGTTGGTAACATATATATATATATATATATAATATCTTTCTTTTACTGGTCTATGAAATCGGTTTTGTTTGGGATCTGAGACAGATCTCTTATTCTTTTTTCTTCATGTATCTTTCTTCTTCTTCAACGGAGATGAAAACCCAGCTGATATATTCACTTTACTTTTATTTATTTATTATTTATTCCTATGTGCTAGATCCAATCAGAGCTAACTAGTGGACCAAAAACATTGATAGGGAATTTAAAATTTTAAAACTTGGGTTTGTAATTTTGTTGCTAAAAGTTTTCAAAGTTCCAAACTTTTCTCTTGTCCTGTTTACTTCGAGAAACTATCTTTGGATTCTCTTCTTCTTCTTCTTCTCTTTGTTAACCGAATCCTATTACTTATAATAAAGAAAAAGTCTGATGGTACCTTCTTTTTGGTACTTCCCTGTATTCCCATAGCTTCAAGGAGGAAAGAAACTGAGATTTCTTTAATCAACAATATTTGATTAGAAGCTTAAGTTTAAGCTAAACCCTTTTTTTTAATATTCTTGGAGTTCTTGGTAAACGCTTCCTTGGCCACTTTTTTATGTGAGTAAAAGATTCCTTCAACGTTATGGGAAAACTGTGTATTAATGGTAGAATCAAACTACAATTCTGTTATTAAAAAAATCAGTCTCTTGTAAACAGTACCTTTTTTCCCAATTCTTTTTTTTTTCAAGTAATCTTGTTATTGCTGCTAAGGTTAATTACTTTTTTGACCTTCATATATGTAAATCCACAACTGATTTTTTTCTATTGATCTTGTTATATTGATCTTTGGAGCAACGGTAAGGTTGTCTCCATGTAACCTAGAGGTTATAGGTTTAAATTCTAGAAACATAATCTCTGCGCTTGTGGGGTAAGGTTGTATTTTGTGTACTGAGCTGTCCTAATAAGTAAATCACAATTGATTTTCTCTATTCATCTTTATTATATTGAGCCTCAGAGCAATGATGAGGTTGCCTCCAGGTGACCTAGAGGATGGGTCACATGTTCATATCTTAGAAACAGCCTCTTTACTTGTGATAAGGTTACATTATTTGTCCCTTTCCAAACTCCACCTAGTGTAAGTTTTGTGCACTAAGTTGCCCTAATAAGTAAATCCACAATTGATTTAGTTGAAATTTTGTTGAACTTTTGGTTTCGTTATTGAATGTTGCTTTTATTTTTGTTTTTTTGCTAACTACACTTGGTCAATTTCAGAATTCTTTATTTTCTTTCAGCATAATTAGCCAGTTATCTGTTGCTTGCTAAACTAGCTATTCTTTTCTCTTGATGGTCAGGTTTCTGCAGAATAGGATCTGTACTTGCTTCAAGGTTGAAAATACCTTTGCTGAAGCACAGAAATATTTCCATGCATTAAACCTATGAAGTATGAAATTAGGTAACCAAAAACTCTGCTTCTGATTTTTGAATTTGCCTAGTAAACTGCCATTTCAACTCATGACAGGATCATATTGATGAAATTTTACAAAATTTTGGGAGTCAAAGAAGGTCAATATCTTCTCAAGGTTAACATGATGCAATGCTCAAGCATGTTTTTAGAGTTCCAAATTTGAATTATATATTGTTTTAGTGTTAGTAGTGATAAGTGATTATTTGTTTTCTTTCATTTTTCTGCTTATGACTTGCTGAAATCCATTGTGATTTCAATTTCAAACGTTGTGGGTTTGTTTTTCACTGGTGTGGAACTGTATTTGCAGATGTTGAACTGGCCTTCTACCATTCGAATATCAGCAAACCCGAATCTCAATCATTTGAATTCGATGTCGATGACGGATACTCTGCTGGATGCAGATCAGAAGACGAGGAAGCCAAGGGAAATGAGAAAAGAGTCTCAGTTGATTTAGAGGTAAACAGGGGGAATTTAGATCCATTACCAAATAAAATGGAGGCAGAAGAAGATGCTTTAACTTCACCGAAACTTGAAAACGGAGAAAAGGTCAAGGACTCTATTAAGCCAGTCTCAGATTCTCCTCAGGATATAAAATTGCTTACAGAATCCCCTGATGATCCATGTCCTGATTGCCCACAAGATATTGAATCGGTTGAGAGTTTGGATCTTTCAGGCACGGTAGATGTGTTAGAAAACCCGGCGGATATTTATAGGGACAAGAGTGTTACCAAATGTGAACCAGAATTGGCAGTTGTTTATAAAGAAAGTAGTGACCATGTTATAAAGGATATCTGTGTTGATGAAGGAATCCCAGCTGAGGAAAAGATATTGTTGGAGAATAAAAATGAAGAGGCTGCTTATGAATTCTCGTCCTCAGAGGATCACAAGAGCAAAAAATTGACAAAAGAAGACAATGTTGCAGTTGATGCACATTTTCCAGTTTTCATAGATTTGCCTGCAATAATAGAGGAATCTGATAAAGTTTCTACTAATAATTATAAGTTCAAGGAATTTATGCTACACGACGACGATGAAACCGGAAAATTCGCTAATGATGTTGATAAAGAGATGTTGTTGGCTGGATACAAAGTTTTATTGCAAGATTTGGATGATGGAGAACAGACAATGCCTTTGATTGAGGAGGGCAACAAAGCTGAGCAAAACTATTCACAGGTATTCAACATCTTTTTGAATGGTTGACCATTTTTGGTATGTTTTACAACTTTTCCTGGTATTCTTGGTATTAAGATACTCCCTGCGATCCTAAATATAAGAGTTAGATAACTAAGCTGCAGAAGTTGAGAAAAGTAGTTAAGTTCTAATCATTTGTATGGGAAATTACTCTCTTATACGTTGAATCAATAGGGAGAGTTTAGTAAAAAAATTATAAATTTGGGAGACAAAGTAGATGAAGTTTTACATTTAGGATCCAAACTCTTCTACTGACTTTTATATTTAGTACTGGATGGAGTAAGATACTAGCTTAATGTTAATTATGTTCGCTTTTACCGCAGTGGGGTGTGGGCTCATAGGTTAATGAATGTGAGGGAAAATGAAAAAATGATAAAAAGTGACAATTTTGATTTATCTGCAGGTCTCTAGCGAGCCTGAATTGCCCTCCAAGCCTCAGGAATCTGAAGACCCAGTTGAGGAAGCTGTCTCGACATCGGCTTCTGCTTTAGTAGCAGAAGAATCAAATGGTGATGTCATCAATGCTGGCACGCCGGAGAATGGCGGCATCACTTCTCAGTTTGATTCTCTGGTTCCTGCAGCGAATGCCAAAGAGGAGGAATCTGACCAAATTGGCGAGCCTAAAAAACCTGAGGATGCTCGGAATTCATCGGACTCTGTGGATGTGAAGCCTGATGATCATCAGGCTGCAACAAGTCATGCCCGTCACAGCTTGGGGGAGACAAGTTTCTCGGCTGTAGGCCATGTATCGAGTCGAATAACTTACTTGGATCCCGTGCCTTATTCCGGCAGCATCTCTCTTAGATCAGATAGCAGCACGACTAGCACGCGCTCCTTTGCCTTTCCAGTGTAAATTCCTATTAACTTGCATCATCAAAAAAGCTTGTCATTACAAACAAACTTAGGATCTTGGCTTTTGGTTATCAAGTTCTTCTTGAGAATCATAACACTACGTGGATCGAATTTCTTAATAATGCGCTCCAAATCGTTGAAAATGTCCACGTGTTATATTTTTTTTAATCAGGAATTTGATAACAAACAGCTTGATTGCAACTTTATCTGAGTCTTATTTTCTCTAATGTAGGAATTTCATGACGAACATTCTCTTTTTCTTCATGTGCTTACAGACTTCAATCTGAATGGAATAGCAGCCCGGTTAGAATGGCGAAAGCCGACCGGAGACACTACCGGAAGCACGGGGGTTGGAGGCAGGGCCTTCTATGCTGTAGATTCTGAATGCTCTCTCTGTTTTTTGTTTTTGGCGTTATTTTTAAATAGGTTTAGATTGATTTAAAATATATATTATTGAAATTTTACCTTAGCATAAGAGAATTTTATCTACTAGGATGTTTTACAATTTGAACTAGGTTTAGGATGATGCTGCAAGCAAATTCTTTGTTTTCTCGCTTGTTTTTGTATGTGATCCTTTTTCCTCTTAATTCTATACATGTTATGATCAAATGTTAAATTTTATTAACATTGAAATAAATCATAATATACATATTTTTTTATTTATCTTTTTTGCAAATTGGTTTAACGTGGGTGTAACTTGTGTAAAATTATTTGGGAGTATTATCAAACTTAACTCAGTATCTGTAACAAAATAATAATAATAATAATAATAATAATAATAATTCACAAGCAATTTTATTTTGAAAAATATTTCAACCAACACTTTCACAGTAACAAATTGCAATATAAATTGAGCAATGACTAGTTTGTGAAATTAAATTTTCAGGACAGTTTTCCTTTTCATATATTTGCCTGTTTTTTGTTTTTGCCTTGTTTGCTTCTTCTGATTACTTACATGTGAGAATAATAGAGGAATGTAAGAAATTAGTAAAAATTAATCTTGGAGTTCAGCCTAGAAATTTGGATGTTCATCCTCAATAACTTTCTATTTTCCCGGTAAAGTGGCAAATAACGATTCAAATAACAGTAAATGCAAAATTTCAACTGCAAATAAGATACTTTGTAGTACTTAATGTAAGATTTATTTATTTAATTTTAGGAGATTAAGGAAGTTAAGTTTTTCTATCAAACATTAACAAAGCTAAATAAATTATTCTTCCAATTCTTAATAAATGATATATTTAATTATTTTTTTTGGTATAAAAAAGTTGATTAGATTAAAGAAATTAGTTAATACGACATATTTTTTTTAAAATATTATAATAATTTTCTTTAATTTTTTTCCCCCTTTCTCTCACTTAATTATTGTTGATAGAATATCAATATAAAAAATTTTAAAAAAATTTGATAAAAATAAGAAGTAAGTGTTAAAAAATTTCCTCAGTTTATTTTAACTTAATTTTTTATTTATTAAACCCAGACTTCTATTACTTAATTAGATGCTAAAAATCAGATTGATGATTAAATCGAGGTATTAATTTAATTTAAAGATCCTTAGTCCAATTTGATTGAATCGGGTCTGTTCAATAATAATTAAAATAATATAATTTAATTAAAAATATAAAAATATTTATATATAATTCTAAAAAATAATATTTAAATATAAAAGGTTCAGGGCATGATTTCAAATTCTATGGAGATTTTGGTATCAAAAAGATATTAATTTATAAAGAAATAGAATATTTATGTATAAAGTATAAACTCCCATTTTTTTTTTTAAATTCCTTTCTTAAATTTATGAAAATGAATGAAAAAAATTATGAATCAAATTAAGAATCTACTTGTTTTTTTGGGCCAAAAAATTAAGAATCTACTGGACAGAAATTAAAATGAAAATTTTCATTCACAAAAAGCAGGGGAATGAAGTCCTCTGGCCAGTTTGATCCTTCTAGCGCCGGAATGCTAGCTTTCCTTCACAGTCCTCTGATTCAATTCAATGGCATTTCGCTTCCTTCTTCACTCCAAGAACCACCAACTAACTATCTCAGCTTTATATCGTACCATTCCTTCTTGCTTCTTCTCTTCCAGATGCCGAGGACACCCTTTCACCCTACCTTCATAGTCGCCTCCGTCCCCAAAGAAGGTCCCTTTCACCGTCGCAGTGCACGGCAAGACGTGGCAAGACCCTTATCATTGGATGTCCAACACTGAGGATCCAGATCTCTTAGACCATCTCAACCATGAAAACACCTACGCCCAAGCTTTCATGGCTGATACCCTCAATCTGCAATCCTCTTTGTATTTGAAGTACATAGTTGTTGAGGTACTATATCAAGTTTCTTTAAGTATGAAAACTTTATATTTGAAGTTGACTTTATTTTTTGGATTGAGCAGATGACTGATGTGATTGTGGATTATGACATGTCAAAACATGCATACTCAATAGTGCATCAAGAGGAAGTAAATGGTGCTTCTGTTGGTCAGTCAAACATCCCGCTCTTTGAGAATGAGGATAAAATTCAAGAGGAATACATTGTAAGAAATGGTTTCACAACAAATTCTGGTTCTCAGACATGGAAAGATTTCTCATGTATACTGTTGTCAGAGAGAGGAAGTTATTTCCCATGATGGTGTGGGGATTCCTCTGACCATTGTGTACTTTAGAGAATCCTGGAAGATTTATGCTAGGTTATGGCGCATATGGAGAAGTTTTGGAGAAGAGCTGACGTGTAAACCCGCCTGAGTTTACTAGACCGTGGTTGGGTGGTAGCATTTGCTGATGTAAGGTGGGTTGCCAGATTACAACCGTGCTAATAAGTTGTGGGCTTGTTTTAGGGGAAATTAATGTTTTGATTTTATAATTTTGATTCGATTGTAATTTAGTCCTTATAGTTTTGGCTCGAGTATAACTTAGTCCTTGAACTCTAACTTAAACAACTCAGTCCCTATAGTTTTAACCATTTAAAATATTAGTCCTTATATTTTTAAAAATAAAATATATTTCATGAAGTTTAGATATTAAAATTTTAAATGACTAAAACTATAGAGACAGAGATGCAGTGAATTAAAGTGTAAGGACTGAATTTTAACTATAAGGATTGAATTATACCGAGTCAAAAATTTAAAAACTAAATTATAATCGAGTTAAAATTATATGGACTAAAAGATTAATTTTCCCCTTGTTTATATTCTTAAGTTGATATTAACTGTGAAACCAAATGTTATGCACTTTTGCTTTAAGGGTATTGGTACTTGGTTCTCTAATCTCTATACATAAAGTATTTTGTGGCATTTATATTCTTTTCTAAGCATGTGATAATGTTCATTTTGGTAGATGCGGCGGAGGAGGTGCTGATTCTTCATGGCATAAATCTGGAGGTGGATTGAACAAACATAATTCAATATATGACTTTGTGTCATGTGGCCAATACCTTGTTTTTTGTTTTTTGATACAATACCTTGTTTTTTTTGTGTCATGTGGCCAATACCTTGTTAATTTTGTTCATAGAGATCAGCTTGGTGGCATTGGATGGAGTGCAGGAGGCCTTATTGTTGGCATGACCATGGATATGTATCCAGATCTCTTTCCAGCCACCATATCAAAGGTTTCCTTTTTCATTTTTCTTCTCAAATACTTCCTCTTGTCCTAATTATAAGAGCTAAATAGAAAGTATATTTTAGTCCTAAATATAAGACCTTAATATACTTTATCTCTTAAAATTATAACTTTCCCTAAAAAATGTCTTTATATGATTGCACGTATTAAAAATATTTCTATCAGGTAGTTCAAATGCATATGATTGAAGGAAGTATTTTAGGGAAGCCAACACACAATCATCCCAAGGCCGATGTTATCCTTCTGTCCTGGTCACATGCAGTAGCACTGAATGATTCAAGGCAATCTCGGACTTATGATCTATTGTTTCCTTGTCTCTTGCTTTTTCTGGCTAAAATAATCAAGTTATTCATGTAACATGTGTAACTGCTGAATATTTGATGACATTCATTTTTCAGGGTTGGAGTTTGGGAAGGAGCCAAGTGGGTGGCTAAAGTACGAGATAGCACCTGTTCTAACTATTCTCGAGCGGTTATCATTAAGACGAGTATGATAGGAGGACATTTTGGTGAAGGTTGTCACTACGGTCAATGCAACGAAGCGGCTTATGGATATGCTTTTCTTATGAAGCTTTTGGGATTCTCAACAATTAAGTAAACACTCGTTTGGCGAACTGTGGGAAGGTGTTCTTGAATCAGTGGAAGGCTTTTCTTGGTGTTGATGAAAAGATGTCTTCAAGATAACATTTGGATTATACACTTTGCAGGTTGTGCTAATATGTATTATAAAGGTCAAAATATTTCACATTATATAAACTGCAACAACAACAAACAACCTTATTCCATTAGGTGGGATGGGCTACTAGGAGATTCGACTGAGTTTTATGTAGGCTACCGGGGGCCAAACACAACCCTCCTCCTTTATACAGACTTGGGACCAATTATGAAACAAAGATGGAATTACATTATATATAAACTGCATAGCCACTTTTTCTTTTTGCTGTATGCACTGTTTGCAGGGTGGAGACAGGATTGGATGTCTGGAACTAAACAAGATGAGACTTTTGATGATTCAATGGTTTGAACTCATTCCACAGTAAAGTCCTTAGCTGTGATGCATACTGCTGAGAGGATGAAATGAAACTGACATTTAAGTCGCGTTTGGGAAGCTGGTCTTTTGATTCCAAATGAAGCTTTAAAAATTGTAACATGTGATAATTTCATAAGAATTCATACTCACTTTCAAGCAAGAATTAACATTGGCCCCATGGAGTGTGCTTGTAATTTATTTTCTTTGGGGAAAGATATTTGAGAACCAAGGATATAATTAATTTCATTTTAGGATAAAAAAAGATGCGAGATCTCCAATTAGGGCTAAAGTTCCTTTAATGCGAGATCGCCCTACTTTTAGATCGTGGGTGAGTCTAACATTTTTTAAAAATAATTTTGTAACAAAAAAAAACAAACAAAAAGAAACTCAAATGGTTGAAATTGTATTCCATTGATTCTTGTCTTTTTCATCTCGTCTGAGACTGATGGTGAATTTGATTATTCAAGTAGCCTCAACATTTGTCGTCTCCTTAAACCACATCACTGTGGTTAAGGGTTGCATACAAGAAAAATTTGCTTAATTTGCTCATCCATCCTAATTGCATAGGACCTCTGAAAGTGGATGCAAATTGCTGCCTCAATATTTTTCCATTCACTTTTCGCATAAAAATTTCCTTTGTTTTATATATAATTGATCATTTTATCAAAAAGGAGAAATTTATTAAAATACCTTTTCACTAAAACATCCCCATTTTTCATTTTTTTTGTCAAAAGAGAATAAGATTTGTAAATTCTGGTAATCGGGAAAAATTAGATCAAATCAAAGTGACGAACTTGGGAAATTTAAATTTATCTTTTAATCATAAGTAGGAGATATAAATTGAAAATTAATGCATTCTAAGTTTTAAATGGGGAAAAATTAGTATCAAATCACTAGAAGTAACACAATTTGACAAGTTAACTTTTCCTTTTCTTTTTTTTTTAATTATAAAAAAGGAATTTAAGTTGCAAATTATTTAGCAATTTGAAAATCTAGGAACATGAATATAATATGAACGGGATTCAAGTGAGAAATAAAAGAAACAAGATGACTTTCTATTTTCAATGGTAAATGAAGGAGGATGAGTTGCAAATAGTTGTCTACATAGTTGCAAATGTGTTAGAATTAGAATCATCTGATCAGAGGTGGGAGGTGCCACCGAGAGGGTGTTTCAAAATAAATATTGATGGAGCCTTGCAAAGTTTTAAAATAAAGCTGGTTGTGCAGGTGTCATTTGGGATTATACTATAAACTAGATTACAGAATTTACGCATTAGATTGACCCTTGTAGTATTGTGGAAGTAGAACAATAGACAATCTTCAAGGGACTATCTTTAGCATGGGAAAAAGGTCTTAAGAAAATCATACTGAAGTCAAATATAAAAAATATTATGGATGCTATTTTACAAATAGATAATAATCATGTTTACAATTTTTTAATAGTACATATTCACTCTTTCTTAAAGCGTTAATGAAATGTTCAAAATATATGTATTTCAAAAAAGATTAATTAAGTTATAGATGTATTGGCTAAACAATGATTATCCATGTCAAACGATTTTGGAAGGTTTCCTCCTTATTTGGAGACCTTAGTGACTAAAGAGAGTTTGACAAATGTTTTCCAATAACTAATATTTATATGTAATTTAAGTATATCTCTCATTTGTATATATAAAAAAAAAATTCCCAGGAGTAGCCAAAAAGAAAAATTAAACTTGTTTCACTTTTGTCAATCCCAACGATTTAATAATAATTTTTCCTTGTTTACAACTTGCTAAATATTAATTTGCAATTTATATTATTTTTTTTATAATTTGAAAATTACTAGGCACGTTAATTTGGATGATATTCCTATTTTCATAATTTGCAATTTGCTTGGCATTATTTCATAACTCATGTTTTTTTTATAATTTGTTTGGCATTCCCTTTCGTTATTTTACTCGTTATTACTCTCTCGTTTAATTATTATAAATGACGGAATATTTAAAAAAAATATTTTTTTACATATTTATTATTTTAAATAAATTTTAACTATTTTTTAAATAAAGTAATTTAGTTGAAATGATCTTATAAATATGGATAAAAGAAGTATAACTTAATTAACTAATTCACGGGCATTTATTACTTTGTGTAAAAAAATAATTAAATTGGTTATTTATTACTTTGTTTAAAAAATATGCCTCACTTTACCTAAAATATCCTTCTTTTAATGAGGGTATTAAATGTAAGAGATAAAGAGAGTAAGATGATAATTTGAGAAAAAAAATATTAAATAGAGAAATGAAGAAGATTGCGAGATCAAAATAAATCTATCAATTAAGTTTTTATATGTAAAATTGGAAGTACGACGCATTCAATGATTTTTATGTGTTTTAAATGTATACTCTTTAAAATATGACTATTCTCTTGAAAATTACTCCTTAAATGATTTGTATATGATTTATAAAAACAGAACATATAAATTAAATAACATTAATTACCTTTGATAAGGTTGATATATATGTCTTGCTTTCATCAGTACATTTGTAGAGTGAATTGATGTACTCCAAATTTATCATCGACCTTGTGTCCACTGTCGGAATTATTCAACAACTAGAAAATGAAATAAAGTGAGAGATGGGAATTCATTAAATTATATTACTTTTTATTTTTAATATAAGATATATTTAACTAGGTTGAAGTAGATTAAAAAAATTAGTTAAGTTAGTTATTTGTAATGATTATGTATTAGTTTCTTTAAAATACCTCCTTTAAATATATGCATTTGAACTACCTTTGATTAAAACTATCTTAATATGTACAATCATATAAGGATATTTTTAAAAAATATAATTTTAGGAGTTAAAGTGGATTGGATCTTATAATTAGGAATAAAATAAACTCTATATCTAAATAATTAAAAATAAAATAAATTCTATATTTAATTTTTATATTTATGACAGAAAGGAGTATATAACTTTTAATTTTCATATACGCGTTCATTCTTTTATATACAAAATTAAAATATAATGTTTACCACGCATCAATATCATTTCTTATTTTCTACGACTTTTAGTTAATTTTACCCATGAAGAAATAGCCATGCATGTGTTTGTTTTCAACGAAAATGAGAGAACAGACGAACACACCAACCAAAACGTGTTCTTATTTGTCCATAACACCATTTAATGAATCATGAACATAGTTGAACTTAATGTACTCCACCTTAATGTATTTCATCGTCTTTAATATATGATCTAATTATAAAATTAATTTTAATTTTAAATATAAGATATATTAATTTTATTTATCAACTTTTTTAAATCACTCTTATTGATATTTTCTTAATAATAATTAACTAAGAAAAGAAGATGAGGTGAGAGTTAATAAAGATACTTAGGGTATTTTAATTATAAACTACCTCATACTAACTAATTTAATTAACTTTTTTAATATAATTAAATTAATTAAATATATCTATATTAAAGATTGAAAAAAATACTATAACTGTACCATGACGCGTGCTTTGTTACTTTAAGAAAAAAAATCACGTTAACATTAATTGTCAGTCTTTTAGAAGGTGTTATTGAGGCGTATTTTATAGTTTTTATTATTTAATTTGATCGAAAGTACTTCGATTAGAGTGTAAAAAGTTTGTCTTTTGAAACAATAATTTTTAAGATTTAAATATGTATTTTTTTCATTACGAACTAACAAGTTGTATTTAATAGTTTTAATTAATTAAGGAGTAGTATTAAATATTATATATATATATATGCTCATATTTAATACTCCTTTGTCTCTTATTATAAGATATAATTTTTTGAATATGCATTGTTCCCTTTTATAAGAGGTATCTAAACACATAATTTATTTTTCTAGTTTTATTCTCAATTAATTATATATTTTTTCCATATCTTTTTTCCACTTATTCTCTCCCATTTCTTTTTTACCCATTCTCTCTCACCAATCTTTTTCTATAAAAAAAGGGTACTTTTGGAGAAAAAAAGTTATAATTTTTACATATTTATTGCCTATAACTTATTTTAATCAACTTTTTAAATAATATTATTCAATTATTTATATCTTATATAAAAGAACATAGTGAGTATGTATAGAAGAAGAAGGTAAAAATTAATATGATATTTGTATTTATTATAATTAATAAGAGTAATATTAAAAATTATTTGAATTTTGTGATAAAATATTTTTAATTGTTTTTATTTATACATGTGAATGAATTAGAAATGCCTTATATTTGAAAATAGAGGGAGTAGTGTTTTAGGGCAACTATTTATTCATTGGATTTCTTATTATATTATTCCAAAAGATTAAATTAAATACCTAATTTTCTTATCAATTGTAATGTTATAATTTTTCAAGTGAGGTCCATTTGATATATAATATTAATAAATAATTAAGATTTAAGTCATGTCTATGCCCGAAGAAAAACTCATATCAGCCTTGAAAAAGAGAACTTCTCTCAATAATGTTTGCATAAAGACACATGGAGCCTTTTATAGTGAAAACAAACTAGCTCAAATCCATTTATTAGTGATTAATTTTATCGTTTTATCACTAAATGACAGTAGATGGCTTTCACTAGAAAATATATACGTAAAAATTAATTTTATTACCAGTTCATAACTTGAATAACAAATCGATCAAATAAAGTGGAAAATCTATAATTTGGTAATAATCAAATAAAAAACTATAACAAGACATGTCATGAACAATACAATTTATTTTATAATTTTTGTGTAATGTATGACTTTTAGTAAAAAAAACGCAATGCTTACGTTTTCCTGTAAAAAGGAAAAATCAGTTCATCGTATCCCTTCTTTGTGTTTGCTTTATGACTTCCAACAATTATTTTGTTGACAAGAAAAATCTAATCATAGGAATAAATATTAATTACAATTTTCCGAAAGAAAAATATAATGTCCATCCTTACTTTCCTTAATGGAGATTGAACAAAATCAATAATAATATTAATTAGAATAGCAAAAATCATGAGCCCGAAAAGAAATTAAAGTAGTGTGTAATAAACAAGCAATATAACAGTTGCTAAATATGATAAATTAAAAAATCATGAATACGTGTGTGTATACACACATACATACTAGTGAACAAATATAACCTAATTAATTAAAGGGTAAAATAACATCCAATATTCTGATCTTATTTCTCATATGCGATTAGTATCATAATCTTATTTATGGTGCAGTTTTATCTATAATATTTTTGATTCGGTAATTTTACCTATAATCTTTTTAATTTGATGCAATTCTTGGTACTTGAGAAATAAAATTATAGATAAAATTGCACTAAATTAAAAAAAAATTATGGGTAAAATTATACCAAATTAAAAAGATTATAGGTGAAATTATATCACAAATAAGATTAGGATAATAGACTTATATGAAAAATAAGATCAGGATATTTGGTGCTACTTATATAATTAATTATATATGAAATTTGAAGAATTAGTTGTGTTGTCTATAATTAAATATAGGGTATATAATACGCCCCATATTTCATACTAATACTTTCTATATATATTCATTTATTTTCTAAAATATTTTGAAAAATAAAATTTAGAAGTATAAATAATATGTGGGAGACATATGCTATAAATGGATTATTCTTCCCTTATAAATAAATGTTTACCTTCGCTTAGAGTCGATATATTTTTTTTGGGATTACCTTTTTAAATAACCATATCTTAAATAAACACCAATTTTGGTTTACTTTAAATACATGGTCAACAAGAAAACAACTAAAGAAGAATATCCTTTATTTTTTTTCTGTAGCAAATTATAAGATTCAACAGATACATATATATATATATGTGTGTGTGTGTGTGTTTTCATCAATTATTTTTCCTTATACAACACTCAACAACGCATATAATAACAATGAAAGGAAAGCATTATCCTTTCAAATATTAATTCATAATATTTATTCTCAGAAAGCATTCTTCATCTTTATAAATATCCTTCAAACACTACCCCTCTAAATCATTGCCTTCTCCTTCTTCTTCCTTCAATCTGAGGGATATTCCATTTCCAATTCTTCAAACCCTAAAAAAAATTCTCTTCCCTTTTTTGTCTATATATATATAGCTTTATATATATATATATGATCAACAACTTAGCTCATTCATAGCTACTGTAAATTTGAAGCATCATGGGGTGCAAGAAGAATGGTTTTGAGGATTCAGAAGACATTGAGGAGAAAGGAGAGAAGCCATATGGGAAGATGAAGTATGTGGGAGTTTTAAATGCTGAAGTGCTCAAAAGTTTGATCGTTGGAGGAGTTAAGTCTGAGAAAGTGAGAGGTTTATTATTACAGGGAGGATTATTATTAAAGGGTGGTGGAAATCTGAAGCTCCTCATGGTTGCAAAATCAAGATTGTCTTCAACCTCAAGATTCAAGTTATGGGCACTTTTATTCACTTATGTCTTCATGATTTGGATTTTTTCTGTCCAGTTTATGAATCGTTGCTTCTCCCATCTCCCACCTCCAAGTACGTATATCTGCTTTCGTTTTTTGAGCATTGCCGGGCAAAATTGGGGGTAACTTTCCCAAAAACATTTTTTATATTCACATAGATTTGAACTCAAAACCTCGTGCTTAACTGACCAATGCCCCTTCCACTATGACCATTATGTGTTTGTCCTTTCTTTCTCCACACACAAACAAGAAATGGGATTATTCTTCATGGTGATATTCAATCTCCTTAAAAATTTCTTGAAAATTAGTGTTTTTTTAGAGATAACCTCCTTAATTAAATTTTGAAACTTTAAAATCAATCCCATCATTAAACTCTTATATTTATGCATGTAACTATTATATTAGCAATTTTGTTCATTACTTATCACTACAAAAAAATTGATTTTCAGCGGCGACTTTTGTCGTCGCTGAAAGGGCAAAAGTCGCAGCTGAAAACATTTAGCGGCGACATTTTGTCGCCGCCTATGAGACTGTCGCCTATTCCCATTAGCGGCGACAATATTTTGTCGCCGCTGAAAGTCCAGAATCAGCGGCGACACAATGTCGCCGCTGAAAGTCCAGAATCAGCGGCGACACAATGTCGCCGCTGAAAGTCCACAATCAGTGGCAACATTAAGTCGCCGCTGAAAAAATATTATTTAATAACTAATTTTTTTATTAGTTTATTTAATTTTTTATATTATTTATTTCTTTATATTATTTATTTCTTAATTAAAATTTTTAATTTATTTCTTAATATTATTTATTTAATTTTTTTAATATTTAATTTTTCTGACAAAAAAAATATAATTTACTAACAAATAATAAATGACAAATAACTAAATAAATCAGAATCTAATAACATTGATAAATATAAAATATCAAATTAGTTCAATTACAAACATAAATTTATATAGAAGGACCAATACTATGACTAGAAGAAGTAGGCGCATGTTGTTGCCCCTTCTGCATCAAGGCAGCAAATTGAGCTTATATCTTTTGCTCCATTTGTTGTATTAGTCTTTGCTCGAATTGCACACGCTCTTGTTGCATCTTTTCACGCTCTTCTTCCATCTTTGCACGCTCTTCTTCCATCTTTGTACGCTCAGCCTTCATTTTTTTTCTTTCCTCTTCAAATTTTTTATCAAACTCTTCCTGTAATTGGGCACGCACACTCTCAACAACTGAAGTATCTGTAGATTGAGGGCGATTTCTCTTCCTTGAAGGCTCCGCTCCATACCCTTTCCCTCTTACATATCCTGACCTCTCACCAAAAACTGTCGCCAATATTTCTTCTGACGTCATTCGAGCATCACTCTCTAAATCTTGGTCTTGTCGTTGAGAAAGCTCGTGCATACGACTCTATAATAAAAACATTTAAAACTATTAAATAAAATATAAAACTAAATCAAAATAAAATATTAAATAACAATACGTACATGAAGCTGTCCAGAGTGTGCGTCAGCCCATACTACTTGTCCATCTAATGTCTTCCTAGTATGCGTTATCTCCCACAGCCGGTCAGGAGGAATAGGTTGTCCAGTAGTAGGATCTCTCTACAAAATAATTAACATATAAGAAAATGCAAAGAATAAATTTTACAATAAAAAAAAGGATTGAAAATTTAAATTATAGTAGTGATAGATTGAACTTACTGTAGCATACTCAATCTCTATAAATGATCGAGGACCACAGGTATGTTTAGTCATTTGTTTTTCTCGATTTATCGTGTTTCTTGCACTTTTATTCTACAACAAAATATAGTAAGTAATAAGAATTTAATAATTGAAATAAAAAATATAATTTATTTAGAAAGATAGTAAGATACCTTAAACATGTCAGACTTAAAGTATATTAATAACCACTCCAAATCTTGAAAACTAATAGTTTGAGGAGGATCAGCCAACCTATCCTCATCAGTCTCATATTTCTTGTAGTGAGAGTGCAGATTGTTCTTCCAATTTCTGAATGCATTTTGTAAAATAATTGATATAGCAATATGAAACTTTTCTTCAGTAATTGCATCAGCAGGTTCAAATTTATCCTGAAACAAATAATCATAAACACTTGATACAATGAAATAAATAAACTAAAATAAGTGTAACAAGTTGACATAAATAATACCTTTATTTTTAAAATCATATCATGACCATATTTTTCAAAAATATTCTTCCAGCTACCTCCACCATCCCTGAAAGAGACTGTGGTTTTAAGAGTTAGACCACAATAATTAGAAAAGTCTCTTGCTTCTGCACCGATTGCTCTTGACATGGAATCTGAAAATTTGACTCGAATCTTTGCTCCTTGTGCAGTCCTCAAATTAACGTTAATAGACTTATAAACTCCTCTGCCCTTGTTGATTGCAGTAGAAGAGCCTATCATTAAAATTTAATTGCAACAATTAAATATTACATGCGATGTAAATCAATTATTGTAAATTTGAAACAAACTTACCTGCACTACTATTTTGAGTATGGGGAGTAGCAGGAGAGTTGATAAGCATTTCCTCAAATTGCTGTTGCAGTGATAGCGGTGAAATAACAGGTCTTGATTGAGGTGTAGAGCATGTACCTCGGCTATTTGTGTTGTCATTAGATGTAACAGAAATACCTTTCTCACCTCGACCTCTCTTTAATACTGACATATCCTACAAAAATATACATTTCATTTAAGAAATAGCAATCAATCAAACAAGAATCAATGTACATATTAATAAAATGTACCATATCAAGTAATTTCATTCAATTGAATCTTCCGTCGCACTATCACTTAAACTAATGTCTTCTGATTCATCTGTTTCTTCTATTTCACTTTCTTCTTCAGTATCGCTATCAAAGTCATCAAGAAGATCCTCTTCATCACTAAATCTAGTATTAATGGCATTACTTGTATGTATTTGTGATTGGAAATATCTCTTGCAACAACACATGGTGATCATGACACTTCAAACCAAACAACTTTCGCTCCTGAATGTTGACACATCTTGAAATATTAGATGAAAATGCATCAGGGACTTTTAAGTTAGCCAAGAATTGTAAACATGATTGTTTATTTTCAGGGGACAATGTGTAAGGAGCAAGAGGAATAGAAATACTATTACCATCTTCAACTGGGTGTATATCACTCCTAATACCCAAGTCCATCAAGTCGTATATACTTTTAATTGTATCCTTCGTCTTTCCAACCAAATCCATCACCGTGCACACAATGTTATGAGAAACATTTCTTTCTATATACATCACATCAAGATTATGTCGTATTAACAAGTTCTTCCAATAAGGCAATTGGAAAAAAATACTTTTTTTCCTCCAATTGTAAGCATAATTATGTGTACGACACTTTCGCTTTGTACTCTTCCCAAATGACACATCACCCAAGTGTTCTAGTTGCGTAAGTACTTTATCTCTGGTCAATGGAACTGGTGGATCCATATGCTCTTCCTTACCGTCAAATGATACCTTATTTTTACGCCATGGGTGATTTTGTGGAAGAAAACGCCTATGGCCCATGTAAGATAACTTGCTCCTTATCGAAGTACAATGCGTGTCCTTGTGACAACGTGGACATGCAAGTTTACCTTTAGTTGACCACCCTGAAAGATTTCCATATGCGGGAAAATCATTTATAGTCCACAAGATTGCTGCATGCATGATAAAATTTGATTTAACATACGCATCATACGTCTGTACCCCTACTTCCCACAATTGTTTCAGCTCCTCAATCATTGGTTGGAGGTAAATATCTATTTCATCACCTTGACACTTTGGACCAGGAATAAGAAGTGTCATCATGAAGTACGGGCTTTTCATACAAAGCCATAGTGGCAAGTTATACGGTAGCAAGACAACAGGCCATATACTATGATTAGCACTCATATTCCCAAAAGGTTGAAATCCATCACTTGCTAAACCCAAGCGAACACTTCTTGGATCAACAGAGAAGTTAGGGTATTGATGGTCAAAGTGTTTCCAAGCTAAAGAATCAACTGGATGTCTCAGTACATCATCATTTGAGTGTTTCTCCTTATGCCACCTCATTTCTTTAGCTCTATCTCTTGACATATAAAGTCTTTGTAACCTAGTTGATATGGGAAAATGCCTCAAGACTTTATGTGGAACCTTCTTCCCTTTCTGTTTATTTAGCTTCCATCTAGGCATCTGACACTTAGGACATGATTCTGCATTTGTGTGCTCTCCCCAATACAATATGCAATCATTCTCACAAGCATCAATTTTATTGTAATGTAAACCCAGATCGCGAATTATCTTCTTAGCTTCATAGAATGAGTCTGGCACTAAAGCCCCTTCTGGGAGAACTTCTTTTAATAAGCCCAACAACACATCCATAGATTTATTACTCCAATGGTTAAGGCACTTCACTTGAAGCAACTTTACAATAAACGAAAGTTTAGACATCTTCACACAACCTAGATAAAGTGCAGTTTCAACATCTTTTAATAAGTCAAAGAACCTTTTAGCCTGAACATTAGGCTCTTCCCTCTCGTTGTCACTAGTATTGGTATAATCCACACATGGAACTCCATGTGCATCACAAACCATCCTGACAAAGTTGTCATTATCAGTATCATTTTGAATGTCATGACTGGAAGCTCCACAATCCGTCTTAAATGTTCTAATTTCCCCATGCAACTCCCACACATCGTAACTATTCCAGAAACCCTTGCTCAATAAGTCTGTCCTAACATCTCTTCTCGCTTTAAATATAACATTCATGCATCTTTTACAAGGGCAACGTATTTGATTTACCATGCCAGGTTGACTAAATGCCCATTCTAGAAAAGCATCCACTCCTCTAATATATGATAGGTTGCCTCTATCTTTAATATGTAACCAACTTTTATCCATTTATATTCCCTAAAAAGTTAAACCAGGAGTCAATTTATAACATTAAATGAGAATAATAACTTTTAATATTGAAATACCATAAAGAAGCTATGAAAAGAGGGAGTGAGAAGTGTTGTACCATGAACATAAGAATGTTTTCAACCTCATATAATTATTAAATGTAGAAGATTCCCGTGCAAACAATAAACAATACAGAGCGACCTAAAACTTAAATGATTTAAGGAGCTACGTGTTCCCTCTTTATTTTTCATATACACAGCTATGTTATGATCATTATTATTACATTTGGAAAAAAAATCAATTATTTCCTTGAACTAAGCAGAATAGGATATCAAGTTGTTTTTCTTGGTTATTTCTTTTAAAAATTACATATTGATATTAGTTATAAGTAATTACATATTGATATTAATTATAGGCAAAATATGTAAAAAGTCTTTATCTATAAATTTTATCGGTAAGAAAGATATGATACATTTTTATTTATAAAAAGTATTGTTACTAAGAAGAATTTATAGAGTTTTAATACTTAAATTGAGGTTATTTTACCCACTAAAATTTTTAAATAGGAATTTTCACTAATTTCATTTTAGGGTTTTTTAATTATTTTAAAAGTAAAAAATAAATATTATTGAATAATAATTAGGGAGATAGTGCAAAGGAAATGAAAGTGATGAAAAAGAGATTTATTTTTACTAAGTTTAGGTATTTTTTTGTTGGAGGTAATTTTATTTGAGATACTATCGAGTATTAAATATGAGCTCCTTTTCTAGCTAAGTCTCCCTATAGAAAAGACAAATTTTTACAAAGGGATTTTTCATTTATTTTATTTTGGGTTTTGTAGTTATTTTTAAAAGTAAAAAAATAAATATTATTGAATGATAATTAGGGAGATAGAGTAATGGAAAAGAGGCTTCAGAGCATTCCTCTTCAGTGAAGCAGTGATAGTGAAATGGAAAAAAGCAGCGTGAAAGACAAGATGACACTTACTTTATTACAAAAAAGAGAGGTGAGCATGAAGCCACTTGGGACCGAAAGCAACCAACAAATATTGTTCAAGAAAAATGTTCAAACTTTTTAAATGACTACGTATCCTTTGTAATATCAATAAGTAATAGTTGACAAACACAAAATAGGTGGTCTTACATAGTAGAGCTCATACTGAAATAAGTAATATCAATAGCTTCTTTTGATTTAACCACTCATACTGAAATATATATATATAAATAAATAGTCAAGGGAAAGAAGCCTACACAATCAGTTAGAACTTAGAAATAATATTTTCCCCCAGCTGAAATGACATGTTTGGAGTCATTAGTACTCTGGACCCCAAATCAGAATGAAACCAAGTCATTAAGACATGATCATACATAAGTAGTTGAGAACACACACATATATACTTACGGTTTGTGAGGTTCACTGTGTTGCACAGAAGACACTTTCTGGATCTGAAATGGATTGGTATGGAATTCTTGAGATTGAACAACTGGCAGATGAAGCAACCATTAAAAAACAGTTCAAGCTTATCAAAATTGAGATCATAACAGTACCATTTCATAGAGGCAGACCACATCAATTGAACGGCAAAACCAGGGGAAGAACGAAATTGGACAGAAACCATGATACAAGAGCTAAACTGACAAATGAAGACAGAAAATGTAGAAGGCGAGAACGAATTTCCAGCTTCTGGACAGAAGCTCCCCTTTCGGTCAAATTGGTCAGACATGTTAGACATCATACATCAGTGACATTGGGAGATTAAAGCTTCATTTCACACTTTCAAGCTTCATTAATTACTTAATCAGACATTGAATCTCAAAACCCCAAATTTCAACATTCACAAACCCTAAAACGTATCGACACAGCAAATCTGAGAGCAACCCCAGCGTCCACCGATTTTGGTTCGGTTTGAAGTCAGAAAACTCAAATATTTACTCATTTTCACTGAATCAACCAAAATCTAAAAATCTTGAGTTTAATCGGTGACCCACCCCATAATCGAAAGAAAACAGAGGAGAAAACAGAGGCGAGAAATTGAAGACGGACTCAGAGAACTCACCTCTGATGCCTGACGACGTCCCAAGCTCGATCTCTGACCTCCAGTCGGTCCTCCAACGTCTCAATCCTCAAGTCGTTCCCTCGTGCTCTCCCTCTCCCGCTCTCGATGTTTCGACTTTCCTCAGTAGCAAAATCGCGACGGTGAGAAATGAAGAACAGAAGGGGAAACCTAAAATATTAAAACGTATCAGCGGTGACAAAATAAAGTCGCCGCTGAAAAATCTTTCAGCGGCGACTTTTTTGTCGCCGCTAAAAGGTCTAGTTTAACTTAATAATTTTTAGAAATAATCCTCTTCAAATATTAATGATATTTTTCCTCCAATATCTTCTTCAAATCATTAGGGAATTTTTATAAAATTTTTTGAGCAAATAATAACCTCTAACTATTTTTCTTAAATTTTTTAAATAAATAAGTCTTTCATTCTAGAAAAATAGCTATGAAATCTCTTCGGGGTAAATAAACTCTTTCATAATTTTCTATACTCCCAAAATACTTATTTTATAATTTTTTCTTATTTTTTAACCCGAAAATATTTTTAATGAATATTCATTCGTTTATTATTTTTCTAAAGTTTCACTTTTGATACTTTTTAATTTCAGAAAAATATTATTAAACTCAATAATACCTTATAAATTCTTTTTATACAAGTTAGGATGTTATATAAAATGTAACAATATATGGCATATGCAATAGTAACTGAAAATATATATATATGTTTGTATTTTACGTCTATTATTTCTCTCCCTCTCTCTATCTCTCACACACACATCTCTCTCTCTCTATCTCCTCCCCTACATTATCTCTAACACACACATATTAACTCTCACTCTCATTGACACACATTTATAATATATCTCTCATGGACATATCCCTGTTTCATCTCCTATTTTCACATGCATCATATTATTGTTTGTATAATCTTTCTTTAGTATAATAACATATGAAATTCTTGTATTTATTATTTAAAATGACATTATTCAATAATTTAATTTTATATATTATATAGTTGTTTAAAATAACTTCAAATGAGGAAAAATGTATAATCACCTTTAGAGTTGACAATCTATCTAATACATTAATTGAATTTAAAATTGTAAAATTGTGAGCTTCTGCGGCGACAAGGAAGTCGCCGCTGAAAGTACGACTTTCAGCCGCGACTTTTTTTGTCGCCGCTGAAAGTAGGACTTTCAGCGGCGACTTTTTGTGTCGCCGCTGAAAAGTCGTCGCCAAAGATATATTTTTTTGTAGTGTATCTATACATTTGTTACAGTTTAATTAGGCTGCTTACATGTATATAACTCAAAGTTTGAGGTGTTATACACATAAAAATATAATTTAAACGGGTATGGATATATAGTTGGTGGTTGGGGTTTATCCCTTCCCTACTGAGTTGAAAGTTTAGATGGGTTTGATGTTAAGTTTGTTGAATGGGATTTTTTGTATGTAGATCAAAGTTTAGGAGAGTTTTGTATAATTTACACAACTAGAAAAAAATGCTTATAACGATGGTTAAAAGTGTCATTTCACAGTAATTTTAGGAGCGCCATGAATTCCACCGCCGTTAATTGCTTGAATTTTGTTTTTGCTTTCCTTAGTCTACATCCATCATCAGTCACCTTGGTCACATTCATTAAAAGCATTAGATTAGATCTGGAGAGAAAGTCAAAGATATGATGTCTAAACTAAATATCCATAAGCTTATTTCATTAAAACTCTTTGAGCTCTTTCAAACAAGGTCTATCTGTCATCACCCATTGTTAGCTACCATGGTCAGCCTCACTAAAAAGTTGAAGGTTTGGCGAAAAAGTTACAGATCTGACAAAAAAACAAAAAAAAAAAGAGAAAATAAAGAAGTTAAATGTTGACTTACGACTTTCATGGTAGAGAACAACGATGGAGACGACGTAGAACGATATTAACGACTAAGATGGACATCAAAACTAAGGGAAAAAATGCCAAAAAAATGACATTATCAAAGTCTGTGGTAGTGAGAAAGAGAAATAAGACCACATATAGCTATGAAAAGTGAGACTAAAACTGAAATTGGGTCCATAGTTTTTAAAATTTTGCGCAATTTTTATAAAAACTACCGTAAAAAGTCCCACCTGAAGACTTTTAAAGGTGATTTTTATAAAACTGGCTTTAAAAGTTTTTAAAATTGAACTTATTTTCGAAAATATCGTTGTTTTTTTTAACGGTGATTTTTCTTATAACTGTCATGAAGTAACACCGTGATTATTGTTTTTTCTAGTAGTGTTGGGTTTTTTTAATTTTTTTTAAAAAATATTAGTATTTATCTGTCTCTATGATAATCTTTAAATGGTGGGAAGATAATCACTAAATGGTGTTTTGTTTAGTCAAATTGGCTCGTTCCACTCATGAGCTTTAATTACGATTTTCTGAAAAATTAATGCGAATCTTGTGATTCATGGGGATCACATCCCTTTCATGAATTTTAATAAATTAGATGTTGAACATTAAATTCCCGGTATTAAATACTCTTGAATATATATATATATATATATATATATGTATATATATATTTATAAGGCATGCCCCACGGCGTTCTTATTCAACTTATGCCTTTTTCAAGTTATTTAATAAACATCTTTTAAATTTGAATATCTTTGTTTTAGACAATATTATTTTTTCCCCTTCATGTAAACGCAATGAAAAATATGCTCATATTTTCTATGGGAATTTTAACAAAAGAATAGATGTATATCACTCATATTTTTATACCTTTTATTCTTATAATTATGATAGGGAATTACATTTGTTTTCATATACTGAAAAATATATCAACCACAATATATATAATATGGTAATTTGTAGTTGCACTCAATCAACCAATAGTGCTCTTTTCCTGTAATGCATGCATTAAATGAATCTGCAGAAAACAATAGGATCCTAAAACAGGTCATATATTCTGGATTTCAGTTAAAACAATATTAAAATGGGGGAATTTAGTAATTAATTAATTATCATATTGATTTAATTATCGAGAGTAATAGAAAAATTTATATTAAAAAATTGAAGTACCTTGTATATTTCTACTTTCAGGGATTTATGAGAATAATGGGTACCTAATGGTTTCTTCCAATGGAGGATTGAATCAAATGAGAGCTGGAGTAAGCATTTTTGTCTTATTTTATTTATTGTACATTTATTCAATATATTTTCATTGCTTGCTCTCTCAAGTATTTGTATTAAATGTGACTCAACATATTAATATTTTTATTACAAACATTAATTTTTTGTGTGTGTAAATAATAAATTCCATAAAATGTGTGGTCCTATGTCTCTCTCTAATTAATTCTCCTCTTTATTATCATTTATTTTCTGTGAGGTCATAGTCTTCTTTACTCTTACATGTATATATCTCTTTCTTGAATGGGTCATTTTCTTCTTAACTTGGTTGACTATTATGGTGCAGTTATGTGACATGGTTACCGTTGCAAGGTTTTTGAATGTCACACTTATAGTTCCTGAATTGGATAATACCTCCTTTTGGAATGACCATAGGTGAGTCAAATATTCTCTGTGTGCAACTATGGAAAGCGATGAAGAAAGTAGTGAACAATTAACCTAACAAATACTCCTCCATATTTAACATATGACATATTTAACTAACTTATTAGATTAAAAAAATTAATTAAGTTAGTTAATATGTCATATTTTTTTAAAATACTTTAATCATCTTCTTTAATTCATTCTCTCCCCTCTTTTACTTAATTATTGTTGAGAGAGTATAAATATGGATAATTTAGGAAAAAAGTTGATAAATGTTAAAAATATGTTTTATATTTAGGTTTAAGATCAATTCCTTGAGTAGATCATATATTAAAGACTAAATGAGGTGTTTTTATTACTTGTCCTACCTATCTAGCTATCTCTCTTATTGTAAGATCTCCAATAGTGCAAAAGCTTTTACCCTGGTTTTTGTGGGCTAGGGACAACGTAGAAAGTGTAACGTATGATATTTTTATAAATAAGATGCGAAACTGTTAACTTTCTACATCAGCTGCTAATTGAACAGGTGTAGAAAACACTTTCCACTTGTTAAAACAACAACTAGTGTATATAATTATTTAATTTATTTAAAAATTTATAACTTTCTACAACTGGTGTATAAATTCTTTTTTAACTAGTGTAAAAAGGCATTTTTGCACCATTGTGCACAACTCTTGTAATAAAACTAAATCATTTTATTAAATTAAGCCACTAATTAATCAATGAATATTGTGTGGTTATTGTGATGGCAGCCAATTCCCAGATATATTTGATGTGGATTATTTGATAACATCGCTGAGAGATGAGGTTCAAATATTAAAAGAGCTGCCTCCCAAACAGAAGCAAAAGGTGGAATTGGAATCTCTCTATTCCATGCCCCCTATTAGTTGGTCCAACATGACCTACTACTATAATATGGTAAGTAACATTTTCATTAGTTTCATGTATTTTTCTGATCCTATTTATAAGTTTAGAAAGAACGTATTTTTATTTTATTTATAAGACACATTATTAATTTTTTATATAAATATATAATTTTATTTTTTATTTATTATTGTTCAGACTTTTTATTCTTGGGATAGTGTATATATTAAATAAGAATAAAGTTAAAACGTTATTAAATTTAAGATATAGTTAATAAGATTTAAAATTTTATTAAAACACGTCGAGAATGACTTATAAAACATAAATAAACCAAAATGAAACATTGTATAAAGTTATAAGACAACATATGCAAATTTTTCCTTTTCTCTCTCAATAATTTCATACCTGAATTTCATTGATTTCATGTATATAGATCAAATAAGTTCTCAAAAATTTAAGAGCCCTTTTGAATAAACTAAATGGTAGTTATGATAATGATGAAGAACAGATTCTTCCTCGTATAAGGTTAGCCAACAATGGCCTTCCTGAGGAAGTTCAGAAACTGAGATGCAGAGTGAACTACCAGTCTCTGAAATTTGCTCCCCCAATTGAAAAGATAGCAAAGAAGATCGTAAACATTCTGAAGCAGAGAGGACCTTACTTGGCTCTTCATCTTCGTTACGAAATGGACATGATTGCTTTCTCTGGTTGCAACAAAGGTTGCACCCCAGAAGAGATTGATGATCTCACTAAAATGAGGTAAATACTATCACATTCTAGGCTCTCAATGAAAGCACATTTATAATGATCATAAATTTAAAGAGAGAGCACATCCTAAAATATTAACTTGTTAAGTATAAGAGCCTCTTGAACTTATCACATTTCAATTGTGAAACTCTTTTATATGTGACTCATAGTGTGTTTGGAAAGTATCCAAATCATGGTTTTAAAAGGGTTTTTGACCCAAACCTTAGTTTAATTTTTTTTTTTAAAACAAACTGTAATATTTGTCCAAAAGAACTTTTAGATCAAACCATGGTTTAAAACTAAGGTTTTGGATAAGCTAGTGAGACTAGTTTCTGAAATAATAAAAGAATTTATGAACTGTCTAATTACTATTTTACCCTTATTTTTTCTTACACTGTCTCTCCTCTCTCCTCTCTCTTTTCCACCTTCTCTCCTCTTTCCTCTCTCTTTTCCACCCTCTCTCTTCTCTTATCTTTCATATTTTTTAATAAAATTATACAATTTCTGGTAATTTTTCAATTAGAAAAGTCTTTTTAACAATAACTATCCAAACACTCATTTATTGAAAATCATTTTTTTCCATATCCTTTTCTCTAAAAGCTATTTTCTAAAAGTTGTCTAAAAGTTCTTTTTTTTATAAGTTCTTTTCTAAACTCTTATCCAAACAGGCCCATAATACAAGAAAGGGGCCTCTAATTGTCCCAATTTCTTATTATTTTTCCCATAATACAACAAATTGTCCCAATAATACAAGAAATTGTCCCATAATACAAGAAATAATACAAGTAATTGTCCCAATTTCTTATTATTTTTCTTTTTTTCTACAGATAATTAGATTTTAGATAAAATGAGTGATATTTTAATATTTTACAGATAAACAATAGCGTAGTTTTGAATTTTTTTTTATGATTTTTGGAAGAAAAATACTCTAAAATAGTGTAATTTTGATTTATTTTCTTTAAAAAATTGTAAAAAATTCAAAACTGCACCGTTTTTGGCCCATGGAAAAAAGGAAAAAGAAACATTTTGAAAGTTAGAGCATTACAAGGGGTATTATAGAATATTATAGAAGGGGCATTAGAGGCCCCTTGCCCTTCACATCTCCCATCCCATAAAACTAACTTGTCTTGGTGGAAGAGTCCTTGAACTTATTATAAACCACACCTCAACCGTGAGGCTTTCTGCTGACTCATAACAAGGCACACAAGCTAATAATAGAATGTGATGAGTGTTTGGTGATGAGAATTATTGGTTATATAGATATGCGTATGCATGGTGGAAAGAGAAGGAGATAGACTAAGAGAAGAAAAGAACAGATGGACTGTGCCCTCTAACACTAGAAGAAACTGCTCTAACACTTCGTGCATTGGGGATTGATAGTGACATTCAAGTCTATATTTCTGCTGGAGATATATACAAAGCAGAGAAAAGAATGCTTGATCTCAAGCAAGCTTTCCCAAATCTGGTTAGTATCATATATAATTGAACCAATTAAATAGCTCTCGATCGAACATCAGAACAGAATCTGGTTATAAACTTATAATTATTTAGTTTTGTTACGCTGGTTGTGTTTAGGTGAAAAAGGAGACGTTATTGGATGTGTGGGAGCTTGAACCATTCAGGAACCATTCGAACCAAATGGCAGCTATAGATTACTACGTGTCAATAGAAAGTGACATATTTGTACCAACTTACAAAGGTCATATGGCAAAACTTGTTGAAGGGCATAGAAGGTGAACTTTTCTTCTCTAACATCTTTTAAAAACATACACACATTTTTTTAAGGAAAATTATTATGATGCCCTAAGAAAAGAATATAATCACTAGAAAATCTTATAACAAATAAACAGCTTGCAATGACAAATTCTGGTGTAAGAAATGACAACAGGTTCATTCTACTTATTTCTTGTAGCACTTTTTTGTATTTAATATAATTATGTGTCATGAGTCCATGTTAGGGAACCTCACAAGAGAAGTAGGATTTAGGTGAGAGCACCTGATAGGAAAGAGCTACTTACAGAGGGTTTAATTGGTAAGAGACTGAGTGAAGTACTATGGTTTAGAGTCACTGGGAATGTTGGCACCCCCGGTGCCCCACATGCTAGTCTTTTGAACTTATGTTCATCACATTGCATTCCTTCCTTGAGAGATTACATAGTGATTTTCCCTTGTTTTTAAGCAGAAAATTGAGGGTGTTTTGTGTTTCATGATGATCAGGTACTTAGGGTTTAAGAAGACGATAGTGTTGGACAGGAAGGTGTTGGTGGAGTTGATAGATCAGTACAAAAATGGAACTCTAAATTGGAATGAATTCTCGGCTCAAGTGAAAGCAGCTCATGCAGATCGTGCTGGAAACCCCAACATGAGATCTGTGGTTCCTGGAAAACCCAAGGATGAAGACTACTTCTACACTAACCCTCAGGAATGTTTGGATCAATGAATGATTCCTACTTTATTCTTGTGTATTGCTCTCAACATATTATAATTATGCTTCATTATTCGGAATTCTTCTCAGAAATGGAGGAAGAGGATTCTCTGAATGATTTATTATATTCTTTGATTAATTACAAAGTAGCTTATATATATATATAGAGAGAGAGAGAGAGAGATGATCAAAGGTTTCCAGCTATGAACGTAAGCTGGGCTTTTATTCTCTTTTATCAGGTTAAGAGTTTAAGGTTAGATTATTGTCAAAACAAGTGTCTTGGTCTTTAGGAATCACCACATGTTCATCCCCTCTTAGCTACTATATAACCAGACTTCACTGTATAACCTCAAAAATTGTGTCTGCAGAATCTCTCATAGAGTTTTTTTTTTAAAAAAAAATTAGAAGAACAATTGCTAATGGTATGAGATTATAAGAGGGATTAACCTCACGACTTCTCACATGTAGAAAAACTTTCATATCACTATATTACAAAGTCAGGGATATTATGATTTTTAGAATTTCTTTCTTTTCCTTTTCCCTCAGACAAATCCTAATCTCAAATTCTTCTCTTCTTCACTTCTTGCCTCAGCTTGTAACCTATGCCTTTCCAGTTCTGGGATCCAATAATTAAAAGAAAAAAAAACTATTTTGCAAGTAACTATATTTTAAAAAAAAATTTAATCTAGTACCTACCATTTTCTCTCTCTTCAACAAATCTTTTGATTTTATTTTGTTAGCACAATTAGCTCTTATACAATGGCTAACAATGTTAATAGAATAAAGTTACATAGGCTAATAGTGTTTATAAGACAAAATTAAAGGATTTAATTTTAAAAAATACATAAGTACTAAATTAAAAATGGAAAAAAAGTATAGCTACCTCAAAAATGATTTCCCCAGTCACTCCCATCAATAAGATCAAACTCATTGAAATATATACTTGCTAATATTTATTTAATTGAAATATTATATTGATAGACACCGAATACATTGACACAAATCCTTTCCTTCAAGAAAAACTCAAATATTTAATTCTAGAAGAGGAGGATATGAAAAGGAAGCTTCCTAATCCCTAATCAATAGTCAAATCTCTCATTTATATATAAGTATTAAGTAACCATAACTGCCACATATACATATTCCTATAAAGTAGTAAGTTAAAAAATTAAACACCATTCCTTAAATACATCATAGGAATTTTGTAATTTGTCCCCTAATGGACACTTCACACATGGTTATTATTTTGAAATTTTCAAGGCTACAGATTTGACACCTTTTCTAATGTATATGTTTGAGAAGACCAAATAAATAAGAAGGGATTTTGACCCGATCATGTTTATTTAGTTATTTTTATAATATCTTACCATTACTCATTAATACATCAATACTCACTACCAAATTTCTTAACTTTATGAATGACACATCTTTGAAAATGTCATTATTCTTAGTTGTTATATAATGATGATTAAGAAATGTTCCTGTTCTTATATCGTCATATTTTCAGCTTATTCTTGCTAGCCGAATTGATCAAATCCTTCAAAATATTTTTCTGGATCGAAAATATTTTTATTTGAAATATACCTGGTCAACCTTTATATCTTTAGTAGTAGGAGTACATTATTGTTGTGGAGGCATTGAAAATTTTAGGCAATGAAAATAGTTCTTCATATTTTGTTGGTACAAATCAACCTCTTTCTTTTTATAAATTATATTTCACTTGTGAGGCTGCTTATTTTGAGATTCATAACTAAAATGAGCACAGAGTTTAAAGGGAGAATTTATCCTAAAAGATTAGCCTTTTAGCTAGATGTATGAGAGCCTCTTAAACTTATATATCTCACTTTATTGGTAAGGTTCTCCGATGTGCAAGTAATTGAAATATTCTAGTATACTACTTCTATTTTTTAATATAAAAGTTAGTTAATTTTTTTAGATAAATTAAAAAAACTAAATAAATCAGTTAATTATAATTAATATAAGAGTTAGATGACTAATTTGGATAAAATGATAAGTATATAATATGAATTTGTTTTGAGCTATTAGATTTAGTCATAATTAATTGATTTATTTAGGTTCCTTAATATATTAAAAAAAATTAACTAATTTTTATATTAAAAAAACGAGAGAGTACAACATAACGGTATGAAAGGGCAGATCCCTAATACTACCAAATCCATGGCTTTTTTAAAAAATCTGTTGAATCGTTCAACCCTCTCTTTTGGATACCACAACTGCCACATATATACATCATACAAATGTTTATAATTTATCCGATAGTGGACAGCTCACACACAAAGTCGAATATACGTTATTACATGGCATGTGGATGTCTGAAAAGTCCAAGTAAATTAAAAAATAATAATTTTAGTGTGTGTCTATACACGCGCGCGCGCGCGCGCGCTAATGCCGAACCTGAAAAAAACGATCTTGTTTGTGTTGACATAATTAGAAACAAGCCTTGAGAGTAATTGAGGTTATACTATTTCAATGGATTTGCAGAGTAAAAGATCATCTTCTTCATCATCTTCCACACATATCTGGAGAAGTCATCATGATGTGTATCTAAGTTTCATTTCTGAGGACACTTGCTCATTTGTTCGAGATCTCTCTGACGCTCTAAACAGAAGAGGTTTGAATAATAATAACGGTTATTCATTATATCCCTTAGAGAAATACAAGATTTATGTGGTTGTTTTCTCCAGAAACTACACCGTTTCAAGTCGCTACTTGCAGGAACTTGCAGCCATGGCGGTCGAGTGCATCAACAAACCGGGTCATACCTTTCTACCAATATACAAGAAATAGCTACTTTCTGAAGAATATACAAGAGTTTGAATATGAACTAGATTTTCAAAAGCTAATCAAGGTGCAAAGATGGCTAGCTACCACTGTATTCACCCAACGTGAAGACTTGGTCGTAAGAGATGAGTAAGCAATATTTTTCTCTTAGCTGTTATATTGAATATAAAATCTTCTTGTGCTCTTATCTTGTCAGTATTATATTGCCCGCCAAATTATATCAAATAATCCTTCAGAATATTTTGGATAGGAAATATGTTTGAAATATGTCTGGTCAACCGTTTCGTTGATGATAGGTACAAAATGTCAAACCTATAACTTCGTAAGTACATAGGTCGTATAAAGTAATAAAGGGTTAGTAGAATACCGTTCCCAATTTACCCATAGTTAATGCTAGGGGTGATTCTAGATAGTAAGCAGTCCGGGATTATTATATATATCCTTGATAAATTATAGTGTCTAATTTCTCCTTTCATTTGCGGTTAAAGTTATTATTGTTAGTCAGGATTCTTAATTATTCCTCTAGTAATTAATGTAGAATTTATTGGGGAGTTAATTTTTATTCTAAATATAATACATATTTTTTATATTTATTAACTTATTTCAAAATGATCCCTATTGATACTCACTCAACAATAATCAAGTAAAAGAGAGAGGGAGGGAATTAAGGAAGATGCTTATAATATTTTAGAAAAAAACACATCGTCTTAATCAGTTTAACTAACTTTTTAAATCTAATCAAATTAATTAAATATGTCCTATATTAATGACCAAAGGAGTACTTTATAATGTCTTCCGATCTACTAAAAGGCATTTCAATATGTTTATGCTTAATTTCTTGAATGATTACTTAATTATACTAAATTAAGTGTATGTCTAATGTAACTATATAGGGATAGTAGATATATTTCTATATTAAAAATAAATCAAGCTATTAGTGTCCAAACACTCAATCCTACATATTTCACTTGACTGTCTAGTCTAAATTTCCAATATTTAGGCTCTTTTAATTTAGAACACCAAAATCAATCACAATCAGATTTCTCATATTTTATTACAATCAAGCGCACAGTTGAATCAACAAATATAATATTAAAACAACTGTAGTAGAAATCATCATCCACTAATCCATAATCAATCTACCATGATTCAAAGTAAAGGTTTAGCTACAAAATTTGCACATTCTTATGAACAAAGTACAGAGAAAACTATTCACAGAACAAAAGATGGAGAAAGGAGAGAGGAAACTAGTACATGACACCAGAGAGTCTAATACATGACTTGATTTTTACCTCTATGAACTCCACTTTCTTTTGCTCAAAATGCTTAACTCCACCTATAAGAAATAATCAATAATTATGAATGAAATACTTGTTTACATTAATTGTAGTACTCTTAACTTATTTTCATTCAATACCATATGGTGCAATTACTTTAATTTTTCCTTATAAAATTCTGGAAATGCTTCCCACCATGCATTGGTAACTCCCTTGAATACCTCAACTATCACTAAATATAGGATGTCATCAGTTGCTTGCAAACGTACGCAATAGTTCTATTAATTTTTCTCTTCATCTTCTTCAGGAGAGATCAGCCACGTGTTATTGGTAAAGTTGTTGCGGAGGCATTGAAAATCTTAGGCAATGAAAATAAGTAAGTGATATCCATTTTGTTCTCTCTATGTGTATATATATTCTTTCGGTCTTTAACGTAAGACATTTAACTAATTTAATTAGATTAAAAAAGGTAATTAAATTAGTTTATCTGACATATTTTTTTCTAAAACACCCTACCAATTTTCATTAATTCTTCCCTCTGTCTCTTATTTGATTATTGTTGAAGGAATATCAATAAGGATAATTTAAAAAAATTGATAAATATAAAAAATATATCTTATATTTAGAATCAATTTTTTTTTAATTAGGTCTTATGCGGCGGAGTATATATATTTTGTTGGATAAGAACGAACTCATATTTTTCTGATGATGATCAGCTTTTATTTTTCTTCTTCTTTCTTTGTCTCTTGATCTTCATCAGGATAGTGCTAAAAGACATTGATCAAACTCTTAAAGCAATGGACAAATCTGGCAGTATATCTCCAGTGAGAATACGATCTCATCATCGTGTTAGAAAATTAATAAGGCTTTTGGATTTAAACTCGACCGATAATGTTGTCCGATTCATAGGGATTTGTAGAATGGAAGGGATAGGCAAAACAACTCTGGTCGAACAACCAATAGGGGTTGGTCCGAGTGGTAAGAGGCTCGGTATCACTTAAGCGAGGTCTCGAGTTCGAGCCTTGGCAACAACAACAACAAAGCCTTATCCCATTAAATGGGGTCGGCTACATGGATCATATGACGCCATTGTGCTCTATCAAAAACTGAATCCTTGGTTAAGTTATTGACCAGGAGATCCCGCTCAATGACCTCGTTGAGCGTTTTCTTTGGCCTTCCTCTATTCCTTTTAACCGGGCTCCATACGATTTGATCCACCCTCCTCACTGGCGTATCCCTTGGCCTTCTTTGTACGTGTCCAAACCACCTAAGACGGTTCTCTACCATTTTCTCCTCAATAGATGCCACTCCAACTCTTCCTCGAATTTGTTCATTACGAATCTTATCTTTTCTTGTATGTCCACACATCCATCTCAACATCCTCATTTCAGCTACCCCAACTTTATACTCTTACTGTCCTTTTGAAGCCCAACATTCACTTCCATAAAGCATTACTGGTCTTATAGCAGTGCGATAAAACTTTCCTTTTAATTTATCTGGTACTTTCCGATCACATATAACCCCAGTAGCCTTTCTCCATTTAAACCACCCAGCTTGAATTCTATGATTAACATTCTCAAAATTTCACCATCCTTCTGTATAATTGATCCCAAATATTTGAACTTATCTATTTGTGGAATAACTTGATCTCCCAATTTGACCTCCAAGTTATTTCTAACTTGCTTCTTATCAAAATTACAATGCATATATTCAGTCTTACTTCTACTCAGACGAAAACCCTTCGACTCTAAAGTACTTCTCCATAACTCAAGTTTAAAATTAATCTCTTCTCTTGACTCTGCCACAAGAATTATATCGTCTGCAAAAAGCATGCACTTAGGGATTTCTTCTTGAATAGGCTTGGTTAGAACATCCACTACTAGATTAAATAAATAAGGACTCAAGGATGATCCCTGATGAAGACCAATCCTTATGGGAAAATCCTTTGTTTCTCCCCCAGATGTTCTTACAGTAGTTGTTACCCCCTCATACATATCTTTTATTGCCTTGATATATGCTATGCGCACACCTTTCTTTTCCAAAGCTTTCCAAAGCACCTCCCTTGGTACTCGATCATACGCTTTTTCTAAATCAATGAAGACCATATGGAAGTCTCTTCTTTTGGTCCGGTACCTTTCCATTAATCCCCTTAATAAATAAATCGCCTCTATTGTAGATCTACCCGGTATAAAACCACACTGATTCTCAGAAATATCAGTCTCTAATCTCAACCTGTGTTCAATTACCTTTTTCTAACTCAATTACCTTTTTCTAAATCGCCTCTGAGTTCGAGCCTTGGCGTACGCAAAAAATCCCCATTGGGAGACTCACTCACCATAGCCAGGTGCGCGACGCGGGTCGGATCCGGATGTAGTCGGGCAAAGCTCCGGTGAACCGGGTGGGCAACAAAAAAAAAACTCTCGTCGAACAAGTGTTCAACAACATCTCTCACCTTTTTGATGATTCATGTTTCCTTGCTAACGTAAGTGAATATGAATTCTTCATGGAAAAAGTACTTCTACGTGCAACTCTCCAAGAAGAATATGTATATTCAATGGACAACATTTGCAGCAGCCTAAGACAACGTAAGATGCTTATAGTTCTTGATGATGTTGATACATTAGAAGAAAAGTTAAAATCGTTTGCAAGAAATAGAGACGGGTTTGGAAGAAGTGTATCAGAATGGCATAGTTTATTGAATGAACTGAAGAATGTTCTTGAACCTTCAATTTTCACGGTGCTTAGAAAAAGTTTTGATGGACTTCAAGAGTTGCAGAAAGAGATTTTTTTGTATATTGCATGTTTTTTCAGAGGGGAGAAGATTGAATGTGTGAAGGAGATTTTACATAGCAATTATGAAATGTCTTATGTTGATGAGACAATTCACGTTCTCATTGATAAATCACTTGTAACAATATCATCAGATCAGAGAATACAAATGCATTTTATGATACGACGAATAGATAAAGAGATTGTTGGACGAGAATCCACTGTACTCGAAAAGAGGAGCAGACTATGGTGTTATGGTGATTTTTGTCAAGTCATGGAGAGCAACAATGTAAGTATTTTTTAAACTTTTATATGTGTTTCCTTAAATGTGTTATGTCTATTGTTAGTTTTGTTCTTAAAAAGATACCAGTTATTTATCAGTTCAAACAATTTGAAAAGCATATTAGTTCGCCCTCTTATAAAATATCAATCACATCATAAAATATTAATTACTCTTTCAGTTTCTTTTTATCAGATATACTTAGGGTATGTTTGGTTTAGTTTTTGAAGAATAGCTTTAAAATAAAATTGATAAAAATAATTTTAGAAGAGAATAACTTCTGAAAAAGTAGAATTTTAGACTTATGCAAAATCATAGTTTTCAATGTAAAAATATTTTTATAAAAAAAAAATCAATATTTTGGTACCTCTTTCTCAAGACTATAGTTTCGAAAGTCAAAAGTGTTTTTTCATATCAACCCAAACATATTAACCAAATCACAGACCAAAGAAGTTAGTTGAAATTAGTTTAGGCTTTTGATTTTCTTTTTCAAAATTTAGTGCGACATTCTAAGACTACCCTTTGATTCTTTTTAATATAATTTTTCTCTTTTTACAATTAATATTGCTGCAAACCTTAGTAAATGAATGCCATTTTTAGAAGAACATAATTAATAAATGCTTCACTGTTTTTCATTAAAAGATCTTATATTATGAAACATATGAAAATATTATAAGATCTATTTAAGCAATTATATAAGCACAACATGAATAAATTAACATATTACTTTTAAGTTGTTTAATTTCTTTATATGACGTTCATTAAATAATGTGTTCATTATATTCAGGGAGCTACACATACCCAGATCATAGTACTGTTGAATCAAGAATATCCAAAAGGCAATGCATTGAAAGTTGAAGGTTTATAAAAAATGAGTAATCTTAGGCTCCTTATATTTCATAACATAAAATTTTCAGAAGTCTTTATTTTCTTTCTAATACATTGAGATATCTTTCATGGCATAAATACCCATTTACTTGTTTGCCCTCAAGTTTTCAACCTCATCAACTTGTGGAACTATTCATGTCTGATAGCAGCATCACACAACTATGGACATGTGAAAAGGTGAATGTCATTTCTTGATGGTAAAAATGTAAAGTTGGTGCTCTAACTTTATACAAGATTTTAATTTGGCATTACTTTAGTACTATTATAAATCTATTTTAACTAATTCTCACATGCTAAGAAATAATAATTAAATAATTAAATATACTTTAAATTGATAAAAAAATTTAAGTTTAACCTTATTCTTTCTCTCTATATTTAAAAATCATTCTAACATCTCTCATTTTTATCCCTTTCCAACTAGAGTTAAATATGAGTAAAATTAAAAAAAAATCATTAATAACCTCTAGGATAAAAGTTTTCTTCTACAGGTGAACTTATAATAAAGACCAAAGTAGTAATTTAATTTATAGAGTTATATAGCACATAATATCCTGATTTATTTCTTATATATGTCAAGTATCCTAATCTTATTTGTGGTACAATTTTACCCATAATCTTTTTAATTTGGTGCAATTTTATATATAAGTTTATTTCTCAAGTACCAAAAATTGCACCAAATTAAAAAATATTATGGGTAAAATTACACCACAAATAAGATTTGGATACTAAATACATATGAAAAATAATATCAAAATATTAAGTACTATATAACCTTAATTTATAAAATACATCTTTCGTCCTCTAAGTCTAAACAATGTTAATCTCAAATAATAGTTTTTTGTGCTAATTACTGTTATTTTTAAAAATTAAACTTAAAATGTCAGCATATTTTAATGTTTTGTCAGCATTTTAAATTTTGATGTTAACTTTTTTTTTTTGTTGATGTAACTAGTAGGGTTAAAGGATAACGATATTTTATAAAATTAAGTGACTGAGATAAAATTTGTTTGAAGTTAAAAAGGATAAAAATGCATTTTTGCCTTTCTTGATTCAAAATTTAACATGTCTTAAAGGAGTTATACTAATTGTTGTTTGATCTCTAATTACTCAGATATGGTTACCAAAGTTGAGAAGCTTGAACCTAAGTAGCTCTGAATATTTGAAGAGGCTGCCAAATTTTGAGTTGCTCACAAATTTAGAGAGGTTAAATTTTGAAGGATGCACTGCATTATCACAGCTTGATTCATCTATTGTGCTGCTTCCAAGGCTCAAATATCTGAATTTGAGAAACTGCACAAGTCTTGTTAGTATCCCAAATGAATTATTTGAACAAACCTTTCTTCAATTTCGTTGGCCAAGAAAAAAGACCTCTCTTGAATTCCTAAACCTAGCAGGTTGCTCACAATTTTCCACATGCTTGAACTTCAAATACTTTTTTTATTTTTTTGGGTCAAGTGTTCAATTAATAGTATTTTGCAATGTTGCTCAAATTTGGAGTTTTTTTTCAAGTGTATCTTATATTACATAATTGATACTCTTATAATTCTTAATATGAGAGGTAATTATATTTTTTAAATAAATTAAAAAAATTAAATAAATTTATTCATTATAACTAATATAAAAGGTAGTTAACTAATTTAAATAGATTAAAGAGTATATAATATAAATTTATTTAAAAAATTAAATTTATTTATAATTAATTTATTTATTTGACTTCCTTAATCTACCTAAAAAATCAACGCTTATATTAAGGATTAAAAAAAAGGTATTATCCATTTACTGAAAATATGAGCACAAAACCATTTGCAAGACTAGGAAAATTTTATTGTCACAGTACATTTTCATTTTTTTTTTTTTGAAATGGATGTATGATTAAACCATATTCGAGCATTATCAAATATAAATAGGAATAACTTCCCTAAAGATATTTTCTGCATTCAGTTGGATTCAAAATTGAGAAATTATATTTAAGCAACTAAAACTCCTAACGCCTATTGGTCATGGCCATACATTTTCAAGCAAGTGAAATGAAAATCAATGGCTTGAAATGGAATGAAAACTCAGCTACTAGGTCCCTTCAAAAGATAAAAGTACATGATTAATTAATTGATTATTACCAAATTGACATTCTATGAAATTAAATTCACTCCCACTCTGCCTTCACTGCAGAGTTTATGAAAGACTGCATTACAAAGGTGTCTCCCTTAATCGAACGTAGCAAGAACCTAATATAGATTTGATAAAATTCCCACCCCAAAAGCTCAATAACAGTGTTGAATTAATATTTACTTATCGATATGAAAACAGATGACATACCTACAACATAAGAAACCTCAATAGCTCCACAAATAATAATCAGTCCTAAGGCTTTTATAGTTCTAAAATGAACTTCATGAATGGGTGAAAATCCAGAAACCCAAAGGAAGGGATGTACAGAAACCTCGACCGATATGGCACGTTAGAGAGAAGAAGCTGAGGACGATTCTGGATGAAAATAGAGGCTCATAAAATCATTATCTACGTTTTCAGCCTCTTTTGAGCTTGATCAGTGTCTTCTCCGTTGCCTGCATCTCTAAAATGTGACATTCCTTGATTGCTAGATGGGATATTATCATGATTCTGCACAACAAAACGACATATTAGCCTAAGGAAGTTAAAATGCAAGCATTAGCTTTAAAAATTATTAGTGTTAATACTGGTTTTACGTATAAAACTTGGAGTGTATCACAATTTGGAGGATCCTGCGAGTAAAAATTTGGAATTACTGAAGCAGGATGGACATTAATAAAAAACCTCTTGATTTTTACCTTTCTTTTACCCTGCTATATTTTCAAACTTAAAGGTTAATATACTCATTTGATTAATTGTTTCAATGAAATGCTTGACACTCCCTGATCCAGACCTAGTGCTACTTTGAATAGGAAGGCAGCCTCAAGTAAAAAAATTCATCTCCGTATAGCTTAATTTACGTTTGCTTCTGTAAATTATTGATTCTGTAAGTAACTTAATAACTACAGGACTAGGGGAGTAAGAAATTAATATGACCACATAAGATTAATTATTTAAATGAGATACTTGTCACTTTCTGATCACCTTCACCTTTGACATATTCATCTCCATATAGCTGAATCCAAATTTACTTGAATTTATGTATTACACATAGTCGGTGTAATAATAATGAAAAAACAAGGCTGAAGTAACACTCATACTACAAAAGCCAAAACCTATCAAACCTACCAAAATAGTGTTTTCTAATATGTAATCTACTTCTAGTTCGCATACGCTTAGGTACTAAAACTCGTTTAAAACACACACATTGAAATTCATAATTTAATGTATCTTATTGGAGTATTGGTCCATTTTCTAAGTTAAAAAAATCAGAGTCTAACTCTGTCAGACCAATCACTACAATTCATCTAACATATTCATTTAGTATCTTATACACCATGTAAAATAACTATTTGTCATCAAAATGGTACACTTGAGTTTTTGATGGAAAGTGGAATTGGAAAAAGAAGAGACATGGAAGTGGAGTTTGAAAACATGTCTGGTCTACACATAGAAGTCTTACAAATTTTTAATAGAAAAATGTAACCATAATATGAAATTACTAAAATACCCTTCTCAAGAAAAAAATTCCCTGAAATGAAGCCACAAGCAGATTTGAGGTCGAAGCCATCATGGGAGTGTGTGAGAGGTGAAGACGCTGGCAAAAGATGATGGATGGCAGACGATAGAGGGAGGAGAAGAGGGCAACCACAGAAATGAGGGATTAGGGTTGAAAAATGAGGAGGGCACGGTTGTAAATAGATTAAATTATAATGGGTATAGAGGTCATAAAAATTGTGGTTCCATAGAAATGGTCCACTTCCATCCAGGTAGGCAAGGAATCCAATTCCATCGTTTGATGGAACTGACAAGAAACCAGGTTACGCAATATCAAACAGGTCAGTTTTTAATTCCCCTCCCCAATTCCACTTCCCAGGCTTCACTTCCATGGTACCAAACAGACCAAAAAGGTAAGACATAAATCATTTGCATACCCCAGTGCATTGAATATTCACGTTGTTTTCCTAAGACATGTTACTAGCAAGTAGGCAAGTCCACAAATGTAAACAATGTACTGTAGAATAATAATCTTGTCGCATGTTAGAGTTATAATACCATAGGAGCAGATGTCCCACAGCCCAGTCCTTTGTTTGCCCGCTTCCCAAGATTAATTTGAACTGAAATGCTAGCCTGTGAGAGATCTAAACCGGCACTCTGTAGTGCTTGAGTCAGATTGTGTAACAGCCTGTTCATCAAACAATGTATCAAGTTTATCATTAGAGCTAAAAAACCAACCATATTAGCAAAACAAACGCTGCATGCTTATTCCACTCAACATCAGAGGCCAGAAATTCAACAAAGTTTTTAAAATCAAAAGAACATATACATCAGAATCAAGAACTCAAGTTTATATCACTTACTACAATCAATTGAAATACTCAGAATACCACAAACCAGAGTTTGCAATTACCCATCAATTGACACATGCACAATCGGTGCTTTAAAAACATCAATTACATTTTAAACTTCAACACAAGGAGGAAACTAGCTTGAACCCCATTTCTCCAACACAAGTTTCTTGCATGACATGAAATTAAAATGTTTTACTGAACACCCAAGAGAGTACCCCACACACTAGGATTCAACTTCCATTCAGATTTCATTGACAGAAATCTAAGGGACGAAATGCTGTATTGCTAATTCATAAACAGCAGCTAGTTGTCTGAGAGGTTTTACTGTACTCTTTAAAAGCAAGGAACCATCAGCTAAGCCAATTATGCATTAAAGACCAACTTGATAATCTCTTCTCCTTAATCACATAAAAAATTTCATAACTTAAGAGAGATTAAAGGGACATGAAATCAGGATAACGAATCAATAACTCTGCAAATTAAAAAATAACAAATCTTGAAAAAGAAAACCAGCATGATTAGACTTGCAAAATATAACAAGGGAAACCATAATTTGTAATAATATTAATATATTGAAAAGGCGCACCAATTATTTATGGCAATGAATAAGGGAAAACCATTAACTTTTAGCCACCACCCACCCTTGAGAGTATGTACTTGAGATGTTAATTGTTCCTCCTTCAATTGTCAGCTCTTCCTGTTGGTTATGAGGTTCACTATTGGATGGACATTCAGCTGATTGCCCATCAGAAACAGGCCCCTGAAGAGGATGGGCAAGTGCACCATCACTTCTGACAGGAACAGACATGTTTGCATGCATAGGCATTGGCAGAGGTATCCCCTTGCATTCTAGTTCAGCTTGCCTCTCCACTGTTTTACTGACAATATCCCTGCTCTGTTCAGGATCGATCATATTCTGGGAGCCACTGAGCACAGTTGGGGAGACACTAATGTTGCTTTCATCAAACTTCCCAGGAAAAGGTGATACAGGTCCAGAACCATTCTTTGCTTGAGGTTGGCCAAAGCTTTGAACGCGCCAGTGACTGTTTCTCTGTACTATTAAGGTATGTAAGCAAACTAAACCAATACAACTTTAGTGGTTTAACCAGAAAAAAGAGCCCAATAATTAGAGAACTAAAACCAGTCAATAACTAATATGATAACGATATTCTGATAAATGCAGCCATTTTGGACAAATATAATGAACTAAAAACAAGTAAAGACAAATAAGATGTTTTATTCAAGTTTCTTCTTAACTTTCTTTTTATCTACTTTTTGATTCATCTGCTCATGTGCCCATTCAGATATGTGTTGGTCAAGCATCCCATCATAGTTTAGGTAGAGCATGCAACTATCGTAATTGAACTCATTTACATATAGTAAAAAGAACAAGAAATGAACACATTGCGGCTTTCACAATTTATTTGGAAGTTGCATTTGCTTCTTCATCCACCTCTCCTCAAGTATAATAAGCTGCAAACTTCCAATTAATGTCACAGATATTCTGAACAATGAAAACAGAAGAAAGACTATGATTGTTTTCTAAAATTATATGAAGTGTAAAATATGGTCAAATAATTTGATCACATCAAAATACTAGTTTCCCCAATTTAACCAAGACATTAGCATCACTTTCTTCCATCTCCCTTATTGAGTAACAATAACAAGGTTGCAAACTTCAAATCAAATCATGATATACAATTCTCAGCAAATCAAAAAGAAAAAATAATGTTATGCAGGTAATTGTTTACCAGAATTATACAGATCTAAGATGTTGTACAAATGAATGATGTCGTAATCAAATCAAGTAAAATATAAAAAGTAAAGGACCAAGAATCCATGTAAACAAGATAAAATTATCCTTCATTTATATTCATTCACCAATTGTAGGAAAAAAAAATAAAAAAACGAGCATATTAGCTACTGTAGTCGAGTGACGAAGTCAACACCATATCAAACCAATAAGCAAGCATAAAATATCTTTCATTTACCCAAGGCATCAACTTAGTGGGCTCCTGAGCCCAACCCTGATATGAACCTTCATACTTTTGTACCTTCTCCTGTAAGTACTGGACATACTCAATGACCTAAAAACACCAGATAAGTCAACACAAATAAGTCAGGTAATATGAATATATTATTCTAAATCAATTTCAACAAGTTTGACTAGGTGATTGCCATCTCATAATATACCTCTAATAGGAATGATGCAGTATCCCTCTTTTGATCACTATGAGGTATGAGATCTCTTAATATCTGGAATCTGAAGCAAGGGGTCAATTTTCATCAATCTACAGCACGATGACTCTATGCAAGAACTGATACCAGAAAAATGCAGTACAATCCCCAAGAGGAAAACAAATTCTAAGGTATGCTATAGAGTGCTTATGTAGTGCTGGTGCAACATATAACTCTGTTGGCCTCCAAGCATTAGGTGATGATATCACATGCTTTGCACCTCATAAAAAACAAACTACACAAGAAACTTGTTTTCACCTTTTTGTTTTTGTCCTACAACACATTATTAACCTGCTTAGCACCTCATAAAAAACAAATTACAAAAGAAACTTGTTTTCACCTTTTTGTTTTTTGTCCTATAAACACTGTTAACCTTTTGCAATAATTAAATTAACGAATATTCCAAAAGTGGTGAAATGTCTGAACAAAACCAATAAATTTTCACCTGAGGTCTGATGTTTAAGACCGTTCAAGCTTAATTGAGAGGCATAGAAATTTATTTTCAAATGATAAACCTAGCAATTTCAGCACAAGCATATATTCATTTAAATTAAATGGACTATCAAGGATATCACTCATGTTCTTTGTCTAAACAGAAAACTTCTCATTTAATTCATGGTGATGAGAAAAGTCGAAATCACCACCAAAATCGATAACTTGAATATTACATATGGTTCACCAAATTCTTGAGGTCCAAAGAACAATTTTTTTTGCACACACCTCTCATTAATCTTGCTCCGCCTTCGCTGCTCAGTAACTGAATGTTTTGATCTTATAGCACTAGCCTTATCAATAGCTTTTGTATCTGTTTTAACAACAGGCATTCCAACATAAGAACTCCAACTAGTCCAGAGATGACAGTAAAGAAAATTGTCCAAGAATTCAGACATGATACATACATTTATACATAAAAAAGTTAAGTCCTCTCACTTTTTTCCTAGACAAGTTAAGAAAGCATAAAAACTCAACCTAACATTTCTGATTATATAACCTTGAAGTATTAAACCGATAATTAATTTCAACATATATGCCAAAACAATGTCAATGATATTCAGCATATTGAAAAACAAATACAATCTGAAACCAAAAAGGTCAAAGAGCGCAGAATTACTCTGTAACAACAATATGCAGAATTTCTGATAGACAGCCAAAAATTTGTTAAGATTGTCAATGTAAGACTAACACTTAGCTAATGGAAACTACAAAGTGGTTTATAATTACAAGATAACTGAACATAAAGAAAATTAATTTTCAAAAAAATGAAAAAACAAGTAACATGATGAGATAAGCATGCAAGCGGAATAAATCGACAAGTAAAATAGGACCTCGTATAAATAAAACAAATACCCAATAACCGGATCTAACGCTAACGAAAAACTAGATGATAACTAACGAAAAGGGCTACCTTTGTTGGCGTTATTGCTATTAGGAGTGGACGAAGGACCTTCCTTTTTAGAACCGAACTCTTCTTCCTCGTACTCATCGTCCTCCTGATTCCCTTTCCCTGGCCTCATTCTTCTCTGTACAACAGGGCGCAATTTCCTCGCTCAAATTTTGATAAGATTAGCTTCCGAATCTACCGGTCAAACCAAAAGCTGAAAGGCAAAATTCAGAACCCCAGAAATGGCGAGATGGTGACACCAGAAGAAAAAATTGAAGAAAGTGAGAGCTCAACCTGGAAGATTGATCAATTGATTAAGGATTCGAGAAGGTTCTTTGTTGTTCGGCGTTGCGGCCAGCACGACAAGGGGTGGTGCTATACTGTTGAAGTGGGAGGCTCAACGGTTGGGAGCATAGCTTGAAAGGTACGATTCAGAGAGGACTCATTCGACGGAGTGACGGAATGGGTGGGGAGTGGTGGGGACGCCAGAGAGAGAGAAGGATAGCCTGTGGCTTACCTCACGTGCCTCGAATGAGGGCTATTATTCACGCATAATCAATAAATCAATAACCTTTTCCATTTTTAACAAAAATAATAAGTAAAAATTGAAAAAAAAATGTAAAAAATAGGAAAACTTAAAACTCTAATATTTTGTAAATGAAACATACGTGTGAGGACCAATTTGAAATTTTTAAATTCAGATCAAAATAACCAAAATACCCCTCCTCCCTCCTCCCTCCTCCCTCCTCCCTCCTCCCTCCTCCCTCTGTTTTTCAGATAGTATTGCAAACCATTGCCACCAAAAGTTACCATCAAACCATTACAACTAAATAAGCTAAAAACCATTGCAACCAGAAGCTACCATCGAACCATTGCAATAGGTTATTTCTATATAACAGAGCGGCCCCCTAATTCAACTAGACAGTCAAAAGTGATTTCTTGCTGACCCCATTTTTTATTACACTATTGATAGTGATCTTCACATGAGCTATCAATCTTGAAAAAGTATCTACATCAAAGTCAACTAAACGGTATTTTTACCAAAATACTATATACAGTATAATAAATTACTACTATTGGGTGAGAAGTATTTCCTAGAATACTGCGAGTACATTAGAATTCGTTCACTAAAAGGACGACTTTTAATTTTCAAGAAAATTGTTCATTTGAAGAACGACTTTCATGTATGAGACTCTTGACAATATTCTTTTAATGAAAAATGAAAATTGTTTGAAGTGTGATCGATTTTTAGCTTCACCCCTGTATCTGCCTGGTCAACTCTTCATCTCTCTCTCTCTCTCTCTTTTAAGTATTCAGCGAAAATTGCAACAAATACCCCGTTCCATCATCTCATCAGTGTCTTTTCTGCTCTCCAAGCTGCTTTTCGCTCTATTCTCCATCATCCTCACTTGTTCTTAGCATGTGGGTTTAGGAGATCGGAGTTTTCTTCAGCGTCTTTCCTCCTTCTCCATTAGTGTTCTCCATGTGTGAGTGATGGAGATCACAGCTTGTTCTTCTTCTCTGGTGTCTTATTTTCTTCTTCGTTCACTCCTGTCAGCATGTGCGTTGCCCAGATTTCAGTTTCTTCTTCAAACTCAATACCTGACTCAAAAACAAAAAGCGAGGGTGATACCTCAAAATGGTCAATTGATTCTTATAATCCTATATAGAGAGTAGGGCTGATAATTTGAGTTGGGCCCGTGGGTCTAACTCGTCAAAAAATAGCGGGTTGGGTTGTAATATTTGTAACCTATTTTGGTGCGGGTCGCCAAGCCCGCACCTGCGGCGGGTTAACCCGTCGGATTGACGGGTTAGCCTTTTTGTTTTACTTTATTTTTTTTATTATTTATATTACACATTTACATTTTACTAATTTGAGAATCTTAGCCAAACAAGAGACATTACACTTAATTTATATTAACTTTATCTCATTGAGTCATTTCTTTATATATATATTCATTTTATTTTATTATTATTTTATTTATGATAGATTTATCTATGGATTGTGACAAAGTTGACTAAATAAATATTTTGACAACTTTAAATATGATTCGAATCCAATTAATATTGACACTTATAATTTTTGTTTTTTAAAAAAAGTTAACATATATATGTGAAAAATTAAAAAAAAAAAAGAAGCTGGCGAGCACGCCAACCCGCCATGGCGGGCGCAGGTTGGTATAATACCAACCCGCCAAGAGGCGGGTTTCTTAAAAGAGGCCCGCCTCTAACCCAACCCGCGAAGGGCCAACCTATATTGATCCGCTTTATCACCCCTAATAGAGATATTGAAATATTTTTTTAATGAACAATAATATATCATAGAAATAGTAAATAATCATATTGGAATAATACAATTTTTTTTTGTTGCCCACCCAGTTCACCGGAGCTTTGCCCCGACTATATCCGAATCCGACCCGCGTCGCGCACCTGGCTATGGTGGGTGAGTCTACCAACGGGGATTTTCTGCGTACGCCAAGGCTCGAACTCGAGACCTCGTTTAAGCGATACCGAACTACTTACTACTCGGACTAACCCCGTTGGTTGGAATAATACAATTTAGTGTAGAGAGTTTGTAATTGTTAGAGAATTGTTTTTATAGGGCCTTAGGGAGTTACGAGCCCATTGAATTCATTATATAAATAGGTAGTGTAATAGGTACGGACGATGTATTAGTTATTTTTCACGATTAATGAGAACTTTAGAATTCTCCAATTTCTTTAATATGGATTAACGTGGTGCCATATCGGGTTAGTCACGATCAGAAAGCACAAGTCATTTTTTTTTTCTCCTGAAGCCCGTCATGCTTCTCTACCAAACATGAGTTTTTGGCACCCTTCCACGTGAGTCTTGCAGTCCCATTTTTGAAGCCTAAGAGATTTGTCCATTCATGAAGTATTAATCTATTCCTTCCAGCAATGACGTCGTTGCAGTTTCTTTCTTGCATGCTAGTAGACCCTTCTTGCACGCCAGTTTCTCGATATTTCTCATTCATTCTTCTCTTCGGAGCTTTTTTAGAGGGTTGACCCAGGTCACGGCGTACTCTTGCAACCTTCGCCGAGGTGACGTAGGAGGTTTGAGATATTGTGCGAAGATCAAGTTGATCTCCAAGACTTGATGTGTCTGCGACAACGACAACTCCAGCATTGTGTGTTCTTTCTTTTTCTTTCCATGCAAAGCTTTTACTGCCATATTTCTCTAATTGCAGGCGAAATCAAGAGTTGAGATAATTCATAGAAGCAAAGTTGGAAGAATTAACAGTTAGGATTCTTAGAGACGGTGACGCAGAGACCCTTCTTCCACTATTCTGACAGATCTTGAAAAATCGTGTTGAACTCGCTTTGTTTGCCAAGAATTTTTTGGTTGAGATTCTGCACGAATCCATGCCTTCTCGCTCTGCTGCGAAGGTTCTTGCCGATTAAAGCGCTCTTTTCATCCCAATTCTCTGATTATTGCCTACAGTATTAGTAGAAGATCAGACTCCCATGGTAGAAGGTATGAATTCTAATGACTTCCCAGCTTCTGCATTAACTTTTCCCCATCCTCTGTATCTTCGTCCGGCTGATACCTAAGGAGCTACTATAGTCCAGCAAGTTTTGACTGGCAGTGAGAACTACGTGATTCGGAGCAAAGCTATGAACATTGCTTTAAAGGGAAAGTAGAAGCTGGTATTTATTGATGGATTCTGCAAGAAGGAGACCAAAGAATAACATCTCTACAATCAGTGAGAGAGGTGTAATGCTGTGGTGCTATCTTGGATTCTGAATTCAATATCAAAAGACCTCGCCAATGGTATGGTGTATTTTTAGTTGGCATATGATGTATGGCAAGACCTGAAGGAAATGTTTGATAAAGTGATTGGTTCCTGAAAATCTTTACTCTGTATCTAGAAATTGGGTCGTTGAGGCAAGGATCACTCACTGTGTTAGAGTACTATTCACGTTTAAAGCAACTCTGGGAAGAACAAAGTTCATTGATCGCCATTCCTTGCTGCAAGTTTGATACCTCGAAAGTGTATTCTCAGATACTTCAGCATCAACAGTTGATGCAGTTCCTCTTAAGGCTGAACGAGATATTTAGCTAGGCTAGAGGACAAATCCTTTTAATGACTCCTCTACCCTTTATAAACCAAGCCTATTCAATGGTGCTAGAGGATGAAGCACTGGAGAACATTCCAAGCTCTGGGGCTTCTTCACCTACTGAAGGAGTTGCTATGATGGGATGGGGTAGAGGACGTGGAAGATGACAGGGTCGTGGAGGTCCTCCTCTAGAGTGTTGCCACTGTCATAAAAAGGTCACACTAAGAACAATTGTTATCACCTTATTGGGTAACCCAACAGATTTAAAAAGAAATAAGGGTAAATAGAACCAAGAGGCAAAAGCAATTCAACCTAGAACTAGTCCATTGCAAGAAGGAGAAGCAGTGACGCACGCTGCTAATGTAGTATCCCCAAGTTTCACCCTGGAGCAGTACGAGCGCCTGTTTGATCTTCTGAAAAGAGATGCAGAAGCTAGTGCTCACGCCCTAACCAGTACAGGTTTGATAAGCTATTTATTTCATTATGGTATGCATATTCCATGGGTCATAGATTCGGGTGCAACGCCTCATATGGTAAGAGATTTGTCCTTATTTACTAGTTATAAGCCCTAAAAAGGACCATTAGTTTTATTAAAATGTCAAATGGACAAAGGATGTTAGTAACTAACATAAGAACAATTAAATTTCCAAATGGAATTGAGTTAAAATATGTTCTATGTAAAATTCTCCTAAAATATAACTATTATTAATTACTTGGACCCATTTTATATACAATATAAATCAAAAGCAAATATTATAAATAAATTTAGTTTATTTCAAAAGAGTTAACTATGGTAGAAAAGAGCTTTACTAAAATTTGAAAGAAACATTATCATGTTTATAAAAATATTTTTCTTAATAAACAAATAATTATGATAGAAAAAGAATAAGATGAGTCAAATTATTTGACATATAAATTGTTAAATCTTTTATAAATTGTATATCATATAAATATGTATATTAATTAATAGAAAGGTAACAATAGAATCTTTTATGAAATATTCTTAAAAATATTAAAAATTATATTAAAGTGTATATATAAAAATAATGTAAGAGTCTATACAATTTTAATAAAATTGAAGAAATAATTAATAATTTAGAAGAGTCTATCATGGATATTTAAAATATTATCCCCACGATGAACTCCAGAATCAAATCTAAATAATGTATTATTTAATATTAGGGAATGCATGATGAACCCTACAATGACAATATACAATTATTCTACACATACACTTAAAGGATAATGTTATACAATTGATATAGCTTTAATTAAGCCTTTAAAATTTTTCTTGGGATCCTAAGATAAGACTATCATCTAAAAAATGTTAATAAAAATAGGGTGAGACAAACGTTGTAGTAACAATCAATTCTACTCATCATACATACTAATATGTGCTCATGAGGTGTTAAGTGGAACAGATCATAAAGTATAATATATAAACAATAATATATTATTATAATAAAATTCAAGGAATAACCCACCCAAGTTTCTCCCATTAATCTAATCGAACCGCCTTATTCCTGCCGACCGAACCCATAGGCTAGCGATAACTGACCACTCAAAAAGTTAATCGATCAAGTGGTATAGATATGCCAAAATCCATAGAGCACTTGATTAGACCATGGGTTCATTCCCCTTGGTAAACAGGTGGGGGTGTCGCAACCCCTCGATAAACAGGTGGGGCACGTCTATCGATAAATTGGTTGGACAAAAGACAACCATCGAGCTTCAATGGAAGCTTTACCATATGGTATAAATATAACTCTGTCATCACTCATAAGCAATGCATAATTTTTAAGATAATCATATTAATCAAAATCCCAATAGTTTAATAATAAATAGTACCAATAAATATTACAACAAAGTCTTTTTCTCAAAATAACTTTCTTTAAATTCTAATATCAAGATATAACAAGTTTATAATCTCAACTCAAACTTTTCAAATTAAACTTTAAATTTTACAAGACTATTTTCAATAAAAATCATTAAACAAGTTTTCTCAATATAATTATATCAATATCAATAGATTTATATATATATCAAATCACTCACAAACATCATATTGGCAAACACAACAAGTAAAAAGTGATTACCTCAAGCCTAAATATATGAATAATTACCACAAAAGATATGAAAAGTAAATCTCAGTTTTGTGTGAGTTGAACTAAAGGCGTGTTTAGCAAGAAAATATATGTGGGATTCTTTGGGAACAGGAAAGGGATTGAGAGAGAACTAAAAATAGAGGAGCCGACTCAATATCAAGTCTGAGGAATAACTCAAGGCCTTAGCTCTATTTATAAAACCATAATAATAATTCAAAATTTAAATCCATATTTAAATCTGAACCCAAATTTTAATAATTTTCTAACTAATAATAATAATCAAATCATAAAATCATAGGTAAATATAATGGTAGGATAATCCAGATATTATATTTTATTAAAAATAATAAAAATACTAAACCATAATAATTTAATTAGATAATACTTTTAAGTTATTAATAAATGATATTTTTAATTTTACTTAAATATAAGGATAAAAATTAGGATGTTACATTCTATATATTACAGAACTTAAATTCAACCTCATCTCAATATCTAGACTCACTAAGGATACTTGTTGTATGGTTGTTCTTTCCTAATGAATATTTGATACAGAGGGTGGCAAGATGAGAGGGATTGGTAAGTTGATAGACGGCCTATGTTTGTTGAAAGTGCTTGAGAAATATGGTTTTGTCAATTCTATTAATACAGTTAATACTGCCTAAGATTGTGATAGACCTGAAAATTTGTGGTTACTACATAGAAAATTGGGTCATACTCCATTTTTTGTATTGAAACATCTTAGTCTTGTACACAATAAAAACATGATCATGAATAAAGAGTGTGATATTTGCATTCAATCTAAGCAAACGAAACTACCTTTTTCTCCTAGTTGCATTAAAACTTTCACTTGTTTTCAGCTCTTGCACATGGATGTTTGACAACTCATTCTGGACATCAAATTTCCTTACTGTAGTAATAACTATTCTAGGGTGACATGGATATTTGTGATGAGACATAAATTTGACACAACATTAAGTATTATGCATTTCATTGTAGATATATTTACTCAATTTTTTTAAGTTCAAAGAGTGAGGAGTGACAATAGAAGAGAGTTTGTTAATCAAGAACTCTTGAAATATTTTAGGGAAAAAGGAATTGTACATGAAACATTTTGCCTACACACACCTGAACAAAATGGAATAGTGAAAAGGAAACATAGAACCTTAATGCAAATTGCTAAAGAACTAATGTTGCAATCCGGTATACTAGTGGAATATTAGGGTAAGTATGTCAAAATGGCTACATATTTAGTAAATAGAATACTTTCAAGAATACCAGGGTTCAAGAAGCCATATGAGAGGGTGTTTGGAATAGAACCAGATTACAACCACTTAAAGATATTTGGGTCCTTAGCATATATGATAGATCTTGTTAATCAGATAAACTCAACTAGATCGCTGCCATAGGTGTTTTTGGGGTATCCTAGTAATCAAAAGGGATATATATTACTTGATCTAGAGAACAATAGACTCTTAGTTAGCAGATATGTGCATTTTTTTTAAAATAGATTCCCATTTAAGGAGAAGAAGGGTGATGGTCAAGGGGGAGTGTCCAATGAAATTAAAGAACTTTGTTGGTTTGATACAGATATAAAAGGTAAGATAATTGATAATGAACAATCTATAAATGAAGAATTTACAGTAAATGAACAGCTAAGATAAGGCATAAATATTGATCACACTTTACCCCTTTGCCACCTACCATCAATATGGGTAAATGACTATATGTGTGATGCTATAATTAAAGAAAGAGGTGGAAAGAAAACAAGGACATGGGACATTGTCCCTCTACCCAAAGAAAAAAGCCTATAGATTGTAAATGTGTTTTTAAAATCAAATATACACCTATGGGGGAAATAGATAAATACAAAGTTAGGTTAGTTGCAAAGAGTTATGCCCAAAGAGAAGGAATTGACTATCATGAAACTTTTCCCCCGTTTTAAAGATGATAAATGTAAGAGTAGTACTTAAAATTGCAGCACTTAATGACTAGAATTTATATCAAATGGACGTCCAAAATGCTTTCTTGTAGGGTGATCTAAATGAAGAAGTCTACATGACCATACCCTAAGATTTTGAGAGTAAGGGTGAGAATATGGTATGTAGACTAAAGAAGTCATTGCATAGGCTTAAACAAGTCTCAAGGCAGTGGAATTTAAAGCTGTCCATGACTTTAGTAAGTAAAATTTCAAGCAGAGTAAGCATGATTACTCTTTATATGTCAAGAAATATAGTGATGACATGGTGGTAATATTGGTATATGTAGATGATCTACTCATCACTAAAAATTTTGAACAAAGAATTAAAGAAGTAAAAAGCTTTCTTTATGACAGCTTCAAAATCAAAGACTTAGGTCTAATGAAATATTTTTTTCAAAATTAAGGTAGCTAGGACCAAGAAGGGAATCATCCTTTCACAAAGAAAATATATACTTGATTAGCTTATTGATATAGGGATGAGTGGGTACAGACCCTTGACAATACCAATGCCACAACATCTAAAACTCTTGGCTTACGAAGAAGGGAGGGATCGAAAGGAGGATTTGTTGAAGGACCCTGAAAGATATAGAAGGCTAGTAGGTAGATTAATATACCTTACTATTAGTAGGCCTGCCATTTCTTTTATGTGCAATGTTTGAGCTAGTTTATGCATACGTCTATAAAGTCACATATGGTAGTTGCACTTAGAATGATTAGATACTTGAAGCAGGCACCAGGGCTTGGGACATTGCTTAGTTCATAAGGAGGCTTGGAGCTGAAGTGTTTTTGTGACTCAGACTGGCGGTCTTCTGGAACTACAAAGAGGTCTGTAACACAGTATCTCCTTAAATTAGGTGGTTCACTTATAACTTGGAAGACAAAGAAGCAAGGGACAGTATAATGGTCATATGCAGAGGTAGAATACAGGGTGTTAGGAGATGCAACATCCGGATTGCTCAAGGATCTGAATTTATAGCAAAGACAATCTGCTAAGGTGTATTGTGATAGTAAGGCTGCTATTCATATAGCAGTAAACTCGGTGTTTCATGAAAAGACGAAGTACTTAGAGGTTGATTGTCATTTTGCAAGGGAGAAAGTGACAGGAGGAGTGATCACATTACATCATGTGAAGTCAATAAATCAAGAATGAAGCTGAATTACTTACTAAAGTTGTGAGTAAGAAAATCCAATCTAGACTGCTTGTTAAGTTGGGAATTATAGACTTATTTAGCTTCCAACTTGAAGGGGAGTGATAGAAACTAGTGAATAATCAAATTGGAGTAATACAACTTATTGTAGACAGTTTGTAATTATTAGATAATCATTTTCTATAGGGCCTTGGGTAATTATAAGCCCAATGAGTTCACTATATAAATAGGTGGGGTAATTTGTATAGATGATATATTAGTTATTTTTCACAATTAATAAAAACTTTAGAATTCTCCAATTTCTTCAGTGTGGATTAACAATATAGTTTATTGTTTGTTCAATTTCTCCATTGAAAATTATTTTCTCCCCTTCAATTTGCACCAGTTATGCTCCTCTTCCATTGAGGAGGAAAAAAAAGCAAACAAATATTATCAATTATCTATTGAGCTGGACTTAATACCAGAAGAAGGGACCCTGGGTCAAAAATTTCTGGTAGATGTGGATGCTTGGATAGATCTCAGAGCAGCTGGTAAATCTGATAATTTGTCAGTTACACAGATATTTAAGCTCTTTATTTACATTTTTTGCAAAATTGACCCATCTGGTTCTAGTACTAGCTGTGCTGATATTTTGCTTCTGATTTTCATAAATTTATCTGCGGTCTGTGGAAATTGATTTTCATGCGGTTATTTCTTTTGTCTGCCGTTGGGGATTTATTGGTACTGCCATACTGTTCTTCCTACTTGATCACTTTCATATTTGACTCTAATGAAAACAAATTGGTAAAATGGATACAGGGGAATCAAATGAGTATGGGAACAGATCTCAAGAATAATGAAATGGCCTTTGTTCTTTTGATATGTTTTATGGCTGGAGCTCTCCCCCTGGAAGCAGTACCAGAAGGGGCTTATAAAATGCCACTTGTGTGCCACGTCATGCTTAATGGCAAACAAAGATTGCATTTACAATCAATATAAAATATTAAATATATTTTTAGGATCAGAATGGGGTTTTAATCCCTTAATTAATATTATGTAAATTCTGTTAACATGAATAATCTTAGAGAAGCTACCATTAACAAATTTTTTAACTTTACTCGTTTAAATTTAAAGTGTACAGTAAAAAGAACTTTTAGGATATAAAATAATAAGTTTAGAATTATACATAAAATATATAGTTATGACTACTCGATATAAATACATATTGATTGTGCGACGATAGTTATATATGATTTTATTAAAAAAAAATTTATTTTTTATTCTGATTTCAGAAAAAAAATAATACCTTAAATTATATTATATTTTTATTTTCTGTATATATCTTGACTAATTTTATTACTTTTTTAATTATTTATATTAATTAAAATATATAAAATTATATTTTTATTTATGTACATGAAAATAAAACATATAAATATAATTTTTAATTATTTATTATTAATTACTCTAATAAGATATATATGTATGTATATTATTAATTATTTTTAAGAAAAAAATATTATTTATTATTTTAATATAAAAAAATATAAATTTAAAATTATATTTTATATAATTATTATTTTACCTCATACTTTTCTATTAATTTATTTATCAAAAAAATTATTCAGTTAACAACAATTACAATATTTATTTATTTAAAATTATTTTTATATAAAATTTATTTTATAAAATTTATTTTCTAGAATTATAATAATTAATTTTTTTCAAAATCTATTATCAAAGTTAAACCAATATCTTTGGCACAAATATACCTCCTTTATGTTTTTATTTATTTCTCTTAAATATATCTCAAAATTATTATACTTTTAAAAATATTTTTAAAAAAATAAATCCTGTGCTTATATTTACAAAATTACTTTTAGAAGGAAATTCAATCTTATCTTACTTTTATCAATTATTTAATTTATATTAATTATTTTAAAAATATGTAAATAATAAAAAAATAGCTGAATATAAAAATAAATAAGAAAATATGTTAGTTTGAAAAAGAAAAGAAAAAGTAATTATTTACTTATTCTATTTTTTTTACTTAGCGTGAAATTGAACTTGATGCAATTTAATTTTTTTAATTTTAATTATCTAAAATTCGTAGATGAAGATCTATCCTTATGATTAAGGGTCTGTTTGGATAGGATGTTGAAAAATGGCTTATAGAAAAAAAGGGCTTATGGATAACTTATGAAAAAAGACTTTTGAAGAAGAGTTTATAGAAAAAAAGTGGTTTTGAGTAGATAGGTGTTTGGATAGTTATTTTTAGAATGACTTTTTATGGTGGTAAATTATCAAAAAGGGTATGATTTGATTTAAAGTAAGAGAGAGGAGGGAGTTAGAGAAAAGAGAAGAGAGAGGAGAGAGGGAAGAGAGGAGAAAGGAGAGAGGGTGTAAGAAAAAATAGGAGAGAGGAGAGAGGGTGTAAGAAAAAGTAGGGGTAAGATAGTAATTGGATAATCTATAAGTGATTTTACTGTTAAAAAAGCTATTTTAAATAGCTTATTTAAAACCATGGTTTTGTCCAAAAGCACTTATGGACAAATAAGTCTGTTTGTTTTGAAATTTCCCTAAACCGAGGTTTGGGCCAAAAATCCTTTTAAAACCGCGGTTTAGTAACTTACCAAACAGGCCTTAAGTAACAATTCAACTTTAGATAATTTTCTAAAAAATATAAAAGTTAGGTTTATTTATATCTATTTGATCCAATTAACGAATCAATTCTTCTTATGTGTATCTTTTATTATTATTATGAATGAGATTTAACATAATTTTGAAATTTTCTTCATGATCACCTTCTCCCAAAAAGTAAAAAATTCGGGGTTGAGAATTCTCAATAGTCCGAAGCTATCATCTGCCGGCGGCGAGATCAGATTATCGGACGGCGTTGAAGCCTGGTACATTGTCCTTCCCTTTTTTTCTTTCTTTTACCTGTCTGTTGAATCTGGTTGATTGAATTTATGTTCGCTTGTGTTCTCCTCTGTTCTTTTTGTGGCGTGTGTTCTTGGATACCTGAAGAATGAACTTGCTTGTTTTGGGATTTTTTTTCCGCTAATAATAGATATCCTCCAGAGTCAATTCTACTTTCACTGGGGGCACTAAATGTGGGTACCTATTCCAACAGGATTATAACCATAATTTGAGAAGTTGCGAGGAAGAAGTCCTTTCCGCTAGATCCAACCCCATTGGTTGTTTTGAGATTGTTATCGATTCTATTTTTTTGGGCAGCTCTCTCTATAATTTTGATTAAAATCAGCTATAAGAACATCAATCCTGTTTCTCATAAGTAGCTCCCACTTGTTTTGGGTGAATTTTGATCAGTGTTGAATAAAACAGAGCTTATAAAATGATTTTATAAGCATGGTTGATTCGAAATTAGGGTGTTTGGATAAAAAGAAGCAAGTAATCCTAGCTTATGAAATAACCATGTTTTTTTTTACTGGTAATTGATTTTGACATGTATAGAGGTGTTTGGTAGTTAATGAGATAACCATGATTTAGGGTTCATAATTGATTGATTTTAACATGTATACAGGGTTTTGGTAGCTTATGAACTAACTATTATTTTTGTTTCATAATTGATTTTGGCATGTATAAGGGATACTTGGATATTTTTTCCCACAATATTTGTATGATTTCAGTTATACCCAAAACCAATGTTATAAATCAATTACAACCAAATCTATTCTCCAAATCATGATTATAAATCAATTTTATTCAAAATCTATTTTCACACAACTAATCTAAACACACATAATTGTCCAAAACAACAACAGAAAAAACAAATGGGGTTAAGCCCCTCGTACAGAATCCAAGAACTCATCTGGCACTTATTCCCAAGTAACAATGCGTTGTTAGATTATGAATTCTTATCCATATAGCCTTTTTTCCCAGTTTGTTAATTAAAGGGTTGAACTCTGGGGGACCAACATAGGGTCCCTCGTTTAGTATATACTCATGGTAATCTAAGCTTGGGAACTTTGGGACATAATACTTCCTCTAATCCATAATATAAGAGTTAGATAACTAATTTATAGATATCAATAAAATTAATTTAGTTATTTGTTAAAAATGTGTATTGGTTTCCCTAAAATGCCTTTTTTAATTATTTGCATTAAAAATACCCCTTTAACGCGTGCAATTAATAAGGATGGTTTGGAAAAAAATTAAAATTTAGGAGACACAGTAGATTAAAGTATTATATTTATAACCAAAGTAAACCTTTCAAGTAATTATTTTCAAGGTCTATTAGCTCGAAGTCAGGAACATTCCTCATAGAGGAGAGCCAACCTTTTTAAGTAATGATAGTTTAATTTGATTCCTAAGATAGTTAATACAACAACTTTTACAATCTTTCATATGATATTTTAAGAGAAGGATAAAGCTTCATCGGTTTCTTAGTTTCCTCTTATGGATGCCACTGATTGATTGTTTTTACTTTTATCAGATTACTCTGTATTTTGCTCTTTTACTTGATTCCTGTCAATGCCTAAAAGTTGATCGCTATAAGAATTCTGTTGATATTTCTCTGCATCATCTTGTTTCTCCTGAGAAACAGGAGTTTCTTCTACAATTTCATCATTCTTACACATATTTGAATCCATCCTCTTCATATTGTCTTCTTTTAAAAGAATCTGATCTTTCTGTTTCATGTCTCAATGTTTCGTCCATTCATCCTTTGGTATTCTTTCATCAAAAAATGTTCATAGATATCTTAGGTGAATCTCATAATCAACTTGTAGAAAGTGCTAATGCTTGTTATAATTACAAACTAATCTTATAATTTGTCTCTTCTATAGATATTGGTCCATATTTGTTTTTGTCATCCTTCAAATATATGATTTGGTCTCTATTCACAACAACTATTAAATTTCTGAAAAACACTTTATGCAGATTGCCAATGGGAAAGCATGAGTTTTTTCACCAAAGGCTATTTGTAATCGACAAAAAACAAGACAGCTGCAAAAACTTCGATGGTTCTGTCAGATGTGCGGGAAACAATGTCGACAATCGAACGGGTTTAAGTGTCGTTGGATGAGTGAAAGTCACCAGCGCCAAATGCAAATCTTTGGACAAAACCCAAATAGTTTCATTGAGGACTTCTCTAAAGAGTTTGAGAACTCTTGTCTGGAACACATGAAGCGGAGCCACCGGTTCAGCCGTATAGCAGCTAATGTAGTTTACAATGAATTCATTAAAAATAAAGATCATGTTCATACGAATTCCACTCGATGGCTTACACTAACTGAATTTTTCAAGTATTTGGGTCGAACTAGCAAGTGTAAGGTTGAAAAAACACCCCAAGGTTGGTTTATCACATACATTGATAGAAGAGATTCTGAGACACTTTGCAAAGAGAGGATAAAAAATTCTGGCATGGCTGATGAAGAGAAGAAAGAGAAGGAGACTCAGAAACAAAAAGAAAAAGCGGAGCAGTGATCTACAAGAGAGTTAAAAGTGGAAGATGGGGTTAAGATTGGGTGTTCTCTTGGTTCATCAACAAAACCTACAACCAAGATAAAACCGGAGGGACAAAAGAAGGAGGAGGAGGAGGAGGAGGAAGGAAAACTGTAGTCTCTTTGAAGAGGAAATCAATATGGGATAAAGTAATTAGGGAAGAAGAGAAGGAGGAGAGGATTAATAGAAAGGATTACTGGTTGTATGAGGGAATTGTTGTTAAGGTCATGAATAAAAGGTATTACAAGCAAAAAGGTGTTGTATTAAAAGTGATTGCCAAGTATGTTGGGGAAATAGAGATGCTTGAAAGCAAGAATGTGATCAGAGTTGATCAAGCTGAGCTTGAAACTGTGATTCCCAAAATTGGTGGTCTTGTGAAGATAGTAAATGGAACTTATAGAGGATCTATAGCAAGATTGTTTGGGGTGCATATAGATCACTTTTGTGCCAAAGTGCAGATAGAGATGGGAGAGTCCCTGAAACTTATGATGGAACTTATGATGGGAGAGTGCTCCAGGCAATGGAGTACGAGGATATCTGCAAAATAGCCCAGTGAGTTTTATACCACAACAACGATAACAACAAATCTTATTCAACTAGATAGATTTGGCTAAATAGATCATAGGTGCCATTGTACTCCATCATCAACAACCAAATTTTTGTATGTGTCATCTGGTAAGGAAACACGTTTGCTGCATGAACATATGTTTATAAATTTTTTCACTCTGACGAGTCTTAAATAAATAACCCTTTACACTTCTTATTTTGTTGATCTTAAATAAGATTTGAAAACTGCTTTCTTGAATCTTCTCAATTAAGTTCCAAGTGACAACGGAATAATGCTTTACTAGATAGAGAAAAAGAAGAAAAGAAAACACTTGATTGTTTCAACATGTAACATTTATTATCTGTTGATCGGATAATATTTTTTTTATTATTTAGGTCCAATATAGTTTACAGTGGACTTCATGAAGATAAAGATTGAGGCGAGCACATGTAATTGGTAAAATTTTCTTACATTCATATGTTAAGGGAAAACAATATATATATATATATATATATATATATATAATTCAATGATTTATATATAATAAACAGTACCCCACTAATTGAACTAGACTATATAGTGCTTCCATACCAACCCCATGTGGCATGTCATCACCAGCAATTTTCAAAGATGCTCGTGACTGGTTTTATGATTGAATAACTTCCAAATAACTTTGTAAGTGCTTTATGAATTCTGAGGCCTATTTTGGCTCTGACTTCAGTGAGTCCCTGAAAGTATCTTTCCTAAACTTATCTACTTAAACAAAAACAAAAAAATAAAAATAAAAACATCCCCTTCGATTTATCTAAGGATTCCCTTCATGAATTAACCAAACTTTACTTTGTGAGGCAGAAAGAAATGCTTCATGGCGGCCACCACGGTGGTCTCGGTCGCACCACGGGGCAGCGCTGCTACAGTCTTACTTGTCCTTGTGTCTCCACAGAATAAACTGACTGAAAATAATCTATGAATCATGGACCAAAATGACAAGCTTCTCTTCTTCGTCTTCGCCTTATAACCCATCTGTGATATTGCAGACTTTGATGATAGGCTATTAACCAAACTGTCAGCGACTGGTTCAGATTGTAAGTTCTCTATGATTTTGGTCCAACAACTATCCTTTATATATAGATAAAGTTCTGATGTATTTCTTGCTGAATAAGCTAAATAAAACCGTGGTCATAAAGTTTCATTTCGTTCAAAGGAATTAAACTTTTGAAAAATGATATGACGTTGCCTTTGACTCTTTTCAGTCAAAGTAATGAATTTCTGGGAATCTGCTTACACTTTGGTTCCTGATGAATGTTGATGTGGGTGAGGCGAAACTGCCATGGAAAGGGAAAATATTATATAATAGAAGCTGAAGCGCAAGTCTCCATCAGACTAAGCTAATGAAAGCATGACTAGCTAGCCAATAAGAGTTTGCCACATCAACACCTGTCAAACTCAAATAGCAGCATTAGCATTAGTCCAGTCACATGCACAATAATGTTGTTAATCCAAATGATGAGGTCATCAATGGGGTCCCACACAGCACCTATGATAAGCACTCACAAATGGCATAGTGCCTGGGAATAGAGTTGGGAAAACAGGTCAGCCCGCCAGTTGCAGGTCAGCCCGCCTCAACCCGCAGGCTAGAAGGGGGCGGGCTGTGCGGCCCATCTAAAAACGGGCTGAGTTTTCTCCAGCCCGAGAAGGGGCGGGCTGGCCCGCCAGCCCGCAAGAAATTTACAAAAAAAAAAATTAAATATTACAATAATCCATCACATCCATCACAATTTAAATTAATATTAACAACATAATATTAATCCATCACACAATCATTGAAATGTCAACACATAAAAAAAACAATAACCGTCTTTGCTAGTCCGTGATATTTTGAGTTTTTGTAGCAATATCTGAAACTATAACAGTGTCATCAACAGTACAATGAGCACCTTCCTCTTCCTTAGTCTCATCTGCCACGTAACACATCACACAACATTTTTAAAAAGAGTTAATACGATTGAATTAATATGTAAAAGAAAAATATAAAATGGGAAAAATATGTAATTAAATTATCACCCCATGAATAACCCAACATCCAATTGCGAGTGCAAATAATAGTTTCAACATTCTCTGGAAGAAGACAACTCCGGTACTTTGTAAGAACTCGTGAACCAATACTAAAAGCTGATTCGCTTGCAATTGTGGTGATTGGAATAGATAGTATATCACAGGCCATTTTTGAAAGACAAGGAAATCGAGCCGCATTAGTCATCCAGTAAGTCAACAAATTAAATTTGACAGACAATTTAGGATCAAGTGTTGCTTCTTCCAAATAAATGTCTAGTTCATACTTTTAAAACACCTCAGTATCTTTATTCTTTGCTTCAAAAAAATCCTGCATCATATAAATTAAATGTTAACATCGATGATATGATAATTACATAAATTAAGAACTAACATTAAATATCTCAAACTTACTTCAAAAGCATCCAGGTAGTTATTTTCATCATATATAGAGGACTCAATAGCACTTCGTTGGAAAGACATTGTTGTTGGCACATTGATATTAGAGCTTGATTCACCTCTGACAAAAGGGACTAAGGATGATGAAGATGATCCTATGCTTTTATATTCATTGAACACATAGTATAACTTTCTCCTAATGTGTTCAATCTTCTCTTCATAATTTATGGGATCAAGTTTTACATAAGAAAACTTTACAACATCAAACTTCATCCGTGGGTCAAGGATATTTGTCAATGCAAGAATGACACTACAATCACCCCAATATTTATCAAACTTTCGAAGCATCCTCTCAGCCATATATTGAATCAAAAGATTATCACTTTCCATATGTTGTTTCAGTAGTGTCTCAATTTTGGAGATTTGCATGAAATACATGTTAGCTGTCGGATAAGATGATCCAGAAATCAGATTTGTAATCACTGCAAATGGTTTCAAGAATGCGCATATCACTTCTTCTCTAGTCCACTCTTCAGGTGATGGACAATGTCTATAATTGCTGTCATGTAAAGATAAGTTCACAAAAGCATGACGATATCTGATTGCACTTTGGAGCATTGCATGTGTCGAATTCCATCTAGTGGGGACATATAATCTCAACCCTATTGAACTATCAATGCCCCCAACCTGTTGAACACACTTTTTAAAGTTTGTCAACCTCGAATCCGAGTGCTTCACGTATGTAATACTGCTCCTAATCTTTTGCACAGCAGAACTCGCTACCGTCAACCCCTCCTGCACTATAAGATTTAAGATATGGGCACAACATCTTACATGGAAGAACTCCCCATTACATATCAAACCATTACATAAATTCAATCTATCTCTCAGCAAAGTTTGCATATTGTCGTTTGCTGAGACATTATCTAAAGTAATTGAAAATATTTTTCCTTGAATACCCCAGTCTGTAATGATATCATGTGCCTTATTTGACAATTCAATACTAGAGTGTGGAGGCTTCATCCTAGCAAATGCCAGTATCTTGCTATTGAGATTCCATTTCTCATCAATAAAGTGTGCAGTCAAACAAAGATACTCTTCAGTAGCTAAAGAAGTCCAACAATCTGAAGTTAAATATACTCTACCAAGACTCCTTGCTAACTGATCTTTTAAGTTCTCTTTTGCTTTAAGATAGAAATTCATAACATCAATTGTAGCAGTTTTTCTGGTAATGGGCTTGTACTCAAGATTTAAATATGAACAAAAGTCTCTAAATGCCTCCCACTCAACAAAAGAATATGGAACATCATGTCTGACGATCCAATAAGTTAGCAAATCTCAAACTTTGTTCTGATCAAGTTTTCTACCTCTAATATTTCCTGCATTGTCTAACATCATGGCACCCACATCTTTATACTTAGGGATTGTTGCACAAATATTTATATGATGTCGAAGATGTGAAGTCCCATAATCCTTACCTCCAACACTATATGATTTTTTACACCCTTTACATTCAGCTTTTTCTTTTCCATCTACTTTACCGATTTTAGTAAAGTAGTTCCAAACATCAGAGGTATTTCTCTTTGTTTTCTTACTTACATTGGCTTCTATAGAAACATAGGGGTCAGCTTGTCCAGATTGATTTTCCTGTTCCATATTAATTGCATCATCGTCACTCTTTCTTTTATGCTCCCCAATGTTACCCGAATCCATCTTAAATTCTATCTGTAACAGGGAAAAGTACAGAATAGCAACAATCAGTCAATCACGATATAAAATAATGACAGCAACATTAATTCACAGCATACAAAGAACAGGCTCAGTGCAGCGAGTGACTAAAGTTTTTGTTTATCCAAAAAATGATCATTGGTGAACCATGATATTTTGTAGCAGAATACTTGTTTTTGTACCAGAATAATTAACTACCACTACCTAACAAACTTCAGTAAGTAGGTTAATTTGCTTCAACATACAAAGAACAAGTACTGCCTCTCAAATCGATAAAGTCATAAAGTCACTTAACTTTGGCAAATATTGATGCTAATGGTGCTAAATACATGAGATTGACAATGTCTGGGACAAATTAGCTAACAAAGTTCTGACATATTAGATAAAGTAATGGGAACCTCCTAACAACACAACACAAACAAAGAATATAGCACCAATCTATGACGGAATATGAGAAATTCCTGATAGAGGGATTACCGTAGCTAATAAACCAAAGACAAGCTCAGGGACTACAAATCCTGTCGGTATAGAGAAAATGACACAATCACTTAATAAAATAGTTACAGCCTTCCAAACTCACTCTCACAACGCCCTTCAAGGAACACAAGATTCACACAAATCAAGGCAACTCGAGCCACAAACACTGATATGCATCAAGAACAAAGTGATAAAGAGGAACATAAAAGTGTCGACTAACGAAGTACCAGACTACCAGAGTACCAGAGTAAATGAAGAAAACATTGATTTAATCACGGTGATTAAAAATATCAGAGTCTCAGAGTTACAGACTACCAAAGTGCCAGGGCATCAACTCTGTGACTGTGAGGCTTTGAGCAGGTGTAGCCGTGATCTCGTGACAATGAGGCTATGGCGACTAGCGACGCACAACTGGACCACCGCAGGGGTAGCCGTGAGCTCGCGACCTTGAGCAACGCCGACTCTGCTAGGGTACTGAAGAAGTGAAGAAGAAGAGTAAAGCTGCGTGCTGTGCTGATGCTCCACTAATCCACTTATGACTTATAGTAGCGTGAGGCTATGGCGACTGGCGACGCATGACTGGACCACCGCAGGGGTAGCCGTGAGCTCGCGATCGTGAGCAACGCCGACTCTGCTAGGGTACTAAAGAAGTGAAGAAGAGTAAAGTCGCGTGCTGTGCTGATGCTAAGAGACTTATCAGTATCGATGCGCCTCCTTCCCTTTCCCAATCCCTTTAATGTAACATTAATTAAAAAAAACGGGCGAGCCCATTTTTTTAACGGGCTAATACCACAGCCCGCAAAAAAATGGGCTGGCTTTTTGCCAGCCCAAGGTCGCCCCGTTTTCTTATAAAACGGGCTCAGCCCGCAGGCTGAGCCTGTTTTCCCAGCTCTACCTAAGAGCACTAAATCATAATTATTAAAAAAAATTGACTTAAATTTTAGTTTAATTTTTTTTAAAAATACACAGTAATATTTATTTAAAAGAGCTTTTAGACTAAATTATAATTTAAAACTAAGGTTTTGAACAAGCTACTGAGACTAGCTTCTGAAATAGTAAAATAGCTTATGAACTATCCAATTACTATTTTACTTTATTTTTTCTTATAATATCTCTCTTTTTTTCTTTCTCTTTTCTACCTACTATCCTTTCTCCTCTCTCTTTTCTATCTACTCTCCTCTCTTTTCTCTACCTTCTCTTATCTCTCTTTTTTACTCTCTCTCTCTCTTCTTTTTTTCCTCCTATTTTTAATAAAATCATACATTTCTGGTAATTTTACAATTACAAAAGTCCTTTTAACAATAACTATCCAAACACTCATTTATTTAAAACTATTTTTTTCTATAAGCTCTTCTCCAAAAACCCTTTTCTAAAAACTGTTCAAAAGTTCTTTTCTAAACTCTTATCCAAACAGACCCATAAGTTGTAATGGCATGAAAGCCTTTTTCAACCTTAGTCCAAGACTCTCTATGTTGGTCCAGAATATGGAGAATTTTATTTTTGGCATGTTTAAATAAATTTTTAGAAAAATATTTATGAAAAAAAAAGGTTTTTGGATATCTTTTAGAAAATAATTTTTGAAAAAAAATATTTTTGAATAAATGAATGTTTGGATAGTTATTACTAAAAGAATTTTTATAATTAGTAAATTAATATGTTAGAGTCTATTTTTCAAAATCTAAATCTATATCCAATTATCGTAATCGAGTCGTTAGTAGACATTAGAAAAAGATGTTTGGTATGAAAAAAGATAATGATATCTTGGTTAAATAAAAAAAAATTAAAAATTAGAAGTGCTTAGTAAATAATTAATTTACTAAATTAGTCTCTAACTGAAATTCTTCCTAAATTTTATTTGGAAATCGATTATTATAACTATAATCTTGATGTTTATCCATATATAATAGAAAATTTATATAAAATCACATTATTCATAAGTTATGATCTCATCATGAGACTCATTCGTTTGACACACTATATAAGACCCGACCTACTGACCTAATAGTATAATTTAATAATATAAGGCATGATAAACATGATGCTTCGTATAAAATCCCACGATCCTATATTTTGTAATATGGGGATAGGATAAAAGTTAACTTTTTTACAAAAATGTCCTTTACTAAAAAAATTATATATTTATCTGAATTTATCATTCTATATTATTTCTTATTAGGACATGATTATAGTTCTTGAAAATCGAAAAATCAACTGACTGGAAATATATATACCCACACATTGATATTATGAATTAGTTCAATAGCTTTTGGGTCAATTATCACTTTTATCTCATCAATATAATCTAGATAAATATTTATCCTCTCATTGGATGAGAAGAGAAAATGGGGAGAAGCTAAAAGGTGAAGGAAAGTAATTTTCTCTTCTTATTATTAGCTTAACAAAATAAAATAAGGATAGGAGTCAAAAATTATTAATTTCACATGGACAATTTATAAGAAAAATTATTTATAAGTATTTGTTTGAAAAATTTATTTTCCATAAATACCTGAATTTAAATACTGATATTTTCTGTATATAAAATAATTTAAAATACCAATATTTTTTGTATATGAAAACACATAATGTAATTGTGAATAATAAAAAAACTAGTAATGCATTCTAAACAATAGAACAACTTTTACTTGTTTTGTTATTTTTAATCACGTTCAATTAGAAAAAAAAAAATAGAGAAGAACAATTGTTTTTTAAATGGCCATTCGAATATATCTTTTTGTTTTTATTTCTAAAATTTGTTTTAAAAAATAACTTCATAAAACTACCGTAAAAATCGTAAAAATCAAAAACAGAATCGAATAAAACCCGCAGTTTTCCTTCATGTTTTCTTCTCAACTTTTCTCCTGGGCCAAATACATACATACATACATACATACATACATACATACATACATACATACATACATACATACATACATACATACATACATACATACATACATACATACATACATACATACATACATACATACATACATACATACATACATACATACATACATACATACATACATACATACATACATACATACATACATTGTGGTTGATGAAGCTAATTGAACTTGGTCAATAAGTGTTTAGGATTTAGTTTTTTTTTTTAACGGCATGTTTGTATAGAATTTTGAAAAAGGACTTATGAAAAAAAAAGGTTTATGGACAACTTATGGAAAAGGACTTTTGGAGAAGAGTTTATGGAAAAAAAAGTGATTTTGAGTAAATAGGTGTTTGGATAGTTATTTTTAGAATGACTTTTTATGGTGGTAAATTACCAAAAAGGGTATGATTTGATTTAAAGTAAGAGAGATGAGGGAGTTAGAGAAAAGAGAAGAGAGAGGAGAGATGGTGTAAGAAAAAGTAGGAGAGAGGAGAGAGGGTGTAAGAAAAAGTAAGAGTAAGATAGTAATTGGATAATCCATAAGTACTTTTACTGTTGAAAAAGCTATTTTAAATAGCTTATTCAAAACCATGGTTTTAAACCATGGTTTTGTCCAAAAGCACTTATGGACAAATAAGCCTGTTTGTTTTGAAATTTCCCCAAACCGAGGTTTGGGTCAAAAGCCCTTTTAAAACCGCGGTTTGGTAACTTACCAAACAGGCCTAAATGAAACATCACTTTCTTGGATTTGTCTCAAGTGCCGCGTACGTGTTTAGTTGTAATTTTCTTGAATTTTTTGTTATTCCTTGCTGCTTAAGCATGCATGAGCCATATCAAGGTCAAAGTGATATTCGAGACTAGAAATAATTTAGAATAAAAGATTAAAATATACTTGACTTTTTTTTTTGTTTCAATTCTATGGTCTTACACATTCAAAGCAAGAATATTGTTTGATTAATATTTTTAAATTGTCAAGAAAACTGATGTGCCAAAGAAATGGGAAGTGAATTTTAAACTGGATGGTATCTGTTAAATAATTATAGAGACACACAAGAATAGAAGTGAGTGGTTTCTTTCTTGCCAACCCTATATGTACGTAACCATTTACTTATCTCATGGGAAAATAAATACTTCTTCTCACCCCAAAAGAAAAATAAATACTCTTTTTCTACATCTAGAAATGGAGGATTAGATCTAAAATACTAAAACTTATATCATTTCTACCTCCTTTTCTTTTGTATTTTTTTAATGCTGATAATATTTAGCCACCATGTGTTTGACTTCTTCAGTTCTAAACATAAGATTTCAATACATTTTATTTTTTAAATTTAATTTTTTTAAACTCTTTTTATTAATTACATTATATTTATTTTTAAAGGAGTAATTTCTAATATAAATGATTAATATATAACTAATTTGTAATAATTAAAAAATTATATATATAGTGGTTAGAATTCTCCCGTACCTTTTGCCTATTTAAATTATTATATTTATAATAGGGCTAATATTATTTTTGATTTCTTAATTTTGTTTTTATTTTAATTTTGATCCTTTAAATTTTAAGCTCAAAGTTTAGTCCCTTAAATTTACCTTGTTTAAGGTCGTTAGTGTTAAAGATGATGATGGGCACTAACATGGTTAACTATTGTTATTGTTTAGTCCCTCAGATTCATAGAGAAGCGAAGTAAAGGAAGAAGAAAGAGAATCAAACAAGAAGAGAAAACGTGCAAGAAAGACCCACCTCAGATTCACAGGCACAGAACGTCCCAAACTCTTCCATTGTTGTTCCTGTCATTTGATCAGTGAGAAGAAGAAGAAGACGACAAAGAGGAAGAAGAGAGGAATAATGGAAAAAAGAAAGGAATTGGAGGGGAAATACAGAAGAAAGCAAAACCTCTTATCACCTTCGCCGGACCTCCTCAACCTCAAGCGGCATCTTCGTTTGTGTTCCTAAGGGTTACTTCTCCGGATGATTCTGGTCTTTATAATTTATGTTTTTTTAATTCAAATATCCAAGTCATGCCACACTAAGCATTTTTCCCATATCAGATTACCTAGTCAGCATGCCAAATAAGTATAGTTAATGGTGTTAATGCCACATCGTCATATTTAACACCGTTGACTCCATATATACTAATGGCCTCAAACAAAGTAAATTTAAGTGACAAAAACTTTCAATTTGAAACTTAACAAACAAAAAACAAAATCGGGCTAAACTTGAGAGATCAAAAAATTATATTAACCCTTTATAATATTATACTCTCTCTGATTCTAAGTATAAGAGTTAGATAAAAAATTTATTTTTTATTATAAATATAAGACCCAATCAATTTTATCTCACAAAATTATAATTTTTTCCTCAAAGTATTCTTGTATGATTGTATATATTAAAGGGAAAATCAAGAGTAGTTCAAATACATATAATTAAAAGGATATTTAGAGAAATTATTACACACAATCATTATAATTAACTAATTTAGCTAATTTTTTTAATCTATCTAAATTAATTAAATAAATATTATATTAAAGATTAGAAGTAATAATTTATTGTTTATTTGGTTAAAAAAATTGTCAAAATTTTTCTCTTGTAATCCTAAATTTCTAGTTCCGCGATATATATATTTATATATATTATATGGATCTGCTTGAGGGAGTATATTACATCACATTGATTTGTCTCGATCTTCCGTTCATTTTTTTTTTTTTTGGATACTAGATCTTTGGTTCATTAACTACAACGTGTGTGTATCTGTATGTTTTTTAGTGAACCTCCAATATTTCTTGGTGAATAAGTTTAAAGCGTGGTCATCAAGCTTCTTCTCAAGACTGATTGAACTTTTGAAAATGATATACTCCCACCACCTTTTAATATAAAAATTAATTGACAAATTTAAATAGATTAAAAAATAAAATAAATTAATTAATTATAATTAATATAAGAGTTAATTGACTAATTTAAATAGATTAAAAAGTATATAATATGAATTTATCTTGAGAATTTATATTTAGTCATAATTAACTGATTTATTTAATTTTTTTAATCTATCTAACTTAATCAACTAGCTTTTATATTAAGGATTAAAGGAGTATGCTCTTTTGACTCCCTTAAGTGATATTAATTTATGAATTTCTGCGAATCTGCGTAATTAATTACTCCATTCGATCCTAAATATAAGAGTTGTATAGAGAGTTTAAGTTAGTCCTAAATATAATACCTCGATCCACTTTGTCTCCTAAAATTCTAATTTCTTTATAAAGTATCCCTTTATGATTGCACATATTACAAGGATCTCTATGTACCAAAGATAGTTCAGATATACATAACTAAAAGGGATATTTTAAGAAAACTAACATACAATTTTGCATATTTTTACGTGACCTTTTATTTTAATAAACGATTAAATACCAATTTATCTTAGAAGTTGTCACGTAAGAGTAATGTCATTTTGGAAGTATTTTATGTTCGATGCCACCCTAAAAATGCTAAAAAAAGGACAATATCACCACCAAATGTTAACAGTCAAGTCAACGTTACTTTTTTAATAGTTATAATGACTTTACTCTATTTTTAGCACTCTTAATAAATTGATATTGAACTAAAAAAAAATTTAGAATAACATTCTTCCTACACGACTTCTGGCCTTTAAAAAAATTGAATACAATTGTGAAAATTACAGGATGATATTCAAATTGTAAAATGTCTTATTTATCTACAATCAAATCTCACTAATGCGCAGGGACTAAACCCTACATCATGGACTCGGATCTTATTTTCTTTAACTTTATAACCATAAAGTAGTTGAAGATCCCTCTTGATCCATTGATATTCAGTTGAAAAGAATAATTAATTGAATCGCACTTTGTGAGGAGAAGAGAAATGCTTTGAAGCAGAGACCATGGCGGCCTCAGGACCTTCCTTATGGGGAGCCTCCACCGTCTTCTTCACCTCATCACCACCATAGAAGCAGACCTTAAAGCTTCTGAAAATGAATGAAACCCTTCTTCTCCTCCTCCTCCTCCTCCTCTTACTCTCACCGTCATCCCCCATTTTGCATCTCTGATCAATCCAAATTTGGAAGAAGAAGAATATATCGGAGTTTTAATTATATGCTGATCGATCTGAATCAACCACACAAACTGTAGAATCTGATGATATGAGTTCAATATTGAATATGCAGTTGATGTATTACTTATAAAAGGACCATGTTTTGTCGTTGAAGAAGCTAATTAATTAACTTGATCAACAAGTATTAAACTTGGTCAACAAGTGTCTTTGATTCTGTCGTTTAATTTCAAAATGAAACTTTCACTTTCTTGAACTTGTCTCAATCTCAAGTTTTATTCTAAACCAAGTGCTAATACGTAATAGTTTGAGAATTATATATGTCTACACAACTTTCTTAGATTCTTCGTTTTATTCATTACTGCGGCCAGTAATATATATACGTGGAAAGTTGGAAACTATGTTGTTCGAAACCGATAATAATGATCCATCTTCTTTTAAAAGTAAAATATTCTGCACGTAAGAGTTATATCACTAATCTATAAATATTAAAAAAATAATTAAATTATATATTTATAGAAATGTGTGTTAGGTTCTTTCCGATATCTTCTTTTTTTTATTTGTAATAGAAATTAACCCCATATAAAAAAATTAGTATATACAATTAATAAAAATAATTTAAAAAAATGTTATTAATTTAAAAGATAAATTGACTTGAGATTTTTTATTTAGAATTAAAATAAATTTTAATTAACTCTTATAACAGAATATTATATTATTGGTTATAGTGCTGCAGTCACATATTAGAAATAATTATAGTACAAGAATCAAAATCCTTGAGCTTTTTTCCCTTCATTCAATGGTCTGGGATATATATCTTTTTGATGAATATTTTTAAAATTAGATTGGTCATTGAAAAGATGCACATCAATTTAACGTTAAGATTTGTAAATTTCACTTTCTGTGACTTTTCCTCTCAACTATAGTAATAGTTTGATAATTATACATGTTTACATCTCACTTTCTTTGATTTGTCGTTTCTTCATGCTCTTTAAGCTTGTAAAGCAATATACATCATGGAAACGGCGCCGTTTGAAATCACTAATAATAATAATAATAATAATAATAATAATAATATACTCATTTTATTTAACAGAGTAGAGTAATTTTGTGAAATAATCTGAATAAAGGAATAATAATACTTAGTAAATGAATAAAATATGACTTACTATTCATTTATTACCCAATAAATGTTTTTTATACCCGAAACATAAACTTCAAGAGAAAAGAAAACTATGATCCTACAACCAAATTTAAGAACTCATATAAGGCATTTACTAAATAATATGACAAAGATATTACTTCAGGGTTTTTTAATATACCCTGAGTCTTTTGTGCTTGCTCGCCAAGGCATCTCAATGTGAAGATTTGCAAAGCTCTTTCCTAACACCAGTGATGTTTTTAGTATCCTATGGGATACCTTTGCCCTTAGTAGCACTCTTGATTGGTTCTTGCTTCGTTCCATCTTCAATGCCAAAGAAACAATCCGCCATTCGTTTTCTCAACTTCAAGCTTCATACATGTAATGTCAACACCAGTGATGTTTTCAGTATCGTATCGTAAGTCTGTCTTAATTTCTGGTCTTGCGTATGTAGTTTTCTTTCAGGTTATCATGTATTGGTTTTATGTGTTTGTATTTTTTTATACAAAAAAAGTTTAGGTAACCGATTTTCCACTAAGATCAAAGTAGACCCCAGGGTTTAGAGAGTACTTATAAAAAATTTATGAAATCACTTACTAAAGGAACCCTCACAACGACAGAAAAAATTAAACTTATGTCTTTGTGGGATATAAACTCATTTTTTACTATATGTACTAACTTTTATCGATGGTTTTATGTGTTTGTTAGTTCTATGTGTACATCGTTCACAAATTAGGCTCTCATGTATGCTTTCTTTCCACATTTGATGTAGTGAGGCTAATCTAGTTTATGTGTTATCTGTTGAAGAAATTGTCTTTTTATATAAAAAAAAACCGTTTTGAAAAACTTAAACTTCTACATTAAAAACATGCTCTTTTATTGTGATGCAAAATCTTCTCAAGTCATTTTGGTTTGAAACACAAACTAACAAAGAAAAAACTAAGTTATTTCCCAAACTAATATTGCCATTACAAGTAAAAAGAGCCTAAATATTAAACCAATAAGCATAGTCTTCACTTGTAAAGACATATTCAACACTTGAATAATGATTTCCGGTTAAATTATAAATTTCAAAGTTTTGTTTATCATTATCAAAATCACGGACATTTACCAGAATAAAAAAATAAGTTTTAAAACTATCTAAGATTACTATTGAAAATAAGTCTTATTATATTGAAAATGCTAAAGATATGACGTACTGAAAATGTAAAAGATTAGCATTCAAAATGTGAAAAATAAGAACCCAAAAATTTTTGGATAAAAAAAAAAAACTACAAGCATTAGTCCAAGTGGAAAGGAAAGAAAACTAACAGGCATTACCCTTTATTTGGATTGAGAGAAAATGAGGGAGGAAAGAAAATTGTGAGAAAAAATTGGGAGGGAGTATTTGTTAATAATGTTGTACAATAATATAATTTATTTATTTTTTATTATATTTAATTTCAAAAAATCATCCACTTTTTTATTTTTTCCTTGATAAATTACAATATTTGGTTTTAAAATATAATAACATGGATATATATATTTATCAAAAAATTTGATTTTAAATTGTTTGATGATATAATGTTGATATAATTTGTGATATTTAATTTGATTTTAAATAATGATATACTTTTATATAACTATAAGAGAATTTTAATCATATAGTTATTTGTCTATTTTCCTTACTCCCTATTTACTCTTGTCTATCAAATCAGAAAGGGTGATGTTTTCTTTCCCGCTTTCTCTCCTCTCCATCTTTTCTCCTCCCATTTTCTTTACCCTCAGCTTTTCTTCCAATCCAAACAAAGCACTAAGCATACGAGGTCTCTAGTTTGAGTTTGTGTGAATGCATAAAATATTTTTGGAAGAGTTACCCCAATTAGTATTGATAATGTTCGAATTTAATTCAATCAGATAACTATATAAAAAATTAATTTAATTTTTTATATTTTTTGACAAAAAGACAAAATGATATTAAAATAACCAAAGTTTTACCTATAACCAAAGCACATAGAGCAAATAACATTAGAAAAAAGTTGAATAAAAGAAACTATGGAAATGTACAAATATGACAAATGGGAAAAGTCCTGAGAAGTGAAAGGATTTCTTATCAGGGGATTGAAGACGTATTCATATCCCTACCATCAATTGTGATGAATTTAGTTCTAACACAGCTGATGTGAAGACTATATGAATGATTCTCCTGGTAGAAATTGGTATGATGGATCCAAAGAAGGGTAGACCTCAAGAAATTTGCCAAATAGTTTTGGACTAGAATGACATTTTTAAATGAATTCCACCAATGGTTATCCTTTAAAATAGATATAACACTGGCAAAACTGAAATCCATTTTTCTTAAATATGTGAAGAAAGATATCCCAACTAGAAATGTTGAAAGAACCCGGGAGAAGCTTGGCTAACAGATTCCAATGTAGTATTAGGAGTGAATGCCAATGATGAGAGTCCCAAGAATGGTATGAATTTCAGCCAAGATTGTCTTAGGGCTGGCTTTAGAGTCCTTTTTTAAATACTATTTCCTATACTTGGAGTCTGTTGTTAATGCAAAAGATATTCTTAGGAATGTTATCTTTTAATTAGCCCCTATAATTTTTAAATATGACCTAATCAGATAATCATATAAAAAATTAATTTAAATATTTTTTAATTTAATTCTAACTAAAAATCATAGTCCTTTTTTAAAAACTATTTCCCATGAGCCGGCAAAAAAAAAGCTATTTCCCATACCTTAACCCAAAATAACTATATAGGATTGGGCCAACCAAGCTACATGTTATTGTTTTAAGTACAGTGAAAATAAGTGTGTGTTTGGGTGAGCGGTGCAGAATTAATTTTGGGCCAAAATCGCGGTTTGGAAAATTTTTACACAAACAGCAATTTTTGTTGAGAATTGATTTTGGACAAAACCTCGGTTTGAAAACTAGATTTTGAATAAGCTACTGAAAATAGCTTTTTCTTTGAAACCTAGGTTTTGGATTATCCAATTACTATTATAATCTTACTTTTTCTTACACCCTCTCTCCTCTCTCCTCTCTTTTCTCTATTATCTCTCCTCTCTCTTCTCTTATCTCTCTTTTTCTCTTTCTTCTCTCCTCTCTTATCTCTCTTTTTCTCTCTCCTCTCTCCTCTCTACACTCTCTTCTCTCTCCTCTTTCTTCTCTATCATCTTTCATCTCTCTTACTTTTAATCATATCATACCCTTTTTAGTAATTTACCAATATAAAAAGTGATTCTACTACTAATCATCCAAATATCTTTATTCCCAAAATCTATTCTACCCAAAATCTATTCTCCAGAATCTATTCTTCCCAGAATCTATTCTCCAAAAGCTAATCCAAACACACCCTAAATAAAGTAGACAAAATTTTAGATTCCAAGGTGATAAGAATTAATGTGGGCAACGATATGATGTTGCACCAACAAAGGCTAATTATCTCTATGACCAAAGAAGAGGAATATTCATATATACAAATTCATCTCTAATTTCAAAACACATACCTAACAGCCTCATCAACCCCAAAGATATCAAAACCTAATCTCATTTTCTTGGTCCTCTATCTTGCCTTTTCCATGTATAATCATGCTTTTGTTGTCACATGGAGTCATTCAAAACATTTGAATTAAATAAAAAAACAACTTTTTTAAGAGATTGAAGAGTTTTAGGTTGAAAAAAAAAAAATATCACCATTTACAAAGGAGAAAGACGTATGAAGACTACTTAAATATGAGAATCTAGAAATAGCATTTTCAAAATGGTTTAATTCTTATCAAATTTTGAGAGACTATTCTTGATGAATTTAGTTTTTTAATTAACTTAATTGCCTTAATGTAAAAAACACTCACTACTGCTGGCGATCTAAGATACAATGCTAGTTACCACCACCAACGCTCCGATGATTAAAAATTTTTAGAAAAATTATATTTAACTCTCATATAATTAATTTAATTATAAAATTTTTTTAACAAATTATCAAACGACTATAAAGTACTATGATATTTATAATTATTTTTTTCCTATGGTGGGAGGTAGTCACTTTTCTTGTTACTTCTTTTTGCCGAATATTAAGTAATGGTTGGGATCCCCAGGTTTTCATGGTGTTAAGAAATAAAAGTGGTTAAAGATAATCATTAATGGATTATTTCAGAGAATAATAAGTGAAAAATATGGATGACAACTATAGAAGTTAAAAGAATATGGAAGACAATTCTTTTTTTTTTTTGTACCAAAAAAAAAGAAAAGAGGTATAAAACATAAAAAAAGAATTAGCTTAAACAAGAGCTTTATGGAGCACTTTATTAAAGGCAAAAGTTCCCTTAATGCTTTTATTTTGCATAAAATTTTAATTTGATTTTTCTAATTTTATAAAATAATTTTTTAATCCCTTAACTTTAACATCCGATACTCTCAAATGATAATTTTTTTTTATTTTATGGTTAATCAATATTATTTTTAAAAATTAATCTTTGTATATAAACATTTGAAAATATTTTATTAATGTTTAAACTTTTAATATTAGCATTTTTTTATTAATGATGTTAGATTTAGCCCACAGAAGACACTTTATAAATTAAATTAACAACAAAATGAACTAGAAATTATTATTTTGATAGATAATATCATATGCAATACACCACACATGTTTTCCGCATTAATAACTAGTATTAAATACAAATTTAGTACAAATCTTTTTTTATAAGAGTTAAATTAAATTATATAAATGTTGGAACATAAACCCACTCTCTCACACACACACAAGTTTGAACTTGGGACTTTTGGCCAAAGGCCAGATGTGGACGACTGGTCCACAAATCTTATATAAATTTGTTTACTTACAAATATATAAAACCTCAATAATGAAAGAAAGCTTTATGGCTGAAATTGATAAGAAAATGTCATAAATATAATTTTTTATTGGAAAGATCATATTATAGTGATCTATATTTTTTTCTCTATTAATTTGATAGTAGTATATTTTTCTCTCTTAATTAAATAATTAGATTTTGCTTTGTTAATATTATTAGTACCCGTAACTTCACTCTGTTAGTATGGTTAACTCATATACAAGAATTATATGAGTTAACGATATTGATATACTAATATAATAAAATTAAAGATTTAATTAAGAGAAAAAAATATAGGTACTAAATTTAAAATTTAAGAAAAGTATAAGTACCTATAATATATGGTTTTTCAACTTTTATTAATAATGATTTAAGCTATATCAAAATCAGATAGGCTTATCCAAAATATGATTTTGCTTATGGAATAAAAAATAATTTTTCCACCAATACATTTTCCCCCTAATAGCTATTTATATTACATGATTGTTTGTGAATAATCTTTTTTTTTTATAATTCTCCTATACTTGATAATATGATTTAAAAAAAGTACAGAATACCGAATGGCTTATAGGGTGGTTATAAAAAATATTACTCTTTTTTTTCTAAATTAGTTTGTATGTCCAATATTTTTCATGAATTATATGATATAAGCTATATGGTTTGTGAATTATGAATAATGTTATTTTTTAACAATTTTTTATATTACATTGCATGTGAGTCTTATACATTATATAAAATTAGTTAAAGTATACGCTTGATCCTTTATATTTGTATCAAATTTTATTTTAGTCCTTTAAATTTAAAAAATATATTTTTATTCTCTTAAATTTAACACCGTTAACTTTACTAATGAAAAACACTTATTCAACAAATTATTTAAATAATGACTCGGCAATTAATTAATTATGAAGTAATCTAAATTTTAATTTTAATTTTAATTCTTTAAATTTTTTAATATAATTAGTTTTATATTTTAAAATTAAAAACAACCTTATGTAAATGTAAAAATCTGGGACTATTACGTTGCTATTCCTCTTAAATATATTTTAAATTAAAAATTAATATATTAGGATTTGAAATTTGAGTCAATACTTTTTATTTGCTTACTCATCATATGTTGAGTCAACGTCTGCCATTAATGTAGTTAACGGTATTAAATTTAAGGGACTAAAATTATACTTTTTAAACTTAAGAGACGATAGTGAAACTTAATACAAATATAAATGGTCAAATATATACTTTACCCTTATTAATACTCCTACAACAATAATAAAGTAAATGAGATAGAGGAAATTAAGAAATATGATTAGAGTATTTAAAAAAAATATACCGTATTAACTAATTTTTTAATCTAATTAAATTAGTTAAATAAATCTTAATAAAGAATTATAGAGTAACATTAATTCTTTTAACATTTATGTATACTCTTAGACTTAATTTATATTATATTTTATAGGATACTTATTGGTAATTTTTTGTGATTTCTTACATAACTAGAATCTGCCCCATGCAATGCATATAATGGTATTTTTGGCTCTCCTATTTTCATAATATCTTAATTTCTCCCCACGCTAAGAAATATTTCTCCGTGTAAATTGTCAAATGTATTAAATATTTTTGAAAATATAGAAAATGAAGTTATTGAGATATTAATGGCCCAATAATATAGATTGTGTAAATTAATAAAATCATATTGTCAAATATAAATATTTAAAAAGAATTATGACATTAACTGGGTATTAATATTCTATTAACTTATATTATAAAAAGATTCAAATATAATTATAAAACTTGAATTGGCATATTTATTATTGAATTGAGTATTATAAAATTTATATATATAATTGATGATTAATTGATTGATAGTTGATATTCCCGATCAACGAAAAAAATAATAATGTTTAATAAAGAATATTATTGCTCTATTTTAATACCTAATATATTTTTATTTTATTTCGAAGGACCTACTAGTACTATAATTTTTTTTGAATCCTATTACTAGATAAATGAGTAACCGATTAATCCAGTCTCACCCGACAAAAGTCCACTTAAGGGGCTAGGATGTCCCAATAAAAGTTTTCTCAAGGATCAAACTAGATATAGCTGATTAATAAATGGTTAAGGTATCTACCACCACAGCCAACTCTAGTTGGTTAATACTCGATACTTTTGTAAGGATATTTTATTTTTTTTAAAATGCCATCTAATCTAAATCTACTAATGTAGTCCTTGGTTGTGTTTGAATTATATTCTGATAAATATGTATATATTTAGTTTAACTTCTAGAAAATATATTGTGAAAAAAATTAATTTTAAAAAATAGATTTTATATAAAAAATGACTTTGAAAAAATAAATAATTAGATAGTTATTATTAGAATAATTTTTTTAATAAATAAATTATCAAAAATAGTATGAGATAAAATAATAATTACATAAAGTATAATTTTAAATTTATATTTTTTATTTGATATTAAAATAATAAATAATATTGAGGATGTTTATATGATTATTATTAGAATTATAAATTAGTAAAAAAATATAAATTAATATGATAGTTTGATAATTAAGTAGAGGACAAATTTTAATTCATATTTTTTGTTTAAAATAACACAAATAAATAATATATGTACATACGTAAGACTAATCTATTATTTACGTAATTAATTAATATTTTTTTAGAAAAAAAATTAATTAATAATCAATGTGTTTATATATATTTTTTATAAAATAAATACATAAGGAAAAGACCACGTTTTTTCTTGGTATTTTGGGTAGATAAATTCTGACACGGTAATAATGAGCCAACCCAATATTCGAAAAGTAGAAAATTTTCACTTCTGGACCCAAAACCAGTTTTGGCAAAAATATTGTGAAATCATGGTTTACATTTCTAGAAGTGTGAGGTGCCCAAATATACACTAAATGTTGAGTAAAATATATTTTGAATAATAAATTCTAATTAAAATAAATTTTAGAGAATTGATTATTTTAAAATATCTTTTATTTATATTAAAACTATCTAAAAAATATTATTTAGATAGCTTATATTAAAGAAAAATTGTATTTAAGTCGTATATAAAAAATTTAATTAAAAAAACTCAAAAAATTATTAAATTATTGTGAAGTCTTTAGACCTGTGGTTAATTTTTTTAAATTATAAAATAATAAAATTGCCCCTATAAAAAAATAACTCAATCAATAGGAATACAATTTAATAGAAAAAACAACTCAAATAAAAAAAAATAATAATTTAAATAATACGAATGATAACTCCTAAAAAAATGAATAACCGTTGGAAGATGAAAAAATAATAGTTGAAATATTTTTTTTAATAGTAATTTTGTTATTTTATAACTCAAAAAATTTAATTTTAAATCCCATCAAATTTTATAGTAATTTAATAATTTTTTAATATGTTTTTATAATTAATTTTTTTGTATGGAGTTTAAAAATAATTTTTTCTATATTCAAATTATAATTTTAATAAAAAATTGATTATAAAAAAAAAGGGAGGTTTGGGTAGCTTTTATCCTGTTTGTACCTAAGCTAACACACTTCTTCCCCAAGAGAAAATGAACCTGGTCAACAACTTGACAGAATCAAAAGGATGGGATCGGTGCAGTAGAATAGTGAGAGAAAGTAACCATCTTCCATTCGCTGATACTCCCCATTTAGACGGTGACACCCGCCACATCATCATCCAATGCCCTTTCTCCACGTCACCCCTCCCATTCCTTGTTATTTTGTCAGACGGGTCAGATCTTTTCATCGTCCTCTTATCCGACGGCCGTGTTTCCAGTTCTAGACTCTTCCCCTCATTAACTATAGGGGCTTAGAGAGAGAGAGAGAGAGAGAGAGGGTTAAGTTTTAACCATGGTTAGTTTCTTAACCGGACTTGACGAGTTTGGCTTAAAGAACCTTCCTCGGAGGTCGCCCAGAGCGAGCGAGAGGAGAGAGAGAGAGAGAAGTAAGAAAGGAACAGAAGATTGAGAGAAGGATTTGGGATTGTCGCTTGGACAAGAAATCCCATTCCGAGTCGACTCGTCCTTGTCCCTGGCCTTTGATCATCGCTGTATTTCTACCGTTCTCGTCGTCCTCAGATTGGGATAGGGTTCCTTCGTCATAACCCTCTCCAATTTGTCCTCCAATTTCCTCCAACCGCAGGTCACGTCTGGGATTTGTTACTTCATTCAGATCTCGCATTGGAGGTGAGTTCTTTTTTTTTTTTTACATTTATGGGGGTCAATTTGATATCTTGATAGGGTATTTACATTTACATCTGATTCCTCTCTCTGGCGTTTCCAATGGAGTTTCTTTTGGTTTTTCTGAGCGACCATTGTGTTTTTTTACAGCTGGGGTACTGTGCTAATGTTGGTTTTGATGGTAGTTTTATCTTATTTTAATGGATAAAATGTACCAAATCAGCTGGGGTCTAGCTTACTTTTACTAGTTTTGGTTTTTCTGATTCCCAGGTGATGGCATATTGGGGCTTTTTCTTAGCACACAAACTGAACGCTTCGAGTTATGAAAGCATTTCATTTCCGAGATTTCTCACTTGTTTTTTTTAGTGAAATATTTACTGCTTGATGAAGTGATTGTAGTTGTTTTAATGATTATGAATTGATGATTAACTTGAATCCTAAGTTTTCTAGGAAAGCTTAAGCTATAGTTAGTAGGTGCAAAACACAAGCCTCCGCAGTTTTCGAGTTTTCCAGAATTAAAACTTAGCTTATGCATGTAGTAGTAGCTTTCCATAATTAATGTTGCATGTCTTCTATTTCAGATCAACTAAACTCATTCGGTGTTCAATGCTTTGATTTTCTGTGTAAAATTTGTATTCATTTTTTGTATCTGACTTTGAATTTCGATTTAATCTCCAAACGTATGCAGATTTGGATTTTTTTCCATCTGGTCGTGATGGCCCTCTAAAGTAGCAATCCCAGAGTATCAATTATTTACTCTATTGCTGGTTTGGTCCTTCTCTTTTCTCTCTTGTGGATCCGTTGTGAGATTGGGTACTTCCCTTTTGGTTAATGATCATTGCGGAACAAGGAATTGGTCTTCCACGATCATCATTGGCTCTGGAGCTTGGCAACTTGTGGGGAGGGAAGAAACTCTCTTCCACTGCCATCTCTGTTGCCTTCTGCAAAGCCATCTGATCCCAGCCAAAGTTGATGTCTCGGAAACTGGACAGCCCTGTTCAAACCCAGATGGCCGTGTCAGTCATGAGAAGTCCACTTGGTGGGGAATACCATGGGAGCAGCAGTGTGCAAGGGAGGCAACCTGCTGGAAGGAGACAAGTTTTTGTGCAAACTGAAACTGGGTGTGTCTTGGGCTTGGAATTGGAACGAAGTGACAATGCCCATACTGTGAAGAGGAAGTTACAGCTTGCACTTAACGTTCCAACAGAGGAGAGCTCACTGACATTTGGAGATACTGTTTTGAAGAATGATCTTAGTGCTATTCGTAATGGTTCTCCCCTTTTCCTTACCCGGAATATTATGCACAGAAGCTCATCCACACCTTGTCTGTCTCCCACTGGAAGGGATATTCAACACAGGGATAAGAGTGGTCCTATTGAGATCTTAGGGCAATCAAATCGCCTTGACAGAATGAAAGAACTGGCCAAGGAAATTATGAAGGCAATAAAAATAGGAATTGATCCTATTCCTGTTCATGGTGGGCTTGGAGGTGCGTACTATTTCAGGAACAGCAGAGGTGACAGTGTTGCAATTGTTAAACCAACAGATGAGGAGCCTTTGGCTCCAAACAATCCAAAAGGCTTTGTTGGTAAAGCTCTTGGACAACCAGGTTTGAAGCGTTCAGTTCGAGTTGGTGAGACAGGGTTTAGGGAAGTTGCAGCTTATCTCCTTGACTACAAACATTTTGCAAATGTTCCCCCAACTGCCTTGGTGAAGATTACTCACTCAATCTTCAATGTCAATGATGGGGTCAATGGGAACAATTTCCAGAGGAAGAGGCTAGTTAGCAAGATTGCATCTTTCCAGCAGTTCATACCTCATGATTTTGATGCCAGTGATCATGGGACATCTAGCTTCCCAGTCGCAGCTGTGCATCGTATAGGGATTTTAGACATAAGGATTCTTAACACAGATAGGCATGCTGGGAATTTGTTAGTTAGGAAACTTGAAGTAGGAAAATTTTGTCAGGTGGAGCTAATTCCTATTGATCATGGGCTTTGTCTGCCTGAAACTTTGGAGGACCCTTATTTTGAGTGGATTCATTGGCCTCAGGCTTCAATTCCGTTCTCTGAAGATGACCTTGAATACATTAAGAATCTTGAACCTGCTAGAGATTGTGACATGTTACGGAGGGAATTGCCCATGATTCGAGAAGCTTGTTTGAGGGTCTTGGTACTTTGCACCATTTTCCTCAAGGAGGCTGCTGCTTTTGGTCTGTGTCTTGCTGAAATTGGTGAGATGATGACTAGGGAATTCCATCGTGGGGAGGAGGAGCCCAGTGAACTCGAGGTTATATGTTTGGAGGCAAGGAAGATGTTAGCTGAGAGAAGAGTGGAGCTTTCTCCAAGGAGGACTGAGCTGGGAGATGAGGAATTCCAGTTTGATTTAGACTATGATGAAGTTGGGTCCGATTTTGCTCCAAAGATCTCTGTTGATGATTTTTATAGCAGGACATGGTTTCAGCCTGGACTTGTTAATGGGCATGGTCGCAACTCACTTTCAAAACTAGAGGAGACTATAGAGGAGGAAAGCGATGGTGAAGGTGTAGGGCTTGTCACCCTTCCTTCTCAAGAAGGAAACCCAACTATTTCTAAAATTTCAACGTCACTTAAAATTACTGTGTTAGATGAGAAAGACCAGAAACACCAGAAATCTTCAGCAGGGAAAGTTGATACTGGCTATTTTAGTAATACATCAACATCTGGTCATAAGAGTGCCAATGAGCAGCTTCCTGCAAGCATAAGCTTTGTGAAGCTGGCAGATATGACTGAAGATGAGTGGAATGTGTTTCTAGAGAAGTTTAAGGAGCTTCTGCATCCGGCATTTGCCGAAAGGAAATCGATAACTCTAGGTCAAAGGCAGAGACAGAGGCTTGGTACTTCATGCCAGTTTTGAAGTTGAGAGCAATATGGTAATGACATATGATAGAGAAGACTATAGAATGAAGAATAAAGGCTTTATAGGTATAACAGAATGAAGGAGTTGTTAGGAGAGGATGGGTATGGGTTGGAAGCTTGGAATGAGAGTGCTTGTAGTTGGAGGAGAGAACACGAAGTAGTGCTGTAAATATTCTTGGCGTTTGCCCAGTAGTAAGCCTTGTAGGTTGTGTTTTTATATGATCTCTTCTTTTTTTGTTTGCCGAGTTTCCTAGGACATGTTTGATAAATAATTTTTAGCCTTCTTGAAATGAAACTTCATGTATATAAAGAAACCTGTGTTCCCGTTTGTTTTGATTTTGATTATCAGTCTACCTGCTTTCACTGGGATTCTAGGGTTTAGGTAAGTATCACTGTGGCTGATATGAAAGTTGTTTTTGTTTAATATTTAGTTTTGGAAGTGGAAGTAATGGTTTATAAGAAACACAAGTGGTTCTTTCCTTCATGATGAGCAAGGACAAAATCTGTGGGACTGGGAGGTAAATATTTAAGATATCAATGTAGTAGGTTAAGTGATGTTATTGGAGATAACTTTGTCTCGAAATTCAAAAGAATGATGCAGGGATAATACAATTTTGTTCCCTTAAATTTATTTTTATTTTGATTTTAGTTTCTTAAATTTTAAATCAATTCCTCTAATTTATTTTTGTTTAAAATATTAATTTTTATAATTAAATAAGTATTTAGATTATTTTCCTTTTTAAAGATAAAGACTTATGGTTTAACATTTGAGGAATTAAATCTTTTAACTTATATTAACCTTTAATTTTATCTTATCAAGGAAAGAAATGTTGATGAAACTTGTTTTTTTTCTAGAATGAAGTCTCCTTTAGGCGGTAGTGGTGGGGTTGGGGAATCAACAATCATCCTCTATTTTGTTTCTTGTCTTCTCCCTTGTTTTGTTCTTTCTCTTTGCATTGTCATCAACATCATCAATTCATTGTACGCATAATATTTTTGTTGATATTAAGTATTTAAAAAATATTTTGAGAAAGGAAAGAAACTCAAGGGATGAAATTTATTTCTGGTTTTTTAGTTTAGCAGTCAAAATTAATGACATGGGAGCCATCAATTTCATTAGGTAAAATAAGTAATTGGGTGCTGTCAAATTGGTGACGAATGAATTGACTAGGAACTTGAAGATAAAGCTGCAAGCTCATAGCACTTGGTTTTGATCTCACTTAAGATCTAGAATGTCATTTTCAACAATTTTTATATTCCAAGTTAGCTAAAAAGCAGGATAAACAGAGAGATTCACCAAAGATATAGTTCACTATTAGCTTTTTGTGGGCCTAAGTGTATTTTTCTTATTAGATTGTCTACCTATGATGATTATATTTTGACCATGGTTAGCATGCTGGGTTATATTATATTTTATAAAACTTAGTTTTGACACAACTGTTCAGATCAAATTGTTCAAATTCTTAAATCTTAGAACGGAAAATTGTTGAAAAATTAACTATTATAAAATTTATTATCTAAAAATATCTAAAGACTTAGATTCTTAAATAGATACATTTAACTAAAAATATATTGTATATAATTAAAAAAAATTATATTTACTAAAGACTAGTTACACCCTAGTATTTAAACAAATTCTATATTCTTTTTAAGTAATAATTTATAATAAGATTTTTTTAATCTTAAAATCCAACTGATTTGACAGTATATTTTATAATAAAATAAGTTATAAATTTTTATCCTCACCAATTTAAATCTTGTATGAATCAATATATAAAAGTAGTTGAGTTATAAATTTACTTTAAAAATTTTGATTCAAGTGTAATGTTATCTCAAAAAATTATTTTGTGTTTAATGTTACTTAGATTTTAAAATAAAATAATATTTTTTTTATTAAAAAATTAATATTAACTATTAATGTTTTAACGATAAAAATAATATTATTCTATTTTAAATATTTTTAGTATAAATTTAAACTAAAAAAACCTTTTAAAGTAATATTGCTATTGAATGAAAAGGGACAAATTTACACCAAACCCTATGAAACTAGTTGGAGGATGTTGTGGGAAATTGAAAAGTGAGGTTGGATGAAGTGGAAGGCTAATGTGTCTGTAGGTATGGTGACTGATTATTATTGTTCTGTCACTTGCTTTTGAAGGTGGCCAGTGATGATGGCCGCCTATTGACTAATGTGGATGTGAAGCTTTTTATGGTTTTTGAATGCAAGCTATAAAGGAGACAAAAGGCGAGTAACACTGAGCCTTGTTTGGTTCTCCCCTTAATTAGTATCCCGAAGCTAACTGATTGTGAAGTCTTTGATTCCTAATGAACAGGAGACATTAAGGCATTATTTGATTCCTGAAAAAGAACTTGTATTGATCTCTCATAAAGTTTCTGCTTCCAAACATGGCATAGAATTAAGGTACAGGCATCACTTGGAAGAGTTCTTTCCTAGTCTGTCTAATATACCGACTTGATAGTTAAAAGTTTTGAAAAGTTAGAGAGAACACCAATTAAAAAAAAAAAAAAAAGAAAAAGAAAAAAGAAAATAGTTTCTTCCCTTGATAGTTAAAAGTTTTGAAAAGTGATTCTTCATTTGACTTGTTATCAGCAACAATTAGTTTGTATTCATGCTTCATTATTAAAAGGCTTGGCGTACGCAAAAAATTTCTGTTGGGAGATTTACTTACTATAGTCAGGTGCGCGATACGGGTCGGATCCGGATACAATCGGGGCAAAAACTCCGGTGAACCGGGTGGACAACTAAAAAAAAAAAAAAAGGCTTGGGGTACATATACACATAGACTCCTCATACTTTTAATATAAAATTTATTTATCTAAATTTAATTAAATTAAAAAAATAAGTTAATATAACATATTTTTTTAACACTCTAATTATATTTTCTTTAACTCCCTCTATTTTTCTCTTATTTAATTATTATTGATAGAATATCAATAGAGATAATTTAAAAAAATTGATAAATATATAAAATATATATTTTATTTGAGATTAAAATTAACTCATCAATTATATTATATATTAAGGACTAAAGAAGTATATTGTATATAAGAATTGAAAAAAATAAATGGAAAACTACTTCTTAACCTTCTATGATCATAAAATGGGCAAGCCCCTATGTTCAGCTTGCCATAAGATAGTGAGATCGGGTTAATTTTTTCAACCCGCTAAGATGTGCGTCATATAAGCCTATTTTATATGATCTGCCTAAACTTACAAGTTAACTCGTATTACTAGCTCTCTATATCTTAAATTTTTTAATATAAATTTTGTTTAAGTAAAACAAAAAATCTATCCATCTTCCCATTAGGAAGGAGTGATGAGTCAAATTAGTGATTTCAAATATTCCCTTTAAATTATAAATATAAGAATTAAATAATTAATTTATATAAATTAATAAATTAATTATTTATAAAAAAACGCATGTTCGTACCTCTTGACAGAAATCACATTCCTTGATGCAACAAACCCCTCTTTAAGAATAAATTAAATTTTTCTAATTAGATATTATATTTTGAAAGAGGAAGCATCCATATCCAATATTTGTAAAAGGAAAGAGAGCTATGGAAAGAGACAGTTTTTTAAACTTGAAGATTAATTATTTGTGGTAAAATCATAACAAGAAATATGGGGGCGATTCATTTGTCTCACAACAAGGGACATATTGAGTGCTCACTTCGCTAGCAAATGTTTTGTCGCCGTAAATAGGTCAAAAGATTTTGAACGGTTCTAACTATGTTGAACTTGGCACGCCGACACTTTTTGGAATTGGAATGTCTTCGTAATAATAAATGCACATGGATCATGATGCAATAAAGAAAATAAAACCAAAAAGAAAAGTGTGTTGAAACAATCTTTTTATGACTTAAATAACCTTAATCGTATAATTTTTTTTTCTAAATATAAATATTTTTTTATTGGAGGTGATATTCGAAATATTGATGAGCACCAATTATAAATATCTCTTTTAGTTAAGATTAAAATATTAATTTATTATATTACGATAGACTAACTTTTTATATTAGATCTCATGTAAGCAAAACATATTTTGATAAACAGTGTTAAATATGACAATGTGGATAGACATGGGAGATTAGTATCTTTTTTTTCTTCTTCTGTTTTTCCTTTCTAATATATCAAAAAAATAGAATTAAACTTATAATTTTCCACTTATAATAGAGTTTTTACACCATTAAATCACAAAATCATTGGCAATTTATTCTAATTTTGTGAAAAGTAGGACAATTTATGATCCAATTGGGCATGTTTCAAGGTAAAATGTTATTACAGATTGCACAGTTAAATTCTGTTGCATCTTGGGCTTGTGGTTTGAGACCGTTAAGTTATGTTGGGGATGAACATTTTCCCCCATAATCATAAATCCAAGTTATCAACAGAGATTAGTCCGAGTGGTAAGCGGTTTGGTATCGCTTAAGCGAGGTCTCGAGTTCGAGCCTTAGCGTACGCAAAAAATTTTCATTGGGAGACTCACCCACTATAGCCAGGTGCATGACACGGGTCGAATCCGGATGTAGTCGGGGTAAAGCTCCGGTGAACCAGGTGGGCAACCAAAAAAAAATAAATAAATAAATAAATAAATAAATCAAAGTCCTACCAACACAAGTTAACACATATGGTCGAGGGTATGTATCTTTTAACTATTACTCTCAAGTTTGATTCTTGGAGGATAGAAATAGAGCTGGCGTGCTTGGAAATGTCACCCCCGTAACTAGGTCTCTGAAGTATTCGGGAGATTAGTCTCTCACCTATCGAGTGGGGGATACTCTGGTATAAAAAAAATAAAAAATAAAAAAAAATAAAGATAAGTCTTGGGGAGTACTATTTTGTTATAGTTAAAGTAGTGACGTTTGTGAAGGCATTTTAGTTCTTGAGTACATAGGTTTATACTTGAGGGTAATTGATAACTTGCTTTACATAACATTAATATCGCTTAGAAAGAAGATAAACTTTACCCTATCTTTGAATCGTATGTGAGTCTAATCCTATTCTAAAAATTTGTATAAAAGAAAGAAAGAAAGCCAAGTGCAGATTTAAAATTTTAATTCATCATAAAGACCAGCATGGTTGGTGGCCTTGGCATTAAATCAAAGCCATTATTTTTTGGTGGTTGGCTTGTGACTAAAGTTATCATTATTCAAAAGAATAATAAATGCAAAAATTAGTCTTTTTTAACTTATAATTATGGATTAGTTTTTTTTTAATTTTATTCTTTTTAAATTTGAGTATAACTCTAACAAATCCTTTATTTATTTTTATATATTTATTTAATTGAATCAAATTTAAATATTATTAGACTAATTAAAAGCAACTCTTTTAAATATATATTTTTTTATTTACAGGGACTCAACTCTAACATAGTTATGAACTTTTAGATTTAATTTTATTAGAAATGATTTTTAATTTTTTTATTATTTGTTTTTGAATTCATACCATATTATTTACTAGGTTTTAAAGTTTGAGTTGGATGACATGACATTCTAACACACGTCATATCAAAATAAATAGTAAGCATTAGTTAATGACAAGCTATCCTAGTGACATTGCTATTTTTATCCTAAATTTAAACTTAAAACTATTTAGTACTTAGCTATTCAGACAATTAAAAAGAGAAAAGAAAACAAAAATCTTGGTTTCGAATTGGAAAAACAAAAAGGAAAAAGGTAATGATATGCTAACTTCATCTAACAGCACTCAGCACATTACAGAAATTATACATTGAACTTTCATTTTACATTCTTATTGGTTCAATGCACTTGCTTTACCAACAAACGTATAGTGTTATAACTGCAAACACTAAGACTTAAATAATCTCCCAAATAGGAAGCAACACACTTTATTTATTGTGGAAATAATGATACTCTATCATTGTACACAGGACAAAAAGGAAAAATAAAGAAACATCACCCAAAAATCCTTCAACAAAAAACAAAAAACAAAAAACTGGAGTTTTTAGCTTTAATTATACATATATATATTTACCTGCTCAACCACAATAGAAAATTGAAAATTTTCCCCCTTCAAATCCAACTGAAATATTTTTAACTGAAAAAAAAGGAAATCATAATGGGTCCCAAATAAGGGACTTAATTACCTAAAAATCCTAATAACAATTAATGATCTAACAATGATAAGTTTCAATGCAGGAATTAACAATAAGTTTATACTGCTTGAGACCTTTGGGTAATTAAATCTCTTCTTTAGGACCTTATAATAATTCCCTGAAAAAATTTCTCATCATGTGGGGTCTTAAAAATGATAGATATACGCAGCGTTACTCTTATAAGAAGAAAGACTGTGTTCATAATTTAAACCCGTGCAACTTTCAAATCACATGACAACAACTTTACCATTGCTCTGAGACTCACATTCTAAATATTTGTAACTGAATCCAATAAAAAGTTTTTTAGATAGACTCATGACTTCTAATGAGAAGAAATGTAGAATCTCTCTCTCTCTCTCTTCTTATTGGACTGTGCATTAGTTGCAGAAGATTCAAGTTGGTAATTTGAAGTACCAACTCAATAAAAATCAAAGTGTTTATAAGAATCTCTTATAGAATAATTTGTATCGTTAGATATGCCTCCAAGGTCTTTCAGCTAGGCTTACACACTCAGAGTGCCTATAGCAATCCACAAGGTGGTCAATGGTCAAACCAGCAGCTTGCATGAAAGAGTGAACTATGACTGGGCCCACAAACCTAAACCCTCTCTTGACCAAGTCCTTGCTTATGGCCTCTGCCTTTGGTGATCTCAGTGGAACATTCCTTGGATATTTGTATCTGTTAATGCTTGGTTTGTGGTTTACTTGCCCCCATATGTAGTTACTGAATGACCCACATTCCCTTACAATCTGTTCACAAACATTCAAATTCATATTATTAGATTCTTCATTAGCCACCAAGGTCATGATATTCAACATGTTACTTAGATTGTTATCTTGTACTTCCCCTCTTATCATTTTTATAAGACCGAGGAATTAATATAAGATCTTAAGTAAATGATTTAATTATTCAAACATTCTAATATAATTGAGAACCTATCAATGATAACTTTTAGTGTAAAAATTGATAATAAGATTATAGTGCTTAGAAATTTTTAGTAATTAAATACCTTTCTTAAAATCTTACAGTAATTCCTCATTTTTATAAAAGTCTGGTTAACAACTTTACTGAGCTTAAGGAAATTAGTTAAAGATAGTTAAGTGTTAAAACTTTTAACACCTTCCTCAAAAGGTCTTGTATTAAGGACTTCATAAATAGAACTGGAGGGAGTATTTTAGAAAAATTAATCTTTTAATCCCTATAGTTTTAATTTAGTTGTGACTCAATTTTTAAATTTTCACTCAATATAACTCAGTTCATATAGTTTTGGCTCAATTGAAATTAAAAATTTAAACTTTAACTTATTACAACTCACTCCCTATAGTTTTAACTATTTAAAACTTTAGTCTTTAAGTTTCATGAAATATATAATTTTAATTTTTAAAATATAAGGACTAATATTTTGAATGGTTAAATTATGGAGACTGAGCTATAATAGAGTCAGAATTATCGTGTTGAGTTTTACTGAACTAAAGTTTAAGGATTAAATTATAATCAAAAGTACGTAGAAAAAAATTAATTTTCCCGAGTACTTTTTAGTACAATGTAATGTTCCCTGATGCACAAGATAATGGGATCATAACAAACAGAACTGGAGTTGAAGTGAGGATAGAAAAATTGAAGGAAAGTCCATATAAGCAAAGTGGGACCCACTCCTCCCTTCTTTCTCTAGTGACAATTTAGAAGATTCGAACTAATAGTGGGTTTGAATACTTACCTTCACTATGCATTTGGCATTGTCTACTATGCATCTTACTCTGCTTTCTGCTAGTGAAAGGGCTTTGTTTGATTCTATCTCCATTATGTCTTTCTCCTCCATTTTTGCAACTGTGTGAGGATCAAATCCAGCAAAAACTTCTCTGTAAAAAGCATAATATTATTTTATCAGCTTCACAATATATACTGAAACTATGATTTTGTTTCAAAAACAAAAATGTGAGTACCTGAGAATTTCTTTCCTTTTCAGAATTTCTGTCCAGTTATAGTCCATCAACAAACCAGACATTGCAAGCAGCTCAAACAATTTGCTGTTTTCATGATTCAACCGATTAAGACAGATCACAATACAGTGATTAATAACATGGATAGAAACTAGTTGCTATTTTAAGGGAAATTACTGTGAGATCCTAAAAAAATAATGTAATTATTAAAAAGTCCCACAAGTGAATAACATTGATATGTTATTTTTTTTACTGAAACTTGTTATTGTATATTGGTCACTCATTCTGGGACTTTTTTGCATTTATATTCTTTCCTTAGAACATCACGGTGATTTTCCCATAATTTTAATTCTATGATGTACTTACTTGTCATCATAAGCTGGAACTCCCCAACACTCATCATGAAATTCTATGTATACCTTATCTGCACAATACCTCTGTCATTTTCATACTGTAATTGTTGTTACTAAACTAAAATTTCATGTAAAGTATGCAGTAAAAGCTTTCATCATTCTCTAAAAAGGGCAATCAAGGTAATTATTTAACAAGCTACTTCATATATCCTTGTAATCTACTCCTTCGGTCATTAATATGAGAGATACTTAGAGAGTTAGATTGGGTCCTAAATATAAGACTTTAAACTATTTTATATATAATATTAATCATTTTTCTCCAAACTAATTTACTTAACTTATAAATTGATATATAATCTAATGTTATATATGAGTATTTTGGGGAGATTATGTCACATTGGTTATAATTAATTTATTTAACTTTCTTAATCTACCAAAATTAGTCAACTAGGTCTTATATTAAATACCGAATTATATATGCTAACTTTGACTTTAGCCTTTTAGTTGTAGATCAGAACCTCACTTAGAACAACTTAATTATCAGCTTCAATAATGCTGAAGAAGAGAACATCATCAAACTTTTTCCAAAGTGATCAACAAATATATTGGAACTGAGAAATTAAAAATTAAACTGAACATACCACTGTTCTTTGTGATCCAATTGCACCTTCTCAATTCACCAGGCTCAGTAAGATTATTCTGTTGACTTGGTGGTTGCTGCTGCTGATGCTGTGAAGTTTTAGTTGCAGGAGGAGGCTCTTTCTCGTGGGGTGAAATCAAACGAAGAGCCAAAGAAATCTTCTGGTCTAATGGTGTGAGAGAATCTGCTGTGAGTGAAGAATCATTTGAGTTCTGAGAGAGAGAGAGAGACAATGAAGATAAGGATAATGATGAAGTGCTTTTCTGAAGCCCAATTGGATACACTTTCTTGAAGTATTTAGGGAAAAAGCTCTGGCTTGGTTGTTTCTGTGCTGTCTCTTTGACACTTTTGCTCCTCTCAAGACCATACTTTCTCACATTTGCTTTAGACATAGTGAGGAAGGAGGAGGAGGAGGAGGAGAAGAAGATCTAGTGTTACAAATGCAGGACTTAATAAAAGTGGATTGAGATTCATAGAAGTTTGGGTTATTATAAAAAGATTCAAATGAGGGAAATTCTCAAGCTGCTGGTTGGTAGAATGTGAGTTTCATATTATAATATGGATTTCTTATACTTCTTGCTTTTCAAGCAATATTCATGAATGAATTCTTCAGTATATAAAGAGGATCCCTTTGTTGAAAATGATACTTCTGTGATTGACCCTCTAAAACCTTAATCCAAATATATATATATAAATTGAGTATACTAATAAAGCCTGCACAATTAATAAATAGTTTGATCCCTTAAATAAGATGTCTTAAGTTTTAATTAGGTTGTGTGTATGAAAAAAATACTTTGTTAAGAGAGGCAAAACCTACTTCAATAATCTCGATATCTCGAAAAAATTAGTCTCTAGCTATCAGCTAGGAGGATACCGCTTGCTTGGACTCTACAAATAAAAACTATATATTGAGGATAAAAACAAAAACCTCTTACCAAATCCAATGAATTGCTTCCCTTGTTTATTATATATTACTCTCAATAATAATAATCATATCAAGACAAAGTTTTCCCACCATTATTATATTAAACTAAGAGACTAATGATGTACTTATTTTTATAAATAAAGTACTAATTAATGAAAGATTAAAAGAGGTTAATGATGGTTGTTATAGGTTTGGGGTATGTCTCAAAGCAAGGTGTGATGGGTCCAAGTGATTCTTAACTCTTACTCTTCAACCTTAAGCCTGAGACATACCTGTGGCCTGCACAGACAAAGATATGCCATCCTTAAATTTTTTAGGGTTCTTAATTTAACCAACTTGAAAATTATGAGACCTTTGATTTGATCTGATCTTAATTGGTTGCTTTAATAATGGTTGTTTCTGATAAAGTGTTTTGTAGTAAATTAAAAGTGGTGGAAGAAAGGAACTGGGTCCTTAATTCCTATGTTACTTCTTACTTAATCAAAGAATAAAGAATGGTGCTTTTTAGATAAGCTAATTAAACTAATCTAACTATTTTGAAGAGCAATTTAAAAGTCAAGTTCTAAGGGTCTGAAATCAGTTTTTAAATGAATATTCTCTTAGGATTATATAGAAATTAATCATGATAAGTGATAATTAAAATTTTTAAAAGGAGAGAATAATATTAGGTCGGAACTTGGTTTGGTTGACCTCAGCACATGAAGAAATTGGTAGGTTGGTTTAATTAAATATTTCATTCTAAATATTATTTTAACATGAAGGCTTTTTGGTGGCATTTCAATATCATGTTCATCTATATCTTAATATTTTTATACCCCTTTGTGTTTCTCTTCCATTTTTTTTGCTAATTCTTTCATTTATTTCAACTGATTTATATCTTCTACTTTTATTTCAAGCGGTTTATATTTTATTTGTTTACTTGCAGAGAAAGGAAAGCAAATTAATAAAAGATCAATCTTTTTTATTTGTTTATATTAAGATGAGGACAATTTTGTAATTTTCACTTATTTCTCTCTCATTTTTTTTACTCTTTACTTGAAATGGAAACTTACAATCTTGAAAGAATATTTTATTTTAATTATATTTTTAGAATTTACAATATTTTTTAGATATTATTTTCACGGCAAACTTCTTAACAAATATGATTAAAACTTAAAACTTAAAAATGTGACCAGCAATTTAAATGTATCCATAGTGATTATTTTTATATAATATGAGTAAATTTTTTTAACTTAAATTTCAATATATTATAAAGTAATTATTTTCATTAACATAATTTATTGAAAATCTCGATATTCATCCTGCTTTTAAGATTCAAAGCTTAAGCTAATGACTTTAATTTGCCTGTCATGATGATGTCCCTTGGATCTTAACAATCACAATTAGAATGTTTAATAAAAAGAGACACGATTACACATTTGATTGTCAAAACTTAAATGTAAAAGGATCAAAGGTAACGATGCCAAAAAAAAGGTTCAAAGGCAACTAAAGAATTAATGTAATTTTGTGAAATAATTAATTATTTAGTCTAAGATGTAAGATATATAAGTTTAGCTAACTTTATAGGGATTAAAGGAGAGTTGAAATTAACTAATTAAATTTGTCAATAAATTACGTTACATTACTTTTCACTATTTACTCTTATCAAAAGTAGGTTTCATATCACGTAAGATTTAAATCTCGATTAGGCAACTGAGAAACTACTGGTTCACAATGGCAAACTAACTTTCTAACAATGATATCTATCTACAAACGACTGTCCTCAAGCATAGGCCATTTTGCACCTTGGTTTAGTGGAATGTGGTTTACTCCTCCCCAACCAAATGAAAATTGACGCTCTATGGTTATGCAGATTGGCGGGAAATAGTTAAAGTGGTTGGTAATTTAGCTCACATGATACAATGTGGTTGATCCTTTTGCCTACATTCACGATCAAAGACAACAGATGAACAGATGGTTTCCAACAAAATAACTTGAAAATTGAAAGGATAAACTGTTTAATGGCGCACTTCAATTACGCACCCCAGCTACACGCGAAATCTATGACAATATTTTCTCACTGACTTATACATCACTCTACAAGAAACTACCCTCTGCATGGGTATAGTAACAAAAGACCCTATATTTAAAGACTCAAGGAAGCCAATCAGCAAGAAACATTAAAGGGGGACGTGGTTAAGTGATAGAAGAAACTGATTCAAATCCTTATTGCTTAAAGATAAGTTTATTGTTGAAGTCTTCAAAATGGTATTTTCTTGTAGGGTCAAGACACTACATGCAGCTTGTTGCTCTCCATGAATCAGTTTTTAAAATGAAACCCATGTCAACTATTTAAATTTGATAACTTCAGTTTTAAGATCAATGTAATATATTATCTGCTTAAAAATGTTATAAATGTTTTTTTCTGTCCTTATTATTATACATATTGCATTTAACTAATATTTTCTTTGTGTTTTTTGGTCGATGTTTTTTTATAAAATCCTTTTATATGATTTCTGATAGGTTCTGGTTCTGCTCCTTTACTTTGTGAGCTGCTTGTGAGCAAATTTCAGGGGGTGGGACTCAAGTAGTGTGGTATGGGATGCTTTGGTTTTTGCTTATTCAAGATGTGAGATGGTTAATGATGCCTTGCTTGTTCGGGCATATATGAAAGACTTAAATTTGCTGGTTTCTACACCAACCTACAATAGCTTGTTGCATAATTTAAGGCATACTGACATGTTTTGGGATATCTACTGTAAAATGAGGGACAATGGGGCTTCTGAAAATGAGCAGGCTAATTCTAAGGAAAATGGACTTGGCCCTTTTGTTGTTTCCTTCAATACAATTATGTCAAGATTTTGTAAATCGTGTTTTGTAGATGTAGCAAATTCTTTGTTCTGTATGAGGCTTAAGCAACGTCTGTATCCTGATGCATATGGTTACAATATTTTAACTCATGATTTGTGTATAGATGGTTTCATTGAGGAAGCTTTAAATTTTATAGATGACATGAAAAAGCAGGGGTTAAAGCCTGATATGGTAACCTACAACATTCTTGTCAAAGGTTTTCTTGTACTTGGCTTAATGGATGGGGTTTGGCAGTTCATTCAGGAAATGTTGTGGGCCGGGTTAAATCCTAATGTTGTTACGTATACAATACTAATCTGTGGGCATTGTCAGATGGACAATATTGCTGAAGGCTTGAAGTTGCTAGAGGAGATAGTTTCTCTTGGATTTCAGTTGAGTCTCATTCCATAGTGTATTGCTCAGTAGTTTGTGCAAACATGGACGTGTTGAGGAAGCACTAAGATTGTTCTATGACATGGAAACTTCAGGCCTGAAACCAGATCTCGTAACATATTCCATCCTGATTCTTGGGCTTTGCAAGCTAGGAGAAGTCCAGAGTGCTTTAAAGTTTTATAGGGAGATCTGTTCTAATAAATTGTTCCCGAATTCCTTCATTCACAGTTCTTTTCTGGTAGCTATGTGCGAACATGGAATAACAACAGAGGCGAGAAAGTATTTTGAAGACCTAACAAGCAATGAACCACAGAATATAGTTCTTTATAATATTAACAGATATGTAAAGAGTGGCAATATTGAGGAAACTTCACAGTTGTATAAGAGTTATTGAGAAAGGAATTGCTCCTACTATTGTTACTTTCAACTCTATGGTTTATGGATTCTGCAAGAAAAAAGAACTTCGGAGAGGCTAGAAAATTGTTTCAACGCATGACACATTATGGCCTATTGCCAAATGCTGTATCTTATACCATTCTTATGAATGCATTGTGTGAAGTTGGATATATGAAAGGCATGATTGAATTACTACAAGAGATGGAAGCAAATAATGTAATTCCAACTCACATTACATATACTGTAATTATCAAACGTCTTTGTAAATATTGGAGGCTGGATGATTCCCTCCAAGTGCTTAATGTTATGCACTCTAAGGGTTTACATCCATATCAAATTACATATAATACCATCATTCAGTGTTTTTGTAAGGCTCACAACATGAAAATAGCCTTCGAATTGTTCCATGAGATGTTACGGCTGAAACTGGAGCCTACTCCTGCAACTTATAATGTTTTGATCAATGGCCTTTGCATTAATGGTGGCCTAGAAAATGCTGATAGACTGCTAATTTCTCTTGAAGATCAGAATGTCTGTTGTCCAAAGTTGCTTACACTGTAATGATAATAGCACATTGTGCAAAAGGTGATGCCCGCCAGGCTGTTCTATTCTTCCATAAAATGATTGAAAAGCGATTTCAAACGTCAATCAGTGAATATTGTCGTGCTGTAATCAATCGATTGTGCAAAAGACGTTATATTGCTGAAGCAAAGTATTTCTTTTCCATGATGTTATCTAATGGTATTACTTCCGATGAAGAACTTTGCAAGACGATGCTGAATGCATTTTCTGAAAATGGGGATCATGGTTCAGCTTCAGAACTACTTGCTGAGATGATTAAAACTGGTTTACTTTCTGAATAGTGAATGAAATGGCTAACTGCATTCCTTCTGGCTCTCTAATTGGATCTACTTGAAAGAAAAAGTATGAAGTCCATCTCTACTTTTAGCCCTCGCTGACTTGGCAAAATTGGCGAAGTTTAATCAGATTTCCCACTGGTGAGGAAATTTTTACTTTCTACATGATTAATATTCAATACTAATATACTTATAAATTGTAAATACCACAGATTGGAGTATGAATATCCGTGTGTGAAATTTAAATGGCTCTAAAGGACAAGAATCATCTTGTTCAATTTATACTCATGAAACTGGGTCAATTAATTAGAGCAGATTTGCTTGCCCTGATATAGTTTCCCATTAGAATTTTTACTATTTTGTTTTCCAGGAAATTTCTGTTTCAATTCTCTCCCAAAAAGTTGATATTATGATCTCTTATTGGTATTTTTCTTCAGACAATTGTGTGATTTAGGATTTGATCTCCATATATTCTAATTTTCTCTTTGGTTTTGGAGAAATTAGTATCCGTGAAATATAGGTTAGATGTTTTTATCCCTATTCCTCCATATTCCGTAGTAACAAACAGCTCGGTAATGTGAGTTTGTTTATAATTTCCTGATCTATCCTAATATCTTAAAATTCATTTAGTTTCAATCAGAACTTCCCTTTTTAAGATATAAAATAGAATTTATATGCTGTTCTGCATATTATAGTCAAAGGTTTACCCTTGTTACTGCAGCTTGACGAGAGAGTTAAATTCATGTTCAGTTGTCATACCTAAATGGTTGATTATGTGTTGGAGGTCTAAGTGGTATATTCTCTTGGCAAACATTGATATTTGATTGTATGAAATTGATTTTTTTCTGGTTCACACGCTGGATAGTTATATTAGAGCCAAATGCTCATGTCATGTGGATTTCCCCGTTCCCAGAAAATTTTATCTCGTGGCCTAGGTTGTGAGAAGTCTTATGATATGCATAATTTCAGGCGTCAATCTGATAGGATTGAGTCTTGCTAGTCTATTTCCTTAAGTTGTACTATTCATTTTTCCCTCTTAATGCAATGTTAGGGTCACACAAAACGTGTAATTTGGGAGTCTCATGTGTGACATTGCGTTGCTCCATAGTTTGATGGTAATTTTCACAGAACATTTCTGGTTTTATCATTTCTCTTACATTATATCTTGAAAAGGGGTCCTTTTTTCAGAATTTGCTTAGAGAATGAGAGCTAAAATCCCAGAGAAAGGGAGAGCCACCATACTGTATATTGATGAAAAGCTCAATTCACTGATTATTAGATTAACCCTTGGACTTTATTTGTAACAATACTATAACCATACATAGACACTTATACCTTTGGTGCATTATAAATAGCCATCTCCTTAGCCTATAAACACCTCATAGCATGTTACTCTTAATTTAAAAGATTCTCAATATCTCAGCAGAATTCAACTGATCAAAATATTGCATCAATGTCACTTAGTGCTAGGCATGCACCAAGTGTTTGAGACTCAAAGGCCTGAAAATCATTGTCTCATTGATGCAGCGTCTTACATATATGTCATTTGTGATCTGACTTGGATGATCATCGAAGTAAAGGTGAGTGTTTCTGTATTCACAGGGAATAGTGTTGCGACGGCACCTGAGATCTCCATCAATGCTATTAGGGCAGCAAGGCTTCCATGTATGCAATATCCCTGCAAGCAAGCAGTTATTTATGAATAATAGATCAATTATGCCAGCACAATCCTATGAGTTACTGCCTGATGCATTTGGCTTTCTATGTACCATATTTATGTGCAGTTGTCCTCATCTCTACAAGGAACCCATTAAGATCTGAATGTATAAAGATAGAGCCAGGAAGCTGAGACTGCAACTGGTTTAGCCCTCCCGGGAGCCTCTTGTTGTAAGAATCGATCCTCTTATTTATTGTTTCATTGCAATTTCCTTTTGGTGTCATGCGGGCAGCAACTGATGGAAAGCACCCTAGTGGAGGAATATTGTTCACCAAAAACTTTCTTGCTCCAAGTATGTACAGATCCTGCCATTTTTTGTTCAAAAAAAGAAAACCTAAAATTTTTCCTTTTATGTTGAGATATCGATGTTAAACCATTGATATAAGCGAAGAATAATGAGGATTGTCATAATCTAGCAAAGAGAAAGTCATCTGTAATTTGTTGTGATATGAAACTTTTTAAGAACTGATATCATTCATTGATCTAGACAAAATTCGTAGACATGTTTTTTTTCGCCACCATTAATATGTAATTTTGAAGTTCTGCACATGCAAACTATACTTGCTCATTAACTAAAGTGCTAAGGCAAAAGGAGGAGAAAAGGGGGGAAGTGTTATTTCGCTCCAAAAATTCAATATTATTAACTTGAATAAGAAATATTACCTGCAGGCGTCTGGAAAATTCTTTTAACAGGAACAGAGCAAATGAGCTAGTGGAGGGCAAGATTTTGTTATTAATCTGGCCGTAGTCATTGACCCCTGCATTGATAACAATCAATGATTCGGACAGATGCCTCTCCAATACTACTTCCTCCTTGAACATCTTTGATAAGTCATTTTGAACAGTTCTCTTAAAGAGCTTTAGTTGGATGGGTAATGTTAAACTTGTGTCCTGGAAATGAAGAGTATAAAATATTAATCTAAAAGCAAGAACTAAAACAATCATAGAATAGTGGAGGTGATGAATTAATTGAAAAAGAAGGTAATATTAAGACTTTACATTGTTGGTTTCTTGTAGAATTCCAGAACTAGCAGATGCGTAAGTAATCCCAGTAGTGATTTTTCTTCTTTGATGCTTTGAAAGACTCAGGTAGGCAGGGGGGAAGGGTAGCCCAAGAAGAATAGCTGCATGAAAGATAGATTAACTTGTGGGCAAATGCAAAAATTTTGCATCAGAATGAAACTATCCTTGGCTAGATCAGAGAATTTTAAGATCTTTTGGAAAATAGTGAAGTTGGACGGGTGTCTTACCAAGGTAATCAGCCACTGTTTTGCCGTTTGTGCATCGGCCAGTAGGTGTGCCACCAAAATCTATACCGTAAGGAAGAAAAGAGCATGTTTCATTTGAGGGAAGACCAAGATTGTAGTTGTTCCCATTTTCAAATAGAGAATCACCAAAAACATACATAGCTGGAATCTTTTTCAAGCTGCGTTTCAATTGATTGGAATTCATCGCTGATGCAAGGGGTAGAAGCGAAGTTAACAGAAAGGAGATGGTGAGATAATTGGTATTCATTTTCGAGATAATTCCAGTGTGTGAGAAGTGAAGCCAATTGGATCGGAGTCCGCTTGGGAAGGACAAACCAAGAAGTCTAGTGATGATGGAGCTAGAGCAGTTTCTTGGTAAGTTAGAATTTACCCTTTCCGGTTTGGTCAAAACTAGTTTGTCTCTTGTGGTGTATGAAAGGACTCATTTAACACGTTTAAGCCTTGATTGGTTAGCGGGACCCAACAAGTCAACAACGTAGACTTTGGTTGACCAAAAAAACATGACAAAAATGGAGCAACAAGCCAAGTCCCACGAACGACAAGGTATGGCTTATATAAAGGGAAGATAAATGTTAAATGGGACATTCAGACAAGAATTATAAATTTATACTCTGATTTTTTTTATTTGAGAAAATTATATATTCAGTCCATTTTCCCACAATAATATGAAGAATAGTGAATCTTTGTTGCAAATAACTCCAACATTAATCTTGAGGCCGGCACAATAATTTCTCATTTAATTAAAGTACTTCCTTTCATTTTTCTCATTTCTCAATTTTCATTACTCAAATTGGATTGCTCAAGCCTAATGTCACGGGTCACAATGACTAGGCATATTAAATATGATGATAAAATAAGCATTAACTAATAAATACTCCATTTCATCCTTCAGGTTTCCAAATTAATTTTTTCTTCTTGTTTTTGTTAAAATATATATATATAACAGAAAAGTGCTTTCCTTTTTGTTCCGTTACTATGTCTTCTATTTCATTTAAAATTGGTATTATCATTATTTGGGGAAATTCAGAAGACCCCAATCCAATCAATAAGAAATACATTCTTAAGTTATAATCATTTTTTTTAATTAAATATTTAATTTACTCTGGTAGTATCATTTTGCAAGAGCTATTGATGCTAACAGAGTAAAGCTATATAGCCTAATAGTATTAATGAAGTTAAATTAAAAATCTAATTAAAAAAATACATAAGTATCAAATTAAAAATTTTAGAAAAATATAGCCACATCATAGTTTTCCCAAGAATAAATGATTGTAACACCAACATATAAATCTCATACGCAATCACAACATATAAATCTCATACGCAATCATATTCTTTCACGTTACCTTTTCTATTCATTTGCTAAGTCAAAGTAGTACAGACAATTGGCAATTTCTAGGGAGCAAGGAGCAGATTTTGGCCGGCAAAAAGAATAAAACTACTCTAAAACAAAAGGCAAGTGGTATTTCCATTGCCGGACCTCCACTAGTTCAAACTACCAAATGTTTTGAAACGGCGCATTGTTATTCACTCAAATTTTGTTTTTTTTTTTTCATCTAGCCACTAGATTCTTTAATTTCATTTATCAAAACAATCTTTATTTAACTCAACACAACATTCTTACAGGAATTAACTTTGTTAATTACCTTAAAAGTTTTCGCATAGGAGTTATAGACATTCAGAAATTTTTTTTAGACTAATATTACTTTAAAAGTATTAAAAAAGTAGCAAAGTTGCCTAAACGTTAAAAAAATTAACTTTAACTGTTAAAAAACGAATATTAACTATTAATATATTTAGTGGCTAAAGGTAACATTGCTCCATTTTTAATACTGCGATATTGAACCAAGAAAAACTTCGTGACACAATTGGAACTTAACTCTAAAAGATTCCTCCATATGCCAATGGTATATTGAAAACCTTGATGGGAAACATACAATAAAAGATTAAGAAAATACTAAGCTGAGTGAATTGGTTAGCCATTGTTTACATGGAATTTATTATCTATTTCTACAATAGAAGATCTATATTATCACATCCGCCACCTGAAGCCAGGTCAAATGCATAGCAATTGGATTTGAGAAGGACCTATATATATGTCTGTATGTATGATAGCATAAGCTAACATTAACGAATCTTTCCCTTTTAGACACATTCATGAGAAGGATATCACATATCAATCAATCAGTTTAAGAAGAGAATGGCCTCTTTCTCAGTGGAGGATTTCATAGGAAATGGAATTTTGAAGGAGTTGCTTCCAAAGTTACTGGAAGAAGGCTGGGATGATGTGCCAACAATGAAGATGATGAACGCAGAGGATATGAATGCACTACACATGACACAACTGCAAAAGGTCAGGTTCTCATATCAAATTTCATCATCACCCTCCACAGAAACCTATAGCCAACAATGATTTTATCATTGAAGTGTTATTGCTTTCAAAATGGGGATTTCTCATTTCTCAGCTTTCAAGATCTGTTCAACTAATTAAATATCATACATAGCAGTCACTTCAACTTGTGTCCTTCTAAGTTTTCTTTCTCACACCACAGGATGCACTTGGATTGAGGTCATACCTGCATGATCGCGGATTGATGCAATATGTGGAGAAGATGGAGGCATCTGGAAAATGTCTTCCTGAACTCCTTAACTTCAGCTCCATGGATCTTTCAGCCCAGTTTGAGATGAAACGAGGCCATATTGCCCGTTTCGTGGACAGAACTAGACGTGATGATGCTTTTAAACTACAAGCAATTCCTACCAGGAAAAGAGCCAGCATGGTTTACAGAGATGATAGTATCACCAAGAGTCATGCATCTTACAGCTCCAGTAGCATGAGAAGATCTTATCTAAGGAGTAATACACCTTCTGATAAATCACTTGAGCAATCAATAGCTGAACTAAAGATTAAAGATGGATACATCTTTAAAGGGGTTGTGGCTGCAGGGCCAGCTGAGCCTAGAGCTTGTGGCTGTGTGCAAGCTCCTGTTGTCACTGACCAAGTAGCTCCATATGCAGCTATCGAAAATATATCAGTGCAGAGAATAACTCCAGAGTATAAGATTGGAATGGAACCATTAGTGAAAGCAAAAACACCTCCAATGAAGGCTTCAGAGCTGTGGCGAGATAATCCAGCTGTCATCCTCTGTCTCCGACGACCTGGGTAAATTTGACAACTATAGCAGTAGACTAAAACATGAATGATCCACTCTTGATATATGAAGTTCAATTATGGTATATATCATAGTTGTCAAAATCTTATGTTTCACCATTCAAAATTTTACAATTAGAAACAAGTTACAAAAGTATATATGAATCGTTTACTACATCAAAAGCAGTCTTGAATTCATGAGATGGCAGATAATAAGGTAACATTTCACAATTTTATGATTCAGAAATGCATGAAAATAACTAGTTCTTGTGGTATGTTTTTTGTTATCAAGTGTTGTCTTGTTTATACCTCTTAAAATAAAGAAGAATGTTACATGAGGTTATTTCTTTTCAAAAAATTAATTACTCACAAATTTATGTTGAAGTACTTTTCTAATCTATTGAGTTAGATCAACTGTCTTAAGTATTTTATGCATATTATAAAAATGTACAAGCCATATTTTATATAGAAAGCAATTTTTTTTTTTACTTGTGATTGAATTTTATAATTTGATATGTTTTACATTTTAGGATTTGGATATATGCTTTTTGATAGGCAATACATATATCATGATAGAAAGAGAATAAGTTGATCGGTTTAGCTGTCATCAATTTTCCTAAGTGGAGAACTAGCAATTAAATCAAACCAATTGATTCTACAAAACTTCCATACAAAGCAATCCGTTTAAAAAATCAGTTTTGGTTGGATTGGTTGGGTCTAGTCAATTGGAATAGGTTTTGAACACTTCTTAGGTTTCTGTATACTTGAAAACAGGTGAATTCTGTTGCCAATTATGCTCCTTAAACTTGAAAACAGGTGCATCATGTGTAGAGCTGAGGCACACCAGCTTTTTTCGAGAAAACCCATATTTGATTCACTTGGGTTTAAACTATTTGCAGTTCTTCATGAGCACATAGAGTCAGAGGTATTAGCAGACTTCAAACTTTTGTTAGTGGAATAAAATCATCTTTGCTTAACTTATTATTGTTGTGGAGCAGGTAAAGGATTTCTGGCCCCGGTACTGGGGTGGTGTGGTACTTTATGATCGAGGTAGGGATTTCTTTAAAGCTCTTGGTGGGGGGAAACTGCTCAAGGAAAAGTTCATATCAGGATTTTTACTGAATCCCCGAGCACTAGCCAATTACAAGCGTGCAAAGGCCACAGGAATCAGCAATAACTTCAAAGGAGAAGGTGAGATAAAGGGCGGACTCTTTATAGTAGGGAGTGGAAAAACAGGCATTGCTTACCAGTTTATAGAGAGGAACTTTGGTGATTGGGCACCTATAGCTGAAGTCATCGAGATTTGTACTCAGTTGCAGGTAATGGTTATTGGTTTCTCTTGTACCATGTCATTGTTGCTCCTCTTATAAAATTCGCTTTTACTAAATCTTCTAAACCTGATGCAGAAACAACAAGGTCAAAGGGAATCCATGCAACCTTGAAAGGATTACAATTACAAAATTTACAATATGTTGCACGTGCATTTACTCCTCGTATTTCATCTTCAGCAGAAGCAAATTTAACTTTATTTTGATATACAAAGAATAGTAGCTTATGTAGTATATATTGAACAAATATAATTTGATCCTCCGATATAAATGATTTCTTTAAAAACCCCTCTATTAGTTTTCCCATTTCCAATCGCTAAAAAAAAACATATTTCTTAGTATTCAGTGAGACAATTCCATCCAAATGAGAATAGAAACGTAGGGTAGAATAGCCAGAGTAGAGTAGTATAATATAAAGAACAATGAGAAACAAGAAAAATAAAAGAATTTTCTAGCATTTGAGAGTTTATAATCTCTACCAAGTTCAGATTAAACTTTTCTTCCTATCCCCTCTCCTTTCACTCGTGTACACTTTTTGTTCTTTCTGTTATGCACCCTAGAAGGCCATGGCACAATGGGCATGGACCCATCCTGTTCCCAGCCAAGGACCCTAATATTTCAATTAGCTATATGCCCTGTGCTGGAAAGTAAATATTAACTTATTTGATGAAGATATTAACACAGATTTTGCTAGGATAACCATTATCTGCTCTAAGAATCAACTGACTTTTATCTACAAGATTTTTCTAATAAAGATGCCTTTCGCAGTTGAGTTGGACAATGACACTCACATTACATTTTCACTTATTTTTGTCAGAAGCTATACATGATACTCATATCTAAAGTTTCTAAAATACTTCATCTTCGAGTTCATAAATTTCAGCTCAATCCCAAGGCTTGAAAAACGGGCAAATGTACATGAATGACATAACAAAGAATCAGTATACTGGGAAATATTGCACAATCATAATGTTCCCGCATGATAAAATTTCGGTACCAATCACTTAGTCTGTCTCCAATTAAGGAAAGCTTTAAGAAAACAGATTTTTTTCTAAAAAATCACAAATAAATCATTCAGGGCTAAAATTAAAGTAAGAAGTCACATTTTCCTTGTTTTGTTTTTAACGGAAAGGGTTACAACCTATAAGTTAAAAGACTATCAATTAAACAGAGAAATGGGAGGACTCAAAATTTTGAACTTTCTAAATTTTGGAGATGGAAGAAATTGATGTCAGACCAAACTGTACAGGATACCTCAAGAGCTAATCATACCAACTTTATACTACTTAAACATCTTAGCCCACCTTATTGTTAGCACACCTAAACAAGCATTATTATCCCTTACATCATCAACCACGACAAACACCTGGGCATTTTGTATCACTGTCCATGCCAAATATGGTTACCACTAAATAATATTTCCAGAAATAGGTGTAAACTCTGCTGCTTCAGAAAACAAGGTATTTACTGTTCCATTTATCTTTTTTCTTACGACTGTCAGCTTCGTTTGCGGTTAAAGAATATATTATTTCAATTTTTCTTCTAGTTTGATAAAGAAACGGGACAATTATCAAGTCTCACTTTAACCACACATGTGCTTGCATACTGAGCTCACAAACATGAGAGAAAATTAGAGGAGATGAAGGAAGAAATAGAATATGACTTACTACAACATAAATAAGAATTAACCAAGTGACTCTTCTCAAGTCTGTGTCAATTGGCTTTTCTGGTTAAATTATTAGCAATTGAGCAGCTGCTATAATAAATGCTTCCAATGACTTCTGACAAGGTCATACATTCAGCATTTGTTGAGTCTCCTCCTTTTCAAATCAAGATGGCCCAAAGCTCTAGATCAATAGCAGGGACCCTAGCTGTAATTTGGTCGTTTAAAAGATGCACAAATGATAATGTCATTCATCTATTGAAAGGCGATCTTATATGCCAATTCACAATGACTCCTGCACTTCTCATCACTTTTCAAAATAAAGTCCTCTAAATGTTCAGTTAAATAGATGTAGGAATCAGGCCTGTCACCAGAAATCTCCACATGAGCATGTTCCATCTTTAAACAAGTGGAACCGAGCAGCATCTCTTACAAGAATTTCCCGTTGGGTGATCTTAGTTATATACTTGGTGGCATTGTGGCAATCCCCACAAACCCTCAGATTTTTAAATATGCGTATGGGAAGATCGGGAGGAATAAATAACAACCCAAAGGCAATCGCAAGCTTTTCACTATGGTGATTAAGCATCTTAATTTTCTCTGAATCCTCAACATCATGAAGAACAGAGTTCATATCAGGCACATATCCCTCTTTCAGCATTTTGTAATTTAGTTTCTCGAGCTCAGAATATATCTGATCTGAAAATGGATTTGACCTGTCATCAGCAGAGAAAATGTGCAATCTGTTCTTATATTTGAGCCAGCTACATCCTTGTTCCTTTCTCAGTCCCTTGTCCCTCATTCCTTTTCTCAGTTTGGCGACTTCTTCCCATTTTCCTTCCGCAGCATAGATGCTTGAAAGCAAGATGTAGCTAGCAGTATTATGTGGTTCCAACTCCAGAAGTGATTCAGCCGCCCATTTGCCTATTTCCATGTTCCCATAGAATCTGCAAGAGCTCAACAAGGTTGCCCAACCAATTGCATCAGGACAGAAAGGCATCTGGTTTATAAAATTCCGAGCTTCCTCTAACTTCCCAGCTCGACTGTAGAGGTCAATCATGCAGCTATAATGATCATGAATGGGTACAATCCTGTAATCTTTAATCATTGACTGGAATATTTGTTCACCTTTCTCTACTAATCCTGCCCTACTGCAAGCAGATAGAACCCCGATAAAAGTAACTCCATCAGGTTTCAAACCATGGGCTAACATGCTTTCAAATAACCTGATTGTTTCATTGGCTTTACCAAACTTGGCAGATCCAGAAACCAGGGCAGTCCATGACACTTCATCCCTGACACTCATTTCACTAAAAAGCCTATGGGAGTCTTCAATGCTTCCACACTTGCCATATAATGTAACAAGAGCGTTGGAAACAGTAATAAAGGAAAGTAGACCAGTAACCAGAGCTCTGCCATGAAATTGGGCACCCTCTTCTATGCTTGCAAGGTTGGCACAGGAACTAATTACACTTCCAAGAGTGAAATCATCTGGCTTGACTCCATCTTTTTGCATATCACAGAAGACTTTAACAGCTTCTTCACTGTAACCATTTTGTCCATAACCCACCAACATTGCAGTCCAGGATACAACATTCTTAAAAGCCATCCGCTTGAAAACTGTTTCTGCTGATCTTATGCTCTTACACTTGCAATACATGTCAACAAGAGAACTTCCTACAAATATATTATCCTTATAGTCAGTCCTAATTATATAAGCATGAACTTGCTTGCCTTCTTGCAAGGTGAGAAGACCTCCACAAGCAGTTAATACACTTCCAAATGTGTACTGATCCATCTCTAAATTTTCCAATCTCATCTCTCTGAATAAATCAATCGCTTCTTTATTCAAACCATTTTGGGTGAAGCCTGTTATCATTGTCGTCCAAGATATAGAATCTTTTTCCCGCATATCATAAAAGAATTGCCTTGAATCTCCAATCATACCAAATCGTAGCAGCCCTGTTAGCATAGTATTAAACATAACCACATTCTTCTCAGGAATCTCCTCAAAAGCCTGCCTTGCATCAGAAATGAAGCCTGTTTTTGAGTACATATCTACCAAAGGACTTCCAACAAAAACATAGGACTGAAAACCAAACTTCACAATATGCCCATGAATCTGCCGCCCCAAATTAACACTCCCATGACTTGATGCAAGTATAAGCATTGTAGAGAACGTAATCCGAGTTAAGTTGTTGGACCCTTCCTTTAACATTAAATTGTAAGCCTTCACTGACTGAACAATACAAATGCCAGCATACCCAGAAATAAGCGAATTCCATGACACAACATCTCGGATTGGCATTCTATTGAAAACAGCTTGCATCTCAGTAATTTTATCTGATTTGGAATAAGTAGAAAGGATAGAATTCCATGAGAAGAGATTTGGCTCAGGCATTTGATCAAACACTCGCCGCGCATAGACGATGTTGCCGAGTTTACCATAGGTACTAATGAGATTGTTTAACAGAAAGGTTTCTGGGGTTCTCAATGTTTTTATTATGTGGCAATGGAGCTTTTTTGCCTGTGTGTGGTTCCGGACTTTGCAACAATGTTTCAGCAATGCGCAGTAGTAGTTAGAAGAAGACGATGACATATTTTTTTGAACAATTCTGTTGCGAAATGAAGTATTATTATTAACTATCCAAGCACGATAAAACAAACAAGCTCCGATCCAAAAACATCATTTTTTTTGTTTGCTTCAAAGTGACAATGGAAGCTTCTGATATTCTACGTAGCTACACCGCAATGAAGAAGACCAGTTCATCTGCGCATGAGCACGAAGTTCCAGGAAAGCAAGCACAGCCTTCTTCTTTCGGACTTCTGACCACTATAACAGAATAAAAAAACTAGGAAAATTACCATGTAGACACGTACACTTTGTCAGTACGGTTCTTGAACAAAAAGAAGAGATTTTTAAATTTTCTACCAACAATATCTTTACTCCGCCACAGTCCACATATAATAAAAGTAGACAAGCAGCTTCATTTAAAGATAATCAGAATAAGGTCTCCGAGCACCTCACGCCGACCTCCACCGCGGAACACAGGAATCCGTCGAACAGCGAAACCGCCCCGAACTCACCTATGTTTCGAGCTCAGACTGCAAGATGAGGAAGACGACCACTCAAGCGAACGGCGCGTCAGTTATGCTAAACGATGCCGTTTTGCCAATGAGATAATTCAAAACGGGCCTTTTTTTTTAAACAGTGGTTTGGATTAATATTTAGAAAATAAGTTTTAGGTAGAATATATTTTTAATAATAAATTTTGTTAAAAAATTATTTTTTAATAGAATAGATTGTGCAAAAAACTTAATTCTTAAAAATTATTCTCTCTAACTTATATCAAAATTATAATTTTAGTAAAAACTAAATTATAGAATAAAATTATTTTTTGAATAGTTTATTAATTTTAATAAAAAATTATTGGACTTGGTGAAAAAATTGATTGTTAAAAATTTGAAATGTCTGGGTTATTTGATAAAAAACTATAGTTTTAGATCTATCTAAATATTTAATAAAAAATTATCCTCTATTATTTAATATATAACATAATTAACTAATTTAATTAGATTAAAAAATTAATTAAATTAGTTAATATAATATATTTGTTTTAAAATATTATTGTTATTTTTTTTAATTTTTTTTATCTTATTATTATTAAATGAATATATAATTTAAAAAATTAATAATTAGAATTAAATTCAACTCTAAATTGGGCCGTATCTCACGATAGGAATACTTTGAATGGGTACATAAAAGAATGATTTTAGGCCCAAATAGATTATACCTGTTTTAAATGGATCCTCTGAATCGGATCCCTTGAGCAATGAGTCCCCCCGAACCCTGATAAGGAGCGGCGGCAATACCGTGTTAAGAGGTGAAGAGAAGCCTCACACAATAAATCTTACCCAGGAACCCTTCTCATCTTCAAGTTCAAAAGATGCAAAAGTGACCTCAAAATTTTGTCTTTAGTGCAGAAATTGTGTCTTCTTTCTTTCTTTCTCTCTTTATTTCTTTCGTATCTTCAAAGATCTCTTTATTCTTTGATTGCAGAATCTAACTTGTTGATCTTAATATGCTTGATTCCTTCAAGTTCTAAATAACTGTATTGCATGTTTTAAATCATTGTTCTTCTTTATGGAGATTGCTTAATGTGATAATAAGCACTGCCATGGAGCTTCAGGATCCCGTTTGAATAGTTGTGCCGTGGTTTTTCGTTCTTGTTGTTTCTTTTTTAGCTGAGTACTCTGTATTCTGGAAGGACAAGAACGACTTTATTAGGTGCCACTCATCTCAGAGAAAGATGTGTTCTTTATCTTAAGATCTTGTTTCAGCATAAAGCAAAGCAAAATGATGAGGATTTTTATGTCTGAATGTGATGTGGAATATTTATCCATTAGCCTTCAAAGTTCTCTGATTGCATTGCTGGTGTTGCTGCATATTTCCGCACAGCTTATGAGATATATGAAGTAAATTGCTGAGAAATTAGGTTTAGGTCTAATAATTAGGACAAAAAGTCTTATAATTAAGACTAGATATAGTTCGTGGAAGCACCAAATTTTCATAATCTGATGAGCTTTAATCTGTTAGATTATACGAGCATGGTGCAACATAAATGTACATCGTCCATGGATCCTTTATGCTTTTTGTGTCTGTTTCAAATGACTCGTGAAGCAGAACCAGGACTTTGACATGCCAGAATTATAGTTCAGTTTTATGCTGTGTCTTTCAAGCTGCATTTCACACTAGTTTGGATTAGGATCTTTAAGATTTATCAACTGTGATCAATGGTTTTGAAAGGAGAATAAGAAAATTAAATATATCACTTTAAAATATCTATATTTATCTTTTTTCATCAAAATAATATATTTCACTTATAAACTACCCATTTACTCATTTCAAAAGATCATGTAACATATACTATAATTAGGTAGTTTATTTAGTTTTTTTAAATTTCTCTAAAAAAAATTAATTAGATCTTATAATTAGAATTGGAGTTAGAATTATAGTTACTTAACTAATATGAGTAGATTGAAGAAGTTATATAAATCAATTAATTATAAAAAATATGAAATGATCTCTTTAAAGTAAATATATATAATATTAAATTATAGATTAATTTATAAATTAAGGTAAATTAATTTAAAAAAATGATAATAAGAGAGATAAAGTTGATTAAATTTTTATATTTATGATTAAATCTAACATCTAAATTAATTCTTATATTAAGAAAAAGAGTAAGTATAATATGAAAACTCTGAACAAACTATATTAGTTATGAACCATGAATAAAGCAGATTACTTTTTGATATGCATTGTTCTGAATCTATACTAGTTTCAACCAGGGGAAAATAACCGTTCCATGAGCAAATGGAAGAAATGGCATGGGAAAACAGTGTGTAAATAGATCTTTGATTTCAATATGCAAGAACTTGCAAATTATGGCTGTAGGTAAGCATGCTACTCTGATTCCTATTACGCTATTAGCCCAATATAGTAAAAATTGATTTTAAAATAATTTAAAAGCACTTTATGAAATTTACAATTCATATTTCATACTCCCTCTCTATTCCATTTCATAAGGAACAATTTCTATCCTGGTGGTCCTTAACATATCCTTTTTTTTTAAAAAAAAAATGAAAAATGAAAATTGGTATTTCTGATTTTACTCCCAATAAAGTTTCACTAATTATCTCTCAATAATAAGTCTTCACTTATTTTCACCAAAAGAAAAGTTTTCACTTGTTATCTCTCATATTTTCTTTATAAATAATGGTATAATTAAAAAAAATATGTATAATTTTTCTGGTTGTTTTTTATAAAAAGAAACAAAGGGAGTAGCATATATAAAAATTGTATAATTAAAAAAAAATATGTATAATTTTTCTGGTTGTTTTTTATAAAAAGAAACAAAGGGAGTAGCATATATAAAAATTGGTTTTCCAATCATTTATAACTCATTTTTTAATATTTACAACTCAATTGTCCATGGTAAATAACTAAGTTGATAAAATTTAAAACTCAATTTCATACTTATCCGGATTTTAATATAAGATATATTTAATTAATTTGATAAGAATAAAAAAATTAGTTAAATTAGTTGATATAGTATATTTTTCTAAAACACCCTTAATATTTTTATTAATTTTCTCCCTCCCTATCTTACGTTATTATTGTTGAGGAAGTATTAATAGAAATAATTTAGAAAAAAATGAATAAATATAATAAAGATATCTTACATTTAGGATTAAAATCAATTTTTTAATTATGTTATATATTAAGGACTCGATGAGTATTATATATGAAACCCATCTTTGAGGTAATTTATAACTCTTGCTATGTACTATTTTCGGTTTTTAATATAAAATTTAATTGACTAATTTAAATATATTAAGAAAGTTAAATAAATTAGTTAATTATAAATAATATTATCAAAGTATTCATATATAATATTAGATTATATAACAGTTTATAAGTTTGATAAATTAGTTTAAAAAATGATAAATATTAAATAAAAATAAATTAATATATTATATTTATGATTAAATTTAACTCTCTGATTAACTCATATATTAATAACATGAGGTAGTAACTTACAATTGAGGTATTCACTATAGATTTTATAGCTCTATTTAATACAATATTTGAAATTTGTTTTTTTAGGAGCATTTTGTTTATAGCTAACTATTTTTAATGGGCATTTTTATCTTTCTTCTTTTCACCCTTTGTTTTGTACCAATAATCATTTTAGGTTTTGGCTTTGTTTTTAAACTATTGTCAATTACTTACTTTAAAATTTGAAAAAAAAATCAATTACTTTTTTTTATCATTTATGCTTCAATTAAATAATAATAATATAAATAAACATATTTACCTAAAAATATAAGGAAAAATATTCTTAAGGTACCTATGATTTTTTTAATTTTTTGGTTTGTTTTGCATGTTTATCCTTTTTATTAAACCAATTTTACGGATTAACACTATTAGCTTTGTAATTTTTCTTTATTAGTATTATTAGGCATTATACAGAAATTAATAATGCTAACAAAGTAAAATTAAAGAATTTAATAAAAAAATTTGTCAATATCAAATTAAAAATAGAAGAAAATTATATGTACTTTAAAAATTATTTACCTAAAATATGAGCATAAATATTTTAAATTATGAATGTTCCCATCTCCGGAAGACCTAAACTGGGGGGAAAAAATCGCCGACGAGTTGACTCAATCTTAAACCCAAACCCACTGAGTCAGAAGTCTACCGATTCACTTCGCGTTCTATGGACCCACGTACCGTTTTTTTTTTTGTAGGGACACATAAGTATATCCTTTTGACCTTTTCACTTTCAGGCTCATTTCCTAGAAGTTTCGTTCTACAAAATTTCCACGAAAGTTTGGTCTAGAAAACTTCCAAGAAGGATCATGGAGTGCGCCGTCAAGCACTTCCCACTAACATCTATTTAAGTTTCCTTTGCTGAAATCTCAGAAACACACAAATTACAAACACCATCGCCTCCTCCATCAATCTCTGTTTCTCTCTGATATATATATATATATATCTGTATTTTAAATGATTCATCACCAACAACACGTCTTCTACGTCACCCCTTTCGGAAAAATCGCTCGCATCAATGTGATTGAATGCGTCATCGGACTTTGCCTGACGGTGATGCTCGGCCTGGTTCAACTTCCTTACGAGGACATCGGAGAATACCGTGTTCCGACCATCGTCTTCAGGGGCCGTCCTCACACCTTCCATGCCTTCGTGCTTTTCGTCCTCGCCGCCTTTATGACCGCCACTAGGGCTATGAACACTCCGCCCAACTCCACCGGCAAAACTGAGAGCTTCTGCGTGGTTGTCTCTGTCGCCTCCATCTCCTCTGCTATTCTCTGCTCTGCTCTCTGCTCTGCTCTGTTCTCTCATCTCTTAATCATAATAATAATCATTAAAAAAATTTATTTCTTGCGGGAACTATATTTGTTATTCATAAAAAATAATTCCCCGAAAATGGTTGGCTGCTTTACTACTTAGTGAGTTACTTATATTATATAAACTATTTATTTTTTTATATATACTATAATTTTAGATCTTATTATCAAATATCTGAATAACTGATTATTTAGTTTCAAAATTTATAGTTATTTTTTTATATTTTTTTAAAATTCGAACTTAAAACTTATAAAAATTTAATAAAATTTTATATCGCTAAATTAACTATAAATTAGTTAAATTAATTAATTTCTATCTCCATGTTGTAATGGATGTTATATGTTTATAGTTTGATATATATTATAATATAATACTAGTTAGTTAATAGATTTATTTTAATTTTAAATATAATATTTTAATTAATTTTATCTTTTAAATTTATAATTTTTTTAAAAAAATTATTTTATTGAGTACATATATTAAGAAAATTTTCATTGAGGATAATTCAAATAGAATGATTAAAAATATATTTTAAAAATAATTATAAATAATTAATTTAATTAATTTTTTTAATTTTTATAAATTAGTTATATAATTCTAATTTTAGATAAAGAGTGAGAAGTGTCGAGGTTAATTTCAAATTTTAAAAATGTTACGATGATTTGAAGTTTTAAACGCTATGAAGTATAACAAGCAAATGGCATTTTGTTTTATGGGGGAAAAAGTGTGTAATATTATAAATAATCCAATAATGCTTCATAACAACAGGAACATACAAAAGAACAGAATTAGCCAATTCCTACTATAGCTACATCAAATAGTAAGTCTTCGTTGACATTGCTAAATATTTTGCAGCCTCTAAAGAAGAAGAAGAAAAAAATTATTTGAGTTATTATTGAAACCTTACATAAGAGTAGGACATTAGCAACATTTAGTTGATTTAGCGGTATAAAATCTTGTTAGATTCCTCTAAATTTCTAGAGGATATATGTATGCTTAGAAGAAATAGTTATAAACCCTGAAATTGGATAACTAATAATATGATTCAATTGAAATCCTATTTAAAATTTGAAGGTGAGGTGTGCACTCACAGCTGGAAAAAAGCATTTCAACACCGGTTGAAAATGGCATTCAACATCGCACACACAACCGGTGTAGAAACGGACCGTGTAAAAAGTCAGACATTTTACACCGGTCCTATAATCGGTGTAGAATGTATAATTTTGTACACCGGACTAAATTTTAAATCGGTTCACATTTACATCCGGTGTATTATTTTTAACATCTGCACCGGTTGAATATTGGGACGGTGTAAATTTTTAAATTTTTAACACCGGTTGAATATTGGGACGGTGTAGATGTTATTAAATTTAATTTATATATGTTCTTACTACACCGGTGGGTATGTACCTCCGATGTAGATGTTATTAAATTTATATTTGATAGATTTCGTTGGCCTGAAGCTTCAGAAGTAAACTGCCCAAATGTAATATATGACTCAATCATCGATCATCATCAGTTCAAGATGCCAGAGACATATATAATTCAATTGCTCATTATATTATTCATTGAATAAAACTCAATACAAAAATGCTACAATTTGAACAGAAAAATGTATTCAGTGAAAGACAAATACTATTGAGAAGGAAGGATTTGAACAAAAAACTCTGCCCACCGATTACGCAGGTCCTCAATATCTTGGTCAGGAAATGGATCAGGTTGTTCAAACATCTGAAATATGAAATCAAAATCAAAGAAATTAAGGCATTACTAATTTAGATTAGATTGACAATTAAGAAATATGAAATCATTCAAAATATAATTTTACCTCCCCAGTTAGGTCAATCCTATTTGCCAAGATAATATTGACCATGTGTCTGACTATGTAGAAGCCGCACAAGTTGCTTTCTCTGGGTTGCCTTCGACTCTGTAATGTTAACAAGATAAAAATTATTTCTCATCATCAAAACGGGGAACCTAGCTAACACCTAATATATACTTTTATTACCATCGGTGTGATCCATTCAGGGTCCCTCACCAAATTAGCGTGCTTAAGGCCTCTTGCAACTGCGAATGTCCTCATAGCCCTATGACCAAAGTTAACAAGTTAGTAACCCATTTATCACACAGATCATTGTGTATAGAAGAGAACTCACGTACGTGTTCATGATCTTCCTAACATCCACCGAGGGCTTGTAATGGAGGGAGCATAAGAAGAAAACTTTATAGCTATGCTTACATAGGATGACAAGTTGCCAATGATTGCTGTAGAGATTAGTTAAAAGAAAATGAGTATTATAATTAAGCAACTACAAAACTAGTATATATAAAATAAAATGAAACATTATTATTCTTACTCATGCATATATGGTGCGAAGAAACAATCAATATCGGTTTCACCGAGCCTCTCTGAAATGTATGCAAGTCTCGAAGATTGAGAGGTCCCTTTAGCATAAATCTGAATTGGGCATAGGAATCCGAACTTTTTTTGTTTGCCCTTGGAGGAAACCAACTCAGCTTGCATGTACCTACAGGCAATGCATGCACGACATTAGTTGTAAGACTTGAACTTTGTTATTACATATATTTACATTTAAATTATACTTACATCAAAAACACTTGGATGCAGCCGGAGGTCAGTTCTTCCTTGGGAGTGATCAGAGATTTGACGTCCGCATGATCCAGGAAGGCCGGTGCCCCCATGTCGCCCACAACTGAATCCATAGGCAACGCGTCCACATGGAACGTTTTGTCATATGACATTAGGATCACACGTTGCATGGCATTCAAAGCGGGAGGGGTGGGAAGTTGGTCGGGGGATGAGGCGACGTGATCCGAAACAAGATGCTTTGGCCATAATATGAAAGTCCCTTTTGCTTGGCTCACTGTCTTCACCTCATCAGTGGGAATTGGGACAAGAGCATCTCCAATTAGCACGGCTTCAACTGTCACCCTTAATTGATCGTCCTGAATTTGGACGTGGTGAAAAGTAGTTGCCCCTAGGCTATGGATGGAGCCACGTGCCACTAAGCGTCTAAGAGGATCCTCAACATATAGATCACAATGTTCTGCATCCTCTGACAGCGGCAAGCAACAACTCCCCTTAGTGCTTTGACGGACTGCAGTTGAGGGCGGGAGGGGATCAGTTGGCTCTTGCTGCCTTGATGTCATCATGGACAACATTTCTTCCTTCATCTTTGCGAACCCCTCTTGTAATCGCGCCTCAATTGAAGCTTCTGCTTGTGCCCTAGCCTCTATCCAAGCCTCTTCCTTAGCCTCTGCCCTTATGGTGGAGAGCAAGGATGCCAACTCTGCCCTCGGCACCACATGTGGGGAACGTATTTGAGATGCTCCAAAGTAATCTCTTATACCCACACCTCTTCCAACTCCCCTGACACAGCCCCCATGTTCTTGTTTCCCAGTGGCAACAGTCAAGATGTCATTCCTACCATCTGACTTGAAGGATCCATGGGACTCTTGTTGTTTAAGATCACTCTATAACATAGAAAGAACAACAAACATAAGGAAAATGATATAATTATATATAGTCTACTATCACAAAATAATGCAAGTAGTGCTTACAATTTTTTCAGCAATCATGCGAGCATTGTCGCTTGTAAAAGCTCCGCTCTTTCTTTGGCGAGCGTACAACCATTTTTCTTCGCGACGTATCGGAGAGGGGGGTCAAGAAGAACACTAGGATCCGACCCAGCACTTTCTTCTAACCTCTTCCTCTTGGCCCCCAACAACTCTCTTTCTGCCTTCGCGTAACCCCCTCGAGACATTGTGTGGGGGCAATCATTCTTGAGGGCGTATTCAATCGCTTTTGCTCTTTTTTCCTACAAGACATGAAGTATTTAAAATCAATACATATGATACTCTGATACGTTTTCTGCAACCACATACAAAAGGATACACTCACCATTGCTACTGGCGTGGTCCGATTCCTAACAAATTGTTCCCACGCAGCTTAGTCAATGAATTGATACTTGCTGCATGGAGAAGGTTGAGGATGACCACTTCTGTCCTGTCCATGCAGATACTGACGAGCTAGTTGTGTCTTGAATGCCCTCCAACGCTCACAGCAATAAGACAACGTCTTCTTCTTCAAGAACTCATTGTTGGGCACATCGTAAGTGAGCTGCAATGTTTGCCATTGAAAGCAGAGTAATCAACAAACAGTTGTGTATTTGGTATTGCTCTGCATGCAATATTAGATAGTTCCTATACCTGGATAGTGTCCCAAATTTGATTCTTCACGCGATCATCCACAGCATCCCAAGTCAAATAGGTGATGCTAGGCTTGTTGCGTGCTAGGAGGCTGACAAAACTTACGTACTTTGTCCTGTGTTCACCAGTTGGGTTCCAGTTTCTGTCAAACTCTATCGGAAGCAGTTTCCCCTCTATCCTGTCCTTCGTAATGTCTTTCAAACGAGTCGCACTTCTGCCCTTCCTTTGCTTAGTGGCGCTTGGAGCATCGCCAGCCTCAATCTGAGTAACTCTATCCTCCATATTCCTATGTACGTAATAACAACATCAAAAACATTGAAAACAGACTTAACCCTTTTTCCCTCAACCCGTCAGAACACACAAAACTTGTTCCTTTAGCAGTTATGAATGGAAAGATGTGACAACATTCATCAGGAAAAATAGAAAACCTAGATTAAACGAACATAAAAACGGCATCGCACGTACACAGGGAAAAAAATGCAGAGAACACGTACACTTACGGAATAGCAGAACGAGAGAGGTGACAGAGAAGAACGACTGACCGAGCACGGAGAAGCCTCGCGAGAACCACAGAGCACGACGAGCGGCGATAAAAAAGAGTATGTGAGAAAGGAGAAGATTGAAGGTCATCGCGCCAAGAGGCGGGTTAAAAAAATGAATATAAACATTTAACACCGGTTGTAAATAATTCTAACCCGGTCAAAACATAAACGACGTAAAAGTGAAACATTTTACACCGTCTAATTTTAAAAACCGGTGTCAAAAATAAACATTGATAATTATAACACCGGATAAAGTATAACCCGGTGTAAAATCGAACAATAAATTATTATTAGACGTGACCTGTTACACCGAATATCACTTAAGACCGGTGTTAAATGTTGTAGTTTTTTTTTTAAACTTCACCACCTTATAATATCATCCCATCCTTAGCGTCACAACATTCTTATCAGAACAAGAATCTGTCTCTGTTATTATTACATCAAAATCATATACGCAATCATTACAAGAAACTTAAAATTGCATGTTTAGACTAAACAAGAAACACATAGAAATTAATCAGAATCCACTTCTTCTTCATTTAATTGTGGTAAACCTACTGAAAAAGAAGGGATCTCATAAAAAGAATCATCATTGTCAACAACACTTTTCCCTTGGAGCGCGACAGACCATCTTTCATTCTGAGGATCAGTGATAAAGAACACTTGCTTTGCTTGGTCTGCCATAATGAAAGGCTTATCCCCAAAACTTATATTATTCAAATCCACCAGTGTAAATCCTAACTGAAGAGGCGATGAAGCTGCACCGGGTGTTTATATTTAAATCGGTTAATTTTAAAACCGGTGTAAACATTTAATTTTTTTATAAAACAGACACCGGACTATATATTTCCACCTCGGTCAATATAAATACGCTGTAGAAAGTAAAAATCTAAACCGGACTAAATATTTCCACATCGGTCTCTATAACATCCGCTGTAGAAAGTAAACATCTAAACCTGACTAAATATTTCCACATCGTTCATGAGTAAATACGGTGTGAATATTTCATTTTATTTACAAAAATGCCACCGCTCATTTTTGTAAAACTGTCTCCGCATTGACCGATTTAAAAATGGGGATTTCGATTGCCCATTTTCCACCAGTGACTAACATATATGCCATCATGTTCCAAGCGTGATATCATGTCCTAAAGTGAAAATTTTGGTGATTGTTGACTTAAAAGGACTACAGAAAATTTGAAGAGAACACTCAATCAAATTATTGAGCACGATCTTTTTATTAATAATTTATATAGATATTTAATTGTTAATAGAATATAATTGTGTCATGTAATCTATGTAACTAATTATACTTAGGTATGATAAGGTTTCTTGTTGGAATTCTGGCTGATGGTTGCCAACAATGGAAGAAGTTTTTGAAATTGTTATCATGAGGGCAATTAGGTCATTTGAAACAGGAAAACTTAATTTCATAGTAGCCTTTAAGGACTTCATAAACATTAAGTTATTTCGAGATACAACAGTAATATTTTCATATTCTGATGATCCTTATCTTATTTGTCTCTCTCTCTAAATGTAAACTAAGTAGATATTCTAGGCTAATTAATTAAAAATAATTGTAAAATGCATTAGAAAATTAGAATTCATAACATGGTATGTAGAGAGAGAAGTGAATTACGTTACACCATTTTCTTTTAATAAATGTCAGTCGAACTCCTTAGGTACTCACACACCTACATTTACCGTGAAGAAGAATCAAAAAGAAGAAACCAAAATATATTTATATAATATTTGACGGATTTTTATAAATAACTATTTAATTCTAATCTCAGCTTCGTTTTATATGATATTTTTTATTTAACCATAAAGTTTTAATTCCCAAATATAAGACTATATGTAGTAGTATTCATTAACATACATAGTATATATATGTTATATATGTGTATGCATATATGTATACTTTTTTTTACGATAGAAATTTTTTTAGAAGGGGTTGGGCTCACTCATGATTCAAGGGTAATAAAATCTCCCTTCCTCCTAAGCGATACCAATGTTAAGCAGGGCGAACCGTCTATTACCTTCTGGTATAAACTTAGACACTCAAGAGTTAGGATACCTCCCTAAGCGCCGCGACTAGAACCACAATAAAGTGGTATATGTTAATTACCCTCTCAGCCTAAAATCTAAGAATGTGACTGCCAATATGCACAACTAAGGGCATGTATCTGAATCTAATACTTGTTTAAAACATTAATTGTAATTAATTTTCTTGTTTTGCAAGCAAAAGTATACAATGAAACAAATACAGTTCTCCATTTCTCTTTTAATACCAGAGTTTTTTTTTTCTTCTTCTATTCTAATTTTATCCGTCACCACCAATTTCTTCCAAATGCACAAGAATTTTCTTACAAATCAACATGTCATTTAAGACGTTGTTGTGGTTATTATTATTACCATGTGGTTATTACACAATACTTTAACAGTGATTAACATGATTTAATTAACAGTGCCATCTGCAGTTTTAGTTGAGGCAATTTTGGGGCAAGAACGGGAAGAACAGTGTTGTTGTTGTTGAACAAGATGGAGGTTTTGGGAGCCACATATGCAATTGCCGTCGCTGCAAAAAGTAGGTCCTCCCACACACTCAACCGAACAGTCTGCGTCACTATCATAGCCATTCGCACTTAACATTGATACCAGTGCACACACAGACACATATATGGCCTGTTTATTTTAGGCGCAAAGTATGATTTTATAAATTTTTTTGGATAAAATTTTAGTTTAAATTTTTTTAAAAATAAATAGTTATATTTATTTATAAGTATTTTTAGATTAAATTATGGTTTAAAATTATTGTTTTGAATAAGCTACTGAAACTATCTTTTAGAATAGTAAAATAACTTATAAACTATCCAATTACTATATTATCCCTATTTTTTTTCCATCCTCTCTTTTTAATCTCTCATCTCGACTCTCTCTCCTATTTTCTCTCTCTTCTCTTTTCTCTATCATCTTTCCTCTATCATATTTTTAATCAAATCGTATCCTTTTTAATAATTTATTAATATAAAAAATTATTCTAAAATTAATTATCTAAATATTTATTTATTTAAAATTATTTTTTTTAATATAAACTCTTCTCTAAGTTTTGGGTGCCACATATGCAATTGCCGTCTCTGCAAAAAGCAGGTCCTCCCATACACTCAACCGAACAGTCTGCGTCACTATCAAAGGGAAGCGGATCCTCTCAGAATCCTGCTTTCTCAGAATCTCTCAGAATCATGCTCTTTCCCTCCTTGCTTCTTGCCTCCTCCCTCATGCCTTATCCATATAAAAAAAAAAAAACTCTGGCCCCACTTTCAAATAATTTTTTAAAAACACTTTAAAAAAGTATTTTTAAATTTTTTTAAAAAGTGTATTTTTTAAAAAAAAATTAAAAACAGTGTTTTTAAAAAAGACTTTTTTTAAAAAAAATGTTTTTTTAAAAAAATTGAGTTTTTTAATTTTTTTTATACATAAGGCATGAGGGAGGAGGCGAAGCAGCAAGGCAAGGGGCATGATTCTGAGAGATTCTGAGAAAGCGGGATTCTGAGAGGATCCGCATCCCTATCAAAGCCATTCGCACTTAACATTGATACCAGTGCACACACAGACACATATATGGCCTGTTTATTTTAGGCGCAAAGTATGATTTTATAAATTTTTTTTAGACAAAATTTTAATTTAAATTTTTTTTAAAATAAATAGTCATATTTATTTATAAATATTTTTAAACTAAATTATAGTTTAAAATTATTATTTTTAATAAACTACTGAAACTATCTTTTAGAATAGTAAAAGAGTTTATGAACTATCCAATTACTATATTATCCCTATTTTTTCTTACATTCTCTCTCTTTAATCTCTCTTCTCGACACTCTCTCCTCTCTCCTCTCCACTCTCTCTCCTATCTCCTCTCTCTTCTCTTTTCTCTATCATCTTTCCTCTCTCATACTTTTAATCAAATCATACTTTTTTTAGTAATTTACTAATATAAAAAGTTATTCTAAAATTAACTATCTAAATACTTATTTATTTAGAACTATTTTTTTTACATAAACTCTTCTCTAAAAACCTTTTTCCATAAGCTGTCCAAAAACCTATTTTTTTCATAAACCATTTTTTTAAATCTTATCCAAACACACATATAATATAATACACCCTGAATTAGACCACATATATATATAGAGAGAGAGAGAGAGGAGTATTAAGATTATGGGATATTTGGAAACTTTTTAAACTAAAATTTTAAAAGGGTTTTTGACCTAAATTTTAGTTTATAAAAATTTTAAAATAAATAGACGTATTTGTCCAAAAAACTTTTTGGATAAAAGTATAGTTTAAAACTAAGGTTTTAGATAAACTATTGAGACTAGCTTCTGAAACAATAAAATAGCTTATGAACTACCAAATTACTATTTTATCCTTACTTTTTCTTATATCCTCTCTCTTCTCCTTCTCTCTTTTTCACATTCTCTCATCTCTCATATTTTTAATAAAATCATATCATTTATCATAATTTTCCAATCATAAAAGTTCTTATGGTAATAATTATCCAAACACTCATTTATTCAAAACTATTTTTTTTCCATAAGCTTTTCTTCCAAAGTCATTTTCTAAAAGCTATCCAAAACCTTTTTTTTATAAGCCCTTTTCTAAAATCTTATCCGAACACACATTTTGAAATGATCATAATAATTGAATCATAGTTAACAAAAATGAGTTCAATTAATAAAGATTTGATTCATTAAATTATAAGATTATGAGTTCAAATCGTATTATTGATTTGATGATCTATATAAGATTTTAACTTGAATGTGTATGCCATGATCTTGATGAACTCTCAAATTTTTTTTGTCAAAACAATAAGAACAAGGAGGAGGAGAAAGAGGTAGTAATATAAATAAAGAAAAGATAGGGAAGAGAATAATCTATTCATGCTACTGTTACAGTGAACATGAGAACCATTGAAAGCAGTTTGAAGAAGCCCTTCTCCATTGTGACTTTGTGAGAGAGATTGTGTTTTGTTTTGTTTCTTCTTCTGTTTTTGAGATGTCTAACGAGATGCAAGAGAGTTCTTATATATATAGGAAATGTTGGGTGTTTGGTGTGAGGATATTTTAGAAAGATATAATATCATTTCCTCAAAAATTTCCATGAATCCAATGAATGATCAGATACAATTACAGATTCATGACTCATATGGTGTGTAGACTTTTATTAGATTCATGTAACATCCTTTAATATTGTGTGTTTCATGCATCTGGAGTTATGTGTTTTACTTAGTACTGGGCCATATTTAACAACCAAATTTCAAATTAATTAGGATATCTTTTTTATTTGATATATTTTTTTTTGATTTGATTTGAATTAATTAGGATATATTTCTATACATTTACTTGCATATAAGAAGCTATTTTTTGTTTTGAAACATTGTAATTGCCACGTTTGCAATAATAAGTATAAAGGAAAAACATGCGCATTTTCTTTTATTTATTTGTATTTTAATTTTACCTTAATCTATTTTTATCTCATAACACTTATTTCATTTCAATTGGACTATTCTAGAATTAAGTTTCCTTATAAAATAACTTAATTATTCTCATTTAAAAAAATTGATATACATAAATTAAAAAAATTAAATAAATATATCAATATTCAATTTTTTTGGCACCTTAAAAAATATCATAATAATGTTACGTATATTAATATCAATTAATTACCTAACTTAATTAATTTTTTCAATTTTTATAAACTAGTTATATAACTCATATATTTAAGATTAGAGAAAATATAATATAATATTTTACACTATATTACTAAGAAGTAGTTGTAGGCTAATAGTCATATAAACTTTTGGAAACAAAAGATGGTGGAATCAAATCTCACCTTAATCGGCTTTACCCACAAATTCTATGACTGTAGCAGAGAGAGTTTATTAAAAAAAACTTGATTCTAGAATAGTCATTTTGAAAAGAAATAAGTATTATGAGAATCAAATTAAAAAAAATAAACTTTTAAAAAATTAGAAAAGAAAAGGTGCATGTTTTTCCTATATACTTTGTATTGCAAACGTGGCAATTAAAATGTTTCAAAACAAAAATTAGCTTCTTATATACAATTAAATCTATATAAAGATATCCTAACTAATTCAAATAAAAAAAATAAATAAATGTCAAATAAAAAAAGATATCCTAATTAATTTCAAAATTTGTTGTTAAATTTGGCCCTATATTACAAGTAAAACACATAAGTCTAGATACATGAAACACACAATATTAAGGATGTTACATGAATCTCAAAAAAAGTCTACAAACTATGCGTCTTGAATTTGTATGTATTTGATCATTCATTGGATTCGTGGAAATATTTAAGGAAAGTGATATTATATCTTTCTAAACTATACTCACACGTAACGCTCAACATTTCCTATATATATAAGAACTCTCTTGCTATCTCATCAGACATCTCAAAAAAACAAAACACAATATCTCTTACAAGTCACAATGGAGAAGAGCTTCTTCAAACTACTTTCGGTAGTTCTCATGTTTATGCTAGCAATAGCATGTATGGATTCTTCTCTTCAATATCTTTTTCTTTATTTATGTTCCTACTTCTCTTTCTTGTTTTCTGTTTTGGCAAACTAAATTTTTGAGAGCTTACTAAGATTAGGGATGCTTTTGAACAAAAACATTGTGATATTTATTGATCGCCCATCAGTAAAATTCCCGTATCTGTATATTAGGATTTGAACCTTTAATTTTGTCAGTCGAGTCAAATTTTTATTAATTGGATTAATATTTATTTACTATTCCTTTATATATATATTTTTTAATTATTATTGTCTCTTCAAAATACTCATATATATATATGTATATATATATGGTCTAATCCATGACATATTTTTAAATGTGTGTGCAGTGGTATCAATGTCAAGTGCGGATGGAAAGTGCAATAAAGATGAGGATTGTTTTGGTGTTATGTGTGATATTGGAAGATCTGCTTGCGTGAACCGTAAATGTCAATGTATTAACCAAAAGCTCCATACTCAACCCACGCACTTTGTTCAACAACAACATTGTTCTTCCCGTTCTTGCTCCAAAATCGCCTCCACTGAAACTGCACATGACCCTGTTAATTAAATAATGTTAATCACTGTTAAAATAATATGTAATCACATAGCAATAATAATAATAATGTTTTAAACGACATGCTGGTTCTCTTACCTCCTTCCCTCTTTCTCTCTCAGTATTAAGTTATTTAATACTCATCCAGTCTTTAATATAAAATATATTTAATTAATTTGATTAAATTAAAAAAGTTAGTTAATATAATTAATATGATATATTTTTTCTAAACACCTTGATCATTTTCCTCAACTCCTTCTCTTCATCTCTTAGTTGTTATTTAGGGAGTATTAATATGAGTAATTTAAAAAAATATAAGAAATATATCTTATATTTAGGGATAATATCAACTCCCTAATTAGGTCTAATGCCCCTACCAACATAGAGTTACTCTAGCGGTATAAGGTCCTGCTAGATTCTTCTAAATCTCGAGTTTGTACCTGGTAATAGGACCTATTAATATTAAAAAAAAAAAGTCTAATGCCCCAACCTCCTAATTTTTTTTTCTCTTTTCTATTGATCATTAGGTTCTACATAAGATGAAAATAACATTTTGATATCTTATAGGCAAAACATGGTGCAATTTTGAATTTTTTAATATTTTTCAAAAAATACTCTAAAATTGTGTATTTTGAATAAAGGAAAAACAAAACAAAATTATAAAAATTCAAAATTGCATTTATTTACCCATTAGAAATAAAGGCAAAATAAAATATCCAAATAAACTCTTGTATAAAAATAGAAAAGGAGAACCGCATTTGTTTCTTTATACTTTTGCTTGCAAAAAACAAAGAAATCAATCACAATTAATGTTTTAAAATAAGAATTAGCTTTAGATACATGCACTCCATTAATTAGTTGTACATCAAAACCTCATAGGAATCAAGTCATTTTAAGAGACTATATATTTCGAAGATCTTTATATGTCTTTCCCCCTTAAAGATATATTTCTACAATTGATTTTACAATAAATATATATAATCATTTTGAAATGTTTAATTTATTTAATAAGTCTCCAATAAAAAAGTCAAAATTTGATAAAATAAAATTGTACAACAATAACAAGTCTTATTTCACTCGATGAGATCGGTTATATAGATCGCACGGCGCTATTATACTCTATTAAAAAATTAAATATTTAGATAAATTGTTAACCAAGAGGTTTCGCTCAATAACCTCGTTAAATGTCGCCTTTAGCTCTATCCCTTTTCATTGGACTCTAAATTGTTTGATCAACTTTTCTCACCAGTACATCTGACGACTTTCTTTGTACGTGCCTAAACTACTTTAGACGATTATCTACTATTTTCTTTTCAATAGGTGCCACACCTACTCTTTCTCGTATATGTTCGTTACGAATAAAATAAAATTGTGCAATTGAAAAACAATACGTGGTATGAGATAAATATAGAATAAAATTAAATCAAAAGACAAAGTAAACATTTTCAAAAAAAATTAGAAAAGAAAAAGGTGCATGCTTTTCCTTTTTACTTTTTATTGCAAAAGTGACAATTATAAAATATAATAGTTTCAAAACAAAAATTAGCTTCTTAATTATGTACCACTAAATTTCTGATTTGGTTGTCAAATTTGTTTCTATACTAAGCAAAGTACATAGCTCTACTCTAGATACATGAAACACACAATATTAAGGATGTCACATAAATCTAAAAAAATCTCTACACATTTAATCTATTGGATTCATGGACACTTTTTAGCAAAGTGAGATTTATATGTTTCTAAAATATCCTCACGCCAAACACCCAACATTTCCTATATATAAGAACTCTCTTGCCATCTGATCACACATCTCAATAAGCAAAACACAATCTCTCACAAGTCACAATGGAGAAGGGCTTCTTCAAACTACTTTCAGTTGTCCTCATGTTTACTGTAGCAGTAGCATGTATGGATTCTTCTCTTCACTATCTTCTTCTTTATTTTATATTACCACCTCGTTCTTCTTCTTCTCTCTGTTTTGATAAATGAAATTTTTGAGAACTCATCAACATTATGGCGTACATTCTAGCTGAGAAAAAAGTTTACAAAGAACTTTTTACAAAACGCTCTTTAATAAGGTCATCATAAACTAAATACTCTTATATATATATATGGTTTAATCCATATATATATGTGTGTGTGTAGTGGTATCAATGTCAAGTGCGGACGGAAAATGCAATAGTGACGCAGACTGTTCGGTTTTTTGTTTGGGAGGACCTGGTTATTGCATAGGCGGCAAATCATGTGTGTGTGGGCGTGGCGACCAAAAGCTGCATACTCATCCCGACCACTTTGTTCAACAACAACACTCCAAAATGTCCCCAATGGAAACTGCACATGACACTGTTAATTAAATAATGTTAATCTCTGTTAAAATAATGTTTAATCACAAGGTGCTAGTAGTAATAATAATAATAATGTCTTAAATGAAATGTTGTTTTTCCTCCCTCCCTCTCTCTCTATAAAATACTCCTTGCTTTTGTCAAGATAAATTTATATTATATACTCCTTAATCTACCCAAATTTAGTCAACTAGATCTTATATTAGTTATAATTAACTAATTTATTTAACTTCTTTTATATATCTAAAGAAATCAACTAACTCTTTTAATTAGAATCGAAAATAATATTATAAGAAAATTGTGCAATTGGAGGAATTTGGTGATGATATATAAAATCAGAAAAAAAACTAGGAATGGAGAAATGTATTTGTTTCATTGTACTTTTGCTTGCAAAACAAGGAAATTAATTACAATGAATTTTTTAAAACAAGAATTAGCTTTAGATGCATCCCATTAGTTGTGCATATTGGCAGTCACACTCTTAAATTTTAGGCTCTGAGAGGGTAACACACAAACACACACAAACATATATATTGTGTTAATGAATACTACTACAGAAATAGCCTTGACAATTAAACCTTGGCCTTAGGTAAAAAACATCAAATATATATATATATATATATATATATTGGTTTCTTCCGTTTCATTTTTCTTCTCCCAATATATATAAGGATGCCTTTGTTTGTGCACTTGCAAGAATGAATACCGGACGAAGAATATTAATTAGCCTAATCAACTTATAGTTAGTCTAGCGGTATAAGGTTCTGTTAGATTCCTCTAAGTCTTAAATTTGATTACTATAAAAGATACATATATTAGGAGGGACAACCACGGATCCCAGAAGACTTGTCATTTTCTGCACTAAAATTAGTAAATACATATTACTTGCTTATTATTGTGAGAGCCTTTTATAATTATATTTCTATTTTAAGACATCATAATAATTTTCTCATAATAATGTTATTACATCAACGTTCAAAATGTCATGATTCGCTTCTCTCTCTACGTACCAAATAACGAAATCTAAATGTCTCATGCGTTTACAATTACTTCTAATTAACTATCTTAGACTATCTATATTTATATTCAGGGACAAAGACACACACACACACATATAAAAGGATCACAAAATTAAAGATATGAAAGTTCTAAAATTGTCTCTGGAAAATACTTAATTTCTGTAAAATTCTCAGAAACTACTATAAAATTACTTTTTTTACATGACCTAGCTACCCTTGTTGTAAAAATTTCCTCCATCATCGGAGCTCCGGATGCCACCACTGCTATTAGGCACCGGTCAAAATTCCAATGCTAACCATCAAAATTTCATTTCATGAAATGATAACAACAAAACCAATGAAAAATAATTTCACAAAAATTTAACTACTCGCGTTAGAAGTCTTTGCAAGTTCTTCTAGATCAATACAACTTTGATTTAACAAATAACAACTTTAAGTCTATGAAATGAAAGTAACAACTACACTAATGAATTAGTCATTTTATATATATTAAAATTTTATTGTTATCTTATACTTTCTCTATTCCTAAATATAAGAGTTGATTGAAAAATTTTCTTTTTTAATCTTAAATGAAAATTAACATCTATATAATAACTTATTTATCATTTTTTTCTTTTATAAAAATATCTTATTATTTTTTATAAAAGTTAAACACTATATTTTGTTAAAGAAATTATTATCTCCCCCTCCGTGAATTAAAAGTTATTTTAATAACAACTCGTTATATTTAACAAAATATCCAATGAGATTTCCGACAAAAAAAAATCAATCAAAATTCAATCAAGTGAAATTGTGCAATTGAAAAGAAATCAATGTTAATAGAATAAAATTAAATTAAAAGAAAAAATAAACTTATAAAAAATGGTTGAGGGTCATTTTTGTCCCGAAAATTTTTACGAGGGAAGCTATAGGTGCCTGAATTTTTCTTACTCAATATCATTATGAAAGTGTTAAAAAATGAACTGACGTACTCTTAACGGTAGTTAAACATATGTCTGCCATGTCAAACCTTATGTCACTATGACTCTACGTGGGCATCACCATACTTTTCTTCTGTGGTAATTTTTTTTCCTCACAAGGTGTTTGTGAAGGAGTAATGTTACGTTATCCAGGATGTGCTAAAAATGGAGCAATAATGTTGCTCTAATTTAACAGCAAAACAAAACAAAAGCATATGAAAGGTCAATGAACATCCAGAACGAGGTACATGACAGAGACGATCAAGGGCCTCCCTACCCTTAGTATTAATGCATTCCTTTTTCCTTTTAGCATCCCCGCAAACAAGTTGAATTCGTCAAAGTCAAACATGATCTCCAACTCTTCACAACATTTTTTGGGGCAAAAGTGACAAAGAAGAAAGCAATGATCATGCCCACGTCGAATCTTACATACGTGGCTTAGTCCAACATGGTAGATTTGGTTTCCATTAGTCTAGCGCAACATTGTCCTTTTTTAACATTTTCTGTGCGACATTGAGATAAAACAATACTCGATCGAATACCTATTCAAAGACAAAGATGACATTTATTCATTTAAAAAAGAGTAGATGTGTATATAGCATTCTAAACTAATTTTAGAGAAATAATTAATACTTTAAAGTATTTAAAAGTATAATTAGCATCTCAAACTAATTTTAGAGGTTCGATTAGCACTTTAAAGTATTTAAATTTGTACAGTTTCACATTTTTACTGATAGAATCACAAATTTATATCCGATTCATGTCACGTAAACTTTTTATTTTAACACATTATTATTTAAAATGTCACATGTGTCATATTGTTTAAAAAAGAGTACTGAATAATTTCTAAAATTGGCATTGTATATAATTCATATGTGAAGATTGAAAAATTTTATAGTTTATTTAGTACAATTTATTAAAATAATATTACACATGTGACATTTTAAATAATAATGTGTCAAAATAAAAAGTTTATATGGCATGTATTAAATAAAAGTTTGTGTCATGAACCCATAATATTATAGGTTGAGTCAAATGTTATCAATTAGACTAACAATTATTTGTTATTCCTTCGTTTCTTTGTTTGAATTATTATTATGTTTTCAAAATAATCCAAATACTCCTTTGGTCTAATGATGATGGCATATTATTAAATGTGTGTGTGTGCAGTGGTATCAATATAAGTAAATTGTGGATGGGAAGTGCAATAAAAATGAAGACTGTTTTGGTGGCATGTGTGCAATTGGAAGAAATTGGTGATAAGGGATAAAATTCAAATATGATAAAATAGTATCTAACATCATAATATTATTTTCCAGTGACATTTAGTACCAAAATCTTGTTTATGGGGCATCCAATACTCTGATATTAATTTTCTGGTGTATCCAGTACTCCTTTGATGTTATTTTTAGTTACATCTAACACCCTAATCTTATTTATAGTTTAGAGTACTAGATACTCTATAAATAAGATTAGAGTGCTAGAAGCACTAAAAAAATGACATAAGAGTACTGAATGCACTATATATAAGAGTAAAATATTGGATGAAATTTAAAAATAACATCAAGATATTATATGCTACTTTATCTATTAGAATATATAAGTAAAATAAAATATCCAAATAAACTCCTGTATAAAAATATAAAAGGAGAGCTGCATTTGTTTCTTTATTCTTTTGCTTGCAAAACACAAGGAAATCAATTACAATTAATGTTTTAAAACAAGGATTAGCTTCTAGATGCACTGTCTCCATTGGTTGTGTATAAAAACTTCATAGGAATTAAGCCATTTTAAGAGACTATATATTTTGATAATGGAAAATGACAAAAAAAGACCATTTGAAATTCAAAATGACAAAAAAGGCCCATGAATTTTCAAAAAGACAGATTGGGCAGGAGGCCCAATCTGTCATTTTCAAATTACTGTGCACAGTTGCAAATATCATTATGGGAGTTGTAAATACCATTAGTAGAGTTATAAATACCATTATAGAAATTCAAATACAACTAAAAAAGTTGTAAATACCATTAAAAAAGTTGTAAATACCATTACAAGAGTTGCAAATATCATTGACGGAGTTGTAAAAAATACAATTTCATTTTTTATTTGCAACTCTGCCAATGGTATTTGCAACTCCCATAATGATATTTGCAACTATGAACAATAATTTGAAAATGACAGATTGGGCCTCCTGCCCAATCTGTCTTTTTGAAAATTCATGGGCCCTTTTTATCCTTTTGAATTTCAAATGGTCTTTTTTTGTCATTTTCCCTTTTGATAATCTTTATATGTCTACCCCCCTTAAAGATATGTTTTCTACAATTGATTTTACAATAAATAATATATATAATCTTTTTGAAACATTTAATTTATTTAATTTTAACAAAATATCCAACCAGTTCTCCAATAAAAAAAGTCAATCAAAATTTAATAAAATGAAATTGTGCAATTGAAAAAAAAATCAGTGGTATGAGATAAATATAGAAAATGAAAAGACAAAGTATAACTTTTTAAATAGAAAAGAAAAGGTGCATGCTTTTCCTTTATACTTTTTATTGCAAATTAAAAGTGGCAATTATACAATGTTTCAAAACAAAAATGAGCTTCTTATGTACCCTTAAATTTCAGATCTGGTTGTTAAATTTGTTTCTATACTAAGCAAAGCACATAGCTCTACTCTAGATACATGAAACACACAATATTAAGGATTTTACATAAATCTAAAAAATCTCTACACATTATGAGACATGTATCTTTAATTAATGGATTTTGAATCTATTGGATTCCTAGAAAATTCTTAGGAAAGTGAGATTTATATGATTCTAAAATATCCTCGCACAACATTTCCTATATATAATAACTCTCTTGCCATCTGATGAGACATCTCAAAAAACAAAACACAATCTCTCTCACAAGTCGATCATAATGGAAAAGGGCTTCTTCAAACTACTGTCACTGGTGCTCATGTTGACTATAGCAGTAGCATGTATGGATTCTTCTATTCACTATCTTTTTCTTTATTTATACAACTCCTCTTTCTTCTTCTTCTTCTTCTTCTTTATGTTTTGATTAAACGAAATTTTTGAGAACTCTTCCAGATCAAGGAGTACATTCTAGCTAAAAAACTTTACAAAATATACTTATTACAAATCGTTCATTAATAAGATCATCATATTAATATTAGGATTTGAACCCATGACCTTATGGGTTAATGGGATAAATCTTTATTAATTATTCCTTTGTTTCTATGATTGAATTATTATGATCTTTTCAAAATAATTGAACTAATCTAATGCATGGCATATTATTATGTGTGTGAGTGTGCAGTGGTATCAATGTCAAGTGCAAATGGAATTTGCAGAAGTGGCGTAGACTGTCCGATTGTGTGTTCAGGAAGAGCTGGTGTTTGCATAGGCGGCAAATGCATATGTGCTGTCCAAAAGCTGCAAACTCAACCTGACCACTTTGTTACACAACAACAACACTGTTCTTCCCCATCTTGCTCCAAAATGTCCTCAACGGAAACTGAACATGACTTACTGTTAATTAAATAATATGTTGATAACTGTTAAAGTAATGTGTAACCCGATGGTAATTTTAATAATAATAATAATAATGCCTTAAACGGCATGATGTTTCTCTTCCCTCCCTCCCTCCCTCCCTCCCTCTGTATTGTGTAGTTATTTAATATGTCAGTTTTAAAATATAATAATAAAATTGTGCAACTGGAAGAAATTGGTGATGAGATATAAAATGAGATTGGAAAAACTCGTCTTAAAATAGAAATGGAATTGCGTTTGTTTCATTGTACTTTTTCTTGCAAAACAAGGAAATTAAATTACTTAGAATTAATGTTTTAAAGCAAGAATTAGCTTCAGATGCATGCCATTAGTTGTGCATATTGGCAGTCCCGGTATTAAATTTTAGGTTGCGAGAGGGTACCCACACAAACACACACACACATATACTGTGTTAAAGAATACTACTACAGAAATAGCCTTTTTAAAAAATTGTCTATCACAAAAAGTTGAATATATTTTTAGACCATTTGTAGTTATATGATATTATTTCATTGAAAACTTCATAGATCGCAATGATATTCATTTAACAATTAGATTTATTATGGATTTATTTCTTATATATATTATACATACATATAATTATTTTTATTACATCATCTATTCGACTCTCAGTCTAACCAGTTGAATCATAAAAATCAAGACTTGTAAAGTGTTAACCTTTTCAATTTGACATTGGATCTTACTTTTAAAACATTGAAATGAACGAATATTTTGTTGGCTATTTCTTGATAATTTCTTTGTTCCAATTATTATGAGCTTTTTAATATAATCTGAATACTCCAATGGAATATAATGCATGGCATATTATTGTGTGTGCGTACTGGTATCAATGTCAAGGGTAGATGGAAAGTGCCGTAGTGATGAAGACTGTTATGGTGTTCAGTGTGATTGGGGAAGATCTTGCATGGACAATCATTGTCGATCTTCATCTTCAACCCAATTACTCTCTTCAACAACAACACTGTTCTTCCCCATCTTGTTCCAAAAATTGCCTCCCTTTCAATTATGGTATTATTAAAATTGATGTCTTAAAACGACATGTTGATTCTATTCCTCCCTCCATCCTTTTCTCTACACATACTGCCTCAAGTCCTTAATATAAAATTTACTTAACTAATTTAAGTAGATAAGTTAAGTTAATTATTTGTAATGATTGTATATTGATTTTCTTAAAATACTGCCATTAATCATATGTATTTTAACTACCTTTTATAGAAACTACCTCAATATGTGAAACCTATAAGGATATTTTGGGTGAGATTATAATTTTAGAGACAAAATGAATTAAGATTTTATATTTAGAATCAAAATAGATTTCACATCTAGTTCTTATATTTAGGACTAGAGGGAGTATTTAATACTTCCTTTAATTCTATATAAAAGTTAAATAACTAATTTGTTTCTCACATACATGTCATTAGTTGTGCATATTCAGAAATTTTAGGCTGTAAGGGTAACATACACACACATACATATAACAACATATAAAAATTTAAAGAATTAATAAATGGAACATATACTCCTCTTATCCATATAAAGAAAAGAGAGAAGATTTTTTTTTTCTATTTATAAGAGCCTATATAGAAAACCTCCAAAACCCATGGTTTCATAATCACTTTAGTGTGTATTGGGATAAGATTTTAAAAAGGGGCTTATGAAAAAAACGGGCTTTTGGACAGCTTATAGAAAAGGGCTTTTAGAGAAGAGATTATGGATAAAAAATTGGATAAATAAGTGTTTGTATAGTTGTTACAAAAAGGGGTTTTGTAATTGAAAAATTACTAAAAAGGGTATGTATAAGAGATGAGAGAGGAGAGAGGGTAAAAAAATAGAGGATAGAGGAGAGAGGGTGGAGAAGATAGAGGAGAGATGAGAGATAGTGGAAAAGATAGAGGAGAGAGGAGAGATTGTGGAAAAGATAGAGGAGAGATGGTGGAAAAGGTAGAAGAGAGAGGAGAGAGGGTGTAAGAAAAAGTAAGGGTAAAATAATAATTGAGTAGTTGAAAAGTGCTTTTACTGTTCCAAAAGCTACTCTGACCAGTTTATCTGAAACCATGGTTTGGTCCAGAAGCCTGTTTGAACAAATATGACTATTTATTTTAAAATTTCTCCAAACCGAGATTTTGCCCAAAAGAGCTTTTAAAACCATGGTTTTCCTTTGTTCCAAACAGGCCCTTAATATAAAATTTCCCTTTCAAACTTACCTAAAATCACTTTAAAAAAAGCTAATCCAAACACCCTTATCATATCATTAATTTTTTATATGAATGTACAATTTTTTCACTAATTTATTGTTATGTAGATTGTTATTTTCTAGGGAAGTATATGTTTTACATAAGATTAATATAATCTTTTATTCTTCAAGTTTGTACGAATTTTGATTTTGATTCCTCAAGGAATAAAATGATCTAAGTTTCTTTTTAAATTTTAGGGACCAATTTTTTAGATAGAAAAAAATGAGGGATCAAAACCTATAGTTTAAAACTTGAGGAATCAAAATTAAAATGAGAACAAACTTGAGAGACCAAAAATTATATTAATCTTATTAAATGAGTAAAGTTAAAAACTTATTAAATTTTAATATAGAATTAATGAGTTTTAAAATTTTTGGTAGTTTTAGTAAAATAATTTAGAAGTGCCTTATAAATATAATAATTACTACTCTTCTTAAATTTAAAGGTTTTGTATAAAAGAAAAAAATTGAGAAACTTTATTTTATTTTGCCCAACAACAAAGAGATGCAGTCATATATAATCATTAGCATTGGCCACCATAAAGTAAAGAAGCAAGAGCAAGGAGGCAGCTGTGATGACTGATGCAATTACAAAGAATAATAAATGGAAACAAAAGAAAAACATAGAGCAGCCCTTTTAGTATAATATAATAGTAAGTTAAACATGATAAAATTTGACCTTATATTTAATTTTGAAGAGCTTTTGATTGGCCGAAATGTGAGATTCATGTGTCATAAAAAATGGAACTGATTCCTTAAAGGTTCTATAATGCACTGTAAAATATATATTGTTGAAAAACAAAACTACAATCAAAAGACATGAAAGAATATTAACAATTACCATTTTTTATTTTTGTTTTAAGAACATATTTATTATTTATAATTGTTTTTTCAAATGCACTTTGAAAACCTTTTCCTTCAAGGAATCTCTTTTCCAATCTAATTAATTTAACTAAACATTTTATTAATAATAAATAAATAAATTCCTGTATGGAAATATATATAAAATAAGCCATAATTTTGTCATAATTTTTATTTTCTAAAAAGCCAGTCAAAACTTATAAAAGAAAATTATTCAATTGAAAAGTAATCAGAATTATCAGTTATGAGATAATATTAGAATAAAAATAAATTAAAATACCAAATACAATCTTATATAAAATCAGAACTTTTCCTTTGAACTTTTGGTTGAGAAAGTGAAATGCAATAGATTAAACAAGAATTAATTTCTTATATACCATTAATTGTGCATATTGATATCCTAATTTTAGATTATATATATGTTGGGGAAATTTGGCTATATAATAATTGCATGAGATTTGTTTTTCACTTCTAAAGGCTTCCCTCAGCAATTAAAAAAAAAAAACAATTTCTCTGATAAACTTAATCACAATGTTGAAAGGCTCCTTCAATTTCAGTGGTACTCATCTTCATCGTCACAATAGCATGTACGAAATCTGTTACTCAGTACTCCTTTGTTTATTTATTTTTTAAACCATATGATGTATCGTTTGGATAAAAATTTAAAAATAGTTTATAGAAAAAAAAATTGAGACAGTTTTTAGAAAAAGAGCTCATGGAGAAGAGTCTATGAAAAAAAAGTAATTTTAAAAAAATAAGTGTTTGGATAATTATTAGTAGAAGGATTTTTGTAATTAATAAATTACTAAAAAATGTGTGATTTTATTACAAATAGGAGAGAGGAGAGATAAGAGAGGAAAGAGGGAAGAGGATGGAGAAGAGAAATGAGAGAGAAGAGATGTTAGAGGATGAAGAAGAGAGATGAGAGAGGGTATAAGAAAAAGTAAGGGTAAATTAGTAATTGGGTAGTTCATAAGTTCTTTTACCATTCTAGAAGCTAGTCTGAGTAGCATATTCAAAATTTAGTTTTAAACTATGGTTTGATCTAAAAACCTTTTCAAATAAATATAATTATTTATTTTAAAATTTTTCTAAACTAATATTTAAGCTAATTTTTTTTTAAAACTGTAGTTTGGGGGTTTCCCAAAACACACGATATTTAACTCCACTAGTGTTTTTTTCCACTTAGGTATCTTTAATCTTACTTTAAGTGATATGAAATGCTTTCCACTTGAACCAATCACTGTTTTAATTTTATAAATAAAAGATGCTTCTAGCTATCAACTCCGGTTGAAATGAGTAGAAGAGATAATTACTATATTCCATATCCTTCGTTTCTTTTAATTATTTTTGTTTTCAAAATAATTTGAATACTTCTCTTACAATAAACAAGAGACCATGGTATCATAATCCAACTCAAGTCAACCGGTAAACCTGCTACTTATTGATCTAGTTAAGAATTTTGGATAGGTTGACTAAGTTATATTTTATCATTTTTCTCTCTTAGTTAAACATGAAACAATATCGTTTTAACTTTAAAAACAAGAAAAAAAAAAGTAGTCCATAAGGTTTGTGCTTTACATTTTAAAAATATAAATAATAATTTATTTTATTTCAAAATCTTTCTCCATGTGCAAATTAACATCTCTATAATGACATATTATATTTTATAATTTTTTCTGGTCAAGATATTATATAATTTGTCATCCCGTATATATATATTAAAAAGTTAAACCGTATATTTTAGTCAAAAAAATTTAAAAAAATGATTGAAAAAGATTGTAAAAAATAATAAATATTAAAGTAGAATAGTTACCAATAACAAATCAAGTATTACCAACATAACGTCCTACTTTAATATTTATTATTTTCTAGAGTCTATTTCTATCTATTTTTCAAAAAAATTTAACTCACAACTCACACGCCCTATGTATTAAAAGTTATTTTTAACCAAATATCCAACAAAATCTTCAACAAAAAAGTCAATCAAAATTTGATAAAGTGAAATTGTGCAATTGAAAAGAAATAATTAATGTTAAGATAAAGTATACGTTTAATCCTTTAAATTTGTATTAAATTTTATTTTAATATTTTAAATTTATAAAATATATTTTTTGTCCTATAATCTTAACATCTTAGTTTGACTTAACAAAAAATATTAACTCAACATATTTCAATGATGACTATACAATTAATTTCTATCTAATGATATTTATGATAAAAAATAGTATTTTATGAAAATAACATATATTTATTATAAATAAATATTTTTTTAATTTATCTAAACTAATTATATAATTATTATACTAAGAACATAAGAGTAACAATTAATATTATTATAGATAACTAATTAAGTATAGATAAATAATTTTATCACTACTTTCGAAGTTGAAATTGCTTTTGAAAATAATCAAGCCTAACAAATCATAGAGAATGAAAATTCAGATCATCAAAAGTTGAAACAAGACATCATTGCACGTGTATATTTTTTTTAAAAAAATTAGATCAAAATTTCTTATATCTATTTTATCAAATTTTTTAATATCACTTTAACATGCTTTTTTTAACATTTTTATTTAATTTAAACTCATATAAAAATAATATATAACAAAATGTAATTGAAAAATTTAACATAATGAATATAAAGAATTTGAAATAGGTTTTTTCCTAAAATATATCTGCGCAATGATATCTTGTCGTCTTAGTGTTACTCCAAAAATAAATTAAAATTATGCAATAAAGTGTAAAACTCGAGTCATTCTCTTTAAAAAACCAAAATAAAATTAAATCTTAATTATATAAATGTAACCTAAACTATGAAATGATGTTTGTTTGATTAACTAATGACTAATTGTCATAAATTAAAATGAAATTAAAAGACTTGTGATGCAAGACGAGTAAGGGGAATGGGAAAAGAGAGAAAATTGAGAGATTAAAGGAGGGAGGACAACAAGAAGGAGGGGAAAAATAAGAGGAAGGGAGAGAGGAGAGACACTCAAATATTCAATATATTATTCAATTTATCAAAAGCTTATAAAATAAATGTGTTGAAGTCCTATTTATATGCCTTAACCTAACCCTATGAATTAACTGCAAAATATTCTATAATGCAATTACATTAACTGCAAAATATTCTAGAAACATAAAATTTAATGCAAATAAATAATAATAAAAGATAACAATCAATCAAAATTAAAACCAAATATTTCATAATAATGTTAAATATATGAAATCCTAAATTAGTCATTATTCCATATCCCATTAACTTATTTTTGGTATTTCTATAAGAGAATGAGTGAAAATCTTAGTAGAATGAGAAATTTTGTTGATTTTGAATATAGTGGAAGAACAGCCCAACAAGAAGGGGAGGAGGGAGAAACAAAGGCCTTCTTTGTTTTACTAAATAAACATTTTTTTAACAATTTTTAACGACTAATGGACAAGTGGGGTTTAACTAATATTTGGGGTTAAGTGTTGACATGGAAAAAGTATCCCAGGTGGCACCCTTTGATTAAAGAAATGGACACAATGGACCTAATAAACTTGACATAAATTTGGTACATAATGGACAATATAAACCATATTGAAATCGAGATATAGTCAACTTTAAACTTGACCTAAGTTTGAACATAATGGACATAATAAATTTGATCTAAATTTTGTCCTTATAATAATAATCATATGTAAATGATTTATTATATTTTGGCTAGAAATATAGAATATTGTAATTATGGTTATTGTGATTCACTATGCTTAGGAAATGTCTAGTTATTATCAAAAGTCAAAATATAAGCTAATAGGAAGACCATAGTGGAGCTTTAGATACATAATGCTACAAAACATATGTTTATTTAATTATTTTTAATGAACGAGATATGGCTTGATTTGTCCTATGTCTTTGAATATTACAAGTAATTTGTATATATGTTTCAATTTACTATAAAAAGCCTATAGATAGATAGCCCCTCTTATTTTTAATATAAGAATTAGTTGGAGCATGAATTTAGTCATAATTATAATATTTCAATCTATCATTATCCCTAAAATTTATAATTTTTTTTTAAATTATCTATATTGATTGCACACATTAAATAATTTTTATATGATGATATTCATAATGAAAAAGGGTATTTTAAGAAAAATAATATATATTTATTATAAATAACTAATTTTTTATTTTAATATGATTTGCCATTTCTCTGTGATTTGTTAGGTTTAACTATTTTAAAAAGCAATTTGAACAAACTAGTGATAAAAAAATGCAATTTCTCATAATTAATTAATTATCTATCATTATGTTAATTGCCACCCATTGCGGCACAACAATTTCCTTGTTTTCCAAGCAGAAGTGCAATGAAACAAATGCAGTTCTCCATTTCTATTTTGATACGAGAGTTTATTTGATCCTTTTTTTTTACTTCTATTCTAATTTTATCCACCATCACCAATTTCTTCCAAGTGCACAATAATTTTCTTAAATATTTTGACTAACATATTAATTAAATACACAACGTAACAAAGAGATAGAGGGGGAGGGAGGGACGAGAATCGACATGTCATTTAAGACATCATCATCATCATTATTATTAGTATTACCATGTGATTACACATTATTTTAACAGGGATTAACATGATTTAATTAACAGTGCCATCTTCAGTTTCCGTTGAGGCCATTTTGGAGCAAGAACGGGAAGAACAGTGTTGTTGTTGAACAAGATGGAGGTTTTGGGTGCCACATATGCAATTGCCGTCTCTGCAAAAAGCAGGTCCCCCCCCACACTCAACCGAACAGTCTGCATCACTATCACATCCATTCGCACTTGACATTGATACCACTGCACATACAGACATACAATAATATGCCATGAATTAGACCATATATGTAGATAGATAGAGAGAAGTATTTTGATTATTTTGAAAATATCATAATAATTTGAATCATAGAAGGAAAGGAATAGCCAATATAAAGATGAGTTCAATTAACAACACAATGGTTTAATAGGACTTTTTTAATAGTATAAAGTCCTATTAAATCTTTCTAAATCTCAATTTTAAATCCTAAAAAAAATACTTATACTTAAAAGAGTAGCATAAACTCTAAAATTAAATCAATCGATTACTCGTATACCTGATAACATGATCTGAAAAAATATTAGATACGAATTGATGATATCAAAAAAGAAAGATGAGTTCATCAATTAATAAAGATTTGACATATTAACTCATAAAGTTATGACTTTAAATCTTGCCACAAATTAAATTGATAACCTTATAAATGAGTAATTTGTAAGTCTTTTTATAAATTTCAATCAGCAGAATGTATGCCTTGATCTGGATGAGTTCTCGAAAATTTCATTTATAAAAAATAAAACAAAAGGAAGAAGATGGAGAAAGAGGCGGTAATATAAAAAAAGAAAAAGATTGTGAAAAGAAAAATCCATACACGCTATTGCTACAGTGAACATGAGAACGACTGAAAGCAGTTTGAAAAAGCCCTTCTCCATTGGGATTTTGTGAGAGATATTGTGTTTTGTTTTTTTTGAGATCTGTGATTAGATGACAACTTGACAAGAGAGTTCTTATATATATATAGGAAATGTTGGGTGTTTAGTGTGAGGATATTTTAGAAATATATAATCTCACTTTCCTAAAAAATTTCCATGAATCCAATGAATGATCAAATACAATTATAGATTCATGAATCATAGTGTGTAGACTCTTTTGAGATTCATGTGACATCCTTAATATTCTGTGTTTCATGCATCTTTAACAACAAATTTTGAAATTAATTATTAGGATATCTTTTTTATTTGACATTTAATTTTTTATTTGAATTAATTACGATATCTTTCTATTTACAATAAAACGTACAAAGGAAAAACATGCACGTATTCTTTTCTAATTTTTTAAAAGTTTGTTTGTATTTTAATTTGATTTTATTCTATTTTTATCTCATAGCACTTATATCTTTTGAAATGGACTATTCTATTTTGAGTGATTATTAAATGTCAAATAAGAAAAAAGATATCCTAATAATTAATTTCAAAATTTGTTGTTAAATTTGGCCTTATACAAAGTAAAACACATAACTCTAGGTACATGAAACAATATTAAGGATGTCACATGGATATCTAAAAAGTATACACACCATATGAGTCATGAATCTGTAATTGTATTTGATCATGCATTGGATTCATGGAAATGTTGAGGAAATTTATTTTAATAACAACTCGTTATTTTTAACAAAATATCCAATGAGATTTCCAACAACAAAAAATTCAATCAAGTGAAATTGTGCATTGAAAAGAAATAAATGTTATTAGAGTAAAATTAAATTAAGAGACAAAATAAACTTTTAAATAAAGGTTAAAAGTCGTTTTCATCTTGAAAGTTTTTGCGAGAGGAGCTATGAGTATTTAGAGATTTGTTTTACCTAATGTTACCCCAAAAGTATTAAAAAAGGAACAATGTTCGCCATACCCTAATGATAGTCAAAAGTATAACTCTGTGTTTGCATCACCATATTTTTCTTCTTTGGTCATTTTTTTCTCAAAAGATGTTTGGTGTTTGTGAAGGAGTAATGTCATTCCGTATGTGTCAAATAAAAAAGAAGCAATAATATTTTTCTAATTTAATAGCAAAAAAAAAAAAAAAAAGCGCATATGAAAGTTTGATGAACATGCAAACGATATACATGATAGAGCTAGACGATCAAGGGCCTCCCTACCCTTGCTATTAATGCGTTCCCTTCTCCTTTTAGCATCACCGCAAACAAGTTGAATTCATCAAAGTCAAACATGAATCTCCAACTCTTGCAATTTAATTCATCTGATAAAATTTGTTATGCAGTTCTGATTTAATTACTTTTTACAAAGGTGTCATTTACTTCGTTCTGCGTCTTCATCAATCTTTCATGCGCTTTGTATGCGTTTTGCTAAGGTGATATTACTTTTTTTTCTTAACATTTTTGAGGTGACATTGCACTTTCCCAATAGCTTCAAAAGTAAAAATGACAAAACATAAAGCAATGATCATGCCCACTTGAAATCATGCATATCCGTATAGTTTATGCTAGAATTTGGTAACATTACTTCGTTTTTAATAATTTTTTAGCGACATTGAGATAAAACAAAATTTTTAGATATCCACATCTCTATCGTGAAAATTTTAAAGATAAAATGACTCTTAACTATTTAGAAAATTGGAAAATTAAAAGTGCATGTTTTTCAGTTATAATTTTTATTGCAAAAGTGGCAATTATACAATGTTTAAAAAAAAAAATTAGCTTCTTATCTTATATACAATTAAATGTCCAAAAAGATATATATCCTAATTAATTTCAAATTTGGTTGTTAAATTTGGCCCTACTAATTAAGTAAAACACAACTCTAGATACATGAAACACACAATATTAAGGATGTCACACGAATCTAAAAATAGTTTACACTCTGAGCCATGAATCTGTAATTGTACCTGATCATTCATTGGATTCATGGAAATGATTTAGGAAAGTGAATTTATATGTTTCTAAAATATCCTCACACTGAACACCCAACATTTCCTATATATATAAGAACTCTCTTGCATCTGATCGGACATCTCAATAAACAAAACACAATCTCTCTCAAGAGTCACAATGGAGAAGGGCTTCTTCAAACTACTTTCAGTAGTGCTCATGTTCACTGTAGCAGTAGCATGTATGGATTCTTCTCTTCACTATCTTTTTCTTTATTTATATTACCTCCTCCTCCTCCTGTAACAGGATTTGAACCCATCGCACTGTGGGTTAATGGGTTAAATCTTTATTAATTTAACTAATTTTTGTTGACTATTATTTTGTTAATTTCTGTGATTGAATTATTATTATCTTTTCAAATTCATTGAACTAATCTAATGCATGGCATATTATCATGTGTGTGGGCTCGCGAGCTTGCAGTGGTATCAATGTCAAGTGCGGATGGAAAGTGCAATAGTGCCGCAGACTGTTCGGTTTTTTGTTTGGGAGGAACTGGTCATTGCGTTGGCGGCAATTGTGTGTGTGGTGACCAAAAGCTTCAAACTCATTCCGACCACTTTGTTCCACAACAACACTCCGAAATGTCCTCAATGGAAACGGCAGATGATACTGTTAATTAAATAATGTTAAAATAATGTGTAACCACATGGTAGTAATAATAATGTCTTAAACGACCCCCTCTCTGTGTATTGTGTAGTTATTTAATATGTTAGTTAAAATATTATAAGAAAATTGTGCAATTGGAAGAAATTGGTGATGAGATATAAAATTGGAAGATATAAATAAACAAGATTTGGTTTTATTTTAGAGTTTTCTATTTACACTTAAAAAATATACATAATAATTTATTTTACTTCAAAATCTTTCATCATATGCAAATTAACATCTCAATAAGTTATTAAATAGTATATTTAACAAGTGTCTCGTTTATTAAAAGTTATTCTAATAACACCTCGTTATTTTTAAGCAAATATCCAACAAAATCTTCAACTGAAAAGTCAATCAAAATTTGATAAATTAAAATTGTACAATTGAAAAGAAATGATGCTATAATATACTTTTAATCCTTTAAATTCATGTTAAATTTTATTTTAATCTCTTAAATTTATAAAGTATATTTTTAGTTACATAATTTTAACATCATTAATTTGACTTAATAAAAAATATTGACTTAATAAATTTTAATAATGATAATTTTATAATTAAATACTAAGAAAAAATCATTAAATTTTAATAATATAATATATTTATGTTTTAAATCATGTAAATTAAAAAAATAAAAATAAAATAAGTGAAGAGATTTCAATGAGTTTTTTAATAAAAAAATTAAAATTAAAATTTAAAAAATTAATTAGAGGAAGACTAACTCACATGATTTTAGTTTTAAAAAATTAAACTCATTGAAATCACATAATTGATTTTATTTTAAATCCATTTTTTAAATATATTATATTAAAATATAATAGTATTTTGTTAGCATTTAATTACACAATCATCACTTAAAATTGATAAGTTGACCGTTTCTGTTAAGTCAAACTAACAGTATTAAAATTGAGATTAAAAATGCGCTTTAGAAACTCAAGAGACTATGATAAAACGTGATGAAAATTTAAAGAACTAAACATAGACTTTAATCTCAATGTTATTAGTAAAGTTCTCAAACTCATAAGTTTATATAAATTTATGATAATTATGTGAACTCGGATGATAAATTCATACAAGTTTACTTTTATTAATAATTAGCTATTAAAAATTTATGAATAAATATTTAAAAAGAAATTAATCTAGCCCTCGTTATACTTTTACCATATTTTGAATCACGTCCTAATATATGATTTTTTTTCTTTTTATTCCACCCTTATTGTTTGCTCCGTTAACAGTGCCACTCCTTCTGTCAAGGAAACCTGCATGTGCCATTAATTCAAGGGGACATGGGTGGTGTGGCCATCTGTAAAGGAAAAAACACTAACATAAAAAGAAGAAAGAATGACCGAGCAATTTCTTCTTCACCGTCTTCTCCAGCTCTTCTCTATCACCACATACGATTTTCCGATGGCAATTTCTTCATTACATGACACTTGGGAATTGGAGCCAAGAAGAAAAATAAAAAATTACACAACACAAAAATCAAGAATTTTGTTACTGTGTTGTTTGTTGTGGCGTTTGCTATAGCAAACACTACATAAGTGAAACTATGCGTTTTGGCAGTTTTTGTGTCGTTTGCTGTGGCATTTGTTGTGGCGTTTGCTATAGAAAATGGACTCAATTACGCAGGTTGTGATTTTTATCGTTTTTTAGCCCAAAACTGAACCCCATATCAATTTTTAAACGGAAGACCTGACTCCCACTCATTCTAATTAATGGAGATTGAAGGAGTTCATCCTCTTCCAGTGCGTGACTAAGCATCTTCTTTGCTCTTTGCTATGTATTTTAGACTTGATTATATTTTTAATCATTGTTGGATTGGTTTATTATAATTTGGATTGATTGATGTATAATGTAGAGCTTTAATATATATAGTTATGTGTGTGTGTGTGTGTGTTTCCTTTAGTTTCACTGTTATCTTGATATCTAGAATTACATGTTGATAGTTTTGATATCAATGTTGTTAATTGAAACCAATTGCATCAATTATTCTCTAATTGCACATTAGGAGGGTTTAACAATGCATTAATTAATGAGATTATTGTTTATTGCATTGGACAAGGGTGGCCTTGAGGTTTGGTATAAAAGGAAGCCTAATGATTTTACAGAACTCCCATTATTTTTGTAATTGAGGAAGGGAAGTCATTTGATTCCAATTCCTAAGAGTAATTCTATATCATTAATCCAAAACCAATTTCATTTCATCATCCGCCACTATTTGAAAATCCTAAAAATATCTATTTTCATTGAGTTTGGTAGTTTAGTATATTCCAAAACCCAAATCATGATTTTCCCTAGTTTTAATGGACTTTTAGATGTTAATTAGTTTAGGAATAGCCAAAGGCTCCCAAAATGAAATGGCACAAGTTAAATCTATATATCCCTTGCTACTATATTGTTGATTGGGACCCCAAGGCACAATAATGTTGCTCGATCATAAATCTATCAATATTTATATTTATAGTTTATCATACATAATAACAAAATTTTTAGTAAATTTATATATAAAGTCATTAAAAATAATCAAATTCAAAAAGTTAGAACGAGTTTAAGAATAAATTGACATGATTTTGTAAACTAAAAACGAAAAAATATTAAACTCGATGAGTGAACTCGTGAGTTCAATTAAGTTTACTACTGTTGAGTTTTTGTGCAAATTGATACAATTTTATAAACTAAAAGCATAAAAATAGTAAATTCGGTGAGTCAACTAGTGAGTTTAACAACATTAGAATAAAATTAAATTAGTTCAAAACAACTTCTTTTTAGAAAAATCTATCTATGAAGATGACTAGTACCATTTTTCTTTGCTTAACCAAAAAATAATCATTGTGATAAATAATTAGTTCAAAACAACTTATTTTTGAAAAATAATCTCACAACCAATGTTCATAACTATTTTAATGATACCCATAAAAAATAATTAAGTTATTCGTACCAATTAACAACAAATTTTTTTAATCACAATAGCTTTTTATTCAAGATTCGGATAAAACTACTATATATAAATAGGAATCATTCTAATAACCAAAATACTACCAAATTCAAGTCTTGAACATACGGAGAAATATAGCTTATATCATCTATCCAATTATAAAAACAACAAATTAACAAAAAAGTATAAGAAATGCTATGGAGTTAAAGACGGTGACAATGACGGAGTGAATGGAGGCACTTGAAACTAGAGAAAATGGCTGGTTTTGGGTTGTTGTTGACTTCTATGGTGGTAGGGCACGATGTAGGGACCATAATAGGTTGTGAAAGTGAAAGTGAGAATGAAATTGTTATTCACAATATGATGTTTTTATAATATGATAATTTATCATGATGGTTTTAGAAAAAAAAAATGCCATGAAAAGTTACCATGGCATTTTTTAAAACGCTGTAATATTTTTTTTTAAGTGTGTTTTTTGACTAGGTCAGACTTCTTTTCACAGATTTATTTTTTGAAAAATTACTGTTAAAATATTTTAACAGTAATTTATTTATAAAAATGTTACTATCTTTTTAACAGTATTTTTTTATAACTGCCGTAAATTGGCACCGTGAAAAATCTTGTTTCTAGTAGTGAATCAAAATTTGATAAAATGAAATTACGAAATTGAAAAGAAATCAGTGGTGTAAGATAAATATAGAATAAAATTAAATTTCAAATTTGGTTGTTAAATTTGGCCCTGTACTAATTAAGTAAACACATAACTCCATACATATGAAACACACAATATTAAGGAAATAAATCTGAAAAATTATTGGATTCATGGAAATGTTTTAGGAAAGTGAGATTTATATATTTATAAAATATCCTCACACCAAACGCCCAACATTTCCTATATATAAGAACTCTCTTGGCATCTGATGAGACATCTCAAAAAAAAAAAAAAAGCAAAACACAATCTATCTCACAAGTCACAATGGAGAAGGGCTTCTTCAAACTACTTTCAGTGGTGCTCATGTTTACTGTAGCAGTGGCGTGTATGGGTTCTCCTCTTTATTATCTTTTTCTTTATTTATATTACCACCTTTCTTCTTCTTCTTTCTGTTTTGATAAACGAAATTTTCAAGAACTCATCAAGATCAGGGCTTACATTCTAGCTGAAAAAAAGTTTACAAAGATACTTATTACAAATCACTCGTTAATAAAGTCATCATCGTGATAATATGATTTGAACTTATGACCTTGTAGTTTAATAGGTCAAATCTTTATTAATTGAACTAATCTATGTGGGCTATTCCTTTGCTTCTATGATTCAATTATTAAATGATCTTTTCAAAATTATCTAAATACTCCTATATATATGTTCTAATCCATGTCATATTATTATGTGTGTAGTGGTATCAATGTCAAGTGCGGATGCAAAGTGCAATAGTGCTGCAGACTGTACGGTTGTGTGTTTGGGAGGACCTGGTCATTGCGTAGGCGGCAAGTGTGTGTGTGGCGACCAAAACCTGGGTACTCATTCCGACCACTTTGTTCAACAACAACACTGTTCTTCCCCATCTTGCTCCAAAATGTCCTCAATGGAAACTGCAGATGATACTGTTAATTAAATAATGTTCATCACTGTTAAAATTATGTGTAACCACATGGTAATTTTAATAATAATTATGTCTTAAACGACTTGCGGTTTCTCTTCCCTCCCTCCCTCTGTATTGGGTAGTTATTTAATATGTCAGTTTTAAAATATAATGGCAGTCACAGTCTTAAATTTTAGGCTGTGAGAGGGTAACACACACACACACACACAAACATATATATATTTATTAAATACTACTACATAAATAGCCTTATTATTTGACAACTAAAACTGGACGTTAAGTAAAAGAACATCAAATATTATTTACATACATTTTGGTTTCTTCCTTTTCATTCTTCTTCTCCCAATAGGTATAAGGATGCCTTTGAATCCAATTAAGTTTAATCAAATCAATACTAAAAGTTAAGGAAGGAAATAATTCGTCTTTTGATAGGGCGAGAGGATTTCTCTAAATGGTGAGGGTAGGGTTTGCAATAGCCCTTATCAGCCACCGTGTGAGGGCTTTGTGATGGTCTCACATGTAATATCTATAAGTAGAAGAACACAAGTTTATATTTTAAGATTTTTTTTTGGTTGTCTACCCATTTCACAGGAGCTTTGTCTCGACTACATCCGGATCCGACCCGCGTTGTGCACCTGGTTATGGTGGATGAGTCTCTCAACGAAGATTTTCTATATACGCAAAGGCTCGAACTCAAGACCTTACTTAAGCGATACCGAGTTGCTTACTACTCGGATCAACCCCCGTTGGTTTAAGAATGTTATTTATTAAAATAGGTAAAACTTTTTATGCTTTAAATTTCAAAAGGGTAGGGATACCCTTTATCAGATCAAAAGAGAAAAAAACACTTGTCGTTAAGTAAACAAAACATCAAATATTATATACATATATGTTGGTTTCTTCCGTTTCATTCTTCTTCTCCACACACACACACACATATATATATAAGTATGCCTTTGTGGCACTTGCAAGAATGAATACCAGTGGAAAAGTATTAATTAGCCTAAACTATCTAATTGGTTTATAATTTTGTGTAACGTAACGCCTTTTTGCCTCTTTTGTTCCTCCTACTGCATTGACCTTCCTCCATGATTCAGTCTTTAGCAAACACACATGTACCCATAAACAATATTTTGTCTGGTTTTTGTTTTTGCCAAATATTTTTGTCTGATTCAGAGTTTGTTATTCATGCATATTAAAAATATAAAAATAATTTATTTTGTTCTCTGAACATAGATCACTATGATAAGAAAAGCACAAATAACTGTATTTTAATTGTCGTGCACATTTTTATGTCTAAAAGATATAAATAAACAACATTTTGTTTGATTTTAGAGTTTGCTATTTATGTGTACAATGAACATATAAATAATAATTTATTTTATTTCAAAATCTTTCACCGTGTGCAAATTAACATCTATATAATACCTTATTTATCATTTTGTCTTTTATAAAAAATAACTTATTATATACTCCTCCAGTCCTTAATATATGACATAATTGGGGAGTTGATCTTAGTTTTAATTATAAGTTCTATTTTTTATATTTATTAAATATTTTCCAAATTATCCCTATTGACCCTCCCACCATAATAATTAAACAAGAGAAAGAAGTAAGAAATAAGAAAAATGATTAGGATATTTTAGATAAAATACTCGATATTAACCAATTTTGTTAATATAATTAAATTAGTTAATTAAATATATCTTATATTAAAAATTAGAAGAGCATATTTTATAATTTACCGAGCATATTAAAAAGTTAAACAGTATATAGTATATTTTGTTCAAGAAATTATTATCTCCGCCTACGTGAATGTTATTTTGATAACAACTCGTTATTTTAAACAAAATATCCAACAAGATCTTCAACTAAAAAAGTCAAACAAAATCCGATAAAGTGACATTGAAAAGAAATCAATGCTATTAGAATATAAAATTAAATTAAAAGACAAAATAAACTTTTAAAAACGAGTCGAGTTTATTTTTGTCCCGAACGTATTCACAAAAGGAGATGATTTGGTATTACAATGGGTTACAAGGTTTGTCATTTACTTCATTTTGTGTCTCTTTCATATGCTTTTTTCCGTTTCTCTATTAAATTTGGGTGACATATATTACTCATTTTTTAATACTTTTACCGCAGCATTGCTTCTTTACAACAAATTCGAGGGAAAAAATGACAATGAAGACAGCAATGATCATGTCCTGGTAGAATTATACATGCCATATGTCCGTTTGGTTCCCATTAGAATAGGGTAGTTACATTTATTCTTTTTGTACACTTCCGATATGATATCGAATAAAAAAAATTATTTATAGATATCCACAACTTTTTTACAAAAACGGAAAAGAAAAGGTGCATGCTTTTCATTTATACTTTTTATTGCAAAAGTTGCAACTATACAATGTTTCAAAACAAGAATTAGCTTATACACAATTAAAATGTCCACAAAGATATCATAATTAATTTCAAATTTGATTGCTAAATTTTGCCCTATACTAATTAAGTAAAACACATAACTCTAGATACATGAAACATATAATATTAAGGACATAAATCTCAAAAATCTATACACATTATGAGTCATGTATCTGTAATTTAATGGATTCATAGAAATTGTCTAGGAAATACTACTAGAAAAATACTATCACGGCGCTACTTCACGGTGGTTAAAAGTAAAAGCACCGTAAAAAAAATGGTGGCATATTCATAAATAAATTCGTATTCATACGACTGCCGTTAAATGTGACACCGAGAACTTATAATGGCGGTTTTTAGAAAAATTGTCATTATAAGTTAATCGTTTTGCCTTCCTGCTTCGCCTCTTCATGCCCTATCTGCAGAAAGAAAATATATGTCTGTTGCTTCTTCAGTTCCTAACGTCTCTAGCCATAATGAGGGAATGCCAACAGACACCTCTTACGAACTGCCTTTTTCTCAATCTTAAATACCCTTCTATTGTACTTTTTGTTCCACTTCCTTTTCCTCAATATGTTTCCTCTTGTTATCATCTTTGTCTTACTGTCTTTTTTATTTTTCTTTACATGGCGTCCTTTTCAAGCTTTTCTCCTTTCCGTTCATAGAAAATTTCCCATGATGATTTTGAGGACAAGTATCCTATCTTTGACCCGATACCTGCTTCGTCGTTTTTACACCTCCTCAAACATTTGGAAGAATTGATAAACCGAATGGATAGTTTGGAGAACTAAGTTGAAGAGCTCTCCCTTCAAGTAAAGAACCTTCAAGAAAAGTTTGATAGTGAAACAACCTTACGCTCGATGTCGCCTTGGGGTTACTTCAAAATTTAAACTAAAGATTGCGTATAGTGTAATCTCAGGTTGTTCTCTTTGAGGAGCCAAAAATAAAATAAAATTTTTAAGTAACTAAATGTAATGCAAATTAAGCTAGAAAATTGGAATTTAATTTGATTGACTAACAAATAAATACAATAAATTAAAAATAAATTTAAATAAAATATTTTTGGTATTTTTAATTTAAAGAAAGGGATAATGAATGATAATAAAGGAACGGTTTGAAAGCGAAAGTGATTAATAATAATAAAAGTAACCCTCCAATTCAATAGCGCAGGCAATCATAGTTTCAATAGATATGTGAGTTCTAAACAATGAATCAATAATTATAATTAAACTTTAATCCAACAATCAAACCACTTCGAATTGTCACAAAATATTTTCTAAAACCCCAATCTACTAACTACCACCAGAATAATAAAATACGACTAAATATATTAAAAATCAAAGCTCAATTATAACTCAACAATTCATAGAAATATGATTAAAGTCAGTAAGAGATACAATAATCCAATAATTCAATCTACATTGAATTATCACCAAATATTTACTATAACATCAATACTAAGTCTTGACCCAAAATAGAGTAATAAAATTAAATTTTAATCAGTTCAATATCAAATACTAAACAATAATTCAATTACAATAATTCTCAATAAATATCAATAAGTTATTATCAAACTGCCAATAATTATAAAATTATCCTAATACCTAAGAATCATAAAATAATTTTTAGATAGAAAATTAAAATAATTTAAACTCCCTTTTAAAATACCAAGCTCATACCCTTCCATTAAATAGGAGAATTAAGATGCTCTAACCATGCCTAGCCATCACAGTAGCTTCCAACATGAAGATTTCATGGCCACCCATGGAATGACAGTGAAGAGGACGGACTGGAAGTGTTCGGTTCTCCTGGCTCTATTCTGTCGCGGCTTTGGGAAGAGGATGGCGTCACTGGAGGTGTTGCTGTGGTCTGCTACTGCCGTCGGCGTTTGGGTATGTGCTTGGAGGAAGATGAAAGGTGATGGCGTGAAGTCCTTCTGTGATGTCGCGGCTGTGAGAGCTTCTTGCTCGAGTGAATTCTTCTTTCGCGGCGCCCCCCTTTTCCTCTGTGTGTGTTCTTCTTTTTAAAAAGATGATGGAAGGTTAAAAAAACTAATGGGTCAAATCGCAATATTTGGCCCATGGGTCCTTTAATATAATTTATAAATTTATGATTTTTCATTATCATTTATAAATTTTAATTTCTCATAAATTTCTAAAATACAAATCATAATAATGTGATATATGTTACTTCAAAAATAATTGTTTGGGAGAAATAATAAAAAATATGATAATTATGCCCCTATTAAGCACTAATTCAATGTAAGGTATATTAATCCAAATAATGCACAAATATTATATTTAAAGACCAAAATAATAACAAAACCCACTAAAATGGTATGAATAAATATATAAAAATATGGGTTTGTCATATAGTCTCCTTTCTGATATCTGTCACCAACGTAACTAGCAGCACTTTCAGCACCCTTCATATGATACAGATGACTCTCAAAACTTAGACGACTCTACTTCATCTGATTGAAAGGCTTCACACCTTTCTTTCATCTCTTTTTTTTGATACTTTTTGTCACTGACGGATGGGATGTGATTTCTTACAAAATATAAAGAATAGTCGGTTAAAATATTTTCTAATAAATAGTCAAACTAGTTAGAGTATTTTCTAAAGTCAGTTATTATTGTTTTCATCAATTATGTACATATTTTTCTTAAGAATAAACCTATTATTATATTATACCGAGTTTGATATCAATTTAACTCAACTCACCCAAAATTTTGGTATAGTTAAAAATGATGCCATATAGGTTGTTCAAAACTCAATAAATATATAAAGAACTTTTTTTTCTTGATGGGACCTATATCAATTTTAGCTTGTTTAATTATCTGTGTGTTTAGCAATAAGTACTTTAAAAGAAATTGAAAGTGTGCATATTTTGAGAAAAAATATTAATCAAGAAATCTAATTTATCCAATAAATTACTAATGCAACAAATTACTAAATACCGTTGGTATACTAGCTTAGTGTCTAATTTATTGGATTCAAGATTATATGTTATCTTCAAATAACAGGATCAATACTTTTTAAGGCAATTTTTATTAAAAACCGCTGTTACAAATACTTGTAACGGTGGTTTTAATAAAACTGTCATATAAAGTCTTCATATCTGGTAAATGTCAGACTTTCGGTCGTAGTTTTATTAACAACCATTGTTACAAGTATATGTAACAGTGACTTTTAGTAAAAATCGCAGTTAAAAGCAACAAAAATTTACTAAACCTAATCAGCGGTGAGCTTCAAATTTACTTTTTACACAACCGCTTGTGGTCTCATTCTCTACCCCACCATCACAGACTTGGACAAAAGGCATTTTCTGTCATTTTCCAATGGTGACTCTATCATCGTTCTCATCGTTATTCACTATCTCTGTTATTGTTACCAAATGAGTTAATAAAATATATGAATGTCACACTATGAGTATGTAAGCAAGTGATTCACTGAAGTAGGTTATGGAATTTTGGGTATTTTTTTGCTGAAAAAAAATTGAATTTTGTTCGTTTATATTCTTAAATGTTTGAACTATTGTAATAGGTGTCGAAAAACTCCAAAATGGGACTTTAGGATAGTATAGGTCAAGTTATGAATTTGCTTTCTTCCTTTATTTAGATAGTACGCTGAGCCATGGGAGAACTAAATCTTGGTTAATCTTAAATGTGATTTTTAGGACTCAAGATTGTGGTACATAAGAGGAGTTAGATGATTAGGTGATTATAACATAATCGATAGTTAAAATGATGGTTTGATAGTTGATTTATGGATATAACAAAGATGAATATATGTTTGTGTATGTTATTGGACCATTGAGGTTTAAAGAGTAAAATATAGTGTATTATTTTGAGATTATTAATTTATAAACAAGTGGCTCAATGAAGTTATAATTTAGAAGATTAGTTCACTATTTTGGATAGTTAGTTGTATCATATTCTTAACTTTATTTATTATTTTTTGAATAGAGTATAAACGGTTCAGGCTCAATAGGTTCATGTTGTGGTCAGCAAGGGAAGAAAAGAGGAAGATGCCCGACTTGTATGAAACGGGTCTCTAGGACAGATGAGGGGTCAAATCTCACAAGGTTGTTAGTTGAGTTTGATACTGACATGAAGGAGAATGATAAAAATAGACCAGTGTTTAATTACTATGTCAGACATATAGTACGTGCTAATATTAGCATTGCGTACTCTAACTGGAAGGCTGTTGACCATAAAGACAAGGATATAATTTAGGAGGACATTTTGGTACATTTCTAATTCTATGTTCCACCTATCTACTTTAGCTATTCATGATTTTTGTCCCTTATTGCAACTGTATCTTATTTGTTTTTTGTATTTCCAAGCAAAAATTTTGACATTCCCGCCACTTCAAGCATGAAACATCGCATCTTAAAATAATGCGATGAACGGTGGAGGGACTTTAAGTCAAACCTTGCGAAGGACTACCTCCGAGGTAGTAAGATGGGGGAGCATCCGAAGGAGACGTACCTCAATGTTAGTGACAAAGTTTGGACATTGTTTTGTTAATGGTGGGAAGATGCTATTTATAAGGTTTGATGTATGCTGCAAATTTACATTTTAATTAACTTAGTTAGTAATGAATGTACATTTTAATCAACTAATCTAACTTTGTTTTATTTTCATAGGCTATTTGTGAGAGGAATCAAGAAATAGCCAAGAAGAATGTGTACCGGCTAGTACTATATGTCTCGAGATGGTAAAGTGTCCTTGAGAGAAAAATGATACAAGAGCAGTTGGAGGCTGTGCAACAAGTAACTGCATCAGACCCTTCTTCATCCATCAGCATCCAACGTCCATCTCGTCAACAAAAATTGAAGTCTGTGAGGGTGAAGAAGGGACAATATATCACTCCAGAGGTTGCTACAGTTGTTGAGAGGATTGTAAGTAAGTAATTTAAATACTAAAAATTTATACGTTATTACTTGCTCTTCAATTATTTTAACTTGGTAACTTGTATATGTTATAGGATGCACTAGAGCAACAGGCATCTCAAGGGTGTTTCATTTTTGAAAAAGGAATGAACATCCTAGAGATAGTTATTGGGACCCCTGACCACCCAGTTCGAGTGAAAGGGGCCCCTAAAGGAGTCATACGCAAAGACATTTTTATCTTTGCTTATAGAAGAAGAAGCTCACCCTTCGTAGACATGCTTTGAGATGAGTTGCAAAAGGTTCAGGATGAACTTAAACCAAAGCATCAAGTAAAGTTGGAAAAGATGCACTCCGAGGTAGATGCCAAAGTCCAAGAGCTTATGGATGCCAGGCTTCAGCAATACATGATGATGATAGACTTCCCCAGGTTGTAGCAGGTCAACAACTGACTAGTATTAAAAGATGTACTTTATAAAGCCTTGAAAAAGATTAGTGTGCATATCGTGTATATTAAATTCATACAAGATATGAGGGGTAACAACTAGTGTAAGAATTCCTACTAGAGGTGAAATAAAGGAATTTCCTATAAAGACTGCCTTACATTAGGGATCATTCTTGAGCCCTTATTTGTTTAACAATATGGTTTTAGATATTTTAACTGAGCCTATTTAGGAAGATATTCCTAAGTGTATGCTTTTTACTGATGATATAGTTTTTATAACTGAGTCAAGAGAAGAGATTAACTTTAAATTTGAGTTATGGAGAAGAATCTTATAGTCAAATGGTTTTGTTTGAGTAGAAGTAAGATTGAATATATGCATTACGATTTTGATAAGAGACAACTTAGAAGTAACTTAGAGGTCAAAATGGGAGATCAAACCATTCCACAAGTAGAAAAGTTTAGATATTTGGTATCAATTATACAAAAAAAATGATGAAATTGCTAGAGATGCTAATAATAGAATTTAAGTTGGGTAGTTTAAATGGAGAAAGGCTACTAGAGTTATCTGCGATCGGAAAGTACCTAATGAGGTAAAAAGAAAGTTGTATCGCGTTGTTATAAAGCCAGCAATGTTGTATGGTAGTGAATGTTTGGCTCAAAGGGACAACATAAAGTTGGGGTAGCTGAGATGATAATATTAAGATGGATGCGTTGGCATACAAATAAAAAGAAAGATTTGTAATGAACATATATAGGGATGAATTGGAGTGGTATACCTATTAAGAGAGAAAAATGGTAGTAATCGCCTGAGGTAGTTTGGGCATGTAGATGTTGGATGCATTGAAGAGAAGGGTGGATTAAGTAATATGGAGTATGCTAAAAGGAGGTAGAGGAATACTAAAGAGAACATTCAACAAAGTCAAGGTTATTGAGTGGGACCTCTTAGTCAACAATTTATCTAAAGATTTTTTTTATAGAACACAATAACGTCATACGATTTATATAACCAACCACACACATAGTGTGATAAGACTTGTTGTAAACCTTTTACTCAACAAATACATTTATTTACATTAAATATTGGTAGTTGGAATAATAGTATCTTCTTATAAAAAAAAGGAATAATAGTATCTTTATTTTACATCATATATAGTCCTATTAATATAATTTTTGCAAAATTTAAAATAAAATAAGGACCATGTAATTTTATTTTTATATCTTAAAAATTCATTTAAATATAATTCAATGCTTACAATTTTATTATTTCGGTTTCCGTGCTTATGATTGATTAGCTTGTTTTGAACATAGAATTAATAAAGTTGCGTAGAGGAAGAAAATTCACTAAAGTAAAATAATGGTATTTCACCTGAAGTTCCTTTTGTCTTGTGTATCGCTATCTTTATAATGGATGTGTGTGTGTTTCTATATATATATATATATATATATATATATATATATATATATATATGTATGTATGTATGTATTAGTTCAAATATTTATTCTTTTTGTACCGATATATTATATACCTGGTACACTAATTCAACCTTATCTCATTAATTTGTTCTATTTATAGTGGGGAACCACCTAACTCCATTTTGCTATGATGCACCAATATAGTTAAGTACTTACCATTCCCTCAAGAACCAGAAAAATCAACAATCTTGGATTTAAATTTTAATTTATCTGATTTTGAAACGTTTTTAGATTTTAATATTTTAGTTTAAAACATATACTGGTAATATATATATGTGTGTGCTATATAAAAAATATATAATATGTAAAACAAAAATAATATTTTTTATTAATATATATATGTGTGTGCTATATAAATCAAATCGTTATATATTTTTTCCAAAAGAATTTGACTACCATTACGGTCGGTGTCTGTTCTGTGTAAAAGGAATAGACGCTGTAATTATAATATTATATACAACATCTGGCTCTAATTTGAACTCGATGCTGCATTCAATAAATATTTTTTACATTTTTAAATTTCAGGTAAAATTTATAAAATAGAACATAGTGAATATTCATTTGGATGAAATTATTTTTACAGCGAATGTAATTTACACGTGTGCATACGTGTGTTGTGCGTGTTAACTAAAGACATGTCTTCCAAGATTCGTCAAGACAAACACACACACATATATTAATTAGATCTAACCAATCTATGTGATTTACCTTTTTTCTAATTAATTTGGGTGGAATCAGATATTTTGTGTTAAGAACAACAATATTCTTTCTATACCTAATTCTTTTATTTACTTATTACAAAACTTCCAACAGGTCCACTTATTTATATTTTTAATTTAATTAGCCATAACACTCCTATATATAAATCCCACCCAAGCTTAAATCCTCACACCAAACTGATTAAATCCATAACACAAACACTCTTCTTCTTCAGCAATCATCTTACTTAGCATCTTAGCTTCTTGTTGTAAATTTGCATATCGACATGATCCCACAAGACTTCAACATCTTCCTTAACCACAACGAAATCATCCAGAACCTTAACATAAGTGCTCTCTCTGCTGGTAAAACTCTTCTTCTTCATCATCATCAAGAGCTTAATAACGTTGTTGCTTCGTCGTCGTCAACCTCGGATGAAGCCGAAGAGAAGAAGCAGAGACGAATGATGTGCAACAGAGAGTCAGCTCGAAAGTCGAGGATGAAGAAGAAGAGGCACATGGACGAGCTAACGTCGCTGGTGGTGAGACTCAGAACACAGAACAACGATCTTGTTCAGAGACTGAAGCATGTGACAGAGTCCCATGATAGGGTTCTTCAGGAGAATGCTAAGCTCAGAGAAGAAGCTTCCCATCTTCGACAAATGCTTGAGAGCTCTTTCGCACTCGCCTTGAATATTGATTTTGATGAGCCTCCCTGAAATTTTTATTGATTCCAACGTCGTCGTCTTGGACTTTTTGCCGTTTAATTTACAGCAGAATTTCCGAAGAAGAAGATGAAGAAGAAAAAAAGAAACTACAGAATAATTTTGTGGGCATGATTTGTCTCCAAGTTTTTTTTATTTTTCAATTTAATATCCTCTCAACGTAAACACCAAGTTCTTGAGTTCATTTGGAAAAACCAGTTTGTGTGTGTGCGCGTGTGTATATATATATAGTCACCTTGTCACTCCCAAATTGTTGTCTAATGGTCATTATTACATATGAGAATTAGTCAATAATCATGTGCATTTGTCTAATGCGCGTAGAGAAAATTTTAGCAAGTTATAACTATAAAAAGCACTAATCATTGACCAAATAATTAATTAATATATATTTAACGGAACTTATTTGTATATAATGAATTACTAGTCAGTGATTAGTTTGATCTAGGCAATCAGTTTCTTTCACACTATTATTAAATTTAACTCTTTAGTTAGCGTTATTAAATCCGCCAAAGCAAGTTGGAAGGAAGACTTTGTACTGTGGTGAGAGAAAAATATCACTAGAGTGAATCTCGTGCATTTAATAAAGTTATTTAATTTTTTTATTTACCAAACACAATAAAAAATAATTTTTCTCATATAATAATTTTCTTTTCTTTTTTCAAATGTCCATTCCATGTGTCAAACACAAACTATGCCTAAAAAAAATATACTCCAATTTGTCAACAATTATATGATGGGGCTATATATATATATATATATATATATATATATATATATAGTCTCATAATGTTGGGGTCAATTAATTAAATCAGTGTGAAGAATTCATATTCTAATAATATATTCCGATATGTCTCTCGTCCTAACTTTTTTTTTAATTAATTATTTATGATTCTAAAGTCTAATTTCTAATTGGGTACGCATGCATGCATGAGCGTGAAGGACATAAGTATGTCACTAGTGGAGACTCCAAAACATCGAAGTTGACATGCAAAGAATTATAATGATGACAATCTTACCAATAAACTGAATTGCCAATTGGAATCTTCATCCTTCTTATTCTTTTAATATTATTTAAATGGTTCGCATGGATAATTTAAATTTCACATTTTTAATTCTAACATCAAAATGTTACTTTTAAAATTCAATCTAGGTAATAAGCCACATTATTCACATCCATAAATAACACTCCATAGATTTTAATCACACAAGTTTATTTTTGTCTAAAACATTATTAATCCCTATAATTCAATAAATATTTGAATCATTTTACCAATTGAGGGGCTTAAACCTATAATTTAAAATTGTAGGGACTAGAACTAAAATAAGAATAAACTTGAATGACCAAAGATTGTATTAACACTTAAAAATAATACTTATATGAATTAATATTACATGTGAATAGATTGCGATAATATGGTCCCCATATATATATATATATATATATATTGTGATTATTATGGCCATTAATCAAATACGGAACGTTCCGTATTTGAAAGAAGTAGTTGCGTCTTAATCTTGTGATTATTATGAAAACATTATTTTAATTACTGTGATACGTGTCATTGATGCGTAGCCACCCAATTATTTCTCCACAAAGACCATTTATAGGTTATTTTCGATCCAATGGCCTTTAACTTCTTTATTCAAACGTAACAAGTTTAATAATATATATATAAATATATATTACTATAAACCTGTGGTCGTCCAATTTTCACGTTAAATTAATGTATCTGAGAAGAAAAAAGAGATTTATTATTATGAGTGTGCATGTCTCACGTCTATTTTTGATGAAACTGGTTAAGTAGGTTTTACTTTGGCACCATATATATATATATATATAAAATTGGGACCCTTGATTAGGGTTTGGTACCATAATTTATAATGTAATTAAATTAAACTACTTACACTTGTCGGGTCGATTACCCTACAATAGTAAGGAAGGTCGAAGTTGGGTTCTAATTAATATTAAAACTTCTTTTTTTTATAATTATTATAGGAAAGGATTTTATTATTGCTTAGAATGGATTAACCATCCGTCTTATAGAAAGAAAAACATTCAAATTTGCGTGAATCATGAACGCCATATCATTTAGAGACTAATTTTCCTCTAAGTCTTAGGGTAGAACTCTTAACCACTTAAGTGATGAGAACTTCTACTAATCACACTAATTTAAGTTGGCCTAAAATATATTATTCACTAGTCATGGCTTCTATTACACATGCTATACACACACACACACACTTATATAGTCTTATTTATAAAATATTTTTAATATATTTTACACAGATTAAAAAAAATCTTAAACTTTATTAACTTTAGCTTAAAATTTAATAATTTTTTAATTTTATCCTTATTTAATATACATTATAGCACATAAGAACAAAGTTAAAATAATAATAAATGAAGGATAAAATTATACATTCATATGAATTTAATAATTTGACTTATAAATAGGATAAAAAAATAAATTTTTTTCTACTATATAAATAGAACTAAAGGAATATATATATATTAAAAAATTATGAGTAGGTAGTAGCCTTAGCTAGAATTGATACATCACGAAAATAATCATCTAATTTTATGATTTACTTAAATAAAATGGTCTTATAACCAAGAAGTATAGTTTTTATTTGAAAGAATAGTTAAACAATAATTTTTAAAAATGAAAATCATCAAAACAGACACAAAATCTATACGTAAGTACACGGCCGGTGGATTATGACCTTAATAAACATAGTATTGCACTATTGCGTGTAGTGTTATTCCACTGATGGGCACCGTGCAACATAGCCTATAATAAATATTATATTATATAAAGATTGTGATTATTATTAATTAAACTAATAAAATGTGGCGATTTGTCAAAGGAAACCTTTTATATAAATGGGTAGGTAGGATGTCTCTATGAACATAGAGCTTATCATGTTTAAGCCAATGACAAGAAAAATTGGTGACCTCAGCTGTTTAAGAGAACAAAAAGGAAGAAACACAGAAATATGCGTGGTGGGGAATGTAGTGGAGACAAATTATTAGGTATCAAATAGAGAGATTAAAATATTTGCATAAACTTACAAGATTGTTATTATTATATAATAATATAAATATATATAGTAATAAATATAAAGTACATCAATTTTTATGTCTTAAAAAGAATTTCTTTTTCCTAAAATTTTGTTGGACCTAGAAAAACACTCTTTAAGAATTTTTTTTGTACAACAAAATTTAAATAGATTCGACACCGGTCCCCATCAAAGTCAGAGAATAACATCATATATCTTAATTTAAAATCTTAATGCAACGTTGAAATGTATGAGTACGTCCTTCCATTTATATATCTATTTTTCAATTTGACTCTATTTGATGAGTCATTCCAAGGTCATGAAAAGAAAATTGCCATTCTTCTTCCTACATCATTAATTTAATCTTGATTTTCAAACAAATTTATTTCAAGTGAAACCTTAAGATGAAACCTTGGAAGCAAATGGTTATTGTGTTGAGTAGATGAGGAAAGTCTATGTTAGGCTTCAACTGAAAAAATCTTTCTCAATATACTTCATCCTATTCTAAACGTAAGAGTTAATTAAAAAAAATTAGTTCTAAATATAAAATCTTAATTTATTTTTTCTTAAATTATAAATTTTTTAAATTCTCATAGGAAAGTTTTTTTATCAAGGGAATGGTTTTCAATAAAAATGATTAAAATGAGTTCTTTAATAAAACCAAAACACATCTTTTTAAATAACCAATATTCTTAATTTCTATAAATTAATTATCTAATTTTTACTGTTAGTATTGAAAGAGTAACTTTTTTCTATTTATAAGGCATAACCTTAACCATATATTTATAACTTTCAAAATAAAATTACTCTCACATTTTGTAACCGAGACCAAGGGTTACAATCAAATACTCCTCTAGTTTTTAATACATGAGATAATTAAGAATTAATCTTAATTTTAAATATAAGATTTATTTTTTATATTTATAATTTTTTAAATTACCCTAGTGATACTTCATATTGCATAATAATCAATTAAAAGAGAAATAAAAAGAATTTAAAAAAATGATTATGATTATTTAAGAAAAAATATCATATTTTTTATAATTAATTTAATTAACTTTTTAATTTAATTAAATTAATTAAATAGATATTATATTAAGTAATATATGAGCATTATTTTGTTGAAATATTATTACTCACTCCAACTGGTTGTATACAATGCATGTTTGGTACGGAAGCAGGTGGGCGAGATCAGAGAGAATGATTAAGATGGGAGGTGCCATTAAACGTTTGAATTGATGGGCTGTGCAATTGAATGGGAGGGTTGTGCTCTAGCTCTACACAACCATGCTGGTTTTTCTATAATTTAAATCCACCCAATATTATAACCTCTTAATTTGTCAAGCCAATTATATTAATTTTTTATTCTATTTAGTTAAATTTAATTACTATTAGATAATTTTTATAAGAAACTAATTCAACTACTAATTTGACATATAAATAATATTATAATTTAGGAGAAAGTAATATGAAATTACTTATAATTTTATCTGATTTTTAATTAATCAAATCCCTACAATTTTTTTATTAGCTTCTTATAATTGCACCTAGTTTCAATAAGGTTCATGTAGCTTTTTTTATTTTTTATTAGGTACTTATAATTTTACATGATTTTTAATTAGATGCAGTAGCTTTCTTCTTTTTATTAGTCAATAAAAATTTCAATAGGGACTTGATAAAAATAAAAGCAATTACAGGGACTTGATTAATCAAAATAAAATGAAAATATAAGAATTTGATTAAAAAACTTTAACCTAATTAAAAATTATGTGAAATTATAGGAATTTATACAATAATTTTCCCTTAATTTAATATATTTGACTTATATTAGATTATTTTTTTTATATTTTATAATTTAACTAGTATGGGTCTCATACGGAGTACAAAAAAAATGAGTTTAGATACTTGCATAATTCATAAATAGTACAACTTATTAAAACTTTATATTATATAAAGATTTGATGAGCATATATATAATTTTTAAAATTTTTTGAAAGTCTTAATTAATTTATTGCACATGTATTAGGCTAGTTATGTTTAATATAATAATTATGTTAGAGATCATTATGTGAAATATTCCTCTAATTATAATATAAGAATTAGTTAATTTTTTTAGATAGATTAAAAAAATTAATTAATTAATTATAATTAATATAAAAATAATTGATTAATTTATACAGATTAAATAATAAATAATATAAATTCATCTTGAGAGATTAAATTTTATTATAATTAATTTATTTATTTAATTTTATTAATCTATTAAAATAAACTAATTCTTAAGAATTGGAGGGAGGATGTGTGTGTGTTTGTATATAATTAATAAAGAAAGCTAGATGCTCTATCCATGAAGCGGCATTCTTCTGAATTTAGCTAATGAACAACTTGGGTTAGAAGGATATGCTCATAATCGAAGCCCCTTGAATTCTATAAATATTCTATAAAGGCCCCATCATAAATATGTTCTTACCACTATGGTTATTTAACATATATTAATAACATTTGTTTGACTTTTCCCGTAAAGTAAATGCTCTTCAATTTCACTTCACCATTATATATATATAACTTTTTTTTAATTTAGTATATGGAATTTCACCCTTATCTATTAATTTTTCTGTAGTGGAGAATCCCCCAAGTTCATTAAGTATGTTATAATAGCAAAAACAAAAAGAAGCCATAAAAGGAGATACGTCATTTACAGTGTAAGACAAACTGGCATTAATTTGTATCTTTCAATTTTTATTTAAAGATTTATAGAAAGAGCCATTGGCAAAATGGCAATTGTACTAAGCAACTTTCATGGCCAATTGATAATAGTAACAAGAAACCTCCACTTTTGAGTTGGTAGTGAGCAAGAGAGAGATGACAAGGTATCATCATAGGCACCTAGAAAGAAAAAGAAAAAGAAAAGGAATCATTATAGAAAGTGTAAGAACATTGTTTTACACAATGAACAGGACCTTCAATGGTGTTCTTGGGACACCAAAAGCTAGCTACGATTAACATAGAAATGGGAGAAAGCATGTTGAAACCAATCCTTAATTTATCTACAATAATGGGTTCAAAATGCAATCTAGTGGATTAGAGTGGATATATATATATATATATATATATAAGATAGATAGATATATAAATACAAGGGGATCACAGTTCAATCCCAAAAATTTACTTATAATAAGGCTCAAAAATATTTTAACTGTGAGGAGTTTATTTTTTATTACTGAAAGTGATTTATTTTAAGAAGGTAAATATGTGGAAAAAATTAACTTGTTAAGTATAAAACCATTTATTTTAATTGTTCCCAACCAATCTGTTAAAGTGTTAGATGTCTTATTCTTACCTAAGATTATTCTAATTATTTGTAGCTATTTGAATTGACTTTTATAACTCGTCTTTTAACAAAATTTTTCAAATCAAACTATACTAAGTTTGGATAGAAAAAAAATCCTAAGCGGGAAAATTTAAAAAAATAGTAATTTTTTATTTTTTTTAAAAAAAAAATCTTAATATTTTCTCCCATTTATTTTCTCTTATTTTTTCCATCCAATCTCTTATTTTTTTTTCATCCAAAGGGTAAGCCAATTTATCTTTTGGACATAAGTGCAATTTGCATATACTGCCTCCAACTCATATTATAAGGCATTTTTTAAAAAGAATGAGTGGTCCTTATTATAAGTTATCAAGTGAGGTATTGATCATATTTTTTAAGATTGTCTACATTTAAAGTTTGATGTAATTTCCCGCCCCCCCTCAAAATATGATTTATGATTTTAAATATAAATAATTTTAGAATATTTTATTTTAAAATAAATTTAATTTCAATAAAATGGTTAGAAATGCCTTACAACATGCATGCAACAGATGAGTATATAAATAATACTTCTCCATACTTTAATATATAACTTAATTAGAAATATTTTAATTTTAAATATAAAATATATTTTTTATATTTATCATTTTTTTAAATTATCCTTATTGATATCCCTCAAGAATAATTAAGGGAGGGAGAAAAGGAATTAAGAAAAATGATTAGAATATTTAAAAAAATATTATATTAATTAATTTAACTAATTTTTTAATATAACTAATTTTTTAATATAATTAAATTAATTAAATATATTTTATATTTAATATGGGAGGAGTAAAAGGTTAGATTTGGACTCCATGTACTATGTACAAAAAGATTTTTGTGGTCTATTAATGATTTTATGGTTGTTATTGTGCCACTTCATTTATTGCAAATTTTAAACTTGGCTTGGTTTCATTTTCACAATATTTTATTGAAAACTTTGGAACAGCATTGAATCTATTCCCCAATTAAATTTATTGTAAAGGTATATTTCAGTATCTTAAATTAATTTTAGAGTAGTAATTAGCACCTTAAAATATAGCATCCCAAACTAATTTTAGAAGTACGACAAGTACCTTAAAATATTTAAATTGGTATAATTTCGCCCTTGTACTGATAGAAACATAAATTTATATCCGATCTATGTCATGTAAACTTTTTATTTTAATACATTATTATTTAAAATGTTACATGTGTCATATTGTTTAAAAAAGTGTACTGAATAAACCCTAAAATTGACATTGTATAGAATTCATATGTGAATATTGAAAAATTTCATAGTTTATTTAGTATAATTTATTAAAATAATATTACACATGCGGCCTTTTAAATAATAATGTGTTAAAATAAAAAGTTTATATGGCATGTATCAAATAAAAGTTTATGTTTTTATTAACGAAGGGATAAAATTACCACAATTTAAATATTTTAAGGTGTTAATTATACCTCTAAAATTAGTTTAGGGTACTGATTGTACCCTTAAATACTTTTTATTTTTTGTACAAAAAAATTTAGGTGGGTGCGACACCAGTCCCCTATTGAGGTTAGGGCACAGCCTCATAATTCAGAGAGTGCTTACAGGACACTTACAAGATTTCCTACCAAAGAAGTCCTCATAATGGCAGTGGAAATCGAACTCGTGTCCTTGTGGGATACGAGCCTGTTTCTTATAATCTATACCAATTTAAATACTTTAAGGTATATATTACTCCTCTAAAATTAATTTGAGATTTTAGTTGTACCTTTGCCCTTAAATTTATCCACTTGAGCCCAAACTCTCATGTCTCTCTCCCACCAAATTATTTTGATATAATAAGGAGATAACCTTAACTCATCATCCAAATATATTTGTGGTTGCTTTTTAGAATCAAGAACAAATAATTTGTTCAAAAAGCTGATTTTGGTATCACATGTTATCCACTAATTCTAATTAGAGCATTGTCACATGTTAGAGCTAAATATGAAGCACCTATTTTAATATTATTATTTATAGGGTATTTACTTTTTTTTTCCTGTCGTATTTGGTAGGTAGGTAGCAGTGAAAGTGAAGAAATAGAAATGGAAATAGAAGTGAAACCTTCTACTTCTCTAATTTGATATGATGGTAGTTATTCTACTTTTACTTTTAATATTTTATGTCATTTTAGTTCCATCAGAAAAGTTAGGAATTGAGATGATAGAAGTAGAAGTAAATTTTTTTAAACTATTTTACTCCAGTTATAAAATTCCTAGACAACTTTAGCCCTTTCTAAGGTATAAAAAAAATATTTTGGATCATTTTATCCTAAGTTATAAAAAATATATGCATCAATTTCATACTCATTTCTATCATACAAAACAAACTTTTAAAGCCTATTTCTACTTCTATTACAACTTCCACTCCCATCAAAAACTCTTTCATCCTACCAAACATACCATAAGAGTTAGCAAATAGGTTTTGATGGAATATAGGATAAAGAATTATTGGGGTTTAATTAGATACCTGTTAGGGATTTAAATAAATATATTTTTTCACTAGAATTAGGATTTATTGAATTATTTATCTTTTAATATTCTACAATTATATTTATTATCCTTATTATCTTTTCATATTATAATTATGATTTCATTTAGGATTTCATTATTGTTTTAACATTTCTAGGGTAGGGTTACCAGTTATAAACAGCTTTAAATGAATTGAATAAGAATTGGTATTTTCTTGGCCTCCTCCTCTCTTCTTTCTTCCTGCCCTCCCCTTTCTCTTGTTCCCTCCCCCTTCTACATCAAGGGGACTTAAATTGATTATTGAATAAGAATTTCTACTCATTCTCTCCTCATTCTCTTCTCTCATTCCCCCTTCTCGTTTTACATTAGGTCTGTTGTAATCTTAAATATAAATTTTAATCCACTTTATATCTTAAATATATAATTTTTTAAACTCTCACTTTTAATTATACATATATATTAAGTAGTTTTTCATTAACAGATTATTTTTTTAATACAAATTATTAAAATTAGATACTTCAAAAAAATCAACATACATTTTATATAAATAATTAATTTAATTAATTTTTAATTAATATAAATTTATAATCTAACTCTTATATTTAATCAATAATATTAAACATGCTGCCCACTAACTTTGTGAGCTTGACAAGGACGATTTACTTGCTCCTCGCGTAATGTACAAGAAGAGAGACGTTCAAAATCAGGGTGTGAATAATTGGATTGTGAGGATTTAAATAATAAAAATGGGCAAAGATTTAGGTACAAAGATGTTAACAACTTGACCAAATTAAATTATTATGATATGCTTAAATGGCCCCTCTCCTCTAATCCATCATATTCCATGTAATAATATTTAAGTGAGTGGATGACTCATCAGAATTGAAAAAAGTATGAAACACATCCAAAAAAAAAAATTATACAATTAGCTTAATTATTCTCATAGATTCCCTTTTAAACTGACTTCCTTACGTCATGAGTCACGAGGGATTAATTATTTATTTATAGGCTTCAAGAGTTTCCAATTTTCCAAATTGCTTCCGGATTTGGATAGGGTCTTCAGGGAAACAAATAAATAAATAAATAAAGTAAAAACTCTTCACCAATTGACTTTTGACTCCGTTTTCTCTCATACATCTGCTTCTATTGGCTTCATCTCTGCAATAATTACATCTTTATCTTTTATTTCAACTCCCACTTTCCCACCGGCCATATTTTATTTGCAGCACTGTTTATGTAGTTATCACTATAGTAAGTAGGGGTGTTCATTATGCCCGTGGCTCAGTCCGCCTGCCCGAGCCCGGGAAAAAATTGCCCAGCCCGGCCCAAAAAATATTGCCCAAAATACATTTGGGCAGGGCAGGGCCGGGCCAAATGTCGGGCAGGGTAGGGCATCGGGCAAGGTATGTCGCCCTGCCCATTTAGCCCGGCCCTATATATATATACATACATATATATTATTTTTTTTATTTTTCTTATAAATTTATTTTTTTTAATTTTTTTAATTTATAATTTTATACTTTTCACAACTCTCTCTACTCATTTTTTAAATTTTGAATATAAATATTATATTTACGTAAATACTAAAATTACTTTCATACTTTACTTACCAAACATTTAATTATTAGTGTTGTAATATCTCTACAGATATCCGACCTTGATATAGATGTCAAATTTTTTTTATATATATAATATATTTCAAGATTTTAATTACTATCTTTTTGTTACTTTATTCTTAATAAATTATAGATATTATTTAACTCTTGAAGATATAAATATGGTATTATTTTATAATTTTATGATTACAGATTTTTTTTCACAATATGAGCAAGATATCACAATTCGGGCATGCCCAGCCCGCCCATGCCCTGCCCAAAATAGTTAGGGCTTTTACCGGGCAGGGCCGGGCACCGGGCTGCAAAATGCAGCCCATAGGTTTTTCGGGCAGGGCACCGGGCAGGGGGGTTGCCCTGCCCAGCCCTGCCCATGAACACCCCTAATATTAGTAAGGTATCGTTTGTGGCCTGCCCGGTGCCCTGCCCATGAACACCCCTAATATTAGTAAGGTATCGTTTGTGGATTTAGTTGGTGAAAGGGTATAATATATAACTATTTAGAGTGTATTCGATTTCTAGGGAGTACTATTTTATTATGGTTCCAATCACAGTACTTAGGGAGGTATCATATCTCCTAAGTGCCTAAATTTATGTCTGAGGGTAATTAACGGCTAGCCCTGCCTGACATTGATATCGCCTAGAAGAAATTGAAATTTCATCATTTCTTTAGATCTTGAGTGAACCTAACCTTTCTTTTAATTTTGGTACAAAAAAAAGTTATCAACGTAGTGGGATTTACTGTGAATTTTAGAAAAAAAAATTAATCTCCGTATAGTTATAATTTACTTTAATTTTAAATTAGATCCGAGGAAAAAAAAAAGTCTATGTAATTTATTTTGTTTGAATTAGCTGGTCTTTATTGTTTGATTTGTTAATTTTAATTTATAAATTTTATACAAATGTACTGGTGTTAAAAGAGTGTGACTCAAGAAATGATAACCTCTTCATAAATTACTTAAAATGATGAGATCAAATAAGAATATAAACTAAAACTTTAAAGACTTAGATTAATAAAAGTAAATTTCATGGACTAAATTGAAAACTAATACAAATTTAATAGACCAAAAATTTTATTATAAAAAAATTGAAACAATTACTCGGACCATTAACTCAAGAATGGCAATATCTTCATGGATTGCTTCAAAAATTGTTGGTTCGATGAGATCAAATAAAAATATAAATTGTGTATAACTCAAAAGATTTAGGGTGTATTTGGGTAAATATGAAAAAGCACTTTTGCATTTTAAATTATGGTTTTAAGAGAGATGTTAAATAGCTATTTTTGTCTTTTTTTATAAAAATATTTCTGTATTAAAAATCATGGTTTGGGGTAAAAAACTATTGTTTTTCAAAAATTTAAAATTTTTAACTTTTTAAAGTTATTATCTTCTAAAATCAATGTTATCACTTTTTTTTAAAAGTTAATCTCAATCCTTAATTGATAAAAATTAAACTTCATATACTAAATTGGTAGTTGGGACAAATTTTACAGACAAAAAAGACCTTTTGCACTGAGACAAATTTGATGAACCAAAAGAAATGAATAAGTAGAGTTATAAAATTAGAAAAATCTCATAAAAATATTGTTGAATTTCAAAGTCTCAAATTAATTTTATTTCTTACATTTTATTAGCTATTGATTGCACTTATAAGCAAATAAAGCACATTTATGAATTATTAATTTGATATTTAAAATTCAAATAGTATTTTTGAGAATTTTTCCTATAAAATTTGATTGTATGGTATCAAAAATTATATAAAATCACGTAGATGTGACCTAATGATTACCTTATTTGGAAAGCATCTCATGACTATCATTTTACCTTTAAGTCGAGGATACCCCATCTATATGTGTGTTTAGTTTAGCTAAACTAAAATTTTTAAAAAAAATTTAATCCAAAATTTAGTTTGAAATTTTTTAAAATAAACAGTATTTTTTGTCCAAAAGGGTTCATGACTAAATTATAATTTTAGATAAATTTCTGATAATAGTATATGGGTAAAAAAAAAAAGTTTATGGGCTGCCTCATTATTATTTTGATCATACTTTTTTTGACACACTCTCTATTCTCTTCTTTCTTATTCTCTTCGCCTCCGTGTCACAATCGTTGTGCCATCCCCTCCACCGTCTTCGCTTACGGGGTCGTATACACGGTCATTGCTTTACTTCGTATGAGGTCATCGCTGGTCGTTGGTGGTGAGAGGGGTCGTCGCTGGTCGTCCTTGGTTTGGGGAAAATACTCTGTAGTCTTCGCCTTCGTCAGCCATCATTGCTCTCTCTGTCAGCTGGCGATGCAGATCCCACTTCTTCTTCTTCACATGGTCAACTGTGAAGGAGGGATGGAAGAGATGAATAGTGCTCCCACTTTTTTCTTATATCATACTCTTTTTAGTAATTTATTAATTATAAAAATTATTCTAGTAATAACTATATGAACACTCATTTATTGATAATCATTTTTTTATAAGCTATGCTTTAAAATAGCTTATCTAAAAGTCTTTTCAAATGGTTTTTTTATAAGTTTTTTTTTCCAAAAAGTCAATCTACACTGGCTTATATAAAAAATCATATAATTTTATTCAAGGAGCCAAACAAAATCCAAACTCTTGCAAACGTTTCCTTCTATAAATCCCACCCCCTCCTCACCCCCCCGTATACCATCACCATTGCGTGAGGCTTCTCACACCGAATCAAATCTACAACACAAATCACACCTTCTTCAACAATCCTCATCTTCATCTTCCCTGTAAATTAGCAGCCATGATCCCTTCTGAGATCAGAGGAACAAGCCACTATCTAACTCCAGACGACAACCCATTCTTAATACCACAAAACATCAACACCTTTCTTCCTTCCGACAACCTTTTCACAAACCTTGACATAACCAATCTCCTTGGAACGACCCATCATCATCATCTTCTTCTTCACAGTGAACTTAATAATGTTGTTCCAGCTTCTTCTTCAACCGCTGATGAAGCTGAAGATCAGAAGCAGACAATCATGATCGATGAGAGGAAACAGAGACGGATGATATCCAACAGAGAGTCAGCTAGAAGGTCGAGGATGAGAAAACAGAGACACAAGGATGAATTGTGGTCTCAGGTTGTTAGACTGAGAACAGAGAACCACAACCTTATTCATAGACTCAACCATCTTTCAGAGTCCCATGACAGGATGGTTCAGGAAAATGTTAAGCTCAAAGAAGAAGCTTCTGATCTTCGCCAAATGGTTGCAGATTTGCAGATTGGCTCTCCTTTTTCTGCCAACGCCCTCAAGGATTTTGATGACTTATGAGATTTCTATGAATATTAACATGAACACTACCAGACAAAATATATGATCTGTTTCGCTCTGTTCCTTAACTATTATGAGCTGAATGAGTTTTACAAACAGGGGATCCAATAACAGCTCTACATGCTCTGTTTTTCCCTTCTTTTTGTTCTTTATTTCTGGGTTTGTCAATGATACCATCAATTTTTTTTTTTTAACAGATACCATCAAAATTTGGTTATGTTTAGAACTCAATGGTACGAAAAAGTAACTGTTTATTTGTAGCTTCTCGCCTTGCATATGATATTATGATTTTATGATGTGTGTTTGAAAGTTATAGAGCACATATTTTTTTTATATAAAATAAAAAAATAAATAAATTAATTAATTATAATTAAATTTATTTATTTTAAAAAAATTAATTAGTTTTTATATAACTATATAATTGAGTAAAAGAATAGTTTTTCTAAAAATATTTTATATATTTATATATAATTAAATTTAAAAATTTATAATTAAACCGCTAAAATTTCTTTTACTCGATACTGTTGCTACATTTTCAATTAGTAAGTTTTACTTCCTAATTAAAATTGTCTCATTATAGATCAGACAAGAGATAAACAAGAGTTGATCCTGTAGGTGGAAAGGAAGGTGTGTGAAGAGCATCATGATTGTATTGCTGAAAAAAACAGGATCTTTGATTAAATTCTTAATATCATCAAAACCGTCTTCCTTTTTTGAGAAAATTATCAAATTGGATTACAATGCCTGCCTAACTTTTGACAAAAAGTAACGTCAAACCCCCACAAGGCAACACCTTCGTGGAAGTTTCTGTTTTTGCTGCATCAAGTTTCCATGAATGGGAAGAATAGATTTGCTTCTTTTTTATTTGGAATATCAATGCTTAACAATACTCCAACCTTGAACTTAAGGTTTGACATGCCAATATACTTCAAATAAATAATTGCTCCCTCTAATTTTAAATACAGGAGCTAAATAATAAATTTATAAAAATTAAAAAAATTATTTAAATTAATTATTTGTAAATCATATGTTAGTTTTCTTAAAATACCTATTTTAGCCATTTGCATTAGAAACTACTCTATTGATGGAGAAAATTATGTCCTTTAAACATGATATCCTGAATTCGAACCAGGTCATGTGCATGGAAAAAATATTTTATTAGAAGAGATAAAACTCATTTTAGTAATTTCTTCATCTCGAGTGGATAAATCTTTAGCTATCAACTAGAGGTATCGCTTAGACTGTATAAAAAAATAGTATATTAAAATCTTATATTTAGGATAAAATAGAGTAATATTTTTCCTCCTAGTTTCTTTATATGTCAACCCAAGCATGGAGAATATGGAGATTTTAATCTAAGCATAAAATAATAAAAGTTTCTTAAGATATAGAGCCTATCTTTGATATCACCATATGAGCTATCAAAAGGTCAAAGAAGCTGAACTACAAGTAAATCTGTTTCTGTATAGGCTCAATGAATTCACCAAGGGTTATCTTATAAATAAAGTCAATCATTTCCAATAGATAGAAAATAGGTACTGTGGAAATACAGAAGTTTTATGACCAAATTGAATTGAAATTGGTGCTCATAGAATGAGGAACTTAATAAATAGCACTAATACCTTTCGGTCCTTAATATAAGAGTAAGTTGACTTTTTTAGAAATATTAAAGAAACTAAATAAATCAGTTAATTATAATTAATATAAGAACTAGTTGACTGATTTAGGTAGATTAAGGAGTATATAATATGAATTTTTTTGAGAGGTTAAATTTGATCATAATTAACTTATTTATTTGACTTCTTTAATCTATTAAAAAGAATTAATTAACTCTTATATTAAAAAGATGAGGGAGTAACAAAGCACGTTGACAACTTGAAACTTCATCATTTCTAGCTTCTCTTCTGTGGGTGAATTACAGTTTTCTGAGGCAAATGAATTGTAACAAAGCAACAAAAACTGTTCAAACTCAAATAACTCTTAAAATGGTGTTACTGGCAGAACTGTGCATGACATCAAAATCTCACAAAGAAGTTTGTGAAATTGCTTTCCCCTGTTCATATGTCTGTTTTGAGCTTGCTGATGAGTCTTCTTTGGATATTCTGTATTGTGATCATATGTAATTGCTTAGTTGAATCAAGTGGAACCCAAAGTTTACTTTTCTGCTGTGTTCAGAAAAAAACATTTGCATGAAGCTCAACTAATATAAAAACATAACCAGAATGATCACATTTCATTTTAGCTTTGGAGGACTCATGAATGAGTCACCCTTGATAGCGACATGAATGCATTTTTATTTTTGTTCCCTTAGGATTAGGTGGTTTGGTTTTTCATCTGACTCAAGATCATGACTAGAGACATGTGGAAAAAAATTCACCAGAGTTCAACCCAGCAAGTCAAAGTAGATAACTGATACGGATTCTGAATGTGAGATACATTTTCTCATACATCAAGTTTAAATGTTGCATTTTGTAAAATAAAAACGTATCTAAGCGGTTGAAACATTCAAATAATTCGAACCATTTGATTATCAAATCTCGTTCTCATGCGCGCAAAATCTATTTAATTAGCACACTGTTGAATGGGTAGCATTAGAGGTATCAAATTCCTGACATATATGTTGGAGAAGGTTCGGCCAACGTCTCCCATAACACCGGTGACTGGTGCAGCTCCTCAAGCTTAAGGAAATAGAGTTAGCCCTGACTAATAGCTATAGCTTTCGGCCTTGTGGTTGCACTTGATCCTATAACATTCACATTTGTCAAAGAGGATAATACTTCATAGTCCATCCATTGGTTTTGTCCTAACCACAAAACATACCTAACTTGGTAAAGGTAGAAATAGACTAGCCTTTAATAAAAGCCTACGGTTAGAGCTAGTTAAAGCCTGATAAGACATGATCTATTTTTTTTTTACCCACTAAGTTCACCGGAGTTTTGCCCCGACTACATCCGAATTTGACCCGCGTCGCGCACCTGGCTATGGTGGGTGAGTCTCCCAACGGGGATTTTCTGCGTACACCAAGGCTCAAACTCAAGACCTCGTTTAAGCGATACCGAGCCGCTTACTATTCGAATCAACCCCCGTTAGTAAGACATGATCTATTTGGTAAAAAGGTTAGACTTTAAGTATATTTAAAGGCCTACTAATTTAAATGGGCCAAATATTTTTTTTAACGCCTAGCCTATAAATTTGTAAGCTTGACTTATTTAATTATATATAAATTTTAAATATGTTCAAATCCTATTTAGAGCTTTTATTTATAAAAATATACGTTTTGAAACCTACAAGTAGGTATTAGTTGGCTCAAAGTCTACTTATGATTTTTAAGGCTTGAAATAATTAGCTTTTTTAAATATCTATATTGTAAATAGGCCTCTAAAAAAATTTTAAACCTAGTAGGCTTTCAAAGACTCAAACTTGCACCTAAAAACATATGTATATAGGCTCAGACTTTATATTCATATTATAAGCTCAAGCTTATTTAGCAAAAGTCTATCCTAACCTATTTCTATCTTTACTTGAAGGTCTCTTTAAAATTATTCTCAAGTGTCATGCTAATGATTTCCTGATTTCTCCAGTACTTTACCATGTAACTATCTAAATTTCACCTTTCCATCTGTATTCTTGTTGCCAGAAGCAATGGCGCTTATGAACACGTAGGAAAATTTGAAACATTAGTTAAAATCATGTAAGAAAATGAAGAGTTTCTTCTTTCCCACTTTCCTTTTTTCTTTTCTTCCTATCATAATCTTGAACCTATTTGGACTTGTGCTTATCATCCAAGGACTGGTCTTGTATACCATTCTCAGATCGCCACACAAAACTTGAATGAATGATGATGACTTTCTCCAGGTCGCACAACCTCCGCCACAGGGGAAAAAAATTCTGAGGGATACTCATTTTAGAAAGATATGATTGAACTAAACCAGCAATAAATAAACATATTCAACTCAACTTTCATTGATTTGGTTTACCTATCTTCTTGTAAACTAGGATGTGGGGTCTGACGTTTTGAATAGAATCTAAGATAAGTCATATTATTTGTGTGCCTTATCACAGATGGTATGACTTACTATAGATTTAAATTATATATACATGTGCAAAGAGAATGGCTTTGGATGTGTCAAAGAGGAGGAGGAGGAGGATGGATTAAATAGTATAGAACTCTAAAAAAAAGGGTGGAAGAAGACTTAGAGAATACTCAATAATATATAATGAGCATAAGTCGTAGGAAGAACCACATCCCAAAAGTTATTTGTTGTGGTTAGAAAGTCTAAAGTCTTGTAAGGCCTCTCTTTTAATATCACTCTTCTAACGTGAGACTCATGGCATAATATTATTGAGTGAGACCTCTTAGTTAACAATTTATCTAAATATTTATTGGTTCATAGAGCACAATGACGTTTATGTGATTTATATAGTCAATCCTACTTAATGGTATAATATTTGTTGTTATTTTATAGAGAGAAAGTTGTTGGCGGGTATCGATGAGAAGGGTAGATTAGTATAGAGTTTTCTAAAAAGAGCAGAAGAAAACTTAAGAAAACACTCATTGAAATCATTGACTGAGACTTTTTAATTTATAATCTATTTAAAAATTTAGTTATAGATAAAATATAAGAGCCGATTCAACCTAATAGAATAAAGTTTATTATATAGGGAGAATTTATTTAAGAAGATTCTTCAGTGAAAAGTCAAATGAAATGAAATGAAGCAGCGAAAACTTTTCCAACCCAAGCTACTTGACATCAAAATCTCATCAGGAAGTTTGTTTCTGAAATTGCATCCCCTGTTAATATGTCTACTTTAACCAGAGCTTTGATCTGATGAATCTTCCTTGGATTTTCTGTATTGTGCTCAATTGCTTTAGGCCTAGATGGACTAAGTGGAATCCAAAATTTACTTTTCTGCTATGTTAGGCAAACGATTACTTGATGCTCATTTATTTAATATAAAAAATATAATCACAATGATCACATTTCATTTTAACTTTGGAGGACTCGTTCATGAGTCACTCTTAACAGTGACATGTGTGCACTTCATTTTTTTTTTTTTTTGAATTTTTCATTTTAGGATTAGATCTATATTTATACAAGATTTTTATATCGGATGTCAATAACCTAACACAACTTTCATCCTTTATCAATGTTTGAGATGGTTTGGACTTTAACAGCACCTCATTTTTAGATTTATCTAGACAAAATTTCTGAATATCCACAATTCCTATACAAAAAATTTTAAAAAAAAATTCGACCACAACCCTTTATCTTTATGCCCTATGCCGTCAAGAATTCAATGGCTTTCAAACTCTATTTTGTAGCCATCAAACAGCTTATAGATAGCCTGAGCATCAATTTCAGGCTTAATTAATAGCAAACCCAGTCAATTTGTCAGTCTAATGAAAAAAAAAATATAAAAACATGATTTAATAGCAGGCACAGAATAAGACCCATCTTTACAATTTGTTCATATTATATAATATTCAAGACTGGTTACACTTTACAGTATGCAAATTAAGAATATAAAGAAGTAAAAAAACAGGAAAAAAAGCAAATAGCAGCAGTAAAGTTCAAACTCATGGGCCATTAGTATCTTGTGTATAGATATAATCCGTATGAGCAGCCACAGTTTCTCTAACCAAACACTCTTCCCTGCTAAGTCCTTTACAGTACTCATCATCAAAATCGTTGTTACTTGACTGTTCCTACATACACAGTCACACAGACATAAACACAAACAGGTACTGTGCATTTTAGTTCACACTCCAAACTTCAAAGTGACACAGAAGAATTGAAACACAAATTCAGTATATATGTAATTGAACAGAATAACCCACTTACAGGCGACGCTGCTAGATGGGAAGAAGGATTATGAACTGTTCTGTGAGGATCAGAATCTGGACTTATGACTCTGCCTTCTCCAACACTGAGTAGAATAAGAGAGATAATGAAGATAAGTACCGAATTAGCCATATTTGTTATTAGCTCTTAAATAGGAATGCCTATAGGTTTCAAAGTATATGGAAAGAGAATCAGAGAAGAAGCTGAAAGTATAGGGAGATCAGAAGAAGAAGAAGAAGAGGGTAGGTTATGGAATGATATGAGAGAAGTGGGGTTTTGTGGGGATTGAAGCTTTTTCTTTGGGATGAAGGAGTTTAAAATATGAAGATACTACAACAATAATGGGGGTTTGAAAGGAATGCGACCAGAAAGTCAAAACATATTCAATGTCCTCCATTATTGTAGTATAAAGAATTATTACTCACTATAGTTTCTGGCTTTCTAGGAAACAACACGTTTAATTAGGAGACATTACTGAGAAGTTCGCTGTTTGTTTTGATAGATTATTCTTTTATTGTTCAGTTTTTGTGTGTGTGATAATAATGAGAAACTAGCTGTACTGGCAAATTGTAAAATGTACATACAACCTCACATGCATGTGGCGGACACCTGTTGATACTCTAGGGTGTCTTGGTGGGCTATAACTAGCCAAAATCCAATCTTTCCCTACCTCTAATACTTTTTTATCCTATTTATAAAATACAAAATAAAATAATTTATTTAGTTTAATTTATAAGTTATATTATTAATTTTTTTATTTAAATATAATAATTTTATTTTATATTTATTATCGTGATATTTTATTCTGTATAATATATATTAAATAAAAATAAAATTAAAAAGTTATTAAATTTTAAAGCAGAAGTTTAATATTTTTTTTATTTATTTAAAATATACTAGAAATAACTTATAAATAAGATCAAATAATTATTTTTTTTAATAAGAGATATTTCTCTTTTACTTGATTATTATTGAGAAAACGTTAATAAAATAATTTAAAAAAATTAATAAATATAAAAAAATATATTATATTTAGAATTAATATTAATTTTTTAATTAAATAATATATTAATTATTAGAGGAGTACTATCTCATATTCTAAATATAAAGGTAAAATTGGAAGATAAATAGTATTAAACTGGACTTAGCATATTATAGGCCTGAAATATATAAATATATAAATAAAAATAGGCATTTACCTAAAAGCTGTTTATCCTTGAGTGAAAATCCTAATTTATATTAAAAAAAAGGGCATTGAAAGATGAAGGAGGTAAGAGGAAAGAGCACGCTTCATTAATTAGTAAAACATATGGCGCGGCTCTGTGTTTAATGCATCGGTTATGCTATCGAGGCTCATTGACTGTCTCTGGAAATCTCATTTCTCAATACTGTCCTCTACCATTCCTTACTTAAATTGGCATTTTGAAATTTTGTTTTTGTTTTAAATACTCCCAATGCGAAACCACTTCATTCCGGCTTCTTCTGTTGTTTCTCCATCTAAATTAAATAAACTGATGTCATTTTTTTATAAAGTATAATCTTATCTATTAATTTTAATGGCTAATTTTGGCCAATGCATGAGACATAAGTAGAAAAGAGGTTCAGGTCGCTTGACATTAAAATCAATGGTTAAAATTTCACTTTATAACAAATCGGTGTAGTTCTATTTAAATGAAGAAGCGGAAGTAATAGAGAAAAACCGCAATGTAGAGGTTACATTATGTAAATATGCCCTCCAATTTATAAGATAATGGTATGTTTGGATATATTTTTAAAAAAATAGTTTATGGGAAAAAAGGGTTTCTTTTTACCGGTTTTAAAAAAGAGATTCTAAAAAAGAGCTTATGAAAAAAAAATTATTCTAAATAAATAAGTACTTGGATAGTTATTACTAGAAAATTTTTTGTGATTGATAAATTACTAGAAATGATACGACATATAAAAAACCTTCACTCGTCAGACCCAACATCCCTACTTCTTTTTTCACTGTAGCTCATCTTTCTCTTCTTCTCCAGCTGTTCTAAGTAATGCTTGGTGACGCTTAGAGACCAGCGACCAGCAACTACCGTCTTCCTCCTCTCCTTCTTTCGACGACCAGACGGTGGTTCTTCGTCATCTTTTTTTAGATGGTTATTCGACTTCCTTTTCCTCATTTATGGCGACCACTATCTTCCTTCTCTCCGACAGTGACAGACGACTGTTGTGGATGAAGGAGCTGAAGACGGTGGCAGCATCGTTTGAGGAAGAACGAAGGTAGAGAAGAATGAAGAATTCGTGCCAATGGGAAGAAAGGAGAGATGGGAGAGTGTGTAAGAAAAATAGGGGTAAAATGGTCTTTTGATGCCCAGAAACTTTTTTTATTGTTCCATAAGCTTTTTCCAGTAGCTTATTTGAAACTATGGTTTGATTTAGAAGCCATTTTGAATAAATATAACTGCGTGGCTTACGGGAGAAACTCAAAATTTGGAGTAAGGAAGTGTTTGGGCATATCCAATATCGAATTAGAGGCTTGAATAAAAGGCTAGAGGGCATCCAGAAATGTGAGGATCGTTTTGTGAATCCCTTTTGTATAAATTGGAGAATGAGTTAGAGGAAGAGTTAGTGAATGATTGAAATAGGAGGAATTGTTATGGTTTCACAAATCAAGAGTGTTGTGGTTAAGCTAGGGAGATAAAAAGACTCGCTATTACCACAAGACTATGGTTACAAGGAGGAGGAATAAAATTAAATGCATAAAAAGTAGTAGTGAAGGGGAGTGGATTGATGATAAGGAAGGATTTTTAATATGCTCCAGAACTTCTATTATGAACTTTTCTTAGAAATAAATGAAAACAGGATCTAGCATATTACTAAACATAAATGGGGGGAAGTTACAAGGGGAGAGTTGGAGAGGGTTGGTAGGCATTTGGGGAATGATGAAATCAAACGAGCATTTTTTGAGATTGTAAGCTTTAAAGCTCCGGGGATGATGGGTTCCCCATTGTTTTTTATCATAAAAAATTGGGACATTGTGGGAAATGAAGTGACGGAGTTGATAAGAAGGCTGTGGGAGCAACCGGAAGAGATAAAGGAGTTAAATAGAACTCTTTTGGTGTTAGTTACCAAGGTGGACAATCCAGAACTAGTGATACAATTCAGGCCGATTGCCCTGTGTAATGTATTATACAAAGGGCTAACTAACATTCTGGTTAGTAGATTCAAACCAATCATTGATAAGCTTGTATCTCCTTTTCATGCGAGTTTTGTGCATGGGCGTAATATCCAAGACAATATTATTATTGCTAAGGAGATCGGTCCTGTTAACTTAGGGGGGTTTTGGAGGAGATTGAGTTAACTGTGTATATTATCAATATCGTTAAGCAATGTCTGTGTTCTGTTGAGATGTGCTTAATGTGGAATGGTGGTAAGAGATATGGTTTTAAGGTTAGTAGGGAGATCCGTCAGGGGGACCCCTTATCACCGTACCTTTTTGTACTCGCGATGGAAAAGCTCTCTCACATTGTATCTGACTCAGTTGATAGTAAGAAGTGGAAGCCATTTATGTTGGGACGAAATAAGGTATGTATATCTCATTTACTTTTTGCGGACGATTTGCTATTATTTTGTGAAGAAAATGAGTAATGTTCTTGAGTGTATGGACTTGTTTGGTGATATTTCTGGGTAGAAGATTAATGCCAGTAAAACCATAATTTTCTTTTCAAAAAAATGTTACTAGAGATAAACTGAATATTCTGTGTAGCCATAATGGGTTTCAACGAAGGGAAGAACTGGGAAGGTATTTGGAAGCTCAGATTACTCAAGGTAGACACTCAAGAGCTAATTTCCAATACCTTATTGATAAGGTACAAAGGAAACTTAGTAGATGGAAGGTGAAGACTCTGTCACTTGCGGGGAGATTGACATTAGTTCAATCAGTAACATCACAAATGATCAATTTCCAAATGCAACACGGACATATACCGGTAGAGGTGAGTAAGAAGTTTGAGAAATTGTAGAAACAATTTGTTTGGGGGGCTGAAGAAGGGAGGCGAAAGGTGCATGCTGTAAGTTGGGAGGTCCTTTGTAGACCTAAGGAGGGGTAAGGCTGGTATTAAAAATATGAGGATTATGAATAAGGCTTTGTTGGGTAAAGTTGGATGGAATGTGATAACTAAACCTGAAAATCTATGTTCCAAGGTGTTGAGGGCCAAGTATAGTAAGGGAGAGTATTTGAAATCCGAATGTAAAGTGAGGAAGAATGATTCAATTCTCTAGAAACATGTGACGGATTTGTGGCCTGACCTGATTAATAATTTGGCTTGGGAGGTGAGGAATGGTGCTAAAGTTGAATTCTGGACTGATAGTTGGCTTGGGAATGAAGGGAAGTTGACTAATTTTCTGTCTAATGATGCTATGTATCTAGATTTGGGTACTACTATTCGAGAAGTCCTATAAATGATTCTGAATGGGATTGGACATGGCTTGAGAATGTCTTACCTGATCAGGGCGATGCCTCCTCCTCAAATTGTTCAAGGTGAGGATAGAGTTATGTGGAAGGGGTGGAAGGGAGGGGATGTACACTGTATCAGGAATGTATATGAAGCGTAGATGGCATTTGAAAGAAAGTAGGGATTGTATCTGGAAGTATGTATAGAAATTAAAAGTTACAAGAAGAATCCAGGTATTTTTATGGTTGGCTGTTCAGGATAGGCTACTAACAGCAATTAGGAAAGTGAAGATGTTTGGAGGAGATCCAAGTTATAGCAGATGTGGAAGTGCTATCAAGGACTTGTTGAATGTCATGCGTGACTGTGCTGAGTCAAGGAAGATACGGTTTGACTTAGGTGTGGTGGATCTGGAGGGGAGTTTTTACAATGAGAATGTAAGGGAGTGGGTTTTAACCAATTTGATGAAAGGGGGTTTTGGAGGAACTGCTCACTGTTTGAAGTTGGCTTTACTATGCCTAACAGACCGGATCTTGTAATTAGGAAGTATGTACGGGAATGCACAGCCCTTACTACTGAATTTGATGGGTGTGGGACAAGGAAAACGATTAGAGATATTAAATGGAGATTTCCTCCATCAGGATGGGAAAAGTTGAATTTGGTGCTGCAAAGAGATGCCCTGGACCTGCTGGTTGTGGAGGGGTACTAAGAAAGGAAGAGTGTAGTTGGATTTATGGATTTTCAAAGAGGATTGGTTGTGATGCTATTAGTGCAGAACTATAGGGAGCAGTTTCATGGCTTCAAGATTGCTCAAGAGTTGAACATTTCTAGGTTAATTGTGGAAGGTGAATCTACTGCTGTAGTTCAGAAGCTGCAGAATGCGTGGAGAGAAGAAAGTTCACAAAATGCGTGAGTGCAATAGAAGCATTCAAGTTTGTTTCTCTCATACTTTTAGAGAGGGTAATTTTGAGCCGGATTGGTTAGCTAATTACACTTTTAATTGTAACTACGACTTGTGTAGATTTGATACACCCCCGAGTGGTGTGGCGGATGTTCTGTTAAGTGACTTTGTGGGAATTTCAGTCCTACGTTACTGCTTAGTTGATTAATAAAGGTTAATATGGGTTTAATGACCACTTTTTTAACAAACAAAAAAAAAAAACAACTATAAAAGGATGTAATTCAAAACTCATGTAATCCATAAGGTCTTAAAGATTACTTTTCTAAATATCAATTAATAATCTTAATCCCCTCATGATATTTAGAAAATTAAGTCAAAAGTGTTCCTAAAGTAAGTGCTAAGGTTTTTTTTTTTTGGATGAGGAGTATCGTACGTACAAGTTAAAACTCCTGAAAGGCTAAATTGAAGATTAGTTAGAAATCCTTTAAAACTAATAGTTAGATTCAGTTCAGTAACTTTTTTTTTAATACTATTTTTTAAAATTTTGACATATTTTTGGATAAGTTTTTGACATTGATAAATCATAAAATTGGAAAATAAAAATAAAAATTTTGGATCCTAATATCATTTCTATACTTTCTTGTTCGATTCCAAGTGTCAATTTCCCCCTGCAGCAATGTAGTAATGGTGACACCTTGCTGCATCGAAGTTCATAAATATTCTCGCTTCCCCATAAACTATTAGTAGCTTTTCTGCCTTCCTACAATCCAAAATCGACGAAATTTCACGCCTTTCTCTGTTTAGCGGTTCTGACATTCACCGCTCTTCTGTCTCGATTCTCTTATCGCACGTTGTGCGTTGCAGGCACCGCAAGATCCACCACGGCTCATCTGCAACATTCTCTGTCGTTAAAATCGGCTCCGTTCCCTCCTTCCATCTGTCGAAATTTCTTGTTTGACCCACTGAGTTGTTCGAGCTCAAGAGTAAGGAGAGGAAAATGTTGACCACGATGATGATGGGATTGAGCGTGCAGAGCATGTTGGATCTCGTGGTGGCTGGGGTTTCCCTGATGATTGGTTTGGGAATTTTCGGTTTCATTGCTTCAATTCTATGCTCTGCTGCATTCTTCATCAATTCCAAGGACGTATCCTAAATCCTTGCATTATTGGTATCCAGTAACATACCTTCAAACTAATCTCTTCTTGAATTTTAATATTGTTTTGATTAGAGCTCAAACTTTGATATTTCCATTTGGAGTATTGTTATAATCTTTTTTATTGATAGGCTTAGACGATTTATTTAGTTTCCGGTGCATATGTTAATCATGAATTGATTGCCTCTATGGACTTCTGATATGCTTAGGGAAGGTGCCCTCGTGTATTTGAGAAGTGTCGTCAGTCATCTTCATGACTTGTATCAAGTCCAGTGATCTTCTGTGTGGATTTCTTATATGCTTAGGCGAAGTGCACTTACAATGAGGTAATGATATATTATTAATGTGAAGACTACAGTGATCATCATAACTTAGATAGTGTCCAGTGAATTTATTGCCATATTTCTGTTTTGACTTCTCATACTCTCTGGCAAAGTGCATAACTGTTAAGCCATTAATTCAAATATCTTTAATTTGTATGGTATATTGTCTTCATGGCTTGTCTTGGTTCCAGTGAATTTATCTTCCCTCGGCTAGTCAAGTTATAATTTTCATATGCTTAGGCAAAGTGCTCTGCCGCTGAACTAAACATTTATGGTTAATCTGAAAGGCTTAGTAATCTTCATGATTTATTTTGGGATACATTGAGTTCTTTGCCTATGGTTACTTGTGTGTGGAATTCTCGTATGCTTTGCCCAAGTGCAGCACAAGTTAATCATATTGGTTAATATGAACAGTGAAGTGATCTTCATGACTAGTTATTACTATTGTGAATATTTTTGGCCTGACATGACTTACAATTGAAATATAATTTTGTGTAAAAAACTTTAGCAAAAGAGTATGGTTAATCCAATTTTTTTGGCAAAAAAATTCATGTTTGTGTGATTATGCAAGATAGAAATTCTAGAATATGCCTACCATGCTATGAACTCATCTACAGTCAGTGTTAATCTATCCCGCTATTCACCCTATTCTACCATTATATTGATGCCCAACTTTAAATAATAGTAATATCATCAAGCAGTTTCATTAATTTAACATCCTCTTGTGGTGTACTTTTAAAGGAATACGGATGATCACGAGAAGCTGACAAATGGGTAACTGGAGTTGTATTGTGGCTAAACTCTAAGCATATTGTCAATTTCACTTCTTCTTAGCAAATTCTTAATGTGAAAGTGTCTTTCACGATTCACAACCTAACTTTTATTGCCCATGTTTGTGCTCTATAACAGAAGTCTTCATCACTGCAAGGACTGCTGTGGTTTTTGAAATTTGCGTTTAACATTTCTGAACCATCAGCTATGTTTTAGAAAAGAATCAATTTTGCCTCTAGTTGCAAATGCTCTTTGGGTTTGCTAATTCAGGGATGGGGTAAGAGCCTCTGTTCAAAGAAAAAGTAATGACATTTAGGGAGGGAAGGAGAAGGATCCTGACAATTCCATCATGGAAATACTGCCGTTTAGAAAGATGACATCTGTCTGGTGTTTGAGTCACAAAATGAATGGGAGAGAGAACACTAATCCATTTGCACGATGGAAACCCTATAGCATGCTGTTAAATTTTTAGTCAGAAGTCACATGAAACATTTTAGCACATAAAAAATGTTAGCAACCTCCTTGTTATTGCCATATTCTTCCAGTTTACGCTAGTAAAGGATCACTGGGGTTGGAGAGCTTACTATTGTCTACACAATTAGGAAACGCATTCATTCTCTCACACGATTGGTCCATTCATGGGCTCAGGCATTCATGTATAATTTTCTGGATTTTGGAACTGCATCAGATGAATAATAGCCTTCAGAGCCTGATCTAATTTGAAGCTTTGCATTTGGTTCATTAAATGCAAATGCTCTTGACTTCTTACAATTTCATTATGCCTTTTAATTTTCGACGGCTTCAGGGACTCATCATGTCCTATTCCAAAGGTTGTTGGGACCGTGGCTATAGCTAATACTCCAAATCATAGAAGTCACACTATTTTTGCTTTTCTGTTTCTGGATATTTATTTTATTGGAAAATAACTATCAGATCTTTTACGAGTTTATGTAGATACAATACAGTTGCTATCTTTATAGATCTTTCTTTTGTGAGAATGTCTACATTAAATAGCAGAGATAAACCCTTGAGGATATTTTCATATTACACACATTTCCTCCTCCTGAACTTAAGCCTAATTACACAGTGGAAAATATCATCTTTACTGAATTCTTTAGTGAGATATTTCAAATTCAAACATATGCTGTGTCATGAACCAAGAACTGTAAAATTGTGGAAAGTATTAAGTATTTGCATAATTTCTTATTCTGCTTTAATTCTATGTGGTTGATTTCATTGCTGCATCTGGCTTTGATATTGCTGTACTATTCCATAATTTCTCTTAGTAAGCTCTCTAAAAAGGTTTAGTTCAGATATTAATTCCTGTATTTGGATCAGATGTGCTTGATCAAGGTGCTCAATTTGGTTACAGGAATTACTGGCTTATGGAGATTCATTCATCAAAATGGAGCCCATGTTGTTGTATGTAAGAATCAGAGTCTTTGAAAAAGTTGAGGATGTAATATTGCTTCCTGTAGTAGGAATGTGGCCTCTGTTCAATATTATAGTCAATAAAGTTCAGTGGTGAGATTTTATTTCAATCCCACTCTTGTTAGATCATTCTCTCCTTATGAAGTAGCAAATAATTTTCTCTCCCACTGCATCCAATTAAGCAACTGCCTTGCATTATACTCCCTTTGGTCCTAACAAATGTGGGAGTTAGCTGAAGCATGTTTTGATTTAGTCTTAAATATAAAATTTAAATTTATTTTGTTTCTCAAGTTTGTATATTTTTTCTCAAACTATCCTTGTTGATTATATATATTAAAGGGAGATTTTTATCAGTAGAGATGATAATTAAATGGGGATATTTTAAGAAAATTAACATATTTATTATAAATAATTAATTTAACTAATTTTTTTATATTGATAAATTAATTATTCAACTCCTATATTTGGGCTTGCAAATTAGGTGATTATCTCACATAAATGATACAGAAGTTTTTTTTTCCACCCGGTTCACTTCACCGGAGCTTTGCCCCGACTACATCCGGATCTGACCCGCGTCGCGCACCTGGTTATGGTGGGTGAGTCTCCCAACGGGGATTTTCTGCATACGTCAAGGCTCGAACTCGAGACCTTGCTTAAGTGATATCAAGCCGCTTACCATTCGGACTAACCCCGTTAGTAAATAATACAAAAGTTGAGAAATAAGTTGTGCCACTCATGATTATTATAAATAATCCACTTATTAATGTAACTTATTATAAATTTCATATTAATTGATGATATTGATATACATTCATCTGCTAAAGTGGATACCTTCAAAATGTATCAAACTAAACAAAGGTTTCTCTTTTGTGGGACTAAGAGTATAATTTAATACTTAAATATAAAAAAAACAGAGTATAATTTACTAAAAGGGTATCATGTACCGAATGTAGCCTTAAATTCTTTCACTAAATATGTATACAAAATGCAATTTTTTTTCTTTTTTTTTTCTTTCTTTTTTTTCTCCTTCCCTGGAGGAAATCATGCAATTCAAATATTTAAATAAACCTAATTAGTTCATTATACTTTATGGGACCTTATTATTATACTAATTTTGATGCATTAATATTAATATAAAAATATAAAAAGTATAAAGAGTTGTATACCATACAGGAGGGCTAATTTAATTGAAACAAAAAGATTATAAGTTACCCATTGTCCGTTGGTTTAACTGACGAAAGGATGAGACATCCGATTATTTGGAGCTGTTCAAACCCTAAGGAGTATCACCTTATTATTGTTTCAGTCACGGTATTTGGAGAGTCATCTTAATTCTTGGATGTTTAGTTTTACGCTTGAGGATAATAAACAGCTCGTCCTGCCCGATATTAGTATCGCCTAAAAAAAAAAGAAATTTCCTCCTACTCTTGAATCGTAAATAAACTCAACCCTTTTTAAAAATTTTTATTAAAAAAAAAGATAGTAAGTTGTTTGATATGAATTAGTTAAACCTCTCATAAACTTATAGCCACATCGTGTGTGTGGATTCACAAATCGAAGCAACTTCAGAAATTTTAAATCTAATCACACGGCATAATTTAGTTATTATCTCACTTAATCTTTTAAATAAATGGTAATGAAAGGCTCGAATCTCACGTAAAAAGTCCTGTGACAAGAAGATTAATCATTATTGATAGTGGTCTATAACCTCATCTATAAAAAAAGAAAAGAAATTTGAAATCTCATTGTCTACCTAATATGTAGTGCTAAATAAATCAGCAATTTTTATTATGTTTATAATTTATGTCTATATAAAAATATTAACTTACAATTAATTTAGTAGGGAAGAAATCTATCTTGGCAAATAATAAATGAAAGAATGTGATTGCTATTTTTTCTTTTTCTGTTTCCTAGAATACACCATTCCTCGGATTCCATCCGGATCCGCCACGAAACCCAACGGCCTGTAAAACCCGAGAACTCGGGGCTCCGAATAAAGCGCGATGTTACAAATCCCTTTCTCTAACAACTCCTCGATCAGCCTCTCCATCACCGCCTTCCCCAACCCGATACCTTGGAACGACGGATCCACCACCACGTCCCATATGATCGCGTTGAACACGCCGTCTCCGGTCGCTCTCGCAAATGCCACCGGCTTCTTTGTCTTCTTGTACTCCACCCACAGCACCGTCTCCGTGTTATCCAGCGCGATCCGGATCTTTTCCGGATCCCGTTTGGGGAACCCCACCGCTACGAAGATGGCGTTGAGCTGGTCAAGGTTGAGGTCGTTGGTGTCGCGGCGGAGGATGAAGCCACGGGATTCTAGGGATTCGTCTGAGACCGAAAACTTCGAGGCGGCTGTGGCCGGGACTTGAGCTGAGACTGTGAGGCTTCTACTGGGAGGGTGAATTGAGGGTTTGATTCGGAGTGAGGAAGGGACAGGGGTGGAGAAGATGGCGCGCAAGTTCATTATTGAAGCTTGGGGACGTTGATCCTTGTTCTTTGGTATTGGATGAGGAATAAAGTAAGGTCGTGAAATTGAAGAGGCTAGTTAAGGGTCATTGTGCGAATTGTGGCTGTGGAGGAGCATCTCTAAAGATAATACCGTTGGGCACGTGTGTACTCTGATTAGCGGGAATTCGGTGGGCCCACTCATTTTTTGACTTTTGGATTCTACTTTTGTAGATATCTAAAGGTGTCTAACAATTATATTGACATTATGGTTTAGCTTTATATGAGATTGAATCTTAATCTTCATTCAATCGTCTAGGTTGGGTGATTGAATATCTCACCTGTTTCAAATTGTGGACATATACTGTTCAACTTTCCTGACTCTGTTCTTTTTAATATAGTGGCTTATTGCTAGTAGCTGCTAATTGTGTTGTACTTTTCTTGAGCAATGAAGAACCCCCATACTAGTTGAGCTGCTCTGGCATCTGTAATCTTACCCTATTCCAATAGCATTTTTAATTTAAGCTCCTGATGTAATGAATGAGCAGAAAAGTTTAGTATGGCCTTATGGGTGAACTACAATAACGTTTTTCTTTGGGTGAGTTTGATTTTATTGACTAAAATATTTACAGATGTATTTTAAATTAAGAAGAACGAAAGATAATGGACAAGGCTTAGGCAGTTAAATGGACAATCAAAGAAGCTGCTGCTGAGCTGTCTGCTGGGGCTCCCAAAAAGCATTGACAAAGACTGAGACTTGAAACTGCAAATGAGTTTAGTTTCCGTAGATATAATGTTTTGCAGCTCATATATGTGTTTATTGGGAAAACTGCTAGCAAAAATTCACAAAATTTTACTGTCAAAATATAAACCATAATTGTATTAATTTGTCAGGATTAGACTGTAGAAAAGTTGCATTATTGGATGTGAAGGAAGCGCATGTAAGAAACCTGACACTTCATTTTAAGCTTATTGATCCAAAGTTTGCAAGGGAAAGGTAATATCTTCTTACAGTGTTATTTTTTTTTTGGATACAATCTAGTATTTCTTCTCACACTTGAGGAGAGAAAGATTTGTGGCTAACTTGGTGCAAGCTCTCGAGTATTTTGATGCTCATACGTGCGAGGGAGTTTTACGACTGACTGATTCGAGATTTGAGTTTCATGCTTATCTCTTCGTCAGAACCGTTTGCCAAACTTTACGATTGTTCTTCTTTTTTGACCAATCATGACATTTTGGACATCTATTTGATGGTGGTCGTTCTTTCGACTTGTCTTTTCTCCAATTTAGTAGGTAGGATTTGGGGGGGAAATTAAAAAAGTGTTAATGCTACTTTAAACCTCCATAGTTAACCTTCTTAATTTAGTAATACAATACTTTTTTTCCAGTCGTTTTCATCCATTAAGAGAGGACCCAATTAAAACTTTGGTCCTATTCTCGATGGAAGTACAGAATAATTTTTTTAAGGAAAAACTCATTGATGATTTTTGGGATTTTGCTAGACATCGGCAAAATACATTTAAAGAATTACATGGAACAAATTGAGAGGTTAGTCGGAAGTAAAAAGAACCAAAAGTTTAATACTTTTTTTTTTGTAAAAACTCTTGCTAGTCCTGTTCACTTGAATTTATTTTCTGTTACAACCTCATCCAAATGTGGTTTTCCGCTTTTGGTGTAAATTTTGGCTCCCCCCTCATCGTGTGTATACCTGATTTATCCTTTTCCCCCTCCTTGTGTGAATTAGAAAAGTGCAACAGAGATAGCTTAGCATTTTGCATTTGGCTGTCTGTAAGGATTGAAAATGACTCATGACAACTCACATTAAACTCCCTGAGCCTCATTTGCTATAGATCAGTAAATGCTTTTGCTGCTTTCTGCAGATCCAGGTTTATGACACATGTTCTGATTAGTCATAACTCATAACTTCAATTGTCCACATATGCCGTTAACTTCAATTGTCCACATATGCCGTTCTCTTTTCTACCTACGTGCAGTTGTTTCAATGCTTACCAGAGAAAGAGAATTGTCCACATTAGTGTCTTCAATCTGTTACCTAAAGCAGTTCTTAGTCGAACATTATATAGAATGACTGACCTCAGAATTTGTCTTCTTCGGAGAATTCTCTTCAGTGACTTTATGAATTTCTCTCTCCAAATTTCAAAGATGGCTTGCTTTAGAAATAGATTTTGGCATTGATGATGTAAAGATAAAGTTAACAAAATATTGATGATAAACTAGTTCCCTGCAGTTGTCTCTTGAAAAAAATTTGATAGGGGGGGAAAGAAACAGACAACTTAAATTGCCGTTCTTTGAATCCTTGTTGTGATTATGAAGTTAGTTATTCAATAAAATTTTCACATGCAAAGATATTTGTTTGGAAGAACCAACCTAATTAATAAAGTGATTCTTTAAAGGGCTAAACAATAAATATCTCATGTGAAAGACAAAATGAAGTGTTACACATTATTACGTATTTATTTTAGTTGCTTTCAAATATGTTGTCACCTTCCGGTAGTTGCACTTGGTCTATAGATTCGTCTTCTTTGCCTAGGTTAAAAAATACTTCACAAAATTTCTGGATATTACCCATCTAGTCGACGACGAATCTGGTTTTTGCGCTTCAGTACAATTAAAATAGGAGTGATTTGTTTTTTTAACTGGTAGGAATACAGCAAACAGTTAAAAGCTATTCTAAACCCAATTATTGGTTCTGTCTAGACCAGGCAATTACTGCACAATTTAACTACGTACTTTTGTTTGTTTCCTTTTATTCCAGCTTAATATGATTCCAAGAACTACTCTTCTGCAGTTGTCTAGTGCAAGTCCAGTTTATAGCTCATTGTTATGCCTTAAAACTAGTATTATTGTCATCAGTACAGAATTTCAGTATTAAAAAAAATGAAGAAAGAAAGCTCAAGAACATCTGGCATAGAATTTTTTAGATTCGAAGCTCATTCATACACAGCAAGTGATAAAAGAATCACAGACACTCATTTTTTCCCAGCTTCATCTGCTTTTAAGAGGTCTGAGTCAATGCATTGAGCCTATGAATTTATGCTGGAACTGAGGTTTCATTTTAAATCCAAAGGTCGATGCTAAGTCATGACTCTTTGCAATTTTTTGTTTCTATCCTTTTGAAGAATGAAAGTTATAGAACAGTTAATACATGAGCAGTTATAGAAACTGAAAAGTTCATGTGACATGGATGGGCATGAAAAATATTGTGGATGGGGTTAAACTCTGCATGTCATGCCCTTTTAGAGCCTAGTAATAAGCCAGAACAGATAAATAGATTTTTTCCAATAAAAAAGGGAGGCTAGCTTATCATTATTTCTTGGGGATAAGGCTAAATTATGGGACAAGACACTGTTAATTTAACCAGTTTCAAAGAGGAAGGAACATTTTTCTTGCCTTTCAAACATGACTACTAGCAGCACTATTGTCTTCTACCAGCAAGTCGTCGCGGTCTTCTTCCTCCTTTTCTTTTTCTTCAACATTCCTTCCATATCTTCTCTTGCTTGCTTGCTCGCTCGTCCTCTTGCCAGAGAAGAGGCTTTTATGATCGTTATCTTTATGCTTTGTGAACTGATCAGAGCCATGACTTCCTTCACTGTTTATGCCTAAATATTGCAGGTGACTTGGACCAGAAGATGCATCAGAAGCCATGGAATCATCACTCTCATCATCATCGTTATGGCCATTATAACCATCGTCCTCTGCGCTTTTCACATCTTCATCATCATTGTAGCTTGTTTCTGTGCGAATGTGAGAACCAATATAAGCAGTCCATCCAGACTCATTATTTACACTAAATTCCCCAGAAGCTTGGGAAGGCTCCATGTAGAAGCTTCAGGAGCAAGAGCGTAATAAGACCCAGCAAGTAAGAAATTTTGCCTTCATCAAAACATGGATCTCTGATCTCTCTCTCTCTCCTGCCACCTGAACTAATTTTATCCTCTTCCGCCCTTCTTCCTAATCCAACTATTAGTTTTTGTGTTTATTTAGAAATAGATTTTATCCAATTTCAAGACATATTGTTTAATGGGAATGGAGGATAGTAGAGGGGAGAGAAATTTTTAAGAGTTTAATTTTTAAAAATAAATTAATGGGATTATAAAATTTTAATAAAAAAGGAAAGATGTGAGAGAAAAAAATAAAATTAATTGAAAACTTTAACCCAATTTTCCATTTTTTTTAAAATCAATCTTATTAAGATTTCCTTAACAAATTTTTAGGAACACGTATGGTTGATGAAGATTTTACTATATGTTTGTGTTTGGAAATATTCTAAACTTTAATTTTAGAAGAAGGGATTTTGATTTAAATTTTGAGTTAAAAAATTTTTAAAATAAATAGTAATATTTATTTAAATGAGCTTTTGAACCAAACTATGGTTTAAAATTAAAATTTTAAATACGCTAATCAGAATAGCTTTTAGAATAATAAATATCTTATTAACTATCTAATTATTATTTTATCCTTACTTTTTTATATAATCTCACATCTCTCATCCTTCTTCTCTTTTCTTAATCCTCTCTCCTCTTCTATCTTTACTCTCTACCTCTCTCCTATCTACTCTTTCTTATTTCCTCTCTCTTTTTCATCATCTCTTATCTCTTTTCTCTCTCATACTTTTAATAAAATCATACCCTTTTCAGTAATTTATCAATTACAAAAATCATTCTACTAATAATTATCTAAACACTCATTTTTTTAGACTTATTTTTTTTCTATAAATTCTTCTCTAAATTTTTTTTTTAAAACTGTCTAAAAATTTATTTTTTTTATAAGTCACCTTTTAAATTTTAATCTAAACCGGCCTTATATTGATATATCATTATACTGATTTTATTCTCTAAATATTCCTTTTAAAGAAATTATATTGTAAATTTTAATTTTAAGACAGGACAAGAGGCCTATCACAACAGTAGTGCACGTTTAACCTTCATTATTGAGTCGCCAGTGTACGTCTGGGTTACCTGGCAATCCTAGCACCATGACTTGCTGTCATTGCCTCTCTCACTAGAAGACAGGAATTTTTTTTTGTTACAAATAAAGCAAAATTGTCCCCTTCATCTGCTAATACGTAGGGTAAAAAAATCTGTCTCCCTTACTTTTAGGAAAGATCTGCCGTTTAGGATCACCCGAGTCAAAAATATTTTGCCCACTTCGTCTTCCCCCAATCATGCAAAAGATTGAAATACTTGATATTTTAACGCACTTGAATGGTTAATAGTTAATTAGCAACAGTTGGTCTATATTATCCTTACCAACTGGAATTACTGTTAGTTAAAATGTTAAAGTGTTATTGAAATTTTTCATTAGCTGTTATGCTACTTAACAATAAGTATTTGGCTTATGGTTCTAGAAAGTAAGTTTTTCTGTCTTTGTTTCTGTTGGGTGGGTTATCAAACGGTATAATCTAAAGTACAGATTTTTTTATAGAGTTCATTAGCATAATATATGTGGGCAACTCTATCTAATAATATAAAGTTTCTTGTCGTTGTTGAGTATTTAAGACTAATTTAAATTTAAATTTGAATATCAAGAAAGTTAGTTGGTAGATGAATTATTTTACCATAAAAACTGGGATATGAATGAGTTAGTTCTCTACAAAAATAAGTTTTAGTTGCTTGATAATGAATGGAGCATCTAATTAGAACATTTCACAACAAACAATAATGTAGTCAAAATACGGATCATCCATGAGTTTAACTAGTGAAATAGTAAAACATACGATCGTTTAGAGCGTATTTGATTTCTAAAGAATATCATTTTATCGTAATTCTAGTCATAGTACTTAGAAAAACATAATAGTTTTTTAGTATTTAGATTTACGTGATATTAGGATTATTTATGAAAAAAAGAGATTTTATCCTATATTTAAATAGTGAGTTAATTTAATTTTTTTTTAAAAAAATTATAAAAAAAATAATAATGTAGTCAAAATTAAAATACTTAAAGAATGAAAGAAAACAACGGAGAAGAGGATGTGTGGGTATTAGCATATTTTGTCATTTGGTACAGCTTCAAATCCCAGTCATGTCATCAAAAAAAGGACAGCTTTTTGCTGGGCATGAAACAGGGAAGCCAACTGGGGTCATTTGGCGTTTAGCTCATGGGCGTTTTTTTATGTGAATGCCATTTTGCTGCTCTTTCTATGTCCTTTTTCCCCCCTCTTCCTGTATTTCCCATATGCCACTCTGTCTTCTCCCTCCTCTTAAAAATTTACTTGTGTATAATTTCTTTTTATTTCTTTCAACTTTTTTCTATACATTTCAATAGGATTTTGATTTTAAAAGAATAAATACTATCTTTTGAAAACTTTAAGATATTATTTAGGAAAAATCCTAAAAAAGACCCATTTAAAATTTGAAAGGACAAAAAAGCTCATGAATTTGGAAAAAGACAGATTGAGCAGGAGGTCAAATCTGTCATTTTTAAATTACTGTGCACAGTTACAAATATCATTATAGGAGTTGTAAATACCATTAGCAGAGTTGCAAATACTATTATAGAAATTCAAATATAACTAGCAGAGTTATAAATACCATTGACAAAGTTGTAAATACCATTACAAGAGTTACAAATACTATTGACAAAGTTGTAAAAAGTACAATTTCGTTTTTTATTTGCAACTCTGCCAATGGTATTTGCAACTCCCATAATGATATTTGTAATTGTGCACAGTAATTTTTAAATGACAGATTGGACCTCCTACCCAATCTATCTTTTTCTAAATTCATGTGCCCTTTTTATCCTTTTAAATTTTAAATGGTTTTTTTTTGTCATTTTCTCTATTATTTATCATATAGGGAAAAATATTTTTGTATATGATTTCTTGTTTAGAGTTATGGACGATTTAGCTTTATCCCTAGATTTGGTCCCTTTTTTCTTTTATATGGCATAGTTATCTATATTATGAGAGACAACTATAAACTTTAAAATTAGATATGGGTAATATGATCTACTTCCCAATGTATACCACTCCAAAATGAGAAGTGAATCCTATTTGATGTTACAAACTTTACCGTCCTTTTTTTTCTTTCTTTCTGGATGATTGCCCCCTATTCGTTATCAGCATATCAGCAAAACCTAACCAAAATATCAATTTCTCAGTAAACCACTTTGGATTCTTATCATTTTAGCATTTTCTTAGGATTAGATACCCAGACTTACATCAGAACCTATAAGAAAGAAGAAATCTTTATCCATGATTCGATTCTTCACTTGAGATATTGTGGGAAAAAATTAGTGAAAAATGTTGTGTCATGCATGACCTTATACTCAATTGAATAATAATCACACTTTCATTTCAAGTATTTATTGTTAGGCTCAATCCATCATCACTAAGCATAGGTGTGTTGATAATAAAAGATTTTTCTTTTAGGCCAGCGATAATAAAAAATTAATGAGTAAACCTAACTCTTGATGACCCTACATATCATAATTTAAGCATTGTTATTAGGTCAAAAGGTATGGATTTTTGTGCACTCAATTTTTTAGAACTATTTTTTAATATATAAATTATCTAAAAATCACTTTTTAAAAATGAGATATGGGTTTTGCACACCCAATTTTTTTAGAACTATTTTTTAATATATAAATTATCTAAAAATCACTTTTTAAAAAAGTTAAAAAAATTAAGTAAATACCCAGAGAAAATTATTGTGAGGGGAACTTTGAAGGGTGAGGGTGGGACACTAGTAGCCTTTGCTTCACCCCTACCATTCAAAATCAGAAAGTTCATAAAGTTCACCTATACTATGGGTGATAATTTGGGTTGGGCCCGCGAGCCCAACCCGCCAACCCGCCAAAAAATAGCGGATTTTGCAACCTATTTAGATGCGGGTCTTTTTGACCCGCACCCTCCAAACCCGCACCCGCGGCGGGCTAACCCACCGGGTTGGCGGGTTAGCCCGTTTTTTTTTTATTTTTTTTATTATTTATATTCTATATTTATACTTTACTAATTTGAGAATTTTAGCCAAACAAGGGACATTACATTTAATTTATATTAACTTTATCTCATTGAGTCATTTCTTTATATATATATTTATTTTATTTTATTATTATTTTCTTTGTGATAAATTTATCTATGAATGGTGACAAAGTTAACTAAATAAATATTTTGACAACTTCAAACATGATTCGAATCTAATTAATATTAAAATATATGATTTTTTTTAAAAAAGTAGGCATATATATTAAAAAAATAAAAAAAATTATGAAAAAAAAAAGTTGGCGGGTTCCATGGCGGGTTCGGGTAATCCCAACCCGCCTAAAAGCGGGCCAGTTAAAACCGGCCCGCCTTTATCTCAACCCGCGGCGGGCCAACCCGTATCCGGCGGGTTGGCCCGCATTACCACCTTTAACCTATACCAACAGAAGTTGATATAAGTAGTAAACGACTCGGTATCGTTTAAATGAGATCTCGAGTTCAAATCTTAGTGTATGCAGAAAATTTCTGTTAGGAGACTCACCCACTATAGTCAGGTGCGTGACGCGAGTCAGATCCAAATATAGTTAGGTAAAACTCTAGTGAACTAGGTGTGCAATTAAAAAAAAAAAATTCATGTGCTTGTCTGTCTCACCTAATACACTGTTCCCTATTCTTCTACTAATTTCATGTGAACAGCAACAACAATAAGTAATGATCTCTCAATATATATATATTACACGTGTCGTTTTGCCTGGAAATATTATGTAGGCATTTGAGTCTCTTTCCACTTTTTTATGTTCAAGATCCTATTCCATTAGTGGAATCTTGTCATGATTAATGGGTTTCTTTTTAACCTAATGTTTCCTTAAATTATTGTTTAGTATTGTTTATAAGAGATTGTAGAGAAAATGTACCAAAAAAACTTGAGGTAGAGATTTAAAATCCTTCCTTTCCTTTAGGGCACCTTCTAAGATTCCTTAGAATTGTACATCAAGGTTGAAGAAGGACACCCCCCCCCCCACCCAAAAGAATATACTATTTTCATTGAAAGAGGAGTGACAGAGCCTATGTGCAAGCTAGTGTTGAATGTAGATCACATAAAGAGGCAAGAGATTGGGACATGGAGCTTTCACATTTCTATGAAGTCACCAAAAAATGAGAAACGGGACAAAGAGAAAAAGAGGTATTTGGAAGAGAAATGGACCACGTGATGAAAACCAAACATGAAAATATGTGAAGCTATTAGATTTTTTTTCTTCTACCTGTGGTTCATCAAGGAGTTCTATTCCTCCTAGGCCCTAATTAATGGCCAGTTCCCCCCAACACGCTATCTACTTGGATTCCCATGAATGTTGCCCTAAATAGCCTCGTGACCTAATTTTTCTTCCTTCTCACCCTTGGCTATTTCCTTTTTCTTCTTTCTTTTTTATTTCACGTTTGATAACACCTTTTTCCTTTTTATTGTTTGGGTTTTAGATGCAAATGGGCTATTATAAATCTAATCTAAAATTATTCTCACTTTATTTTAAAAGAAAAGCGCATTTAAGTCGTAGGTAAAAAATTTAATTATATAAAAGTTTTAAAAAATTATCAAATAATTGTAAGGTCTCACGAGACCTGGGATTATTTTTTTAAAATTATGAAATAAAAAAATTACCCTTAAAAAAATATCTTAATTGTTATTTTTTTGCCCCCAGTTATTATTTCTTCTTTTGAGAGTTATCATTTATATTATTTAAGTTATTATTTTTATCCATAGAGTTGTCATTTCTATTATTTGAGTTATTTTTCTCAAAAATAGTTATGTCATCTTACTATTTAAAAAAATTAATCTTCTGTGGGATTTTATAATTATTTTATAATTTTTTAAGACTTAAATATAATTTTTTTTTATTTTAATATAAGTGTTTAAAGAACATTTTACATTCACAAAATCCCCTTTTTCTTTCCCTTGTCTTGTCCATTCTGTGTTTCATTCAATGGACCGACAGGTTCTTATGTTGAATTACCAGATGCTGTTGATTTTTAACATTAAAAGCATGTGATTTTGAGCTTTCTAACTTCATAGAAGTATGACTTGCTATTTTCCAGGGGGTGAGATATTAGATATGGGAAGCTTAAGCAAGGAACAAAATATGGTAAAAGGGAAAAAGTCATGTATAAGGTGACAAATTTATAGTCAATTGGAAAATATGACTTTTCTAATTTATGTGATACACGCTAGCTTTGCTGTCAGCTAATCGTTGAAAAAATAATAATTGTGGACCTGATTTGAAAATTATAATTTAGTAAAAGTAATTGTAAGCTATTTTAATAATTTAAGAAATGAATTTCTAAAAGAATATTATTTGAGAGTATTTTGGTTTCTGAGGCAAGTAAATATTTTTTTTCAATCCTTACAATAATTTAATTCCATATCAAATTTGAATAAATAGTTGAATGTGATTATTTCCCAAAATAGAAAACATATGACGTTCAAAGTCTTTGAGTTAAATTAATATCATATGAAAAAGTTATTGGTATTATAAATTTATTGTAGAATTTAATGCTTATTTTATTTATTAAAATCTGAGTCGGCATATGTAAATTTTGATACTCTAGTGCTTTTGTTAGATAAATCATTCAATATAATGTAAATAATTTGTTCGATGCATTTATTTATTTTTAACTGGCTAAATATGTACGTATTATTTTTATTTTTTTAATTTATGTGTATAATTCTTTAAAAAATATACTCCTTAAGTCCTTAATATAGGATTTAATAATCTTAGATGTAAAATTTATTTTATATATTTATCAATTTTTTTAAATTATTCTTATTGATACTTCATAATATACAATTAAATAGAAAAGTGAGGGAAGGAGTTAAGGAAAATAATTAGAATATTTTAAAAAAAATATTATATTAATTAATTTAATCTGATCAAATTAATTAAATATATTATATATTAAAAATAAGTGGGGTATTTAAGATATATAGTATTATTTTTTTCTTGTCATGGAAACATTGAGCACAGGGATCAACAAAGCTGAAAGGCAAACAACAAAGTGCAGGGACTTGTAGCTTGCCGCTTATGTGAACAGTAACGAAATAGCTGTGTGAAGAGGCCTTTTGCTGGAATTGTCGTAGTTTTTTGAAACTGTCATGGAATTTTTGAAACTACCACAACTCCAGCAAAATGCCTCTTTCCTTCTCTTCCTTTGAAAATTTTCTAACGATGTGTGATGGGGATTTAAGTGGGATGATGAATCTTGTTCATAAGATTACTTATTGAGATGAGAAAATCAAACTACTTAAATATCTATTAAACATCTTATACTATTTAAAATAGGACTTCATATCACATATTACCAAATTTATATTACTGTGAATAAGGCTCGCAGATGGAGTAAGAAAAGAAGTGGTCTGCAAATGCTATAGTCTTTGTGCAGAAGGTGCAAAAGGAGAAGAAAAGGAAGATGTTTGAACGATTTGCTAACCAATTTTCAAAGGAAGAAAAGGGAAGAGGCCTTTTGCTGGTTTTTTGTCTAACCCGACTAGTGATGCTTGTAATAGAGCCGTGGTCTTTTGCTTTTATGAAAGGCTTATGCTTATTGAAGATATTAATCTCAGTTAGTTGTTAATCATGTTAGGCTATGTAAATACGTAGATTAAAGGCGTGGAATGTGGAGTTCTCATCAAGAGGGAAGTTAACATGGTCCTCACCTAAAGAATTTTGTACCCTAGAGTTTAGGGTAAATAAATAACTCTTTAGAAGGGTTCATTGTAATCATCTTCATGTTTGTCTTGATTAATACAAAGTGTTCTTCATCTTCTTTACATTTCTTCTTGCAACGTTTTACATGTAACAAAGAACTGGATCCGCGTTAATGTATGTAGCCTAGAAGGTGTTTCCATGTATATTACTTTTGTTTATGGTCTAATTTCCCACTTGTTGAGGACAGGCATATTTTGTTGGACTGGATGATAGAACAAAGCAATAAAATTTGTGATATGGCTAATTCTTGTTGGAGGGAGGGAGGGGGAGGGGGGGGGGGGGAGGTGTTTAATCAATGTGTTGTAAATTTTTTGTAGGTGGATGAGTTAAAGGATGGAGTCTCGTTGCTAAAGATTTGGAAACGCCTAAATATACACTAAAATGTGAGTTTGAACTAATAAAAAGTTTAAGAACAGGAGTCTTTGAAATAATTCGTTGGATGGAGATTACTGTTGCAGCTTTTATCTGTTTTAATTGACAGGCTTTAATGAAATTTAAATAATTTTATTATATTAAACCATCATTAATATATGTTTTGTAATTGCTATTTTAATTGTTACAAAATTTTCTTTAATGACTATTATAACTCTCCAACATTCACATGTTTTCTGCCTAAAATGCAATGTATGGTGCTGTGTTAGTAAAATTGAGATTAGATAATCAAGGTTAGATGACATTGAAGTCTATCCCTGAGCTCCTCTTCTCCGAGAGTAATCTTCTTGATGTTCTGTCACCATATTTTATGCAAGAAATATTCGATTAATCTTAAGAAATATTATTTTCTGATTTATTAAGAGGTTACGAAATATTTACTAAAAATAATATTTTTATATATGACTCAAATCATATAACTTAATTGTATTTTTGCAGGTGTTGCCAACACAATATGCTTATGGGGCAGAGAAATTTAGTGGTTTGTTGGATGCCGAATAATAACAAGAAATTAAGGAAGGGATAGAATAAGGATACATGAGTATAGTTATATTCAAAGCCTCCATTCTTCTCAATGGAACGTTTAAGAAATCCATAGTTGATGAATATGCCCACGCCCTGTGATATGGAGTTGCATCTCACTTATAATTTTAAATTATTAATGTTTATATCTTTAATTTAAAATATCAAAACTATAACCTACCACCTACAAAAAATTTCTATGCTTCTAAGTTACATTTAAAACAACTTAATTAATTTAGATAAATTAAAAAATTTGTTAATTATAAAAAATATAGTTTGATGTTCCTAAAATATCTTATATAATATTATATTAAATTCCTTCTAGTCTCAAATATAAGAGTTAGATAAGAAATTTATTTTAATCCTAAATATAATATTATAATTTATTTTATCTCTTAAAATTATAATTTTTCCAACATAATATCCTTATATGATTATAAATATTAAGAATATTTCTATTAAAAATAGTACAAATACACAGGATTAAAAGTATATTTAAGAGAAACTAACACACAGTCATTACAAATAACTAACTAAATTAATTTTATTAATCTACCAAAATTAGTTAAATAAATCTTATATTAAAGACTAGAGGGAATATATCAATTTATATAACAACAAACTTTATTCTACTAGGTAGAGTTGACCACATGAATCATACGATATAATTGTAATCTATCCGTAACTAAATTTTTAATAGATTGTTAACTAAAAAGTTTAACTCAATAATATTATTGAGCATTCTCTTTCCACTAACCTCTTTCATGTTACGTGTTTAAATTATCTCAAACAATTATATATTAATTTATAAATTAAATAATAATATTTAAAAAAATAATATTTTATATTTAAAATTAAAATTTGCCCGTCCCACACTTTGTGACTCTCAATGCACCACGATCAGAACAAGACATCCGGCTCCTCACATGTTGGATGTTTTCATTTTCCGTAACTAGTACAACATACTAAGCCATGGGCTTCTCTTTTTTTTTCCTTTTGGACCCCAACAAAACCTAGCAAGCTTTGTTAAGATATTTGATCAGGGCTATTTTGTTTTTGGGACCTTGTTTAAGTTGATTTGTTGATTGTTTATAAATAGCGTTTAAGGTTAATGTTTTATTTTGTTTTAAAAATTTATATGTTGGAGCTATGATATTTTGCAAGTGTTTTTGGTTCAATGCCACCTCAAAAAATTTTAAATCGTATTAATTTTGTCTTAAACATTATCTCAGTTAAATTAAATAGTTAGTTAACTAAATATATTGACTTAACAGTCCACATATTATCTATGGCATTTTATTTTAGGTTAATATATAAATTAGCTTTAGAAATTTTTATTAAGTATTATTGGTTACCTAGAAGTTTCTAAATCGCAACAATTTTACTATATATATTATCTAAATTAAATTTGATCATTAGTTAGCTAAATTTTATGATATCTAACAGGTCTATGCATCATTCATTTCTTTTTTTTTTTTTAAGTTAGGTTTATAAATAAAAAAAATTAAAAAAACTCATCATGTCTTTATGATTTAAGAAGTAAAAAGTGGTGAAAAAAAATTTAAAGAGGTGGAAAGAAAATCAAATAAGTACTTATTTATCTCAATTTTGAGGGGCATCTTGAGGAAAGATTTCTGACGACATTAATCTCTCTCGATATATCTTACATCTAGTAATTGAATTTTTTTTTTCTCATAATGCTCGTGAGCTTCTCCTCTATTTGTAGTTAATTTTTTATTTTTGTTCACTGCATGAGCTTAATATATTTGTTTAACAAACGGTCAAATTTAACTTGAATAATTGCCGGATGATATGATTAGGATTTGAAAATTTTGGGGAAACATTGCTCTTGAATAGAAACTTTTAGAGCCAATTTATACCTAAACAAAAATGATGTAGATGATACATAGACCTACCAACTTATCATATTCAGTCAACTAATAGTCAAATTTAACTAGATAACTGTAGGGACTAAATTATTATGATTTGAAATTTTTTAGGGCGACATTGAATAAAAAAAACCATGATAGCATAGCTCTAATGTGTAAACTTCTAGGGTAAAATAGGACATTAACTCTAGTGTTTATATGATATCATTCTGATCCTATATATAAATCTATTTTAACTAAAAATTTTAATCTTTAATATAAATTAACTTTGAGGGGTATTAATATGTGTTTTGCAATTTTATCATTATTGAAAGTTGTGGTAGGGAAAAGGGGGGGAGAGAAAATATAAAGTAAATTTAAAATAATTTAAATTTAAAATATATTAAATAGCTTAATTAATGTTTATTAATATGTGAGAATTGGTTAAGATATATATATATATAGAACCAGAGTAATATATTAATTGTAAAGATGTATATCATGTACATAATAAATATTTTATTTGGATAATCAATATTAGATTTAGACGTTGCATTTTTTTTAACTAGGTTTATTAAATATTTTATCCTAAATAAAGTAAAATATAAAGCAATTACGATTTTAAAAAATTTTGACCTAAAATTCAACTTATAAATAAAATTTATTCTTAAACTAATTTATACATAACCTATATATTAATTTATAATCTAATATAACATTTAGAAAAATAATATCATATTTATTATAGTTAACCGATTCATTTGACTTTCTTAATATATTTAAATTAATAAAATATATCTTATATTAAGATGCAATTAAGATGAGTAATTTTTATTTTTTAAAAGATATTCTGTCAAGTCTTTTTTATAAATAATATTCTTTTTCTAGAGATGATCTTATCTATAAACAATAATTTTTATTTGTCTAAAAAATTTAATATTTTTTTTATCTTTACACTCTAATTAATTATATATTTCTTTTCAAGTCATTTTCTCTTATTTATGTTTCTATCAATTTTTTCTTTCACTCATTATCATGAAATCATCAAATAAGGGTATATTTAGAAAGAAATTTTTAAATTTGAAATCTATTATAATATAGATGGGTATTCCTAATACTTGTGTTATATAATTGCAATAAACCTTTTTTCTCCACTACTTTCTCAACAAATAATTATTTAGAAAGAAAAAAAATATTATTTTAAAAGAGTTTTTAGCTTAAACCTTAATTTAATTTTTTTTAAAAGAAATAGTTATATTTGTCCAAAAAACTTTTGACCAAACTATAATTTAAAATTAAAATTTTAGATAAATTAATAAGACCAATTTTTAAAACAGTAAAATAGTTTATAGACTATCTAATTACTATTTTACCTTTATTTTTTTATATATTATTTTCTCTCTCCTATCCTCGCTTTTCTCTCATCTCTTTTAGCTTTTCTCTCTTCTCCACTATCTCTCCTCGCTTTTCTCTCATATCTTCCCTTTTTAATAAAATTATACTATTTTTGATAATTTTTTAATTATAAAAATCTTTCTAATAATAACTATCTAAACATTCATTTATTTAAAATTATTTTTTTTTATAAACTCTACCCTAAAAATTATTTTCCCACAAGGTGTGTAAAGATCATTTTTTTTGTCTGACAAGGCCTTTTTCCAAATTCTTTTGTAAACCGGGCCTATCTATTATTAAAACATTTTTATATGCATTTTGGGTTGGTTGGATCTGGGTAGCTATGTATGAAATGTCAATTTTCCGACGCCAAGGGGGATTGTTTGACGAAGAAGGGGAAGGATCCACGAAATGAACGCACGGCGATGTAAGAGACCAAGTAATGGTCCGATTTCGAAGTAATAGTCGCCAAGATTTCCGTCTTCGAATTTCTCTGCATGTTTCTCAAGCTTTTTAATTCCAATTTCTTGCTTGTTTCCCGGGAAAATCCCTGAAACCACCGCCAGATTATGCCATGGCTTTGATTCAGCAGCTCACCTCTCTCGACTGGCAGAAAGAATCGGACCCTTCATTTCAGGATTTCGTTGCTATCCCCTTGTTCGCACTTTTCTTCCTCTCCGTTCGCTATTGTCTCGATAGATATGTTTTCGAGGTACTGAATGAGGCATGCTTTTTTCACCGGTTCATGATTTCGCTCCCTTTCCCGTGCATTTAATCGATAGCGAGCTGATTAAGAAAAAAATTTGTTTCCTTTTGTGATGGTCGGTTTGTTGGAGCTTGTGATTTGTGTTCACCTATTAGTGGGTTGGTAGTGAGTGTCAATTGAATGTAAAGACTGAGGCACATGTTTTCAGCATTCGTTATCTCTGTTCCTTTCCCGTGTATTTAATAGAAAATGAATTGCCAGAAAATATTTGTTGCCCTTCGTGCTGGTGTTTTTTTTTTGTACCAGCAATTTTGTTGATCTCTGTGTATCCAATGGAATGTAAATTCCAGCTTTGAAATTCCTAAATGGAGTTGGATGCGGCTAGTGAATTGATGCATTGCTCTACTTTTGACTATTCAAGTAGTGTCTTTTTCTTCTTCTTCTTCTTCCTGTTCTTCTTTGGGGTAACATTCTGTGAATGGATAAATTGCGAATTACCTGGCAAGCTTATTTGGTCTCTAATGATGTTACGTCTTCTGCCCCTACTGTCATACCTGCCCCGTATGATGTAATGGATAAAGTAACTTCTATTAATCCGTTCTTTTCCTGTTATTTTCTATTTATAATTTCAGATTGCTATAATTAAAAGATTTTAGAATGTTTCTTTCTAGTGGGTTTGCTTATACATAACTCTGAAGTTAAAATTGCTTTTGAATCTTTGTGTAGCTTAGGTCATATGCATATCCACTATTTTGTTGGTTAGTACTAGTTTGTAAAGTTTCCAGCAAGCATAGTAACTTTGTTTTAAGCAACATGGTTTCAATTTAACTGAGAAAAGGCAAATCTTGATGCTCATTATGACCAATGTTGTTGGCAGTCCAGTTATTTGCCATCAATTATTCTAACATGTAAAACTCCTATGTTGAGAGCCAACTCTATATTCTGGTGAAAACATGTTATCTTTTTGGTACTTGCAGCCGTGCCATGCGCATTAAAAAAATTGTTCAAACACCATATGATGTGAAATTACTTAAGTTTCACCTAGTACGAAATGCTATGTGCTTGAGGATTATAAACTCAAGTGGATCTCAGGCCCACAAATACCATAACTATTCTCCATATAAGCTTTGATCAGCATTTTTGCTCTTTTTCCCTCTTTACAATTGGTTGAGCCTGCAACATGAATTGATAATGTTAAATTCTTATTTTGCTTTTAAGGCATGATGGCTATGGTAACATGTTGCCAAATACCTCTGTTTGTTAGAACACTGTCACTCTCTAAACTTTATTTACTCTTATGGACTTTTTGGTTATATTTTACCAATCTGAATTTAGCTTCGTTAACAGAAAATGGCTAGACGATTATTGTTCGGAAAGGGGCATGAGATGCTGGATTTTCAGACAGATGAAAGAAGGAAAAAGATTAGGAAATTCAAGGAATCAGCATGGAAATGTGTTTATTTTCTATCAGCGGAGATTCTTGCTTTATCTGTAACTTATGATGAGCCTTGGTTTACTAACACAAAATATTTTTGGGTGGGGCCAGGGAATCAGGTCTGGCCAGATCAAAAGATTAAGTAAGATTCATTATAAAGCCAAATCAATGTTGCTATTCAATTCCAGTGTTTCATCTATTTTTGCAATCACTTGCCCTTTCCATTATGATTTTATGCTAACTTCAAATGTTTGACAGCAATAACTTTTGAACTTTTCAGATTGAAATTAAAAGGAGTCTACATGTATGCTGCTGGATTTTATACATATTCCATATTTGCTTTAATATTCTGGGAAACAAGGCGTTCTGATTTTGGGGTGTCCATGAGCCATCATGTGGCTTCTGTCATTCTCATTGTGTTGTCCTACATTTTGAGGTATGTTTTCATTGATTTTTATTTGTCTTGTTATAAAGCGTCTCTGCTAAGTATTATCTAATGTATTTGAATTTACTTTGTCATAGACTCCTTATCAAAAGAGTTAATTTTTTCAAGAACTTCATTTGTTCCTTGCTTCTATTTTTTAATAATTTTTTATTTCCTGTTGTCTTCTGTGTTTGATATTTCAGGTTTTCTCGTGTGGGATCAGTTGTTTTAGCTCTTCATGATGCTAGTGATGTGTTTCTGGAAACAGGGAAAATGTCTAAGTACCGTGGTGCTGAAACGATTGCTAGCTTTTCATTTATTCTTTTTGTTTTATCTTGGGTCCTATTGCGCCTCATTTACTTCCCATTTTGGATAATTAGGAGTACAAGGTTTGTATTAATTGAGTTTTTAAGTCAATTTTTCTGGTTCATAACTTTCCATCGGGTCTGCTATTTACTTGCATAGGATGAATAATAATATGATGCCATGTTTTTATTGAAATGGAAGTAACTTCTGGTTGTTCTATAAGGTTGAAATGGTCAGCTGTAGAATATTTGTAGTTTTCTTCATACATTCTTGACACTATGGAACTGTGTGATCTCAACTGCTATACAGCTCTACCGGACTGCCAAGTTCCCATCTTAATTTCTGAGGATAACAATAATTTTTTCAAAATGTATTTTTGTGCCTTTCAGAAACGAATCCTTAAACTGGAGAAGCTTTTTAGTGAACAATTATGCATTGATGAACAGCATTGTTTCACTGTGTAGTCCTTATGCAAAGCAGTTATAGTTTAGCAATATTACCTTTTGCCAGACTTGTGCACCACTAAGTTGATGATAAATGCTTTCATATGTGACAGATATTAATTTTCCAAGTTTACATTGGTTGACTCAGAATTTATCTTATGTAAGGGCAATGTTAAAACTGTCAAATCTGAGCAGAATCATTATATATAATATGTCCAGGACAAAGTTGGTGCCTAAATTTCTCTATGATTATAAAACGACATAAAATTTTGTCTGAGTTTGCTGAAAGTTTAATCATTTAGTATAAGGAAAGGCATGCTGTGGATGGTCCAATATGTTCAATGTTATTGCTTGTTTTCTGGCAGCTATGAAGTTCTACTGACATTGGATAAGGTAAAGCATGCTGTGGATGGTCCAATATGTTATTATGTGTTCAATAGCCTTTTGATCTGCTTGCTTGTTATGCACATTTATTGGTGGGTGTTGATGTACCGGATGCTTGTTAGACAAATCCAAGCAAGAGGAAAACTTAGTGAAGACGTTCGATCTGGTGAGTTGAAGCGAGAGGAAAACGTGTTTATCATGGCTCAGATAATACTTGATTGTGCATATAATATGTTTTCATTCTGGATTCCAATCAATATACCTGAAGTACCTTGATCTCAGTAAATGTTTTAATCCATATAAATTGCATATTAAGGGGCCTTTTGTCTGTTTCTTGATATGAGATACTTTACCTGTTTATCTGATCCAAACTCCTCTTCACCTTTTTTCTTTATGCAGATTCAGAAGGCGAAGATGAACACGAAGATTAAGCAGACAAACAATATTCGCGTGAGTAACACAAGCGGGATGCGAAAGTGAGTTTTGAGACTAGCTGTTTTGCTCCCTTGACATCCATGTTAGTATTGTTTTGTGTAGGAGTAGGAGGATAATATGAAGTTTCCCACGACAGAGTGTAACTGTAAACTAGATACGCGATGTAAACTTATTCCCTCTATTAATTCATGCTAACTGTTAAATGCTGAATCTTTGTTCCATGTGTCGCTCATCATGTGTGCACTATCGGGCCTGTTTGGATAGGATTTTGAAAAAGGACTTATGAAAAAAAAGGGCTTATGGACAATTTATGGAAAATGACTTTTGGAGAAGAGTTTATGGAAAAAAAGTGGTTTTGAATAAATAGGTGTTTGGATAGTTATTTTTAGAATGACTTTTTATGGTGGTAAATTACAAAAAATAGTATGATTTGATTTAAAGTAAGAGAGAGGGGGGAGTTAGAGAAAAGAGAAGAGAGAGGAGAGAGGGAAGAGAGGAGAAAGGAGAGAGGGTGTAAGAAAAAGTAGGAGAGAGGAGAGAGGGTGTAAGAAAAAGTAGGAGAGAGGAGAGAGGGTGTAAGAAAAAGTAGGGATAAGATAGTAATTGGATAGTCCATAAGTGCTTTTATTGTTGAAAAAGCTATTTTAAATAGCTTATTCAAAACCATGGTTTTAAACCATGGTTTTGTCCAAAAGCACTTATGGACAAATAAGTCTGTTTGTTTTAAAATTTCTCCAAACCGAAGTTTGGGCCAAAAGCCCTTTTAAAATCGCGGTTTGCGGCCTTACCAAACAGGCCCATCATCTTTTGTGCTTTCACTTTCAGTTCGGTACACTGGAATTTATGCCAAACATCATATACCCAATTTTCTTTTTGTTAACTGTCAAAATAAAAAATGATTAGGAGAACAGAAAATAGTGTAAAACAGCAATAAGGTTTTCTTTTTTAGTGTCTTTTCATACTTTGTAATTATAAGTTGAAACCACTATGGCAAGAGCATGTTGGCCAAGGACTAATACTGAATGATATTTGCACCATTTCAACAAATTTTTTAGAGTTGCTTGTTGGCCAACGATTTGAGCAGGTTGTGAATGTGAAGATTGTAACTATATTGAAAAAGGTTGAGGTTCTACCAAAAAACTATAATGAAAGTCTTCCTGTTTTATCAATAAAGAAGTTTGTTTTTGTTTGGAAAAAAAGTTCATTCTTACAGGAATCTACAGTTCATACCACACCGCCCCATGACTTCATTAAATGCAACCATTAACTTGTTTCCCTTTTTGGTAATATGCAGCTGGTTTTGTGAGATTGCCCAATTTGACTTGATCACTATGTTTTCTCATTACCTTTCTGGCTTTATCTGACTTGATGATATGCAACTATTTTTGTGAGATTGTCCTATGGGAAGTGCATTCAATTAATTCTTTTGTGAGATTTGCATGGTATAAGCCCTGAAACGTATTTATTCGTTTTCTAAAAGATTCTAGTTGAAACGGCTACTGGGCAAGCTTACTCTGTTTCTCCTTGATGTATGCGCATGTCAATTTGTTTCTTTGATAACCAATGTTCTGTATTTTGCCAGTGGGTTAAAACACACACACACACACACACACACAAAAACACAAGTGTGCCTATCAAGGTTATATTAAGGGACTTGGTAGGTGTTAACATTAAGCCTTGTGGATGATTTTTTTGTTGTTGTTTTTATTGGACTGTTTAGAGAGCCTTGTAAAGCGTAAAAATGTTTTTTTAAGCTGTTCCAAACAGCATCTAAATTTGGTGATGAGGTTTGATTTTATACATGGTATTAAAACTCAAGTTGCCACTGATTCCATGATCAGTCTAATCAAGAATTTTGGGTGGGTCAATTAGGTTTGATTTAGTGGCGGAATCAGGGGAGGGGTAAAGGGGGCCGTCGCTAGAATTTTCTATATCTGTTTGTTTACTCAAACTATTATATTTATAATACTATACTTTTTTTAGTTCTAAATATAAGAGCTAAATGTGAATTATAATTTAGTTTTAAATATAAAATTCTAATCTATTTTATTTTTTAAAATTATAATTTTTTTCTGTATTTTTTCATGTATGATTGCAGATATTAAGGTAGTTCAAATGTGTATGATTAAATGAGATATTTTAAGGACACTAACACAATCATTACAATTAATTTAACTAATTTTTTTAATCTATCTAAATTACTTAAATAGATTTTATATTAAAAACTGAAGATAGAAGTTTATTTGTTCATCTGGTAAAAAAAATTGTTAAAAGTTTGCCCCTCTAGTTTTAAATTTTTGATTCCGCAATTGGTTTGATTTCATATTTTTTTTCTCCCCTTATTGGGTTTGAAATGATGCTGTCTTGAGTTAAAAAGAAAAATAGTAGCATATCATAAATATTTTATTTATTTATAGTTTAATACATTTTTATTTAGATATTACTCTTTTTAAGGTTATATAGAAATAATTTTATATATTTTAATTAAATTATATTATTTTTTATTATGATTGGATTAATTCCAGTTTAACTATGATAAAACTAATAACTTTTGAAACAATGTTTCGACCGGTTTAATTACAAGTTCGGTTTTTAGTATTTTTTTTTTTAAAGCAAAAGTGATGAGGTTTGATGATGATTAGCGAAAAAGACCTGAGAATTACGTGAATAGAGAATTTAGGTTTCGGCCAAAGAAACAGAGAATACGACCACACATTGCAAGACAGACGTTTTTACATTAAATAAAATGAAACCAAATTTCTTATTGAAGGCTATGCCTTTTTACGGCTCTTGATGTCAAGAGCCTCATTGGAGTTTGTTGTACATTGTTCTTTAACAGCGAATATATATTGAGATAATAAATTTACATATTTATTTTTAAATATTAAATTATCAACAATTTTAAGATGATGACACAAGTTTCTGTGTTATATATTTGTTTATAACCATTTGGTAGTCGGTATTATTGGGTTAGATCAAATATAATTTCTCTCCCAAAACTCATATGGGTGCCTGTAAAATAATTACAAAAATTTCAATTAAGGAAAATGTTTTAAATAAAAAACATACATGAATTTATCTTTTTCTTTTTAATTTTTTTTTGGAATAACTTGTGTTATTTTTATCATCGATTTGTCCAATTGAGATATGATCAATGTATGATTTTAAACATGACAAATAAATAATTTTCTTACAGATAATTAGCATGAATCTTGTGTGTTGTGTAACTTGTTAATTATTATATTACTTCCAATTCTAAATATAAAAATTAAATAATTAATTTATATAAATTAAAAAATTAATTTAGTTAATTATTTATAAAATATATATATTAGTTTTTTTAAAATATTTTTCTATAAAAACAACCCCATCGATTACATTATTAGTATGTGTGATAAATAAGAATAGTTTAAAAAAATAATATAAATGTGAGAGATAAAATAAATTAAAATTTTATATTTAAATTATATTTTAGAGGGGAGTAATTTTTAAATTATAAAGTATTACATCAATTTTCAATTATATATTTTTATCTTGTTACTATTAAGGGAAAATCTTATAAAATCATCATTTGAATTCTAAAATTCTAGATAAGGAATTCTTACAAAAATATATTGTCATATGCTTATTAAGTATAGTCAATAGCTATTAGAGTGTAGGAAGCAAAATTGATTTAAGATTTTAAAATTTAAGTAAAATTTTTGTGAAATTTTCTCAAACACAATCTGATTTGTTCGGTTTTAATTTAAATATCCTTCATTAATACAAAAATAAAAGAATTAAAGTACATCCAATACCATCTACATAAAGTTGTTCTAACGATATAATATTTTATGAGATCTATCTAACTCTCGAGTTATTGAGTCATAGAAAAGATATCTGTGCTGAAAGGGGTAATCACGAACTCTAAAATTAGAATAATCAGTTATTTAGATACCTAGTAATAGTATTAAAAAAGCGCTAGATACTAGTTGACAATATCGAAGAAAATGGTGCACATTTGAAGTATTTTACAGGTAACATCCAGTACTCTAAACTAGTTTGTGATTCATCTAGCAATACCTTAAAGTATTTTTTCAATAATTTTAGTGCATATAACACTTTAAAATATTTTTCAGTAACAATTAGTATCCGAAATTTAGAGTGCTCATTGTAACATCCTAATTTTTATCCTTATATTTAAGTAAAATTAAAAATATTATTTATCAATAACTTAAAAATATTATCTAATTAAATTATTATAGTTTAATATTTTTATTATTTTTTAATAAAACATTTTATCTATATATCCTACTTTTATCTTTACTTAAGTTTTATGATTTGATTGTTATTACTAGTTAGAAAATTATTAGGATTTGAGTTCTGATTTAAATATGAATTTAAATTTTAAATTATTATTATGGCTTTATAAATAGAACTAAAGCCTTGAGTTATTCCTCAAACTTGATTATTGAGTCAGCTCCTCTCTTTTTAGTCCTCTCTCTCAATCCCCTTCCTATTCCCAAAGAATCTCACCTCTGTTTCCTTCTTAAATACCCTCTTAGTTCAACTCAACCAAAGCTAAGATTTACCTTTCAGATATTTTGTGGTAATTATTCATATATTTAAGCGAGAGGTAGCCACTTTCTACTATTTGTGTGTGCTAATATGATATTTGTGAGTGATTTGATATATCTATAAATCTATTGATATTAATATGGTTGTATTGAGAAAACTTATTTGATTATTTTTATTGAAAATAGTCTCGTGGGACTTAAAGTTTGAGTTAAGGTTTATAAACTTATTATATTTTGATACTGGAATTTGAAGAAGTTATTATCTTAAAAAAACTTCTTATGTGATATTTATCAAACTATTGATATTTTGATTAATATGATTATTTTGAGAATTATGCATTGAGGATGAATGATGATAGAGTTATATTTCTACAATGTGGTATAGCATCCGTTGAATCTCGATGGTTAGCTTTTGTCCCACCAATTTATCGAGGGATGTGCTACACCTATTTACCAAGGGGCTGCGACACCTCTACTTATTTATCGAAGGGGAATGAACTCATGATCCGGTCAGTTGCTCTGTGGATTTGGCCTATCCATACTACTTGACCAGTTAGCTTTTTGAGTGGTCAATTATCATTAGCCCATGGTTCAGTCAATAGGAATAAAGCCATTCAGTTTGATTGATGGGAGAAACTTGGGTGGGTTATCCATTTAATTTTATTATGATAATATGTTATTTTCTATATATTTTACTTTATGATCTGTCCCACTTGACACCTCATGAGCACATATTAATATGCATGATGAGTATAATTATTAGTTACTGAAAAGTTTGCCTCACCCTATTTTTATTAACATTTTTCAGGTAATAGTCTCATCTTAAGACCCTAGGGAAATTTTAAAGGCTTGATTAAAACTATATCAATTGTATAACTTTCTCCTTTACATGTATGTGTAGAATAATTTTAATATTCCTGCAGTAGATTTCATTATGCATACTTTAATATTATATTAATTATTTGAATTTAAAAAAAAAAATTATAACTATGATAGAGTTTATTTTAGAATTTAGTAAAACTATTTTTTACTATAGTTAATTTTTTTAAAATAAACTAAATTTATTTATAATATTATTTTTAAATTATATTAAATATAAAATAAGCTTAAATAATTAATAATAATTATAGTTTAAGAGGATTTTATAATTTAGTATCAGATCGTAGGCTTCGAATCTTTCTCTGCGTGTAGAACTTAATTTTTTTTATAATACATTATGAATATATTTTATCTTCCTATTAAAAAAATAATTTATTAGTATCTATGCTCCTTACTTTGCTGATCTTTCCTATTTAATGATACATTTGAGTTTGGGTTTATTGGATTTGATAAATTATCATTCATATTCTCGGTTTTCTTTTCTATTTTTTATTTTATTTTTGTTTTTACTTTTCTTCTCTGGCTCAGCTATATATATATAATCTGCTTTGTTCAGCGTTGAATTCTCATTATAAAACTATTTTTTTCTTTTTAATTTTGTTTTGGACCATCTTGTGTAATTTTTATGATTATTGATTTCTTTTATACTTTTCCAGAAATTGAGCTCTCCTCTTTCCGCCATTTAAAAAAAAAAAATCTGTTCTGCGCAGCAACAATTATAGGCCCTTTTTTTTTTGCACAGTGCTGGCCTTTGTGGTTTTACTTGCAAAATTTAATAAGGTTATTCTTGGATCAAATACTAAATATCTCATTGATATATTGGGGAAAAATAATGTCATGGGGCAGTTTATTAATTGAGCAAATTGTGGACTTCCTAAACAAACGGTGGGAATTAAGACTAGAGTTTATACCGCGAGAAGCAAACCAAGGGGCAGATACTCTTACAAAGGAAAGTCTATCAAGATATATTATACTTGAAATGTGTCCAATACAGATATGTCAATTAGTGACTTCAGAGAGTTTAAGATTAAATTCCTCATTAGCTTAAAAATTTTTATTTTTTAGCATTAGCCTTCTTTAGTATAAAAAAAAAACTTCATTTTTTTTGTAACAAGACTTTATTTGAAATTTGAGCCATTACTTTTAGGTTTTAATTTTTTATTTCTATTTTTTTAACATAAACACTTCTATTTCGAGCCATTTAAAAACAAAATTATTTATACTCAATGACATTGTTGCTCTGTTTTAGGCTATTAAATATTTTAATTCCATAAAAATATTTTTGGACCCTATTTTAGGTTGTTCTTTATAATTAGCCAAACTTATTTAATTTTAAATCTTTGTAGCTTTTGTTGGGACCCAAAATTAAAAAAAATACTCTATTTTATTTTGAGCCATTTTGTCAAATTTCTAAAAAGTTGTCTGATAAAATATTTGATTATTTTGTTCAGTTTAATTACATTTTATTTCATAAATAATTTGTTAAAAAATTTGAATATTTAATTACCAAATTAATTTATGTACCATTTAAATTATCTATGGGATTTGACTATTTTAATATTTTTTGGGAACTTTCCAAATTTATTTTGTAGCTTATTTAAATTTTCTAAATATTTGGAATATAGTTTAAGGCAATTATATAAATTTTTTAAATTCTTATTAAGTTGTTGTGTATATTTTATAATTAAATACTTGTAATTGATATTTGTGTATGGTGATATCATCTTGCATTGCATAGTAATAATAATATATATTATTCATACATATTATTTCTTATTAGTTTATAAAAACTGCTCTATTATAATACTTAATTATTATGGTGGGTTGCATCTTTTAGAAGGGATAAATGATCTAAAATTAGAGAAAATATTAGAAAATAAAATAAAAAAGTTTTATAAAATATATTGATTTTTAGGGATAAAATTCCTAAAAGGAAGGGAAAGTTATAACATCCTAATTTTTATTATTTTATTTAAACATAATTAAAATATTATTTATTAATAACTTAAAAATATTATTTAATTAAATTATTATGGTTTAATATTTTTATTATTTTTAATAAAATATGATATCTAGGTTATCCTACCATGATCTTTACTTAGGATTTTATGATTTGATTGTTATTATTAGTTAAAAAATTATTAAGAATTTAGTTTAGATTTATATATGAATTTGAATTTGAATATTATTATTATGACTTTATAAATAGAGCTAAGGCCCTGAGTTATTTCTCAAACTTGATTATTGAGTCGGCTCCTTTCTCTCAGTCTCTTTCTTCTTCCCATAGAATACCATATCTATTGTCCTTTTAAATACGCTCTTAGTTCAACTCACTTAAAGTTAATATTTACCTTTCAAATATTTTGTGATGATTATTCGTATATTTAAACGAGAGGTAATCACTTTTTACTCATTGTGTGTGCTAATGTGATATTTGTGAGTGATTTAACATGTATATATATATAAATCTATTGATATTGATATGATTGTATTGAGAAAATTTGTTTGATAATTTTTATTGAACATAGTCTTGTGGGACTTAAAAGCTTAATTTGAAAAGTTTGAGTTGAGATTATAAACTTGTTATATCTTGAAATTGGAATTTGAAGAAAATTATTATCTTGAGAAAAATTCTATTGTGATATTTATTGGTATTATTTATTATCAAGCTATTGAGATTTTGATTAATATGATTATTTTAAAAATTATGTGTTGGGGATGGGTGATGATAGAGTTGTATTTCTATCACATAGTATAGCCTCAATTGGAACTCGATGGTTAACTTTTGTCCCACCAGTTTACCGAGGAACGTACCCTACCTGTTTACCTAAGGGCTGCGACACTCCCATCTGTTTACAGAGGGAGAATAAACTCATCGTCTAGTCATTTGCTTTATGAATTTTGGCCTATCCATAACATTTGACTGGTTAGCTTTTTGAGTGGTCAGTTATCACTAACATATAGATTCAGTCAGCAAGAATAAGGCAGTTCGGTTAGTACTTATGATGATTAGAATTGCTGGTTACTTAGACATTAGTCTTATCCTATTTTTATTAATATTTTTCATGTGGCAGTCTTGTCTTAGGACCCAGGAAAACTTCAGAGGTTTAATTAAAGTTATATCAATTGTATAGCCTTCTTCTCTGAATGTACGTGTAGAATACTTGTATATTGCTATAGTAGATTTTATTATACATACTCTAATATTGTATTAATTATTTAAATTTTAGGAAAAAATCTTTTTATAACTATAGTAGAATTTCTTCTTAGATTTTAGTAAAAGTCTTTTCTACCATGGTTAGCTCTTTTAAAATAAACTAAATTTATTTATAATAATATTTTTAAATTATATTAGGTACAAGTAGATCTAAATAATTAATAATAGTTATATTTCAAAAGAATTTTACAGTATATAAAACTTGTATTAATTAATTGATTTATGGAAATTCTATTATAGACTAATGGCATGTAAGTTTCTATTAAGTAGAAAATTGTGAGGTTGATCCACTTGTATCTTTAGAATATAATGTTAGTATCTTCCCTTTTAATTCAAAAAAAAAAATATTCCACTAACATTTGGTTAAGTTAATTTCTATGTTCATATGTGAGTAATTAAGTGTGTGTGTGTGTGTGTATTGCAGATTTTGGGGTTAACGATTGGCTTAACCCCTCTGCTTCGGAAAGCATTGGTTGGTCCAAGTGCTATTCTTCATAAACTGCTTCTTTGCTCGGGTAATTAATTACGTTATCCCCGACTTCAATTAAAATACTCCTATAGTACTTAATATAAAAAATTAATTTTTTAAATAGATTAAAAAAATTAAATAAATAAATAAATTATAACTAATATAATAATTAGTTAACTAACTTAAGTAGATTAAAAAGTATGTAATATGATTTTTTTAGGGTTGAATCTACTCCTCTAGTCCTTAACTAATTTATTTAGTTATTTTAATTTATAAAAAAATATTAACTAATTCTTATATTTAGGTAAGGATCGAAGGGAGTATAAACATAAATATATGGACCTGATTTAACTAGGCAGCTTGTCGGAGAGAAAATTTGTTTTGAGATAGTTTGAACACATATGTCATACATGTAATAAAGACTGAAAAGAAACGTTCAATTAAATTAGTGAACGAGGCATTTTAATTATAAGGCTGCTTTCATTCCTATTATAATTAACCTTGATAACTGGAGCAAATCTTCTCAAGGGTAATGCGAATATATATATACACACTATTTATTTTAATTATAATAATTAATTAATTTTTTTAAATATATTAAAGAAACTAAATAAATAAGTTAATTATAATTAAATAAAATAGTTAGTTGACTAATTTGAATAGATTAAAAAGTATATAATATAAATTTATCTTGATGAATTGAATTTAATCATAATTAATTAAATTATTTAGTTTTTTTAATTTACTTAAAAAAGTTAATTGGTGTTTATAATTAAAATTGGAGGGAGTAACTTTTAACCTTTGTTATGTTTTGGTAATGTTAGAAGAATAAAAGCTAAGCTAACAGTGAATATATATATATATATATATATATATATATATATATGTAGCAGGTTTAGGGAATAAGTCGGAATTGAAGTATAGAGCGATAGTGTTAATGGGGGGATTGGTTACGTGATAATGCCCATAATAGGCGGAGCCATTGTTAAATGTGGAGTTCGTCGATCTTAGCATGATTCCATCAAATGAACCTTTTTGTATCAGTTTGTTTTGCTGCTTCAGCATTCTGTGCCTCCAGTCATCAACATGAGTAAGTTCATGAATTTCATCAATTCATTATGGCGACCGATTGAAATCGAGCCTTAGTCTCTAATGTACCTCTTTCTAATGTTCTTTGTAATGTCCCAACCTCCTAAATATTTTTTTTTATTTTGATAATTAAATTTTACTTAAAATGAGTAATAGTTTGATATCTTACCACGATGAAAAGGCGCAGTTTTATAATTTTTTTATAATTTTTCAAAGAATAATATTTTAAAATTATGTAGTTTTGATTTCTTTCAAAAATTGTAAAAAAAATTCAAAGCTACACCATTTTATCGTGATAAGATATCAAATTATCATTCATTTTATGTATAATCGGGACATTTTGAGACATTGCAAAGTGCATTAGAGAGAGGTACATTAGAGACCCCGGCCAAACCCGATTGAAATATGATGGATCAATTCATTGAAGGCTGATTGATTGATTCATCATATATTTGGCAGCAATGATCACTATTGCAAAAAAAAAACTTTTTATGGTGGTTAAAAATGACTTCTCACAATAGTTTTAAGAGTGACGTCAATACTAGCATCATAATAAGTTGAAAGATTTCACGGCGGCTTTATAACTATTATAAAAAATAACTTTTAACGGCGGTTATACTTATTAAAAGTCACTAGGCTAACAACAACTATCAACCACCACGGTCACCTTGGTCACCCTTGTCAAAAATATTAAACCAGATTTAAAGAAATAAAAAATATGGTAGAAAAGTTAAATATCCAAAAGCTTTTGTCATTGAAACTCTTTGAAGTTCCTTCCGATAAGATTCGTAAGCCACCATCCACCAATAGCTACTACAATCACCTTCACTGAGAGTATCATAATATATCTAGAGAATAAATCAAAGATCTAGTAGAGAAGTTGGAGATCTAGAAGCTTATGCTATTATAACTCTTCAAGCTCCTCCTGATAAGATGACAAAGAGAATTCAATGAGTGAAGGGTTGAAGGAGTGAAGAGTAAGATGGTAATGAGAAAAGAAAACTTACAAATGGCGACGGCGAGCATGATGTGATGAAGTAGGTGGTGATGCTAGAAATTGAAGACAATTACATATTTTTGGTTGTCGTTGAGATTTGGAGTAGGATATGGTTGAATAATTATAAAATTGTAAAATTGTTCGTCATAATTAAGTTATAAAATTTTAAAAAATTTTAACGGCGATTTTATAATTAAGAATAAAGTTATAAACTTTTAGCAATTTAATTACAAAAATATCACCATCTTTTTTATAGTGTTTGCTCATTTAACTGTCATAAAGTAAAAGCTATATTTTTTTAGCAGTGACAATTGAATGGAGTTGGGGAGAAGGAATGTTCAGTTATATTGTTAGCAACATATGTGGCAGCCCTAGTTGCTTTTAACACTTTGGTCTACTTTCTTCATGTGGCTTGTGCTTGGTCAACATCTTTGACTTCCTTATTTTAAATCTCACTTTTGTGGGACTCGTATGTTAGAAGTGAGACTCACTGTTAAAAACGATCAAAGATGTGTGGCTTATTGTTATATATTTTGTATATATCATATGTTTAATTTGTAACATGTTTCTTGGTTTTAATTAACTCCCACTTGATGTAATAAGCCAAGGAAAAAAGTTGTGGCACTCAAAACAAATTGAACATAATACTAGAGATTTACAAGAATTATCATCTGAATATTAGGCGATATATATTATAATACTCTCACAACTTAATTATATGTAATCTCTTACTAAAATTTAGAACTTCAAATTAAAAGTATATATTTCTCCTGTACAAGACTGTATAGAATTTAATTAGAAAGTTAATCTTGATTTTAAATAGAATATTTATTTCTTATATTTATCAATTTTTTTTAAATTACTTCTATTGATCATACTTTCTTAATAATAATCAAGTAAGGGAGGGAGAAAGTTAAAGAAAATGATTAAAATATTTAGAAAAAATATGTTATATTAATCAACTTAGTTAATTTATTTAATTTAATCAAATTAATTAAATAAGTCACATATAAATATAAAAATGTGTAGCCATTACTTATTTAAGCCTATATAAATAAAGGGGATATATTTGAATGGGAGTTTTAAGGCTTAATTAGGATGTAATATTCATGGAAATAATTTTTAGAGACCGGAGTGATATTTTGTTTGTAGGTGTCGTTTCCTTGCATATGTCTGATTTCTAGCACCAATTAAGAATCGCATCAATTGGAGCCACAAGCTTAGTTAAAGTAATAAGTAGTCTATAAGGAGGAGCACAGGTCCAAATTTTAAAAAATATATTTATTAGGAGATGTGAGAACTTTTTATACTCTAAATCTCTAAGGGGTAAGGATACCCTTAATTATATATATATATATATATATATATAATTAAGGGTATAAAGAATCCCATCAATTGGTTTTGCTGGATTTATGTCTTTTTCTGTTCTTGGGTTACTTCCTTGTAGTTGGTTTTTGTATTGAATGAATTTCATGTTGGCAAACAAAACATCAAAATTGGAAAAAAGTCATCTATTAAAATTTTATTTGTAAAAGGGAACTGATTATTTTATATACAAAAAATATCAATACTTTGAGTTAGGTCATTCTCACTGATAAAAATTTTAATGGGGACTTCTGGCCAATTTTTGTTTTTTAAAAAAAAAAGACCAGAGTGATATTTAATTATAACATGTCTAAATCCAACTATTATTATGGATGCTTAATATAAAAGCTAGTTAATTTTTTTGATAGAAATCAAATAAATCAGTTATTATATATAATATAAGAGTTATTTAACTAATTTGGGTATATTAATGAGTATATAATATGAATTCATCTTAAGTGGTTAAATTTATTTATAATTAACTGATTTATTTAATATTTTTAATCTATTTAAAAAAATAATTAATTTTTATATTATATTAAGTAGCAGAGGGAGTATTTTATAGCACTAAGAATAAACAAAAAAAAAAAAACACAGGTACTTCCATGTGCCGATACTTCTATTCTAAGTTATATATTCTTCAAAGCAATTGCATCCTTCATTTTTTTTTCTTACATTTTAATAATCCACATGATAAGGAAAAGTAACCAATGAAACAAAATGAATGAAAGTATAAAGCTATAATCTTTTTCTTGTTTGACTCTTCAAACCCCCCTGGTATGCGTGTGTACGTTGGCCCCAAAAAGTGTCTCTATATATTTATATAAGAGTGATTAATTAAAGTCAAAGATAAATGATAATTAATTCTGAATATATATCTTATATATGTATTATTTTCAAGAACATGACTCAATCACTCCTCGCATTTTTCTTTCTTATAATTAGTTAAAACCAGTAAGAATTTTGTCAATTCCTTGATGAACTTTTCTTCATGGATAGAGGAAATTAAACCAAAAGACAACGTGCAAATTGCCAAATTGACATTCTTTTGTGGTGAATTATTTGACCTTATTTTATTTATTATAATTTCATTCAAAGGAAAACAATATTTTTTTTAATTATCATCCTAAAAGCAATAAATTTAATATCCAAATAATTTAGATCTCTGAAAAGTTAGTGTAACATGTTGATCCATAAAACGAGATAATGATTCAGATTGGCTAAAAAATAATCCCAGATTTTTGGGTCAAATATTTAATTTTTTTAAAATTAAAATGAGATATACTTCTAATTAGATAAGAAAAGTAATTATTGAAACAAAGTCAACACAAGTAAGAAGCTACAATCTTTTTCTTGTTTGGCTCTTCATATTGTCTTTATATATTCAAATGAGAGAATTAAAGTCAAAATAAGTGAGCGTTACTTTCAAATATACACGAACATGAATGGGTACACAGGAATCAATATTCAATCCACATTAGGATTTCCATATTCTTATGATTAGTTAAAAACCAGTAAGAATTTTATCAAGTCCTTAATGAAGTTTTATCCATGAAGAGAAGAAACCTTCAGAAGACTACGTTCAAATAATTGGCATTATATATATTACAAAATATTTTATGTTTTCTTGGTATAGTTCTTTTGAAATTGAAAAGAAAGTCGTGAAGAGATAATATAACTTGTGAGGCAAGAAGATGAATAAATAGCGTATATTTGTATTAATTAAAATAATTAATGGGAGTGGGTTAAAAGTTAAAACTAGCTAATTCATTTAAATATGAAACTATTAGTCAAAGTATATGAGGTAATGTACATAAAGATAACAAATAATAATATAAGTATATATTATTATTCCTTCCTGTCCTAAAGAGAGTTAGGAGTTAAATAACTAATTTATATAAATTAAAAAAATTAATTAAATTAGTTATTTATAAAAAAATGGGTGTTAACTTTTTTTAAATATTTATTTTAATTATTTGCATTGCATACAATACCTCCTATTATATGTGCAATTAATAGATAATTAAAGAAAAAAAATTATAAATTCATGAGACAGAATAAATTTAATATCAAAATAAATTATTTAACTATTATATTTATATTTAGTACTATAGAAAGTGTATAATACATTGATGAAACCTAAAACATCATATACTGTGACAGTTTCTAATTCTGTTCTGATAGATCTAAGGAGAGGGTGGAATGTCACTTTCGTTTCATTCAATTCAAATAGGAACTAGGGTAAGACTAGTAAAAGAATTAGCTGTAATTAGTTTTTAGTTTGGTGGCTAGTTATTAACGCACAATTTGTTCGTACTAATTAAAAATTGTCGATTAAAATAATGTTTTCATCTCTCTAAATATTTTTATTTATCAATTTTAAACTAAACTTTTTCACCCCCAAAAAAATCAGTCGTAATTTAGAAAGTTTCAAGGTATACATATATGAAGCATTTCAAATATTCTCTTAAATAATCTTCAATAGTCACAGAAAAATATAAAATTTATAACAACATATATATATAATCCACAGTGCATCACAAGAGAAAAATTGTATAGTATAATGATTAATTTAAACAATTATAATTAATTAATTTTCTCTTTGGGGAATTAAATTGATGGGTCAACCCATTGCAGGGATACAAAAAATAAACAAATAAATTTAAGATATTAGAATATTAGTTATTTTAAGCTAACATATACAAATATTAAGCTGTTATAATCACTTCAAGTTTTGAGTGTAGAGAGAATATTTACCTAGCTTGGGGTATAGGCACTCTGCCACCAACTAAATAGATGTTAGTTGTATCTTCCTTTGACTCTTTACAAACCCTACTCTTTCAAATTACTTTAAACTCGTCATCTATCTCTGACCTAAAAACGAAAAACAAAAAAGGAAAAGAAAAACTCAGCATCAATCGTAACACATTACTTGTTCTTTGGACATTTCTTATATAAAGAGCTCTCAGTTTCAATCCCACCCATCTCTCCCACCACCTTCCATTTCTGATATTATTAGTCTTCAACAAAAATGGCAACAGCGAAACCTTATTCCTTTCGTAATTTGAACAATGTTCATCATCATCATCTCAATAAGATTACTGTTAGCTTTGTTCTTGTTGTTCTTCTTGTTGTTCTTTCTAGTAGATGTGAGGCTTCTGAACTGAGACTTGATTACTATGCTTCGTCTTGCCCTACTGTGTTTGATGTTATACGCAAGGAAGTGGAGTGTGCTGTGCAGTCCGATCCTCGTAATGCAGCCATGCTTCTTCGTCTTCACTTCCATGACTGCTTTGTCCAGGTTCAGTGATTTCTTTCATTATATTAATACTCTTTTAACTCATAAATATATATATGTATATATATAGACACTAAACTTTTACTATATCGAATCAACAAAAATCTCTGCATTTAACTTTTAAATATATGGTATGTACTAAGTAGTGTGTATTCAGTTCAGAGATGGAAAAAAAAAACGAAAGAAAATTACGCATGTTTAAAACATGGGTCGTACGTGAAGATATATATATATATATATATAAATATTCTAAGTTTGAGGGTGGGATCTGGATCCAGTAAAGTTTGTGAAGTTCTATGTAAAATATTCTAAGTTTATCGTCACTCTTTTGTTATATATACACAAAGTCACAAAGTACTACTTTGCATTTCAACCTCAAATTTTAGAGACCTTAACTTGAGGATCTAGATTCACAGAATTTGTATGCGTAATAATAAAATACTAAGTGTTACAGATTTTGAGATGCATCCATTAATAATTGAAATTATTTTAACTTGGAAAACTTTATGGAGAGCACAAAATTTTCTGTGAACTTAGCAATAAAAGATATAGCTAGGTATCTTGACTCATTTAGCAAGTTAATTAATTACTCCATCTATGGTAGTAGTAGCCTGATGGGTTTAACTGTGGTGTATATATATATATATGTATATTAAATATGACAAACTTTAATTAGTTGGTATTTATTGAGGTGTTTATGCTTTAATTCACATGAAACTGAGTTCTTTGACATTCATGCATGCTCATAGAATATTTCAAACGACCGTACTAGGATTAGGTATATATTCTCTCTGTGTATTCTAAGGTACTAGGTTATCCGACAACATGATGACAATTGTTTACGCTCTCTTCACAACTAACACATCTTGTATATATATATATATATATATATAGAGAGAGAGAGAGAGAGAGAGAGGAGGCTATTATATATATTAAATTTGAATGAGAGTACAATATATATGGTGGAATGAATGAATGAATGGATCAGGGATGCGATGGATCAGTGTTGCTGGACAACACAGTAACACTAAAAGGAGAAAAGAAAGCGTCTACAAACATACACTCTCTCAAGGGCTTCAATCTCATTGATAGAATCAAGAACATGGTTGAATCTGAATGCCCCCAAATTGTCTCTTGTGCTGATCTTCTCACTATTGCTGCTAGAGATGCTGTTGTTCTGGTAAGGTCTTCAGAAGATAGCCAATTATTGACAGTTAACTTCTCAACAACTTTTTTTTTTTTTGAAAATAAGTTGTAAATATCGATTCTCACAATTGTAAAGGTATATAGAATATAAAGAAGAAGAAGATCCACGTTAACTAATTAGATGGATGATTAAATGTATATAATATAAAAAAATCTTATTATAAATTAAGTTATTTTGATAGTAATATACTTATAATCTTAAATATCTATTGTCATTTTGATAGTACTTCCCTTCAGATTATATACCTTTAAGTATTCATCTAATTAGTCAATATGTAACTTTTTCTTCTTTATATTCTAACAGACGTTTAGATCTCTGTTTACAATTATTTGAATTGATATTTGCAACTTATTTTTTAGAAAACTTTTTCCAATATAATTGTTATTAATTCAACCTTTTGGGGCTTAAATGTCATTCCCCCTGTATATATAAGCATCATTTTACTTATTTTGTTTCATAAATGTAAAATAAAATAATATATATGTATATATATATAAATGTATATATTCTTCTAATTTGTTGTAGGTTGGTGGACCTTATTGGGATGTTCCAGTGGGAAGGAAGGATTCAAAAACAGCAAATTTTGCACTTGCCAACACCAACCTTCCAAAACCAGATGACAGCCTTCTCTCCATAATTTCCAAGTTTATCTATCAAGGCCTCTCAGTTACTGATATGGTTGCTCTTTCAGGTACCATCCACATACACTAGAGCGGAAAAAAACCTTTTTTAACCCGTCTTTCTATACCGTACTGTTAAAAGTCTGACCGGTGACAAGTTTGTAAATAACACCGGTTTTTATAAGTAACTGATGTGGTAAACACTTTCTCCCTGCCGATTGGCAGGAACAATTGGTGTAGAAAGCCTGTAGATCATCATCAACTTGTGTTCTTCATCGCTACATAAATTAACGTAACTTCTTATGTTACTTTGTGATTACAAAACCTATAGGAGCTCATACGATTGGCATGGCGCGGTGTGAGAGTTTCCGATTGAGGATTTACAGTGACTATGAGTTGACGTCGGAGAAAGACGCCATCTCTGAGAATCACCTGAAAGAGCTGAAATCAATGTGTCCACTAACAAAAGAAGGATCATCATCAGAAAATAATGTAACAGCAATGGACTATATTACCCCTAACCTTTTTGATAATTCTTACTACCTCTTGCTTCTGAAGGGCCAGGGATTGCTTAACTCAGATCAAGAACTGTATTCAAGTGTGTTTGGGATTCAAACCAGAGAGCTTGTTAAGAAGTATGCTTTGGATCCTCTTGCTTTTTTCCAGCAATTCTCAGATTCAATGGTGAAGATGGGCAATATTGTCAAACCTGAAAGCTTTGCTGATGGAGAAGTTAGGACGAATTGCAGATTTGTTAACACTTGAAGTTAACGTGTCTGAGATTGGTTTGTGTTTTGTTACAAAGAAATATGTTATTTGTCTTATTTCTGCGTTGTATAAGTAAAAAGTCAGAAAGATGAAGTTCAAAATTGTTCCTTTTTTATACATATGGTTTAATTTAAATATTTATACAAATTATGTTCTGATGAGGTATATTAATTTACAAAGCCTTTTCTTTTCTTTCTTTCTTTCTTTCTTTCTTTCTTTTTTTTCGGGTGATGATGATAAAGCATTTTCCCAAAAGGGTAATTTGTTCAAACGGGAATTGAAACCAAGTAAAAATGAAATCTAACCCCTATTTGGATGGAGAGAAAATGAGCGAGCAAAGAAAATTTGGGAAGAAAATGACGAGAAATGAATTTTCACCCGTTTGAAGTAGGGAAGGGGAAGTGGAAAGAACAAAAAAGTAAGAGAAAAAATGGAGTGTGAGACCCACTCTATTTTCTCCCCAACTCTTCTCTCCGAATATAGAATAAAGGAGAAAGCTCATTTCCCTTTATGCCCTTAGGTCTGCCCTCGCGTTTGTGATCATTATTGTTGACCAACTGGACTTTGCTACAGGCCTGATATTCTGGACCTTTTATCATTATTCTATTTCAACATGCTTTGGGCTTACTATTGGATCTAGGCCCAATGATATTTGGGTACAAATAGAATGTTAAAGAACTTTCCCTAAATTATCATTATTATATTTTTTATTGAATCGGGTGGGCAAAAAAAAAAAAAAACTTTTTTTAAATTACTTTATGATATACTATCTCCGATTCTAATTGTAAGAATTAATTAATTTTTTAGATAGATTAAGAAAGTCAAATTAATTAGTTAATTATAACTAATATATAAGCTAATTGATTAATTTGAGTAGATTAAGGAATATATAATATAAACTTATCTTGAGAGGTCGTAGTTGGTCATAATTAACTAATTTATTTATTATTTTTAATCTATTAAAAAATTCAACTAATTTTTATAATTAGGACCAAAGAGAGTATTACATAAATAAGACAATCAATTTTGTTCTCAAAATTTAAAATTTTTCTCTAAAGTACGCCCATTAATTGCACATGTGAATGGATTTTTATCTAAAGGTATTTATGATAAAATATGATATTTTAAAAAACCTAAATCATATTTGTTAAAAATAATTAACTTCTTTAATTTACCCAAATTTATTATTTAGTTTTTATATTAAAGATCGGAAGTAGTACTACCTTTGGGTCTATACCCCCTCCGGTTCATAATATATAAGTCATTTCTAGAATAATAACTTAGTCTAAAATATAAGTAATTTACAAGATAATTAATGCTTGCCTGTAAATTTTACCCTTTCAATTAATACTTAAAATATGGTTCCTTATATTTTTCCCTCTCATTCAAAACTTCATGGGTAAAATTAGGAAATTTTTTTAATTTAAAACAGATTTAATGAATTAATTATATGTTTTTAATTCTAATGAACTAGTTGAAGCGATTTCTGTCAAATTGTTGACAGGAGGAAGAATATGAGAAATAAGCGATAGTTATTTACTAGTAGACTAGTTCATTAGGTAAATGAGGAAACAATAGATGTATATAATTAATTATTCATCAATAATGAAACGTCAACGGCATACCCATTTGTCTCTAATACGAGCCTCACTTTTTTAAGCTTTCAATGCCTTTTCTTTCTTTTTTGATTGGCAAACACTGAAATGTATGCAGACGCGACTTGAAGATAAGTTACTAGTAGACTGAAAATCTAGAGTATAAAATGATTATAGTTCTTTATCGTGGATATGCTCAGTTTGGCTGCGGCAGTTGGTAGATTTTCTAACTTCATTAGATGAGTTAAGGTGTTGCTTAATGAGTTTGTAGCATTTACCGTTGGGTTTTAAATCCCCCAAACCCTAATCGTTTTTCCTTTTGTTTGTTGGTAAGCTCCTCTAGATGGATTCTTGGCCAGTGCTCATCTTTCTTTGTTTTTTTTTTTCCTTTTCTTGATTTGTGGTTAGCTGTTTTGTCATGTATAGTTATGACTTATGACCTTTAGAAATCAATGAATTTTGACAAAAAAAAGATGTATATAGTTCATTAATAATGAATAATCAATGAAACTTCAATGGCATGCATGTTCAATGAATTCTATGTTTGTTAATTTCCACTTAATTTGGAATTTCTTCACCTCCAACTTTACGTCACATTGGAATGTTAGTTTGTCATGACTTATAATTTCCATTTAAAAGCCCCCATTCTTCAACACAAATACCATACATATTTGAGGAAATGACTAGAAAATTTATACCTTTTTGATTTTTTGGTCTCCTTCTCTTGCATACTAAAATAAAAACAAATTGGTCTGGTCACCAGTGGTTGAGATATGATTATATAATATTGAGGTGAATGTTATTATTTCTTATTAATAGTAAGTTTATTTGACTGTCTATTAGTTAAAAACATAAAATAATATGGTATTTGATATTATTATTAGTATTATTATATTCAAGTATTATTATTAGACTCATAAAATATAGAGTAGCTCTTTTTCAGCATGATTTTATTTATTTTCAAGATTTGACCCTCAATTTTATTTTTTTAAAAAATAAATTTCATCCATGTTATCAAGCACTTCTAACATAATAATTGCAACTTTTACATTTAGGGCATGTTTGGATAAAAGTTTAGAAAATGACTTATGAAAAAAATAACTTTTGGACAGTTTTTAGAAAAAGATTTTTGGAAAAAAGTTTATGGAAAAAAATAATTCTGAATAAATGAATGTTTGGATAATTATTACCTTAAAAATAAGAGAGAGGAGAGAGAGGAGAGAAGATATAGGAGAGAGGAGAAATGGTAGAGAAGATAAAAGAGAGAGGAGAAATGGTAGAGAAGATAAAGGAGAGAGGAGAGAGAGTGTAAAAAAAATAAAGGTAAAATAGTAATTAGATAGCCTATAAGTTCTTTTACTACTCTAGAAGCTAATTTTAATAACTTATCCAAAATTTTAATTTTAAACTATGGTTTAGTTCAAAAACTCTTTTGAACAAATATAATTATTTATTTTAAAAAAAATTTAAACTAAAATTTAAGCTATAAGTTCTTTTAAAATTTTGATTCAGGGTTGCATTTATTATTATAAGATTTTGTGTTGCTTTTGTGATTGCATTTATGATTCTTACCTTTTACCACAACATGAATGGGGCCAATTTTCAAAAGTGTACATGATGATGTTATTTAAAACTTTTACAGTTTTACAGTTTAGCTAGTCAAATACAGAAATACTGGGAACAATTAATTAATGTTGTAAAGTTCCAATTAACTTGGGAGGAAGTTTTGCGTAATCCTAGTAGTATTTTGGGAGGTTAAGTCACCCCTTAATTTTTTTTCATTTTATTGTTATAAATATTATATATCATATAATTTATTTAAAATTGCTTCAGAACAATTTTCTGCCAAAGTTTCCGTATCAGAGGGACCGGCAAGTGACACGTAATGGTCGTGAAGGTGTGGGCAGTTTATAGAGGTGGAAAATAATATCAACTTAATATTATATATATAAAATAAAAATCAAAACTTTTAATTTTCAAGTTATTATTTCTCTCCTTATATTGTGCTCTGCTTTTGGACCGTTTGCAGATTCTCTGGAATGTACACGTCTGCACAGAACCGACCTTCAATAATGGCGAGGCTTCTGTGCAGTTATTGCTGGAAGCACTGAGACTTATTGGGGAAGCCTCGGTGAGTATTGTGACTTGTGATAATCATAGACGTGTACATTGGATCGATTCTGGTTCGCATTTTCTTCTGGGTATTATATTTTCGGGTAATGCTTGAATTTTTTTCCTATCATTTACTGATGATGATTTTTGTCATGTCGTTTGCTCTCGGTCACCATTGCGATGGATCCAGACTGGCTTCTTGAACATAGTTGAAACCTTTTGTCTGTTTTTGTCTGAGCATGTTTTCCGTCGATTTTCATTGCCGGGGTGTGTTTCTTTGTTGATTAAGTTATCGTATTGGTTGTTCTGTCGTTGCTCTTAAAGTAGTTGTTCCGTTGAGGTTGTCTGAAGAACATGATGTCTTCTCGGGGATGTTCGAATTATGACAATCAGATAGTGATAGCCATGAAGCTGTCTGCTTAAAGAGTTTGGAGAATTTTCTGCATCATGTTCGTCAGAGTCCACTGTTTCTATGGTTTCTTCTGTGAAACACAACTATTGAGTTGGGCTTATTTATTTGAATAACATGATTGTTAACTGAATGTTAACATTAATCTGCATGGTTTCCAGTTACTATGTATTGTGATAACATGATTGTTAAATGTTAACTGAACATGTTTGTCACTAATGATTGCTTGCATTGTTTGTAACTCCTTGTATTGCATACAAAATTTCTGGGGAATCACCAGTTTACAGTTCAGACCAGTACCGTTCCGTCCTTGGATTATTTCTGCTTCTATACTAAACTTTTAAGATGGATTACTTTGACAACCTTGTTTAGAAATTATTTGCTCTTGGGGTTATGAACATTATAAAGTATCTTTAGTAAAAAGAAGGACCTAAGTATGCTACCTCTGGCATCATCTTGGCAGGTTCACATTAACCTTACACAAATGATAATTTTTAACTTTTTAGTAAAATCTATATTATGAGCTTGTGCTTTGTATGGAGTTTGAGCTAAGCCTTAATGACTTATGAATACTGCAACTTCTTATAAGTTAATCATTCTTTTTCTAAGAACTATTTCATTGAATTTTGCTTGCGCATAAATCTTTTTGCAAAGGATGTGTAGAGGGGTTTTCTTTGGGTTTACTAAGGAGTTATATATTCTGCAGAGTCCTATCTTTTATTTGGATGTGAAGAAGACAGAGCTATTTCTTCTTTCACATAAACATGATATATTTATAGAACATGTTGTATTCTTTAATTACTTGTTCATTTAATTATTATAACATGGCTCTACTATTGGTTTGAAGGAAGTTGGGCTTTTCAATGGCTCAAGATACTTCCAGCACAGATTCAAATTATAAGCGCCAAGGTCTCTTGAAAGATCAAGTTCGTTTGGTTGAAAGGAAAGACTCTGATCGCTATGAGATTGTCCCAATCGACGATCTTCAATCCTTTGACAAGGGTTTCTTTATAGTAATCTGTGCTTGCCAACTGTTAGCCCAGATTACTATAAAATACTCAACTTCATGCCTGGCATTGCAGTCATTTCAATGGACAACTACAATGATTCCAGTCGAATTGTTGATGGGAACTTTGATGGTAAGTTGTCATTTGATGTCATCGATTCTATCCTGGAGAACCTGCCGATCCGAGATATAGTTAAGACCAGTGTTTTATCAAGGAAATGGAAGCATATGTGGACTAGCGTAGTGGTACTATAGATGAGTTTATTCTATACATTCCTTATGAACAACCTATTAAGTTTAGATGCCTTAAGTCGGTGGATTCTCTTCTTATCAAGAAGGAACATGAAGGCTCTTAAGCTTGTAAATTGGCAGGCACATCTATATGAAATGCCATCTCATCTCTTCTCATGTAAGGACTTGATTTGCTTGGAACTTACCAATTTTGCACTGAGATCTCCACCTGGTTTTGTTGGCTTTAGAAGTTTGGTGCAACTTCGAGGATTTGACCATTTCACACGGTGTTGGTTTTGATTATCTCAAGATCTCTTCTCCCAATCTACAAGCCTTAATCATAGAAGATTATCGGGTTTTGAAGTCGATTTGTTTTGAGGAATCGGATAATCTGACGGAGCTGAGGATTCAACTTCATAGATCTGCGGAAAACTTTGCCCGAGGCAGAATGTCAAATTTGGCCAGCATTTTATTGCGCGTTCTTAAACTTCGCCTATATTCAGGTGAGGAAACATCACAAATTTTGAGTTAGTCCTATAGTCAATTTGTTTTTGTTACAAGAAAATTTAGGTAGGTTCGGTACCAGTCTCCCACTAAGGCTAGAGCATAATCTTAAGATTCAGAGAGTCCTTATAGAGAACTTATAAGATCGCCTATCAAATGAGCATTCACAATAGCAGTGAAAATCGAATTCGCGTCCTTATAGAATATGAACCCATTCCTTATCATCTATACTAACTATCATTGTCAGTCCTATAGTCAATTTAGTTCAATGCAATCTGATTTGTTTTTTCTTATGTCTAACTAGCAATGCTCAAAATATCTGCATATCTCTAGAGACTCTCACATTCAATATTTCTCCACATGAACCAAATTCTTCTAAACTCTTGAAAGTTTCACAAATTCTTGTACAAATGGACCAAAAGCAAAAATCAAATTCATTTAGCATGTGTTTGGATTAATTTATTTTAAGTAATTTTATACTGTACAAGGTAAACATGTGAGATGACTTTTGTTTCAGGTAAAGATCTTTTTTAAGTGATTATTTCCCCTTCATGTGCTTACACCTTCTAAGCGTGTGTTTGGATTAGTTTTTGGAGAATAGATTCTGAGAAGAATAGATTCTGGAGAATAGATTTTGAGAAGAATAGATTTTGGAAATAGAGATGTTTGAATGATTAGTACCAGAATCACTTTTTATATTGGTAAATTACCAAAAAGGGTATGATTTGATTAAAAGTAAGAGAGAGGAAATATGATAGAGAAGAAAGGAGAGAGAGAAGAGAGTGTAGAGAGGAGAGAGGAGAGAGAAAAAGAGAGATAAGAGAAGAGAGAGGAAGAGAATAAGAGAGATAAGAGATGAAAGAGAAAAAGAGAGATAAGAGAGGAAAGAGGAGAGAGGATGTAAGAAAAAGTAGGGGTAGAATAGTAATTGGATAATCCATAACCTATGTTTCAAACTAAAATCTATTTTCAGTGGCTTATTAAAAATCTATGTTTCAAACTGAGATTTTGCCCAAAATCAATTCTCAACAAAAATGACTATTTGTGTAAAAAAAATTTAAACTACGGTTTGGGCCAAAATCAATTATTAGAATTGATATCCAAACACACACTAAGTTTCCTATTTGATCCTTTTGGGTGTCAGAGGGATTTTATGCAACTGTGTTTTTTCTTTTGCTGGGGGACACAGATTGATCATCTTTGTTTTTGTTGACGTGAATATATTGAATAAGATATGAACTAGAATGCAAAACTTACATATTAGTTTTTGTACATTGATTCCCATCTTCTTTAAAAACCTATAAGAAAAGGTATTTTGGGTGTAGATCTCGATCTTAGTCGAATTGATCGAATATCTAGTAATATGATTTATAAAAAATACTATATCAATTAGTCTAAAGAGTTATATTTATAAAAAAATAGAAGTAATGCTTTCCCACGTAGCCAAGTTCCTCTTGAACCAAATTACATTTGATGAGGCTCACGGCATTTAGCATATCCTTTTCCATCCTCACACCTTCTCATGTTTTTTCATAGTTATTTATTTGGGTTTTGCTTATTTTAAAACTCACTCGCTATTTCTCTATTGTTTATTTCTCTGTTTAGTTGTATCCATGGCTTTCTGCTTTATTTTTTTTTGAACCTGAACACACATTTGAAATGGAAAATAAATCTTGAGTGTTTATTTTTCTAAAGTGAAAGTGATAAGCAACGAATTTGGACCGATTTAATCTTGCTTGTACAGATTTAAATCTTTTAAATTTAAAATAAAGATTAAAATTTTAAATTGAAAAAATTATATTTAAATCCCATATAAAAAAATCTCAAAAAATTATTAAATTATTGTAAAATTCTACAGATTTATTAATAATTTTTTTAAATTATAATAATTGTCTCTGAGAAAAAATAACTCAAATAATATAAATAATAACTGTATAAAAAAATAACGCAAGTTAGTAATAAAAAATAATTTAAATAATATAAATGACAACTCTTAAAAATAAATAATTAAGAATAAAAAAATAAGTAAGATATTTTTTTTAGAAATAGTTTTATTATTTTATAATTTAAAAAAATTAAACCGGGATTTTATAGTTATTTTATATTTTTTTTAAAAAAATTTATAATTAAATTTTTTACGTGGACTTACAATTTTTACTTTTAAATTTAAACCGTTGACCAGCACTGAAACTGGGTCAATCTTAGTCGCGCTTGCTCACGCCGCCCTCTTTTGGCTTGATCTCGCTCTCACTGCTGGTCGCCTTTCACTCTTCTTCCTTCATCGCCGTTAGCCCGACACAGGAAGCGTCACCGTTCAGTTCTCCCGTGCCTTTCTCTTTTCTGCATCAACCTAGTTTCTACTCTCTCCCTCGTCCGCGCGAGGCCTCCCTCAGTTCCTTAACATCTGCTGAGTACAGAAAATCGCAGTCCGCAAACATTGCCCGGCCAAGCACTGGGTCAAAAATTGTTGTTATCTCTGCAAGGAACTATTCCTATATGCAGTCGGCTGTTAAATCAAGTTTGCTTCCTTAATCCTCCCTTTAGTGGATCTCTACATTCCTTTTGTTTTCTCACTTCCTCTTCTTCAGTATCAATGATATAATTTTGTTGTTCACGGAACCAAACTGAAATTTTGGTTTTATTTCGGTTAATGATATAATTTCGGTTCCGTTAGGTGTTGTTAAATGCTCCATTTCGGTTTTTTTTTTGGGTGTTTTTTATTCTTTGTATGCAGTCCAAATCTCTGTGAATATCTTTCTCACCCTTTTCCCCCGTTGTTCATTCCATCATTAACTCTGGGGTTTGTTCATCTTTTGCATGAAATTGATTATAAACTATTTTCTTTCTACAAGTAGCTCTTGTCTTTCTCTTCCAATCTTGATCTCCCTTTTTGCTTCGTTTATATCGAATTTCGCACAATTGATACGTATTTTCTCATTTCTTTTTCTTTTTCCTTTTCCATCAACACATTAGTTGTAATATTGTTTGCGGGTTGTTGCTTGCAGGGCATGATATGTCATCACTTAGAAAATATTGTCTGTTCTTACTGGTTTCAACTTTTATTGTAGGTTCTTTTGTTTTTCAATATATATTGTATATTCTTATAATGATACATTTTCTAAATCTTAAATCATCAACATAATTGTTTCTATATTTTGCAGCAACTATTGTATTATTGATTATAAGGTATACTTTGCATTTAAATGTCTAGATTGATTATGAATCCGGAGGTTAATCACGGCACCCCTGTGGACTTTATCAGTGATCTGCCAAGGAATGTCATTGATTCTATCTTGAAGAAACTGCCCATCCAAGATGTAATTAAGACTAGTGTTCTATCAAGAAAATGGAGGTATATGTGGACTACTGTGACTCGACTTGAGTTTGATGCTCCCTTTTTTGAAAATATTCATATTGGTGGACATCTTGAAAGGCATGAAATTCCTAATGTAATCTCTGAAGTTCTTTTCCAGCACAATGCTCCTATACATGAGTTTATTTTATACATTCCTCATGACCACCCTATTAGACTTAGATATCTCAGTCAGTGGATTCTCTTCTTATCAAGAAGAAACATGAAGGTTCTTAGGCTTGTAAATCGACAGGCAGATCTATATGAGGTGCCATCTCATCTCTTCTCATGTAAGGACTTGATTTGCTTGAAACTTTTCAAGTTTACACTGAGATCTCTACCTGATTTTGTTGGCTTTAAAAGTTTGGTGCAACTACACATGCGTTACATTAGAATTGAATCACAAATACTCGAAAGTCTCATCTCTAGTTGTCCATTGCTAGAGTATCTGACCATTTCACATTGTGTTGGTCTTGATTATATCAATATCTCTTCTCCAAATCTGAAAGTCTTAATCATAGATGATACTCGGGTTTTGAAGTCAATTTGTTTTGAGGACTTGCATAGTCTGACAGATCTGAAAATTGTACTTAAAAGATCTGTGGAAAACTTTGAACGAGGCAGAACATCCAATTTGGTTAACATTTTCTCATCCTTGGTTGAGATCGAGAAACTTCGCCTGGTAAATGGTTATATTCAGGTGAGAAAACATTACAAATTGAGCTAGTTCTGGTCAATGTAGTTCAATGTAATATGTTATGTTTTCTCTCATATATTTAACTAGATCTATTTAATTTCTAAGGGAGCATGAGAAAATACCATCGACATATTGACACTCCACTTGGAGTGCTTAATCCCTGAAATGTGTTTGTTATGTTTAATAAAAGTTTAACCAAGAAATAAGCGCATTACATGTGACATTCTCAAATTCACAGTTTCTCAAATTTTGACATTCATTCTGTCAAGCTTGGCTAACTTTGTTTTGCTACCTAATTCTACCCTGAGGCTAAGTTTTCTAAGCCTTCATTTTTTATAAAAGCTACTCTTGAATCAAGAAGATTGAGATTTGAAAACTGCCTCTCCCTCTATGACCCCCCCAAAATGAAAGAAAAACTGCCTCACAAGCAATAAAGATTTGGTGTCTTTTCCGTCTTTATAACACACAAATTAACTAACTTACTTTAGTGATAATCTTTAATTTAATGTCCTTACTAATCATAAAAATTGCAGCTTTTTAGTTGAACATGCATAGAGATGTATATCATGGTTTTGCTGTTTGACTGTGTAGTATTTGTCTGCGGGGAGCATTCCAGAGATGCTTCCAAAGATGATTTACTCCTTAACACATTTGGAATTGCGTGGAATTTTTTTCTCTGAACCACGAGAGATTTCTCTGCTTTGTTGCTTGCTCAAAAGTTTTCCCAACTTGAAGGATCTTGAAGTCACGGTATGCAAGAAAGACGCCTGCTTTATAGTTTATTTTCTAATGGATATAATTAGATCATCACTGTTCTTATTGCTTTAGACTAACTCTTATTAATAATTCTATGGCAAGATTCTGGACCAGCAGCCAATTTGGGACCATTTTCTAGGGTTCACCAGCAGTGGCTGCTCCTTTCGTCTTCTTCGGACAGTGACTGTTGAAGTTTATACTTTCTGTCAGATGGCAGTGGATTTAGTGGAATATCTACTTGCTGTTTCGCCATCTCTGGAGACTCTTACATTCAAGATTCGTCAACAGGAACCAGCTGATTCTATTCAACTCTTGGAAGTTTCACGAGTTCTTTTAAAAATGCGGCGGTCCTCACCAGAAGCAAAAGTCAATTTCATTTAGCTTATGTAAGCCTTTATCTTCGCCTGCTTACACCTCGTGGGTTTCCTATTAGATCCTTTTGGATATCGGAGGAATTTTATGCAACTGCATTATTTCCTGCAGACACAGATTGATCATATCTGTTTTTGTTGATGTGAATATATTGGAATGGATATGAATTAGAATGCATGCTTACAGATTTGGCCTCTTTGGCAAAGTCAGTGACCTAGGGGACATAGATTATATTTGTTCAAATCATACTTTTTTTTTGCTCAAACTTGCACATAACTTTCTTTTAAAAAAGTAGGTTATACACCGTCACAGAAAAGAAAAAGGATTCGGTTATACTCATCCCTGAATTTAAAGTTTCCACAAACTCACCTCAATCTTTTCTATCAGCTAATAGTAACCGTAGGCCCTTTTCCCCTATATTCTTACCCAAAACTTGTCAAAACAAGATAATGGGAACAATGCCTAATAGTAGCTCTATCTAGCCAAACTTTGTTACAATACAGCAGAAGATAGTAATAAAACTGATAATTTTCAGTTAGATTTGAGTGTTCCTCTTCTTTCTTCAACCTTCCTCGCTTCAAAGATGTATTCTAGGATAGCCCCTGTGGACACAAATTCTGTAACCTCAATTGCATAGCCCTAAAAGTAGTACTACCTCCCTCCGATTCTAATTATAAGAATTAGTTGAATAATTTGAGTAGATAAAGAGCTAAATAAATTAGTTAATTATAACTAATATAAGAATTAATTGATTAATTTAGGTAGATCAAGGAGTATATAATATGAATTCATCTTGACATATTAGATTTAGTCATAATTAACTGATTTATTTAGCTTCTTTAAGCTACTAAAAAAAGTCAATTAGCTTTTATAATTAGGATTGGAGGGAATATTATATGAATAAGATTTCTTTCCATAGGTCATTTCTGTGTACTGATATAGTGATATTCTTTTATCTTACTATTAAAATTTATCTTTGACATTATCAAAACCCTGATTCTTCTTGAGGTTAAAGCAAAGGAAATTCAGAAACTTATGTACAACGCAAGCAATAATTCATGATCTGATAGACATTACTTCATAAACAACATTCTTTCAAGTTCAAGCTTAGCTCCAGAGGAATGGTCAAGAAAACTTAAAACATCCATCTATACGTCAGTGTCTTATAGTTTCATTTGGAATCTTTAGAGCAAAATGCTTAGATAGCTACTTGAGGAGCTAATATGCTGCTTTTTGTGCAACAAACACAATAACATATAAAGTTAAGGTGTCACTGAAGTTTTGTTGAATTTGAATACATATCAATCAAACATGACTCTTATTTTTAAGCAGTGTGCTTCAAGGTGATAACTTTCTTCCAATCCTTACCAACTTATTCTGACCTTTATACACACACACATACAGAGAGATCACCTTGGACCAAAAAGCTCCATGGCCTGATTAAACAGTGTAGAGTTGTCCGTGAGATCAGAGTAGTGTTATGAAGAAGATACTCCCTCCGGTTCTAAATATAAGAGCTAGACAAGAGATTTATTTTGATCTTTAATATAAGACTCCAATTCACTTAGCATAATTTTTTCCCCAAAATATCTTTATTGATTGCACATAATAAGGTGACTCCCAAGGATTAATTCCACTACACATGATTAAATAGAGTGGAAAATCAATACAAATTTGTTATAAATAACTAATTTAGCTAATTTTTTTAATATTTGTAAATTAATTATCTAGATTTTATATTAAGGAGAAGAAAGGTAGTAGCTCATTTGCTCTTCTCTAGTTGTTTCAGCTCCCTTTGAAGTTTCCCATTTCTTTGCAAGCCCATCTCCTTTAAGCATTCTAACCACTTCAGACATGTTCTATGAGCTGGAAGGTGTTGGGTACACCAGAGTGCTATTCTAACCATTTCTCCAGCCATATTAATCTTCTTTGTTTAGTTTTTTAAAATGAATTTTGGCTAATTGAACATAATTAGATTATATTTTATTTTAGGAGAATTATATTTAAATCCAGTTGAAATACTAAAATCTAAATTTAGACCTACATTCTGAACAAATTCCTAATCAAAAGATGTCTCATTAGGAATTCTTGAATATAGTTAAAAGACCAAAATTCCCCTCTATAATTAAAAAAGAAAAGAAAATTGAAAATAGATGTTGATTGGATTTCGGTTTTGATTGGGACTTTCCATATTATCATGAAAAAACAAAAGAAAAGAAAAAAATTTCAAGATTATGGTTGATAAAAAAGGAATTAAAATAACTCAAAATAAAAAAAAATACATGATAATGTATCAAAGATTTATGAAATTCTCCGATATCTATCAACATTAACTTTACGATTTAGTAAATCATGCTGGGGCTGATCAATTCGTCTTCAATCAAATAATTAAAAAGCCATAATTTCAAGAGTTGATACCGTGTTCACCATTTCCGTGAAATCCTAGAGATGTCACAAATAAAACTTTTTGTCATTTGTTACAATTTCATCGTTTACAATTTTTTAGTCTTCAATTTCTTTTATTAGTACGAATTGATACGGTTTATCGTTTATAATTTTTCAATTGTTTTTTAATTGAAAAAAAAATCTCATTTAAATCCAACTGAAATAATAAAAAGGCTATACTTATTTTTAATTTTCTTTTTTAATTATATAGAGGCATTCTGATCTTTTAATAAAATTTAAACATTCTTAAAAAGGTCTCTTGACCTGATTAATAATTTGTTTAAAGTATAGGTTTGAATTTGGATTTTGGTAGTTCAGTTGAATTTAAATGGGATTATCTCTAATTAACGATCAAAGATGGAGACTAATTAGGATTTTTTTTTATTATCTTAATTTCTATTTTGGGTAAAATTGTCTAAATATGAATTAGGGACATTAGGTAGTTTAATCTTTTTAATATTATTAAGTTTGGGTGGACTCACGTTAGGGACGTTAAACGAAGAACAGGGAAACCGCAGAAGAACGAGGAACAGAGGGGGAGTCCGAAATGGCGTCGACAACTTCTCTCCACCGTGGGTTTTCTTCTTTCTTTCCTTCCTGCTTTTACAATTTCTTATATGGAGAGTTAGGATTTTCAAGTGTAGTCAGCTGCTTTGAACATGATGCACTAAACTCGAGTTTGAGGTTATGGATTTGTTTCTTGTCTAGTTTTTATGTTTAGTTCAATCCTCTCTACTCTCTAAATTTATACTTTTTTTCTATTATTCCGTTATTGGAATAATAAGAAGGCATGAATTCGTTCCCTCCAGTTCCATGTGAGAGTTTTATGTCTTAATCTATTTATTTACGTATTTAGGAATGTGCTGACTGTGATTTGAGTGCTTGTTTGAATTGGCGTTTTAAAGTTTCACTTTAACTTTTCAATAGTGATTTTACAAATTACTAGGTAGGTATGTGAGAATAGTTTTGTCATGGCTTATGTGAACATACTTGTCATAATCAAATACAAACAAGCACTAGATTGCTCTTGGTTGTTCTCCTTTGTCATTGTTGCTGATCATTCTGTTATAGATATTTCAATTTTCAAAAAGTTTGATTTAACTCTAATTTCTAAATGTCAGTTAGCTTAGAGATTCACTTAATTACTCCGGAGCCTAAAAATTAATTCAGTTTAATTGATGAGCTTTGGGGATGAGAACCTTTTTGTTAAGTTATTTTTTTCTTTTTATTTTTAAATTCTTCTTCTTTTTAATTGATTTCAAATAATTTTTTCTTTTACGATTTTTTTTTTCTAAAATCCCCCACTTAATTTATAAATTTTGTTCATTTAATTTCCTAAGTCAATTTGTTAACTCAGTGGCTCCTGGGGAGACTAGTTTTGTTAGTTTTAGGCATAATGATACATTTTTGAGGTTTTCACCTTTGAGAAAAGTTAAAGAAAGTAAAGAAATGCAAAAAGAAATAAAGGTGTTAATTATTATGGCACTAAAAGCACACACATATATATCTTCAACATGCTTGTTTATATATTTTGAAGCAACTAAATTTCGATTTATTGTATTATTGATTATAAGGTATACTTTATATTTGAAGGTCTAGTTTGATCATGAATACTCATATCAAGAGGGTTGATCATGGCACCCCTCTGGACCTTATCGGCGACCTGCCAAGCAATGTCATTGATTCTATCCTCGAGAACCTGCCCATCCGAGATGTAGTTAAGACCAGTGTTCTATCAAGGAAATGGAGGTATATGTGGACTACTGTACCCTGACTCATGTTTGATCTGGCATTCTTTGAAAATATCCCTGTTAATGGACATCTTAAAGGGCATGAAATTCCTAATGTAATCTCTGAAGTTCTTTTGCAGCATAATGGTCCTATACATGAGTTTATTCTATGCATTCCTGATGACCACCCTATTAGACTTAGATGCCTCAGTCAGTGGATTCCCTTTTTATCAAAAAGAAGCTTAAAGGCTCTTAAGCTTGTAAATTGGCAGCTAGATCCATATGAAATGCCATCTCATCTCTTCTCATTTAAGGACTTGCTTGGAACTTGACAGTTTTACACTGAGACCTCCACCTGATTTTGTTGGCGTTAAAAGTGTGGTGCAACTTCACATGTTTGACGTTAGAATTGAAACCCCAAAACTTGAGAGTCTTATCTCTAGTTGTCCATTGCTAGAGCGTCTGACCATTTCATACTGTGTTGGTTTTGATTATCTCAAGATCTCTTCTACCAATCTGAAAGTCTTAATGATAGACGATGATGGGGTTTTGAAGTCAGTTTGTTCCGAGGAATTGAATAATCTGGCGTATCTGAAAATTCAACTTGAAAGATCCGTGGAAAACTTTGAATGAGGCATAATGTCCAATTTGGTCAACATTTTCTCACCCATGCTTAAAATGAAGAAACTTCGCCTGGTAAATAGTTCTATTCAGGTGAGAAAACATTACGAATTTTGATAACAGCGTTTGAGTTGAACATTTGTATAGAGAGATACATATCATGGTTTTGCTGTTTGACTGTGTAGTATTTATCTGCAGGGAGCATTCCAGAGATGCTTCCAAAGATGATCTACTCTTTAATACATCTTAAATTGTGTGGAATTGATTTCTATGAACCACGGGAGATTTCTCTGCTTTTGTTGCTTGCTCAAAAGCTTTCCTAACTTGGAGGATCTCGAAATCCAGGTATGCAAGAAAGACTCCTGCTTTCTAGTTATTATCTTCTATCTTCTCTGTTGTTCTTATTGCTTAGGGTAACTCTTATTAATCATTCTAGACCGAGGATCAGGGCCAGCAGCCAATTTGGAACCATTTTCTGGGGCCCACTAGCAGTGGTTCCTCCCTTGCTCAGCTTCGGATAGTGACTATTGAAGCTTGTGTTTTCTTTGAGATGGCATTGGATTTAGTGAAATATCTACTCTCTATTTCCCCATCTCTAGAGACTCACATTCAGGATTCGTCCACACGAACCAGAGATGCTTTTGAACTCTTGAGAGTTTCAGGAGTTCTTTTACATATGGAGTGGGCCTCACCAAAAGCAAAAATAAATTTCTTATTTAAGTGATTTTGCGCTGAATGAGGTAAGTATGTAACAGGAGTTTTGTTTCATAGAATGCAAAAGAGCTTTTCTTTTTAATTGATTATGGGGTTTTCCAAACACCCCCTTAGTTTATGTAAACCTTCCCTTTTCGACTGCTTACACCTTCTAAGTTTCCTATTAGATCCTTTTGGATATCAGAGGAATTTTATGCAACTGTGTTGTTTCATACAGACGCAGATTGATCATATATGTTTTTGTTGATGTGAACATATTGAATAGGATATGAATTAGAATGCAAAGCTTACAGATTTGGCCTTTTTAACCCAAAGTCAATAACCAAGGGGGCAATTTTGTTCAAATTATTTTTTTTTCCCGCAAACTTGCACATACCTTTCTTGTAAAAGAAATAGGTTATACAGTCACAGAAAAGAAAAAGGAAAAAGAAAAAAACAACAGTTATACTCTTCTGAATTTAAAGTTTCCAGAAATTCATCTCAATCTTTTCAAACAACTACTGATAGCCGTATGCCCTTTTCCCCCTACAATTTTTTACCCAAAACTAGTTAATACAAGATAATGAAAACAATTCCAAATAATAGCTATTATTTAGCTGAATGTCCTAAATGTAGAAATTAACTGTAGTGTTTGTTTTGGTTCTAAAGATAAGACCTCAATCTTTTCATTATTAAATTTGTTTTATCAAAGGAAATTCAGAACTTTATGTACAAGGCAAGTAATAATTCATGATCTGATAGACATTTGTGTACAGATATAACACAAAACTTCATAAACAATATTCTTTCTAGTTGAAGCTTAGCTCCAGAGGAATTGTCAAGAAAACTTAACATCCATCTATAAGTCAGTGTCTTAAGTTTCATTTGGAATCTTTACAGAGAGATGCTTAATATCTGACTTCGAGGAGCTACTATGTTGCTCCTGTACAACAAACGCAATAACATATAAAATTACTGTGTCTCTGAAGTTGTGTTGAATTTGAATACATATCAAACAAACATGACTCTTCTATTTTGAAGCATGATGCTTCAAGGAGATAACTTTCTTTCAATCCTTACCGGCTTATTCTGACCTTTATATATATACTTATACATACAGAGAGATCACCTTGGACCAGAAAGCTCAATGGCCTGATTAAACAGTGTAGAGTCGTCAGTGAGATCAGAGTAGCGTTCTGAAGAAGATGGCTCGCTTGCTCTGCTCCTTGTTGATTCAGCTCCCTTTGAAGCTTCCCATTTCTCTGCAAGCCCATCTCCTTCAAGCATTCTAACCACTTCAGACATTCTGGGTCTATGAGCTGGAAGGTACTGGGTACATAAGAGTGCTATTCTAACCATTTCTTCAAGCTCAATTATGTCATAGTTGTTTCTAAGTTCCTTGTCAATGAGCAAGTTAAGTTTCTTTTCTTGATGCATTTTCTTCACCTGCACATATAGCATTTTCACAAGTCATATAACCATATGTATATTTGCCCAATAATCAAAATGATAAGAGACTGATTCTAGAGAAATCACTATAAGGTCCCAAAGAAGGAATGTAATCACTAAAAAGTCTCACAAACAATTGAGCAGCATAGACCTATTGTCATTTTCTGTACCGGAATTTGTTATTGTATGTTGCTTTGCTCACTTGTTGTGGGACTTTTTTTGGGATTACACTCCTTCGTCGGGACCTCACAGTGGTTTTCCGTTGATTCTATCTTGATTACCCAATCAAGCATGGCTCCTTTCTGGTTAGCTGCTTTTCCAAATTCAAGAGCCGTGCGGCCAGAGATGAGTTCAAGGATAAGAATCCCAAAGCCAAAGACATCAGTTTTATCAGAAGATTGGCCTGTTGAGAGGTACTCTGGTGCTATATGGCCTACAGTGCCTCGAACTGCTGTAGTCACATGAGAGTCCTTGTGATCTAACAGTTTAGCTAACCCAAAATCGCCAACCACAGCTTCACAGTACTCATCGAGCAATATATTTGCGGCCTTCACATCCCTATGAATAATCTTGGGATCACACTGCTCATGTAGGTATGCCAACCCTCTTGCGGCTCCCAAAGCTATCCTCTTCCTTGTGCTCCACTCTAAAGCAGGCTTCACTGCACCAACCAGAAGAATAGAGCACATTCTTCAATCTACCTCAACACATATAGATATAGAAAGATGCTATATATGCATTTTTTCTCTCAAAGTTGGATGTTGATGAATAGTCTCTTTGAATGAACAGTACCTTCTACAAGACTTGAATACTGATAATGGGCCCCACAATTTTTCTTAGAAATTTATCCTCCAAGCTCTGGACCTTTACATTTTTCCCCCTAATGTGATGATAATGGGGCCCCACATTTTTTGGATCTTGTAGACAGATTGTAGTAAGGAGTTCAAACAATAAGGGGATAACATCAAGCATTATTTTGTTGAACCAGATAAGCATAACAATATCTTATTAAACTATAGTGAAAGGGGCTTTGGTTGTTTAAGTATAAGGTCTTAAGTTTGAATTCATATGAATGCAGTAAACTTCTTTGAGACAGTTATCCTTAATGACCCTAACTATGCTTGAATCTAACTCAGGTTGGATAGCCATATAAAAAAAAAAAAAAAACCCTACTTGTAATTTCAGACAGTTAATACCTATCCCTGCCCTTTAAATCTAAAGATTAGAACTCTGAGCTGAAGTTGGTAATACCTTTGAGACGAGAAGCAACACTACCGTTGGACATGAAGGGATAAACGAGGAGTCTCTCTGTAGGAGTGATGCAGCATCCATAGAGACGAAGCAAGTTGCGATGTACAGCAAGGCTTATCATCTCCACTTCAGTCTGAAACTGAGTCTCCCCAGTAATGGCACTTCCATCTCTAAGCCTTTTCACTGCTAGGACCCCACCGTCTGAAAGATAGCCTTTGTACACATTCCCATATCCTCCTTTGCCAATCAGGTTCTTGCTGCTGAACTTGTTCGTGGCGACCTCGAGTTCTCTTATGTGGAACTTTCTCAAGTTTCCAAGCCGCACATCTTCTCGCATTTGTTCTGAGTTCATCATCAGAGACATCCATGAACAGAACTTGTTATGATATGTGGGACTAAGCTTTTTTTTTCCTGTTATTTTGAAATGCAGATTATGATGATAATTCACTAACCATTGATGTCGAAGAAAACTTGTTTGCTTGATCTTTGTCTCCACCAGAGGAAGCCGAACACCAGAGTTAGTATGCAGACACAGCTTACTGTTAAAGCAATTGCCAGCACAAGTGTGTGATTCTTTGGTTTAATGGTGGCTGCTGAACCTGGGGTAGCATTTCAAGCAACTGTATTAGTATGTAAAGAATATATTTCATTCGGTACAAATTTTCCATTCTTTTTTCCTTTTTTAGTGAACTCAAATTTTCCGTTCTTTCAATATTTTTTTCCAAATAATATATTTCTACATTTTTTACAGGGTCAATTTTTTTGTAGGTTTTTAAATTTTTTCAGCTTGTTTTTGTTAAGCTCAAACGCTGTCCAATTTTCTAAAAACTGCTCCAATTCCATGTCTAATTTAAAGTTCCGGTTCAATGGCGGTCAATTATGTTCTAACCCAAGTCAACTATAAAAACTAGTGAGTCCGTTTGTTAGTAACACCGGTTCTTTAATCATTGCTTATAAGTTAAACTTGTCTTTATACAGTACAAATTTTCTGTTATTTCATTATTTTGTTTTGCATATTATTTTTCTTCCTATTTTGATGAGTTTTAAATGTTGTAAAAATAAGTATAATATTTCAAAATTGTTTAAATAATTACAAGAAAGATATGTATTTTAAAAAAAGAAATTTGTATATATATAATTACAAAAAGGTTTACAAAAGGTAAAGAAAAAATTACAATAATATATCTTAAGTTTTGCTTAAATTACAAATGATTCTCTTTTATCTACAACACCTACATAAATTTATCTCGAAAACAAAAGATAAATTATGAAACTTTAGTCTTCAACTGAATTTTACAGAAAGTACATCAACTTTTCTCTTCTTCTTCTTCTTCTTTTTTTAATTATGCGTATTTTAAAAAATATGTGTAATTCCAATAAAATTCAAGTAGATTTGTAAAATTTACTCTTCCATTCAGAGAAAATATGTTTATAAACAAAAGAAATAATTCAAAGATGAAAATCAAGAGGAATCAGAAGCAAATATGAAAAAGATCTGCAATATTCAGAAACTTTGATTACCTTGAGAGTTATTAAAATTAGTTGAAAGTTGTGTTGTTCTGAAGCAATGTCGGTCAGTTCCAGGGGCACAAATCTGGGGATTTCCTACAATACTGTTTCAAGAAATGTAAAGTATTTACTAAATAATTATCAGATACTATATTCTTCACTTAATGTGAGAAAATAATTACAGTTCAGAATCTCAAGTTAAAGATATTTGTATTTTTCTGTCCTCTTTGAATAATATTTTGTCCCAGGGTCATCTTTAACTCCGAGATCTTCAACTGTAATTTTCCCAGGAAACAAAAGTTGAAAGTGAAAAAAATCTGATAAAAAAACAAAAGGCCTAAAGTAGCAGGTTAATTACTTGAATGTTTTTGCATTTATTGTAGGTAGAGGTCCACTCAAGTTATTATAAGATATATCCCTGTGCAAAAAGCTCAGTAGTAGATAAAATAATAATCAGAAATGAAAATGATGAAGGAGATTATATGTAGGACAAAAAAGAAAAAATTAATCTACAAATCTTTATAATTTTATCTAATTTTTAATTAAGTTTCCTAAGTTTTTCTTGTTTATCACGTCATTATAATTTTGCTTGATTTTTAATTAAACCCTATAGCTTTTTTTTTCCTTACTTTTTATTAGTCACTAAAAACTACATGACGTGATTAAAAATCTAGTAAAACTATAAGGACTTAATACAAAAAAGGAAAAGTCTTAGGAAAATTGGAAAGAAGCCCCCATTGAAAAATTTGTAAAGTACCAATTCTTTCTATACATAAATCAATGTATTCTGTGTGTACAAAATTTGTCTTTGGTAAGGACCTAAATCAATGTTGATACTTTGTGTACAAAATTTGCAAAATACCAATTTTTTCTATGTATAAAAATTTAATAGGTCTTTCTCATCAATCGAATTTTTAATGAGGGACGTTTCCGCATTTTTTCCAAAAAAAATACGGGATATAATTAAAATAAGATGAAACTACAAAAATATGAGAAAAGCCAAAAAAAAACTATAATAACCTGATTAAAAATTATTAAAAATTAAGTGCAATTATAATGATTAGTAGATTAAATTTTCAAAAAAAAAAAAAAAAGATTTTGGAAAATATAACACTATGGTAAAGAAGGGTTGAAGATACTTACATAATAGCAAGCTGGGTCATGTTAGCCAAAGAGGAAGGTATTGGTCCTTTAAGACTATTATTGTTCAGTCTCCTGATTACAGTTCAAATTTCAATGATCAGATTCTATAATAGGAGAGGAGATTATATATGAGAAAAATTTCTCATGAATATAAATCATGCTTCTTCTTCAAACTTACAGATAATTGAGACTTTTCATGTGGGAGAGACTCTCTGGAAGTTGACCAGTGAAAGAATTATGAGAAAGATCAAGAGTCTGAAGCTTTTGCAGCATCCCAATCTCAGAAGGAATTGTTCCTGATATATTATTCCCTTGCAGGGTCCTGCCAAAAAAAAAAAGTTTAAATACATAATAATAAACTTAAAACAAAAAAAAAACGATCTTGTTATGATAATTAATAAGATCAACCCCATGAAGAAGATTTTACTCACAGAGTCCTGAGATTGGTTAAGTTGCTAATGCTTGGGGAAAGAGAACCAGAAAAGTTTTGGCTTGGAAATTGCCTAAGAAGAGGAAAGAAGAAAGAATTAAAAGAAAGTGAAATTAAGAAATCAAAGTTGAAAGAAGAATGTAAATTAACTTACAGGGTATTCACAGAACTATCGTCAGGAGAGCAAGATACAAAAGCCCAGTTACAAGGCTCAACTTCATACATATCCCAGTTATGAAGGGCATTGTTAGGATCCTTTAAAGAACTTTTAATTCCTATAAGAGCTTGCACTGTATATATGAATACATAATAGCACAGAGGAATTAGTTTTATATGGTTTATGATTTAATAGAATTCTCAGATATATGAGAAAAGTTCTCATTACCTTCATTGTTGATACCTTTGGAAGAAAGCAAACCAGATACTGAAGAAGTGCAGAAGAAGATGATGATGAAGAAGAAAGCTAAAATAGAGAAAGAAAAATCTTCTCTTCTTTGCATATTGATGGATCAGAATCAAAGAGGGGTTCAAAGAAAAGTAAAGAGAAAGAAGGTTTTGATGATTGATAAAGCTAAGTCAGATCAAAATGAAACAGTATACTTGGTTCTTGTTCATATCAGAAAGAGGAATCACAAGCATGCTTCATGTTTTTGTACCAGAAGCAAAACTGAGCCACGACCAATAGAACTAATTAAAATGATTCCTGTAATGAATTTTTCAAAGTGATGTAATTAACAGACAAGAAGTTTGTTAATTATACAAAATGAAGGGAAAGAACATATGAAAGTGGAGCCACACGTATGAAAGATGATTGAAAAAGAAAGTTCCTTCAATCATGGATTGGCGCAGAAAATAAAAGGGGTTATTCTGTTTCATGAAATGTCAAAATATATGGTAAAAAGTTGCATGCTGATTTGTTTAATTATCTGTAACAAAATAAGTCAAAGAGCCAATGACTTTATAATTAGTTTAATAATATGAAAACTCTGTTAAAAAATATATATATATATAAATAGGAGCTTAAGAGTTTAATTCTATTTATAATTTTTTTTTTTAAAAAGTAGGTCCGAGAAGATAAAGAACACTTTAGTTTGTGATTCTAATTCCCTCAAGTTGTCTCCAATTCAGAAGTTCAACAGAACGGTAATAAACTAACGAAAAACATCATGCTTTTAAAAGCAAAAGTTATTCTCTCTCTTCCCCACAAGCTGCTTATAAGTCAACACTTTTTAACACCACCACTAGAAATGAGAAAATTAATTGAGCCTATTTTATCTCAAAAGAGAAGTAAGTTTGGGCTAATAAAATATCAGTTTTAGCCCACTTTTTTTTTAAATTATTAATTTATTATTTATTTTATTTAAATATTATTTTAAATATTCTTATTATAGAATAATAGTAAAAATAATTATTTATTTGTTGATATATATTAAAATATTATAATTGATTAATATTATATTAGTTTTTATTTAGATTTATAGTTAAAAAATTTGAAATTTTTTTATAAAAAATAGGAAACATTAGCAATTTTTTATTATACTAATATAATATTAAAAAAATTTATTAGTATTTTAAAAATTTAAAAATAATTTTTTAAAAATATTAAAAAAAAAGTAACGGGCTGGGGGCGGGCTCGGGCTAGCATTTTGCTAGCCCATTGTGCAGCCCGCCCCTCCAACCCACAGGTTGACTACCCGTTTTACCAGTACTAACCACCACTAAATTGGTACCAAGTTGCGTTGAGTTTTTATTTTCTATATAAAACATGTTATTAGCACAAATTTAGTCCAATTTTTTTTTATATTTCTTCAATCCTTAATATAAGATATACTTAACAAATTTAGATAAATTAAAAAAATTATTTAATTATAAAAAATGAGACATAATATCTTTAAAATACTTCTGTACAATATTATATTATATATTGATTTATAAGTTTAGTAAATTAATTTAAAAAAAATAATAAATATTAAAAATAAAATAGTCTCGTGATATTATATTTAAAAATAAAATATAATTAGAGTATATAGTATATAGTATGATATATAGCAAACTCTAACAATAGACCCCAAGAGAGATGATTGCATGAGAACAAGATGAACCTGTTTGAGACTTTTGAAGAAATAGCATGTAATGTTATCATTAGAGTGTGCAACAGTGCATTTGCATGAATTCTAAAATGAGTCTCATATTTCATGACTTGTAAATACTCGTCTGTATAATATAAAATTTATTTTATAATGTAAATTATACTAGAATCTAAATCTCATATTTAGAACCAGAAGAATATTAAATATATTTACAAATTTAATAAATAAATATATATATGGATTGATTATAATTATAAGTGGCTAAGCCCTGCAATAATAAATCATTGAACATTTAAGAAGATCATTCCAACTAAAACCAAATCATTTTGTCACTTTTGCAGAAATATGCTGTCTTTTCCCTCCCTATCACCTGACTCTACTCTTCAATGGTTGGCCTTGAGATCTATATTCTCTCCCTCCCTTTGATATCCCATTAAAACCCTATTATTATTGTTGGCCCCTATAAGAAAGGATAGATCAAAGTGATATGTTTATGTGAGGTAATGCTTTCAATATATATTAAAAGACAACCTAGTACATCATGCTCTTACTAGTTGAAGTCTAAGGAGAAATAGATGTATCTGATAAAAAATCCATGTAATTGGGGAGATTAGTTTTGAGATTTGAATATATAACCTCCATATTATATGGCAGCAATCTTACTATTCGCCCGAGGTCACCTCATCATGATTTTAATATAGGAGTGAAAATTAATTGTTATGCTTCACTGAACCTGGCATATAATGTATGAGTCAGTGATAGGAACGAGAGGGCCTACCTACATTGACCAGTTCTGAAGAATCCCACCATGAAATGATAATGCTTTATATATCATTCAGACTGATCAGTGATATATATATATATAAGAAAATAAGAAGACAAACATAAAACTTCCAAAGTTGTGAAGACTTGAATATCTCTTTCATTCCCCACACTGTTCCCTGAAATGCACTCATATCTCCCCAAATCACTGAATGATATCTCTTACCCTTCTTAACTTTCTCATACACGACACTCTTGTACTTACAATGCACAGATATTATTCATCATGATATCTACATATCATCTTGTTTTCGAACACACACACACACACTCGCTCCAATTCTAAATACAGGGCAGCTTCTTAAAGTAATGTTTGGTCTAAAATGTAGGTCATCTTGTAATGTGAACTACTTTTTTCCAACTCTATCATTGGCTTGTAAAATGTGAGTTACATAATATGTTCAAGGAACTACACCATTAACATAGTTAATAATGATAAAATTAAAAGATTTTTTTTTAAAAAATCTCGTCTATTATAAAGTTTATTGTCAAAAGGTATTTAAAGGCTCAAGTCTTTGAGCGAGTGTAACTTTTTTTAATTATGTATAAATACCTTTTTGCACATTGTTAAAAATATGTTGCACATGCTAAAGATAAGTCGCATATTAAAGACAAACTTCGGTACTATTAAGTAATAAATTTTACAATGGGAGATTTTTATACAAAAAATAAAAGTAAAACAATTGACTTTTTTTGAAAGAATGAAAATTAAAACAAAATTTTCATAACATATATTTATCCCTCCAATCTTAATTATAAGAGTTTATCGACTTTTTTGGATAGATCTATGAAGCTAAATAAATCATTTAATTATGATCAAATCAAACCCCTCAAGATATATTCATATTATATAATCTCTAATCTATCTAAATTAGTTAATTAGCTCTTATATTAATTCTAATTAACTTATATATTTAAATTTTTAGATCTATATAAAAAATCAATTAATTTTTATATTTAAAACAAGAGGTAGTATTTAGGATTGAAGGGTATGTGTATGTGGATATTAGAATCCAAATTTTGTGCTTTTCATTTATCTGCTTTCCCCCTGTTGATATCACACAGTCTTACAATTATTTAAAAAAGAACAATTATACGCATTCTGCCAATAAGGTCAAAATAATGAATAAATTCTCCACCAAGATCCATACTTTTATATATATGTATAATATATATATATATATATATATATATATATAAAGAAAATGTTTGGTTACAGCATATTGACATTCCGTTTATATTCCTCAAACCACTACTTATTTCTTTAATTTATTTTATCTTCATTGGAAAAATGTTAGTGAGACTTTCAATTATTTCCAATCGTTCAATGTGGCTTTAGATTCTTACTAAATTATTAAATAATAATTCGTTACATAAACTATAAGGTCCAGCCATAATTTAAAACTAAATTATTTTGTAATCCAGTGACATAAAACCTTCAATATAAATAGGAGGTCAAATGTTGGATTTTGTTTGTAACTTTATATATTGGAGTCTACCCTTATAAAAAAAAATAACAATAAATTTCTTTTTAGCGCGAATATTAATAAAGTGAAGAAGAAAAAATGTCTAGTTACAATTTACCAACCACCATAACCACTTATTGAGCTACCACAAACCACCACAACACACTAGGAAACATGCTCTATATACTTTATATACCACCTCCTATATCAAATATAAGGCATTTGTGAGAGTATATATTGTGGTAGTTCAAAATATCACTATTTGAGTTAATTATTAAATATCTTTTCATATGATGCCTCTCGTTAAATTTGGTACTTACAAAGAGGATTAATTAAGATTAAATATGAAAAAAAATTATGTATTTAAATAATTTTAACAAAATTTTATTAGTATATTGTAATGTAGATATTTAGCCTTATATTTAACAATGAATACCGATCATATTATTTTTTTTCTAGGTATAGGTGTCATTCTGCTAGACTTAATTCCGGTTAGTTACAGATTATATTATGTGATAATGGTGACTCAGCCTTCTTCAATAAAAGCTTACCCTTATATGGGCTTGGGCTCAATGTATTCTCTTGTGGGCTTTAGGCCTTTGCCTTCTATATAGTTCCTATTCTCGTGCTCACTTCCTTAATCCACATAGATATCACCCTGCTTTTTCTATGTAAAAGATAATTTTTCAGTAAAATTTAGGCATTTTATCCCTTGGTCGATAATTAAAGAGTAGTCCTCCCAATATATAGAGATGACCAAAGTAAATTTTGTCTCTCTTGATAAAATATTTTTTATACATACAATATAGTTTAAAATAAGAACTTGAGATAGCCCAATGAAGCCCCATCTAAGACTAAAACATACATTAAACGAACCAGACCCAACTGTAACACTACGGACATCGAAACAAACAACCCATACACCACCACCAAGATAGAAACAGGGCTAAGATTCTGATAAAACCAAAATGCCAACAAAAGCCATGAAGCGTTACCCAAAGTTAGCAGCTTCAAACCAGCGTCGGCATTGCAAGCCTAAATGGTACATTTGGTAGAATGAAAGAAATTAGAAAAAGAAATGAAAATAGAATTAAATTAGAAATAAATTTTAAAAGTTTGTTTGGTATGATATAAATAAATGTGAAATTGATATATATTTATTTATAACTTAAGGTAAAATAATCTAAAATATTTTTTTATAACTTAGGAAGGGTAAAAGTTATTTAGAAATTTTAAAATTAGGATAAAATAGTCCAAAAAATTTTATTTTCACTCCCATCATCTCAATTCCTAATTTTTTTAATAGAACTAAAATAGTCTAAATTGTTAGAAGTAAAAGTAGCTTCCATCGTAATAAATGAGGAAAGTGAAAAATAAAGCAAATTACACAAATAGAAATAAACATTTTCATATTAAATTATTGAAATGATGAGCATGTACATAAATATTCTTCATCTTTTAAATTTATGGTTGATGATGTTATAAATGCCATTATGTTATATATATATATATATATATATATATTCTAAAATAATTTAAGTGAAATTATGTAAAATATGAGTTATGCAATATGTAGGTTTAAAAGTGAGTTATATGAGTCAGATTTACGTGTTAAATTATTGACATTGTTCGATACTTTGTGGGCCCATAAAAGGACAAAGATATAGTATTTTATTCTTTATCTGTATGTCTATATATATCGTCTGGTCATATGTTGAAGTAATTGTTAGTATGTATAACCCCTTTAAAATAAATAATTATATTTATTTAGAAAAATATTTTATTAAATTATAGTTTAAAATTAAAATTTTATATAAGTTACTGAGAATAATTTTTAGAATAGTAAAAAATTTATACATTATTCAATTTCTATTTTACCTATATTTTTTTCACACTATTTCTCATCTCTTATATTTTTAATAAAATCATACTTTTTTTAGTAATTTATTAATAACAAAAGTTCTTCTGATATTAACTATCTAAACACTTATTTATTTAGAATTATTTTTTTTATAAATTATTTTCTAAAAATTATTTAAAATTTTTTTTATAAGGCTTTTTTCTAAAATCTATCTAAATCAGCCCATAAAAATAATTGTAGAGGGAAATACTAGCCACTTCTTCATTCCATGGAAGCCATATTTCAAGGTCCCGTGTCTGTTTCAGTTTCGAGAGCTACTGTCCCTAATCACCAAACGGGACCTATGCAATAGAGCTTTTAATCTTGGGTTTATAAAAAAAATCACTTTTGATAGTAGCCAATAGTAACAGTAAAAAATGATTATGATTAAAGTAGGAACTACGTTTAATAGTATAGTGCTTCCTTGTCCCTATTTATAAGGTGCTATCAACTGAATTAAATTGTTGAAGAAAATAGTTAACATGAGTTAATATTTTTAAATATGCTAAATTGATAAAGGAAATAGAGTAATAATGAGAAAATGATGAAAGAGAATGCATAGAAAAATTGGTAAAAAATATTTATTATTTAGAAAAAGTCAAAGAGAACTATGTAAAATAAGACGGATCATTTTAAAGAAAATAACTTTATAAATAGAAATGGAGGGAGTATATCTTGTTTCTTTCACTACTACAAAAAGGGCTTTCTAAAACCCTATTTCTAAACCGATTCTTACAGAGATGAAATATTTATATCAGATGCAAATGTGACAGGTGTAAAAGAAAATTACTATACCACATACCTTCATAGCCGGTTTAAAATAATATTTCTACACCGATTACCTTGAGTTTTGGTTTAGAAAATTTCTTTTTACACCAAATGCCTAACGTCCAATGTTAGAAAGAACACATCTAAACCAGTTGCTTGTAGGTCTAGTTTAGATATTTTCTTTTTACACCAGATGTCTATTTCATCTAGTGTAGATTATTTTCATTCTCTTGTGACTCTTTAGTTTCTTGTGTATCATTTCCCTCTTCTTTATATCACTTCTTTAGAAAATTCATCTCTCCTTTTTTATTTCCAACGTTTATAGTCATTATGATAGAAAATCAATTGCATTCTTCTATATTCTTTTCTGAAACTATGTTTTCCTCAACCTTAATATATACCTTTCCTCAGTACTTTCTATCTCACTTTATCTCTGTTTTCTTTTCTTTTCTTCTATCTGAACCCTTCAATAGCTTCTTCCTCACGCACACCTCCTTCTTCGCTGCACAAGAGAAACAAACGATTTTGATGACAAGCATCATGTCTCTCACCCTTCAATTCCTTCTCCTCCTCCCCTGGTTCTTACTCTGCTCAAGTGCCTTGAAGAATTTATCCTGCTCTTCCATGGCCTGGAGAACTCGGTGGAAGAATTGACTTTGATCCTTCTAGTCTTCTTTCTCCCCTATCTCCAGTATGTCGCGAAGATAAATAGTTATATGCTCACCAAACAAGGAGCGGATCATATACAAGTGATGATGCTCATATGATTGCAGAAAAAATTGTAAGTACTACTTATATTATTGTATTTTAGTAGATTGATTAGATTATTACTTATGTTTATTCTTTATATGTTATAGACCGATCTTAAACAATAATAGGCCCAGGGATCCTTCAAGTCAGAGGGAAGTAATGATATCTTGACTGTTGCTACGGGCAAACAAGAGCATAAAGGCCGTGTCAGGAGAGTTGGAGGAGGTGTGGGTGTAAGAGATTACTTTGGAGCATCTCCACGATATTCCTCACATGTGGTGCCGAGGGCAGAGTTAGAATTGTTATTGGCCATTGTGAGGGCGAAGGCTAGGACGGAGGTAGAAGCTTTACTTGATGCACGATTACAAGCGGGGTTGGCAAAGTTCAAGGAAAAAATGTTGTCCATGATGGCATCAAGGTAATAGGAGCCAAGTGCCCCCATACAGTGTGCACTCACCTGTAGCCCATCATAGTACTAAAGGGAGTTGTTACATTGCCGGGCTGGTATAAGAGGATCATACAGATCCAGATGCTAAACCTTGTGATCTATATATAGAGGATACTCTTAGACGGTTAATGGCACATGGTTCTATCCACAGCTTAGGAGCAACTGTCTACCACATCCAAATTCAGGACGATCAATTAAGGGTGAGACATGGTAATTGAAGATGCTCCTATCCCAATTCCTACTGATGAGGTGAAGACAGTGAGTCAGGCAAAGCATTTTATTTTAAATCACATCGCATCATCCCCGAGCCAACTTCTAACTCTTCCTCATAGCCAGATCCACCTCCTACTTTGAGTGCTATACAACGTGTGATCCTATTGGCATTTGACAAAACGTTCCATTTGGATTCGTTGCCTATGGATTAAATTGTGGACGACATGGGGCATCGGCCTTTCTTGATTGTATCGATGTGGCGTCTCTTATCACTCCTGAGGATTAACTAACCGTCTTATGCATCCAAATATTTTTTATGTAAGTCTAATTTAAATGTAAATATATATAATAAAAATTTCAACTCCTATAACTAACGTCGTGTTTGCATTAATTGTATGTACATGCAAGCTGAGTTAGTTTCTAAAACAAACAACGTAACTTTGGATTCCTATACCCAATTCAGGTTTATACAAAAGGGATCTCTCAAGTTTTAAGACTTCAATATATTTCTAGGAGGTTCGGTGAAATCGATATTGATTGTTTCTTTGCACCATATATGCATGAGTAAAAATAATAATATTTCATTTTATTTCATACTACTTTTGTATTTTTTTAATGATAATACTTATTCTTTTTAATTTTTATAGAAATCATTGGCAACTGGTCATCATATGTAAACATAGTTATAAAGTTATCTTCTTATGCTCCCTCCATTACAAGCCATCGAGTGATGTTAAGAAGATTATGAATTCGTGTGATCTTTGTAATAAATGAGTTACTAACTTTATAACTTTAGCTATAGAGCTACGAGGATGTTCGCAATTATAAATGGTCTTAAACACGCCAATAAATGAAGGACCTTGAATGGATCACACCAAAGGTAATAAAAGCAGTAAGTGTTAGACTCCATGTTTTGATGATGACAAATAATTTTGATCATATTAATATTATAGAATCAAAGGTAACCTAAAGAAAGCAACTTGTGCGGCTTATACATAGTTAGACACATGATTAATATTATTGTGTCAAATAGGATTGACCTGACTGAAAAGATAAAATTATATTTTTAATGATTTAATAATTTTTTTAATTTAATATATATTAATAATATCTTAATTTCTTTGATTTTAATTTGATATTTTCGATGTTTGATCAACCTGACTCATTTTCTGAACAAGATATTAAGGACTTACGTAATCGTTGGGTTGAATTTTTTGTTCAAAACTTTTGTTCTCAATAGTATTTATCTTTCAATACATTTTTTAATTTTCTGTTTAAATTGTTGCGCTTTTTGTATTGAATTTTGTTAAATGAATAATGAGCAATTGAATTCTGTCTCTGCCATCTTGAACTTTCTCTCCGTACTGTCTCTTTGATTTGTATATTTGGGCTGTTTATTTATAAAGTTTCAGGGGATGGGGTCATGAAATGGTGAACGGTCGTATTAAAAAAATAACTTTTAAATCAGACAACAAAATTCCAGTGTAGAAACAATATTTAAATTTGAGAGGTAATATTATAATATCTACACTAGTTATGTGCAGGGGAGGTGTAGAAAATTGATTCATCTACACTTGTCGTGCTCACAACCGATGTAGACAATGCATTCATCTACACCAGATGACCTCACAACCGGTGTAGATATTAGCACATTTTACATGGATGTCAAACAAGACCAATTTAAATGTTTTATTTTTCGTTTAGAAAATGAGCCTTTTACCCCTTATTTTCAGCCCGGTTTAGAAAAAGATTTCTTCTACACTAGTGTACCACCCGGTTTAAAAGGTAATACATTTTCTACACGGGCTATATCTACACCAGATCGTGGTCTAGCGTAGAATATTATTTTCAATCTATTTAGAAAGCATATTTTATAGTAGTGTTTCCTTCTTTCTTTGTTTCTTATATAAGAGTTTTCTTAATAAAAAAAATATGATATATCATTTCAATAACTTATATCATATTCCAAATGGGATTTGGTGCTTCTGCGTCTCCTTCTATTGCTCTTTGCAAGTACCCAATCTCCTAAATAATTTTTTTCCTTTTAATAATTAGATTCTACATGAAATTAATGATATTTTGATATCTTATAAGCTTAAAATGATATAGTTTCAAATTTTTATGATTTCTAAGGGAAAAATACTCTAAGAAATTGTGTAATTTTTTTAAAATAATTTGTAAAGAATTTAAAACCAAACTATTTGATACTCATAAAATATCAAAATGTAGGTAAGAATCTAATAATGAAAATAAAAAAGAAAAAACACTTGAGAAGTTGTGGTGTTTGAAAAGGCATATTAGAGGGAAGTATAATAGAGTCCCCAAAGTTAACGTTAGTTTGTTAATAATTAAAGTGACTTTGCTCCTTTTTTTTACTACATGTAGGGGAATACTCATCCATGGAAAAACTTTTGAGACGCCCACAACTCTTGATAAATTGAACCTTAATCCAAAGAATATTCCAGATAAATACTACCTCAATTTTAATTATAAAAAAATCAAATAATATGATAGTTAATTATAATCAAAGAACATTCTAGAGAAAATTCAATTTTTTGATAAATTAATAAAATTAAATAAATAAATTTATTATAACTAATATAAAAGTTAGCTAATTAATTTGAATAATTTAAGAAGTATTTAATATGAATTTATTATGAGGAGTTTGATTTAGTTATAATTAATTTATTTATTTAATTTTTTAATTTTTATTAAAAAAATTAACTAATACTTTTATAATTAAGATAAAGAGATACCAACATATCCAAGACTGAAGTCTATCCACAAGAGATTTGTTGAGCTAAGTTGGGCCCACTGAAGTCTATCGTCTGGCAAAAGTGTGAAAGCAATTGAAGAGAGAAACGTCAGCCATTTAACTTCATCTACATCATCGTTTTCCATCGTTAATGTCATTATCCTTCATGTACATCATCGTTTTCTATCGTAAAAATGATAAGTTACCGTTTAGCTTTTTAATTTTTTTTTCAGTTATTTATTATTTATAAACTATAATATATCATATAACAAAAATTGACTGTAGTCCTTCTTCATTTGTTATTTTATAATATATCAGAAGTTTGAGGAGCTTTAATAACAAAAACTTTCTAGATTTTAAACTATTTCGCAAGATCTGTAACTTCCTTTTTAGATCTTTAACTATTTTGTCAGATTTTTAACTTTTTAGTGAAACTAACTGTGTAGACAGATAGATCTTATTAGAAGGAGTTTGAAGAGATTTAATAGAAGAAGTTTATGAATCTTTAATTTCTTCACAATATCTTTGATTTCTTCTCTTTATATCTTGTCTGATACTTTTGATGATTGTGACCGAGGTAGCTGATGGTAGGTGTAAGTCGAGGAAAGCAAAACAAAAAAAATTAAGCAATTAAAGTGACTTTTTTAAAAATTGCCATGAAAAGTTACCTCAATTTAATGGCGGTTATAAAATTATTGTTAAAAGGTACATTTACAATAGCAGTAAAATTCACGGCACTACCAAAACTGTCATAAAAAGCTACTCTTAACCACTGTTATAAGTATTTCTTCTAGTATTTCTAGTAGTGAAAGTATAAAAATTGGAAGACAGGAATTAATCATTCATTTTTTTATATAAATTTATTTATAAAAAGAATTATTAATATTTTTTTCTAAAAATAATTTGCATATAAAAGTGAGGAAGTACTTTAAAATTCTTTTCATTTTGAACCTATGTGGCATATTCTTCCAGAAAATTTGCTGTAGAGTTCCAAGATACAAATCTAATTATCACAAAGTCTAATGAAATATTCAAATAATTTTAAAATTCCTAGGGACTTAATTATGAGAAACTTTAATTATGCAGTTACAAAATTACCCTAATAAAGTTTAAATATGTATGTAAGTACTCCTCTAGTCCTTAATATATATATGATCTATTTAACTAATTTAATGAGATTAAAAAAATTAGTTAATATGGTATGTTTTCTCTAAACTACTATAATAATTTTTCTTAACTCTTTTCCTCCCTCGTTTACTTGATTATTGTTGAGGGAAGGGAGTGCCAATAAGAATAATCTAAAAAAAATTAATAAATATAAGAAAGAAGTCTTATATTTAGAATAAATATTAACTCCCTCATTATATGTATTATGATTATCACACCATGTAAATAATGTAACTTTGAACTAGAGCTGAAAATATGGTCAGGTTAATTAAAGGGATTGGCCTTGACATTTTCTTGGCTGGGTTGAGTTGAAAAACAAAGCTAGACAAATAGAAACGTACAAATATTTTTATATTAAATTACGTAAATGATGAACACGGACATACATGAATATGCTTTGTCTATGGTAGATGATGTTATCAATGCCATTATGTTATTTTTTTTAAAAATATGATTTATATTAAATTATGAAAATTATAGGTTTACAAGTTATATGAGTCGGATTTACGCGTTGATTATTTAATACTTTGTTGGCCCCAAAGAGATAGTATTTTATTCCTCATGATCTCTGTGTTTGTAAATATCATCTGGTTACTAATATGTTAAAACAATTGCATTATGCAAAAGCAAGTTAGAGGGAAAACACCAGCCACTTCATCCCATGGAAGCCGTACGAGTGATCTCCACAACTCTAATCAGAGCACGAAGCTACCTTAAAAATGGCGACTCTCCTGATCAAATCTATCTGAATCCATGGGATCTTCAATATCTAGTAATTGGGTATGCTCAAAAGGGACTTCTCTTTCACAAACCCACCTCATCATCATCATCATCTTCTTCAATACACAGAGAAACAGTGATCCAGCACTTGAAGGACTCGCTTTCTTCCACACTCGACTTCTTCCTTCCGCTCGCCGGCCGTTTTGTTGTCGTCTCCCATGGCGGCGGCGATGATGACAAGTTCTCCGTCTTCATCACTTGTAACAACGCCGGAGTAAGCTTTGTTCATGCCATAGCAGAGGACACTGCAATTGCCGACATCCTTGAACCCACTTTTGTTCCTCCAATTGTCTCTTCCTTCTTTCCACCAGGTAATATCAAGAACTTCGAAGGAACTCGTGTCCCATTAATGGCGATTCAAGTCACAGAGCTTGTGGATGGCATCTTCATGGCTTGTTCCATGAATCATTGTCTTGCTGATGTGAAGCCGTATTGGAATTTCTTGAACGCATGGGCTCAGATCTCTCGAAATGCTCTAAACCGCATAGCCCCAAATTCGAAGCTCGCTTCCTTTGAACGATGGTTTCCTCATGCTAATATTAAGCGCCCCATCACAGTACCGTTAAGAGAAATAATGGAGAATCATGTTAAGGAGTCGACGAATTCAATTCAATCACCTCCTTTTTCAAGGAGGATCTTTCACTTCAAAAGGGAAAAAATTGCTGAACTCAAAGCAAAAGCTAATTCGGAGGTAAAAGATAGTGTTATCAGCAATAAAATCTCCTCCTTGCAAGCTGTTTTAGCCCATGTTTGGAGGTCCGTGACCAGAAATCAGAATCTTGACCTAGAAGAAGAAGTCACTTACAGATTCCTCATATCTGCTAGATCTAGAGTTTCTCACCCACCAATTCCAGATGACTATTTTGGAATCACCATGCAATTCGCTTCTGTGACTATGAAAGTTAGGGAGTTAGTGGGAGATGGAGGCCTTGGGAAGTTTGCTGGGCAGATGAACAAGACAATCTTATCATGCACAGAAGAGAAGATCAAGAGCGACTTTGAAGCTTGGGCTTGGGAACGAAATCCAATAATTGGTGCACAACATGCCGCAATTGGAAAAATAATGATAACTAGCAGCTCCCCGAGAACTAACTTTCATAAAATTGACTTCGGCTGGGGAAGGCCGGTGGCGGTTCGCGACGGACCAGCCAATGTAAAGCATTGGAAGCTCGCGGCTGATGCCGGAGCAGAAGAAGGTAGCTTCGACGTTGAGCTGTGTGCCTCCCATGAAATACTGGAAGCTTTGGGAAGAGACCCTAAGTTCATGCATGCCGTGGAATCACCGTTGCTGCTGGCGGAGTTATCAACATCATGTAAAGAAGCACGGAGTCGAATATGACATATTGAGCATCTGTGTTTTCCTACGTGGTGTTATAATCCGAACTCCGGTCAATTGGTGAGATCGGTGAACTGTTGAATCTTAATTTTATCAAGATTTTATATATTTTTTATTTTATTGAACCTAGAACGACGGTGTTTTGAATTTAAAATAAAATACCAATATATTATATTTGTATTTTAATAGTTTTGTTTTGTTGAATTTTAACTCGATTTTCCAAATTTATTGATAACCTTGTAGATTTCATAATTCATATAATAAAATAAGGTTATTAATATATTGAACTATATGATGATAAAAATATAATGAATATCTTAATTTTATCGCAAGAGAATTTTTTTCACCCATTATTATTCAACTTTTCTTCAAAGCCGATAATCAATAGACCATTATCCTCATATCAAACCAACATGACACAAGTACGTGCAAAAGAATTTATTTATTTATTTATTTATTTCATGTGCATAAACTCTCCATTGCAAGCTCCGTCTCTATTGCTTCTCTATTTAAATAAAATGACTGCCATTTTGTTATAAGATGAAATCTCAACTATTAATCTTAATATCTAATATTAACCGTTGCTTGAGTTAATTACTTAGAAAAAAGAGACTCAGATTTGAAACTCAACCATTTATAACATAACATCATGCTTTTATTTAAATGGAGGGAAGCAATGGACAGAAGCCACAATGGAGAGGTTCACGATTCAAGTGGAAAATTGAATAATTAATAACATTATGTTTTAGGTAAAAAATATATAACTGCAATGTGTCGGTGCAAAATATTATGAATGTATCACATGATGTGAATCTGATTCTTCTATAGTTTGGTCATTGTTTTTAATTTATTTTGTCGGCCACCTCCCCACACACTATCCTTTTCCTCTTTTTGTCTTTCATATATGGTCTTTATTTTTTTTAATAGTTATTCTCTTTTTAGAATTAATCATTTCTGAGATATTATCAGATATTAAATATAGACACTTCTTTAGTAGAGATTCAAATTTTGATTCGTCTAAACTCAATTCTCGCTGGTCATATATGCTAATTTCTTCATGTAATAATCACCAAGCATGGATTTGATGGGACTGAATACTCGGGCATGGAGCTAAATTAATATTGGAGTAGTTTGGTTTGATATGCTTAACTTGGATTTCTTCCCTCTTTAATTTTCTGGTTTAATTTTAGGCTCTTTCATTTCTACTGATTGGATTGATAATTGTGTGTGGAATTAGCTTTCAAATTCATTGATCTAATACACATAGCTCTTGTGATAATGAAACTGAGGAGTTAGCTAGTATAATCATTTTAGTTTTTTAAAGCCATTGATCTAATTCGGTTATTTATACAACCTCTCGCCCTAAATAATATGAGGAAGATAAAATATTTATTTTAATTTTAAATATAAGATCTTAATTTATATCGTAAAGAATTTATATGTGAAGATTAAAAAATTTTAAGATTTATTCGGTACATTTTTATAAACAATATACCACATATGATATTGTAAATAATGATATGTCGAAATAAAAAGCTTATGTGGCATGGATAAGACGAAATTTTGTATTTATGTTAGTGAAGGGGTAAAATTGTACTAATTTAAATATTTTAAGTTGCTGATTGCATATATAAAATTAGTTCATTTTAAGGTGCTTATTGTATATCTAAAACGAGTTTAGCGTATTAAATGTACCTTTGTTTAAATATTTTTTTTTAAAATGAAATATAAACAATAAATAAATGGTAGCATTTTCTATACAAAATGCCTCTAGATAGGCGCTACTAAAATTAGCATTTGTAGTAGCGTTGGCTGAAGCGAAAGGGTTTTATAAATGACATCCTAACAAAATAAAAAAACTTATAAAAGCTAAAAGTGATAAAATAGAATAAAATATTTACAATTAAACTAAATATTCTATCACTGTCATCCAAGTATCAACTATGTACATTTTTCTATTATATGTATCCCTAAATATTTATAAATTCATAAAAAATATAAAAAATTTTAATAAAATATGCTAAAATGATATGAATTTCACAAGATCAACCATTTTTTTAAGATTGATAAATTAATTATTTACCTTTTATATTAACGACAGAATAGCGTATTTTATAAAAAGGATAGGAGAAAATATTGCCTGCGATGTACAGGAGTCAGCTTTGTTTGTGCCACTGGAGAAACACGACAATCGCGGGCCCCACAATAATTTCAAAAGCAACTTCGGCAATAATTTACTCCTTTTTCTTTTGACCTCTTCTTCTTGTTTTATTTTTGTAAAGCAAGCATTGTTTACGATTTTCATGATATTAAGAAAATTAATTAAAAATAGGTCAATATTAAAAAATTTTGAGACCTTTTAAAACTACCTTTAATCTATATATAATTTATTGGAGTGGGTAGGGAGGTTGGAAAACTCGTTAATTAAGCTATAAAATATCATTCAATTATTTGGGGGCTCTTCATTATTTATGGAACATATCCGGTCCCATTTGCTTCTCTGGCCAGACGCGATGTCACTCTCTATGGGTTCATCTCCATTAATAATACTAAAACATAAGAATTAAAAAAATTAAATTTTATTAAATTAATTAGCTTTATTAACAATTTTTTAATATTATCCCTGTTTAATATACATGAGAATAAAGTCTATATAAAAATAAATAAATAATATAATTATATATTTGTATAAAAATTTAATGATATAACTAAAATAAATTTTTCCCTCTGCCTTTTAAATAGAATAGGAGGAGTATCTCTTAGCTGTGCCCATTAATCACCCACGTAATTTGGGATATCAAACACACCTATCTCGAAAATAATTAATCCCCAATCACGTGGATGAAAATTTTTAATGTCTTGCTCTCCCATAAAAGGTCAAAAAATATTACTGAAGCAATTGTAGAGGGAAACAGCGCCACTTCATTCCATGGAAGCCTTCCGAGTGATCTCCACAACCACAGTTCGAGCTCGAAGCCATGTTAACATTGGCGACTCACCGCAACTAATTGACCTGAATCCATGGGATATTCAGTATTTACTGCTTGAATATGCTCAAAAGGGGCTTCTTTTTCACAAACCCACCTCATCTTCATCGTTCAAAAACACAGAGACGGCGATCCAGCACCTGAAGGACTCGCTTTCTTCGGCCCTCGACTTCTAGTCTTCTACCCACCCCTCGCCGGCCGTCTTGCCATCATCCCCAACGACGACGATGACACCTCCTCCTCCGTCTTCATCACTTGCAACAATGCCGGAGTAAGCTTTGCTCATACCATTGCAGAAAATACTACAATGGCAGACATTGTTGAACCCACTTATGTTCCTCAGATTCTCTACTCTTTCTTCCCAACTGGAAATTTCAAGAACTTTGAAGGAACTCGTGTCCCATTAATGGCGGTTCAAGTCACAGAGTTAGTGGATGGCATCTTCGTCGCTTACTCGACAAACCATTGTCTTGTTGATGTGAAGCCGGCTTGGAATTTCTGGAATGCCTGGGCAGAGATCTCCAGAAATGGTTTGAATCACATAGGATTCGATTCAAAGCTCGCTACATTCGAAAGATGGTTTCCTAATGGTAACATTGAACGCCCCATACGAATTCCATTTAAAGAAATAATGGAGAATTATAGTAAGGCGTCCTCTTATTCGATCTAGACACCTTCGTTATCTAGGACAACCTTTCCCTTTAGAAGGGAAAAAATTGCAGAACTCGAAGCAAAAGCTAAGTCAGAGGTAGAAGATGGTGTCATCAGAAACAAAATCTCCTGCTTGCAAGCTGTTCTTGGCCATGTTTGGAGGTCTGTGATCAGAAATCAGAATCTTGAACCAGAAGAGGAAGTCATTTATAGAATCCTCGTATCTGCTAGAACGAGAGTTACTAATCCCCCAATTCCAGAAGACTATTTTGGACCCACCGTGCAATTCACTACTGTGACGATGAAAGTGAGGGAGTTGGTGGGAGATGGAGGCCTTGGGAAGTTTGTTTTGGAGATGAACGAGGCAATCTCATCATGCACAGAAGAGAGGATGAAGAGGGAGTTTGAAGCTTGGATACGAAATCCAACAATGCGTACACAACGTGGCACAATTGGGAAGTTTATGGGAACTTGCAGCTCCCCAGTAACTAACTTTTATGACATCGACTTTGGCTGGGGAAGGCCGGTGGCGGTTCACCTCGGTCCCGCCAATACAAGGTGCTGGAAGTTGGCAGCCGATGGCGCAGCAGAAGAAGGTTGCTTTAACTTTGAGCTTTGTGCTTCTTACGAAATACTAGAAGCCATGGGAATGGACTCTGAGTTCATGTATATGGTGTCGCTGCCGCAACAGCCGCCGTCTATGGGGTTATCCAATAAGCTAGCGTAGGCATGGACTGTGACAGTGTGTCCGTCCTTTTCTATGTTTTGTTGGCAAATAATGCTTTGAACATGATGGTTTTTTTTATTACAATTATTGTTATTTTAAATAAGTAAACTTAATATTTTATTATTTATGAATATTTTGTTAATATTTAAAATTTTAATGTCAATATTTTTATAAACAAAACTCACAGTATTAAGATTAACGGATTAAAAAGACATTTTATATCCTCTACCTACACTCAAAATCATCTTTGTACCGACCTGCCGATAAAATCATTCCACACACTCCAAATTATCTTTTTGACAATTTCTTCAATTATTGTCTTTTCAGGATTGGTTAACAGTAATTTCTAGTGAGATTTTTTATCTTCTTTCTTTCAAATTATTGATGATCAACAAGAAAGAATTCAAATACAAAGGCCTTGAGGAATTGTTGTGTTTCGTTTTATTAAAAACAGAAAAGTATTTTATATATTTATCTAATACAGAGTAAAATGAATTCTCTAGCTACGACTAATCCAATAAGACGCATTGGATCAATTATAGGGAATTTATATGTTTGGACGTTTTCTTCTTAAGGAGCCAACTGGTTGGGACCCATTAGAACCTTTTGGGTTAATGAAGATGGCCGTAGTAGTGTGAAACTTGCAAATATTGGAAATTACAGTCATATCCTTCGTTTAGAAATTCATGACTATACAAGTCTCGCAAATTTGTAAAACGAATCACTACTTCATGGTCTATGATATATCTTAGTTGTAAATACTAAATAAGTAAGTGGCAAATCTTGAAAGTTATTCGAACAAGAAAAAATCTTACAAGTTAAGTTATAATTAATTATAAAAAATTCTATTTTTCAACTATAACGTCAATTCAATTTCCAACTAATTTACAACTCAATTTCCTAACACATACTAACGGGTTGATCCGAGTAGTAAGTGACTCGGTATCGCTTAAGTGAGGTCTCGAGTTCGAACCTTGGCGTATACAGAAAATTTCTATTAGGAGACTCGCCCACTATAGTCAGGTGCGCGACACGGATTAGATTCAGATGTAGTAGGGTCAAAGCTTCTGTGAGCCGGGTGGACAACCAAAAAAAATTCCTAACATATATGGACATTAGTTTTTGGACAATTTTTATAACTTATTTTTCACTACAAGCCAAGTAGTTATTTTAAATGGGCTGGCTATTTTTCTTTTGAATAAAGCTAATAAATAAATTAGATTAAGATATGACATTTATGATTAGAATTCACCTCATAGCTTGCTCTATATGTAGTACTAGAGGTATGTTCATTTGTCTTTTTTAAGTTCAATATGATGGATATATACACAATTGCGTTTTCATACCCCTATTTTTAAAAATACAAAAACTAAATTATATGTCAATATTTTTTTAGAAAAAAAAACATATTGAAATATGTTACTTTTTGTCACTTCAAAAACAAAAACATTGACATAGAAAACATAGTGTTTTATGACTAATTAACGTAGAGTTGTATAGAAATTACTAATAAGTTATTGATAGAAGTAGTAAATAGCTTTATCTTATATAAAGAAAAATATAAATTTAAATATCAAAAAACGTATTTATTGAGAGAGATAAAAGCTATTTATGCTCTAAATTTTGGGAAGAGATTATACCCTTAAATTAAATGAAAAAAGAATTATACAGAAATTATACCAATATATTCTATATATGTTCCTCCCAAAATTTACATATATAAGTTAAAAAGCAAATTTGATTAAAGAAAAAAAATCTTTTTCCAGTAGTTTATTTCATAATCATGCTCTGTACTACGTGCATGGCTGAGTTGTTTTATTTTATCATTTGAAGATTTAATCAATGAGATGGGCTAGATAAATTTTGGTACTCTGAATTTTAGACTATCAAAATTTTAATTTAGATCATTCTGTTAAATTGTTTGATTCGGAACTTTTCCCTAATATTTCATTAATTGAGAAACAAATCCCCATCAGAAAATTTAATTAGTGAGAAGACTCTTATCTAAGTCTTTTTTAGCAATTAAACTTTCAATTGGCAGTTTTCCCAATTTATAGGTAAACACCAAACACTACAAAAAAAATTAAGTTTTGGCGATAACTTTTCAGTGGCAACAGGAAAAGTCGCCGCTGAACGTGAGACCTTCAGCGGCAACAATGAAAGTCGCCGCTAAAAGGTAGACTTTCAGCGGCGATAACTAAAGTCGCCGCTGAAAGTCAATAATAAAAAAAATTATCCACTTTTCTACGGTGACAATTAGTGTCGCCGCAGAAGATAATAATATATAAGTGGGGGAAAATTTTTATTATTGACTTTCTGCGGCGACAAAAATAGTCACCGCAGAAAAGTCTTCCTTCAGGTATATATTATTTATCATCTCAAGTGCCTCGGGCTTGAGGTATATATATACACACACACACACATGCTTATATATCTATCTTATTTTATATTTAACACGTCCTGTTACATATGTATAGAGAGAGAGAGAGAGAGTTAATTAGGTGCATATGAATATAGGAGGTCACATTAACCCAGTAGTGACATTTGGGTTGTTCTTGACTCGCAAGGTGTCACTGATTAGAGCCATCTTTTACAGGTGGCTCAATGCTTGGGTGCTATCTGCGGAGTTGGGTTAGTGAAGGCCTTCCAAAAGATAGGGCTGCCAGAAAAGTTGTGCAATGAAGTGAGATATAAAATGTGAAACTAAAAAGGTATGGCATTGTTGGTATATTGTATAGTGTTGATTGTTATTTTATTTGGTATACTTTTAGTGAAAATAGCCTGTAATAATTGATAATAAACCATAATTCATTTTTTTCACAATGAGATTAAATTGCATAATTTAGTTTAGTGTATATGATATCTCCCTTTTTGCCAATTAAATTTTTTTACTGCAACAGCCAAATTCCTTTAGTTCATTATCAAACATAGTCTACCGTATACCTGGTGACTGTTATATATTCCGGTTAAGTATTGATCTTTTTCCCACAGCATCAAATGCAGTGTATATTCTTTTCCCTGGGTTTTATGAATATTTCTGCTTTCGGTGGTACTCCTCAAAATGTTTTAGGTAGCTGTGTCATTCAAAAATTTATAGTATAGGTTATAAACTTGCTGATTAATTCGTCTTGTTTGGCCTGTCTTGTGAAGATTTTTCATTGGAGTTAAAGGGAAGAAGGAATGTATGGAGGCAGAGCGTGCAGCAGAACGTGAAAAGATGCAAGAAGAGCGTGTGCAATTCGAGCAAACACTAATGGAACAAATGGAGCAAAGGATACAAGCTCAATTTGCTACCTTGATGCAGAGGGGCAACCACATGCGCCTACTTCTTCTACTCCTAGTATTGGTCATTCTATATAATGTTTATGTATAAACTAAATAATTTTCTTTTAATTTTAAATATATTTAAGTAATTGAAGTAATTTGATTTTTTATACGATGATTGAAATTATTTATCAATATTATTAGATTCTCGTTTATTTAGTTATTTATCATTTATTATTTTGTTATTAAATTATATTTTTTTATATAAGAAAATAACAGAAAAGAATTTAAAAAATAATATCAACTTTCAGTGTCGACAATTTGTCGCCGCAGATTCCCCTTTAGGCGGCGACAAAATTGTCGCCACAGATTCCACTTTAGGCAGCGACCATTTTGTCGCCGCAGATTCTACTTTAGGCGACGACAATTTGTCACCGCAGATTCCCCTTTAAGCGGCGACAAAATTGTCGTCGCAGATTCCACTTTAGGCGGCGACCATTTTGTCGCCGCAGATTCTCATTTTAGATGGCGACTTTATCTGTCGCCACTAATTGTTGACATTTAGCGGTGACTTTCAATTGTCGCCGCCAATGTGTATAGACGACAGTCTCATAGGCGGCGACTTAGCGGTGATAAAATATCGTTGTTAAAGGTCTTCAGCGGCGACTTTTGTTGCCGTTAAAAGTTAATTTTTTTGTAGTGAAAATGGGAACCACGGGGGTGGCTACGTGACACGTGAGATCAAATAAACTATTTATATTGATTAGGGCTGAGCAACGGGCGGGGCGGGTTGGCCCGATGGTCAGCCCGTACCCCGCCCGTTTAATCTTAACTGGGCACGGGCTAGCTCATGCCCGTGCCCCAGCCCGTTTAAGCCCGTATTAAACGGGTTGGGCTGAACCCGTTTGGGTTAAAACGGGCATGGGCAGCCTGTTTACTACAAATATAAAAAAAAATCTGCTTTACCCTATTTGAAGTTCACAGTGAACACATAATATGATTATTTATCATAAAATTACTAAAAGAAAATATCATAATATAATATTTATCAATTATCACTATAAGTTTATAAACACAGTCCATAATGCATACATAATATGATCATTCATAATTTTTATTTTTTAAAAAAATATTTAATTAATTAAAAAAATAAACGGGCGGGCTACGGGCTGCCCGATGGTCAGCCCGTAGCCCGCCCGTTTATTTTACTACTTTAGCCCGTTTAAGCCCGCCCGTTACGGGCCCATTTTGGGCGGGCTTAAAACGGGCAAATTGACACCGGAACCGGGCGGATATACCGGGCTACGAGTACTTTGCTCACCCCTAATATTGATTGAGACGTGATGAGCATATGGTGTTCTTCTAAAGCAATTGTAGAGAATGAAACACCACACACACCATCATATGGAGGCCGTTCGAGTGATGTCCACAACTACCATCAGAGCATGAAGCTGCCATAATAATGGCGACTCGCCTGAACAAATCGATCTGAATCCATGGGATCTTCAATATCTAGTAATTGGGTATGCTCAAAAGGGACTTCTCTTTCACAAACCCACCTCATCATCATCATCTTCAATACACAGAAACAGTGATCCAGCACTTGAAGGATTCTCTTTCTTCTACCCTTGACTTCTTCCTCCCACTCCCCGGCCGCTTCGTTGTTGACGATGACAAGTCCTCCATCTTCATCACTTGTAAAAATGCTGGAGTAAGCTTTGTTCATGCCATTGCAGAGAAAACTACAATTGCCGACATCCTCAAACCCACTTATGTTCCACCAATTGTCTCGTCCTTCTTTCCCCCAGGTAATATCAAGAACTTGGAAGGAACTTGTGTCCCATTATTGGTGACTCAACTCACGGAGCTTGTGGATGGCATCTTCATCGCTTGCGCCATCAACCATTGTCTTGCTGATGTGATGCCGTACTTGAAATTCTTGAACTCATGGGCTCAGATCTCTCGAAATGGTCTGAAACATATAGCCCCAAATTCAAAGCTCGCTTCATTTGAAGGGTGGTTTCCTCATGCTAATATGGGGTGTCCCGTAACTGGTGAGAACCCACAAGGAAAAGATCCCACGAACCCACAACCAATCTGAAATATACTCACCCCAAGAAAGCTAAATAGAGGTCTGGTGATCCACTTGAACCCTTAAGCATGGAAGAACAAGGACCCAAAGTGTTTGAAGATGGGACAAAGAAAGCTGAAATGGTGAAAGAACTTCATCAAAGGGTGCAACAACAAATTGAAAAGAAAAATGAGCAATATGCATCCAAGGCTAACAAAGGAAGAAGGCGTGTTCTCTTTAATCCTGGTGATTGGGTGTGGGTGCATATGAGGAAAGAAAGATTTCCAACTCAAAGAAAATCCAAATTAGCTCCAAGAGGAGATGGTCCATTTCAAGTGGTTGAAAGAATCAATGATAATGCTTACAAAATTGATTTACCTGGTGAGTATAATGTTAGTGCTACTTTCAATGTGGCTGATTTATCTCTTTTTGATACAGGTGATGATTCGAGGTCGAATCCTTTTCAGGAGAGAGGGAATGATGCGATACAACAAGCTAATGACCCATTGCAAATTCCAACTGGACCAATCACAAGAGCAAGAGCTAAAAGGATTAAGGAAACTTTGAGTGGGCTAGTACAAGACACCTTGACAAGGCAAATGGCATTTGTTGGAGCATCAAATCTGGATGGAGAAGCTGAGGATGTCATTAACATCATTTGGGCTGAAAATGGAGCTGCTGATCATGTCTTGGGCTTGGAGACCTCAACTTAAGGAGCGTGGATCAAGTACAACACATGAGAAGATTTTTTTATTTTGTTTTGGGCCTAATTAATCATATTTTGGACTTGTATGATGTTTAATTTCATTTTAAGGCCTTTTAGGTCAAATATCTCAATGTAACCCTATAAGATATTGTAAACCTCACTCTTAGAGGCAGACTTGAATTTGGGGAATGAAAGGCTGCGTTTTTTTGCACCTCCAACTTGAGAGTGGATTCTCTCTAGGGTTCTTCATTGAACTAACAGATTTATCAAGGCTTGATCAACCTTGTGGCATCTTCAAACACTTTGGGTCCTTGTTCTTCCATGCTCAAGGGTTCAAGTGGATCACCAGACCTCTGTTTAGCTTTCTTGGGGTGAGTATATTTCAGATTGGTTGTGGGTTCGTGGGATCTTTTCCTTGTGGGTATTCTGAACTATGAAAATGACCTATTAAACATCATAAAACTCAACGGAAAGTCGGATGAACAAGCGCGACAATTTTGATGATAGACTGAAACGCAGAAGACGAACAGACACCAAATAAAACACCCAAATTATGAACGAAATTGAAGGTAATCAAACATAAAGATATGACCTGAGTTTAGATCCAAAGCTCTGATACCAAGATGGTGAGAACCCACAAGGAAAAGATCCCATGAACCCACAACCAATCTGAAATATACTCACCCCAAGAAAGCTAAACAGAGGTCTGGTGATCCACTTGAACCCTTGAGCATGGAAGAACAAGGACCCAAAGTGTTTGAAGATGCCACAAGGTTGATCAAGCCTTGATAAATCTGTTAGTTCAATGAAGAACCCTAGAGAGAATCCACTCTCAAGTTGGAGGTGCAAAAAAACGCAACCTTTCATTCCCCAAATTCAAGTCTGCCTCCAAGAGTGAGGTTTACAATATCTTATAGGGTTACATTGAGATATTTGACCTAAAAGGCCTTAAAACCAAATTAAACATCATACAAGTCCAAAATATGATTAATTAGGCCCAAAACAAAATAAAAAAATCTTCTCATGTGTTGTACTTGATCCAAGCTCCTTAAGTTGAGGTCTCCAAGCCCAAGACATGATCAGCAGCTCCATTTTCAGCCCAAATGATGTTAATGACATCCTCAGCTTCTCTATCCAGATTTGATGCTCCAACAAATGCCATTTGCCTTGTCAAGGTGTCTTGTACTAGCCCACTCAAAGTTTCCTTAATCCTTTTAGCTCTTGCTCTTGTGAATGGTCCAGTTAGAATTTGCAATGGGTCATTAGCTTGTTGTATCGCATCAGTAACGATCCCATTCACATAAATAATGGAGAATTATGTTAAGGAGTCAAGAAATTTAATTCAATCACCTCCTCATTCAAGGAGGATCTTTCCCTTCAAAAGGGAAAAAATTGCTGAACTCAAAGCAAAAGCTAATTCAGAGGTAAAGGATATTGTCGTCGGTAGCAAAATCTCCTCCTTGCAAGCTGTTTTAGCCCATGTCTGGAGGTCTGTGATCAGAAATCAGAATCTTTTCCCAAACGATGAAGTCACTTAAAGATTCCTCATATCTGCTAGATCTAGAGTTTCTCACCCACCAATTCCAGACAACTATTTTGGAATCACCATGCAATTCTCTTCGGTGACGATGAAAGTAAGGGAGTTAGTCGGAGATGGAGGCCTTGGGAAGTTTGCTGGGGAGATGAACAAGGCAATCTTATCATGCACAGAAGAGAAGATCAAGAGGGACTTTGAAGCTTGGTCTTGGGAACGAAATCCAATAATACGTGTTCAACATGCCACAATTGGGAAAATTATGATAACTAGCAGCTCCCCGAGAGCTAAGTTTTATGACATTGACTTTGGCTGGGGGAGGCCGGTGGCGGTTCGAGACTGACAAGACAATGTAAAGCATTGGAAGTTTGCGGCTAATGCCGGAGCAGAAGAAGGCAGCTTCAACATTGAGCTGTGTGCCTCTCATGAAATACTGGAAGCTTTGGGAAGAGACCCTAAGTTCAAGCATGCAGTGGAATCAACGCCGCTGCTAATACGCACGTCCTGGTTCAAACTAGGTTCTAAATATCTGAGAAGTATGTTTATGATAACTGCCAACTCTCTGAGAATTAACTTTTATGACATCAACTTCGGCTGGGGAAGGCCGGTGGCAGTTCGAAGCGGCCTAGCTAATGCAACACAGTGGAAGCTAGCTGTTGATGTTGGAGAAAATGAAGGTAGCTTTGACGTTGAGCTATGTGCTTCCTATGAAATATTGGAAGCTTTAGCAAGCTACCCTGAGTTCATGCATGCAGTGGAAGGGTCATCACTGCTGTTAATACGATTTTGTTAAATAGAGTCAAAGTGACAGCTTTAAACCATCGAATTACGTGAAAAATTGGTAAATTAATCTTAAAGTTACTTAGCTATCGTGCCGAAGGAGAGGAAGAAGAAGATATATCATTTGAATATTCTACAACGATTATAACAAAGCAATTGTCAACTATTAACATACACAATAGTTATACATAAAAATTGTTAAATAGTTGAAATATTTTATTTCACAGTTGTATATAAAGATCGGTCAAATCATGTTTTTTAATTCACATATAAACACAATATATAACAATTATCTTGTCTAACCGTCAACTATTACTACAAAAAAAACTTGTTTTAAAAGCGGTCAGTTTCTAACGGTTAACCTGAATAGCTAGAAACTCACATAATTTCTAGCGGTTATGGGACAAACCCCTAAAAATTCTAACCCATTTGACTATATTTCTAGCGGTTCTACACCAACAGCTAGAAACACAGCTAGAGTATTCATAAGGTCGATATGATTTCTATCGGTTCTGCCAACCACTAGAAAATTCATAGACATTTCTAGTGGTTATAGGACATTTTCTAGCGGTTTTGACACGTGGCAGAGTCAGCGATGGATATTTATAGCGATTGTACCCTGAGCTACTAGAAATATCAACAATTACCGAGGTGTCAAGACAAGTGGCAAGAGGCTGTTCACCTAGGTTTACATTTTCACATTTTTGGCGGGTTGTGAGGAGGAGCTCTGACAAATTCTCTACACACATCAAATTCGAATCAAAATCTACATAGTACTTTATATTTTAAGGAAAGAATTTAAATTTAACTTTGAATTTTTTCTGAAGTTATTTTTTATTTTATTTTGTTATATTTTTAAAATTATTATTTGATATTATTTTAATGGTTTATTTATTATACTTGAAATTATTATTTGATAGGTTACTATTGATTTATTTATTGTATTTTTGAAATTAATATTATTTTATTAATTTATTTATTATATCTAGATAAGTCAACAACCTAGGAAGAAGCCGGTTGATCCTGACACACTCACTGGTGATCTTTTTTCTATATCTGGTACTTCTAGGGGTGGTGCTAGTCATGTGCTAAATATCAGTATCGACGACTACAATCTTAGCGATGAGGGCATGTTATAATTCATGGCAGATGCTGTATCTTCTCATCATGATCAGCTACCCTAGGAGGAGGAGGATAAGGATAAAGGGTATGAGCAGCCCCAGGAGGATCTTTAGGAGTAGGAGGAGGAGGATCAGCAGGCCCAACTTGTTCCATGTCTTGCTCAAAGGCGCAGGCCACTTCAATGTGGAGTTAGAAGGTAAATATTTTATTTATAAAAAATTATTTATATTTAATTCATGTGTAATTAAATTTCAAATTCATGTTGCAAACTCCAGGGGCCACAGGTCCAAAAAGAGGCTCTCTATTAAAGAGCTCTCCATGATCATCAACGGATGTGTGCTGCTACTATTGAGCGATTTGAGCCAGCCGACAAGGGGCGGGGCCAGCTATACAGCAAGTACATGTGCCAAGTATATAAGAAGTGGACCCTACTGCCGATTCACGTGAAGGACTAGAAGAAGGTATAAGCGCGGGCGAAAGATATAGCCTGAGACATTATTAAGGTAAGATATATTTTTATTTAAAGTAATTAATTATTTGATTAATTAAATATATAGATTAATTAATTATTTGATTAATTATTTAATTAATCTATATAATTAATTATTTAAATGATTAGTTAATTATTTGATTAATTAATTAATCTATATTAATATAGATTTGTAGATAGATTTAATATATATAGAGATTTAATACATTGAATCTATATATATATTTAATAAAGATTATAGGGTTAAACAGCAATTTTGTCTTAGAAGTTTCCAACTAGGAGCGCTGGTTGTCTGGAATTTTTTTTGAAGTAATGTCGCTCTGGAAGTTCACAAAACATAGCAATGTCGCCCTAACCATTATCCGAAGTTAAATTTAACTGTTAGTTGACCCATATGCTGACATGGCATGTCACGTGGTATCCATATCATTTTTTATTTTGGATTAAGGTGCAAATTTGCCCCGAGAGTTTTCACTCGGGAGCGCTGGATATTTGAAAGTTTTTGTTTAGTTTAATATTACCCCAACCATTATCCAAATTTAATTTGACTGTTAGTTTAACCAAATATACTAAACTAACAAGTCCACGTGCTATCCAATTCATGTTTTCGAGGTCAAATTTATAAATAACAAAAATTAAAAAACTACCAACAATGCATACTCCATCAACCCGTACTAAAAAAATAGGATTTCACGTAATATGCTGTTGATATTTAACAACCCTTATTAAAAAATAACCACAGAATTCCAAACATTTATCTATCTAGCCATGAGGTAGATCAACCGCTACCCCTTCGATACGAAAAAAATTATGCATCATTCTTATACCTGTGGCAGCTTCGAATAGATTATATATTAATTCTCTTTCTTTGAAAAATATAGAAGAAAGTGGGTTTGTGCACCAATATCTAGCATAAAAAATTTCAGCCATAGTAGGTGAGAAGCTATATGACTCAATTCAAACATAATTACTCGAATATAAGATGGCTCTTTTAGGTACTTGAATATTTCCTAACTGTTCCGGCCCATTTATTGTTATTGCTTCTGGGGAGCTTGGAGTTTTAAATTTTTTATTGTTTATAAATATGACTTGGGAAAAATATGAGGTGGATGACATATGTATTGACTAGCTTAACATATTTGGTCAAACTGAACATGGATAATGGTCAAGAAATATTGAACAAAAAATAAAACTTCTGGATACCCAACTCTCATAAGTGAAAACTTCTGGGACAAATTTAGACCTTAACCCAAAATAAAAGATGATGTGGATGTCATGTGATATGCGATATTAGCATATGGGTCAACTAACAATCAAACTTAACTTTGGATAACGGTTAGGGCGACATTGCTATGTTTTGTGAACTTCTGGGGTAACATTGCTCCAAAAAAATTTCCAGGTAACCAACGTTCTTAGTGGAAAACTTTTGGGGCAAAATTTCCGTTTAACCCTAGATTATATATAATCGATATTAAATGTACATAATTTATATAAAGAATAAAATTTTATTATTATTTAATTAAATGACAAATTCATAGTGGGAGAGGAGCTGAAGGCGGATACCCTCAAGAGGATAAAGCAGCGTGGAAGAACCAAAGGGCGGATCTATAGCAGGAGAAGAACGGCGACAGGATGAGAGCCCTTGCAGGGTATTCTAGCAGATGTACCCGGTGAAGTCCTAGAGCAAGATTGTGCCTACTACGTCTACTTAAGGATCTCGCGTGAACAGCAAGTACATATAATATTAATATTATTGCATTAATTTAATGTTTTTTAAATTTTTATTAATATTATTATATTTTATTTTATACTCTCGCATAAAGGAACGTGGACAGCGTGAGGCATAGGCTGGCTCCAAGAGCTTCGTTGTCGCCTACGATGAAATAGTAAGAACATTAAAATTATGATTTATACATTGTGTTTGTGTATATGATTTATATAGTATGTACGATGAGATGTGGTCTTACCTCTACAAGCCACAGGATGGGACTCCTCCGGCAACTGAGGTAGCGAAGATGACGATATGTAATTAATTATATTGATTAATTAAATAATGATAGTTAAGTTTAAATATTCAATATTAATTGGCCTATGTTAATTTTGACAGCCTCGCATGGCTCAGGTAGATACTGAGCTGCGGGGTTCACAAGGGTACACCTTTAACCGCCCTCGTCGTATTGATGATTGTCTTCTTAGTCCTTCCACGTCAACTTTATTTCCTCCTGTGGGGAAACCAATTATAGAATGTGACTTCTTTACACTCACTCCCACAGAGACACTCCAAGCACATAGGCATGTTTTGATAAATTGCAGCAAAGTTGAACCCTTAATGTAGTAAGTATTATGCACTCACCAACTTTTACACTTTAGATGTATTTCTCACTAACTTTAACAAGTTACACTCATTGCAGTGAATTTAGAAATTATCTCAAGCGGCAGATACGAGGGTGCATGTTCCGTTGAGATTCATAAGAAATTCCACGGAGAGTTCCCTGGATAGTTCACACGTCGAATACGTAATGACGTCAGCCCATATGTAGATGAATTCAGAACCCTTTCCCTCTATCCGTTAGACCATGCAAGAAGGTATACATCGTATTATATGTCAACGAGTTCAAATTATGTACAGTTGCATGTAATCAGGGATTGCTCACACAAAACTCTGGAGTTTGTGGCACATTCGGGGTGAAATATTACGCAGCAATAGTGACGTCAACATGCCTTTTGGATGTGTCACTTACTATGGAAAATTGATTGACATCGTTGAGTTAAGTTACCAGCTTTTCATCGTAACGCTATTCATGTGCTCTTGAGCAAACACAACAACTTCACGGGGACTCAGCACTAACCATTTGGGCATCACCTCTGTTAATTTCTCTATACTCATTCATACAAGGGAATCTGAGGATGATAAGCTATATATTCTTGTCTTCGAGGCACACCGAGTTTACTATGTGCAAGATGAGAAGCATAAAGAGTGAAATATGGTCCTCCATCTTAAGCCTTAGAATCTTTATGATATGGGTTATAGTGACATTATTTATGATAGTGAGCCCTTCCAACCGATGAATTTTGAAGACTTCTTCCCTCAAGAAGATGATAATTTAGCAATTGTCAGATATATGTCTTTTATTAAATTATATGGTACTCAATTTTCTCTGAAATATATTTAGTAATCCTAACAATAATTTTTTTAATTTCTCCTTCCAAGTATGATGATGATTAACAATAATAGAATCAATGATCTCTATTAGTCATGTAATAATTTCATTCTATACATAAATTAAATATGTACAAATAAATTAAAAGTGGTTTAATTTTTTAAAAATTAATTTCTTTTGTATTTCTAGCTCTAGAAATTGTCTCGGACACAAAATCTCTAGAAAATGCACAAAACCATTATAAATGCTACCAAGCCCTCCACAAATATCACCTCACCTCATTCACTCCCACATTTTTTTCCTACCTCTATTCTCCTTCATCTCTTTTATTAAAATTCATTATGCTCTTCTTCTCCTCCTCCCTCTTCCTTTTTTTAAATGGTAAGAATTTATTTATTTTGTAGATCTTTATTTATTTTATTTATCTTCATTTATAGTTTACTAACATACTTATATTTTCTTGTATCAAATTTTCTTTCTTCATCTTAACAAATCAAATTACTTCTTCAACTTATGAATTGAAGTTCAATAGTACAAACTATCTCATCTCCAATTCTTGCATCTTTAACTCAATTACATTAACAAATTAAATTAAACTCATATGATACAATTATAATTTAATTACTTACTATTTATCATAATATATTTTTTTACACAACTTATAGTACATTGCTAATTACAAATATCAACATAATCATATGATATAATCTATTTAATAGTTTTCTAATTAATAATATCATATTTTATAATAATAAAAAAAACATTTATTTTTTTCACCTGGAATGAACTTTCTAACAGTTTTCTAACTGCTGGAAAATAACAACCTTGAGAAAAAAAATTGGAGCCTAAACATGGAAAAAGTATTTAAAAATTCAAATTTTTAGCCAAATTTCTAGCGGTTCCCAACCGTTAGAAATTTTGGCTCCATCCTAATAATTTCGTTTCCCACAAACTACCATGAACCCTCTAAACCACTAGAAATATTTTCAAATGTAAATAATTTCTAACGGTTCCCAACCGCTACTAACATTATCCCTTTTGCTTCTCCTGCCACTTTTTTCTAACGTTTAGCTAATCCGCTAGAAATATCCTAACGTTTTGACCACTATGTCTAGCGGTTCCCTAGAACGTCTAGAAACTGTTTTCTAGCACATGATTTTCTAGCTGTTAAAACTGTTAGAAACACCATAAAATAATCGCTACAAAATACCTTTTTTTTGTAGTGTATTGGGCACATATAATTGTTGGTTTGCAGTATAATTGTTAATTTTAAGTTTAGGCGGACTCCGCTTAAGTTACTTGTTCATATTTCTCTATAACTATTAACTATTGGACGTCATATATTTAAAATTATGTAGTAGTGATTTTTCAATGCTCCACCCTATTCTAAAATACTAATGGATCCACAATAGTTCTTGCAAGGGATCCTGATTCATGATGGATCGGTCTTGAATGGGTTCATGTTCAACATTAGTAAGGGCAATAGCGACTAACGGGGGTTGGTCCGAGTGGTAAGCGGCTCGGTATCGCTTAAAATCCCCGTTGGGAGACTCACCCACCATAGCCAGGTGCGCAACGCTGATCGCATCCGGATGTAGTCGGGGCAAAGCTCCGGTGAACCGGGTGGGCAACTAAAAAAAAAAAAGGTAAGGGCAATAGCGTGAATGCGGAGATTTTTTTTTATATACAAAAATGCGGAGATGTTAGTAGTGTTACGGGGTCTTTTTTTTTTGGTACAAGTGTTATGGGGTCTTAAACCAGCGTGGGAAATACTAGGCTTTATAGGGCCGGCCTTTTTATTTGTAGGGCATTATACGAATAGGCCGAAAAAGCCCTATTAACTCAAAATATGGTCTTTTTTCAAACCCCATCTCAACATTTGTAGGGTTTAAACCATTTTCTCAATTCTAATTTTGTAAACATATGTTTGTAAGATTTTAAAAACAATAAAAATTTTGAAGAAGGAGGTTAGTTTCTTGTACTAGTTTTTCTTTTAGTAGAAACCAGATGAAATACGCAGTTATCTACTAACTGTGCTAAGTTTTATTTTTTTTATTACAAAAAAAGTTTAGGTGAGTTCGACACCAGTCCTCACCAAGGCCAGTGTACAGCCCTAGAGTTTAAAGAGTACTTACAGGGGATTTACGGGATCGCCTATTAAAAGAACTCTCACTATAGTAACGAAAATCAAATTCGCATTCTTGTAAGATATAAACTCTTTCATATGCTAACTTTGTTAGCGGTACAAGCTTATTTTATTTTAGGTTGTCCACCCGATTCACCAGAACTTTATCCCGACTACAACCCCGCGTTTGATTATATTGCATCCATATCCAGTTTCATATTAAAAACAAAGGCTGGTCTGCCCCACTTAAAAAAGGGGGTTCGTTTTCACAAACTGGCCTGCCATTTCGTGGGCTAGTGAACCATTTATAGTAAGTAATTCTGTCCTAATAATGGTTATGAGGGATGTAACAAAACAAATTGTTATGAGGGAAAAAATTGTTGTGCTTCACTGAAGTTACCTTTCTAATGTATGAGCTATGATAAAATGAATGGTAGGACCTACCTACAAAGACCATTTCCGAAGAATTAATGCGGCCATGTCAAGATAATGGCTTAGCTTCAGACACAGTGATATAAGGTAGGATGTACAGCAAGATTCAACTTTGTTCATGACTCTTTGCCAGAATTTCAGAGCAACTTCGCCCATAGTTCACTCCCCCCTCTTCTTTTTATAAAGTGTTGTTAATCATATTTATGAAATTAAAAAAATTATAGCTTTTCAAAACTACCCTATGGTTAGGATATGGAGAAATTAGGAGGTTGAAAAACTCATTAATTAAGCTAAATACCAAGGACAAAATAGAAGAAATTGTTAGAAAGAATTCTCACATTACAAAATTTATTATTTAAAAATATTTAAAATTTATTTAAAAACTACTTACAAGTGTAACAAATATTAAGAAGATACAACTTTTTTAAAATTATATGTAATTTACTTTTAATTATATATAAAATTAAAGATATTTATATATATAATTAAAAAAGAGTTATATCTGTTAAAAATTAAAAACATATTTAGTGTAATTATATTTAATCTTGATATAATAGGCATTTAGTTAGACTTATATAATATAAAAAAATTATATTGTCTAAACATATAAACAGCATAAAAAGAATACGAAAAGCTATAAAAAATATTTTTTATCCTTATATAAATTATTAGATATTTTTTAACAATAAATTTAGATAAGAATACAGCATTCAATTATTTGGTCCCACGTCATTTATGGTACTAGGCTCCTGTGCCATTTGCGTCTGTGGCCAGAATATCACACTTTTACGTCTCCTTCTCCCTCAAATGATCCCCTTGTCATATCACTGACACTCATCTCTGGCCATTAAATGACCCACTTGTCATATCATTCCACCATATGCTCTCTCGCCTTGCCCCATATTACTCCTACGTAAGGAATGGTTATAGGAGAATTATTTATAAGTATTATATAAAAAATTTAATTTTTAATAATAAATGAGTAATATAAATATATTATTATTTTTATTATATAATTTATTATTATAAATTATTTAATTATTATTAAATTTTAGAATAATTAAATTTTTTATATAAAATGTCACTATAATTCTCCCATAGATTTTCAATCGATAAAGAACTGGTTTCCCCAGTTGTGACCTTCTGGACTCTGGCTATAACTTCACTCAGCTAAACTAGCTAGTTCTGGCCATCCAACCCGTACCTCTTGATGATGATGAAATGAATGAAGGGGAATAGAGCAAAGATAATATGTAAACAAAATGTTTGATATACATAAAGAAAAAAAAATCTTTCACTAAGTGATATTTTTTTACTTTTTTTCTATCATTAATATAAATTATATTTAACTAATTTAGTTAAATTTAAAAAATTAATTAAATTAGTTAATATAAAATATATTTTTTAAAATATCATAATCATCTTCTATAACTTCTTCTCTCCCTCTTTTATTTAATTTTTATTGATAAAGTATCAAAAAAAGTAATTTAAAAAAATTGATAAATATAAAAAATATATCTTATATTTAAGACCACTATTAACTTTCTAATAAGGACATATACTAAAAATTGGAGAAATATTTTATAATGGAATGCAAAGGGGGAAAATGTGAAATTTCATGTAACTTTTTTGTAAAAGTTAATAATAAAAATATAGTTGTATTATGTAAACTTTGGATAATGTAAAAATCACTTGACATTTAAAATTTAATAATAAACCTCCATAAGTTTTAAAGTTTGTATAGATAACTTTCAACTATTAATTATATAACTCTTAACTTTAATGATAATTTTAATAGTAGAGACTTAATAATAAAAAAATAAAATATTAGAGTTCTTAATTTAAATTTTTAAAAATTATAGAAATTATGTGCAATTTACTTAAAATTTAAAAAAATTATATATTTAAACTATTTTTTAATCTACGTAATTTAACCATTTGTATCTTATAAAATAGCCCCGTCAGTAGGATAAAGTTTATTACTACTACTGTTGTATAAAAGACTAGAGGAGTAATGATATATCTCGTGTATATATATCATCTGGATAATATGTGAAAGCAATTGTAGAGGGAAACTCCAACAGCCACTTCATTCCATGGAAGCCATCCGAGTTATCTCCACAACCACAGTTCAAGCTCGAAGCCACGTTAACAATGGCGTCTCGCCGCAACTAATCGACCTTAATCCATGGGATTTTCAGTATCTAACCCTTGAGTATGCTCAAAAAGGGCTTCTTTATCAAAAACCAACCTCATCTTCATCGTTCGAACACAAAGATACAGTTATTCAGCACCTGAAGGAATCTCTTTCTTCGGTCCTCGACTTGTACCCGCCCCTAGCCCGCCGTTTTGCCATCATTCCCAACGACGACGATGACACCTCCTCCGTCTTCATCACTTGCAACAATGCCGGAGTAAGCTTTGTTCATGCCGTCGCAGAGAATACTACAATTGCAGACATTGTTGAACCCACTTATGTTCCTCAAATTCTCTACTCCTTCTACCCAACCGGAAATTTCAAGAACTTTGAAGGAACTCGGGTCCCGTTATTGGCGATTCAAGTCACAGAGCTAGTGGATGGAATCTTCGTCGGTTCCTCGACAAACCATTGTCTTGCTGATGTGAAGCCAGGCTGGGATTTCTGGAATTCATGGGCAGAGATTTCCAGAAATGGTTTGAATCACATAGGGTTGGATTCAAAGCCCGCCACGTTTGAACGATGGTTTCCTCATGATAATATTCAACGTCCCATACGAATTCCATTCAAGGAAATAATGGAGAATTATAGTAAGGCGTCTACTAATTCGGTTCAGCCACCTCCATTTTTTAGGAGGATTTTTCACTTTAAAAGGGAAAAAATTGCTGAACTCAAAGCAAAAGCTAACTCAGAGGTTGAGGATGGTGTCCTCAAAAACAAAATATCCTCCTTGCAATCTGTTCTTGGCCATGTTTGGAGGTCTGTGATTAGAAATCAGAATCTTGACCCGGAAGAGGAAGTCATTTATAGATGTAAACCCAAGTGGGTCTCCATGATATGTTGCTCTTGAATGTAATATGATTCTTCATTTCTCTTCTCCTTATTTCTCTCCAAGAAAGTTAACATGGTATCAAAGCAGTTGTATTATGGACCTGGTGTAATTCTTGTTTGTCCACCGTAGCCCAAGAAGCCTAGTCTTGAAGCGCATTTCTGCATGTACCGCCACCGAACCAGGCATCGTCATCCCTTTCTTGAAGGAGGCTGAAATCGCACCAACCACCGATGGTTTGTGTAGGGATCTCTTCAGTAGGGGATCTTGTGCATCGTCCGTTGCATCTTTGTATGTCATTGGGGCAAGGATTCCTCAGCTATGAAATGGACCTTGGGCCCCTCAGAAGTTATGGCTGTCACTTTTGCCCAGATCAATACCTTTGTCTTTACGCCTTCAATATCTACAAGCTTCCCTTTCTCTAGATAGCCAGTCACAGTGGTGGAGAAGCGCAACACAGATGAGTCCTTGTAGCCTACTTCGCCATTTTTAGATTGCATCTCTGCTGAATCTCGTTGATTCAGAAGCAAAGGCCACCAGAAAAAAATTTCTTCCGTTGACGCAGAGAGTAACATTTCTCAGTAAGAGACGGAAGTGTTACGGTCTTGAAAGGTTCTTGTTCAAATTCCCTCTTCTTCTTCCCAAGACAAAGAGAGACTGAGCCCAAAGAGATCCAAAAGGGGTTAAAAAAAAAACAAGAAAGAGAAAGAGAAAGAGTAATTAGTATCGCCAATCATGAAAATGGAATTGAAAACCGCACTAACCGAGATCAGAAATACCACCACCAGCTGCATGTTGCCTTACCTCCAGAAGCCCCTTTAGCTCATGATCCTAAGCAAGAAGCACGGGCGGTGAATAAAGATACTGACAAGAAACCAAATTGTTACAATTAGGCACCTAAAAGTCCATCTAATCCTACTGAAGTTCCAAGATCTTCCTCTTACTTTCAGCATGATGAACGAAGAGGTACTGGGCAAGTAGGACGAAGCTCTGGTCGAATGGCAACTTGTGAACGTGGATGTTGGAAGGACTCAAGGGAGCAGCTTAATGAAAAGGAGACAAGTCACAGAAGAGAGCACAGAGATAAGAAATCACAAGCCAAACCAGATAACAATACTTCCCAGAGAAAAGATGGTCTTTCTGAAAGGAGATATGATCTCCCTCCAACTACAAAGAAGAGGCCCGCATTTAGGGAGAAGAAGATTCTGGTTGATCAAGAAGATGCAAAACCGGTAGCTACAGAGACTGTAAAGTCAAACCAAACTGATCACCCTCTGGAAAGGAATGAAAGGAGGAAAGAAAGAAGCTACAATCCTCGCCATTTGGATAGACCTGATAAGCAGCAATATAGGAGGAGTAGAAGAAGTTCTAAGTTTGAATGAACAAGGAAGGCTTACGCCATTATTTGCAAAAATCCCAGTAAGAAATTCTAACACTTCATGTGAAGGATGTGATGGGGTTCAATTCATCATATGTTTCAAATGTAATGGGAGCAGCAAGATCATAGTCGAAGAAGAAGATGAAGAAGAAGAAGAGAAACAGAGCAATGTTCAATGTTTGTAAAATGAAAATAGTTTGGTTTAATTCACCTTATTCCCTTGTGTTGTGTTGGCAAGTTGAACACCTAGAATTAAGGGGTGTCAACTTGAGTGGAGGTGTTAGAAGGTTGAATTAAGTTAGGTGATTAGTGTTAATCACTTGGTTACTAGATGACCCTAATTCTATATAAAGGGTCCTAGTCTATTGGTTAAGTGTGTGAGATTATGTAATCTTCACCATAGTGAAGGAGAGGGTAACTTGGGTCTCTCCTCAAAGTCCCCAAGTGGGGTTGGTTCATCTCCCTCAAGTGAGGGTAGATTAGTGTGTAAACCCAAGTGGGTCTCCATGATATGTTGCTCTTGAATGTGATATGATTCTTCATTTCTCTTCTCCTTATTTCTCTCCAAGAAAGTTAACAATAGAATCCTCGTATCTGCTAGATCGAGAGTTACTAATCCCCCAATTCCAGATGACTATTTTGGAATCACCGTGCAATTCACTACTCTGACAATGAAAGTAAGGGACTTGTTGGGAGATAGAGGCCTTGGTAAGTTTACTTCGGAGATGAACAAGGCAATCTCGTCATGCACAGAAGAGAAGATCAAGAGCGACTTTGAAGCTTGGGTACAAAATCCAACAATGCGTACACAACGTGCTCCACTTGGAAAGCTTTTGTCAACCAGTAGCTCCCCTAGAACCAACTTTTATGAGATCGACTTTGGTTGGGGAAGGCCGGTGGTGGTTCTCCTCGGCCCCGCCAATACGAGGTGTTGGAAGCTGGCGGCTGATGCCGGAGCAGAAGAAGGTAGCTTTGATTTTGAACTTTGTGCTTCCTATGAAATACTAGAAGCCATGGGAAAGGACCCTGAGTTCATGCATATGGTGTCGCCACCGCCGATGGGTTTAACCAATAAGCTAGTGTAGGCTTGGACGATGATAGAAGGAGAGATTATGTAATGTTGTTATATGTGGTTTCTTGTGTTTGTTAGCAAAGATTGTTTCTAGCATTGCATTATCAATGTCGTAGTTTTCGACTATATTTTTATCTGTATTGTTGTGTTCCGATTGATTCATGCATTATATTCCATCAACCTTTTTTGTTGTTTGTCATGTTATTTTATAATATATTGTATCATGTGAAATGAACAGTATAGTCTTGAATATATTCCCTCAACCTTTTTTAGATATTCAGACCGACTTGAATTGAGGTAGACAATTAAAATTTTTTAAATTTTTTATTTCCTAATAATAATTTGTATATATAATCTTCAAAAAGAGGTACTCATCATGCCCTTAATATTAGAGTTATTACTTATTATATTCTTAATATATGAGCTATTTAACTAATTTAATTATATTAAAGAAGTTAGTTGAGTTAGTTAATATGTTATGTCTTTTCTAAAATACTTTAATCATCTTCATTAATTCCCTCCCTCTCTCTCTTACTTAATTATTGTTAAGGGAGTATCAATAGGTTTGATTTAGAAAAAAATTGATAAATATATAAAAAAATAAGTCTTATATTTAGAACTCAGATCAACTTTCTAATTAGTTCTTATTAAAGACCGGAGGAGTATTAGTTATAAGTTATAAATAATATGACTCATCTTAAATTCCATAGAACACATGCGATTTAGTTGGATTTTTACTTTTGCAAGTAAAAAGATATTTTTTTTTGTGTTCACAAATAAAAAAAAAAGGAAAATCCCAAAATAATACCACTTAAATTTTAAAATCCCAAATCAAGAATTACTACAGAAATGTGTTGTTATTTTTTTTACAAAAATAATCAATAACTTATAAAATATAATAAATAAATTGATCTAGAATTTTGAAATTTAAGTAATATGTTTTTAAAAAAAATTCACCCAAAAAAAAAACAAAATAGCTGTTTTTCACTTTTCTTTTGCTTCCTTTAAACTGACACACACAAATCGTCATTATCAGATGTGTTCAGTTCAAGGATGAGAAAGGAAACTTAAATGAAACGCTTCAGATGTTGAAGGAATGATAGCTCCGTATGAAGCTTCTCATGAATATTTATGGGGAAGACGTTTTAGACGAAGCACTTGCTTTCACCACCAATCATCTTCAATCCATCACCAATGAATCACTTTCCTTTTATATACTATATTTTCAGTTTAATTCCTACGTATTTGGTACGAGGGGTTTGGAGGGGAGGGAAGTGGAAGGAAATTTTGAGTTAAATTTAAAAAAATTAAAGAAATAGGGTTATAAAATTTTAATAAAGAGAAAAGGTAGAATAGAAGAGTAAAAACAATTAATTAAATTTTATCTTCAAAAGTTGTAGATTCATGGCAGCTCAACTACAGAGATTTTAATAAAGAAAAAAGGTAAAATAAATTTTGATACATCTCCTTCACCTAGTGTCTCGAGTGTGTAGGGTAGGCCTTAATGGTTATTTTCGTCCCCTAATACATGTGATATGCCTCTCTTTTGTTCCCTAGTGTGCGGAATAAGCCCTCGTGGCTCTCTTTCCTCCTTTAGTGTGTGAGATATGGCCTTCATGAAGTGTGGTTGTAGTTATGTGATTACATTTGTGTCATGACATTATAAATTATTTATTTATTGTTAATTATGATATTATTGTATATATGTCACACTTTATGCCTTACGAATATATGTTGATATCTATAATAAGTAAAAATTGTTAGTTATTAAAATTTTTATCTCATCCCATAGTTATTAATATTTTTAGGTGATAGTCTTATGATGGTATTTTAGGGAAAGTCTTGGAAGCTTGATTAGAGTTATATCAATTGTATAGCTTCATTATTTAGATTTATATGTTGAATAGATATATATTGCCACATTATAACTCATCTTGCATACTTTGATGAGATGTAATACTTTATTTGAATTGATTATAGGAGTGAGTGATGGGAGTGGGTTTGATGCTCTAAGTTGTTGCTTGTGATTAGTTAAATTATGGACCCACATTTTGAACGTGTGATATTGTGAATTTATTATTTATGAATGTGTATTATTTAGTATCTTGATTATGAAATGAGCTTATACGATATTATTCCTAGGTTCGACTCCAGATACCCATTTGAAATGATTATGTAAAATTCTTTTATCCATGTTAACTTTAGAGTTAAGTTTATTTTTTTTCTAACCTAGATATGTTAGAGTGTTGAGGAGGTTCTATTTTATATATGATAGTGCTTTATATCCCATTGTTTGTTCTTTTTCTATCATGGATAAATATTTAAATTTTTAATTAAGTTTTCTATATTCATAATAGCCTTTTATTATAAGTTTAATAATTTTCTATCATGCATAGATTCTTAAGTAGATAAGTAATATTTTTTTATATCCATGATTGATATTTTGTGTTGATAAAAGTCTCGTTTCTATTATGGATATCCTTATAAAACTCTTTTATAAATATAGTAGCATTTTCTAAGTGTTTTAACAATTCTCCTTCATAGTTACCTTGTGGTTGATTAATATTATAAAAATAGTTTCAAGTGTTTAATTTTAATTATTAGAATGAGAATTTTATATTAAAAATCGGAGGGGTAACATATTTTTTCACCCTCTGGTGCAATATAAGGGTGAGAAATCCAGAAGCAAGAAGGAGGAATACCTAATAGAGATTAGTCACACAATTGTGTGGGAATCATTTTTCTTCGTGTCGATAAGATCATTCCTCACACTCCAAATTATTCAATTATGGTATTTTCATTTTATATCTTCTTTCAACAATCTAAAAAATATATGATATGCACAACAAGTGATTATAGATAACATTGACATTTTTGGAATATATAATTTTGAAACATTCCAAATAAAATAATTTTTTCTTGCTTTTTATTAACGGCCTAAGTAGAATTTTCAATGTCTTCTTCTCTGTGCGTGGATTGTCTTTCATTTTCCTGTCATACGTGCTAGCTGTCTTTTACTTTCTGCCTACAAGGCTACAATGCATAAGAAAAATACAATAAATCCCAGACAGAAGCTTTGTAACTGGATAATTTATGGTAAAATATATTAAAAACAACTGAATTAATAATAGCAGTAATAATAGAATTAAAACGGCCCGAAGCCTAATTTAAATTATGTTGTTTATTATTACTTATAAACAATCCATCTTGGTAGACTTTATGCATATTCAAATTGATTTCACATGATTCCGTATGTTGAGTTTACTTTCAAGTTGAAAATTATTTTAACGGGTTTTAATTTGAAATAAGATTTAATTTTTCTATACACAGGATTAATAAAAGAATGTGCCAAAGATTTAATAAAACCATTCTATAAAGATTTGATGAAATAATTGTATTTATTTAAACTACTATTAGAAAAAAAAACACTTTTCACGACGGTTATAAACAAAACTGTTGTGAAAAAAAGGCGATAGTATTTTGTAAATAAGTTTAATTTTAAAATATTTTTTATGATAGTTATAAAAAAATTTGTTTAAAAGATACTTTTAACGGCGGTTCTTAGGAAAACCACCGTTAAAAGTATTCCACGCCGAATTTAAAAAACTCAGGTGGAGTAAAAGTTATCACCACGTTCTGAAAAAATGATATGATAACCACTTTGAACTAAGGTTTTTATAAAAACTGCCGTTAAAAGTCTTCAGAATAGACTTTTAACGGAGGTTTTTTCATAAAACGTTGTAAAAAGTCCCTCTAAAAATTTAAATATCCTAAACTAGATTTCAGTTTCACTTTTCACAGCAGTCTGTATTTTCGTTTCTCTTTCCCACCACCACTGACTTAGACTAAGATAATTTTTCGGCGTTTTTCCCTAGTTTCGGTGCCTATCTCCATCGTTAATGTCATTTCCTGTCGCCTCCTTCATTATTCTTCTTCGTGAAAGTCGTAAGTCACTATTTAACTTCTTCATTTGCCCTTTTTTTTTTTACTTTTCCGGTTGTTTGTTGCTTATAAACTGTAATACATCATATGTGATATCATCCTTATATTAAATACTTCTAAGTTTTCTTTTCTATTCGCCATATTTCTCTTCACTCCTCTAACCTTGCACTAGCATGAATCATTTTACCATATTGTCAGGAGGAGCTTGAAGAGCTTTAATAGCTAACGCTGTCAAGATCTTCAATTTTTTTGCCAGATCTATAACTTTTTCTCCATATCCGGTTCAATACTTTAAGTAAGGCTATGACCATGGTGGTTAACAGTGGGTGGTGGAAGATGTACTTTGTTAGAAATAGTTTGAAGAGCTTCAATTGAAAAGCTTTGAGATCTTTACTTTATTCACTAGATCTTTGACTTCTTCTCTCTAGATCTGATCTGATACTTTTGTTGAGGGTGACCGAGGCGGCTAGCTGATAGTAAGTACAGGCCAAATAAAGCTAAAAAAAATTAAGCAATAAAAAGTGATTTTTATACAAACAACTATTAATTATTTCATCTTTCATGGCGGTTTTTGGATAAAACTGCTGTGAAAGGTTACCCTTGATGGTGGTTATAAAATTGCTGTTAAAATATAGATTTACAATAGTAGTAGAATTCACGCTACTCTTAAAATTACTATGAAAGGTCAATTTTAACAGTGGTAAAAAATATTGTTTTCAGTAGTGAACATCATTCTCATGTGTTTGGATGTTAAGAGCAAGTGGCCTTATCTTGACGTAGGAAAGCGAAAGAAATCCTACATCGGATAGAGTTCAACTGAATAAGATGAGACATCCTTAAATCAAGTGCTAAATTTGGGAAATGAGCTTTTAAATTTTAACTATTACAATTATTGTAAAGTTTACCAACAAAAATTATTACTATAAAGGGAATTGATAAATGGGACCCACGGAGGAATGTTCTTAATTAACGTTAACCCCATGCAATTAATAATAACTTCTATTAGTGCATGTTTGAGATGGGACTTGAGCATGACCTAAAGCAATTATTGATCTCTACTCTTATGTTTGAATAAATTTATAGGCTTGTTTGGCTGAAACTAAAGCTTTGTTTGGGATGTTTTTAAGCTATAAAAATTGACTTTTAAAACCCAAAAAGCTAATTGAGACCCAAAATAATGTTTGGAAGTTTTAACTTTTAAGGATAAGTAGCTTTTCCATCCTAAATCTAAAAATTAGTTAACTAATTTATATAAATTAAAAAATTGAGTTATTTATATGTAAAAAATGTGAGCTAGTTTTTCTAAAATATAAGTCATTTTAATTATTTATAATAAAAAACAACATTAATTGTTTATAAATAATATAATAATCTCAGTAGAAATGAGCACACCAAACCATCTGGTACTACATGATTACACATTTTAAATTATACTTAAGTTGCTGGAAGGAAAAGGACCGACACAAAGCAAATTATTATTGATTTTTAAATGTTTCAAAAATTGAAATCTTTCTAAGGAATTAAATTAAAATGAAAAAATAGCATTCTGATCATTGAGATGACAATTTTGGGAAACAAAATTTAGTAAATGTATAAATATTCTATTTTTTTTGAATTTTTTTAATAGCAAGAAAAAGATCTTATAACTTGGAGTCATGGCTCATGTGTACGTCTAGTTTCTTTTTTTTTTTCTTTTATAGAGTGTAAATGGTTTCTTCTAACCAATAGAGACTAATCTTCTCAAAATATAGAAATTATTGAAATAAATTTTACCTCTTTTAATAAAATATTTTTTTTACGTCAACGTCTATTTTCTATTATATACATTGTGTTGACGCTTGAAGAGATTTTTCTTTGCTACTATCAAATGTAAAATTAAATTTAATCTCAACCCCATTTTCTCTCTCTCCATTAAGCTAAATAAGGGTAATTTTGAAACATTACAAACATTTTCTTAATTATGATAACCACTAGAGGATAAGAAACATGAAAGCGAAAGATAGTACGTACTGTATGTTTTCTTTAGTGGTAAAACCCACTTTTGGCATCACCTATCTTTATTATACATTTATTAACTATTAAAGCTATATATACACATTTTTTAATATATATTTAACTATCTCAAGATGATAACGATAGTGTTGTGAAATGATAAAAATGTAGGCAAGACTGTCTACATCGATCATCGAAGACTTTTCATGTTAGTTAGTGAAGATAGTACATAAAAGTATAGTAATTTGTAAAAAAATTTAAGTCGGTAAAAGAAATGACGTAGAAAGTCATTTCTATGTTAGTTAAACTAAGTAACCAAAGTTGTCGGTTCATGATAAGTATATATTTTATAATTAAATATGTATATATTGTGGAGCATATTTGGTTAAATTAATGAGTATTTTATACCTATTTAGCTATTTTTTATATATTCCCTCATCTTTAATTACTTATAGGATAAAATGAGATATTGTTACAAAATCTATTGATATCCTATTCTATTTTAATTTTGCAGGTAAACAAGTTATAAGAGGAAAGAATATATTATATATGTGTGTGTGTGTTTGGATAAAATTTTTAAAAAAGGCTTATGAAAAAAATTTTTTTGGATAGTTTATAGAAAAAGGTGTTTAGAGAAGAGATTATAGAAAAAAAAATGGTTTTGGATAAATGAGTGTTTAGATAGTTGTTATAAAAAGGGATTTTGTAATTAGAAAATTACTAAAAAGGATATGTATGAGAGATGAGAGAGGAGAAATGGTAAAAAAGATAGAGGATAAAGGGTGGAGAAGATAGAGGAGAGATAAGAGATAGCGGAAAAGATAGAGGAGAGAGGAAAGAAGGTGTAAGAAAAAGTAAGGGTAAAATAGTAATTGAGTAGTTAAAAAGTACTTTTACTGTTTCAAAAGCTACTCTAACCAGCTTATCTAAAACCATAGTTTGGTCCAGAAGCCCGTTTAAACAAATATAATTGTTTGTTTTAAAATTTATCTAAACTGAAATTTTGTCTAAAAGAGTTTTTAAAATTATAGTTTGTTAACAAACTAAACAGGCGCTATGTATAAAGAGAAAAAGAAGCACGGCAGAAAGTGATAATTATAATATATATAGAGTTGCGTATATATCTATATATATTTAAGTTGGAGAGAATTAGATTAAAAAAGGCGAAAAATCAGTAAAAGATTAATGATCAGAAACATGTAGTAATAGAGACGGGCAGCATACGATTTACATATATATATATATGTATATATATGTATGTAAATCGTATATATATATATTTACATATATATATATATATATGTATGCGCGTTGAGGACGCTGGGGAGAACACACAGTCGGAGGCAAGGAATAGAGGACACAATTGTGACAGCAGGGAGCGACTTCTTCTTTTTCGCCTTTCTTCTGTTATTTTTTATTTTTTATTTATGGGTTTTGCTCTAGCAATGTGTGGTTAGTTTTTTTCTAGATTTAGAGTAGCTATGAATTTATTTGTGGATTAGACTCCGCTTTCTTTACTGATTAATTATACTTAATGTTAATTTTGGCTATTTAATTATATTCTTATTTTTCTATTTAATGTCTTGCTACCTTTGTATATGAGTTTGGGCATTAAGATTTACTTTAACGAAGGAAATTTTAATTAGGCTCTAGGATTGAGTAGTATGAGATTAAATTTTAATCTAATTTGAACTTAGCTTAAAAATATACCTAAGGGCCCTATATAATTGATGAAGAGTGAGTTTAATTTATTTTGCTCTTGAATAATTGAGTTAGATATTATTTATTAAACTTAGGAGAGGCTGTAAGTGAATCGAAAAATGCTTATATCTACTAATACTCTAAATTAACTAAGTTAATATTGAGACTAATTAATCAGGTGAAAACAAATATCTATGAAGCTAATAAGGGATTAGTGACTCTAAATTATTTTTAGTATTAACAATTTTCAGTCTGTCTTTATTCTTATTTGCTTAACTTAAATAAAAATTGAAATTCTAGTGCTTAAATATTATTTGTTTAATTCTGATACTCTGTTTACACTTTATTATTTGATGTACTTGTCTCATTCACAATTTGTGTGCATGCTCATATTACTAAAAAAAGAAAAGAAAAAAGTTCAGCAAACTTCCTCCTTAAAAATAAGATATATCCCAAAATTTCAGTAATAAGAAACTAATATAATTGCAACACACAAGTACTATTTCTAACCATCTCTAAATAAATTTATTAAGCTTACTCAACCCCTTTAACAGTATATTGAGTTTGAATTCTGGGAATGTACCTGCGTTGGGGAGAGCTTTGCCACCATTTGTGGCCTTGCTCGAATACTGTGTGATCCTATCCAATATATTATACACAGATGTTAATTGGGAATCAAAACAGTTGAATCCCTTATTTGTGTGCACAATTGGTTTGGATCTCCCTCATTGTCAATAAATATGTTGAAGAGAAAGTAGATGAAATTGAGAAATATAGATGGGTAAAAAAAATTTATATTTTAAAAGTGATTTTCAGTTACTTTGATAATGTATTTAACTGTTAATTATATGCCTAAAATACCCCTTTAAGTTAAGGATATTGAATTGTATCAATATAAAATATAAAATTGATATCAAATTATATATTATTCACAAGTAATAAATAATAAAACTCCCTGTTAGATCCTGCTAGATCTCAAATTGATTCTTGAAGGAGACATCTATACTAAGAGTGCAGCCACGAACTCTGAAACTTAATATTTAGTAATAGAATCTAATCAATAGTATCAAAATAAATAGGAAAAATCTTAAAAAAATATTACTTAAATTTCAAAATTCTAAATCAGTTTATTCACTACATTTTATAAGCTATGGACCACTCTTGTAAAACAAATAACAATACATTTTTGTAGTAATTGGATTTTAAAATTTAAAATTCAAGTAGTATTTTTTTGGGATTTTCCCAAATAAATAATAAAACTTCAATTTTATATAAAACACCGGCCACAATTGTTTAATAGTTATTGACACGTTAATAGTTGACAATTGGTATGATAAACTAACATTACACCGTGACACACCATGTGGCTAATTGATTCATTTATCAAAATTTATGTCTGAAGAGCTACGTATGTACGGAAGATTAGATGAACGATTAACCTTGAGTGACTTATCATATCAAACGAGAAAATGGCGTTCGATCTTCTATATACTTTATAAACGAGAGGATATTAAAGCTAGGAATTGTAGAAAATTAAAACCACAACCCTATCATGGCAGAGATCCAAGTGATCTCCACTACTAAAATCCAAGCACGAAGCCACGTTAGTAATGGCGATTCACTGAAGCAAATCGAGCTCAATCCATGGGACCTTCGTTTTCTACTTCTCAAGTATGCTCGAAAAGGGCTTGTTTTCCACAAACCCACTGCATCATTGTCACGAGTGATCCAGCATCTTAAGGACTCGCTTTCTTGCACCCTCGGCTTCTTCAAGCCCCTTGCCGGCCGTCTTGCTATTGTAACCCACGGCAATGATGGCACATCTTCCGTCTTCGTCAATTGCAACAACGCTGGAGCAAGCTTTGCTCATGCCATCACGGAGAACATAACGCTACTTGACATCCTTGAACCGACTTATGTTCCTCCAATCGTCGACTCCTTCTTCTCACTTGGAAAATCCAAGAACTTTGAAGGAACTCATATGCGAATATGTTCCTTCAATGAACCATTGTCTTGTTGATGGGAAGCCAGCTTGGGATTTCCTGAATACATGGGCTAATATTAGCCGAAATGGTTTGAACCAGATAGAGTCAAATTCAAAGCTTGCTTCATTTGAACGATGGTTTCCTCATGGTAACATGGAACGTCCTATACAAATACGTTCCAGAGATATAATGGAGAATTATGCTGATGAATATTGTAACTCTCTTCACCCACCTCCGCTTTCTAAAAGGATCTTCCACTTTAAAAGAGACAAAATTGATGAACTCAAAGCAAAATCTAACTTGGAGGTAGAGGATAATGTTCTCAGCAACGAAATCTCCTCTCTGCAAGCTGTTATCAGCCTTGTTTGGGGATGTGTGATAAAAAATCTGCATCTTGATCCTGAAGAAGAAGTCGGTTGTAGTGCCCTCATAACTGCTAGATCCAGAATTTCAAACCCACCAATTCCATACAACTATTTTGGCAACACACTGCAATTTTCTTACGTGATGATGAAAGTAAGGGACTTGGTGAGAGATAAAGGACATGGGAAGTTTGCTTTGGAAATGAACAATTTGATCTCCTCATACACAGAAGAGAAGATCAAGAGCGACTTAAGCTTTAATCCCAAATCCAACAGGGCTTTCACAGAGTGGCAAATTTGGGATGGTGATTCATAGTGGTGGTAGTTGGAGAGACAACTTTTACGCCATTGATTTCGGCTGGGGAAGACCTTTAGGGCCTCGTCAAGGCCCAGCTTTTATGTATGATTGGGACCTAGTGGTTGATATCGGAGCAGAAGAAGAGAGCATTGACATTGAGCTTTGCTTGTGATATGAAATATTAGAACTTCTGGGAAAAGACCATGAGTTCATGCATGCGGTCTCCCCGCCGCCGCCATATCCAGCTAGATTATCCACTAAACTAGCACGAGGTCGACTATGATAGAAGCTAAGCTTCATATAATATTTTGCATATCTTTTCTTATCTGAGCAACTATATTTTACATAGTCGCATTACAGTTCATGACCAAGCATGTTGTTGAAGGAAAATTTGATTTTATGTATTGTGTATTACATAATATTTGTGTGTGAGTCAATGATTCCATCTTTTTGTTATTAATATAGTAAAACAAAGATGTTTTTCACTTTTTTGTGGTAAAGTTCTGTCCATGTTTTTCTTGATTCTGCACAAAAGAATATAATATGTGTGTGGAGAATAAGATTCTATTTTATAGGCAGAGTTGACTTAGTGGATGTAAAATTTGATTTAATCTTAACCTAATTTTAATCTCTCTCCATTATACTATTAACTAGATTTATTCACGATGTAATGCTTTGTATTTTGGTTAGAACAAGACGGGTTAAGACAATATTCTTGGTAAAAAAATTACAAATTAATATTTTATTAAGTATTTTTTTTAATAATGAGAATATATTGATCGTATGAAATTATTAAGACTAATGAATTTTAATGAAGTTTTCCGTTTTCAAATATTTTCACCGTTTTATTATTTTTTTTAAAATAATAAAATTATCTCTTTCTTTCTAAAAAAATATTAACTTGTAAAATTTATGAAATTTTAACCTCACAGGGCTCATGCTTGTTAATAATTATGTTTTCTATTGACTGAATAGTGCAAACAAGAAATGTACTATTTATTGTTGACTATTTACTTGATTCCATGCATCCGCCCCGAATAAAACATTTTCTGACGAACAAGTAAAACAAATGCTGCCTCCCATACAAAATATAAGATCCAACTAAGGGATATGTTTAGTAATTAGCTTGACATGAGTTCAAATATAACATTCAGTCTCACATCATAAGGTTTTGTATTTGTCTTATCCAATCGTAGAGAGAATGATTTTGTATTAGATCAATGTTGATGAGATGCAAAGCTTTTCCAGAGAGTTGCTAAAGATGACAACTTTCCTATAATCTCCGTGATTGTAGGAGGAGTGCATCCTAGTTTTTTGATGAAACCAAGTTTCCAAATTTCCTTGTTGTCCCGAAATAGGCCGTCGCAATTGGTTTCCCCATTTTGAAACACAGAGCCATCGTTATCCAATCACAACTAGCATCAAGAGGAGTTCTCCATCTGTTTGGAGAATCATTATAGGATGGGTTGAGGATAGATTTTGGAGCATGGTATCCTCGATAATTCTCTAAGTAACTGAGAAGACTATATCTTTTTCGTATATAGGATCCTCTAAGTAAATTTTGCTACATCTATCCTTCCATACGCCTTAGCAAACATGGGTGAAGAGCTTTTGCCAAAGGAATTTTTCCAATGGACTGATTCCCTGCTTCAAGTTTTGAGTTCCGGATAATAAATTCCTGCGTGAGAAAGGAGAATGAAGTAATAAGCTTTTGAGTGATTTATTAATTTGAGCCAAACTTCGCTAGCATGTGAACATTCCTTGAGAATGGATAGGGTGGACAAGTCAATAGAGTTGCATTTGAATGTGGAAATATTATGTAAAGATGTGTCAAAGAAGGAAGAAGGAAGCGTCTTTCCGATAAGACTCTTGGGTCTTGCATACATACGTCAAAAAGCGTTTTTACTAGAAGGGACTTCTTGATGAAAGAGAAGAACATAACAATCTTCTGATATTATTTTTATCTTCCACTAGTTCTGTTACCATATATCTTTATAGGAAGTATTTATTTAATCCTGGGGATTACCGCTTCCTAATTTAAAGAAGGGTTGCGAAATATCTTTTAAAGATAATGTCCTCGAACGTAACTCGAATAAAATATTTTATTGTTTTGCCTATTTCCCCAACACTGAAAGGGTAGGATCTTTGGATCAGACCCTCATATTGATAAAGTTTATTAAAGTTTATTTGTAGTCTATTCCAAGTAGCTTTCAAGAAAAATGTCTTGATTTTTTGAAAAAAATGAGCCACTTCCAGATTTTATCACATACAGAGGGAGATGAATGCTTTTCAATTTTCTCTATCCAGTTGTAAGCTGATTTGGTAGAGAAGTTTTTATCACTAGAAAATCTCCAACATATGACTTCTTGCCCTAGGGGATCGGCGGCTTGAAAATAATCTGACTCACCACATCAAAGGATAGGTAATAAGTAATAACTGATTTTATTAATGTTCTAACTTCTGGAGGGTTCCTACATATAACTGTTACCCCTTTCGTGAAGAACAACGTCATTATTTGAATAGTATCTAGCAAGAGGTTCTGGGAAGGGGACCTTTTATCAAACCAGGAGGCGTTGTTCCCTTCCCAATTCTCCATATACAAATAACATCTTAACTTTCTTATAGTAATTTGTAGAATCATTAAATGTATATATAATTAATATGAGTCATAAAAAATTGTATTATTTATAAGTCGTACAATTAGACTGTAATCCAGCATGTGGCAACAGCGAGATGAGAGGCTAATTTATCGTTTATCGAATTAGTCTTACATATTTCTATAATACTCTCATTAGAATGTGATGATCTGAGACGTATGGAAGACATTAATCACTAATCATTTCAAAAAGAAATCTTTTTCACTCCATGTTTTAATAATTTAATCTCATTAATTAGTTCTTGACTAAGAATAATTTAAAATTACAGAATATTTTAGCACTTATTAATTTTCTGAATCCAAATAAAATAATTGACATGTTCTAATAATAGGAATAACCAACGTCACAGGCACGTTAATAATCCACAATTGGTATGATAAAAAAAAGACATTGAATTGCGACCCACAATGTGGCATAAGGGAGATGATTGCTTGATTTATTCATTTAAAAAATTATATCTGACATATTTATATAAATACTGCCATTAACATGTGGAAGACCCATGAAACGGGCGTTAGATGAACGATTACCATAATTGATTTATTGCATCAACTGAGAATATTGCGTTCGATCTTGTATAAAGTATATAAATGAAAGGATATTAAAGCTAGGAATTGTAGAAAACTAAAACCCAAACCACAGCCCTACCATGGCAGAGATCCAAGTGATCTCCACCACTAAAATCCAAGCACGAAGCCACGTTAACAATGGCGATTCACATAAGAAAATCGAGCTCAATCCATGGGACCTTCGTTTTCTACTTCTCGAGTATGCTCAAAAAGGGCTTCTTTTCCACAAACCCACCGTATCATCGTCTATAGTGATCAAGCATCTTAAGGAGTCACTTTCTTGTACCCTCAACTTCTTCATGCCCCTCGCCGGTCGTCTTGCTATGGTCTCCCACGATGATGATGACACCTCTTCCATCTTCGTCACCTGCAACAACGCTGGAGCAAGCTTTGTTCATGCCATGGCGGAAAAAACTACAATGGTTGACATTCTTGAACCTATTTATGTTCCTCCATTTGTTGAGTCCTTCTTCCCACTTGGCAAAACCAAGAACTTTGAAGGAACTCATATCCCATTAATGGCGGTTCAAGTTACGGAGCTTGTGGATGGCATCTTCATCGCTTTCGCAATAAATCATTGTCTTGTTGACGTGATGCCGTTTGGGGATTTCGTAAGTATATGGGCTGAGATTAGCCGAAATGGTTTGAACCACATAGGTTCAAAGTCGAAGATTGTTTCACTTCAACGATGGTTTCCTCATGGTAACATAGAACGTCCTATAAGAATACCTTTCAGAGATATAATGGAGAATTATGTTGATGAATACGTGAAATCTCTCTACCCGCCTCCAATTTCTAGGAGGATCTTCCACTTTAAAAGAGAAAAAATTGCTGAACTCAAAGCAAAAGCTAAGTTGGAGGTAGAGGATGGTGTTCTCAGAAATAAAATCTCCTCTCTCCAAGCTGTTATCAGCCATGTTTGGAGATGTGCGATCAAAAATAGTGTGCGTCTTGATCTCGAAGAAGAAGTCCATTGCAGTATCCTCGTAACTGCAAAATCCAGAATTTCAAATCCACCAATTCCAGACAACTATTTTGGCAACACTGTGCAATTTGCTCATGTGACGATGAAAGTAAGGGACTTGGTAGGAGATAAAGGATATGGGAAATTTGCTTTGGAGATTAATAAGGTGGTCTCCTTGTACACAGAAGAAAAGATCAAGAGAGACTTTGAAGCTTTGATCCCAAATCCTACATTGCCTTTACTAAGTGGCAAATTTGGGAAGGTTTTGCACACTGGTGGCAGCCACAGATCCAATTTTAACAACGTTGACTTCGGTTGGGGAAGGCCTTTAGGGCTTCGTCGGGGCCCAAGCTATATGAATGATTGGGATCTCGTGGTTGATGCTGGATCAGAAGAAGAGAGCCTTGACATTGAGCTTTGCTTGTCCCATGAAATATTAGAACTTATGGGAAGGGACCATGAGTTCATGCATGCGGTGTCGCCGCCGCCGCCATTGCCAACAGGGTTATCCAATAAACTAGCACGAGGTCGACTATGATATATAGAAACAAGGCTTCATGTAATAGTTTGCATATCATTTCTAGTGTATGTCCACCATTTATATTTTACATAATCGCATTTCAGTTCATGGCCAAGCACGCTATGTTTATTAGAGTGTTTGTTACGGAAAATTTGTTTTCATGCATAATATTCCATAATATATGTGTGTGACTCAATGGTGTAATCTTTTTGCAGTGCAATGGAAAAATACATATTGATATAATAAAATTCAAAGATATTTTTCCACTTTTGTTTGGTAAAGTTCTATCTATGGTTTCTTGTTTCTTACACAACATTGAGTTTGTTGTTCTGGGGGGATGGGAGTCATGGAGAATCCAGATCCTATTAGGCAAATTTGATTTAGTGAATGAGTCTCAGTCTGTACTAGATCTTAACAAGTGATTAGATATTTTAAATCATAATTAGGTTGTGAATGGAAAATGACATTTTAAATCATAATACGAAGATGATGATCTTTGTAAGTGTTGTACATGATCCCATATTGAAGTTTGCGGAATCGAATTTGAAAGAAAGAAAATAAACTCTACAATGAAGAGATGATTGAATATTTCACTCGCAATGAAGTTTGAAAGATTATAAACTGAGAACCAATAAGAATTAATTGGACATCTACTTAATAATGGAGAGTAAAGAAAATGTGTAACAAATTTGACAAACTTAATTGGCGCCAAGGGAATACTTTAATATTGTTTAGTTGTCGTGGGCACGTTAATAGTTGACCATTGGTATGATAAATTAACATATTAGACTGTGACACACCATGCTGCATATGGGAGATAAGTGATTAATTTATTCATTTATGAAATTATGTCTCACATATTTATATAAATATTCCCACTAACATGTGATGACCTGTGAGATGTACATAAGATTAAATGAACGATTTTGATTGACTTATTATTGTATCAAATGGGAATATGGCGTTCGATCTTGTTTATAATATATAAATGACACGATATTAAAGCTAGCAATTGTAGAAAATTTAAACACCAACCACACCCCTTCCATGGCAGCGATTCAAGTGATCTCCACTACTACAATCCAAGCACGAAACCACGTTAATAATGGCGATTCGCCTGAGCAAATTGAGCTCAATCCATGGGATCTTCGTTTTCTACTTCTCGAGTATGGTCAAAAGGGGCTTATTTTCTACAAACCAAAACACACAAATACAATAATCCAACATCTGAAGGACTCGCTTTCTTTCACCCTTGACTTCTTCATGCCCCTTGCCGGTCGTCTTGCTCTCGTTCCCCACGGCGATGATGGCACCTCTTCCGTCTTCGTCACTTGCAACAACGCCGGAGCAAGCTTTGTTCATGCCATCGCGGAGAACACTACCCTAGTTGACATCCTTGAACCGACTTATGTTCCTGCAATCGTCGAGTCTTTCTTCCCACTTGGCAAATCCAAGAACTTTGAAGGAACTCACATTCCATTAATGGCAGTTCAAGTTACAGAGCTTGTGGATGGAATCTTCATCGCTTTATCAATAAACCATTGTCTTGTTGATGTGAAGCCGGCCTGGGATTTCGTGAATACATGGGCCAATATTAGCCGAAATGGTTTGAACCACCTAGGGACAAATTCAAAGCTTGCTTCGTTTGAACGATGGTTTCCTCATGGTAACATTAAACGTCCTCTACGAATACCTTTCAGAGATATAATGGAGAATTATGTTAATGAATATACTAGCTCTCTTCACCCACCTCCGCTTTCTAAGAGAATCTTCCACTTTGAAAGAGAAAAAATTGCTGAACTCAAAGCAAAAGCTAACTCAGAGGTAAAGGATGGTGCTCTCAGCAACGAAATCTCCTCTCTTCAAGCTGTTATCAGCCATGTTTGGAGATGTGCGATCAAAAATCTACGTCTTGATCCCGAAGAGGAAGTCAGTTGCAGTGTCCTCATAACTGCCAAATCCAGAATTTCAGATCCACCAATTCCAGACAACTATTTTGGCAACACTGTGCAATTTGCCAACGTGATCATGATAGTAAGGGACTTAGTGGCAGAAGGAGGACATGGGAAGTTTGCTTTGGAGATGAATAATGTGATCTCCTCATACACAGAAGAGAAGATCAAGAGCGACTTTCAAGCTTTGATTCCAAATCCAACAGTGCGTTTACAAAGTGGCAAATTTGGGAAGGTGATGCTTACTGGAGGAAGCCAAAGATTCAACTCTTATGCCATTGACTTCGGCTGGGGAAGACCTTTGGGGCTTCGTCGGGGTCCAAGCTATATGTATGACTGGGACCTACAGGTTGGTGCTGGAGCAGAAGAAGAGAGCCTTTACATTGAACTTCGCATGTCGCATGAAATATTAGAACTTTTGGGAAGTGACCCCGAGTTCATGCATGTGGTGTCGCCGCCGCCTCTGCCACCATTGCCTGTAGGGTTATCCAATAAACTTGCACGAGGTCGACTATGATAGAAGGAGAGCTTGATGTCCAGCGTCTACATTTTATATAGTTGTATTAAAGTTTATGATCAAGCATGCTATATTTATTAGCGTGTTACGTTGTGAATGGAAAATATTTGAGTTGGTGCGTCGTTGGTGTAATCTTTTGTCAATAGATTGGAAAAAGATATATGAATATAATAAAATTCAATTATGTTTTTCACTTTTTTTTTTTGTTAAAGATCTGTCTATGGTTTCTTTTTTCTGCGTGTGTGGCTAATCTAGATTTTATTTTGTGTATATATATATATATATATATGCAAAGTTGACTTGGTGGATGAATCTCAATCTCTACCAGATGTTAAATATATGTGATTACACATTTTATTAAATCATACTTTGGTAGTATGGAAATGACATTTTAGAGACACACAAATTGCTATTGATATTTAAATTAAATGTTTCAAAAATTGAAATCCTTCTAAACAACTAAATTAAGCTGAGAAAATACCACTCCAGATACTTATATATTTGGAAATTAAATTATTGATACTTAATTATTTTAAATAGCAATTATTCTTTTCGTCAAATGGCTGAGATGACAATTTTGGGAATCAAAATTTAGTAAATATTGTATTTTTTCGAATAGAAAATAAAAAACTCTGATCACAAAGGAATATTATATTGCACATGTTATAGCATAGTTTAGTTTACGTCAAACCCGTAAAGAGGCATAAGCATCTATTTTCTAGTACATTGGGTTGAAACCTGGAGAGTCTTTCACTTGTAACTATCAAATGTAAAAGGTAGTACCTGAGGTTTTACCCAAAGTACGATCTAACACCCACTACAAAAAAATATACATTTGGCGACGACCTTTCAGCGGCGACACAAAAGTCACCGCTGAAAGTCTTCACTTTCTGCGGCGACAAGGAAGTCGCCGCTGAAAGTCCTACTTTCAGCGGCGACTTTTTGTGTCACCGCTGAAAGTCCTGACTTTCTGAAAGTCCTACTTTCTGCAACTTCCACTTTTACGTCATGCATGTGAAAAGAGGAGATGAAATAGAGATATATTCATGAGAAAAATATTATACATATGTTTCAATGTGAGTTCATCATCTATATGTATGTGTTAGAGATAATGTGGGGGAGGAGATAGAGAGAGGGAGATGTGAGTGTGAGAGATAAGGAGAAATAATATACGTAAAATACGACCGTATATATATTTTTAGTTACTGTTACATATGCTCTATATTACTATATTTTATATAACATCCTAACTTATATAAAAAGAATTTGTAAGGTATTATTGAGTTTAAGAATATTTTTCTGACAATTAAAAAGTCTCAAAAGTGAAATTTTAGAAAAATAATAAAAGAAAGAATAATCATTAAAAATATTTTTGAGTTAAGAAAAATATATAAAATAAGTATTTTGGGGACATAAGACTTATGAAAGAGTTAATTTTCCCAAAATAGACCCAAATGATTTCATACCTATTTTTCGGGAATTAAAGACTTATTTTATTTCAAAATTGAAGAAAAATAGTTCGAGGTTATTATTTGCTCAGAAAATTTTATAAAAATTCTATAATGAGTTGAAGAAGCTATTGGAGGAAAAATATGATTAATATTTTAAGAGGATTATTTGTAAAAATTACTAGGTTCAAGTCCTACTTTCAGCGGCGACAAATCAAAGTCGCCGCTGAAAGTTTGACTTTCAGCGGCGATAAATCTAAGTCGCCGCTGATGTTCAAAATTTATAATTTTAAATGGCATTAATGTATTAGATAGTTTGTCTCCGCTAAAAGTAGTTATACAATTTTTTCCCATTTGAATTTATTTCAAATAACTATATAATAGATAAAATTAAATTACTGAATAATGTGAATTTTAAATAATAAAACAAAGAATTTCACATGTTATTATAGTAAAGAAAGATTTATACAAATAATAATGTGATGCTTGTAAAAAGAAGTAAATGAGACAAGGATATATCTATGAGAGAGATATTGTAAATGTGGGTCAATGAGAGTGAGAGTGAATATGTGTGTGTTATACATAATATGGGGGAGGAGATAGAGAGAGATAGATGTGTGTGTGAGAGATAAGGAGAAATAATATACGTAAAAAATGAGCGTATATATATATTTTTAGTTACTGTTACATATTCTTATATTACTACATTTTATATAACATCCTAACTTGTATAAAAAGAATTTGTAAGGTATTATTAAGTTTAAGAATATTTTTCTGTAATTAAAAAGTCTCAAAAGTAAAATTTTAGAAAAATAATAAAGGAAAGAATAATCATTAAAAATATTTTTGAGTTAAGAAAAATATATAAAATAAGTATTTTGGGGGCATAAGAGTTATGAAAGAGTTAATTTTCTCAAAATAAACCCAAATGATTTCATACCTATTTTTAGGGAATTAAAGACTTATTTTTTAAAAAAATTAAAGAAAAATAGTTAGAGGTTATTATTTACCCAAAAAATTTTATAAAAATTCTATAATGAGTTGAAGAAGCTATTGGAGGAAAAATATGATTAATATTTTAAGAGGATTATTTGTAAAAATTATTAGGTTAAAGTTAAACTTTCAACGGCGATAAGGGAGTCGCCGCTGAAAGTCACTTTCAGCGGCGACAAGGTAGTCGCCGCTGAAAGTCACTTTCAGCGGCGACAAGATATAGTCGCCGCTTAAAGATGTTTCAGCGGCGACTTTATTTTGTCGCCGCTAATACGTTTTAATATCGTGTTAGGTTCCCTTCTCTTCTTCATTTCTCACCGAGTGTCCTGCTTCAGAGAACACGCGAAACATCGAGAGCGGGAGCGAGAGAGAGAGCACGAGGGAAGGACCAGAGGATTGTGACGTTGGAGGAGTGACTGGAGGTCGAAGATCCCGCTTGTGACTTCGTCGGCCATCGGTAGTGAGTTCTCCGAGTTCATCTTCAATTTGTCTCGTCTGTTTTCTTTCGATTGTGGGGTGGGTCACCGATTGAAGTCAAGATTTTGAGTAGCTTTTGGTTGATTGAGTGAAAATGAGTAAGTATTTGACTTTTATGAGTTCAAACCGAACCAAAATCGTTCGACGGTGGGGTTGGATGTAGCTTTACTGTGCCGATGCGTTTTAGGGTTTGTACATGTTTAAATTTGGGTTTTTTGGGATTAAATCTCAGATTAAGTACTCAATGAAGCTTAAAAACGTGAAATGAAGCTTTAATCTCCAAATTTGGTTGCTGTATGCTGTGTCACATTTTTGAATGGTGTTGCCGAAGAGGGGAGCTTTTGTTTGTTGGAATTCTGTTCTTGCGTGCCTTCTAAATTTTCTTTCATTGATCTCTCTTAAGTTGTCTTGAGAACGAAGCTATTGGACTTGTGCCTCTAAGTATTTCCTTCTGCCCTGCTTTTTTCATTCAATTCACAATCCCGTAATCCGTCTCATACATATATTGATCAACTTGTGTGTTAAGTTTTGAGTAGGTCATATGAAACAATATATTGCAAAAGTAGTTGGCAAATTTCCAGAGGATAAGGTATTCATATATTTAAGCTTGATAATTTGAGTTACATATGACTGTACTTTGTGTTGTGTTCATGAGATAAACCCTGCAAGTATATCATCTAAGATATCACCTTCAGACTTATTTATTTATGCAGCCATCAACCTATTTCTCAATCATCCTTAATTCAAGTTTTTCTTAACGTTTTAGGAATTTCTCCATAATCCAAAAAGTCTTTATTTTCTTTTTCAGTCTGTCGGTTTTGGCAATCAGCTTTTAGTTTGAAATGTTAAATGTATTCACAACTACGGCAAAAGTATGCAGAAGGTAGAGCTGGAAAGAGAGAGTTCTCATATCTGAGATATAAGTAGGCTAATTTTTAACTTTCTTTAGATTACAACATTGCGACCATGGAAAACATTGAACTGTGAAAGAAGTTGGTTTCATGAAGCTTTGTTTGAGCTGTTTGGGGGGTCAGAGAGGGAAATTTAGTCTAAGTGAATGTTGATGTAGATGGGTGCAAGTAACATGATTTGTTTTGATGAGGCCAAGGGGCATGTTCTGGGAAAGTTTCTCATCTGTCACATTGAAGAGGACAGTCTAATTGCGTTTTTCCTCCCTTTGGTACATTGTGAAAGTAATTGATTACAAGATTGGCAACATGGAAAAACTGTTGGCTAATGCACATCTCTAGGCAATTAGATACTCCCAATAAATAATATCTACATTGAAGCCATTTTGGGTTTTCTTCTCCAAGACAGAAATAGCTTTCTGGTTTTATTATCTGCTTGTCTAAAATTGCCATTAATAAATTCCAATGATGTCCCTCATGCTATCCCCAATACCTTTTGCTTTATGTATTCATTGGCTAAAATGAGATGACCGAAACACTAACTTCTTCCATCAAACCACTTTCATGAAGAAGAAGAAGAAACAAAGATTCTATGTCTGAAAAGGGAATATGGCAATTGGATTGATGATCGCATTGTAGTTAACATATTTATATGTATGAGTTTTTTACTAACGTGTACGACTTTGATAGCGATACTGAAGAAGAAAGTGAAATAGAAACTGAAATAGAAGAAACAGATGAATCAGAAGACATTAGTTTAAGTGATAGTGCGACGGAAGATTCAATTGAATGAAATTACTTGATATGGTACATTTTATTAATATCTACATTGATTCTTGTTTGATTGATTGATATTTCTTAAATGGAATGTATATTTTTGTAGGATATGTCAGCATTAAAGAGAGGTCGAGGTGGGAAAGGTATTTCTGTTACATCTAATGACAACACAAATAGTCGAGGTACATACTCTACACCTCAATCAAGACATGTTATTTCACCGCTATCAATGCAACAGCAGTTTGAGGAAATGCCTATCAACTCTCCTACTACTCCCCATACTCAAAATAGTAGTGCAGGTAAGTTTGTTTCAAATTTATAATAATTGATTTACATCGCATATAACATTTAATTGTTGCAATTAAATTTTAATGATAGGTTCTTCTACTGCAATCAACAAGGGCAGAGGAGTTTATAAGTCTATTAACGTTAATTTGAGGACTGCACAAGGAGCAAAGATTCGAGTCAAATTTTCAGATTCCATGTCAAGAGCAATCGGTGCAGAAGCAAGAGACTTTTCTAATTATTGTGGTTTAACTCTTAGAACTACAGTCTCTTTCAGGGATGGTGGAGGTAGCTGGAAGAATATTTTTAAAAAATATGATCCTGATATGATTTTAAAAATAAAGGTATTATTTATGTCAACTTTTTATACTTTTTTTAGTTTATTTATTTCATTGTATCAAGTGTTTACGATTATTTGTTTTAGGATAAATTTGAACCTGCTGATGCAATTACTGAAGAAAAATTTCATACTGCTATATCAATTATTTTACAAAATGCATTCAGAAATTGGAAGAACAATCTGCACTCTCATTATAAGAAATATGAGACTGATGAGGATAGGTTGGCTGATCCTCCTCAAACTATTAGTTTTCAAGATTGGGAGTGGTTATTAATATACTTTAAGTCTGACATGTTTAAGGTATCTTACTATCTTTCTAAATAAGTTATATTTTTTATTTCAATTATTAAATTCTTATTACTTACTATATTTTGTTGTAGAATAAAAGTGCAAGAAACACGATAAATCGAGAAAAACAAATGACTAAACATACCTGTGGTCCTCGATCATTTGCAGAGATTGAGTATGCTACAGTAAGTTCAATCTATCACTACTATAATTTAAATTTTCAATCTTTTTTTTTATTGTAAAATCTATTCTTTGCATTTTCTTATATGTTATTATTTTATACAGAGATCCTACTACTGGACAACCTATCCCTCCTGACCAGCTGTGGGAGATAACGCATACTAGGAAGACATTAGATGGACAAGTAATATGGGCTGACGCACACTCTGAACAGCTTCACGTACGTATTGTTGTTTAATATTTTAGTTTGATTTAGTTTTATGTTTAATTTAATAGTTTTAAATGTTTTTATTATAGAGTCGTATGCACAAGCTTTCTCAACGACAAGACCAAGATTTAGAGAGTGATGCTCGAATGACGTCAGAAGAAATATTGGCGACAGTTCTTGGTGAAAGTTCAGGGTATGTAAGAGGGAAAGGATATGGAGCGGAGCCTTCAAGGAAGAGAAATCACCCTCAATCTACAGATACTTCAGTTGTTGAGAGTGTGCGTGCCCAATTACAGGAAGAGTTTGATAAAAAATTTGAAGAGAAAAGAGAAAAAATGGAGGCTGAGCGTGCAAAGATGGAAGAAGAGCGTGAAAAGATGCAACAAGAGTGTGTGTAATTCGAGCAAAGACTAATGGAACAAATGGAGCAAAAAATACAAGCTCAATTTGCTGCCTTGATGTAGAAGGGGCAACAACATGCGCCTGCTTCTTTTAGTCATAGTATTGATCATTCTATATAAATTTATGTTCGTAATTGAACTAATTTGATATTTTATATTTATCAATGTTATTAGATTCTGATTTATTTAGTTATTTATCATTTATTATTTGTTATTAAATTATATTTTTTTGTCACAAAAATTAAATATTAAAAAAATTAAATAAATAATATTAAGAAATAAATTAAAAATTTTAATTAAGAAATAAATAATATAAAGAAATAAATAAACTAATAAAAAAATTAGTTATTTGACTTTCAGCGGCGGCACTGTGTCGCCGCTGATTGTGGACTTTCAGCGGCGGCACTGTGTCGCCGCTGATTGTGGACTTTCAGCGGCGACAAAATATTGTCGCCGCTAATGGGAACAGGCGATAGTTTCATAGGCGGTGACAAAATGTCACCGCTAAATGTTTTCAGCGGCGACTTTTTCCCTTTCAGCGGCGACAAAAGTCGCCGCTGAAAATCAATTTTTTTGTAGTGACCATATGTTTTATTGAGATACAAAAGTGTATATGAATTATCCATTCGTCTGTGGGTTCAATTGGTAAAAAGGTAAGACATATAATTATTTAAAGCGTATTTAATCATAAAGAATACTACTTTATTATGGTTCCAGTCGTGGCGATTGGAGAGGCATCATAGCTCCTGGCTACTTAGGTTTATACCTGAGAGTAATAGACGGCTCACCCTGGCCGATATTGGTATTGTTTAGGAGGAAGGGAGACTTCGCCCTGTCCTTAGATTGTAGGTAAGTCCAACCCTTTTTTAAAAATTTTAATATAAAAAAAAAGTGTACTTGAATTTGTAAAATTAGACTAAAAATAGGACCACCATTAAAATTGACTAAACTGTTATTTTTTATGTGGGACTCACGCTATGAAAATATCAAAATATCCCTAGTTTTAAGAAACTAACAAGCGTAAAGATACAAAATTACCCATGAACTTTTATCTAAATTACATCAAAGACCATGTTTTTTTCAGATACACAAAAACACCCATGAAAGTATAGATAAATTAATTCTTTCAATTTTGACAAAATAAAATACTCTATTAAATTTTATTATATTATGATAATACTAATAATTTTATGATTAATGTATATATTTAGTCCTCTCAATTTATATTAAGTTTTAATTTAGTCCCTTAAGTTTTTAAAGTATATTTTAGGAAACAAATTAAAATAATTATTGAAGTCTTACTAAAACCAAATCAAACTATTCAACTAGCCAGCCATCAAGAATATTCGTAAGAATATATATTTTTATAAACTTCTAAAATACTATAGAAACGTTGACCGAAGCAAAACAAACAAAAAACTCATTGTATCAGTTAAACAATATTTCACGATCAATAAAGTAAAGTTAAAGTTGAAATGAATCTTAAAACAATACAATGATACACTGTATTGATTTTGTCAACGTAAAATATAAAATTTATATTAAATTATATATTATTCTTACGTAATTAACAATACAACTTATATTTTAAATTTCTTATTGTAATCTGGGGGATGATTCAATCTATATATAGGGGTGGAAGATTGAATTAGTCAAGGTAATTACTGAGTTAAAAATATTAATTATCATGTTAGTTGATGATCATAAAGTCTATATATATGAGGTCTTAGAATATGGTTTTTAAGTTATAAAAATAACAAAAGATAACGAATATGGTTTAAGTGTGTTAGAGGATGTTAACCTGGGATCCTCGCCTCATGTATTACTCTAAAATATTTTAGTTTATATTCATTATCATCGATTATGTTGATTAATGCAAAGTATTATATTCATCATATATAATTATTATTAATTTATTTTGTTGATTAATGCAAACTATTCATCATATATAATTATTTAATTGTGTGTGTGAAGTACACGCTAACACGCACACACACATAGTAATATGTACTTCAATTGTCATGGACACGTTAGTGGTCGACAATTGGTACGATAAACTAATTCAAATCAAATTATAAGCCATGGGAAAGGACCCTGGGTTCATGCATATGGGGTCGACACCGCCCATGGGTTTATCCAATAAGCTAGTGTAGGCTTGGACGATGATAGAAGGAGAGGTTGATGTAATGTTGTTATATGTGGTTTCTTGTGTTTGTTAGCAAAGGTTGTTTCTAGCATTGCATTATCAATGTCGTAGTTTTTGATAATTCTCATGAACAACAAATATGAGAAAATTGGCTTTTCTTAATTGAAATCCTTGAGCATACGAAACTGACAATAGTCCATTTTTCTTTTCTTTCACTATATTTTCTAGCTACCAAACAGCTCCTACAAGAATTATATATATTCCTCAAGCAATACGACTCTATTTTTATATATAAATCATTTATAGAGAATTTTTTTTCTCTAAATTATAAGTCACTTGTAAATAATTAATGATATTTTTTAATTTTACCCATGTCAAATATAATAAAGGACATAGGTGAGAGAAAATGTATAACATTATTTATTTTCAATACCTTCAATAAAGACAAACGTAAAAACTTTTATCAATTTAATATATTTTTTGACATGTAAGAATGGAGTACAAATGATATATATACATAAGAATAGAGTAATATATATTTACTTTAATTTGTAAAATGTTAAGTGTAAAATTCATTAATTCTTCATTGTGATCCGGGCATCGGCTACACAGCATCAGAAAAGGTGGGAAAGCCAACAAAAAAAACACCTCACAAACTCCTAAATATAGTGCCTGTTTTTGGGCCTAAACTATAGTTTTAACTGTCCAAAATTATAATTTTAGATAAATTTTTAGAACTAACTTTTGAATAGGATAAAGTATTTTTGGGTTGTATAATGATTATTTTGCTCTTATATTTTTTCTCTATCATTTTACCTCATGCCCTTTCTAATAATTTACTTATAAAAAAATTATTATGGTAATAACTATCCAAACACTTTATTTTTTTTATAATCGTTTTTCTTTTAAAAATTATTCTCCAGAATTACTTTTAAATTATTATTTTCTATAAACTCTTCTCCAAAAACTAAACTAAAAACGACATAAAAATCCATCACTTTCTATGAACCGTGGCAGAATATTTTTAAAAATATTACTTTGTTTTTTAACCTGGAAATTAATGCACAATGTCTGACGAGTTGAATTTGAAATTAAGAAGATAAAGCGAAAATTAAATGCTAATTGCTTCAATCGAAAGGGGGAAAAGCCAACGTCTATCAAATAAAAAAGATCACATTTCCCTATAACAGATCTTACGTTCCTCCGCAGCGGAAAATGAAGAGCTAAATATTAAAGAAGGCACTGGTGTTGGTATTGTTCAAATTAAATATTAATTCTGATTTTAATTATAAGAGTTAGTTAATTTTTTATAGAGATTAAAGAAATTAAATAAATAAATTAATTATAATTAATATAAAAGCTAGTAGACTAATTTAAATAAATTAAAAAGTATATAATATAAATTTATTTTGAGATGTTTGATTTAGTCATAATTAATTGATTTATTTTGATACGTTTGGAATGGAAGAGAGTCTGCAGGCCCCAAAGCAGCCATTCTTGAGAACTTGTTTATTTAGCTTCTTGGGAATGTTTTGGCAACCGGAAGCTCCACGAAGAGCAACTTTTACACCGTTGATTTCGGCTGGGGACGGCCCGGGGCGGTTCGAAGCAGTGTAGCCAATACAAATCTATGGAAGTTGATGACTGATGTCGGAGTAGAAGAAGGTAGCTTTGACATTGAGGTGAATGCTTCTTATGAGATGCTAGAAGCTCTAGGAAAGGACCCTGAGTTCATGCGTATGGTGGATTAGGTTTCTTCAATAAATCAACCAGCACAGGATCGAGGCCGAAGACTGTGTATGATGGAAGGTGAATCAGTATGTTTTTTTGAAGGAAAATTTTGCTTCTAATGTTTTATATTTACATAATGTTTTTTGTGTTTTGAATTGATGCTGTGTCAACTTTAACATAGTTACACTTGCACCATATATAGTATTTGAAAGCTCCTTAATTTATCTTTCTGTGCTATTTCCATGCAAATATCTCAGATGAGATCTCCATCTTAGAGAGTTTTAAATTAATTACCCAAACTCTTCTCTTTAAGCTTGGAGATTTAGATATTGAGGGTTGTTTCTTTGATGAAAGCTTCTAAAAAGATATTATATCTCTAGCAAAAAAATAGAAAGGGACGAGAATATATTCTAAATCCAGAATTGTGGCGTTAAAATTAAAAATAAAAAGAGAGTTGTGGCTGCTGGGATTCGAGCCCAGGTCTCCACGGCCACAACGTGGAATTCTTACCACTAAACTACAGCCACTGCGTTGATTGAGTTGGCAAAACAAGTTTTAATCACCCTATAAAATGGAGGAAAAGGTTGTTCCAGACCGTAAAGTATATAGATTAATCATAATTTAAATGTCTATATTATTAAATTACGGGAAAGGGATTTTAGTCTATCGAAAGTGTTGATAAATAAAACATAAATGCAGAAAATTATAATTATCGATCAGGCCTTCTTCACCTAGAAATATTAGATTAGTCAATTATTCAATATAGGGATTTATTTGTGTTAGGGAAAGAAAAAGTTGTTCTTCCCCATTTAGAATGGCGTAAAGTTTTTTTTTTATATATATATATATTCATCTATTATTAGTAATTATTTACTCATACGGTCATATAGCATATTAAGTATGGAAACTTTTACGTGGAAGGATAGAAACAATTTAACAAAAAGAAATTATAAGAAATATGTTGTATTTGTATGAAAACCTTCTGAAGTAAAAAAAAATTCAACTAATTTCGATTTAAAAAATATTAGCATAATTAATTGAAGTAATAATATAAGATATTATACTAAATATAATATTAATTACTATTAAAATATAACTTGCTTTCGCCTAAACATATATTTACAAATTCTTGCCGGCCGAGAATAGTCTACCCCAAAATAAATAAACTAACTTTTTCAATCTTAAAAAATACTAAGTTATGTAACGTTTGGTATATGGTAATTGGTAGACTAATATAATGACAAAAATGATTAAAATGGAAAATATTCCACATACCGATAACTAAATTTAAAATATTTTTTCGGCCAACAAATTTAAAAGTTAAAATTACATTAAAATAAATGCAATTATGCTTTTTAGAGAATATTAATTTTTTGAAGTTATTTATAATTTTCCTTTTTGTTAAAAATAATTAGAAGAATTAATCGTTTAATTCATTGATTTTTACATTTCCAAAAAAATCATCTGACCTTTCAAGAATTGAATTGTAAATCAAATTAAAACTAAAATACAAAAAGATTGAATTTCTCAAAACTTAATTCTTTTAATCTACATTTATATGATCATCATTCATCAGGTAGGTTATCATCCCATTGTGCTTCCTTTATTAATTAGACGTAGCAATCTGTGATCAGCCCAAGTTGTCGGCCAAAAAAATCTAATCAATTTCTCACAATGATGAAGTGCGCAGCCTTCAAAGAGATATGGATGGAGATATGGATCAAAACACCCAACTTTTCTCTATAATAATTGAATTTTTTTTTTTGGCCCAAACTTTAATAACTGAGTAGACTAATTACATTGTAGACGTAGGGTGTGTTTGGATTAGCTTTTGGAGAATAGATTCTGGAGAATAGATTTTAGGTAGAATAGATTTTGGGAAGAATAGATTTTGGGAATAAAGATGTTTGGATGATTAGTAGTAGAATCACTTTTTATATTGGTAAATTACTAAAAAGGGTATGATATGATTAAAAGTAAGAGAGATGAAAGATGATAGAGAAGAAATAGGAGAGAGAAGAGAGTGTAGAGAGGATAGAGGAGAGAGAAAAAGAGAGATAAGAGAGGAGAGAAGAGAGAGAAAAAGAGAGATAAGAGAAGAGAGATGAGAGATAATAGAGAAGAGAGAGGAGAGAGGGTGTAAAAAAAAGTAAGGGTATAATAGTAATTGGATAATCCAAAACCTAGGTTTCAAAGAAAAAGCTATTTTCAATAGCTTATTCAAAACCTAGGTTTCAAACAGAGATTTTGTGTAAAAATTTTCCAAACCGAGATTTTGCTCCATAATTTATTCTCAAACCGTGATACCAAACAGGCAACAGGCACGTAGGCACATACAGGAACGCCGTTCCACTTTAAAAGACACAAAATTACTAATCATAGCGCGCATTTCATATAAAAGCCATATAATAAGGTCCCACATCGCAAATACGACAATCACAGCAGATATCCAGGGGCAAGCCTAAAAGGCCTTACTTTAATCGAAACGACAGGCAATAAAACCAAGAAAAACAGGTCCACAACAAATACGACAAGAGCGAGCCTATCCGGCTAGCTTTATTACATTGGGAACGACAATTAGAAGCACTACAATAGAAATAGGCAAAGCTTTTATTCTTGCAACTAAAACAAAGCCACTACTAAACTACTCTTCTTCAACTTCGTCTTTCCAGCATTTCAGAGTGGATCTAGGTGAGCCACATTCAGAAGTATTGACGAATTTTTGGTAGACAACAGAACCACCCATTCCAAGCTCCTCAAGGCTCCCCTCTTTGCGATTGTAGCCCTTCAAATCCAGCATACACAACTGCTCAAATGTCTTGCTTGCTACGTCCACATGCACAGCTACCGAAAACTCCATTGGTTCAAAGCATGACAGCACCCTCAGGACCAGTTGCTTCAGATTCACGGCTTTCAGATCATACCCTGCTGTCTCAAAGCTTGCATAGCTGAATCCATCTTCTGGCGTAACATGAATGGTAGAAACAGCACTACCCTCAACTGAGTTCATTGAATAACCACATGGTTCAAACTCAAAGTCACATATCTGAGATTCTGGAAGGATCTTTCGGATTCCAGATTTCGAGGTCATGTGGCCTGCAGAGTCAGATTGATCTTTGTAGAAAACCGAAGCTTTGTCTCTATCCAAACCAGTCATGCACATCTCGAGGGTGTAAACAGAGTCCCGTGCGCTCAGGGATTCAGCAGAAGCAGAGTATACATGCCACTTCTGTGGGCTGTCCACGCCACCCATAATATAAGCCACGCTGTTTAATCCAAGTTTCCCGAAGTGGCTATCCAGGACCGCCACTTCCTCAGAAAAGTGACGGTGTGGAAAGGACTGAGCTCCGGGGAAAATGAAGCTTCCACGAGTGTACCTCACAGATCTAACAGTAAGGCTAAGGAGCTCAGCCATCTTCAGTATGGGTGGGATTGAGAGGAGTAACTTGGTAGTACCACAGGTTTTGATGATGATCTTGTATGGATAGACAAAAAGGCTAGACTCAGAGAGAACATAGGAGTCAACCTCGTCGTTTGACAGTGATGAAACAATGGTACACTCTGCTGGTGTTAAAATCTCATCCAACTGGGATTTTGTGAGAGATCTCAGACCCTTTCCTTCTGGGTCAAGAAAGATTCCAGGCTGAAAGAAGGATATTTCCAGCCTTTTCTCATAACCTTCAAAACCGATTGCTGAAACAGGCATCGTCATTTTGCCTCAGAAAACGGACACAGAAGAACTAAACCACAGGTGTGAAGAGAGCACGATCGCAAAAAGGGGGAGTCGGAAAGACGTTGATTGAAGTAGAGCAGTAAATAAACCTAAGAAAAACAGGAAAGAAAGCTAAAAATAAATGACGGATCGAAAGCTGGGGATATCAGGATGGCTTGCGAGCGCACTGCAAAAGAGCATAAAAAGGCATTAGCATTGTTCAACGAATCAAATAATCAAAAACTCCAAATCCCATATAGACATATAGTATATGTGATAAAACTTACGTTGGAATAAGCAGCAGATCTGAACTTCTTGATTCCACCGTTGGGTCGAACGTCTTCAATGCTGTAGCCAAGGGGAGCTTCGTAGAACAATGATTTACTACTACTAGACTTCTTTTTCCCACCTTTAGACTCCATTAGATCATGCAGTTCTGCTTCATCAAACAGATTACAGACATTTTAGCAAATCCCGAAAATAGAGGGAATAGAAAAGGTACAGACGAGAGAAACACAAAAAATCGGAAAAATCATAAATCGATATAATCTAAATGGTACAAACAAGCAATCAAAAAATGCATAACAATATTGCTCGTTTTAAATGATCGACAATAATGTAAGGGAATATATTATATAAATTCATGGACTTTAACATTGAAATTGAAACTAACGAACAAGGAACGAGCCCGAATTATTCAACCAGACCAAAGTAGACAAATACGTCGTAAAAAACACAGATCCATATACAATCAGAGAGTTCCAACCAGAACCATATGAAAAGGATATACATAAAAAATTTTAAACTCAAATCACTATTGAAAACCGAGCCCAGAACAAAAGGCTCAAAACATATACAGAAAATATCGTGCTTAAAAACTAAGCAGACTAAGCAACAGCATAAACAGATATAACACAATGGGAAAACACAACAAATTTTAAAATAATCAAATAATGAAATAAAATAGACGAAGATGGATATAATGGTCTTTAATCTTAAAATCTATGCAATAATACAAATATCAACAATAGAAAACAACACGTAATTAGCAGCAACCAAGGTAACGTACCTGAATTGATAAAACTCGAGAATTCTTAATCGATCACTCTGTGATAACCTTCAGCCCCGGAACGAATCGTATAATATCCGAAATCAAATCGAAACCTTCAGGCCAAACAAAAATAGATCGAAATCAGAAACAATACTAAAACGGATCGAGAAAAGAAAAGAAAGATCAAGAAGATAAACAACCCATTGATTACAGATGAAAAATTGTAAGACTAAGACGGAAGTATTTCGAAACCTGAGATCGAAGACCCTAGAAATCGGTGGAACAAGAAGAACAAACGAAGAGAACAAGTTCGCCGCGCAGCCTCTGCCTCTTTGTAGAGCGTTGAGATTAGCCGTATCGGTTAGGGCAACGAAGCGAAGACGTGAATTTATAGGTGACGCGAAACGCTGGAGCCGTGTTTGCCACTAGTTTTACGAAATTACAGTCCTACCCTTGGCGCTTCCCTGAAGTTTCAGTCTTGATGATTGTGGTGACTAAATTACCTTCGCTCATTTGTTATTTCCCAATAATGACCTTCGCTCCTATAATATAGGCCGAATAATTCCTTTTAGAAAAAGGAAAAATTCTATTACGTGGCCCCAATTTAAATTAATATTTCCGGATAAAATCTTTTTTTATCTAAAATTTAATCTCAAAACTGTAACAGAACAAATTATTTATGATTATGAGTTACCAAATTGATCTCATTTAAATATCTAATTTAATTTTTTACAAAAATTATAACCTCGGCCAAAAAATTGCTACTTTAAGAGTTTTCTAGTTTGGGTTAATGTAAAAGGAATTTTTTATGATGTAATTAAACAAAGTAAAAAAAAAAGATGTGACGGATTATAATAAATAAATTATCAGCATAACAAGTCGGCAAATTAAGAAAATTCAACAGAGGGAAAAGTACCGTGCCTTTACCAATCCAATTGGAAAAGAATTTTGGAAAAATCTTAAAAAATATCCATTTAAATTTTAAAATTCTAAATTAAGATTTTTTATAAAAAAAATTATAAATAATTTTATAAGAGTTATAAATAACTTATAAAATATAGTAAACACAATTTTAAAATTTAAATGAGTATTTTTTTAGGATTTTCTCAAGAATTTTTTGGTCTGAAAAATTATATTAAAAAAATGACAGCTTTTGTCATTTTCATAAATCTAAATTGATTATTTATTAACTTCTTTTGAGGTTATTCTTATTTTATGTACGAAATTATTTTCTTATGAAATATTGAAATTGTGTGATTTTTTATTTGATAAATTTGTCCTTGAAAAGAAATCATGACTGTTTATAAATTAAATGACAATATATATTATGGAAATAGATTTTAATATTTTGGAATCACAAGATTTTACATTCTGTCAGATTTCTAAAATTGATAGATTTATATTGATTGAATATACATTTAATATTAGGCAAAATAAATTATATATTTATTATTTAATGTTTATTAAACATTATAAGCACCATATATATAAAAATATTTTAGCAATATACATGTACATATATTTTTCATATATATATAAAAAAATCATCTGTTGATTTCTCAGGTAAATAAGAATAAATTTTCAAAAGATTAGAGAATATGGAATAATTTTAATAATTCTTAAACAGAATAATTAAGAAGGAGTATTGTCCCTTAAAGAAGCTTTTCTTTTTTTTCTTTTTTTTTTTTTATTTGGTAAAATATTTTAGTTTATCTTTTGGTAATTTCCTCGATATGTGGAGTGTGCACAATACATCATAATTGACCAATGATTGAACATAATTATAGCCATCAACATTTTTAAAAATTACTTTTTTTTTAGCGACAAGATACTCTGATCTGTACTGAAATCGTGAAAAAATGATTTGTATTGTTTTCGCTTATTAAGGAAATTAGGCCTTTTTTTAGGGGTTTCAATAGGGTCTAGCTATCTGCCTCCACGTGATCCATATTTACCCAATGAAAAATTATTTATAATTTTATCCTGGGAAAATTAAATATAAATAAATTACTCGAGTTTTATTTAACATTTATATATCTCAAGGAATTTAATATTTATAAATGACACTATTAAAAATTTAAATATGAAATTTTGTAAACATGTCGACTTATAATATGAAAGGTTTTTAAATATTGTTATCGGATAATGTATTATAAATCATTAATTGTTGAAATAATAACATATTAAACATTTTTAACTTAATTAGTTTTCTATTAAAAAAAGGAGTTCATTGAAATAAATAATTTTCAATTAGATATTTTTTAACTACATCATAGAAAATCTTTCAAATACTAAATTAAACTTTGATGTATGATTTTTTTTGTGTAAATATTTTTATTATCTTTAAAATTATTTTTATAGAGTTCAAATGGTATTCTCGTTGAAGTGGGTTGTATTAAAAGTGCTTTTTAATTTCTACCCAAACACACCCTTAAAACATATACCATCATAGACAAATTTAGTTAGAGTTAAAATTTTGAGAGGAATTTTTTTTTTTTAGAGAAAGAAAAATGGATTTAATAAAGTTGACAGAAAAAGTCAAAGAAGGCTGCCAAACTAAGATTGGGATCCAAAGAAAAGGACGAAAGAGGGAATCAGATTCGTATGATAATTTGCTAGTGTCCCAAAAAATAAAGACCACGAGATTTAAAGAGCCGTGTAAGATTTTTTTTCTCTCTTATTTTTTTTTTTTTTAGTGTTTTGGTTTTTGAGCAAAACCTTTTTGTCCCTTCAACCTGATGACTCCAAAGACACAACCCACGTGGTCCCTTCAGTGTTCTTAATTTTGATTCTGCCTCTCTCCCATGTCACATCCATCACGAAACTCCACCCATTCAATTATATTGTTAAATCATTTATAAAAAAGATAAAAATATATTTAACACAATAAATTAATTTTAAAAAAATAATTAATATTTTAAAATATTTAAGAGTATAATTAATATTTTAAATTAATTTTAAAAATATAATTAATATTTTAAAGTATTTAAAATATTTAAATTATTATAATTTTATCTTTTTATTAATAAAAATATAAATTTTTATTTGATACATGCTACATAAAATTTTTATTTAGATATATTATTATTTAAAACTCTACATGTGTAATATTATTTTAAAAAATTATATTAAATAAACTATAAAAAAATTTAATTTTTACATATAAATTATATACAATATTAATTTTAGAGTTTATTCAGTATTCTTTTTTAAATAATATAACGTATATAACTTTTTAAATAATAGTATGTTAAAATAAAAAATTTAAGTGATATAGATCGGATATAAAGTTGTGTTTCTATTAGTAAAAGTATAAAATTATACTAATTTAAATACTTGAAAGTGCTAGTCATAACTTCAAAATTAGTTTGGGGTATTAATTACACTTTTAAATACTTTAGAGTATTAATTATTTCTCTAAAATTAATTTAAAATATTAAATATACTTTTACCCTTATAAAAACTATGGGATTCTTCAACACACACATATATATATTAATTTCTTTTAATCATCTTGAACATGTCATATTGACCCTCCACTAATCTAAATAAAATTGCATCGTGCATATTTTTATTTTAATATTTTAAAATATTTTATAATTTATTTAACACTATAAAATATTTTTGTAGACACGTCTAATATTTTCAATGATTCATCTAATAACTTAAAATATTTTTTCAGGTATGCTCTCACTTTAAAGTATCCTATTAATTTATTTAATACTCTAAAATATTTTTGTTGGTGTATTCAACATATTGAAATTACTACTAAAATATATTTTTAGGTGTTAGATGCGTTTTTATTTAAAAAAAAAATTTGGGAGTTAATATCGAGGATAAATCGATCATAAAAATATATTCTAAGAGCAAAGTTACATTTCTCCTACAAAATTAAAATTTTAAAGGCAAAATTATGCTACAAAAAACTTTAAGATATTGGACACATATGAGAAAATATTTTAAAGTACTAGAACAAAGTTTCACTTGAAAAAAAAAATATTTTAAGGACAAAATTGTGGCACAAAATATTTTAAGATATTAAACATATTTTAAAATGCCAAACACACATTAATCCTTAATGTAATGAAAATACTAATCTAAAATGTATGCACCACCTAGATAGATGCTTATGACAGTGTTTAGTAATGTTTATATGCCATGCGCGAGTCCTAAATTAATTATAATTTGGGGGATTTTGTTTAGATTTAAAGTTTTTAATTTAAGAAAAATTAAAATTAAAGACCCCAATAAATCAATGGCAATCATAAGGTGTTTCAACCAATAAATCCAACGGTGGGTGGCAACCACAATTTCATTAGAAAAGAAAGACCATCTTATTAGCTCAAATAAATATAATTAAGACTTTTATAAATAATATGAACCAATGAGATCAACGGTAAATAGATACTTAAGAAACATTAGGTACAACTATATATGCCTTAATTTAACAAAATAACTTTAGATTAAATTAAGTCATATATAATTGTTAAAATAATCAAACTCATTAATCACGAGTCAATGGGACCAAAAAGTCCCAGACAAAAAAACTTAATTAATCAAAAAATTTAATAATAAATAAAGAGCTAACAATAATAAATTTTAATATTAGAATTGATAACAAATTTATATTAAAAATTTTTTAGCGATTAAATCATTTTCATGAAACCACGTAATAATTTACTTATATAAATTCTAGAATTTTAGTTTTAGTTACTCAATTAAATAATTAAGTAATACCATTACCTAATTTAACAATTGAGTAATTAAAAATCTCAAATATGTAATAAGCACCAAAATATTATTAAATTTAAATGTTTCATATTAATGCTCATTTGTTTTTTTTTTTAAAAAAAAAATCTTACTGTGTTATATATCAATTCATAGGTGCAGTGTACCTATAATGCTTACAAGAGTTTGTTCTGGACCACAAATTTGTAATTTTCACACCCTATAAATTCCAAAAATGTGGTAAATTTTGTGTGGATGAAATTTTGGTTGTTGACCATCGGCACACCTAAATGCTCCAAAGAATTTATGTTGGACCACAATTTTGTATTCCAATGTTATAGAATATTCTAAATTAAAAAAGGTGGCACATTTAGGAAAAAAGGGGGCAAATTTTTTTAGTTGCCCACCCGATTTACCGGAGTTTTACCCCGACTACATATGGATTTGTTCCGCATCGCGTACCTAGCTATAGTGGGTGAGTCTTTTAACAGGGATTTTCTCTGTATGCCAAGGCTCGAATTTGAGTTAGGGGGAATTTTTTTTTTTGTTACCCACCCGGTTCACCGGAGTTTTGCCCCGACTACATCCGGATCCGACCCGCGTCGCGTACCTGGCTATGGTAGGTGAGTCTCTCAATAGAAATTTTCTACGTACGTCAAAACTCAAACTTAAGACCTCGTTTAAATGATACCGAACTGTTTATCACTCGGACTAACTCTGTTGGTAGTTAGTGGGGAAATTTTAATCCAATAATTTTACCTCAAGTGGCACTTTATTATTTTTTGGGCCTAAAAAAGTAGCACTTTATTGAGTGGCCAAAAAAAAAGTTGCACTCTAATTCAATTGTTGGGGTCTAAATCCGCGATGGCCACCTACGAAAAAAATCAAATTTCATGTACAAAAAAAAATAAAATTTCTATTTTTTAAATAATAAAAGCATTTTAAAAAAACGTCTATTAGAAGATTGTTTTCATTTTAGATTTCTCACCTATTAAAATAAAAATATAAAAATGCTATATTTTTTTTAATCTTAAATATAAAATTTAATAAAAATATTTATTTTAGTTATGCTCCTTATATTTTTTAAACTTTTGATTTAAATTTATATAAGTTTAACAAGTTTGGGTCATTACAGTAAAAGGGGTTAACTTGTTAACACTACTAAAGTCAAATCTAAATCCTTATAAATTTACTTAGACTAATATTTTAGACAAAAAAATTATATAAATAAAAAATTATGATTTAAAATTATGTAGATCAAACTATAATGATCAATACTAAATTAACCCCTTCAAAATTTATTAACTCTACCCACATTATTTGGGTGGACGTGAACTCCACTTGCATCATCAAATTTTATATATATCTATATTTTTATTGATTTTTACTGTGGTATCTATACTTTTTTTCTATGTTAAATCATTTAATTCTACCCTAAAGAGACCAACGGTGTGAACAAAATAAAGTTACATAAATTAATAGTATTATAGAACAAGATTAAATGACTAATAAAAAGAAAAAGAATAGATAAATATCAAATTAAAATTTGAGAAAAGTATAGACACTTTAAAAGAAAAAAAATATTTATATACTTTATGAGTATTATATTATCTAAATTTAGTCTAATTAAAATATAATAACCCAGTTAATGACTCATCTTACAAATTTATTATTTTATTTATTTTTAAGAAAAATTAATATTTTAATTTTAAAAAAATAAAATTTCATTCGAACCAAGACTTTTTTAAAAACCTTTTTTATATTTATCTAAATTTAAACTTGATATCTCATATTTAAGCAATTAAATATCCTTATTGGACTCACGTTTCTTTGTTAAACATACGACTTTGAAAAAAAATTACATTGTATTAGACAATAATTTGTGATATGAGGGCAAATAAATTGTGTGTGGGTGTGGCATGCGGGTTGTTGGGCATCTCAATTATTGGATAACTTTGTCCCCCTCTCCCCGTGTGACTCAAGTTTGTCCCACGTGGATGATGTGGGCTAAGGGTGGTAATGCGGGCCAACCTGCCGAAAACGGGTTGGCCCGCCGCGGGTTAGGGAAACCCCAACCCGAGACCGCCATGGCGGGTTGGCCCTATCTATAATATTAAAAAATTACATATGTCAATATTAATTAGATTCGAATCATGTCTTAAGTCGTCAAAATATTTATTTAGTCAATTTTGTCACTATCTATAGATAAATCTATCACAAAAAAAAATTATAATAAAATAAAATAAATATATATAAAGAAAGAAATGACTCAATGAGATAAAGTTAATATAAATTAAGTATAATGTCTCTTGTTTAACTAAAGCTCTCAAATTAGTAAGGTATAAATGTGTAATATAAATAATAAAAAAAGTTAAGCCCGCCGCGGGTGCGGGCTTGGGGGGTGCGGGTTAAAAAGACCCGCATCAAAGTGGGTTGCAATTTTTGCAACCCAACCCGCCAAATTTTGGCGGGTTGGCGGGTTGGGCCCGCGGACCCAACCCAAATTACCAGCCCTAATGTGGGCCCACCATCCACTTGCCGTTTGATGTGGCCACTACACTATGGCTGGCTAAAAAGTTTGTCGTTTCCCTTCACTTTCCCATAACCAATTAATTTTTTTTTTAAAAATTAAATAAGCTACATTTTAATTATTCTTAAAAAAACTTTTAATTATCTAAAAATTGAATTTTAAATTAATAAACTCTAACTAAACTTTGAAACAAGAATGAATACATTTTTTGACTATTTTAAATTAAGTTATTTAATTCAACTATACTTTGACTATTTTTGACAACCACGAGACAAAATATTAGTCAAAATGAATTTAGTCAAGGCGGTATACAAACCATGTTTAGTAGATATCCTTCAATGGGCCTCCATGAGATGGGAATTGTTCTTCTCTTTTTCAGTCAGAATCATATGTCGTTTTGGCAATGGTATGATTTTGATCATCTGTCGTTTTGAGAAAGCAACACTTTTTTTCGTTTTAATTTTTAAGCAATATTACAGCTATTTAGATTTAAATAATTTAAATATAAATTTTATTTATTTTTTAATTTAGTCAGAGATATTGCTACTCTTTCAAGATTTAAAATACAATTTTTTTTAATTCTCTCAAGTGTATTTCCCTAGGCGAGACCACTTATTAAATTTTATTTATGGAATTTTTAAATTAAATGTCACGAAGAATGAAAACAAGTGTGTAAATATATTTGTAAATGTCGATAAAAAATAAATCCAATTAAAATAAAAATAATCTAGATGTGATTGGATTAATTGTTTAAATTACATGCTTCTCTTCTCCTGATAATTATAGAATAATATGATCGTTCTATCACGAATATAGTGCTTGATATGATATTGTGCACTAATATATTTTAATTCTATTTATTTAAAACAAAATTTGCAGACTATTAGTTTAATAAAATCCTTGAAAAAAAAACCTATAGATTGAACTTTAAATTAAATAGTTATGATTTTTTTTTATCAAACTAAGTGCTATGCACATAAAATAATATTAAATTTCACTAGTATATGTATGGATATATCTATCTTATATTTTAAAAATTCTATTGTGGATAAAATGCGCATCACAAAAGAGTTTATTATCATATAAGATAATAGTCGCTAGGAAGTAGGAAGTAACGCCACTGAAGATGTGGCTCGGTGGCAGAATTATTTATTTCATTATTGGATGGTAGTTAATGATTTTTTTGAGTAACAGAAAGTGATTTTAAAAAGAAAAAAAAGTGACTATGATTTGGATTACAATAATAAAAGTATTTAATCCTACCAATTTTTTTTATTTAATTAAAGGTAATCATATATTTTCAAAATTTATAGTGTAAAGAATTCTCACCTTCAAAAGTGGATGACATGTGGGATAATTTCTTCAGTATATTTAGTCAAACTAACAGTCAAATTAAATTTGAATAATTGTTAGGGTAATATTGAACCCAAAATTTTTTTTAAGCACCCAGTGCTCCCGAGTGAAAACTTCTTGAGCAAATTTACACCTTAACCAATAGTAAGAGATGACGTAGATATCACGTCAGCATATTAGTCAACTGACAGTCAAACTTAACTTTGGGTAATGGTCATGGTGAAAATGCTATGTTTTTAAACTTCTAAGGTGACATTGCCAAAAAAATAATAATTTCAGGACGACATTGCCCCTCATAAAATTTCTAGGGTGTATTAGCTCCTTGACAAATATTTCATGGGCAAAAATGCCCTTTAAACCTATATAATTTTTTTTTTTAACAATATGCAACCAACATGTTTGGACCCAAAAGAAAGGGTTAAACATGATTATCTTAAATATGAGGATATTTTACAATTTTTTTTTTAACAATATGCAAAAACAAGCTTTATGAAATCTTCTTCAATTAAATTCACACGATGTTAATACTCTATAAATGGAATTTTATAAATTAAATGATTAAGTTACATATAGTATCTTCAACTATTTTTAGAAGTGCGTCTAATATCCTAAAGTATAAAAAGATACAATTTTACCTTTAATATATTAAAAATAGAGTAATTATCATCTTAAACTAATTGAACTTTAACCTCTGTTATTTTCTAAATAGAAATAGATCATACTAAAAAATTGTAACTTATAAAAAGGAACGAGAGAGTAAAGATTTATAAATTAATTTTTTTAAAATTTAAATATGACTCTCTTGTTTCTACAGGTAAGAGAAAGAAACAATAATGTAGTAATCTGTTGAGAAGCATGGCATGTCAATTATGAGGTTCTTTTTAGAGGTAGCAATCATAATGGCTTTATAGAGTAAGTGGATGAAATGAGAGAAGGTACTTCCCATCATTTCATATATCATAAAAGTAGATTCAGAAGTTATAGCTACGAAGGAAAGTTGTTTGTTCTTACTCAAGAACTAATTAATCTCTGAATTGAAAGGGATGCCATGATATGTCTTTTACAGTTTTACCCTTCATCATTAGCACTTCACAATTTAGTGATTTACCACATTTCCATTATTATTTTTTAAAATATTTCTTTGGATGGATGAATTTAACCAAATGCGGTCAATATGACAGAAATATTTTGTCCATTATTTTTTTTTGGGAAGAATTAAAATATTCTGATAAGCTAAGATAAATTATAGTACATTGTTGTGTTTTTCTCTGTGATTCTTTTTAATTAAAAAAATCCGAATAAATGATATATTCTTCATGTCAATATCTTTTTCATTAGTCTCTTGTAATGAAAAAAAAATATTCGAATAAGCTAAAAGAAATTAAGCCTTCATGTGAAAGGCCCTGTCCTTAATATGTGAAGAAAACTCCACCAGTTAAGACCTAATAAACAATACTTTAAACTTCAAATGTATTTCATAATTCTACAATTTGAAATATTTTAAAAGAAATATGAATACTCCCACCAATCCTTTTCTTAAAACCCTTTAAGCCACCCAGTTTTGACAGTTTCGACACTTTTTTAAATAATATTATTATCTTTCTGAGTAATCGGTTAATTCAGATGGAGGCTTTGCGATCAGGATGCCTTTTTCTAGAGGTCTTTTTTAACAAGGTAAAAATTGAATTTTAATCCTGCCACATTATGATCTAGTTGGAACATCACTATACCAAATACTCTTAGATCTCCCACCAGTCCTTAATAAAAGAGGCATCTTTTAGAAAATTCTATAGTTCTAAATATAATATATTTTGAAAAAAAGTTAGTAGCAGTAAATCCTTCTGTCTACGAACACCCTTATTAATTGTATTGTAGAGAGAGATTGTATAATAAAGAAATTTAAAATAATTAAGATGGGTTGATTTTAATTTAAGGGTAATCTTAAAAAATAATAATAATTTTTTTTATCATTTTAATGATACAAACTATGTTTAACTATATTTTTCTTAATTCTTATAAAGTAGTTCGAAGTATGTTAATATAAAATAGGAGGTAGTACTATATATATTGCTACAAGGTCCACATATCATCATTCCATAATTCCATATGATTACATAATCAAACATAACACAATAGTCTTAAAACACAACATCGTCCATTCAATAAGAAGCAATGAGTCTATTCCAACGAGCAATGACAAAAAGCCCAAAAGCATTCACAACTTGAAACAGAAGACAAAGTTAATGCATTAAAATTAAGAAATTACAACAACTTTCTTCCTTAGTGTATTTCAACGTCTTTTTCTTCTTGCCTCAGCTTTCTCTTATGGCATAAGACTCTGAACGCCATGTCGACTAACATTTTAATCAGACAACCGACGTCAAACCAAATTAGTCCCATTAACATTAGACAGACATCAGTTCCTACTCTCTCCATGTAACCCCACATTATTAGGTTTCTTAGATTAGAAGTATATATTATGATTCTTCTTATATCAAAATAACTTAAATCAATTTGAAAAGACTTTCCTTGATATTATATCCCTTTGATCATTTCTCTAATTAATCAATGTGAGACTTCTTCTTCTTTATATTTGAATACACATACCTAAAATCAAAACAGGTGATCCATAAACAAGAATAAGCAGAAACTTTTGTAACTTCAATAACTTCAAAATTTCCGAAGCCAGCTCAAATGCTTCAAGTCCACTTTTCTCTTCACGTAAAGAAATGGAAAGAGACATTTTCCAAAGAACTGAGAGATAAATTACAAAAGCTGACACCGGAATCGACAAGACATAAACAAAGGTTGCTGGGTTAGATAAGGGAGACGAGAAATTCACAGTGAAGGGACCAAAAATCAAAGAGAATAAAAGGAGAAAATAACCAAAATCAAAGAGAGATATGTAGAACCAAGTGATTATTGGACTTTCGCATGATTTAAATACTCCTGATAGCAAATCTCTGAAAGATGAGTTAACTTCTGCATAAGTTACAGCTGATGCCAACATATTATTGGCTGATGAGAATAAGGAGACCATGGAAAGAGAAACAATGAAGAACCATTCAAGTCCTGCAAATTTGTGAAAATACGATGTTATAGCGGCGACCATGTCAGTTTGTTTCATGAGAAAATCTTCCGTTGAAGGCTTAATGGAGAAGAAATTGCATAAGACGAGGAAGGAGTGGAGAAGAAGGATAAGTAAAACTATGGAGACCATATGGCGTTTGTTTTTCAGGAAAATAAGAAGGCGTTAGAATTCTGAAAAAGCTTGAAAGCGAATTGGATTCCTCCATCTTGTAAAAGAGTGCTGATACCTCGGATTGTTCTATGTAATAGCAAAAAATGACCATCTATTTTATATATAACAATGAGCACCATTAGTGGAGTCAGATTTATATATATTTAAATAAAATTATAAATAGGGGACATTACTATTAGGTTCCAAAGTAGGAACTTAATAGCTAAAAAGTTCTAAGTATAGTATAAGCTTGTTATCCATTTCTGTATTGAAACTTGTCAATGTCAGCTCCTTAGTTGTCATTAGGACTTTTGAGTAATTATATATTAGAATATATAGTCGCACATTAAATAATTAAAAAAGAGGTTAATAGTATATAATGTTAAAGGGAATTCTACCAAATTGACTTAAATCATTTTAATATAAATACAACCCTAAAATATACTTGTAATCTCAAAATTTAATATGGTATCAGAGCTTTACGATTTGGGACATAAAAAGATAAAGATAATGGACATGAGGGCTCTGCGACTGAAAAAAATAGTACAAGTCTAAACAAAAAGAAAAAAAAATCAAGATTGTAGAACTAGACTTATGAGACTAAAAAATTAGTACAAACCTAGATAAAGAGAAAATAAAATGAAAATTGTAGACCTCAGTGAGTTCTTTGAGACTAAAAAAATAGTACAAGTCCAAACAAAGAAAAAAATGACCTGAGGCCTTTGAGACTAAAAAAAAAAGAAATATAAGCCTAGGTCTAAGAGTAGTGATAATGTTATAATATAGTCCTATATTGAATAATTGAAGAATAAATTAAGAGTATATAATATCAAAGGGAGTTCTATCAAATTAACTTGAGTTATTTTGATAGAAATACAACCCCAATATATACTTGTAATATTAAAATTTAACATTATAAGTCACTTGTTTGGGGCATTATAGTAATTCTCCCTTAGATATTTGGGAAAAGGATAATTAAAGACCTTTTAAAATTCAAAAAGACAAAAAGGGCATCTGAATTTCAAAAAGGATAGATTGGGCAGGATGCCCAATCTATCATTTATAAATTTATGTGTAAAGTTACAAATACTATTATGGAAGTTGCAAATACCATTGTCAGAGTTGCAAAAATAAATTTAAGGCAAAAGACGAAATTGTATTTTTTGCAACTCTGTCAATGGTATTTGCAACTTTGTCAATAGTATTTGCAACTCTGCTAATAGTATTTGTAACTCCTAAAATAGTATTTGTAACTCTCAAAATGGTATTTGCAACTCTGCCAATGGTATTTGTAACTCCCACAATGATATTTGTAACTCTACACAAGAATTTACAAATGACAGATTAGACCTCCTACCCAATCTATCTTTTTTAAAATTTAGAATTTTTTTTTTATCTTTTTGAATTTCAAAATATCTTTAATTGTCTTTTTTTTCCTATATATTTACACAAGTAGTGCCGAATGAGCAAAACCACATACCTTGCCTAATACTCAACCTGCTTGATAATTAGCCCGATCTGAAAATACCCAATTTTTTCCCAACTATTTTTTCGGACCGAGTTGTACATATTTTCACCAGGCTTAGACAGGTACATTAGGTGGTTGGGCTCCATGAACTACCCTAAAAAAAAAGATATGGGTTGGTTTCACTAAAATACCATTTAGTTATTTACTTTGGAAGTTATCCCCGGATAAAAACTCATTAATATGTGTAACACAAATTTTAGGGATAAAAAACCTTAATTAACTCTTATATATAGTATTGGTGGCAGTAAAATATAACTATTTTTAATAAATAAAATATTACTTTTGTTAACGCACGATGCTAATAAATAATCTGTTGAGAACCATCGCGTCTATATAATGAGGTTCTTTTTAGGAAAGCAATCATAATGGCTTTATAGACTAGTTTGTAGATGTAACGAGAAAAGTAGATCCCATTATTTGATATATCATAAAAATAGATGTAGAAGTTATAACAACAAAAGAAAGTTTTTTGTCGATTCTTGTTTCACCGAACATTTCTTCGTCACGTGTATATTTGTTTGAAACGGATGCCAAGATGTGGTCTTTAATGGTTTTACCCTTCACAATTTGCCTATTGTTGTTGTTTTTGTTAATGTAATATTTCTTTGGATGGATGGATGGATGCAATCAAAATGTTTTTACACGGTATAACAGCATCATCCCTTCCTCCTCCTAATAAGATGGAAGAGATTTTAATCGTTTAAATATAAGATCGTTAAGTTCATTAAACTAATATAAATATAGAAAATATTTTTTAGAGAGCTATCCCAATTTATCAATATCTTTAATGACAAAAAAACTCAAATATTCGTGTTTAATCACGCAAGAGAAAACTATATATTTATTTCTTTTTTTTTATATACATACATATAGTATATATTTATACACACACATACTCTACCCTTCTGCGTACCTATCGTTGAAAGGCCATTTAACTGTATCCATGGAGCTGCTTTCTTCTCTAGTTGTTTACATCTCTCTGTTTCTCTCCTTCGTTAATAACACCTTCTTCCGTCCAGTGGTCTTCAGCGATGGCTTGAAAGGCTACCGTGAGCTTCAGCTCCCAGCCGGCGTCACAGGCCCTGAAAGCTTAGCCTTTGACTGCAACGGCGGTGGTCCATATTCCGGTGTATCGGATGGTAGGATTCTCAGATGGAATCACACTCAGAAACAATGGCTTGACTTTGCCGTCACGTCGCCGCACAGGCAACCTCTCATCTCATCAACCTTCGCTTCTTCATCTATCTATTAGTACACTGTACATACACATTCATTGGTCCATGTGTTGCCACTTATTTCTATATCCATTCAAACAGATAAGAGCATAGTATATAGAGAAATATAGGAGATTTTGAATCATTAGGTTAGATGTCACTGCAACAACAATATCTGAATTAGTTGGCCTCGTGTGATTTTAGAAAGGCTGAGTTTTTAAGTTGAAATCTCTTTAGATGTTTGATTTTAATATATTGTAAACAAAGATATATGTATATTAAAAATAATATTTCATATAAAAAGTCCGTACAAAAATTTGAAAACATGTCTTTGGATTTCCTCTGATATATAAATATATATATGATTATCCATATATCATAATCATATCCGCTATAAAAAGTAAAAACTCTAACAAACTATTTACTATTTATAGCCTATTAATACTCCCTTCGTCTCAGTTTTTGATATAAGAGCTAGTTAATTTTTTAAATAGATTAAGAAAATTAAATAAATCAATTAGTCATTATTTAATTAACTTCTTTAATTAATAAAAAAATTAACTAGTTCTTACTATATTTACTATATTAACCACCGGAGGAGGAGGGGTATGTAATAATGCAATTTATTTCTCAATTTTCTGATGTATGTTTAAAATCTGATAGCTCTTATCCCCTTCATAATTTCTGATATATAATTGTGCTAAACATGTTCCTCCAAAATTGATGTTTGGTTACAGAGATAGTAAATTTTGTGATTGGTCAACTGAACCAAACAAGGAGCCTACTTGTGGGAGGCCACTGGGACTCAAATTTGACAGAAGAACATGTAATCTTTATATAGCAGATGCATATTTTGGACTCTTAATGGTTGGCCCTAGTGGTGGTGTGGCCAAACAACTAGCCATTTCTGCTTATGATGGTGGTGCTCCCTTCAAATTCCTAAATGGCTTAGATGTTGATGAGCGAACCGGTGTAGTTTATTTCTCAGATAGCAGCACTGTTTACCAAAGAAGGTATTCTTCTTCTTCATGTATTAAAACCACACACACATATATTAGTTTTTATAGTTTCAACTGATTTTTAAGTAAATCTTTGTAGTTCTTATTAGGTCTTTATAGTTTTCTCAGTTATAGTCATTAGTCCTTATACTCATAACATGTTAATTAGACCCAATATGAATGCAAACTAAGCGGCATAAGTTTGTAACAAATACAAAATAAAAAAAAGTTCTTTTACAAATAAAATGATGGATTAAAATTTATTTATTATCAAATTAAAAATAAAAAATTATGATGCTCATAATCATCTCTTTATATATAACATGTAATCACGTTAATTTATATTTTATTTATATTTATGTGGCAAAATTAATCCAAATGTATTTTGATTGAGAGCCACGTCATCACCCACTAACACTATTTCTTTATGAATTAATACTTATAATTGAGGAAACTATTAGGATCCCACAAAAAGGAAAAAAATGCAAGGATCTCATTAAAAATGAGGTAAAATTATAAGCACTTGCATATTAATTTTTCCAATATATATAAGATTTATCATCATGAGTATTAGGTGTAATGAATGAAATTAAAAGCAAATTTTGTGTGTTTTTTGTGAAAGGGAATGGCCAAGGATAGTAATAACAGGAGATAGAACTGGAAGATTGCTTAAATATGAGCCAAGAAGCAAGAAAGTAGAGGTGTTAGTGCAAGGCTTAGCATTCCCAAATGGGGTGGCTCTAAGTCCAGATGGCTCGTTTCTTCTGCTAGCAGATTCAAGTTCAGCCAAGATTTACAAGGTGTGGCTTAAAGGGACCAAGGCTTATTCTTTAGAGCTTTTCCTGCAACTCAAGAGAGGCCCAGATAACATAAAGAGAAACGAAAATGGAGATCATTTTTGGGTTGGATTATACAGTGGAAGAACAACATGTAAAAGTTTGGAGAATAATAAATGGTGGAAATTAGAAGAAGAAGAAGAAGACCCTGTCGGAGTGAAGTTTGATGGCAAGGGAAAGACATTGCAAGTATTGGATGGAAGAGGAGGTCAAGAGCTTGAATCTGTGAGTGAAGTGGTAGAACATGATAGCACATTGTGGGTTGGCTCTGTTGTTAAAGATTATGTTGCCGTAGTTAAGTTATAGCTTTATATATAGGGGGAATTATTAAGTTTTAAGGAAAAGATTTAATTATAAATTTTTTTGTTATTGAAATTATTGATTATTGAAATTTCTGTTATTAACTTGTTAGAAAATTTTTAGATAATTAAATTCTTTCTTTAGAATCTTACAATAATTAAGTTGTCATAGTCTTTTGACACAATGTCATCATAAAATCCCTTAAAATAAGGGACGTGCAAGTTCTAACCCTAGATAATATATATATATATATATATCCCTTTATGATGTGTAGTTTGAGTCTCTTTTCCTATAAGAGAGGATTGTAATACTTTTTTTTTCTTCATTTTTTAATTGCTATCTGATTGAGTCAGATTCAAACATTGTTAGGTTTAATTGATGATAACTTTTCCTAGACCTAGTAATACGGACTAACTCATCAGAATCTCGCAGGCTATTAGGGGTGAGCCTATGCAGCCCGCATCTTGGCTAGTTGGAAATATATCAGCCCGAACCCCATCACATTATGGCTAGTTTTGCTTGCGGACACAACTCATTTTAGTAGCTCTAACTCTTTCAAAAATATTTTCTACATTCATGCAGATTCATAATTCGAGACTTTATATTTAAACAGTAAAAATTTATATTACTTAGACTAATGTCTATTAGTAGTATTGTAATAGCTTTAGTGATGTATAATTGAAAACAAAAAGCTCTAATAAGTTAGGCCACATCATTGAGAGAAGTGGGGGAGGGGGTCTATAAAAAGTAGGTAATATGCTCTTTAATTGTAGGGTGGAGACTTAAAAGCATTTAAAGTGCGAAGTTTAGCGATAATCAAGAAAATTATAAAAACCCAATAAAAAGAAAAAAAATAGATAAAATTATAAAAATTTGTAAATTAATTTTCTTAAACTGAAATATATGTGTGTAATGTTGGGCCAGGTCCACGGTCAATAGCCCAACGATTGAGTTATTCATTCTGCAAAACAAAGACTATTAAATTTTTTTTTAGTTGCCCACCTGGTTCACCGGAGCTTTGCCCCGACTATATCCGGATTCGACCCGCGTTGCGCACCTGGCTATGGTGGGTGAGTCTCCCAACGGGAATTTTCTGCGTACGCCAAGGCTTTAACTCGAGACCTCGCTTAAGTGATACCGAGTCGCTTACCACTCGGACCAACCCCTGTTGGTATAAAGACTATTAATTACCAACGCACGTTAGCACATATAGTTGAGAGTTTGTATCCTTTAATTATTACTATCGAATTTGATCCTTAGAAGATGAGAATAAAGCTAGCGTATTGGGAAGGTCGCCCCCCTAATTGGGCCTCTACAGTATCGAGAATATTAGTCTCTCATTTATCGAGTGGGTGATACTCAGGCATAAAAAAAGACATTAATTAAAATACTTAATTAATCATTCTTAAATATATATATACACAATTACACACATACATATAAACTTTCAACGTCAACTATATATGCCGATAACTCTGTTGGCCAGTATTGTATGATTAAAAAGTTTGGGGGTGGGGGGGAACCAATTGTCCCATCATCTAGATGTTACAATTGAAAAAAAAAAACACCTAAATATTTTTCATGCTCTTCTTTTTTGGGATCATTCATGCATTATGGAATCAGATATAAAAAAAGCCAACAAGGGCTGCTGAAGCATCGCTTTACTTTATTTGAATTACAATAATATTAATAAAAAGAAATAGTCAAACTTCAGACTTTTCAAAATGAGAATATCACAAATGGATAAACAACAATCTTTAACAAAACTGACTAACTACTATGTCAACATATCTAATGCCGACGTAAGTAACTAGATGTTAAAAAAAATATAAAGTTTCAATTGTACAATTTTGAAATTTAATAATAAAGGGTTAAGTTCTATTTTATACTATAAAATATTTTTTCAATAACAATTAATATTTTAAAATAATTTTATCATTAAAATATTTTCTCAATATAATATTTAATATCTTAAAATAATTTACGGTATAATTTTATATATAAAATAGTTTATAGTAACAATAAATATCTTAAACTAATTTTTCTCACTTTCTCTTTAACTTTTCTTGTGATATGAGGCAAATAAATTGTGTGCGGGTGAGAATTCGGGTTGTTGGGCATTAGTTGTGTGTATAAAGCTCAACGCCCTATGCATCCACCTAGTCCGAGAAAAAAAAATTCTACTTAACTCAAAAAATATAAGGTTAAGCCAGATATTGGGCTACAAAATATAACTCATTCTTTCTTTATGCACACCTTTTTTATTTTTTATTTATTTTTTTCCTAGATACTACATAGGAGTGGAAACAGGCCAGGCCAGGCCAGGCCTGTTATGTAACAATCTAACCTGAGCCTGACCTGTAGCCTGTTGTAGGCTAATTTTCTCGCATATGCCTGGCCTGTTAATATGCCTGGCCTAGCCTGAAGCCTGTTAAAGGCTTCCGTAATAGGCCCTACAACAGGCCTTCGTAATAGGCCCAAAAATAGGCCTTCATAACAGGCCCTCTAATAGTCTTTTTTGTATATTATATTTTAAAAAACTACAGGTCCTCTAACAGGCCCAGGCCGCCTAACAGGCTTGATAGGCTTCTTACAAAGCCTGAGCCTGACCTATTAAGTAAAACAGGCTTCTACACAGGCTTGAGCCTGTGTAGTTTTTAAAACAGGCCAGGCCAGGCCAAACCAGGCCAAATGCAGGCCAGGCCACAGGTCTTTGACAGGCCGCCTGACCTGTTTCTACCCCTAGATACTACACTTAGAAGGAAAAATATGATATCTTCTAGTAACTAAAAAGTCATTTTATAAATATGAGTAGTCAAGTAGGTAAGTTGTATCTTTTAAAATTTATAACTAAATTTCTTTCTTTTTTTTCTTTATTTTTTTTAACTTTACTAACCATCATATGATTACATTACAAATTATAATTGTTTTTTTTTATTTTTTTCATATGCCTCAACCTTATCAACTTTAGGAAAATTAATGCAAAGTTACTTTGATTCTTTCTATCTAAACAAAGGATAGGTTCAACAAGTTACCCTTTCAATATTAATTTATGCTAAACAATAATTCAATATAAGTCAACATTAATCTAAATGATGTAAAAATAATATAATTAAGAACTAAAATAATGATAAAAGTCTACCAAAATAGTATGGATAGATATATAAAATTATGGATTTGTCACGTATAATTTTTTTTTTTAAAAATTGAAAGACAAAATAATTTGTGATATGAGGCAAATAAATTATGTGTGGGTGGGGAATGCGGGTTGTTGGGCATCTCAATTATTGGATAACTTTGCCCACCTTTCCCCGTCTGACTCAAGTTTGTGCCACTGCACTAGGGCCGGCTAAAAAGTTTGTCGTTTCACTTCAATTTCCCATCACCATTTTAAAAATTTCAGAAAAAAAATCTTTTTTTATGTTTTCTCTTCTACTTTCTGGCGTACTTTCCTTTGATTATTTCTATTTAAACAAAGGACTAACAATTTACCGTTTCAATATTAATTTATGTTAGCTCCAAATATATAAGAAGGTGATATAATAACGTAATTAAATTAGAAAAAAAGATAGAAAAGGCATAGTCAATTTGTTGTTGTTGTGAAACTATCCTGTATCTCAAACCATATTGAATTTCCACTAATTTGAATTATATTGTAACCGATCTAGGCCCTAAATTTCTTAAACTTGCATTCTGTTTTAGATACAATGAAAACAAATTATAACAAAAACCTTATCTTTCTCATCAAGTCAAATATAATATTTAATCAACTACACGTACATAAATGCCATGTGAAAGCAGCCATCATTTGACTTGAAAATTGGTATCAACTTCAATATCAATGTGGCTAATAATTAGCAAATGATCACTTGACTTCAATCATTCTCCAATAATTTTTTCAGAGAGTAGTTAATTCCTTTATAACCCAACTTCAGCTTCAACCCTTTATATATAGCACAATTTCTAAATCATCTCCTCGTCCCTATTGCCCATGATGAAGCCTTCTTCTTCTTCTTCTTCCCCAATTTTATTTTTCCTTCTGTTACTCTCATTTGCAGCAACCTTCGCCTTCGCTTCTGGTGAAGTGATTTTTAAGGATGTCTTGAAAAACTCCATTGAACTCAAACTTCCCAGCGCTGCAGGCCCTGAAAGCTTCGCCTTTGACTGTTATGGCGATGGGCCATATACTGGTTTATCAGATGGTAGAATTTTCAAATGGCAAAGAACTCACAAAGGATGGGTTGAGTTTGCTATCAACTCACCAAATAGGCAAGATCTAAACTTTGAGTATAAAATTCTCTAATATTGATAATCTATAAACATATTGCATGTAGAAACCTCATAACTATATTGGGTTTGGCTCGTTAATTTGTGTTTCTTAGTTTGGAGTCTTAGCTTCATCTTCCTAATTGTATTTTCAAATGTTTGATTATATAGGGATAGGAAACTATGTGATGGATCAACAGATCCAAACAAGGAGCCTACATGTGGGAGGCCATTGGGACTCAAATTTGACACAAAAACATGCAATCTTTATGTAGCAGATGCATATTTTGGACTCCTAATGGTTGGACCTAATGGTGGTGTGGCTAAACAATTAGCCATTTCTGCTTATGATGGTGGTGCTCCTTTCAGATTCGTCAATGCCTTAGATATTGATGACCAAACCGGTGTGGTTTATTTCTCAGATAGTAGCACTGTATACCAATTAAGGTATTCTTCTTTGTCTTCATGTTTTGATCCTTTATAACCATATGATATGAGTCCTAGGTCAGGAAGCCTCACAAGTAAAATAAAGTTTATAAGTTGAAGGGATTCCCTTTTTCATATGCTAATCTATTGGGATAGGTTCTTTTTTGGACCCTTGCTCATCATAAAACTACATATGATTATGTTGGGATAGACTTTACTTGAATTAGATCACCTTAATCACGTTATGAAAAGAGATAGTTTATATCAAAGGTGCATGAATAATTAACATGGCTTTTTATAACCATATGATAAAATATGGTCTGAATTGTCACTATTTAAAGTCTACTTAAATATTGCAAAATCATAATTATGGCCACTATTCACAAAAATGAAATAAAGATACATTTATCATATTAAATATTAGAAGGTACATTAATGTAACTAATGGATTGAGGAACAATGGAGGAAAGTGAAAAGCCAACACTTATTGATAGATGAGAGAAGGTTTTGTTTTGTTTATATATTTCCTAATACCTTATATTTGTTATGGTAATCAAAATCTCTTGTATAAGTCTCAAAGTATGTTATTTATTTGTCTTGCCCAAGTGCTTTATTTAAGCATTATAGTTTATATTAAGATCCAAATACAAATTTTTCTTATAGATTCTTCATCAATATATAGGCATAATGAAAATAAAATTCAGAGAAACTTAAGACAAACATTTCAATTAATTATTTCTTCTTTGAGACAGGGAAGCTGAAATGATATTCCAAACAGGAGATAAAACAGGAAGGTTGCTGAAATATGATCCGAAAACCAAGAAAGTAGAGATCTTGCTACAAGGCTTGGCATTTGCAAATGGTGTGTCCTTGAACAAGGACAGCTCATTCGTTCTGGTAGCAGAAGCTAGTTCAGGAAAGATTAACAAGTTCTGGCTCAAAGGCTCAAAGACTTACACTTCAGAACTCTTTTTACAATTTGAAAGGCCACCGGATAACATCAAGAGAAACAAAAATGGAGATTTCTGGGTGGCTCTGAACAGTAACACAACATTATCTCAAAATGCTAATAATAATGATAATAATAATAATAAAGCAAGTTTAGGAGATGACCCTGTGGGAGTGAAGATTGATGACAAGGGAAAGACTTTGGTTGTTTTGGATGGAAGAGGAAGTTCAGAGCTTGAGGTTGTGAGCGAAGTGGAAGAACATCATGGGAAATTATGGATTGGATCATTTGCTAAACCTTACGCTGTGGTAGTTAAGGCATAGCTTTCCCAGAAGTTTGAAGAATTATTTTAGCTTTTCAACACGTTAAATGTTTTTCTTGCATTGTGTCATAATTATCATTATGATTGATAATTCTGTGTGTACGTGTCTTTGATTTGTGTATCTTGACAATGTTATTTGTTAATAAGTGCAATGGTGGAAGCATAATTTGATTGCTTGAATGGCAATTATTTATTACTGAGATTCTCTCAATTCTTACCCTCCATTACCTAACCATAGTAGGTGCCACCATGAGAAAGAGGAGGAGAATGCATGAAGAAGAGTAAGGGAGAATGCACTAGAATTGTTGTACTTAATGATGCATGCAAATTGTGAAATTGTATAATTAATTGGGATGAGGTTGTGATGGGTGCATGACATGAATATTTTGTTATGATAGCATGCATTGATATTGTCGATGGAATATTAATATAGGTAAAGTAGAAAAAAATAAATAAATACAAAAAATATGTCTTATATTTAGGATTATGATTAACTTCTGAATTAGGTTATATATTAAGGATCAAAGAAGTATAATACATGAATATGGCTAAATACTTAATACTCGTCTGATCCTTAATATATAATTTATTTGATTAATTTGATTAGATTAAGATAGTTGAGTTAGTTAATATGAGATATTTTTTCTAAAACACCATAATAATCTTTCTTAACTCTCTCACTCCATCTCTTACTTAATTATTATTTAGGGAGTATCAATAGGAGTAATTTAAAAAAATTGATAAATTTAGAAAATAGGTCTTATATTTAAGATCAAGATTAACTTCTTAATTAGGTTCTATATTAAGAACTAAAAGAGTAGTACTTGATAAGTATATTTTATTTACTTAAAATATATCATTTTAGTGTGATTTTACTAATTTAATTAATATGTATTTTTTTTTTTGCAAATATTACATGGATATTAAATAGCGGCTGACAAGGAGAGATCAATTAGGGTGTAAAATGAACAAAAAAATTAGTTTAAGATATTAAATTATATTAAAAATATTTTAAAATATTAGATATAAAAAAATTAGTTTAAAATATTAAGTACTATCAAATAAATATTTGGAAGCCTGAAAGTAACTTAACCCTTATAATTTTATAAAAATAAATAAAAAATGATGAAAACCCAAAAAGGCGACAAAGCACCGGGTTTTGGGAGATGAGAAATGCGGACTCTATGATATTTTAATAGGAATTAGGTGGTAGATTGATACGTGAAATCTAATTTTGTATCTAGAAAGATAATTAATCATGGCCCAAGCCCCAATGGATTAAATTAATTAAATAATTGGTTGCGAAGTAATTATTAATTAATTAGGCACAACTTACTTAGATCAATCTCTTATCTTATTTATATGATATATTTCGTATTTCTCCAGTCTTTATTCAGAAATAAGTTATGATATATTTCATTTGAAGTAAAAAAAATTTAAATTTTATTAACCATATCTTAACATTTAACAACTTTTCAATTATACTTCTATTTAATATATATTATATTTTATAAGAATAAAAAAATTACATAAATATTATTATGTAATTTCTAATGGTAGAAAGTCATAAATAAATAAAGTGATAGAACCCATCTAACAAATATTATTACTCCTCTTATATCTTTCCTCACTTAATAAAAGGCAAGAAATTTCTGAATCACTTGATAGCAAAATGGATTTAGTACTAATAACATTATTTTTCTCAACTTGCTGTGAAGCCAATTGGCTATACTGAATTATCGCTTTCCTTTATTCAAATTTAAATAATATATTTAAAACTCAAGGTATAGTTAAGTCTAATAATTGACCTGTTTAGAAACCCTCAAACTAAAATTTTAAAAGGGTTTCTGGCTTAAACTTCGGTTTAATTTTTTTTTAAAATAAACAGTCATATTTATCTAAAAAGGCTTATGGACCAAACTATGATTTTAAATAAGTAGGTGTTAGTAACTTTTAGAACAGTAAAAAAGCTGATGGACTACTCAATTACTATTTTACTCTTACTTTTTCTTACATCCTCACTCATCTCTCCTCTCTCTTCTCTACCCTCTCTCCTTTCTTCTCCATAATCTCTCCTCTCTATTCTCTATTTACTCTTCTCTACTCTCTCTCCTCTATTCTCTCTCATATTTTTAATAAAATTATACACTTTTGGTAATTTTTCAATTACAAAAATTCTTTTGGTAATAACTATCCAAACACTCATTTATTCAGAACCACTTTTTTTTTTCATAAGCTATTCTTCAAAAGTTTGTTTTCTAAAAGTTACCTAAAAGACTTTTTTTTTTCATAAGCCATGTTCTAAAAGTCTATCCAAATACACACAATAAGCAGACTAGATCACAAAGTGGGAGAATTGAAGTTTGATTTCCAGCTTATTAGAAAAAAAATTTAGAGAGACACATTATGATCATAAAACCTCGAGTCGGTTACACGAAGATTTAGTAGGATTCAAAAGCGGCAGATATCAGATATTAAATGCATAAATACGTACATATATATATATATATATATATATATATATATTTGAAAACTGAAATAGTCCAATTTCAGGCTTTTAAAAATTGGACATACATTGACACTACTAACTAACGAAAGCAGCTCGCAGCTCGCAGCCAAAAAGACTAATTATTAACACGGTGAAACGAAAATATGTTCGAAAATCTAGAAGAATTTGTTCTTTTTTGGTGATTGACTTGACATTTTTATTAACTTGAAACAAAAACCTGCATTTTTTTAATTAAGCCTGCATCTTTTTTAGATGCAAGAAAAACAATTATAACGGAAACCTGCAGTTTTTTTAATTATTGTTAAACATAATATCTGGTCCAGCCAAAAGGCGAGTATGGAATCATTGTACAATTAAAAAAAAAAACAAAAACTTCCCCACAAGTGAAAAACATTTTAGAGAAACTGAAAAATATATGTGTGTGTAATGTTGAGCCGTCTCCAAAGTCAATAGAGCAGGGATTGAGATATTCATTTAGTTGAAAAAAGCAACCATTAATTAAAATATTTAATTAATCATTCTTGAAATAGTCAATCAAAATCATCAAGTCGTAAGCATTATTGAACATAGAACTTTCAAAGTCAACTACCTATACTCTTTCTACATAGATATGGCCAGTATGGTATGATAAAAAAGTTGGGAAAAAAAAAATTCCTATCGGCTAGATGCATGCAGCGATGCAATGTTTAGTATAAAAAAAAATTCAATGTTTGATATTTTTATTCTCATTTAATAGTCTTCTTTAATTTTTTTAATGAGTCTATGTAATGCAGACCCTAAAGGTCTACCCATAAAATTTTAGGAAACTTCTATAGTAATTAAAAAGAGGAAAATAATTAAATTGATAGAACCCATCAAAATCTTATTACTACTTCTTTAGGTACTTCCATCTTTTTTCAAACTTAACGGTAAGAAAATTTTCCCTCAACTTGTTGTGAATCTACAATAATATTAAAAAAATGAAATAGTCAAAACTTTAGGCTTTTCAGAATAAAAATATATATATTGAAATTTAAACTACAACCATAATGCATGACGTTATCACAATTTTTTTTTGTTGTCCACCCGATTTATCAGCGCTTTGCCCTAATTAAATCCAAATCCGACCCACACAGCTGGCTATGGTGGGTGAGTTTCTCAACAGGAATTTTTTGCATATGCCAAGGCTCGAACTCGAGATCTCGTTTAAGCAATACTGAGCCGCTTACTACTCGGATCAACCCTCGTTAGTGATGCTATCAGGAATTGATAAATCACAATCTTCAACAAAGCAAACTAAATCCTATGCGAACCCATCTAATGCCGGCGTGAGTAAATAGATGCCAAAAAATAGATAAAAGATAAAAAGAAGTCAGTCATCTAATCGCTTTTGTTTTTTGACAAATCATCCGATATGTGAAGTTATATTCTGTTTTAGGTCAAACAAAAATCTTTTATAAATATTTAATCAACTACACATACATAGATCATCTCTATTGACATGTGGAAGCAGCAAAGGATCATTTGACTTGAAAATTGGCATCTACTTCAATATAAATGTGGCTAATTAGCGCGTGATAATTTGACTTCAATCTTTGGCTAATAAATTTTTCACAGTGAGTAGTTAGTACCTTTAGCACGACTTGAGCTTCAATAATTTATTAAGAAACCATAGATGTACGCAGTCTTATCTTAATAAATGAAAATGATATTTCTAAAATTTGAATCTACGATCTTTAGGTCACATGTTAACAATCTTATTATTATACCAAGGCTCAACCTTTGGCCCTATATATAAATAATATTTTTAGGATTTATTTTTATTTATAAGAGACTAATAACTTGTCCAAAAATTTTAACATCGTTATTCATATTTACCCTCACTAATTTCAATGTATTAATTAACTCTATTCATCTTCTCTTTATAAATAAAAGGTTGTTTTTGGAATTTCATTTATACATATTTATTATTGTCTTTAACCAATTTTAACCAACTTTTATATCTATGTAATTCATTTATTTTTATCTTATAAAAAGATTTGAGGATAACATATAGCACAATTTGTGAATGAATAATATATATATATATATATATATATATATATATATATATATGAGCTTCATTTCTAGATGATCACTCCGTCACTGTTACCGATGAAGCCATCTTCTTCTTCCCCAATTTTCTTTTTCCTTCTGTTGCTCTCATTTGCAGCAACCTTCACCTTTGCTTCTGGTGAAGTGGTTATCAAGGATGGCTTGAATAACTCCATTATACTCAGACTCCCCAGCGCTGAAGGCCCTGAAAGCTTCGCCTTTGACTGTTATGGCGAAGGGCCATATACTGATTTATCAGATGGTAGAATTCTTAAATGGCATGGAACTCTCAGAAGATGGGTTGAGTTTGCTGTCACCTCACCAATCAGGCAAAGATCTCAACTTTAGAATATTGGGTTTGGCTCGTTAATTTGTGTTTCTTAGTTTGAAATCTTAGCTTCTTCTTCCTAATTGTATTACCAAATGTTTGATTATAGGGATAGGAAACTATGTGATGGATCAACAGATCCAAACAACGAGCCTACTTGTGGGCGGCCACTGGGACTCAAATTTAACATGAAAACGTGTAATCTTTATATAGCAGATGCATACTTTGGCCTTCTAATAGTTGGACCTAGTGGTGGTGTGGCCAAACAACTAGCCATTTCTGCTTCTGATGGCGGTGCTCCCTTCAAATTCCTAAATGGCTTAGATGTTGATGACCAAACTGGTGTGGTTTATTTCTCAGAAAGCAGCATGTCTTACCAAAGAAGGTATTCTTCTTTGCCTTCATGTATAGAATCTTCATACTGATATGATAAGTAAGTAAAATGCCATTTATAAGTTAAAAAAGAAAATTCTCCTTTAATTTCTAATAAGGTAGTCTTTAGGGATAGATTATTGCTTTAGACTCGTGCTTATCATAACACCATACATGATTCTTTTTGTTGTGATTAACTTTATTTTATTGATCTCTATGAGATTATATGAAAAGGAATAGTTTATATGAATAATTAGCATGGCTTTTATAACCATATGATATAGAATATGATCTAAATTAAAGGTCCCTATATAAAATCTACTTAAATATTGCAAAATCATAATTACGTTATCACTATTCTCAAATAGTGAAATAAAGACACTTGGGCAAAGTTATGTATCTTATTAAATATTAGGATGCGCATTATCCAAGATGAATGTAACCTTGGTGGTATGTTTGGTAGAGTGAAAGTGGGGGTGGGGGTGGATTATTCCACTTTCCTCGTTTGCTATGATAGAAGTCACTTCCACTTCAACTTCTAACATTTTGAGTCATTTTAGTTCTATCAGAAAGTTGAGAGAAGTGAGATGATGAAAGTGGAAGTAAAAATTTTTAGACGATTTTACATCAGTTATAAAATTTTTAGACAACTTTAACCCTTCCCAAGTTATAAAAAAATATTTTGGACTATTTTACCCTAAGTTATAAAAAAAATATACATCAATTCTATACTTATTTCTATCCTACCAAACAAACTTTTAAAACCTATTTTTATCCTAATTCCACTTCCATTTTTTCTACTTCCACATTCACTTCTATAAAAAAAATTTCCATCCTACTAAACGTACCCTGATGTATTTGGTGATGGATGATGAAATGTTTTTCACTAAAATAATGGACTTGTTGTTTTGTTTTATATTTCCTAATACCTTATATTCAAAATCCCTTATATATGACTCAAAAAGCTTGTTATATATTGGTCTTGGCCAAGTGTCTTATTTAAGCAGTATGGCTTATATTATAATGGTAATCATATGATTCCCCCAAAAGATCCAAATACAAAAATTTAGTTTAGATTTATTCTTCTTCATCTCTTAAGATAAATCATGTTAATTAGTTTTCTCTATGAGACAGGGAAGTTCAAATGATATTCCAAACAGGAGATAAAACAGGAAGGTTGCTGAAATATGATCCGAAAACCAAGAAAGTAGAGATCTTGCTGCAAGGCTTGGCATTTGCAAATGGTGTAGCTTTGAACAAGGAAGGCTCATTCCTTCTGATAGCAGAAACAAGTTCAGGAAAGATTAACAAGTCTGGCTCAAAGGCTCAAAGACTTACACTTCAGAACTCTTTTTACAACTTGAAAAGCCACCAGATAACATCAAGAGAAACAAAAATGGAGATTTCTGGGTGGGTATGAATAGTAACAGAACATCATCGGAAAATGCTAATAATAATTCAAGTTTAGGAGATGACCCTGTGGGAGTGAAGTTTGATGAGAAGGGAAAGACTTTGGTGATTTTGGATGGAAGAGGAGGTTCAGAACTTGAGGCTGTGAGCGAAGTGGAAGAACATTATGGGAAATTATGGATTGGGTCAGCTACTAAACCTTACGTTGTTGTAGTTAAGGTTTAGATTTAAATCTGGAATAATAATATTTCAGGACTTGCTTTAATTTGAATCCAATAAATGTTCACCTTTTGAACCTGCTTTATTTCGATTATTGTAATGGGGTTGTACTGTCACGTTGTACTTCACATGACTGTGTGATGTGGAAGATTATTATTATATGGTCAATTTGGATCCCCTCATTTTAATCTAATTAGTTATTTGTAACTAATACTACTTTTTTACAATTATCCTTAGTATTTAATTAGATGTGAGCTTGTAATGCCGGTTAACTCGCTGGTTACGGATTGACCCACCGTTTGTATGGTTAAGCATTACAGGTTGAAAAAGATCCACATTTAGCAGATCTTGAACCCTTCACATGCTCGTTCATGGCAGTTATAAGCTAAAATGATCTATTTTTAAATTAGCCTGACTTTCGTCGACTTAAAATTTTTAGCGGGTTGCGCCAAATCTAGTCTTAAATAGTGGCCAAAATTTAGTGTATTTAGTTCAGTTATTTTGGTTACGTTTTCAATTCGGTCGATTTTTTCTAAACTATTTTGATCTATTTGGTTTGTTTTAGTAGACTTTGAGTATAAAAAATCTAAATAAATTGAATTCCTAAACTTATTACTAGAAACAGTACGGTGCACGACATGGACTTATAGCCTGGAGGATTAATAACTTAATTTTTATTACAATAATATTTGTACTCAAAAAATACAATGCAACGAAGGAAGCCATGGTTTGCTATTCTGAAACTAGTGTTAGAAAGCATATAACTTTTGGTCCCTAAATTCTTTCTTTAATTATTGATTTAGCCTCTAAATTTTAACTTAAAATAATTCGATTTTTATAATTTTTTTTGACTCAAAACAATTAAATTTCTTAACATTTCCGACTCAAACAGAATTAGTTATTCTAATTTCTTAACTCAATAGACTATAAATATAGTTAAGAAAATAGCCCTATTTGGTACACAAAAATGAATTTTGATAGATTGAGATTGGAATTGAGGTTGAGAGTGAGAATGAGATTGAGGACTTCAAAATATATTTGGTAAGGAGAAATATTTAGTCTAACTATATACAATCCGCATTAATTTTCCGATACCAGGGTTGGTGGTGGTAAGCAATTCCTTGAAAAGTAGTATTATGTAGTTTCAGGAGAGGATTGCTGCAGATTTCATGCCAAACATGACAAAATAGGTAATTTCAGTACCAATTCCAATACCAATATTCCCCAATGAATCCTACCATACTAGTTTGTAGAAGCATGTGTTTCTTAGTTTGAAATCTCGCTTTTTCTAACTAAGTATATTTTGAAATGTTTGATTATAAGGACAGGAAACTATGTGATGGATCAACAGATCCAAACAAGGCTCAAATTTGACAGAAGAACATGTAATCTTTATATAGCAGATGCATATTTTGGACTCTTAATGGTTGGACCTAGTGGTGGTGTAGCCAAACAGCTAGCCATTTCTTCTTCTGATGATGGTGCTCCCTTCAGATTCCTAAATAAAGTCACTATATAAAGTCTACTTTATTGCAAAATCATAATTATGATCACTATATATTCACAAATAACGAAATAAAGATACTTGACCAAATTCATGTGCTTATTAAATATTAGGATGTACATCATTATCCAAGATTAATGTAACCTTGGGTGTATTTGGTGATCGATGGTGAAATGTTTCTCACTGAATTAATGGATTGATGAACAATGGAGGAATTAGAAAAGCCAAGACTTACTAATTGAGTGACAAGAGACAAGGCTAAGGGGTTGTTTTGTTTTACATATTACCTAACACCATATATTTGTTATAGCAATCAAAATCTCTTATATACTCCCTCCGAGCCACTTTAACTAACTCGTTAAAATAAAAAATAGTAATTAATTTATTAAGTATGTCTTAAATTAAAATTTTGTTCCAACTTTACTCATATTAAATGACATTATGGGGGGAGAGAAAAATAAAAGGAGCTACATTAAAGCTTTAATTGCAGGGACAAATTTGACAAATAAACATTAGTTACCCTCAAAGTAATTTATATTGTGGACCAAAGATTTGTTTTATAGAAGTGTCTTATATTATAGACTGGAGGGACTATAGCTCAATGTACGTTATCTATTTGTCTTGTGCCCAAGTGTCTTATTTAAGCATTATGGTTTATATTAGGGTTATGGTCCAATTTTACTTTCCTTTCGCATAAAAACCGTGGGTATCTGTCTAGAATCAATATTATATCTCGGGAGTGTTAAAGAAAAAGGAAAGTCACCTTTTAACAGTTAATCGTTAACAGTTTTAACAAATAGAAGTCACATAGCTCTATTTTAAACACTTCTGGGGTAATATTCATACAAAAAAAAATTCTGTATACCCATAACCAAAAACTTTCCGGATAAAAGTGAACCTTAACCCATTATATTATAATCATAATCATATATCCCAAGATCCAAATCAAAATTTTCTTATAGATTCTTCATCAATAACATAATCAATTGAATTAGTTTCCTCTTTGAGATAGGGAGGTTGAAATGATATTCCAAACCGGAGATAAAACAGGAAGATTGCTGAAATATGATCCGAAAACTAAGAAAGTAGAGATCTTGCTGCAAGGCTTGGCATTTACTAATGGTGTGGCTTTAATTTGAACAAGGATGGCTCATTCCTTCTACTAGCAGAAACAAGTTGAAGAAAGATTAACAAGTTTTGGCTCAAAGGCTCAAAGAATTACACTTCAGAACTCTTTGCAGAACTTAAAAGGTCACCAGATAATATTAAGAGACACAGAAATGGAGATTTCTGGGTGGGTCTGAACAGTAACAGAACATCATCGGAAAATGCTAATAATAATAATTCAAGTTTAGGAGATGACCCTGTGGGAGTGAATTAGTTTGATGAGAAGGGAAATGCTTTGGTGGGTTTTGGATGGAAGAGGAGGTTCAGAGCTTGAGTCTGTGAGCGAAGTGGAAGAACATATGGGAAATTATGGTTTGGGTCATATGTGAAACCTTACGCTGTTGTAGTTAAGGTATAGCTTTAAATCTGGAATAATATTTCTGGAATTGCTTTATTTCTAATAAATATTTACCTTGAACTTGCTTTATTTAAATTATTGTAATTGGGTTGTGCTGTCACGGTTGATACTTTGAATGAAAATTATATTTAGTCACATGATGGTGTGATGGTGTGGAAGATTTTTTTTTTTTCTAAACTATTTTGGTGATCTATTTGGTTTGTTTTAGTTTTGAGTATAAAAAATCTAAATAAATAGAATCCCCAAAAGTGTTAGAAGAAAAAAAATTCAAATTCATAACATGGGCTTCCAATAATCTAGTGGGATCGAACTTATAATATCTCACTTATAAAAAAATTTGCATGTAATTAGGTTACAAATCTATCATTAGAAAATTTAGTTTTTTTATTTACAATAGTATCCGTACTAAAAAAATACCAGTAATGGATATTTAATGAGTACTCTTAGAGCTGAGGTTTTGAAACAAGTGTTAGAGAAAATATCATTTTTAGTTAATAACTTTTTTCAATTATTAATTTAGTCTCTAAATTTTGATTAGAAATAATTTAATTTCTATAATTTGTTTGACTCAACATTATGGCAAGTTATGGATTTGGGGAGTGAAGTTTGATGAGAGGGGAAAGATTTTGGAGGTTTTGTATGGAAGAGGAGATCCAGAGCTTGATTCTGTAAGTCAAGTGAAAGAACATTATGGCAAGTTATGGATTGGGTCTATTGTGTGATGTTGAAGAGAATGTGCTCAACTTTGATTCCCTAATTTTTAACATGATCTTATTCTCTTGTACAGTTCTTAATATAAGAACTAATTAACTGATTAATTTAAGAAACAGTTATGGTTCAGATATGGGTCATTAATTTAAGCTCATAAATCAAAATTTACATTTATATCATTGGGTTACTATTCATTTGATATTTTTAGTTTTGTGATCCAATTTTAAAAGGATCATAACTAATTATATAAAAAAAAAAATTGTATATAAAGGTGATCTAAAATTCTTTTGAAAGCTCTTGAAGCCATTTACATGTGAAAAATATAATGTTAGCTTGATACTATCCTTTCAGAGCATTTACGAGACTTCTATATAACTGGCCTTAGTAGTCTATTTATTTCAGACCAATTATTGACCTTTTAAGTATAAAATTCGGGACATGACAAGTACATTCCATTACAAGATTTGGTGCGATGCTTGGTGCCAGTTAGTTTGAAATAAGCGTGGTGGCCGGTTTGTTTAATTGCTACAACGTACGTAGTAGTGGTTTTGCTCGCCAAATCGCTTCAAGTTCCGCGACCATTGCTTGCACCAATAAAAGATGTGACCATTTTAGTAGCGGTGGGTCCCATAATCACTACTATGATCATAAGGAGTAGCGGTTATATATAGAAAATTACTATAAAATAACCACTACTACTTACCCCGTTTTTTTTCCAGTGTTGGATCTGCTCCCACTTTCATTAACATTCATGATTCATGATACTACGTACGTACAATCATACTGTGTTGAACAAATACTTTTCCAAGTTGGATTGCTCTCCTTTTCCACCACTTGCTTATTCAATTCAATTAGAATGAACCTTGTAATAAAAGGGGGGGGCGAAAATTCCATGTCCTCATTTATTGATCATTGTTTAATTATACAGGGAGCCACCAGCTAAGTAAACGGAATGAAACGGAACTTGAGGACTCAGTATAAACCAAAAGACCATCGTTACTGACTCTAACGGAACCAAACAGAAACGTTAGCCACTAAATGGGACACTGACATCTAACGGCTAGTTTCGGTAGTTTGCGCGTAATATTTATTGTGCATGTCGTACCTACGTTGTGGGAAGTCAAATTTGGGAATCTTCTGTATAAAATTAGAAGATGCTTCATCCACAAGCGATATATCTGGGTCTTATCTCCATGATGAAGCCACTTTCATCATCTTCTTCTTCTTCTTCTTCTTCAGTGATCTTCGTGGTTGTCTCTCTGTTACTCTCATCATCACTTGCTGCTAATAACTTGGCTTCTAGTGAACAGATCAGACTCCCAAAAGTTATAGGCCCTGAAAGCTTAGCCTTCGACTGCAATGGCGACGGCCCATATGCCGGTGTCTCCGATGGTCGGATTCTCAAATGGAATCAAACTCTCAAACAATGGCTCGAGTTTGCTCTCACCTCACCACACAGGCAAGTAATAGAGTTCTCATTCAGTGCTCAGTGCTCATCACAAGGATAGTACTCGGTGCTCATCGCTGTAATGAGATCCAAACTATCTAAATCTAATTTAAATAGTCTAAATTTAAAACTTTTAAACTATGATTTTCTAATTGAAAAATTTATTTTTAGTTATAAGATTTTCTTTATTATGAATTTTACATCAATTAAAACTAAAAAATTTAAAATATAAAAATTAAATTAGATTAAATCTAGACTATCTAAAATTAATCTATACCGTCTAGATAGGTGATGAGCATATTGTGCTCATCCAGATGATGAGCACAAAATATGCTCGCCAAGTAACACCTCCCTTTGTGGGTAAGAAATAGTTAATCCTTTAGTTGTTAATATAAAATTTAATTAAAAAAATTTATATTTAATTATAAAATATGATATAATATTTCTTAAATATTTAGTATAATATTAGATTACATATAAATTTATAAATTATATAAAATTAATTTTAAAAAATAATTAATATTAAAGATAAAATAAACTGATATTTAAGAGAAATCGGCCTAATTCTAAAATGGAATCAAACTCCCAAACAATAGTTCTAGTTTGCTCTCATCTCACTGCATAGGCATATAACATCTGTTGGTGTGTGCTAGTCGATTAATTTAGATATATTAAAAAAAAAATATTAATCAACTAACTCTTATATTATTTATAATTAATTAATTAATTTAATTTTTTAATCTATTCAAACTAACTAATTAGATTTGATATTAATGATGGTGTATTATTAGAGAAACACTAAAATGTAATGAGGTTCGCCCAATGCTAGGCCCAACAAAAAGTTTGGGCTAAGCATGTTTAAGTCCAAATCTTTAATTTTAAATGAATATCTTATTTAAGTTCGAGCTGAGATTTTGGTATGCCTAAAAATCTGTTTTGTATTTCTATAGTCACCATTAATATTTAAATCATCTGTTAGAATTTAACTTGGATTGTCATCTATTTTAAATTGTTTTTTTTTTAAATCTAGATCTTGAGTAATCCAAAAATCTAGATTAGCATCACTAATTCGCTGCTCAAGTTTTTGTTTTCTCGCCGGTCTAGCCGCAAAACCTTTTATTAATTAGTTCCAAATCTTGATCTGCATTTTAACTTTTTTGTCTGTTTCAATGTGCCAAGTTGTTTAGTACTCCTACGCGCCATTAAATGTAGGGGTAGTTAGAAAATTAGTTTTAATCCTAGATATAAAATCTCAATATATTTTTCTCTTATATTACTTCCTTTGATCCTGTATATAAATAATAACTAACTAAATCACATAGATTAAAATATTGATTATAATTAGTTAAAATTAATAAATGTGTAAGATATGTAATTTTTTCCAAATATATCATCACTTAAGAAGATGATGAGAGTGAGAGAGAATGAATGATAAAAAAGATGAGAGAGAATAAATAAGAAAAATATATGAAAGAGACATGTAATTAATTAAGAATAAAAAAGTGCATTAAAATTTTAAACAAACATAAATTATTACTTATGTATAAGACTAACCCTATGTAAGAAATGTTACTTATATATAGAACCTGGGAGTATTATTTTTTCTTAAACTAATTTATATAATTTATAAACTACTATATAATCAATGTTATATAGAGTTATTTTAGAGAGATCAATTCATATTTGTTATAATTAAGTAATTTATCTAACTTCCTGAATCTATCAAAATTAATTAAGTAGCTTTTACATTTAATGATTGTATAAGTATGAATACGTCTTGAAAGCTTGATTTTTAAAATACTTCATTCGGCCCTAAATATAAGAGTTAGATAGAAAATCTACTATAGCCCTAAATATAAGACTTCAATATACTTTGTCTCCTAAAATTATAATTTTTTTTAAGTATCCCCATATAATTGCACATATTAAGGTAATTTCTATTAAAGCTAGTTCAAATATCCATGATTAAAGAGATTATTTTAGATAAACTAATACACAATTATTACAAATGACTAATTTAATTAATTTTTTAATCTATTTAAATTAATTAAGTAGATTTTTGGATTTTATATTAAGAACTACGGTTTTTACAACTAGTTGATTAATAATTCAATGTTTGTAAAAATCTCAAGGAACTGACACACAAACACATGTATGAGTATATACACATATCATATCTTAATCTTTTACTATAGGGACAGGAAATTTTGTGATGGAACAAGAGATGGACACAAGGAACCTACATGTGGGAGGCCATTGGGACTCAAATTTCACAAGAAGACATGCAACCTTTACATAGCAGATGCATACTTTGGCCTCTTAATGGTGGGGCCTAGTGGTGGTGTGGCTCATCAACTAGCCATTTCTGTTAATGATGGCTCTCCCTTCCACTTCCTCAATGCTTTAGACATTGATGAACAATCTGGTGTGGTTTATTTCTCAGATAGCAGCACTGTATTCCAAAGAAGGTATGTGTATGCATATACATAAACTTTGCTGATCCTAAATATAAGAGTTAATGTGGGGGATTGTTTTGATCTGAGATAAGAGATCTCAATCTATTATCTATTAAATTTATAATTTTTTCCTCCAAATTGTTTATCTTGATTTCACATATTAAGATGATTTCTATCAATAAGTAGTTCTAATGCAAATAATTAAATATGATATTTTAAGAAAATTAAACTAACATACATTTTTTACAAATAACTACTCCTCTAATATTTGCGTTATATCAAATGTAACTTGATCTCTCTAAGTTAAAAAGTTATTAAATTTTGAGACAGAGTTAAATATAGAATTAGAAGAGTAACTTAATTATAATTTCCTTATGTTCTACAAATTAATTATTTAGCTTCTATATTAAAGATCGAGTAGTACTACTTTTGCTGCATGATTGGATTATTCATCTCTTTTCTTTCATAGCTTCAAATTTAACTAAACTTTAAAGCTCCTTCTTTGTGAAAGGGAGTACCAAATGGTAGTCCTTACAGGAGACAAAACAGGAAGATTGCTTAAGTATGACCCAAGAAGTAAGAAAGCACAAGTCTTGGTCCAAGGCTTAGCATTCCCAAATGGTGTGGCTTTAAGCAAGGATGGTTCATTCCTTGTGTTAGCAGAATCAACTTTTAACATCATTCACAAGGTGTGGCTAAAAGGTTCTAAAGCCTACACTTTAGAACTTTTTGCAGCACTTGAAAGGTCCCCAGATAATATCAAGACCAATAACAATGGAGATTTCTGGGTGGCAATGAACAGTTATAGGGCAGTTCTTGAAAATAATAACGAAGATGATCATAATGCAAGTGAACAGAAAGAGAGTTATCAAATGCCATGGTGGAGAAAAGAAGACCCAGTTGCAGTGAAATTTGATGAAAATGGAGAGGCTTTGGAGGTTCTTGATGGAGGAGGAGGCCAAGAGTTTAACTCTGTAAGTGAAGTGGAAGAACATGACGGGAAGTTGTGGATAGGGTCTGCCAATAAAGAATATGTTGCTATACTCAATAATGTCTAGCTTTTCAATATATATATAGTTGTATCTTTGTTATATAAGAATTATATATTTGTGTTATTTCTGTACTCTTTTTGTTGCATTCCATTTGAATTTGACTTTTATTGAACATTTTTTGGTTGAATAATGAAATGATTATGAATATTTATGTTATGCTTTATTGCCTATTGTTCCCTTGTTCTTTAATTTAGCCATTATTTATCAAGATAGATAAGTTATACTCCTCCAATATTTAATATATAATTTAATTAGAGAGTTAATATTAATTTTAAATATAAAATATATTTTTTATAGTTATCAATTTTTTCATAAATTAAATTACTCTTATTGATATTTTTTTTAATAATAATTAAGTAAGAGAGTGAACTCCGCCTACGCATGTAGCCGGTCCCAAACCCGGGTAAAGGAGGAGGGTTGTGTTAGGCCCCGACAGCCAACGTAAAACTTGTCGAATCTTATGAACATGGACATACGAATTAAGTAAGAGAGTGAAAGAGGGAGTTAAAGAAGAAAATTATAGTGTTTTAGACAAAATATGTTATATTAACTAATTTAACTAATTTTTTAATATAATTAAATTAATTAAATATATCTTATATTAAAGATAGAAGAAGTATAATCTTTGCCAAATTAAATTATATCTCCTTCAAGTCACGTCCCTTTTAATGAAACTTTTCTTTCCCTTCTTTATCTCTCTCTCTCTTTGCCAAAACCTTATCTCATTTTCAATCATCCTACTCCATTAATACTTTTCAAAGTTGGACACCTTTACTTTTCCACCACTTATTTATTTAAGGGGAATGTGAAATTTTTATATATTTTTAAAATATTGTGGATTTTTCAAAGCAGGACATTGTAGATTTTTCTTATTGGACAATTAAAAAACTATTTTGTCAAAAAGTCATCTACATAGTCAGTCAAGAGACCAATGAGATACAAGCAGCTCATGATCATTTGACTTGAAACATGGTTATCTTCAAGAGTATTTAATTAATTTCCTTAATACAACTTAATTATTATTTGTTCATGAACAATATGTTCTTCATTTCTGGATGATCTTTCCTTTTGATTATACCCATGAAGCCATAATCTTCTTCTTCTTCTTCTTCTTCTTCTTCTTCTTCTTCTTCTTCTTCTTCTTCTTCCCCACTTTTCTTCTCTCTGTTACTCTCATTTGCAACTTCCTTCCAATTTTCTTCTGGTAAAGTGGTTCTCAGCGATGGCTTGGAAAACTATCATGAAATCAAACTCCTCAACGTTACAGGCCCTGAAAGCTTAGCCTTTGACTGTAATGGCGAGGGGCCCTATGTTGGGGTATCAGACGGTAGAATTCTCAAATGGCAAGGAACTCACAAAGGATGGCTTGAGTTTGCTATCACTTCACCACAGTGGCAAGATCTAAAAAATTTACATATTTATCAAACCATTCATGAATTTTGAGTTAAAAATGGTACTCTCTCACTCCCGGTCCTTAGTATAAAATCTAGTTAAATTTTTTTAGAATAAATTAAATAAATTAATTAATTATAACCAAATATAAAGTTTAAGACAAATTCATATTATATATTATTTAATCTACCCAAATTAATGAACTAACTTTTATATTAGTTATAGTTAACTGATTTATTTAATTTTCTTAATCTATATAAATTAGTCAACTAGCTCTTATATATTAAAGAATGAAGGAGAATGTAATATTGACACACACACACATTGCATGTGGAAATCTATATTGGGTTTGGAACGTTTGTGTGGTGGAAGTATATGTTGCTTAGTTTGAATCCTATAGAACATGTCCCTATGAGTTTAGTTTGAAATCTTATAGCTCTCTATATGTATACCTAACTTCTGTGATGTTTTATTGTCTGATCCTTTGAAAAACTCAGTGTATATTCAATTTTTTGGTTTTACTGAATATTTGTGTTTCCAAATGTTTGATTATATTATAGGGACAGGAAACTAGCTGATGGATCAACAGATCCAAACAAGGAGCCTACATGTGGGAGGTCATTGGGACTCAAATTTGACATGAAAACATGCAATCTTTTCTTAGCAGATGCATACTTTGGCCTCCTAATGGTTGGCCCTAGTGGTGGTGTGGCCAAGCAATTGGCCATTTCTGCTGCTGATGATGATGATCCGTTCAAATTCTTGAATGGCTTAGATGTTGATGAGCAAACTGGTGTGATTTATTTCTCAGATAGCAGCACTGTGTATCAAAGAAGGTATTCTTATTCATATATATATACAAGTATATAAATATAAATATATATATGATTTTGAACCGGGATTGTTTGGTTAACACTTTTGAGATACCAAAAGTGCTTTTATAAAAGGTCCTTCCATCGTGATATGTTTGGTTAACATAGTTTTTCATTTGATGTGGTTATCTGATTGCGTTAAATTTAAACATTATCAGGACTTTTTGAAGTAAAGTACAATTGCAAAAGAAAAAAATTCCTCCTTCCTCAAACTATTGTTTGTTTGGTTTTCAGTTTGACAAAAGTTCATTTGCTAGAAATCGGTATGGTAAAAGTTACTTATTGTAATGGGATTTATGTTTGGATACATTTTTTTTTTCAAAAGTCAGTTTGGATAATAAAAATTTTATAAAGAAACTTGATAATCATTTTAATTTCATTTATGTGAAAGGGAAGGGAGAATGATATCCCTAAAAGGAGATAAACAGGAAGATTGATGAAATATGATCCAAAAACTAAGAAAGTTGAGATCTTTGGAATTTGCAAATGGTGTGGCTTTGAACAAGGATGGCTCATTCCTTCTGATAGCAGAAACAGATTCAGGCAATATTCATAAACTCTGTCTCAAAGGCTCAAAGGCTCAAAGACCTACACTTAAGAACTTTATGCAAAACTTGAAAGACCACCAGATAACATCAAAAGAAACAAGAATGGAGATTTCTGGGTGGCAATATACTGTAATAGAACAACAACAAGAACAGATCAAAATGCAAATGATTTAGGTCAGAAATTAGGGAAAGACCCAGTGGGAGTGAAGTTAGATTATATGAAGAGAAAGATTTTGGAAGTTTTGGATGGAAGAGGAGGTTCAGAGCTTGAGTTTGTCAGTGAAGTGCAAGAACATCATGGGAGGTTATGGATTGGGTCTTCTGTCAATTCCTATGTAGCTGTAATTAATGTGTAATTACTTTATTCTTTCCTCAAGTTACTATGAATAAATCTTTAGTTGTGTGATGCTACTAAATGAAGAAATACTATTAGTTTTATAAGATTTTTTCTTTTAAAAACATGATCTTTGCCAAATTAAACTATGTCTCTTTTAACCTATGATGTCCCTTTTAATGAAACTTTATTTCCCTTCCTTATCTCTCATTTTCAATCATCCTACTCTGTTAATACTTTTCAGAGGTGGACAACTTCACTTTTCCACCGCTTATTTATTCAAGGGGAATGTCAAATTCTTATATATTTTTAAAACATTACATATATATAAATATATATATTACTTTTCTTAGTAAATACTTTTTCCCACTAAGCATAGGCATCCTCTTATTGGAGGCAATCCTATTCGAGTCACTGTCGAGTATTAAATGTAGACACCTCTCTTAATAAGGATTCGAACATTGGTTCTTCACCTCATGAGAGATTAGCCCCTTCTGCTAGACTCAACTCGCGATAGTTTTCTCAAGTGTATGCTTTAATTACAACTATGTTTAATACTTTAACATAGAAATGAACATAAACCCTCTTGATGCAATCATAAAAAAAAACAAAGAATATAAAACAAGGAACTTTCTACAAATAACAGTTAAACGCTTTATTCCAGCACAATCAAGCAGGTATAATAAGAAGAAGAAGAATAAGAAGGTTGAATTGCTCTTACAAATATATAAAAAGTAATACAATAATATCAAAAAAAATTAATGGTAGAAATAATGTGCTTGCATGTATTCATATAGCTCTTGGAGGCTTTTCCAATAATGCTCAGAGATAAACCTCATCCTTTGACTTAGGAGATACAGCCTCTTATGTTTCTTGTATCTCAATTGCAGAAACATGTAAACATAATCATCCAAATCCTTTTTCCTACAAAAGAACCGATCAATCCATAACAGCCCTCCAGGTCTAAGGATCCTGTCCCAATCATAAAGAACAAAGTCCAAAAGCAAAAGATCAATCCAACCATCAAGAAACCCACTAGTGTGAACCAAATCCATAGTGTTATCAAACAATTGAAGCCTTTGATTTAAAGTAGCATAAAGAGGAATCAAACCCCTTAAAGCTATCATCTCATTGAAAGGTGCCCCTACGTTTAGGGCGGTGGTGAGAATAGTCACATTATTTTCATAGTCACATTATTTTCTCTCATTCTTGCAGCAAAAGTCCCAGTTCCTATACCAAAATCTAAACCTATTCTTATCTCTCCAGGCTTAATTCTAAGAACATCATTTATCAGAAAATCTGCTAAAACTGAACTATTTGTGACCCATTTCAGCTTTTCCCTCTCCATTTCAAAACAACCAACACATTTGGAATAACCCCTTTTGGGGTTTTTGCTTGATAAGCACTGAAAGTTTCTGCATTGATAATTCCCCCATCTTACATTCCTATCATCTGGAAGCTTCCAAAGTGACTCGTTTATGGGGTAGGGTTTTTGGTATACCTTTGAAGCTCTTGTTAAGCATCTTCTTCTAGGTAAAGGGTCACAGCCATTGAGCATAAGTTTCTGAGCTAAGTTAATGTCATAATCCATGTACTGTTCTAGATCCTTCTTGTGTAGGACACATGCATGCCCTATTGTGTTGTAAACTTCTCTGAACCATAAAGATTGAACTTCATTTCTCTGTTATTGTTGTTCTCTTTTGGGGTTATGTACTTCCTGATCTCCTCTGTGATGAAGAAATTGATCAAAGGGTCTTCTTTTATTGTTGCAGATTCCTTGTTTCTGATTCCTTCTTCAGATTTTGGAAGCCTGATTCGTCTGAGAGCAACATTGGAAGAATGAAGAGGTTTGAGAATTTGTTCCTCTAAGTACTTCTTGTCCAATGATATGGCATCTTTCTCCATTACCTTTGATTTTGTCTCAAGCTTGGCTTGTAAAGTTTCCAACTTTTCCAACACTTCTTCAACTCTGTCAGATAGTGATTTGGTGTCAAAACCTTCAAAAACCCGCTTGGAATTGTAGAAGTGGTGGCAAACATCTGAATTGTTGAAGAAAAAACCAGCATTGTAGAATCTGATGAGGCTTAAAATGCTCACTAATAAAACCATCCCTCCCAAAGTTATCTGCAAAAAACCCATTATTCTGGTTAGTCTGCATCTGGGAAGGCATGACCTCCCCATTGGTATCTCTGAGAAAATCTGGGAAAATGAAGAACAAGAGAGAGAATCAAATCAAACAAGAAAAGTAAGAAATGAAAATAATGATTGTTTAATGAGGCTTGTAGTCTATGGCTATGGTAGTATCTAGCTGGGTAATAATAGATAGAGAGTTTTAAGACTTGAAGCTTATTGCCTTATTTCATAAGCCCAACTCAATCTTTTGATATAAATAAATCGATTATAATTGGGTGTGTCTTCAGTTTGCTTCTTTAGTCACAAAGTCCAACTTTGATTTGAGACTACGATTTCTCCAACATTGCACTGAATGGATCTGATTTCTAAATATTTTAAGATATCAAATCAATAATTAAAAAAAACAAAACAAATTTAAGACCGTATCTGATTTTAGTACCATACTTCAAAATGGGATGAGTGTTCTGTCTATCTTAGGTTATTCATATCAAATTTAGATTGTTGGTTGTTAATTTTTTTTTAACTTTTAATCTAAATTATACTTTTTGAAAATTCTGGTCAACTTTTTTTATTTTACTCATCCCTTTTTCAAGTAGGGGAAAATCACTCTATTTCTTTCGAAATAAAAAATAATAATTTTTAATAAAAAAAATACTAACACTTAAACCATAAGTGAGCAGATCAATATGAACATTAATTACCTATCCATGCTGAAAATGAGTACAGGATTAACTTTTGAATGATATTTACTTTTAATACTCTCTTCAGTCTTAAATATAAGAGTTAAATAGAGAGTCTATATTGATCCTAAATATAAGACCTATAATCTATTTTGTCTCCAAAAATTATAATTTTCTCCAAAGTATTTCTATATGATTGCTCATATTAAGAAAGTTTCTATCAAGGGTAGTTCAAATGCATATGACTAATAGGATATTTTAGAAAAAAATAACACATAGTAATTATTAAATAACTAACTTAACTAATTTTCTTAATCTACCTAAATTAGTTAAGTAGATCTTATATTAAGGATAAGAGGTAGTAATATAAATGAGTTTTATAAATAAGTTTTTTGGAATACTATATAGTGGAAAGTTGACCTTTTTTAAAAAAGAAAATGTAGACTCCTAATCCTATCTATCTTGCATTTGGTAAAGTTCTTGAGAGAATCTTCATCCCCTTCTCTTCTCTGATGAATTTGACGATATATCTTTTTCTCATGACAAAGAATCTAGTAATATATCAAACGAAGCATAAAGAGGTGAATTGAACTATAAAGTAAAAACTGCGGCCATTTTAGCATCATTTTAAAAACAAGAGAGTCAAAACTTAGCACATGATTCTTAATTTGAGATCCAGTTCTAGTGGAGGAAATTTCTTAATTTGCAAGCAATATCCCACACGAAATTTGTAATATTTTACAACTTGCCATTAATTGCATATATTGCTCGTCAAGGTAGTGCATGCACGAATCCATAATCAATAAACAATATTAAAGAATTTTACTCAAATATTTTTTTTTCCATTTCAACAAGAAGGTATAGTTTAGAAAATTAAAAAATATTCTGAAAAAAAACTAAATGGGAAATTTATCCATAGGCCCCAAATAAGAAAATTAAATAATATAGGTTCCTCAAATTTCATTTAACATTAGTAGGCTTTAAGGAATTTAATATTTATAAGTTTTACTTGTAAATGACGCAACTCTAATTATAAATATGAAAATTTAACTTATAAATATTAAATTGTTAAATTTGACTTATAAATAACATAAGTCGACTTATAAATATTAAATTGTTTAGAACATATTAGTATTAAATAAAATTTAGGCACCCATTTATATTTAGGTTTTACATGGGATTATGGGTAATTTTCCCAAAACCAATATACCAAAACTTATAAAAAAAAGTTTGGATGAACTCACCTAAATTTTTAAAGTTTTCATTATACAAAAAAAGGGTTGGATCTATATACTACTCATTTGATCTTAAATATAAGACATAATTTTTAGTGTTAGAAATTAGGTATTATACTTAGGACCGAATTAATACTTTTTTCTTTTTGCTAAGCGTAGATATTTTTTAATTGGAGACAATCCTGTTAGGCACTGTCCGGCACTAAATGTGTGTATCTCTCTTATCGAGAATTCAAACCATAGTTCGTCTCCACTAAACCTAACTTCTGTTGGTTAATCTGTATACTACTAAATGTAAAAAAAAAAAAAAAAGCATTTGGTTGTGAAAACCCAACCTAGAATGTTAGAATTAGTATATATTATCTGAAATCCTTAATATAAGATCTACTTAACTAATTTAGATATATCAAGGAAGTTAGTTAAGTTAAATATTTGTAACAATTGTGTATTTATTTATCTAAAATACTTCATCTAATCACGTGTATTTAAATTACCATTGATAAAAATCTCCTTAGTTTGTAGTATGTGTAATTATATAAAAATATTTTAAGAAGAAAATTATAGTTTTAGAAGATAAAATGAATTAAAATCTTATATATAAGATTAAAATAAATTAATTATTTAATTTTTATATTTAGGATTAAAAAAAATATCATAAAAGGAGAGGTTGAAGTGAAGCCCAAATCCTTCTCTCTTCCCTTTCGGAAAGAAAACAAAGACAAAAAATGGGCTGAAAAAAGAACCCAAAAGTACTTGGACTTGGGGCATATAAATATGTATGTTCACTAGAACCCTCTCTCAAAGCCCTTGCTTGCTTATACTCTCTCTTATTTTTATTATAAAATACTAATTAGAGGATATTTTTTATCTTTATTATAAAGTATTAATAATTTTATTAATTATTTTTTTATTTTACTTTTATTATTAATTGATATTTAATATTTTATAAATAAGATTTATTGAATTCCGTCTTTTAAAGAAAGATAAAGTTAAAAAAATATTAATTTAGAATAAATTTAATTATTGGATTTCTTTTTTTTAATATTTAAGAAATAGTTAGAAATATTATATAATAAGGAGAAAAGGGAGTAAGTCTTCTTACTCACAATTTTACCAATTGAACTAGCAAATGATTGTAAGGCTTTTGAAAAACACAATTCATGGCTTCTATGTGTATATTTAGAACAATTATACAATAATAAATTTGTGGGATCAAAAAATTCATCTTGGACAATAGGAAATATCACTTATTGATAGTGATGAATGTGAAGGTGAAATGATACAAGATTGAAATCTGGTCAATGTCTTAGCCACTAAGTAAGAAGACTGTGAAGTTTCCAATTGCCATTGGAGAAATCAACTTCACAACACAAAGTCATCGGATTACACAACACGCGTCACGCGGTTACATGGCCCCACAGCCATATATATCAGGACTTGTGCCCCTTATGAATTTATCTACGTGTTGGAAATAATGCATTACACATATCATTGTGTCCTAAAGCTCTCATTAATTGGGTTTGTATATATCTCTACTTTCATTATCTAGCTCTCTTCTCATTCACATCCCCACAACCTCTAAAGGCCTGGTTTAAGAACACTTCATACTAAGCTGAAGGATCGTGTTATTAAAACCTAATTCGAGTTACCCAATTAAGTTAGATTAATAAATTATTAAATTAATCTAATTTATCTTATCAATAGTTTTAAACAAATTGAAATAAATTATATATATTTTTTCTTTTTTGTTAAACTCGAAATAATATAATTTTGAGTTAAAAAAATTACAATTATCATATTTGTGCTTTAATTAGAAACTCTATTTTGGTATATTGTATATAATTTATACATAAATATTCTATTTTTTATAAATTATTATTATTTTATTTAAATATTATTCTATTTAAAGTTACATATAAATATTTATATAGTTTAATTAAATTATATTATTTTAATTGTAATTGAATTGATTCTCGTTCAATCATGATTGCACTGTTAACCTCGAAACTGTTGATTTGACTAATTCAATAGAATCTTGTGTAAAGAGTAGGATATAAAGTTTATCTGTAATTTTAATTAAAAAATTATTTTTTAATGTTAAAAGAAACATAACAAATGACCCTCTTTATCTTAAATTTAAGGGGTGTTTGGTTTCATTAAAAAATATTTTTTTTATATTATTAACTGTGTTTGACATTTTTTAGATCTTATAATCAAATATATGAGTAACTAACTAGTTTCAAAAAATTTTATTCTCCCTCTCAATATAAATATTTTATCTATGACTCGAATTCAAAATTTAAAAGGATTTAATTAGACTTTATATCACTACACCAACTATATATTGATCTATATGACTAATTTAAATATTCCTTAATAAAGCCTTTAAAAAAAATTATTTGATTATGACTGATAATGTTGAATATCATATATCATATCAGAAAAATCATGAATAATGGGATGTGTTTTTTAAATTCCATACAATACCTCCTACATAGGTTTTTGGTATTTGGGTTATAACATTTTTGGCCAAGATATGAAGTTATACATATTCATTCCCATGTCATAAGGGAATATATGGATGGAATATGCGTATAAAAATATGCACACAATTTCCAAAAGATTATTCTGTATTTAATAAATAAAAAAAAAGATTATTCTCTATGTCTTTACTTTTTATTGGAATTCTGTCTGTCTTTATTATACTTTTTATTGGCACTTTCTTGGTTTCTTCCTTCTTCGGTGGACTTTAATTTCTCTTTTCATCTTCTTTTTTGTCGCTTTCTATTTGCCTTAATCTGGATTTTATTTTAAAAATCCATAATGAGAGAGAAAAAGCCACCGCAACCCCAAATTAAAAATTAATTATGTGAATGAGCTTTGTCAAATGTTGATGTTGCTTGTAGCCTATAAATGGGATCGGGCGGGTTTGATATTACTTATAATATCATGTATTTAATTTTTGCCCTCTAATTTTTTTTTAAAAAAAAATATTCACACACATACTCATTAACCTTTGATCTTTATATTATTATAAATAATTGTTTTCCTTGAATTATGGAATCTTTTTGTGTCAACTTGTTACCCTTATCTCGGTTTTATTATTATTTTTTAAATATAATATGTCATGGATCACCCTTATATGCCTATTATGAGCCACTTCTAGGTACGTTAGTGTTAAAATTTGTAGCTATAAATATTAAAACGATTAGTAATTTAATATTAGTTTAGTTGAACTGAGGTGAATTTACCAGCTCACTTATGTCTTATATAAATTTTATATTTTGGCTAAAACATTTAGGCATAGGTTCAAGTTTGAACGAAATTAAAAAAATACAAAAATATTTATATAGAAAATAATATTTAAATAAGAAAATATTAATCTATAATTAAATAGAATATTCATCTATAAAAAATACATGATTTGATAAAGAATAAAGAGTTAAGGTATGCATAATATTCTAAAATATTTTTTTAAATATGCCTAATATCTTAAAGTAATTTATGGTGTGTCTATTGCCCTAAAATATTTTCTCATATACGCCTAGCGCTATAAAGTATTTTTTAAGTGCGTCTAGTGTCTTAAAGTAATTTATATTGCACCTAGTACCTTAAAATATTTTCTCAAATACACCTAGTACCCTAAAATATATAATATATTTCTTCTTATTTATTTTCTTAGGTTTTTCAATGTCTATAAAAATATAAAATAATTCGCGGCATTCTTTTTATCTTCTTTAAACTTTCTATTTTTTTTTCCTTAAACATTTCTAGTCAATAAATAAAATAATTTGTAGCTTTCGTTTTATATGGTTCAAATTCTAAAATAAAAATAAATATTTATCTTCTTTTTATATTGTTCCATCGGAATCTAAAATAAAGAGCTGAAAAGAAGAGAGGAGAGAGTCTGAGATAGAAAAAATAGATAAAGGAGAGAATGAAAAAAAGAAAAATATGGACAGTAAAAGAATTGAAGGGAGTTGAGTCATCTTGTTAAGTCAACTTTTTTAGGGTTAAAATAGAGCTAAATTATTATTTAATAATCAAAATTAATAATTCTATTAGTGTGTATGATATTATATTATTTTAAATATTTTGAAGATAAAATTACACAATAAATTATTTTAGGCTATTGGGTATATTTAAAAAAATATTTTATAAAATTAGGTACACCTTAAAAAATATTTTAAGACACTAAACACATTTTAACTTAAAAATAAAACTTATGAATTAAAGTATATTTTTAGAGTGAAGTGTTTTTTTAATCCCTAAATTTATAAATTATATTTTTAGTTATTTAATTCTAATGACATTAGTTTCCCTTAACAAAATATAACAACTCTCATCTACGAATTTTTTTACGTCTTTAAGAGCTCTCATCTACTATATATGTTTTTTCTTTTCACTTATTTTATTTTTCTTTTAATATATATATTAAAGAATTAAAATATAAGTATTTATCAGCCATTTAATTATATATTTATCACTCAAATTTACTAAATCAGCGTATTCCGTTAATTTTTAGAATTAAAACATTAAAAATATATTTTATAAATTTAAGATGTTAAAATAAAATTCCATATAAATTTAAGGGACTAAAAATATATTTTAATTAAACTTATATTTATTAAGTTAAATTTTACCATCAAATCTTTCTATAGTTAATTTTTATTATTAATAATCGTCCTATAAAATTTTAAAATTTTATCTATATAAATTTTTATTAATAAAACAAATACCCGTAATAAGAATTAATTGGAGAAATGAATTTAATGAATATAAAATTATAAGCAAAAGGAGCTAAGTTTTATGCAAAACACAATTAATAAAGTACAAATCTAACAAATTCCTATTTTTAGTCGCATGGGATTAGTTCAAAAACATGGATTGTGTTTTAATGTCATGCTATTAATTATTAATTTCAGAAAGATTAACCTTTAATTAACCAAAATAATCAATAATCAACCCATGAGTCCCTAAATTATTGCCTTTCTATTTGGTGAGAGCCTGCGCTGTAAGGGCGGGAGAGAAGAAAATCTAGTTCATTCACCCTTTTTCCGTTTTTCGTTTCCGTTCTCTTGGAATCTCCTTCCTCTGCAAAACTTCCTACTCTTGCCATTTTCTCTAACCTCTACTTTCTTCGTCATTCAAATAGGTCAATAACTTAACTCTTCATTGTCTTCCCTTCTTTCTGCTTCCGTTTGCAGGTTCTTCTTTATTCTTTCTTTGATCTGTTTCTTTACCATTTCCATGCATGCTTTTTGTAACATTAGATTCGTTTAAGTTTGGTTTGGCACATCTCATCTTCCCTTTGCATTTGGAAGATTCACGTTCGATGTAAAATGCATAGATTTTTCGTCTTTGTTTGTAACTTCACGATATGATTGCAAGAAATATTTCGAATTTGTTCGAGTTACTTTTTTAAGCATGGAAGTTAAATTTTGTTCTTCATTATGTTTACAGGGTATCGTGCAAATTTCTGTATTCGTTGCGTCAGATTAATGTTTGTTGGAAGTTCGGTAGGTTGTGCCGACGCTTGATTGGTCTTTGAATAAAGCAATTCCCAGTGATTTACTTGAGGCAATGGGTTATATTGGGGCTCATGGTGTAGCAGCTCTGCATAGATACAAATATAGTGGTGTAGATCATTCCTATGTCGCCAAATATGTTCTTCAACCCTTCTGGACTCGCTTTGTTAAAATTTTTCCCCTATGGATGCCGTGAGTGCTTTCATTTTTTTGATCCTAGGTTCTTTCCATTTCATCGCTTAATCATATCAGATAATAACATTCATTTATCAGTATATCATGAGCATCATTGTGACTGTTAATTTTTGACAAAGTGATAGTTTTTAGGCTTTTATTATCCTTTTAGTGTCGTCAGTTTTTCAGTTTCAATTGATAGTTTAAAGGCATGAAGAGTGAAAATTTTCATTTTTCAGAATTTTGGTTTATATTGGAATGACTGGTTTAATTGCGTTGCTTGTGTTCTCAACTTCTCTTAGAAGTGGGTTTAGGCTTCAATTAGCTATCAATAACAGTTAGAGATTTTACTGTTTTCCCTACTAACAACACTTGGAAAGATACCGTACACTTGAAAGTGCTTCCCCTGGCCTTTGTGGCAGCAAGATCAAAGGAAATAACTCCTCCATCCCCTAGATATATAAGAGAAATGGCATCATTATGCCAAATTTGCAGTACATCATGACAACAATAGTTTAACATGTTCAGAATTCTGAACTTCTGGCTACAACTGCACACTTTCACTAATGATGTTGGAGATCATGTCATTTACTCTTTTGGCTGTGATTTGTTTTTTTTTTTGGAGTACAAGTTTACTTTTTGTGTTCTGAATTGCACTAACTTCTTTACTTTTATCTTTCTACCATCTGCTGGCATCTTGGCATTCTGAATCCTTTTGCAGTCCGAACATGGTATAGATTTGCTCCCTCTTTGCTGTATAAGACTATAAGTGCTGACTTGTTACTTTGGTTATCATAAGCTATATCCTTGGCACTGATGAAGAATTAATTTATTGGTTGTAGATAACTCTTACAGGATTCATGTTCTTAATCCTGTCTGCTCTACTTGGCTATGTGAGTATGACATGAGTTTGTTAAGGTTTCCTACTTGATAAGTTGAAAGTCATATAATTGTCAATTGATATCATGTTTTTAACAATGAGTAGATTAGGTATACATATTCTCGTTCAAATTGCTGATGAATTCCTTGTTTCATCATTGCCTTCTTATATAGAACCATATTCAGTAGAGGTTGATTGTCTCTTGACTCATGAACATTGTCATGAAGCACAATATAGTTACTGTGTGAGTGGGTGTACTAAAACAGTGACTGATTTGCATTATTGTGATTTGTTTATTGGTTGTAGATTTACTCACCTCATTTGGACTCTCCTCCGCCAAGATGTGTTCACTTAGCTCATGGACTGCTTCTGTTTTTATACCAGGTCCGCTTAAAATCTCCAGATGCTGTTCATATATTGCTTCCTTCTCCACTCTCTTCCTTTAACCTTTTATGTATTTTGTGTTACCTTGATGGCCGACAAGCCTAATAAATTTTACACAGCTGACATGTTAATTTCCTTCTTATCATTTTTATTATGCTAATCTTCTACTCTTGATTGTCATGGGTGTAATTTTATTGCTGACTTGAAAAGAACATCAAAATTGGGGATTTAGTTTTGAAATTGTAAAATATTTGTTGGATTAATATTACAAGAGTTTCAGCACCTTGTCAAGAGATGGTATAGAATCATGAATCGTTACAGAGGAATCAACATATAAGAATTGCGGATTCACTAATAGTTCAAATATTAAAACGGTCCGTGACTATTTTTATTAAACTGTTGATGTCTTCTGGCCATCTCAAGATTCATTTACCACTAATCAAGCAAGCTTTGTCATTTTAGTAAAATTGGGTGATACTGTTGTAGGTTCATGTAATATGTACGTAAGGTAGACTTACCATATGATGCCGAAATATCCATTCTTTTCCAGAATCAATTCTTTTAATGATTTTCTTATTGATATATTCTAGACGTTTGATGCTGTTGATGGGAAGCAAGCTAGACGAACTAACTCTTCAAGTCCATTGGGGGAATTATTTGATCATGGTGATTTTCCTGTACTGCGTATTTCATGCCATTATATAGCTTGATGCTTAAAAATTTGAAGGTGATATAGATATTTCAACTATGTTGCAGGATGTGATGCTCTTGCTTGCACGGTATGTTTTCTGATTTTATGCTGTTACTTTTAACCTTAAAAAGCAATAATGATTATCATCTGTAAGAAACGTGTTTCAGTTTGAATCATTGGCTTTTGGGAGCACTGTCATGTGTGGAAGAGATACTTTCTGGTGGTGGTTCATATCTGCAGTTCCATTTTATTGTGCAACATGGGAACAGTAAGTTTCTTATTTTATGTTGTGATCTGGTAGCTGTACTTTTACATTAATTTTCCTATATATGTTAACTTGCGTGTTAAAATGTTATGCTTTGTTGCTATGGAGTAGTACAATCTTCTTTAGTGGCCTTTCTGTCAGAGAAAGTTGGTTCTACTCAAGCCTGCAAGCATTGTTTTCTAAATGGTTCTGAAAAATGATTACGTTTTATTTATGTTTTCCTTAATAATGCATCTCTCTTGCTGTAAAAAGCATGCTACTTGGATGAATATATAATATAACAGTATAACACATCTTTATCTCAAATTTTCTTTTTCCATTTATAAGCTTAAAATGATATTATTTTTATTATGGTGTTTTGGATGCAGCTATTTCACTAATTGCCTTATACTGCCAGTTGTTAATGGTCCCACGGAGGGTCTTATGATAATATACCTCCTCCACTTTTTTACTGCTATCGTTGGTATGGTCCTTCTCTGAGTTTCTTATTGCACTTGTTGAAAACTAGTGCGTTATTTTTGTTATGATATCTTTTTAATATTGACTGTGACTTTGGCCAATAACAATAATGTGAAAAATTTACAGGCGCTCAATGGTGGGCTCAACAATTGGGGAAGTCCATGCCCTTTTTAAGCTGGGTACCCTCTCTATGGGGTAAGTAACTTTATTTTATCAGGAGACAAGTCTTTGTATGACTCTGATATCAGTTGCTAGTTGTGAGAATTTTCAGGATCCCTTTCATATAGAGATTTCCATGTTTGGATTTTAGACGCCTTTGTGTTAATTTTAATATGTTTTCTAGGCGCAGCATTTTATACTTGTGATGAATTTTCTTCCTCTTATTTAGTTTGGTTGCACACTTCATTTTTATGTTTATAAGAGAACTTCTAAGTGCTTGTCAGCTTGAAAAACTAATGTGTGCATACAAGTTGCTTCGAATTTTTAGCTTATGACTTATAACTTGGTTTTGATTGCCGTTCTTGGGTTTCAGGAATTCCAACACACCGTGCTGTCTTGTACTTTGTGATAATTTTTGGTGTTATACCAACAGTCTCATTTAAGTATGTATTTCTTACTTCCAAAATTTTGAGGTTCAAGCTTGTTATGCGTTTGCTGAAGTTCACATATTCTCTTTTCTGACTCCGTATTGATGCATTTTACTTGTACATCTCTATGTAGTCTCTTCTGGTTCACTATTCTGTTTAGTACCTTTAAGTTGTGATTAGTTCTATCATAAACGTGTGATAGACTTAACTCTGCAGACAAGGGATAAGATGGAATGGTCTTGTCTCTTGCTATGTTGTTTCTAATTTGTCCTACTTTGGGTTGGTTGAAATCCCCCCCCACCTCTCCCCTCAACCCACCCCAACCACCAACATCATTCAAGTTCAAATCATCAGCATGAAAATTCTTCGTAGTAATAAAATTGAGACATCTGTATACTCTATCCTCAATACCAATTATATGATGAGTGTCAACGATATGTTCTTGTTCATGCAGTATTCACAATGTTTATAAAATTGTTCGAGCAAAAAGACAAAGAATGCGGATTGCATTGGCAATGGTAATTACTTTTCTAATGGATACTTGCCCTGCATATATTGATTGTTTGTTTTATGTATTGTTTATTTTTGTTTCTTTGCAGCTTTACCCATTTGTTTTGCTCGTGGGAGGAGTTCTTTTGTGGTATAACCTGCACTATTTCTTTCTTTACCCCGCCCCCGGTTCACTATCTCGATTTTTTCCCAAAGAAATTCACGTTATTACCTTCTATTCTGTTATATACATTAAGATACTAAGGTCTAAGGTGCTTGTTTTGTTCAGGGATTATTTGTCACCATCTGATATCCTAGGGGACTACCCACATTTAGTTATAATAGGAGCAGGACTTGCTTTTGGGTTTCTTGTGGTAAGAGAACTGTGTTTTAAAATGTAAATTCTAGTAGCTATTAGGGTTTTGTCTTGATTTCAATTTCGTGACATATCATGCGTCATTACTTTCTGTAGTGATTATTTTCGATGATTAATTTCATTGAGTATCATAAATATTAAATGGCCGTTCAGTGGATGGATTGTTTTATATTGGAATAGAAGGCTGTCCAAATGAAATAGATTAGTGTGGTATGAGACAAATCATGCAGCATAGGAATTATCACTTTACTGGTTTGTGGAGCACAGTATGAATATGTATAGTGCATTTGAAGAGAGACAGAAAAAAGAGATGAGTATAAAAAAAATGACGTGGGCCCTAGACGGTCATATAGTGATTTGTCTTATTTTGAAACTGTTCACAAGCTTAATTTGAAGCAGTATGAATGTTCTTTTTCATAGTGGTTTTCTTACAATACCAACATCAATACTTTTGAAATGTCACAAAAGCCGACAAGCAGGTTCTGTAAAAACTACCATGGATATGGAAGAACATCTAGAAAAAGTCTCCTAGCTTTTGTGTTAATAGTTTCTTGTGAGATTGTATATCTTTTAGTTGTAGCTCCACTCTGCTTGATCTGATTCTTTATATTCTAGGGGTTAAAGAAGGCTTAAATTTGCAGGGAAGGATGATTTTGTCCCACTTGTGTGATGAACCCAAGGGCTTAAAGACTGGGATGTGCATGGTATTGAGTTCTTTTCTCCAATTTAAGATACTATCTCTGGTCCTTAATATAAGAGCTAGATAATTAATTTGCAAATATTATGAAAATTAGTCAAGTTAATTATCTGTATCAAATTTGTCTTGGTTTCCTTAAACTATCATCTTTAATCATGTGTATTGGAACCACTTCTTGATTAAAAGTCACCTTAATATGTGTAATCAATAAGGATAATTTGAAAAAAACTTATGCTAAGTGGATAGTCTTATATTTAGGATTAAAGTAAATCTCTTGTCTAACTTTATATTCAGGACCAGAGGGAGTATTCCATTAGCAAATTTTTGGTAAAACAAAAAAGAAATTGATCTGAGGATTTTGTGCATTGTTGTGTAGTCATTGCTGTATCTCCCATTGGCTATTGCTAATACACTATCATCAAGGCTGAATGATGGGTATGCAGTTTTATAATGTTAGATTTTGGTGTTGTGGATAGACATGGAATTTAACCATTTATATCTTCTTCTTTTCCAGGGTTCCTCTAATAAATGAGAGATTAGTTCTTCTTGGCTTTTGTGCATATTCAGGTAATTAGTTCCTCTTGCTTGTAATGTGCAGCAACTCATCTCACAAGGCATTAATTCCATAATAAGAGAGGTAGAATATCACTTTAATCTACAAGAAGAAAACCATTTGTTATTGAAAGAAAACTTGAATCTCTGTGCATTTCATGGGGGAAGACCTTAGTAAATGCTAAAAAGGAGGAGGGTTGTGTTAGGCTTTCGACAGCCAATATAAAACTCTGTTGGATCTTTTAATAGTCGACTCCATCTAGTGAAATAATGTTTGTTGTTGTTGTTGCTGTTTCTGCTCTATTGAGTAAAGCAGGGGTACTAAAGTACAATCAAGCCTAAATTTTATTGTTTCACTGGTTTAACGATTCTTTTTTCTTTATTTAACAGTGACCATTTATATGCACTTTGCCACGTCTGTCATTCATGAAATCACAAGTGCCTTGGGAATATATTGCTTCAGGTAACTTTTCATCAGTGGATTGCTGTAATAGTCTTGTAGCACTGGCAATTGTTTCATTCTTTAATTCATTTCTACTTGATCCAACCTCATTTTCTTTGTTAATGGGTTTAGAAAAACCATTATTATATTTGATGCCTTAATTGTCACCTTCTGCTGTATTGCAGGATAACTAGGAAAGAAGCTTAAATTTGCTGATGTTTTACATTCGGTATGCCTCTCTCCTTCACAATCTGTGTTCTTGTGAACAGTTCATATTGGATGGCGTTAATGTTGTTTTATTTTAAAATAAAAATTGCTGAAAAATCTTCCATTATAAAATTTATTGCCCAAAGGTATCTTATAATCCAAACCCTTGAGCAGGTGCAACTCTTCTTCAGTTATATACAAATGTCTTTCATTTTACACATAGTTAAAGATTGGCACACAGTTAAAAAAAAAGTTACACCAGCTAAGGATATATTATACCTGGATCCTTAAACAAATTTCTGATACTTTTAGGCAATAAATATTGCAATGTGGATCCTTCAGCAATTTTTCTTATTTTAAAAGAAAATAACTTAGAGCTAAAATAACAATTTTAATTAAAAATAAAATAAAAATATATTAAATCTCAGCTCTCTAAGCTACTATTTCTTTTACCAATTAGACTCCACTAATCTTTCTTAACTAATTATACTTTCCTTCCAGTGCCTTGTTCTGAGTTATAACTTCTGATGTTTCAGGGGACTAGTGAAGCAAAATAGTGTCAGGGTTATGGTTAATGTATTTTTGCTATATTTAAAATTTTGAAAACTAGTGAAGGATTTGAATCATATGTGCTTGTAATTTTATTTTACTTTTTTAGATGGCATGGATGTTTAGTTGTGCTGCAGACTCTTGAGCATTGTAAATCATATTCTATCTTTTATGAATGTAAATATGCATAAAATTTCTTATACTTTGCATGAAAGTATGCCTGTACTCTGAACATATTCCCCCCCCCCCCCCCAAACCCCCCCCCCCACCTAGATATCCTCTTATTTCTGGCAGTTCTATTCGAGGCGCTGAACATATTCCCCCCCACCTCCACCCCCACCCCCACCCCCAACATAGATATCCTCTTATTTCAGGCAGTTCTATTCGAGATATTGTCGAGCAATAAATGTGGACACTTCCTAATAGAGATTCGAATCTTAGTTTGCTATGTCGTATATTATTGGCCCGTTCTGCTAGATTTAACTTCATTGGTTACATTGTACATGCTTTTTTTTTATAAAAATTTTTAGAAAGGGGGTTGGGCTCAGTTTTCTTTTTAGGCAATACTAATGTCGGGCAGGACAAGCTATAAATTACCCTTAGGGGTAAACTTAGACACTCAAGAGTTAAAATGCTTCTCCAAACACCGCGACTAGAACTATAACAAAGTGGTACTCCCTAAGAATCGGACACGCTCCAAATGGTTACATATCTCATCCCTTTACTAGCTGAACTCACGAACGATAGGTTATACAAGCTTTTGATCTTGTAATATTTGATGTGCTGCATAAAAAAAAAGATCACAAACAAACTTTTGAATGAACAGGTTTCAGATAAATGGGCCGAGTAATTGAATCTTGCTCTAGATTTAAAAATTTTATGTAGAGCCAATAAGAGTTGGCACAGATGATAAAAAATGGGCTCATATCCTACAAGAACGCGAGTTCGATTCTTATTGCCGTTAGGAGGGTCCTTTGGTAGGCGATCTTGTAAGTCATCTATAAACGTTCTCTGAATTCTGGAGTTGTACCTTAGTCTTGGTAAGAAATCAATGTCGAATCCGCATAAATTGATTTGTATAAAAAAAAAATTGCGTAGATGGATATATATTCGGGCCTTGGTATTATCATGCTATCTTCATTTTCTGTTCGAAAATAGTTAATTGAACTAACTTTTAATTTCCATTATATGTATATATTTTTTACTTTTTAAAATTTGTTAATAATTTTTATTTTTGACTAATTTATTATTTTATTGGAAAAATATGATATATTCGTGATACTAGATCGTATTAAATTTTACTTTTTAAAAAATTAAACAAAAGTGCTTTTGTGTATGTAAAATTATCTATCCTATTATAAAAAATAATTAGAACAGACCGCTGCTGTAAAAATGATAATTAAAATATAATAGATGCAATGTGTCTATAAGGGATAAATCAGTGACAATGAGATTATGTCCATCAAAGCTTATCGTTTCCATCCGTTTTAATGGGAAGCTGAAAAGAAGTAGATAGTGGTTCAACAGTTAATAATCTATTTATAGTTGAACCAAAGTTAATATAATTATGATTAAAATAATAGTATAATTTAATTAAAGTATGTAAAAAAATATTTATATATAACACTAAAAAAATAATATTTAAATAAAAAAATATTAATTCACAATTAAATAAAATATTTTATATAAATCACACATATTCTAATAAAATAGAATTACTAAAGCATAAATTTTATTGTTATATTTGTTCTCTTGTTTTTTCTTTAAAAACTCAACGAAATCATTTTAAACTAAATAAAGAGAGTATAAAATATAAAATCTAAATCGATTGATTTGTTTAAATTATATAAAAATTAATTAATTAATTTAATTAACTCACTTAAATTCGTGTCCCTGAGTACCTAACATTAGGCGTAATCCTAAGAGAGATAAATTTAAATAACATGCCTAAACGGTGTGGAATTAGTAAGCCAAACTCTTGAGAAGGTGGCTGCCAGATTTGACCATTTGACCAGATCATATCCAAAAGGTCAGAATTGGAATTTGACCCCATCATAACAAACAAACAAAAAGAAAAGCGTTGTTATTGTAAAGAAGGGGTTGGTGAATAATTTCCGTTGACTTTTCTGTGGAATTTGTGCTGGCGGCTACCATGTGACACTCTCTTGTGTTTGTTTAATTGTTTGTTCTCCAATAATCTCATGTTCATTATCCACAAGAAGTTTCCTAATTTGATTCTTCTTTGTCACTAAAATTATAGGAGACAACATTGGTTTGCTTGGATATAAAATCATTTGTTACCACAAAATATTCTATTTGAAAAAAATTAGAAATAAATTAATATTCTTATTATTTGAAGTTATTATTTATCTCATTTTAAAAATTACACCACAGTGATCTCTTTTCAAACAAGAATGTTTTCATTTGGAAATTTAAGTTAACACTTGTAAATTTTGCATGAGTTAAAACTATTTTAATTGCACGCACCTATATTTTTCTTTTCAATTTTTAATATAGTACTTATATATTTTTTATAGGAGTTAACAATACTAATAAGATAAGATTAAATAATTTAATAATGAGAAAAAAATATATAGGTATCAAATTAAAAATTAAAAAAATATAAGTCCCTGGAAAATAGTCTTTCCAAGATAATATCTCAATTATATATTAACATTAAATATACAAAGATATTTTATTATAGTAAATTATAATAGTTTTTTACTTTGCATGTATATCTTTACTACTCCTCTAGTCCTTCATATATGATCAAATTATAGAGTTAATTTTAACCTTAAATACAAGATATATTTTTTATATTTATCTATTTTTTTCCTACATTAACCATATATATACTCCTTCAACAATAATTAAGTAAGAGAGAGAGAGAGTGAGGGAATTGTGGAAGATGATTAGGATATTTTTAAAAAATCATGCTAACTTAACTAACTTCCTTAATCTAATCAAATTAATTAAATATAACTTATATTAAAGATTAAAAGAGTATATATCTACAGTAAAAATATTTTTTTTCTTTTTTTTCAAAAGTATTTATGTAATAAAGGAGCATGTCGAGGCAATGGATTTTTTTTGTTACAAAATTTTTTAGAAAGGGGTTGGGCTCACTCACGATTTAAGATTTAAGAGTAAGGTAAAAAAATTTTTTTCTCCTAAAAAATATTAATATCGGGCTGGGCTAGCTATCTATTACCTTTAAGTATAAACCTAAACACCTAAGAGTTAGGATACCTCTTTAAGTATCGTGACTGGAATCCCAATAAAATAATATTCTCTAGAAATTAAATACATGTCAAATAATTATATATCTCACTCATTTGTCAGTTAAATTTATACGGAGGAGAATATGTTAAAATTGTATCATTTAAATGGTGTTAATAGGACAGAACAGATCAAACTGAAATAACCCTATCTTTGTCCTGTTCAATGAATGGGGATGAGACAGATTTTCTGACCCATATCTTATCCCATCCCATTTCAATTGTAATTAGAATTGGGATAGACCATGATGGATATCATGAACACCTCTAATATCGTCCAAAGAGAACTCATATATCAATAAGGTACAAGAAACAATAATGCAAATTTCAAGGTGAGGAAGCAACTGCAAGTCAGACATTGACTAAATTAAATCTGATTAATTCAACACAAGAAAATCTTACTTGGATTTGGATTTTGGAAAGCTTCACGTTCAAATCTTCAAAAACTTCTCAACAAAGAATTGGACAACGCCAATCTTCACGTGGGGAAAAAAATAAAAATAAAAATATTTCTGATCTACAAGCTTCGTGTTTCGAAGAAATTCAATTTGACAATGACATATTCATCGCTAGAGAAAAAGAAAATCTCCTTATTCTCCTTTATGCATGAAATTTGAATAAGGCAATATACTTTTTTTAATTACACACAATATTCTCCTAATTTTATTTGAGGTAGGATCTGACATTAAATGTAACAATATTTTTTAATAAACGTTCAAACTTTAGATTTTATGTTGTGTAAGACAACATTCTAATTGAATTGAATTAGCTCATATTCCTAATTATATGTATAATTTTATTAACAGTACTGTTTGTTATAAATTTTATTTTATTTTAGTGATTATTAATTAATAAAACCCATGTTTTTTAAAGCAATAAATTTTATATTTATCTTAATTTTATTATGTTAAATTTATTTAATACTCATTCGGTCTTAAACACAAAAGCTAGTTATCAAGTTATTTTTTATTTTAAATATAAGATCTCAATCTATTTTATTTATCATCTTTATTATTTTTCTCAAATCAATTTATATAATTTTTAAATAGATATATAATTTAAAGTTATATAGAGATATTTTAAGGTGATCAAATCTTATTTATTATAATTAAATAATTTATCTATTTTTTTTAATTTATCTAATCTATATTAGTTAAGTGTATCTTATTTATTATTATTTATAAAAAGAAACTTATAACTAATTTATAATTAATAAATTAGTAAGATATTTCACAAGACATACTTTTAATATGCCCCTTGACCATTCACCTTTAAAATAAAAATATCACCCTTCGCCTTTTTAGTTTTAAATTTCTTACTCATGACAGCTGGCATTTGCACATAAGAATTGACTGGGGTTAATTCCGAGAAATCATTAAAAAGCTCAGACAAGTGTAATTAAATTAACTCCTCCATGTCTGACCGAGTCAAACTTCTAACTCATATATATAACTGAGTGCATTCGAACCAAATCATATACCAATTCATTGTTTCGTTCATTCGTTGAAACCAGAGAACGACCAAGCGAGAACAGAATCAGTGAGTGGTGGTGGTGGTGGTTGTTGAAATTTCTGAGAAGTGAGAAAAGCCCAGAAGAGAATCAGAATCTGATCATCATGTATGTGACTAGGCCTCTCTCTTTCTACAAAAAATCTCCTGAATCTCTGTCCTTGAATCCTCCTGAAGGTCCCCATTCTGGGATTCTAGTGATTCAAGATGAAGAACAAGTTCAACCATCTTCGTCTTGTTTCGGAGAATTCCATCAGCTCAAGGAGCTTCCTTTTCCTCAGAATAAGAACATTGAGCTGTTTTACAGATCCGGGATTTCTCTTAACAGAGCAACCCATTATCGACATGTGGCCTTCATCCCAGTTCTTGATCAGCCATTGTCTTCCAATCTCTACTATGTGATACAGCTAAACGAGAGGCACAGAGGGTAAGCTCCTTTCTCAAGAATCGCCATCTTAACCTGCCAAAAATGTGATTTCTTCTGTGTGTTACCTTTATATTTGAGGTAATATATTGAATTTGCATTTGGTTTTGCAGGGAAGCATATACCAGCATAGATGAGAAAGAATTGGAAACCTTCTGTTTCTACAAATCTGTACCAGTTGAGTCTCATTGTCAATTAGATGTCAGTAATGAACACCAAGTGTTTGAGATATTTCCTAGAAGAAGCAAGATTACTTTCAGGAAGGGTTTCTCAGCTAAACCTGTTGATTCAAACACATTTCCTCCAAAGTTTCTCAGCGCAAGGTGGAGGAAAGTGAGAGTCTCAGATTCAGTTGATTCAAGTTTAGGAGAAGCAGCTGGATTAGACGAAACCCTTCGAGCTCGCCTGCCGGAATTAAACCTTTCCTTGGCAAACACAAATTCAGAATCTGTAGTTGTGGGAAAATGGTACTGCCCCTTGATGTTTGTCAAAGAAGGAACACAGAGAACATTGAGAGATGAAATGAGAAGATCAATGTTCTATGAGATGACTCTGGAACAAAGATGGGAACGAGTTTTCTCATGCGAGAACGATCGTCGTGGAACAGAAAACAAGACTGTGTTTGTGGATTCTGTAGTTCAGATAGAGAAGGTTGTAGTTGCAGAAAGGGCAGTTCTAACTGAAGAAAAGGAAGTTGAAGGTGTGAAGTGGTTCAGGAGTTATAATAACATTGGAGAAGAGACAAGTGTAGGATTGAGTACAGCCATACTTGAAAGAATGATATGGGAACAAGTAAGATTTGGTTGGATTGAAGGGAAGGAAAAGCAAGTTAGGATTCAGAGAACAGAAGAATTCAAAGGGACAGGTGAATGGAAGAGATTTGGATGTTATGTTCTTGTTGAAAGTTTTGTGCTTAAAAGATTGGATGGAAGCTTAGTACTTACCTATGATTTCAAACACCGTGATCAGATTAGAAGTAAATGGGAATGAATGAATGAATGAATAAAGATTTATGTTTCTTGTTATCAAGTGTATATCGACAAAGAAGTTTTGAAAGCCTAGTGTTGTTGTATGCTAATAATTCAGTTTTGTTTGTTGGTGATCAAGTAGAGTTTGTTTATTCATTTAGTTTTGCAATGTATTCATTTTGAATAAATTATAAGGATAATCTGCTCAGAACCATTCTTTCTTTTTGAATTATTGCTTCATGAGACTTTGTAGGTAGCCGGTTCTCATTCAGTGTTCATTAGAATTGAGAATACGGGCTAGTCCGTCAAAAATGAGCCAGCCCGCCAAAATACGGGGCGGGCTGTGCAGCCCGTCCCAAAACGGGCTGGCAAAACACCAGCCCGAGCCCGCCCCCCTTAGTGGCGGGCTGACCCACTTTTTTTTTTTTAATTTTTAAAAAATTATTTTTAACATTTTTAAAATACTAATAAAAAATTTCTAATGTTATATTAGTATAATAAAAAAATTACTCATGTTATACTCTTAAAATTTTTTATTTTTTATAAAAAAATCTCAAATTTTATAATTATAAATCTAAATAAATATTAACATAATATTAATCAATTATAATATATAAACATATATTAACAAATAAGTAATTATCTTTACTAGTATTCGATAATAGGAGTATTTAAAATAACATTTAAGTAAAATAAATATTAAAATTTAAAAAAAAAACGTGGCGGGCTGGCGGGCCAGCCCGCCAATTTGGCAGGCTGAGGGGGCGGGCTGTGCAGCCCGCCCAAAAACGGGCTGGCATTTTGCCAGCCTAAACTCGCCCCCCCTTAAGGTAAAATGGGTCCAGCCCGCGGGCTGGGCCCATTTTACCAGCTCTAGTGTTTATCGCTATAATGAGATATGTATGATATAAATATAATCTAAATGGTTTAAATTTAAAATTTTTAATATATAATATTTTTAATGACACAACTTCTCATTATAGGTTACAGCGAGCCTTATATAAAGACACACCTCATTATTGTCCATAGATAACATTTAATGAGATAACATTTTCTATAGGATGCTATATTATATTTCTTTGTTAAAATTCTATCCAAAGTCCCACTCGTAATGTGTATATATAATACTTGTGTTTAGTAAACTTTAAAACTGAATTTTGAAAAGGGCTTTTACCTAAATTTTAGTTTAATTTTTTTTTTAAAAATAAATAGTAATATTTATCTAAAAAAATTTTTGGACTAAATTATAGTTTAAAATTAAAATTTTAGATAAACTATTGAGACTAATTTTTAGAATAGTAAAAGAGTTTATGAACTATCCAATTATTATTTTACTTTTATTTTTTTTACAAACTCTTCTCTCTCCTCTATCTTCTATCTTCTCTTTTTTCTGTTATCTCTCCTATCTCCTATCTTTTCTCTACCCTTACTCCTCTCTCCTATCTCTTCTCCACCCTCACTCATCTCTCATGTTTTTAATAAAATCATACCCTTTCTAATAATTTTCTAATTATAAAAATTATTTTAGTAATAACTATCTAAATACTCATTTATTTAAAATTATTTTTTTCCATAAACTCTTCTCTAACAGCGGTTCAAAAATCTTTTTTTTTATAAGCTAATGACGAACCAATATATGCTTCACTCATTTTTAGATTAAGGTGCATCTAATACCTCAAATTATTTTTAGAAATGTAATTAATATCTTAAGTTATACATGTGACACCTAAAATATTAAAAATAAAGCAATTATCACCCCAGCTGATCAGTTATCTCTCACGTTAATAGCTACTGTTCATTATCTTTATCGCACAACTCACTCTGGTTCAATCTCAATGGTCAGAACACATGAGAAACAACTATTCTAGAACAAAATCGAAGAGCAGAAATGTACTCAAACCATTATTTACAATATTGTTACCCAAAATACCATAAACAAAATCAAGCAACTTCTGTAAAAAAATACAAGACCTGAATCATATCATATAAGGTGAAAAAACTTGTGAAAGATTTCACAACTCAGATTTGTGAAAAAACTTTGGAATTTCAGAATATTTGTTGCCCATAAATCGTGGGACAACACTCTCTTAGGTCCCACCTTTCACCTCTGTTATGTATCTATGTGCTCCAGCTTGGAGTTTCTGCTGTTGCTTCACCGATAATTGCATAATCTCCATCCCCATCATTTGATACTAGTACACGGCCTCCATGACGAGAAGAAGAGAGGCGCACAAAAAATAGGAAACCTAACATATGGGTAATCAAGCTAGCCATTGATTTTAGTATATCAATCTCCATCTTAGAAATTTCAGCATGGTAAACACAGATCTAAAATTCAGATAGTGAAAAATAGAACAAATCTAAAATTTTATTCGAAGTAAACCCACCGTTAAAGCCATCGGAGGAGAAAGCGGCAGCGATGGAGCGAATGGGGGGAGGGATTTCTTCAATCCTTCTTCACTCAAGAGCCACGATGTCAGGGTTTGATAGACGCAATGACGGAGAGCTCAGTACATGGATTTTCCAGGCAGTGTTAGAGGTTGCAAAGGAGTGAGGGCTGCATTTTTGCAACGGAGGGATGAAGATGATGAGCAGTAGCCATTAACGTGAGGGATAATAGATCTGGGGTGATAATTGCTCTATTTTTAATACTTTAGGATGATGGCGATTGTTCCACCTAAATCTTTATATGATATTAATTATATCTCTAAAAATAATTTAGAATATTAGGATCATCTTAACCCTTTTTTTTCCTATTATATGAAAATTTAACCATGTGAACGAGTCTTTGCAAGGAAAGATTCTTCATTTTATCTTTATTACCAAGTCATTTTCATTTGTATCTGCAGAAAAAAAAGACTATTCATTTTTAGTTTCTTACCAAGTCATTTTCGTTCATTCGTATCTGCAGAACACATCTTTGACCTATTATCTGTTTTCTTCTTTTATGATAAATAATTTCTGTTACCATCTCATTTGATTTGACCCAACTGAAAAAAAAGACGCAGATTTCACATGCCCTAATTAATAACATTATTATTATTAACCTTATGCTTGACTCCTTGACTAGTCAGAGCAGAGTACAGAACAGAGGAAACATGTTACTTTACGAAAAGAAATTGTCTTTCTCATTGATTTTTCAGAGTTCCCTTCTTATTATGAGATTATATAACACAGGTAAATGCAACATAACAAAGAAAAAAATAAACTTGTGTTTCCAAGAAAAAGAAAGAAAAAACAGAGAAATCATGATGTATGTGACGAGACCTCTTTCGATGTACATAAACCAGCCTTCTGCTCTGTCATTGCCACCACCAGAAGGTCCAAATTCTGGGATTCTGGTTCTGCAAGATGAAGAAGCCGATCTTACTTGTTGTTTTGGTTTGTGCAAAAGCAATGGGATTCTTGACCTTCCTTTCCCACAGAACAAGAACTTAACCCTTCGTTACTCAACGAGAAACAATGATGCTTATCATTTCTATGCCTCTTTCGTACCTGTTCTTAATCTTCCTTTGTCTTCCAACAGATATTATGTGATACAGACACATGGCAGACATAAAGAGTAGGCATGCTTTTAATTTTATTTTCACAAAATTTTGATATAGTTTTGCAAATTATATATATTGACTTTATGGTGGGTGACATTTATGTTAAGAACCACTTTCGTTGGTTTCAAACTCCATGGTAACTGTATATAATTTGTGTGGTAAAAAAAAGAGGCCTAAGATTGAATCAAGCATATATAATACTCTTCAATCTTCATGTTTTAAATATAGGAGTTAGTTAAGGATTAATTTTGATTCTAAATATAATAACTTAATGTACTTTTTATCTCATATTTATTATTTTTTTCAAACTAAATTACCCAATTTATAAAATAATATATAATATAATATTAGAAGATTATGTTACATTTTTTATAATTAACTAATTTATCTAATTTTCTTAATTTTCTCAAGTTACTTAAGTAGCATTTATATTAAGGACTTTAAGAGGGTTTGAAGCAAGAAATATGATTAAATTAACTTCTCATTTATAACTTGCAAACTTGGCTATGAAAATAGCATATCAAAGTGATGAGATATGTGATAAAGAATTAATATTTTCATTTTTATCATTCACTGTGATACTTGTAAATTATTGTTATTTTCTTTATTTAAGACACTGATTTAATTAGTATTAGTATTTTTATTTTGGGGCTTATAAATAGCTTAGAGTTTGTCAATTACGACATACTAGACTTGATTGATTGAATTATTGAAATATAGTTATTTTCCTATTCTTTGTTCTCTTATCTCTATTCTATAATCTCTTCCCATTTTTCTTTTGTGTAACTCATTCTTCAAATTCTATGCAATAGATGAAAAAAAATGTCTAATTTTACATTATGTACGCAATGGTCAGAGTTTGACTTTGACATTATTAAGATTAGGGTTTAAAAGAAAGAGAACATAATAAGAACTTTAACCAAAAAAAGTCTAAAGCATGTCATTTAGAAAGATTTTACCCTTATATGCCTACTTTTATGTAATAATTATTTCAATGACCTTAAAAGTTTCAAGCTTTAAACTGACTTTGCAGGGAAGCTTATACAAATTCAAGTGAGGAAGACATGAAAACCTGCTGCTTCTGCAACTATAAGTGATGTTCCACCACAACCTCTAGATCACAACAACACATACCAACAATTTGAAATCATGAGAGTTCAAGGACGACTATTCAATCAAAGGGGTCAATTCACAGCAAGATCAGTAGCTCCAGACGGAGTTCCACCACATTTTTTAGAAAGAAAAGGGTGGGAAGCTTCCACTTCAAGCCGCCACGGCTTCGATTTAGGCGAAGCACCAGGACTAAACCCTTCCCTTCGAGCCCGACTTCCTGGTTTTGACTTTCCATTATCTTATAAAACTTCTGATACTGTCACTGTGGGAAAGTGGTGCTGTCCATTCATGTTCATAAGAGAAGGAAGAGTGAAAGATCAAGTTAAGAACTCAGCTTATTATGGAATGACCCTTGAGCAAAACTGGGAAAAGATATTTGAATGTGATGCAGTAGGCAATAATAATAATAAGAATTATGTAGCAGTTGATGTTAGTGTTGAAACAATGAGGGTTTCAATAAGTGGGAAGGAGGTTGAAGACGAAGATGAACATGTGGCTGATGGGATAATGTGGTTCAGAATTAGAAGCCATGGAAATGGAGAAAAGGAGGAGAGTGGTAGTGTTGGGTTGAGCATGGCGATAGTTGAGAGAATGAAGTGGGAACAAGAGAGAGCTGGTTATTATGAAGTTGAAGGGTGGAAAAATTATGGATGTTATGTTTTGGTTGAGAGGTTTGTACTCAGAAGAATGGATGGAAGCTTGGTGTTAGCTTGTGAATTCAAGCATACACATCATATCAGAAGCAAATGGGATTGAAGAGGCTATGTTGTTGTTATATTCTTTAATCTTTACAAGTTTCTTAGTTTCTTTTCATTTCTCTTTTCATTTATGGAATGATTGGAATGTATGTATTGTCTTGTTTTATGTTTTAATATGTTGCTGTTAGAAGAAATTGGGCAACTCTTTTTTGTGAATATTGAAGTGTATGGGTGGATCAAAGATAGAGTACAATATTGCTGGGAAATGCATGTGGTAGTCCAAAGTATATAAATATTATGTGGTCTTTGGATTAGTAAATGGATTAAAAGGAGGAGTAGGTTATGTTCACAGTAATAAATCACAGGAGGCAAATGCAATGAAAATCTAGTGATTTAAGAGCTCATTTTAAATGAGGTACAAACTGAGAATTTAATCACATTTAACTTTCAGTGAGTATTCTTTTTAAAAAAAAATAAATATGGACAATCCATGCATAAGAGTTTGGGTGCTTATTGCTCTCTAAGAGCACCCAAAACTGTGTCCCTTGTCTCATATGATGCTTGTTGAAGGAGAGAAGAGGGAAGAATTAGGTCCATAGGCTATAGGTTTCTAAAGACTAGATAATAATTTAAAATTTTCGTAGGATTTTAAGTAATAAATTATTTTATATAAAATTTGAGAGTAATTTTCCTCAAGAGAAATATTAGAGTAAGTACAAAGAGGTATTATTATTATTTTAACACTTGTAGGGAATAAAAAGGAAAAGAGTGTGATATCCTAAATTTTGATAGAAAAATTTATAAAAAATTATTAAGATTAAGAGTTTTTTTTTAAAATGAAAAAGTTTTAGAGGTTAAATTTTTATAAAACAGTAAAGAAAATAATAATAAAAATTAAAAATATTTTGGGATTCAAAAGAATTAAAAAAATTATAGAATAGATATTTTAAAAATCTAAAAAATTAGGGAAGAGTTTAATTCCTAAGAGAAGAATAAATAATTTAATAATTATTTTTTAAATTTTAAAACTCTATTTTCTTAAAAAATTCATGAAAAATAATTAAAAGTTATTATTTGTCCTAAAAATTTTAAGAAAATTATTTTATAAACTAGAGAAATTATTGGATGAAGAAAATTCTAATACAATATTAAAAATTATTTTTTAAAAAGTTTTGAAGAGTTTAAAACATTAAATAAAGGATGAAATAATGAGTAAATAAGGTGACAAAAATGTTATTTTCCCTCACACCACAAACTTTACACGTGCCACTGAGATCGCTCTCCTCTTCTCATTTGCGTCGTCTTCATCGTAGAGAAAGAGATAGGTGAGAGCGAGAGAGATTGAGAACCAGAGGAGTTAACGCGTCGCCGGATAAGATGATCGGCGGGTGGATCGTGCGTGCAAGGGTGGGTTCTGACTTAGGTCACCCTTCTAAAACCTTTTCTAACCTCAGTTCTTTGGATCTCTAAGTTTGGGGGTGTTGGGTTGTCGGAAAAATTGAAGCTTTGAGAGGAGAAAGGTTCAATTTAGCTAAGCTAAGTAAAGCTTGAAGCTTTTCGACACTAAATCCACCAGAAATCTTCCTTAATCAGTGTTGCATGTGCTTGCTCTGTTTTGGAGTTATGATATCCAAAAAACAAGGACTTGATGCTCTGGGTTGTGATTTTCAATTAGAAGCTTGTTGTCTTTGAATGATAATGTCAGGAATTATAATAAGAAATGAAAGGAAACTTTAAGGACGAATTATGTGAAGTCAGCACTATGGTTTGTGTTCTGTTTGCATCGCCGCTCCTCTTGTCACACATCTTCGTTTCCATTCGTCCGTTGTCGGCAGGTATGCATGTTCGAGTAGTTTCCATTTGTTGTTGCCGTGGCTGCTATAAGTGCCGAGTTTCTCTTCTTCTATCCTGTGCGTCGCTGGATACCCTGTTCCAGATTTTCGATTCTTCCTTTTTCTTCCTCTGTGGTGACGGAGAGTCATACGTGAAGCAAAGAAGAGTAAAAGTTTGTGACTAATTGGAAATCACAAGTCAAGAACCTTATTTTTGAAAGTACTTATGCTTTATATTTTTGGGTCATTGGAAAAGTAAGGAGGAGAATTTAGGTTATGACTGAAGTGATTTTAATTTAAGTTTTGTATAGAAATTCCAGAATTTTATTTACTTATTTGTGCTAGCTATTTGGATGTTGGAAGAAATGCCTGAGAGAGGAATCTAATAAAATTTGGAAAGTAGGGTATTGGAAGGAAAGTTGACTTTGTGATAAGATGAGGATGTAGAGGATATTATTGAATAGTTATAAGCTATTTAGTTTACTTAAAAAAGAAAATTATATATGACGTATATATATATATATTATTTTATGGTTCATATATGCGTATTTACATATATATATATATATATATATTAGTTATTGAAATTATAATTTTAAATAATTTATAAAGTATATAATTGTGTTTGAGTGCTGTAAATGATTAAAAAAAAAGTTGAACGAAGGCTTTTATGAAGGAAATTGAAGAATCTTATTGATTAAGATTTTGATAAATTTTTATAAAGTTTCAGTTAGGTGATAATAATATTACTTGTATAATGGAAAATTAAAGTTAAAATATATTAAAAGCTATTAAATAGGATATAATATAGCTATTAAAATTATTAAGTAAATTAATAATGTCTTATTATAATTGTTATAAATTATAGTCTGCTATTTTCTGAGTGGTTATTAAACTGTCATTTTCAGTATTACTCCTCCAAATAGGTTTGCCGTATTCAAAAGGAATAAAGATCTTGTTAAAATTTCAATGCCTGATTATTCTATGCCATTTTATTTAGTACAATTTTTTTTTGAGATATTTTTGTTAACTTTTATGCGGGGATCCTTTATTATGAACCATTCTTTATGAGCGTGAACTATTAGAAGATTTGTAAATGATAAATGATCACATGAATGTTTGAAAACATTTTAAAAGGAGGAATACAGAATGTGAGTTACTAACAATAATATTATTAATTTTTAGTGTACTATAGTTAACTTTGAACTAGTTTGATTTTCATGAGCATTGACTCATGTTTATTGTTTACACGTCTTATATCTACTTTTATTTTATAGCTTCAAACCGCGTTTAAATAGTTAATTATTTTCGTAAAATGTATGTCAATACTTATTATTTTATTCTATTAAAATTCTATAAAAAGGCAAGAAGAGAATTGTTATTTTAAATTGATTATGTTAAATAAATTATTTTTCTAAGTATTGTGATTTATTTGGTTAATAATTTCTGTACAAAATTCTATTGTTGTTATTAATTTCTGAGATTTATTATCAAATTCTACTATTTAAATTTAAATATGTATAAAATATTTCTTTCAATATTTTATTTATTTCTATTAATAGGAGGTTATTTATTAGAAGATTATATTCATCGAAATAGTAAAGACCCTTATTGCTAATTAAAACTTGTAGGTATTTGGAACAACTTCTAGATGATATAAATCTAAGTTTATGTTTATAAATTTACTTTTGTAGTTTAGATATTCTACGTAGTCTATAGGCAGGATTTTTATCATCTTGTATCTTTTCGGATATATAAATATTTATATATGTGTGTGTGTGTGTTTTTTTTTTTGCCCATCCGATTCATCGGAGTTTTGTCCCGACTACATCTGGATTTAACCCGCATCGCTTATCTGGCTATAGAGGGTGAGCCTCTCAACAGGGATTTTTTGCATACGCCAATACTCGAATTTGAGATCTCGTTTAAGAGATATCGAGCTGCTTACCACTCGGACTAACCTCCGTTAGTACGTACGTACATACATACATACATACAATCATACATACATACGTGTGTTAGTTTGGAGCGGGGCTCCATATTGTATTGTATTTGCAGCCATTGAAGAATTTTCAAAAAGCCCAACATACAATGGAGACTTTTGCCAAAATTTCTATAAAAAAATAGATACTTGATTATAAAATAATATATGTTCATATATAAAAATTCTCGACATAATTCTCCATATCTCTGAAACGTACTCGTATCGGACGTTGAATGCTACCATGAGGAAACCATCGTTTAAATGAAGCAAGCTCTGAATTTGACCCTATTTGGTTCAAACCTTTTCGCCTAATCGTAGCCCATGTATTCAACAAATCCCAAAGCCGCTTCACGTCAGAGAGACAATGGTTTATTGGGAAACCGATGAAGATGCTGTCCACATGCTCTGTAACTTGAGCCGCCATTAGTGGGATATGAGTTCCTTCAAAGTTCTTGGGTTTTCCAAGTGGGAAGAAGAACCCGACGATTGGAGGAACAAAAGTGGCTTCAACCATTTTAGCCATTGTAGTGTTCGCAGCAATGGCATGAACAAAGCTTGCTCCGGCATTGTTGCAAGTGATGAAGATGAAAGAGGTGCCATCATCGCTGTGTGGTACGATAGCAAGACGGCCGGCGAGGGGCGTGTAAAAGTCGAGGGCGCAAGAAGACGAGTCCTTAAGATGCTGGATCTCTGTATTTATATGTTTTGGTGACGATGTCATGGTAGGTTTTTGGAAAAGAATCCCCTTTTGAGCATACTCGAGAAGTAGAAAACGAAGATCCCCTGCATTAAGCTCGATTTGCTCAGTGAATCGCCATTGCTAACGTGCCTTTGAGTTCGGATTGTAGTAGTGGAGATCACTTGGATCGCTGCCATGGTTTTAATTTTCTACAATTCCTAGCTTCAATATCCTCTCATTTATATACCATATGGATCGGAAGATCGAACGCTAGATTCTCTTTTGATGCAATTTGTTAATTAATATTAATCGTTCATCTAATCTTACGTACGTCTCATGGATCATCACATGTTAATGGCAATATTTATATAAATATGCCGAACAAATATAATTTAATAAATAAATAAATAAATTACTCATCCACATTATTCCACGTAATGGATCACAGTCTAATATGTTAGTTTATCATACCAATTGTTAGTTATTAACATGTCTAACTGTCCATGACAAATAATATAAATGCTACTCCTATCTTTAATATATAGCATATTTAATTAATTTGATTATATTAAGAAATTTAGTTAAATTAATTAGTACAACGTATTTTTTTTAAAACACTAATAATTTTTTTAACTCCCTCTCTTCTTCTTTTATTTAATTATTATTGAGAGAATATCAAGAAATAATTTACGATTGAAATACATAAATATGAGAATCTCAATTGCAAATAAGACATTCAAGTTTCATAGGCCATTCCCATTGATCTATGATTGAGATTTCCCCTGTTTGCAATGGTCACAGTCTATAATTACAACTTATTTTCGAACAAATTTTTCAGAACCTAACTATCATTCTTCCTTAATTTTTTACCTATAGAAAATATTTATAGTTCCATTCATCTACTTTATTGGTCATTCACTTTGGGTAGAACCATCACTCCAAGGATTAATTTGATGTGCAGTGAAGTAAGCAAATGTTCAAATGAACAACACATGGGAACATGTTTCTGCTGCAATTACATCAAAGATGTTAAATCAAGACCTCTAAATCCCTCTGATGAATATCAACAATTTGAGATTGTAAAAAACCATTGGGGATTCCAAGCCAAGTCTATTTACCCATATGGGTTTCCTCCCCTCTTCTTGAGGAGAAGAAATTGGACTCTCTCCACCAACACACCTCCCCATTTCTGAGTGAACCATCTTTCACCTTCTCATCATCTTCATCTGATTGCTCCTCCGAGCCAGTGGTAGCCGGAAATGGTACTGCCTGTTCATGTTTGTGAAGGAAGGAGTTTGTATAAAGGAGCAGATGAAGAGGTCAGGTTTCTATGAAATGACGCTTGAAAGAAGGTGGGACACAGTTTTCTATGAGAAAAACAGTGGGAAAAGTAATCAAAGTGTTTGTGAATGTTGTCGTGAAAAGTCAAGTTGCAGAAATGGATGGGGGGAGAGAAGCTGTTTAGGAATAAGGAAGAGTGGGTGAAGAGGATGTGATTTGGTTTAGGGTTTTGGAGAGAGGAGAGAGAAAAGTAGGTTTGAGCATGGCCATTGTGGAGAGAATGGGATGGGAGGAAGAGATAAGAGGTGAATGGGTGGGAAGGAATAAGAAAGAAATGAGAGTGAAAATAGTGGAGAAATTTGAGGGAATGACTAGTGGAAGAAAGTGGAGGGATTTTGGATTCTGTGTTGGTGGAAAGTTGTGTTGAAAAGAATGGATTCAAGCCTTGTGTTAACATGATTTTAGACACTCAAAACATGTCAAGTGCAAATGGATTCAAGTCTTGTGTTAATATATGATCTAAAATAATTTTAAAATGGGCTAAGGCCATGATTTCTCAAGAGCTAATCTTACTAACTTTTTTAGATTCTCAATGTGAAATTATAATTTTACCCTTCTAAATTTTTATCTCATTACTTTTCTAGTAATTTACCTATAAAAAAATCATTCTAATAAAAAAATCTAAACATTTATTTTTTTAAAATCATTTTTCATATAAAACCTATTTTATAAAATATATTCTTCAAAATCACTTTATAATTAATTTTTTTTCAGAATCTATTTTCTAGAAGTTAAAACAATATATTGATGATGATGTATTTGATTTCTAGAGTGTGTGACGGATTGGTTTGGTTTGATAATAACCGCATATACTTGTTTATATTAAAGTATGCAGATGATGACTTTTAATTAATACATAAGCTGGTCTTCTTAAGGTATAAATTTGATTATAGATTGATCAAGATATCCCACATATGAATTGTAAAAGAGAAGAAGATTGCATTGAATATGCCAACTTTTTTACTAATATACAACAAACAGTAAAAATATCATATATAGTTACTAAGATACTACATCTAAAATTGTTCAGGCTAAGAACGAGTTTGAATTTAATTACAAGAAAAAAGAAAATAAAAGTTTGATTCCATCTGGTGTATAAAAAATTGCAGAGATATCTACAACGATGATCCATTCATGGGTTAGATAATTCAAAAATGTCAGGGAAGAAATTTCGATATCTTATCTTATGACTAAATATTTTACAAGTCGTCCATTTGACTTGTCAAGTATTCAACTTTTATTCATAGATAATGCTTCCAGTACGTACGCGTACGTATTTGACCTTTGACCAATCAACTTAATCAAGTACAACGTGCGATTATTCTCGTCTATTTTTATGGCTTGTTGACTTTTATTTGCACCAGAGAGAAACCACTGAAACTTCCACGCAGGTTCTGTATAAACAATATGAACAGTTTGAACAAGAAACCTCCGTGACTAGCTGACAGATTTGCAATTCAGAAAGCGACACAAAATATTAATAATATCATCAAACACACAACCCCAACTATATAAATCAATCGCAGAAACACAAATATGAAGTTCACAATTCATAAACTAGGGAAAGGAGAGAGCGAGAGACAGAAACAGAAGAGAGAGAGAGAATGTACGTAACAAGACCTCGATCTGTGTACAAAAGGGATCCTGAAGCTCTTAAGCACGAACCAGAGGGACCAAACTCAGGATACTTAGTTCTTCAAGATGAAGAAGCTGAGACTTACGCGTTTTTTGGTTTATGGAAGAATGGCATAGGAAACCTGCCATTGCCTCAGAACAGGAACTTAACTGTTCAATATGCAGTGAGTACCGGAACATCAGCCGTGGTATATCAAGATGAAGTTATTTTCATTCCTGTTCTTAATCAACCTTTGTCTTCTAATCGCTACTACGTCATTCCCAGGAAAGGAAAGCATCAAGGGTATGCATCTGATCTCTCTCTCTCTCTCTCTGTATTTCTGTTGTTCATTGGTTTATCTGTTATGTGCAGCGAAGCATGCACATGCTCAAAAGAAGACGACTTGGGAAAATGTTTCTGCTGCACTTACATCAAAGACGTGAAATCAAGACCATTGAATCCGTTTGATGAGTACCAGCAATTTGAGATAAGGAAAAACAGATGGGGATTCAAAGGCAAGTCTATTGCCTCAGATGGGTTTCCTCCTTGGTTCTTGAGGAATGATGGTTGGACTCTCTACACCAAGACGCCACGCGATTACCAGTTGAGTGAAGCTCACGGCATCAACCCCACCCTGCGAGCCCAATTCCCACCCTTCACCTTCTCATCATCTTCCGACCGCTCCTCTGAGCCAGTGGTCGCCGGGAAATGGTACGTCCCTTTCATGTTTGTGAAAGAAGAAGGAGTGAGTCTAAAGGACCAGATGAAGAGGTCAGTTTTCTATGAAATGACCCTTGAAAGAAGGTGGCACAGAGTTTTCTCTAAGGAAAATGATGGGAATAGTAGTAATCAAGTGTTTGTGAATGTTGTGGTGAAAACTGAAGTTGCAAGATTGGGTGATAGGAGAGAAGCTGTTTGGGAAGAAGGAAGAGTTGGTGAAGAGGGTGTGATGTGGTTTAGGAGTTTAGAGAGAGGAGAGAGAAAAGTAGGGTTGAGCATGGCGACTATAGAGAGAATGAGATGGGAGGAAGAAAGAACTGATTTGGAGGGAAAGAAGAATGAGAAGCAAGTGAGATTTGAAAGAATGGAGAAGTTTGATGGAATGAGTGGAATGTGGAGGAATTTTGGATTCTATGTGTTAGTGGAAAGCTTTGTGTTGAAGAGAATGGATGCAAGTCTTGTGTTGACTTGTGATTTCACACACTCAAATCATGTCAAGTGCACTTGGGAGTAATAATAAAACTCGTTCTTATGGCATAGTGGTATGAAAGTTCGATCTGCTTATAATCCCAAGTCACTTGGGCTGGCTCCTATAAATAGAACTGGTCCTTATGTTATAATACAGTCATATTTTAAGGGAATGATCCCAAATAAAAAAAGAAAAGAAAAAGAAATGTTGTGTATGTATTGAATTTATTTTTTATTCATGTAATTTTGTGTGTCTACATATTGATGATGTATTTTGATTTCTTTAGTTTTCAATTGATTATATTTATTTTAGTTGGATAATAACACTTTGAACCCATATAATTCTGAAATTCTTCTACAGACCCACAGGACTGCAGGAGAATGATACACACTCGTATAATAATTATTCAATATGTTTTTCCGAGCAGCAAATAATGAAAAAGGTCATTTTTTTGTAAGATTTTGTTCGAGAAATGACTCTCTATTGATGCCCCTTTGCACTTGTGATCTCGCGCTTCAGTGAGGTAAACGTAAAATTCCCAGAGTATATTGCTTCTTTATCTGCCATCAAAATTCCATGACTCAGTAAACTAAAAATAAGCAAAACAGATACAAAAAAGAAATTCATAAAAGAACCAAGAAAAAAATCTTACGATAAATACTATCATGTTCCAAAATATATTTGCTTTTTTCCATAACCGCACACACTTCGTTGTATTTTAAATAACAGCACAAGTGACACAAATGAAGCACATTTTGATGAGATAAAAAACGTAAAGAATTAGGGTAAGTCAATGGTAAGAATATTTTACATATTTCTCAACCGAATGATAATTGATATTTGGTAACCTGGAAAGAACAGAGCATTTGGGAAATGCGTAAAGGTATGATTTCAATCTAAAGCAGGAGAAATGCCCTAATCAAACCCCCACTTGCCTGCTCTTATGTAATGCAACAAATATAGACAGATAGTTATTGCACACAAAGATGTGGAATAACAGACAGCATTTACCTGTCAAAGAGAGACAACTTACTTCCCGACGAGCATACCTGGCCATTGCCTGGAGAAAAACTTTAGATTCAGCAGCAATATATTACTCATATAAATAGAAAGATATCAAAATAAAAACAACTAAAAGAATCAGGTAAATGTTTAAGCAATTGAATGCAAAGGAAACAAGAATAAATCCAATGTGGTGATGGACTTACGATATGCTGAAAAATGAAATTTGTGAAACAATGCTAGACGCCTAGACCAAGTGGTTGATATGTGATCTACGCAAAAGACAGGAAGCTCTAGAGAAAAAAAAAGAGGGAGGGGCTCGTTTTCTTATCATTACTCTCTCTCAGGCTTGCCCTTAACCATGAAGATAGGGGTGAGGAATTTTAGATGGAATGCTAGGACCAGTTAAATAAAAAATGTCCCTGCTTTGATTCATTATGGATTAAGGACTAGCTAATTATGTAAAAAACCTTCAATTTTCCATTGCAGCTATATTTTGCCCAGAAAGACTTTAAAGTCTTAATCCACTCCAGACTGGGCAACCTGAACAGGCAGACCCTACGGAAGGATGTCACAAGGATAAAGGACTGTATTCCAAATGTTGGATAAATAAATTGATATGTTTATGGAAAATATAGCATAAAATAAAATGAGCCCCTCCCTCATTTTGTCTTATTCATTTTCAATAAATTGGTCACTACATACTCCCCAGTCGGGTAAAGAAACTTTGATATAAAGGTGATACTTCAAAAAATGGCAGCAGTTTAAAAGGCGCTGACATGAAAAGTCTCACACATTGCCTATTACACGTTAGAGTAAAATTTCACATGTTGAAGAAATACCCGCACTGTCCGCAATGCAGTAGCATCAGGTGTTGATGAACCATCATCAGAAAATATATTCCTGGAACAAAGAAAAATTCAGATTGTGTGGAAATGCATTCTCAGTGAAAAACATCTGAAAAAATAGAGGAGAATACAGCTGGGGTTAAAAGCTACCTCCATATTACATCAGAGAAATCATTCAGTTTAGCATCTGGAAGTGAGGCTGCATCATAAGCAACAATGTTTCCATAGAAAATTTTTTCTAGATCCTTCATCCACCTAGTCAACAAGAGGTTAACCTGCCATGTAAAAGTAACTTAATTATTATAGACTTCATGAAGTCTACTTGTATACTGATGCATGCAATACCAATTCCTCCTACAACCCATTCTTATTTATGCATTCGAGTATACAAGTTTGAAAATAGAAAATGAGTGTACATACACAATCTCATCATCCTGAAAAATTTAACACCAACAATCAGATGCAATCATCAAAGCTAACAAAATGGTTATTTTAAATCTCTTTTTTTATTAAAAAACAATAGAAATTTCTTGTGAATAGATATTGGCATACAAACTAAGCAAGCAGCAAAAGTGTATGTCCTTCCCAAAGATTAAATCTATGTTATATTTATGTAACAAAAATGTTAACTATTGAGTACAAAAGGAAACATAATTTTCCATAGATTAATGTTACTTAAAAATAATAAGGAAAATGAAGTGTGCGTGTTTGCGTGTGCGTTTTCAAGTGAAAAACATCGCAGCTAATATGTTGTGGGCTGGGATGCGAATAAATAAATTAAGGAAATGGAAAAGACCACTTACTCCAGCTTTAGACACTCTTAGCTCCACATCATGATTGTATATCTCATAAAGGTATTGCCCAAATTCAACTCCCTCCTTTCCCTCTTGCTTCAAGCGACTCAAACATAGCCACATGTGAAGTACAAGTAAAGAAAATGTTGTTTTAAATGTTTTCTCCAAGTTAAACACTGCAAGGAAGGTGAAAACAGTTAAAATAAGATAGAAGAGTTTCTTTTTTTACGAGTAATAATTCAAATTATAATCCTATCACCCCATAATTACACACACGCAAGCACACGCAAAAACACAAATGGCCTTAAGCTTTCAGAGACCTGAAAGTCAGAGGAATAGCCCAACATAAAAATGAGCCAAACACCAAAGGGAGGCCAAGTAAAGAATTCTTCCCCCACATACATTGGTGAAATGTATCTCTAAGATTTTGACCTCAATCCATATACCTGATAGAACTAGAAGTTTTAGAGGACAGAAAATCTAGAACCAAGATCTGAAATTCTAGAGCAAGGGAACAAGAAGAGGTTTCACTGAATCATATTCATATCATAATGAAAACATAACATAGTCAGTCCTTATAGGACTTGCATCACATAACAGAAAGAATAACTGAAACTAGATAAGATAAGGAATAAACTGACATAACTCTTAGTAACTAACATTATCTAATTAAGTAATATTATAAATAACTTATATTTTCTTGTGCCTCCTGGAATACACTAACAGGGGTTTGTTCCCAACAATACCCAACAGAGCAATTATCCCAGTAAATTTTACCTTCCTTCATACAACAAGAACCTCACAGTCCAGTGACTAAGAAATCTACACAGATCAGAAACATATGCAAGGAAAAATTATTTCAGTTTCAGTAACTTGCAACTCTGAAATTCCTCAAGTCCCTCAATTTAGGAAGACATGACTATATCACTCGGCACTAGCCCTCAGAACTATAATAGAGGGGTCCAATAGACCAGTATAACATCTTATCATGCAGAGCCTCAAATCTTACAAGGCGAAATTCACTCCAATGGGCAGGTCACATGACAGGGAAAAGAGAGGACAATCAATTCCCCTCGAGAAAATATCAGTTCTTTTTATTTGCTAATCAATATAATAGTCACAAAGTATAGGCGTCACCTTCGTAAATAGGAGGTTTATCCACCTGTGAAAGGATTCTCTGGTATACCACATTAGCTCCTCGAATGGACTTGCTCTGTTTACTATAAAACAGCAACAGTTTCAGAAAGAATCGCTTGATGCCCGCGAAATTTGGTTCTTGAACTCTTAGTGGCGAATTTTCAGCCAACGCCAGCGAACAGGGCTTCGACCAAAACATTTCATCTAAGTTAACCTAAAACATGCAAGTAGACATCCGAATCAAATCAAGCAAATAGTAGTACCAACACTATATATGAAAACTTGTAAAACAAGAATTACAAAAAAGAAGCAACAAGAAGTTTCATCCAAAGATTCAGTCGGCAGAGACTGAGATAAACCAATCAGAAAATGCAGGGAAATGAGAGGAGAAAAGGAAAAAAGCTGCATATAGTCACCATTGCTTGGAATAAGCTACTAGAGCAAATTTCATAACTTCTTTTGAGCCCCCGGAGAAAAACACACGCACAGAGACAAACCCTCATAAATAGAACTTCAATTATAAACAATTACCAGCAAGTATGCTCAATGCCAAAGTTGGAACCTTCAAATGAATAGGAACAGGAATTTCATGTCGATACCTTGGGTTCATTTGTACAATCTTTCTCCTTAAAATCTGTTGACGTTGGCGACGATGCTGCTGCAACCTTCGCATAACTTTGGCGCGTCATTGCAGAGATGTCTTCGCCAAATTTCAAATTACTTCGCGATCCGATTTTAGAAACATGAGTGATTGCTTTACTCCACCTTTGCAACATTCTGAACCAATTCTTCACCAAATCATATGAGAAAAAATAAACATCGACTTACATAATACCGCATTCGAATTTCTAAGTAAACCCCGTTATAGTCATCTAAAGAAGCGTGGAAAATAAAAGTACCTAAAGCTAAAACTAACAGTGGCTCAGCCAAAAGAAACAAAATCTTCTAATGTAGCCAAGCAAGTAGAGGAAGCTTTAAAACATCGAAGGGCCTCCAAAACCAACAGGAAACTGACCAAAACGAAACTGCCGAAGAAGAACAGAAATGGGGATTTCATAGGTATTTATGTCAACGGTAGGGATTCATCGATTTTGAGCGATCAGGATGTAGTCTACGTATTTGGATGACTTGGCACAATCTGAACCGTACATACAATGAAAGCTTCAGATTGCATCAAGTGGGGACCGGGATTAAGATTCAAGATGACTTGGCAACCCATATATTTAACAACATAATGATGTACCAACAAAAAAAAACATAATGAATTTTAATTCTTTTCTTAATAAGAAAATGAATTTTAATTAAACCAAGTAAGAGTTTTTGTCCCTTTATTTTCAGCCACCTTTCAACTAAAATCAAGAAAATTTATAATATATATTAAATGAATAACTTTAAACATATAAAATTAATTTACTTTTTAAAAAATTTAAGATAGATATAAATATTTAATAATATAAAAATAATTTGAATTATTTGATATATAACGATTTATCTATATAGAAATATATATAAAAGAGATAAATCTATTAAATTTCACAATATTTTTATTTTTACAAATTTTAAGTGAGTTTAGTTTTGAGGATGAAAAAAATAAAATCCAGTGAGAATTTTTTGGATACCAGAGCCAACTGATTTTTTTTTTTTAAAAATTACTAATTAAACTGATTTAAAACCAATTTTTAAGATTATTTTAATAGTACAATTAAACTAAATTTTTTACTAAAAACCTGATTACTAGTTCATCAATTTTGGGTTTGTGAAGTGAGAAGAATGTAAGAAAAAAAAAAAAAAGATATAAATGAGAAATGTTGTTGAATATAATAATTGCATATCTTAAAAACGGGATCTTTCATCTTTGGATGGAATTCATTAATTGTATAAATTTAATAACATTAACAACTCAACTCTTGCTCCCAAAAATAGAAAGACGAGAAATCCAGGTGTGTCTCAACAAAACTCAGAATTTAGTTTTTACGAAATTAACCATGTTTAACTCAGTATCAAGAAAAACTCCGTGGCATCAAATGGGGCAAAAAAATGATAATAAATAAAAATTAATAATGGTTAGATTGAAAAGAATGGGTTCAATATAATTTAAGTAGAATCTTGAAATTGGATCTTACAGATGTTTTTTTTTTACTCAAACTTGAAACATTTGATTAGATAGTACAAAACGATTAAAAAACTAACAAGAAGATTCATCCCCTAAACGATGTCGTCTATATTTTTATAGGAAGGTTTCCCGTAAAATCTCATGAGAAACATATTAGACAACGTGAATGACTTTATAGTTTAATGATATAGTACCTATTTGGTAAATAAGAAAACTAATATTTCAAAATATCTTTTGGCCTAAACTTTGGCTTGGAGAAATTTTAAAACAAACAGCCATATTTATCAAAAGGGCTTTTGGATCAAATTATGATTTAAAACCAATATTTTAGATAAACTACTAGGAGTAACTTCTAGAACAGTAAAAAAACTTATGAACTAACTAATTACTATTTTACCCTTATTTTTTTCTTATACTCTCTCATCTCTCATCTCTCATCTCTCTTCTCTACCCTTTCTCCTCTCTTCTATTTTTAATAAAACTATACATTTTTTTGGTAATTTTCTAATTACAAAAGTCTTTCTGCTAATAATTATCCAAACACTCATTTTTTCAAAATCATTTTTTTTTCACAAGCTCTTTTCTAGAAACTTTTTTCTAAAAGCAGTTCAAAAACTTTTTTTTTTCGTAGTTTCTTTTCTAAAAGTCCATCCAAACAGCCTATAAAAGTTCTTCTATAAATGAGAGATTATGGATTAGATCTCATTGTGACTCAGCTCGTTAATCTCCCAATCATCCTTGGATTAAATTTCCTCTAACTTATTACCTTATCATGCTTTGCCAGTCACCGCGTCACTGAAAGATATTTTGTGACTGGTGTTTTAAAGTGAAGCGGCACATACTTCCCTCATGTCATGATCAGTGAGAAGCTTAGTACTGGGAGCAAAATGGGTTGCAGAGGGAACATCTACGTCCGCAATATTATCGCCTACAGGTTCCAGAGAGAAGCGAGATCTGATCGCTTTAATTGTTCTCTGTACAAATTTCGAACGAGGTAGAAATTCCTTCATTCGACATACAAACTCTGCGTGCCCTCTAGCCTGCATGCAGATAACTCTGTGAAAACAATGATAAACCATTGAAACTGGTGGGAAAATCCTATATCCTATAGCCAATATAAAGATGCCAAAAGAGCACTAGATACAAGTACTCATTCCTTATGCCATTCAGTTCAGAGATTTATCAGAAATCAATCCCAAGGGCTTCTTGTTTCTGTGAGGATTAGAACATCCATTGAGAATATATAATTGTGGATATATGTATACATTTCATTCTCTTTTAACATCATTCTTTTCCAGTTCAATGAGAATCTACAAGTTATACCACTAGAGAACAAGAAATCCCTATAAAATGTTCTTTTTGCTTAACTGAAAGTAAAACAGTGCTAAGGATTTATTACCGATATAAAAGAAAATTAAGTGCAGTTGGCATCATTTGTATTTAACTAGTACATATTTGTGGAAGAGAGTGTTGAAATTGCAAGAAATTATCCTTTTGGTTAGCACTTTGTAGATGGTATTGGCTTCTGAAAGAGCAAAGGGCCATTCAAAACCCATAAAACAAGAATCCATTGTATTGTCAAAGAACATATATAGACTTAATCTGTAAAGTTACAGGCATGAACCTGATAAACCAACTGTTGTAAAGAAATCACTTTAAGTCCAACATGTCCAGGAGAGCATTCATTCTCATTTCTCAAATCTCAGCTTTTAAGGATTGGCTGACTCATAATGATATATCGTAAGCCTTATTTGATTAAGTGATGGGGGTGTCTTGGGGATTGATCTGATATCAACATGTCATCATGTGATAGAGAGTCTCCATTGTCATGTTTAAAACCACTAACACATAACAGGAATTAGCAGTCACAAAAATATTTTAATTTCAAATTTTAGAAAATTTTAAGAAAAATCATTAGCATTCACAAAAATAATTTCTTACAAGTCGGTAATTGGGAGCCTTTGCTGGTAACTTGAGGTAGGCCATGTTCTTGACCTCATAATCCCATAAGAAAGATGTGTGGTGGATCCACCTGTGCTTGATTATAGATTGAGCATTTCCACCAAACTTACGATCACCAAACACATAATCTACAACGAAAGTGGAATCATAATTTCATTATATAAATCTTGAAATCGATATAGATTTGATTCCGTCAAGACTTCATTGTATGATTCGAGAAAATGATACAGAACATCTCATAGACTTGATAACATTGCTTCAGAGGGTAAAAACGTTCCAAGTGCAAGACATTTGTGCTTGAAAGTCCAAAATCAAAACAAAACGACAAAAAAAGATGAAGAGTAAAGAGTGTAACAGTTATCATATACGCCTTGTTTGATGAGCATAGAACAGAACAGACAGAAAATCATTTATATCAAGTTATGAAATACGGCTCTAAACCAATAAAGGATATGTTTCTGTTTTCAAGAAGAAGAAACATGAAGGACAACAACACTTTTCAAGTCTTTTACACTGATATACCTAATTATCGAATACCAGCCCCAAAATGATATTTTTGTTTGTTGGGTCTAAGCCAAGGATCTGAAAAATGCAACAGCTCAATTGACTACAAAAACTAATCAAAGCACAATGATTAAGGGGTAACCTATGTACCATTCTCCCTGAGTCGGAAATCACCAATCCCTTCAAAAACTTCACTGTATAACTGACCACTCCATGACATGATGGAACGAGGAAAGGGTTGAATATCTGGAACAGCATCTTTATTACATATGATAGTAACAAATACAGTGCCTTGGTCAACAATAACAGTGCCTCCCCCAGAAAACCTCCTGATGACAGGAATATGATCTCGCAACACAGACCTGACTTCAACAAGTTCTGAAAGTTTCCTATGTAGAACATCCACTTTCAGATAGAAAATTCACTTTCATGCTTATTCTTACCAAAAGAAGAAAAGACAAAATGAAAATTTTCTTCTCCTAAAGCATATCAGCAGAAGATCAAGAAGTGGCCATCCGCAAGTAATATATATCATTAGGAAAGAAAGAAGACCACCATAAAGTAGGCTCCTTCCAGTTTATACCCAAGATAGGTGTAAATAAAAAGTCACTAGCATGAGTGCTTCAAGCGGTGTGCTTAACTTACACCCATTTGATATTAGCTTATATTGGATCCTTAAACCTACCTAAAAACAAGTTCAGCATCAATGAAGGAAAAATAACCACTCCCCAACATTTCTATGTCTAATATTCCTTTATAATGATTAAAAATAAGGGCGTGAGTGTTATTTTTTATCTCTAAAATTGTTTTTTTTATTTCACTTCATTCAACTTCATATTGCAAACATACCTAGTGCTTGTATGAATATCTCATCCACCATCAACATGGCCCACAACCAAGAAAATATAAGAATATAGAAATAAAAGATACTTAAGCTTATATACTTAAGATACTTTTCTCTAATCACATTAAAATGTATATTTTCTTACCCATGATTTACCATAAAACTTTGTTCTAATATGATTTGACTGAAGGAAAATGCAGTAAAAATTGGGAAAATGCATATTTTAAATGGAAAGATAATAAAATATTATACTTCAATTCACAGAACCAATAAAAGGAATGAAAACATACCCAGACAAACCCATCACAATGGCAGGGGAATTTGCACCATCATTAATCAGACACCAATTATCTGAACTAGTCCGAAGGAGCCGTTCCTCTAAGTGCAATTGTTCCAAAATAGTTGCCCCTTTTAATCTAATCAGCTTCATCAATGGAATCCCTGCTTCTCTTGCTTTACCCACCAAAGCCATAACTCTGCACTTTGTTTCCAACTTTGAAATGAACTCACTTCTAATGGACAATACTTGAATTCAAACTAAAGGAAATAATGGTATTTCGGAAAAAGAAGAAGAAAAGGGATGACGCTACTATAGCAAAAATGCTGCAAAGAGAAATCGGAGATTGTGGCTGATGTTTTGGGACTTGATGAGCTCATCGTCTGAACTCTGAACTGTGGATGTGGCCAATGATTGGGATTTTTGAGAGCAAAATATATGAGTGTTTTTTTTTTCAAAAATAAAAATACAGGAAGCGGGCTAAGCCCAGAGTCAAATGTAATGATTTTGACTATCGACCAAAAATGGACTTTTGGCCCAAAAAAGGGGACTTTGCAGTTCTGAGATTTTCTAAAGTTGAGAAAGAAAAAAGGATTAAAGGAAAATTATACTCCTTAATATAAAAGAAAAAAGGATTAAAGGAAAATTATACTCCGTAATATAAAAGTTAATTACTAATAAAATTAGACGCAATTAATAGATAACTGAATCCCTTAAATGTTATAGGTTCGAATTAGGCCGTGCGTATAGAAACGGCTTTGTTGAGATAGGCAAAACCCACTTCAGTGATTACTATGTTTTAAGAAGATTAGTTTCTAGTTATCGACTGGAGATACCGCCTGGACACTAAAAAAAGATAATTAGAGGGTTGGATTTAGTTTTAAATATAAAATCTTACTCCATTTTATTTCTCATATGTTTATTTTGGTTCTAAATTAATTTATCTAACTTATAAACTGATATACAAAGTTATACAAGTATAGAACTAACTCATTTATTTAATTTTTCTAATCTATTTAAATTAGTAAGGTAGCTCTTATATTTAGAGAGAGTACTACAAATTGAGTGGCTAGATCCACTCAAGATCTTAATTCAAATTTCTAGTCTTTTTTATTGAACCCTTTTAAGTTATAGGGTTAGTGATTTTGGACAAAGTGAGAATATGTTTTGGAAAAGTACACACTGATAATAAGAATATGACTTATATCCTATAAAGGTGCTAGTTCGATTTTTGTTGTCGTTATGAGGGCTACTTTAATAGTCCATCTTATAAGTTCTTTATAAGCTATCTCTGAATCTTGAGGAAGTGCCCTAATTTTAGTGGGAAACTGGTACTAAACTTACCTAAAAATTTTTTAAATAAAAAAAAGACAAATAGAGAATATGATACTCTATGTTTGTTTGGTTTTCCCATAGCCTTTTTTTCAATAAAAAGGACCAAAATACAAACAACTAACTATTATACCCTTTTGTTGATTTGTGGTTGAATGGGTGAGGAAAAAAGTTCATGAATTGATAATATATGTGGTGTAATAGTCCAAATTCATTTTTATCAATGAAATGTTATTGAAAATAAGATTACATTTACTATCGAAAAAAAATAAGATTACATTACTTATTTAATTAAGCCCAATGGGTATTGTAATCATACAAATACTAAACCATGTAAAATCTCATCCACAACTCATTCAAGATTCAAAATCAACATTATCACCTTGTGGCAGTAGGAAAATTGAATACCAAAGTTTTGTCTACATTCAATGAAACTTGACATATTGCGTAGTAGTGGAAGTTGCATAGAAATTTCACAAAGGTACTTGAAAGGCTTAAAGATTAAGAATGGTTGAGAACATAACAGAGCATGCGAATCATTTTTTTTTTTTGATACAACATGCGAATCATTTTAAAATAAAATGGACGGAGAATATTCATCAATACGCTAAAATGGCCGACAACCTCAAGCAGGCTTGGTTTATAAGCCCTCCAAAATGCTCACTCATAATCAAAAGAATGTAAATTCGATTTACTATATTGTTAAAAAAATTTATTTAATAAGCGATCTTATAAATCTTTTATAAGTGTTATTTGAATTCTAGACTATGTTTTGACCTTAGTAAAAAATTAGTACCCTATCTACTTAAATTTATATATATATATATATATAAAAGGCTAACATCATTTCCCCTCGCGTATAAATATTTTTGGCATCTCGTAGAAAACATACTGCTATTTCTTTCACCTTATCCTTAAAGACTAGTAAAAGCAAGTTGAAGTGCAAAATCTGAATGATCAGCTGTATTTGCACAAAAACACTACTATCGATCTTTTATGTTCTATATTTAAGCTTCCGTTTTTTGTACATTTTCCCCATATTTTTGGCTTCTTCTTAAGAGAGAATTCTTAGCCATTCTTGCAAATTAGCTTTACCGTTATTACCAAAAGAAAATTATCTTTACCATGAAGTCCTTTTTAGCAATTTCCCCTTAAATTTACCGTGTCCAAAAAATAAATATATTTAAACAATTACAGCCGAAATGGTAGTTCCTTATAAAAATAAAGCAAGATTTTTTTTTTGTATTTCCAAAATATGAAGCAAAACAATAACAAGACCAGAACCACGTTTACACAGTAATTATTTATATTGCTAAAAACATAGCCACATATTCAACATTAAACTGATAGAGTACAGAACAACCGTTATGATGACTTTGAATGTTCTGGAAACCTATGATAAATTTAGCTGAAAAGTACTTAGAGGCAGCCATAGCATATCAGTTCAGTGTTTGGGTTTTGGCATCTTAACAATCATCACAGAGCAGTGAGCATGGTGAGCACAATAGTCACTCACGCTCCCTAACACAGCCCTGCCAGAATAACACAACATCAACATGTCAAATGGAGTTAGAAACAGCCTTTTCTATATGAATTAAAAATGTTTACATAACAATTTAAGCCAAATTTAGGGAAAAAAAACAGTTTAATAATATACAGCAATAATAATCTCCACAAATTGTAAGATATATAACTGCGATAATGGTTAGTTGCATTGAGATTTAGTCATTTACATACCTTTTTATAGTTCCATAACCATGGCTTCCCACAACCAATATAGAAGCATGGTGTTTGTCCACAGCATCACAAAGCACATTCCTGGCATCACCTTCTATTACTTCCACTTCTACATCATTTACCTGATTCATTCATGTAATATTTCCTTAAATCAATAATATATTAATACTCTCCTATTAAACACTAGTAGACTTTCTTTTGGAAGATCAAAGAAATCAAATAAATCAATTAATCATAACCAAATCTAACTCTTTAAGACAAATTCATATAATATATATTCCTTAATCTATCAAAATTAGTCAACTAATTCTTATATTGATTATAATTAATTAATCTATTTAATTTTTTTAATCTATTCAAAAAAATCAATCAGCTTCTCTATTAAATAAAATATTTCAAGCCTCAAGCGTTAGACTTTTTTTTTTTTCCACAAAAAACATGACACTAACACAGTATATAGATCCAAAAGTTTATAGAGAAATACAACTACAGACACAGCGTAGCAAACTACAACAAACAACACGTCAATATAATAAGAAACCAAAAAAGAGACAAGCATTGATTAGATTTTTTTATGACCAGTCTTTTTCAAGGTAAGAGGGAAAAAACGAAGATAAAATCATATAAAGAAAATTAATATTAAAATTTAAAGTACTAAATACTACTAGTGGATAGAAGTTTTCTAATTCATAATCAAATTTTCTCAAACGAAGATTATTAAGCCAAAACCTCTTATATTATGCATACTCTGATTTTATTTTTCTTTTCAGAGCACTGAAGCACACTCAATTTATGCATCCTGCAGACATTGACAGTTACAAAGGAAGATCAAGATCTGTAGTCATTTCACAACGTCCATGTAGCTAGTAATTTAGAGTCAGAAACTATCATCAAATTATCATCATCACGCTATGAAACTGGAATCAGTTAATCCCGCGGAGAACTTTTTCCCTTCAGTTTCAAATTTCTTCCTATTATGATAAATCTTAGCGAAAACCTTGCTAGACTAGTCGCTTCAGTTCATAGAAAGATTGAAGCCACTGAAAGAACAAATCAAATCGCAAAAGGAGGAAACGATTCAAAGTGATTACTAATTACCGATTTCTTGACGCAAAGCTCTTTGGACTTTTCAACAACTTTTGCAGCCGTTCTTTTCAAATCCGCATCAACAATGGGCAAAACGTCATTAGCTCCTGCGAAAATGCATTTCCATATCGTTTTCGACAAATTTGAAAACAGAGGAAAGTAGAATCGATGAGGAAATCAGAATCAAGAATTTATTCGAAGATGGAGTACCGTACCAGGGCCGACGAGACCGAGAGTGGAGATAGCAGAAGGCCGAGCATGAACAAGAATGAGCTTGTAGAGAGGATTAGGGGTAGGCGTGAAGAAGTGATCGAGAGTCCATTTGAGAGCATAGGCGCTATGCTCGCTCTCGTCGATAGCCACCATCATCACTTGCTTCTCTGACGACGACGACATGGAAGCTCAGATTTCGATCACCGTCGCAGAGGATCGCTCGTTCGCACGTATTAATTCCTGTTTGGCTTTCTTGGAACGCTACCACAAAATTGCTAAATTGATTTCATATTTATGCAAAGCATAGCCCCGCAAGAGCTGCTGTGAAATTATATGCTGCTGGAACGACGTCGTATCTAATGTGCAATTGCAGTTGCAAAGTTTAGATTGGCTGCGTGGCTGGTCGGTATGTACTATGGATTACAATGCCAGCATGTCAATCAAAACACGATTGATATAACAGTATTATAAGGCATCGTTAGAACTCTCTTCTAAAATTAAAGTAATAAATTATTAGGATATATGTTAATAAAATTTAGAAAAAATATTATATGCCAATTTTTAGTATTAAAAAAGAATGTCAATTGTTTATCCGTTGTCTTGTGGTATGTAAATTTTTCTTTAAATGGGATGTTCTAAGTTTCATCCTAATTTTATATATTATAAATTAATTTTTTATGAATTAATCTTTATCTACGTAGTCGTACATGATAATGTGGCTAGAGATTACCTCACTCGCCATCATTTCTGTGGGCTGGGTTGTAACGCTACGAGTATCCACAATACAGCGGCGTAGCCAGGAAAGCAAGCCTGGGACTGAATTAGATTAAGAGGTCACTGAAACGACGTCGTGGGACCTCTATGTCCGTGTTGCAAGTTTAGATTCGATGGTATACTTGTTATTTGGAACTTGAAAGTGATAACCAATCCTTCAAAACGGCCAATCAAGGATTTGGACTGTCGTCATTGCTTGAGAACGCCAAGCCATTTTGTTGTTGTTTTTTTGTCGTTTTTTTTATCGACTAGTAAGATACTAAGAATTTCATATAAGTATGGTATGGGGATAATATCTATATAAATTTTTAATTGCCAAGTCATTCTTCACTCAATAACATATGTAATATTATACTCCTCCGATCCTTAATATATGACATATTTAACTAATTTGATTAGATTAAATAAATTAATTGAGTTAGTTAATATGACATATTTTATTCAAAATACTCTAGTAATCTTTTTTAATTCCCTCCCTCCTTTTCTTACTTGATTATTATTCAGTGAGTATCAATAAGGATAATTTAAAAAAACTTGATAAATATAAGAAATAAATTTTATATTTAAGATTAATATCAACTCTCTAATTAAAACTTATATTAAAGACTGAAGGAATACCTCCAGTAAAAGAAGACGGATGCCAATGCATTGGCGAGTTGATAGCAAAGCATTTGAAGTTGCCAAAATAAATGAGTTTTGATTGTGAGATTTGGTGCGTGTTTGAATTGATATTTTAAGCTTTAATTTAACTTTTCAATCATAATTTTGTAATTTATGACATACATATATATAAAAAAATTTGGTCTCAATTTATTCGAATATGTTTATCAATCCTAAATCTAAATAAATATTAATAGATAGTTAGATTTTATGTCAAAGATTATCAAAATTTTGGTGGAAGTAAGTGGTTAGTTGCTTTTATCCAAGTCGTAGTTCTTGTAGTTTCTAATATGAAACCAAATGCACGATTAGTGTGCAACATCAAAATAATCATATTTAATTTAAGATATTAGTAAATATTAAATATGATCACTTACTCATTATCAACTTTATTATTGAATTACTTTTACTTTTTCTTATCTCTTTTTTTTTCTAAATATAAATATCTTCGCATTAAAGGCAATTATATTTGATATATTGTGAGATGCTAAATATAGATATATCTTTTATTAGAGATTCAAAATTTGATTCATCATATATATATTAAGGAACTAGCCACTTTTGTTTTACCAACCCGTTTGGTTTTTTTATTTCTTTATTGTTTTTGTTTCGCTTCTGTTTAAGCTGTTTCTTGACCTTTTGGGCCTTCTATATGGGTCTCTCATCTCACCAAAAGAAAAATATAATATAAGAGAATATATTTAGGGACTATTTAATGTCGAGTTGAGCCTTAGCATATACAAAAAATTCTTATTAGGAGGCTCACCCACTATAGTCAGGTGCGCGATGCAGGTTAGATCTGGATATAGTTGGGATAAAGCTCCAGTAAACTGAGTAGAAAAAAAAAAGGACTATTTGGTATGAGAGATTTGGAGGGAAGGGAAAAATATTTTGAGTTGGATCTAAGAATATTAGAGTGGGGTTAAAAAATTTTAATTATTTTTTTTACTATTTTATCTTACATTTTATCTTCACTAAATCTTATAACCTCACTTCTTTAATTTTTTTTAAAATCCAACTAACAAGAATTTTCCTTCCCTCCTTTCCCTTCCAAATTCCTTAGGGGGTGCATGGGCCAGCTCGACGCCTGTATAACTTTGAACGTATATATATTTTTTTTGTTTGAAAAAAAGTTATATATATATAACTTTGTTTATATTAAATTATCCGGATGAGATTAAGTTTTGGCAAAAGATACGGTTGTGTTGAGAAATAAGCAATTATTAATGCTTTCAGAAACATACTTACGTACATGATTATAGACTAATCAAGATATCTATATCAAGAAATGGTCAAGCAAACTATAGTAATCAAGATACCTTCTAGTTCTACTTTATATTATACATCTCTTGTTTGTCACCAAATTTAAAATGCTAAATGCTTCACGAGTTCCACTCTGACTTTGACTTTCAATTGCCAAAACCTGAAGAGTCGAAGCTTCCTCGTACTCTGCTAGCTTTTATATCGAATTCAAACAACCTAAAAATATGTACGGAATGTGAAATCAAATGCACCAAATCCATATGCAAAAGCAACATGTGCAGACTCAAAGGATTTTAATATACCAAACATCATAAAGTAAATAGACACAAAAACTATAATTATACGATGAAACACGCAGCACCAACAATATAAATCACAGAACACAAATACGGTGAAGCTCAAAATACATAAACAAACTAATAATAAGTAGAGAGAGAGAGAGAGAGAATGTACGTGACAAGACCTCGATCTCTGTTCAAAAAGGATCCTGAAGCTCTTTCGCATCCACACCAGAGGGACCAAATTTAGGGTTCCTAGACCTACAAGATGAAGAAGCTGAGTCATACCTTTGTTTTGGTTTGTGGAAGAAGGGCATCAGCAACCTGCCATTCCCACAGAATAGGAACTAAACTGTTACTTACGCGGTGTCCACTGGAACTGCCGTCATAGTTTTACGAGATGGAGTTATGTTCATTCCTGTTCTTAATCAGCCTTTGTCTTCTAATCTCTACTACGTCATACGAAGGAAAAGGAGTCATCAAGGGTATGCGCTACTTTTTTGAGCAATATAATGAAATAGATTATTGTGTTTGAATTAATTTTTCATTTGTACCTAGTTTACTTTGGTTAGCATATATCATCACTCGAAGGTTTTATCCATGTGTAGTGAACCGAGCATAGGTTCAAAGGAAGAAGACATGGGCACATGTTTGTGTTGCAATTATGCCAAAGACGTTAAAGAAAGACCCATAAATCTCTATGATGGAAATCAACAATTTGAGATACTGAAAACGCGTTGTGGATTCCGAGCCAAGTCGAATGCATCGGATGGCTTTGCTCCTCTCTTCTTGAGGAGAAATGGTTGGACTCTCTGCACCAGGACAACCCACCATTATCGTCTGAGTGAAGCTCTTGGTGTCAACCCTTCCTTGCGAGCCAAGTTACCGCCTTTCACCTTCTCATCGTCATCTGATCTCTCTAAGCCAGTGGTGGTCGGAAAATGGTACTGCCCTTTCATGTTTGTGAAGGAAGAAGGAGTGAGTGCGAAGGAGCAGATGAAGAGGTCAGTTTTCTATGAAATGTCTCTTGAAAGAAGGTCGGACAAAGTTTTCTCTAAGAAAAATGATGAAAATAGTAATCAAGTGTTCGTGAATGTTGTGGTGAAAACTCAAGTTGCAGGGCTGGGTGGTGGAAGAGAAGAAGCTGTTTGGGAAGAAGGAAAATTGTATGAAGAGTATGTGATGATGTGGTTTAAGAGTCTGGAGAAAGGTGAGAGAAAAGTAGGGTTGAGAATGGCTACTACGGAGAGAATGAGATGGGAGGAAGAAAGAACTGATTGGGAGGGAAAGAAGGAGAAGAAGCAATTGAGGTTTGAAAGAGTGGACAAGTTTGATGGAAAGAGTAATGAGTGGGAAAATTTTGAGTTTTATGTGATGGTGCAAAGTTTTGTGTTGAAAAAGAGAATGGATGGAAGCTTGGTGTTAACTTATGATTTCAGGCACACAAATCATTTTCAATGTAAATTGAAGTGATTAATTACTTGTTATTTCCAAATCCTCCTTTGTTATGTTGTTTAATTTGGTTAACATAAAATGTTTTTTCTGTGTTGAAGAAAATTATCAATATCTTTGTAATGTTGTATTATTATTATTACTATAACGAAAATTCAGTATCGCTACCTATACAAACTTTGTTATTTACGTATTACTATAACAAAAATTCAGTATCTTTGTTATTATTATTGTTATGTATACGGTTTTTGTAATAAGAAACGGAGAGAGTCTATATAGTTAATTATGTGTAAGGTAAAAAGAAATATGAACTCAAACTAAAAGTACAAATCAACGCGGTTACACCTTACATATACAAACTTTTTGACCTTTGGCATCCATGTCAATCTTCTCTTAGAAAAAGGATATGTACATAAAATAAAGTAAATGAATCTCGTTTGACTGAAGTTCATTTTTGTATGAAATTGAAAGGTTTAATTATGAGAGAATGGCAAAATGAACAAGATCATAGATGTGAGGGGAAAAAGTGACCCTTCAGTAGAGCCGATTTGTATATTTGGTATGAACTGAAATAATGACACAAATATCTTTTATAAAAAAGATAATTGCCCATCAATAAAATAAAATTACACATTAAAATTGCCACATCATCTATATACTCTGACCAATAAAAATATAACAATTTATCTTATTTAAATTCTAATTAAAACCCTCTATTTTTTGAAAAATAGAAAAAAAAATCTTTAATAATTAGAATAACAATAAATGTAGGCAAATTGTTAACAATAAATGGTATATTATCATCGGCTAGAGTACATATGAGGTGTCTAATAAGGGCCAGTTTGAATGGCCAAACAAGGGTAGATTAGTCAAATGCAAAATAAAAGAGTATAGATAAGATGACACTTTAGGTGTATGTAAGTATTTCTCTATAAATGTATCAAAAAAAAAAGTATTTCTCTATAAAATAATAGTAATTTAAATTCAAATCTTAAGATAATGATAAGATGATCTAGCGGCTAGTTTAAATATTCTATTTTTATTAAAAGTAAATAAATCTAAAATAATCTAGGAAAGATAATAACAAATAAACCAATATAAAATCTTAGCCTTGATGGATGAGCATCCTTCTTCAAATAATATTAATAAATTAAAGTTAAATATCTAAAATCCCTAATTAGCCATTATCCCATACTATCAAGCAAACTGTCAAGATACCTTTGTAATGACTCTAGAAAATATATAGATATAATACTATTTTAACAAGTATATATATTATATTGCAGTGATGTCATAAAGGGGAGCTGGTAGTTGAGTAGTTGCGAGCGGTGTCTTGAGTAGTAGGTATGAGGTTCGAACCGCCAAAGTGTGATTTTATTTTTCAGCCACTATGTGAAATTACCAAAATACCCATCTGTTTATTTTTACCCAGAACACTCTTCCTTAACCTATTCTTCTGTCGATGCCGTGAGTGAGAGCGCAAGAAGGAAGCTTCGTGAAACTGTGACGCCGTCGCCTGGTTTCTGTCAGTTTCCACTGTCCGTGCTGCTGTCACCAGTGCCATTGCTTTGCCATCGTCGTAGTCTTCCTTCCTGCACAGATCCGGTTGCTGTGCAGATCTTCTTTTTCCTTTCACCTGTTCTGCAGCAGCGTCACTGTTGCTGCTGTCACCATCCGCCATTTTTCTTCTTCTCCATTCAAAGTTGGGCTGCTGTGTTTCAGGGAAGCTCTGTTGTGTTTTCTGTTTTTCTTCTCAACCCAGTACCGTCAGAACTCCACGATGATGTTGTAATGCAGCCTTCAACTTCCCTTTTCCCTTGTTGCTGTAAAGTTCTGCCGTGAGTGTGTGTATGGTAAGCCTAGCATTTCCCTCTCTATTGATCATTCGTAGCTTTGGGTTGGATGATTTAACTTTCTTTGCTTCTCTGGTTGATGACGCTGTTAGGGAAGGGAAATTTGGAAGAAAAAAAGAATTATCTTTTATTGCTAAGTGAATAATTTACAAGGAAAGTAAAGATTTAAACTTTCTCATTTGAAATCTAACCTAAATCATAAATCTTGGCCACTGGGTATGTTTGAGCTGTTATGGGTATTGATTTAAAAAAATAAGGGAGCTTACGGTTTTGGTCTTGTAAGCTTTAGGTTCTATGAAAGCAAAGATAAAAGGTACTAGGCACTTATAGACCCCAATGTGATGAATGGATAAGATGAAGTGATAAAACAAAGCTTTATTCTACTCCCCTGTTTTGGTTAGCTGTTGTTTCTGTAGGAGGGAGTTGAATGTTGTTTAAATTAAGTGTTCTCATGGGTTCAGAATGTGGAAAGCATATAGGAAAAAGTACCAAGAGTTGAAAGCTACAAGCTTCAAAAGTTCAAAACTTTGAGGGTAAAAGTCAATGAGAAGAATTAAGTTTTGTTAATCTTAAACTCCTTATGTATCCTAAGGAGAATTTTGATATATAAATCTGGAAAGTTAAGGATTTTGAAGGAAATACACAATGATTGTACAGATTATGTAGTCCATTAAGTAAAAGAAAAGGAAGTTAACATGCTAGAATCATGAGCTTGGAATATATGAGCAGGTGTAAGAGGGAGTTGTGTAATAGAAGTTCAAGGAGGAGGATGCTACGGTATGTTTTGAAGCTGAATGGATATAATAAAAAAAGTATATAATATCAAATGGTACTTAGCCTTAATAGTGACAATTTTGATTCGATTACAACGGTTTTGGTGTTGATATGAAATTAAGAATAAGGAAAAGACGTAGTAATTCATAAAAAGGTATATTGATTGGATTTTGAAAACAAAGTTATGATAAAAAAAAAAAATTAAACGCAAGTCTTTATGAAGGAAATGGAGGAACTTTGTTAAGATTTTAGTAGATTTTATAAGGTCATAGTTAGGTGATAATGGTGTTATTTGTATGATAGCGAATTAAAGTGGAAGCATATTGAAAGTCATCAAATATGATAAATTATAGCTATTGGGATTACCAGGTGAGTGAATAACGTTCCCTAACCTTGAAATTTTGAAATATGATCAGTTTTTGACATATTTATTAAATGTGAATTTTAGCACGAATTACAAGAAAATAATTTCGAATTCATGACTTTACATGTTTATTTGACATTTCAGTTAAATATTAATTTCAGCATGATTTATGAAAAAGTAAGCATATGAATTCATGATTTAAAAGTTGAAAATAGATATTTCATTATTGCATACTTGTTCATATGGATTGACAAACATGTTTTGAATGATTTATCATAAATGTTCATGATGGGGGAATGTTTCATGATTATGAATGATTTTAACGGAAATTGTTGCATTGAAAATGTTATGATTATTGAATGTTAAATGGCCCCCATGCATGTTTGAAAGGTTTTAAAGGACCGAATATAGAACGCTGGTTACTAACAGCAGTACTGTTAGTCCTTGGTGCACCATGGTTAAACCCGAGCTCGACGGACATTCGTGGGTCTTATACTCGCGCCTGTTATTCGTGTGACTTATTCTCGCGCCTGTTATTCGTGGGACTTATTCTCGCGCCTGTTATTCGTGGGACTTATTCTCGCGCCTGTTATTTGTGGGTCTTGTATCTGCGCTTGTATTTTGTGGGTTTCATACCTACGCTTGTTTTACGTGGCCTCGAGTCACGACGGATTGGTTAGTTACTCTCGTGGACTGTGTGTCCACGCCTGTTTCATTCTGTCGAAGTCCTACGAAAAAAGTGTTGTTTCGAAACGATTGTTTTAAACGGTTTTTCTGAAAAGGAAAACGTTTACCTAGTTATTCGCTTTGAATTATGAAACTATATGATTTATGTTTAAAGGTATTGAAAATCAATTATTGTTGAAGTCCTATGGAAAAGTGATTGATTTGAAATGTTTTTCATGAAATAGAATGTTTACTTTCATGAAATGAAGTTTACTGAAACAATTGTATTGAATTACGAAATATTATTATACTTAAACATGCTGAAAATGTTTATTTTCACATTTTAAATTATATTTTTGGGACGTTATTCACGAGTAGATTATTTGGCTTCAGATAGTGCAGTTGATCATATTCCTCTAGCTGAGCAATGAAGAGCCTTATGTTTGATCCGAAGCAATTATTTTGGCACGTCGACTTTTGAAATAATTATATTTTCTGAAATACATGTATTATTTTGCTAAAGGGTTAGATGCTCTACCTAACTTATAGATAAGATTCTGGTTGATTTGGAAAACGTCTGTAATTGTTTTGAAACGTTCGCAGTTCGTTGTAGGGTCTTCGGGAGGTGGGTTTCATAGACGATCCTGCCAAAAGTCCTACAGATGACTTGCGTTTTAGTTTTATATATAATTGATATTATGATTATTAATTTGAATGTTTTAGTAAGTTTGAAGGCTTAAGGAATGTGAATTTATTCATATTCTGTATCGGTCATGGCTCAAATTTTGGGACGTAACAACCTTCTTCCTTATTATATATATATATATGTGTGTGTGTGTATCTTTGTCTGTGAACAAATTTTAAAACGCGAAATGCTAGCCAAGTTATACGCTGACTTTGACTTTCAATTGCCAAAACTTAAGAAGAGTTGAAGCTTCCTCGCAGCTTCTTTTATGTTGAGTCATTCATGTTGACCTAAATTTTCTTAAAACCAAACATCATAAAGGAAATGGACAAAAAAACTATAATAATACGATGGATCACTCAGTCCCAACAATTAAATCACAGAACATAAACACATGTAATAAGAAGTATATGAGAGAGAGTATGTACGTGACAAGACCTCGATCTCTGTTCAAAAGGGATCCTGAAGCTCTTTCACATCCACCAGAGGGACCAAATTTAGGGTTCCTAGTACTCCAAGATGAAGAAGCTGAGTCATACTGTTGTTTTGGATTGTGGAAGAAGGGTGTCAGCAACCTGCCAATCCCACAGAACAGGAACTTAACCGTTACTTACACAATGCACGTTGAACCTGTCACCATAGTTTTACAAGATAGAGTCATGTTTATTCCTGTTCTTAATCAACCTTTGTCCTCTAATCTCTACTACGTCATACGAAGGAAAGGGAAGCGTCAAGGGTATGTCTAAATTACTTATTTAGTTTACTTTGGTAATTCTCCATAAAAATTGTTTTTTATGAGTATCCAAACACACAATTTTTCATGTTTAGTTTAATTACTTTGGCTAGCATCATCACTGATCCAAGGGTTTGATGTGCAGCGAAGCAAGCACAAGTTCAAAGGAAGAAGACATGGGCACCTGTTTGTGTTTGAATTATGTCAAAGATGTCAAACCAACAACTCTAAATCCCTTTGATGAATATCAACAATTTGAGATAATAAAAAAATGTAGGGCATTCAAAGCCAAGTCTGTTGCATCAGATGGGTTCCCTCCTCTCTTCTTGAGGAGACCTGGTTGGGCTCTCTGCACCAGAACACCTCGCTGTTATCATCTAAGCGAAGCTCTTGGCATTAACCCAACCTTGCGAACCGAGTTACCGCCTTTCACCTTCTCATCATCATCCGATCTCTCCGAGCCGGTGGTTGTCGGAAAATGGTATTGCCCTTTCATGTTTGTGAAGGAGGAAGGAGTAAGTGTGAAGGAGCAGATGAAGAGGTCAGCTTTCTATGAAATGACACTTGAAAGAAGATGGGACAAAGTTTTCTCTAAGGAAAATGATGAAGATAGTAATGAAGTGTTTGTGAATGTTGTGGTGGAAACCAAAGTTGCAGGGCTGGGAGGGGGAAGAGAAGTTTTTTCGGAAGAAGGAAAATGTGGTGAAGAGTATGTGATGTGGTTTAGGAGTTTAGAGAGAGGAGAGAGAAAAGTAGGGTTGAGCATGGCTACTGTGGAGAGAATGAGATGGGAGGAAGAAAGAACTGATTGGGAGGGAAAGAATGGTAAGAGGCAAGTGAGATTTGAAAGAGTGGAGAAGTTTGATGGGAAGAGTAATGAGTGGGGGAAGTTTGAGTTTTATGTCATGGTTGAAAGATTTGTGTTGAGAAGAATGGATGGAAGCGCGATGTTAACTTATGATTTCAGGCACACTAATCAAGTTCAGTGTAAATGGAAGTGATTACTTGTTATTCACAAATCCTCTTTTCAAATTTTGAGTATTATTAGGCCTAATTGAGGTAATTTTTCTAATAAAATTTTCTATATTCACATATATTCAAATTTAAAATCTTGTGTTTAAGTAACTAAAATTTTTTTTACTAGGATTAATGCATATTTAGTTCCTAATTAAAGACATTTTTTATATTCATAAAAATTTACAATTATCTTTGTATTGTTGTAGTGTTATTATTACTGTATCACAAAAATTCAGTATCCATTCCTTCTCCATCTTTATGTTATAATTTGTTTGTACATGAATTATTCGTAGACGGTGGAAAGTTAACTAGTTAAATTTAGTTAGTAATGACCAATTAATCATTTTTTTTAAATTTCTGCGGATGAAGTTTATCATAATACAGAACAAAATATTTAATCTAGCTCAATTCATCATAGTCGGCCAAAAAAAAAAAAGTTTATTTCATAGTTAATTAATCTGTCACTCATGACGTGTCGGATTTTAAAATATTAATTTGATGACATACGGGAAATTGGGACTTGTCATATGTTTGGTCTTAGCAGTTAGCATTTGGACGACTATGAAATATTAATCATAAATAAAGTATGGTTCGCTTCAAAACTCTGACATCATGCATGACTTAGCAATTCATTAAAGAAAACATCAACATACTCCCATGTCCAATTGAAATATTTTACGTACTAACAGGCCTAGTAGAAAGAATTTTGGCTACTTAAATATAAGTATAAAATTTGAATTCATATAAATATAAAAAAAAAAATCTTTTGAAAAGTTATCCCTAATTAGATCTGACAATACTCGAATATGATTCAATCAAATAGTTATATAAAAAAATGAGACCTTGAATTTATGTCTGTGTCCACTGTCCAATACTAAAAACTCTTTAAGAGAATTATTTTTAGTTAGACTTGATAATGTTCAAATCTAATTCAATTAGATAACTATCTACTTAAGTTAGTTAAAAGTCATTAGTTAAATGAGTTTGATTAATTAGTTAAGGAATTTTATGGTTAGTTAGGGATGCTAGGTAAAAAAATCAATGCTTTAGATAAAATATGCTCCATCTAATTCGAAATATAAGTTTTAAATAACTAAATCAGACAACTCAGAAGTTAATTAAAATTGGTTAAAGACAATACATATATAAGAAATGTAACTTATTTTCCTAAAATGCCTTTATTTATGAAGAGGTTGAGTGTGCAAGAGACTGAATGAAAAAAGAGATGAGAGAAACAATAGTTAATTAGGAGTAAAAATTAAAAAAAAATATTAAATGATTAGACAAATCAAAATTGAAGTTTATAAAAAAAACTACATCCCATTACACATTTAAAGCTTATACATATTTCTAACCAGAGGGAGTATTATAGTACTATGAAACACGTAGGAGGTTCGTTTATAATAAGGGCTGAGAAGAAATATATAGTTACTTACGTGTATGGTCAAAAATTGAAATTAAAATTAAAAAATACAAATAATGCGGTTACTTGTACAAATTTTCTGACCTTTTCGCTTGCATGTCATCAATCTTCTATGAGAAAAGGGATAGGTAATAAACGAATCACATTTGTCAGAAGATCATTTTTGTATTAATGAAAAGGTTTATAAGAGAATGAGAAAATGAATAAGAATAGAATTGAGAAAAAAAAATGGGCCTTCCGTATTTGTATAATTGGTATGGACATATTAAACTCAAAAAAAAAAAAATTTGAAGAAAAACGTAAATATCTTTTATAGAAAGGGAGATAATTAATTAGTTTTAAAGTATAAGTTAGGATTAATTTGGTCCTTGGAATTATTTATAGCTAGTTATTACAGGAAATTATTTAATTAATGCTTTCAGAAACACACTTACCTACAAGATTATACATTAATCAGGATGTCTTTATCAAGAAATGTTCAACCAAACTATATTAATCAAGATACCTTCTACCTTATTATATATCCCTTGTTCGTCGCCAAATTTAAAATGTTTGCAAGTTGTACTCTGACTTTAACTTTCAATTGCGAAGAGTTGACTTTGCTAGTTTTTTTTTTTTTTTTTTGTTTATTGACAAGCATATTGTTTGTGGGCATGAACGAATCCTGGTAATTGTCATTAAATGCTAGTTTTATATTGAATTCAAACAACTCAAAAATAATGTAATATATAATAAAACGATCAAACACGCTACCCCAACAATATAAATCACAGAACACAAATACGGTGAAGCTCACAATACATAAACAAACTAATAATAAGTAGATATATATATAGAGAGAGAGAGAGAGGGAGAGGGAGAGAGAGAGAGAGTGTACGCGATCCCTGTTCAAAAGGGAGCCTGAAGCTCTTTCTCATCCATCAGAGGTACCAAATTTAGGGTTCTTTAAACTGCCATTCACATAGTTCAAATTATTGTTGGCCTTGGTAGCATAACCAATAATAGGCTTGAGCTTTATTATTGGTTATGCTGAAGGCCAACAATAATTTGAAGATTCTGGAACATTATTTAAGGCATTTGGGTAATGGCTCTTCGTTCATGCTGGGTTTAATGTCACAAGGTTAGATTACAACTTATAAAACTTCTTTAGCATTTCTTGTTGGCCAACCATATATCTGTTTTCGAGAATGCCATCTCAGCAAGGTCCTTTAATGGAAACGTTTATAAGAGAGTAGGAAAATGAATAAGAATAGATTTATAGAACCAATTTGTATATTTGGTATTAATTGAAATAATTAATCTTAAATTATAAGGTAGAATTATTTTGGGCCTTGGAATTATTTCAATATAAGTCCTTGATAACATAACCAAATTAATTATTAGCTAACTCATTAGCCAGTTGTTGATACTCATTTTTAGATAATAAGTTCCAATTTCATACTTATTATAAATAAAAAAATATATTGATTAATCCAGCACTTGATTATTTAATGCTTCAGAACACACTTACGTACATGATTATAGATTAATCAAGATATCTGTATCAAGAAATGGTCAAGCAAATTATACTAATCAAAAGATACCTTCTAGTTCTATACTTCATTACGCATCTCTTGTTTGTCACCAAATTTAAAATGCGAAATGCCTGACGAGTTCTACTCTGACTTTAACTTTCAGCTGCCAAAACCTACCGAGTTTAAGCTTCCTCGCTGCTTCTTTCCATCTTTAATTTATCGTTCTAATTACGTACCTCTGCTAGTTTTATATCGAATTCAAACAACTTTTTACGGAATTTGTAAAAGCAATATATGGGCATATTCAAAGGATTTTGGGGTCTGCATAACAATAACATATTCGAAAAATAAAACTTAGTGAGAGAGACAGAATATATCAGAGGAGAAGAGCGATTGATTTCTACTCTTCATCCAACACTTCCTTTTATAGGCCGCGTAGAAGGACACAAGACAGCCTAAAAGAGGCATTTGTCTACAAGACTGAAGAGAATGTTGAAAGGATGCTTCTAAGCATTTTATACCCTGGTTCATCATGGGAGAGAGAAGATGGAAAATCCATAAATCAAATAAAGATAAGGGTGGAAGAGACAATGATATTCTTAAAAATAAGTCATGAATATTTCATAAAATTTTGGTCTAAAAGCATGCATTTGGAGGATTCGAGGAAACTTACACGCAATGAAATAGTTTTGCGTCAAATTAGTTTTCTAGTTATGTCAAAGAATCAACGTTGGTTACGTGTATATCCTAATTTTCTGACCACTTGGCATTGGCTAATATAATATAAGATCTAATTGGGGAGTTGATGATACTGATCTTAAATATAAGATTTACTTTTCATTATCAATTTTTTTCTTGCATGGATTAATTGCAAATTTTGTGAAGTAAAATTTTCTGTCACAAACTTCTAATTTTGTTGTAGTTGCATGGCTTGTAAATATATACTCACAGTCTTTAATATAGAACTTAATTAGGAAATATATTTTGATCCTAAATATAACATCTATTTCCTATATTTATCTATTTTTTTTAAATTACTTCTATTGGTACTTTCTCAATAATAATTAAGTAAGAGGGAGAGAATGAATTAAAGGGGATGATTATAATATTTTATAAAAAATATATTACATTAACTAATTTAGTTAATTTTTTTAATCTAATTAAATTAGTTAAATAAGTCATATATTAAGTATATTAAGGATAGAGAGTAGTTAAGTTTGCTATCAGGCTAAGCTATCTTACTCTCTCTCTCTCTGCTTTCATGAAAATAGGTTCATTGGGCTTGTAAATTCATTTGATGCTTCAATTTCTTCCTTTTACAGGTACTGTCCTGCCATGTTGGTGAAAGAACATGGGGAAAAAAATCAAAACACGAGCTATAAATCAATGCTCTATGAGATGACACTTGAGCAAAGATGGGAGAAGCTATTTTCCAAGGAAAATACTAATGTTGGAAACATTTTGGAAAAGGAAGTAGTTATGGAAGTTGAGGTGGTTTAAACAGAATCTGCAAAAGTTGCAGGAACAAAGGATGCTTCATGGAGTACTGACAAAAATGTGAAGGAAACTGGACTTATGTGGTTTACTAGTCATCAGGATGGTAATAAGAAGAAGAAGAAGAAGAAACAAGAGAAAGTAGGATTGAACATGGATGGATATTATCGAGAGAATGAAACGGGAACAAGAAAGAGTTGGATTTGTTGGTGGGAATCAAAAGATCATACAAAGAGTAGAAGAGTTTGGAGATAATATTAATAGTGGCATTTGGAGGAATTTTTCATGTTATGTTCTTGTGGAGAGTTTTGTGTTGAAGACTATGGAGGGAAGTTTGGTGATAACTTTTGATTACAAGCACACCCATCAAATTAGATGCAAGTGGGACTGAAAAATTACATTATTCTTCAGCTTTCCTAGCTATAGTTTTACCTTTTTCTTCCTTTAGTTACCTTAAAAAATATATTTATACAGATATTTATAAATTATTATATGTGATATTGATATATTAGTTGTAATATTCAAACCCATATTTTTGTGAAGTAATTAATCTGAGAACTTTGTTTTATCCATAGTCTCATTGAATTTGTCAACATGATTCATTGAAGCAGCAAAGAAGAGAGACGATGCAATAATTTTATACAGACCCAATAATAGTAAATTTATATATATATATATATATATATATAAGGCTTGATTATGACATTATTAGAATGCTATATAGCCAACATATATGGGTATATCCCACAAGAAAGTTCCTTGAAATCTCCAAATGGTAGTAACAAACAAGAGATTTGCTTTTTAAAATTCCCTACAACCTTCTCTTAAATTTAAATATGCTATATCTAATAAAGTGAATTACTCAAGAGGCATTTCAATTCAAATTCACTCTAGATCGATTAATCAAGTGGGGCCTTGTAATGATAAAACACAAGGCTATTCAGATAACTAAGTCTCAAGATAAACTTTCTTGTAACGACAAACCTGTAATAAAAAAAGGTTTGGATCATTTAGCCAAAACAGAAACAAAAACCAAAAGACAAAAATGTTCAGGCGGACGGATTAAGAAATAAATTGAATATTCTCTCCTTTCTGGAATATGCTTATGGATTGTCTTCACAGATATGCCAATTGTTATCATTCTAATCATCCTATCATAGACAAGTACTACCTCTTGTCCTTTATACAAGAGTTAGTTGTGGGGTTATATTTGAGTTTAAATATAAGAGCTTAATCCATTTTATATCTAATATTTATTATTTATTCTCAAACTAATTTACTTAACTTATAAATTAATATATAATCTAATATTATACTACCTCCAGTATTTAATATATAAGAACTAATTGACTTTTTTAGATAAATTAAAAAAATTAAATAAACAAGTTAATCATGATTAAATCCAACCTCTATAGACAAATTCATATTATATACTTATTAATCTACTCAATTTAGTTGACTAACTCCTATATTAGTTATAAGTAACTGATCAATTTGACTTTCTTAATTTATCCAAAAAATTAACTAGCTCTTATATTAAGGACATGAGAGAGTACATGAATACTTTAAAAAAATTATGTTACATTTGTTATAATTAATTGAGCAACATATATATATATATATATAGGAAGCTGAGAGAGAGAGAGAGATCAGAGATTGAGATTGAGATTGAGATCAATTTATGCCATGTATGTAACAAGGCCTCTTTCTCTATACTTAAAGGACGAACTTGCTTTGTCTCTTCCACCTTCAGAGGCTAATTCTGGCTATCTTGTAATCTTAGATGAAGAATCTGAGGTTCTCTTACGTTTGGGAAGAGATAATTACAGAATGAGGCGTCTACCTTTTTTCCAAAACAAGGATTTCATTGTTGATTCCTATTCTGATAGTGATCACCACAACCAAGTCCTCTTCATTCCAGTTCTGAATCGGCCATTGTCTGACAATCGCTACTATGTCATGTTGAGAGACTATTGGGATAAAGGGTATGTAATCAACCATTTTTCCCTTTATCTGATTCATTTCTCTGTTTGGTTAATTAATTCCCCAACTCACAATTTTGCTTAACTTTGAACTTTAGTTTAGAAACTTCTAATTTAATTTAATGATCCGTCATCAAACTTTCACCAAATATGGTGAAGTTTTGATGACCATGGTTATGAGGCCTCTAATCCTCTCTGTAATGCCCTAATTTCTTTTTTGTCATTTGCTTCTCTTAAAAGAAGAGATATTTGTAGTTATGAGACGATGAAGTTTTGTAATTTGCATGACTTTTTAAAAGAAATATATATATATATATATATATATATATATAAACCACACAATTTTATGGTGTTTGGTTTTTTGAAAAATCATAAAAATATAAAACCACATTGTTTGATGACTATGAAATATCATATTGTCTCTCATATTATCATAAGCTAATGATCATCTAAAGAAAAAAAATTGGAAAGTTGGAGAATTACAAGGGGAATTCATTAAAGTGTGTATTTGGATAACCCCAAACCACAGTTTTAAAAGGCTTTTGCCCAAATATTGATTTGAAAAAATTTTAAAATAAACAGCCATATTTGTTCAAAAGGATTTTTGTACCAAACCATAGTTTAAAATTAAGGTTTTGCATAAGTTACTGAGAATATCTTTTAGAACAGTAAAAGATCTTATGGATTACTCAATTACTATTTTACCTCTATTTTTTCTCACACCCTCTCTCCTCTCTCATATTTTTAATAAAATCATACTCTTTTTAGTAATTTGCCAATAACAAAAGTTATTCTGGTAATAACTATCCAAACACTCATTTATTCAGAACCATTTTTTCTATAAACTCTTCTCTAGAAGCCATTTTCTAAAAGCTGTCTAAAAATCTATTTTTATAATTTAAAAGCCTATCCAAACGGGCCCAAAGAGTTGGAGCATCTTAGATCGTAAATAGTATAAAAAGTTGATGAACGATAGGAGAAGAAAATTGATGTAACATTTATAGTGCTAATTGACTAAAACTGAATTAAAAATCTTACTTCAAGATGGGCAAAACTTTAGGATTATTTATCTCCTTTTTACTTCATGAACCTTAATAAAATTACCTTCAAATCACAAGTAATGATAATATGTGCTTGTCAAATGGTTCAAAACACTCAATTAAACTCTCTCAAGTCAAAACTAAATATTTTTTCCATTAAAATGCCCAATCTCTTAATACAATTAATAAAAATTAAGTTATAAGACCAACCATTTTTTTTTCACAATGAAAGTTTGAATCAATATCTCTATTGGAACTAAATAAAAACATTCATTTTTAATTGAATTTCAAGTCAAACATGATTTTAAACAAGCTCAATACTTAAACTAGGTTTCTTAAGTCTAACACAAGTGAACAAAACAACTCAATGGTGATCAAGTATCAAAAGGCATTAAGAATAATTTAAAATTAACATACATATATCATTACTCATAAAAGAAGGTAAATACATAGTGTAATCCATAAAAAAGTTCAAAACAATCCTAGAATAAGTATTTATCTTCTCATCAACTTAAAAGAAACCAAACTATAAACAATAATCTCAGCCATTACAGAAAATGAGGGAAGAAAAGAAAGGATTAGCAGAAAAACCAAAGAAAGTGGCTCAAAATGGCTTCCAAGTAACAATCCCAAGCTCCAATGCTCTTGAACATTGGTGTCCTAGCTCCCAATAACTCCCTCAGTGTCTAAAATGTCGAGAATGACGGCCTCTTGCGTGTTTTTCAGCTTATGTAACCCTAATTTCATGTTTGTAATCAAAACGCACAATTGCATATTTTCTTAGTTTGCTATGGCAAACTCCACAGCAATCGAGACAGTGGCTTCACTTCATGTTTTTGCTGTGTTTGCTGTGGCGAACCTCACAGCAAATGACACAGTACTGGTCCTCTTCATCTTTTGAGCTTCCATTGGCTTTCAAAACTTCAAGTTCTCTCCCCAAACCATCAATTCTTGTGATTACTCTTCAAATGGCTCCTTCAATGCTTTCCAAAATTCAGCTTGCATCCCCTACTTCAATGGAAAAGTGTATGAGAATCACAAATGACTCAAACTAAAGCAAAATATCCACACTTTTATCCATAAATCCTATGATGATCTTTAATAAGCAACCTGCACATTTTCCTCTATATGTGATCAAAATGTGTAATATTTAACTCAAAAGCATATGAAAGAATGGGAAAATGTGCCAAAACAAAGCTAAAATCAAGAGGTTATCAATCATATGATGTTTTTGTCGAATATATATAATGGAATAAGAGGCTGAAGTAATACATACGCCCTCCTTTTTCCTATATATAAATTGTGTTATAGAATCTCTCTTATCCACAATATAGGGGTCTTGATTATTAGTATTTTATAATAGTCGGATTGTTTTACCCCTTAACCCCTTGAAAATTGTAAGAAGAATAATTATGGTTTGGAAAGCAGTCTTTAATTGTACTTTTAATGAAAAGGGGCAAACATGAAACATTGGTATACTTTGATGTCATTTTAATTAATTGAATAAATAAGTACTCCTCATATCTTTAATGTAAGACTCATTTAACTAATTTGATAAAATTAAAAAGTTAGTTAAATTAGTTAATATGATATATTTTTTTTAAAATACCCTAATCATCTTCCTTAATTCCCTCACTCTCTTTCTTATTTGATTATTATTGAAGGAGTATCAATACAGGAAATTTGAAAAAAAATTGATGAATATGAAAAATAAGTCTTACATATTTAGAACTAATATAAACTCTCCAATTAGATCATACATTAAGGATAGGAGAGGTAACTTTTGTTTGTATGGGTAAAACGGTCAAAAATACCTTATTTATAAGGAAGTAGAGAGAGAGGGTGTGTGTGATTGATCAGTGTAATGGTTTGTAGGAATGCAGCCGCAAGCTTAAAAGAAGATGAAATAGTGACTAGTTGTGGGGGATGTTGCATGGAAGATGCACCGTCTCGTCCTTTGAATCCTTTCAACCTTTATCAACAATATGAGATAATCAAGGAGTCTCGTGATCGCTTCCAAGCAAAGTCCATGGCCCCAGATGGAGTCCCTCCACAGTTCTTGAGGGAACCATGGAAGCCATATGTTGCTATGGGTACTTCTCGCTATCCTTTACATGAAGCTTTAGGCCATAATTCCTCCTTACGTGCTCAATTACCTCATTTCAACTTTTCATCCTCTCATGATCATTCTGAACCAGTCGTTGTTGGAAAATGGTAAGTTTTAGGAAAAATTATGCTCACGCTCCATGTAAGATAATTTATTATTCAGAAATCCCATGAAATCTCTAAACTATTGTTAAATCCTAAGGGATCTACAGGGGATAAATTTCAATTGTGAATTGATGCATTTGCCCTCATTAGCAATTATGTCACATTGAATTATCAACGAATGCGCTTGCACTTATCAATTGTGTCTCATGAAGCTACCAACAAATGTCATCTTACTTGTCAATTGTGTCATATTGAGTTGTTAACAAATACCATCATACTTGTCAATTGTTTCAATTAAGTTATCAACGAATTCCCTCCCACTTGTCAATTGTTCCACATTAAGGGCAAGGTTGTCATTTCATAATTGGAATCAGTTACCCAAAATTCCCTTAGGACTTAACTATAGTTTAAAGATTTTGTGACCTCTCAGTAATAAATTGTTTTACATAGGACTTGAGCATAACTTTCTCTAATTTTTTTTGGTTGGGGGGGGGGTGCGCTTTTGGTTTTAGGGGCAGTATATATTAGGTGTATTCTGAATCTGAATCCATCTTACAGGTATTGTCCTTTCATGTTCGTGAGGGACAAAGGGAAGAAAAAAAACATTCTACGAGATGACACTAGAGCAAAAGTGGGTTAGGGTTTTCTCAAAGGAAAATGACAACATTGGAGAAAAAGGGGTGCATATGGAGGTTTCTGTTCAAACAGAAGTGACAAAGGTTTGCTGGAAAAAGGGATGTTTTCCGAAAAGAAAGAGATGTGGCCTCTGGATTTCTCTGGTTTATTAGTTATGATCGTCATAGGAGAGAAGAGGGAGTAGGGTTGAGCATGGTGATTATGGAGAAAATGAAATTGGAACAAGAAAGAGTTGGATGGCTTGGTGAAAGCTTGCAAGAGTTGAGAAGTTTAAGGGTAGTGGCAGTTGGAGAAAGTTTTCATGTTATTTGTTAGTTGAGAGTTTCGTTTTGAAGAGAAAGGATAATAGCTTGGTGATTACTTATGATTTCAATCACACGCACCAAGTTAGATGGAAATGGGAGTGACACTTTCTGCATTCTTATTATACGCTTTATTACAAGAATACCTGAATTTGGACCCTCTGGAGGTGGAAGAGAAAGTGAAAGTGAAGCTTCATTCTTGTACTATAAAGAAAAATGCCTCTTGTTACATACTTTTTTTGTATTAGGCAAAATCTCTTATAAATTGATCTAATTATGGTACCAGGGGTTTGGAGGGGAGGCGAGGGGGAAATTTTTATAAGTTTGATTTTAAAAAATTGAAGTGGAGCTATAAAATTTTAATAAAGAGAATATGTAAGATAAAATAGTAAAAAAAATTAATTAAAATTTTTTAACACTACTTCTCTAATAGTTTTAAATCCAACTTATAAAAAAAAAATCCCCTCTAAATCGCTCGTATCAAACAACCCTTTAGTATAACTCAATGGTTGGCAAGATTAATTTACATTAACACACACAGTCTATTAAAAAAAAAAAACTAGTCGTGAATTTTGTGTGTACCTGCGTATACATATAGCCGGCTTTTGATTTAGACATGATTGGAAGGCAATATATATTGGCCGAAGGGCCATAGGACTACAATCAATGTCAAATATATATGTTATATATAATACTCCTCCAATAATATATTTAACTAATTTAATTAAATTAAAAAAATTAGTTAATATAATATTTTTTTTTAAAATACCTTAATTAATCATCTTCCTTAACTCCCTCTATTCATTTTTTAAATTGATTATTGTTGAGAGAGTATCAATAAAACTAATTTAGGAAAAATTTGATAAATATAGAAAATAAATATTATATTTAGGATTAAAATTAACTCTCTAATTAGTATGGGCATTACACATTTAAGATCCTTTCATCAGTATTAGATCTGGGAATATAGGTCAGCCCGCCACTTTTTTTAATTTTTTTAAATATTTTTAAAAAATTATTTCTAAACTTTTAAAATACTAATAAAAAATTTCTAATGTCATATTAATATAATAAAAAAATTGCTAATGTTATACTCTTAAAAATTCTTATTTTTTATAAAAAATATCAAATTTTATAACTATAGATCTAAATAAATATTAACATAATATTAATCAATTATAATATGTCAACACATATCAACAAATAAGTAAATATCTTTACTAGTATTCGATAATGAGAGTATTCAAAGTAATATTTAAGTAAAATAAATAATAATATTAATGATTTTAAAAAAATGCAAAATACCAGCCCGAGCATGCCTTTTTTTGTAAGAAAAACGAGATGAGTCGTTTTCCCAGCTCTAGCGGTTACAATGAACCACTTAAATGCTTGAGCTAAACCGCTATAATTTTGTAACTCTTTGACTGTGAACAGTATCATAGGGGACATTTGTAAATTTTAAAAAAAATGCAAAATACCAGCCCAAGCATGCCTTTTTTTGTAGGAAAAACGAGCTGAGTCGTTTTCCCAGCTCTAGCGGTTACAATGAACCACTATAAATGCTTGAGCTAAACCGCTATAATTTTGTAACTCTTTGACTGTGAACAGTATCATAGGGGACATTTGTAATGGTTATAGTCCATTTGTAGCAGTTATAATCGTTACAAATATGCGTCAAGTTGGCGCGAACATTTTTAGCAGTTCAAACTGCTACAAATATTCGCGTTAGAAGGCAGGAAGAGTGAGGGAATAATGCAAGGGTTCTAAACCACTACAAATATCCACAAAATCGTTACAAATTTTACATTTGTAAACCGTTATAAATATCCACAAAATCGCTACAAATTTTTAAATATGAAATTCAAATTTGTGAACTAACTGGGACACATTTGTAGCAGTTTAAAACCACTACAAATGTCTGAAAAACTGCTACAAAGTTTTAAATATGAAATTTAAATTTTCTTCCCATGCGCTAACTCACTAGGACACATTTGTAGCTGTTCTAAATCACTACAAATTATCCACAAAACTGCTATAAAATTTTAAATATAAAATTCAATTTTCCCTCACGCACGCTACAAACCACAAAACCTCTATAAAGTTTCAAATATAAAATTCAAATTTTCCTCCCACGCTTTTGTAATAGTTTTAAACTGCTATAAATGTCCACAAAATTGCTTCAAACTCTACCCGATGTTTACAAATATCTCTACTCCTTCCATTCTTACTCTTGCTCATTCCTCTCTTCTTCTTCCTCTTCCTGTGTTTTTTTTTCCTTTTTCCTTTATTTAGTTCTTTCTTTACATGGTGGTAAAATCATTTGGATTTATAATTTTTTTTCTAGTTTTCTATACTTATTCTTTATTAACATATGTATTCTTTTGTTTTCATATCATTTTTATAGAAATTAGTGGATCTTTTCAATTAATTCTATATCTTTTTTTTATACTTTCTTCACTTTCCAACTCTCTTCTACCCCTTTTTTCATCTACTTCTATAACTTTCTAACTATCTAATATCAACTTGTAAACTTTCTTTATCTTAATTACATCTCATCAAATAAAATATATCAAATTATATAACATGGTACAACTAAATAATATACTCAATTATCATAATAAAACTTTAACCTATCAAATTTAATAAATTATCTATATATCTACATATATATATGCATACATACTATTAAAACAGAATTTTTTATTTTTTATAAAATTAGGCACATTTGTAGCGGTTATAGAACCGCTAAAAATTTTAGCACTACACTGAAATTTTTTATTTCTCGCCTGAAGTTAGTAGCATTTTGTAGACCGCCACAAAATCCTTTTAAACTGCTATAAATGTTTGTAGAGTTTTGATCATCATGAGTAGCAGTTTTCCTTAACTGCTACAACACACACTGTCTGCAGCGCATGATTTTGCAGTGGTTTGCAAACCACTACAAAACATTTCAGTGGTTTAAACTGCTACAAAGGCAAAGAATGAACCGCTACAAAATACCTTCTTTTTTGTAGTGTTGAGGTGATTGTTTTGAGCATATTCTTATAGATGCTTTTATCTGCTGTGTTTTCTTATTCATATTGGCATGCTATATTAGTTATTTGCTATGACTTACTTAGTTATGCTCAATATTTTCTGTATCTTCTAGGTTCACATTTACAGACCTTGGCAACATCTACCATGATTACATATGGTTTTGATATTCATCTAACTATTTTATTATTTTCCCCAGGCCATCAAAAGTACGCCTGGACGTTTACATCCACTGGTTTCCAGAATTTTGCCAACTGTTGGACCAATTTTAAGTAAAGTACGACTGACTAAAGCTGTTCTAATGTTAGCATAAAATAAGAGATTTAAGTTTTGGTTTCTGATGTACCTTTTATTCTCCTTATCAGCCACAAGAGCAGGCTGATGGGTTGGTAGCTGGGTAATTGGATCTGGTTAAAATGCTACTAAAGGCAAGTATACTTGCTTTAAACCATAATTTCTTTTGACTTTTGTGAATTTATCGGCTTTAAACTCTAAGCAGTGTGCTGTAACCTATGATTTGCTGATTTGTTATTTCTCATAGAATTTTACAGAATGCCCCTGGTGATGTAGTGAAAGCAACATATGATGTTTGTTTTAGTGCCACATCAGAATAGTCCTTCGAAGTGATGATCATAGTGAAATTCAGGTCAAGCAGTTTTCCATACATGCATTTATATCTGAAGATTTGAGTTATAATATTTTGGAGGTTATTTTTGGTTTGGAGGCTATTTTTGGTTGAAATTAATATATCTCCTGATTGGTGTACTCTGCAACGTTGAATTAATTGTCATCCATTAACTCAATTCAACATTTAACATAATGCCACAGAATATTTAGCTGCTTTTATAATATCTGGGGGAAGACAAGAAGTTCTTGCTTGGGGATCTAATTCTGAATCAACTATGAGAAGTTTACTTGAAATAGCTTCAAGGTAGTTAGCATTTATTTTACATTGCTTCGTAAATATCATCATACTGCAAGTATGCTTTTTGAAATAATATGGCATCTGTCTAGTCAGTACTGATGAAAAAAAGTCCAATGAGGGGAATGAAATTTCTGCTGTGCTTTTCACATTCAACCTTCCTTATCATGCCAACTATATATATGCATCCTAGTAGAACTTAAATGAACATAGGCTGTCATTAATAGAAGGAAGATTTACTGATGTAAGGAATCAAAATGAAACAAGAAATTATCCAGTGGTCTTCATTTAAGATTCTCACAATATTTGCGAGTGGGGCTTTTTTATTTATTTCTTTTCTTCCACTGTCCATCGATTTAAAAATGAGAACTTTTCCCTCTATTCTCTTTATAGGAGCCTGATGTTCTCAAATGCTGTGTTTCTTGGAATTTGATGCAGGCTTCTAGACCCAAATTTGGAAAGCTCTGGATCACTTTTTGTTGGGAGTTACATTCTACAACTTATATTACATTTGCCATCACAAATGGCAGTACATATACGTGACCTGGTTGCTGCCGTTGTCAGACGTATGCAATCTGCTCAAATTGCTGCCTTGAGAAGTTCATTGCTGGTTGTTTTTTCCAGATTGGTCATGTAACCAAAATTTCATATTATTAGGGATTTCTGATACAATGTAGAGAAAGTGGGTAATTGTATTTCCTCTTTCAAATGATAATTGGAGAGGAAAATTATGTATACAGACCTGTCTGCCATAAATGGAAAAATTTCTTCATATAATTACTCCTACCCAACAGTTGAGTCATAGGAATAATGCTATAATTACATGATTGTCTATCCTTATATATCATACTCATTATACATCTTCCTGAACAATCGCCCTAAGATCTTGTGAGAACTCAAATTTATGCTTCAGCATTTTTCCCTCAGCATTCAATCTTGTTGGACATTACTGTGCGAATGAAAACTTTTGACATTTGAGGCCCTGCCTTTAGATTCCCAAAGGGGTTTGTCACTGAGGAAATTCTCTGTATTCAATTAGTGGCCAGGAAATCGGGAAAAGAACTTAGATGACCACTGCAATGGGACTAGAAAACTCTTCTGAGCTGAAGTTTATTTAGTCTTTTCTGTCTTGCGAGGTCCTCTGTTTATGTATTATTCTCTCTTCTCTCTAATAAAATTATTTTTCCAGGAAAAATAAAAAGATTCAAGAGTCCAAATTGACTGATGTATGAATAAAATCAAGGGGATTGTTTTGTGTCGTCCTTATATTTTCCTTTTCAGTTTTATAATGATTTAGTTTCCCTTTGTACAGTTATTGTTGTAACTCAATTTCTGTATAGTTGGCAGAGTCAAAAGTAGTTCAAAGGATGTCTTGGCTTAATTTGTTTCAATTTGGTCTCTCAACTTTGAATTTGTAGCATATTCGACATTTTTTGTTATATCATGGACTATTTTGGAACATTATGAAAAGCAAAAGATCACTTTGAAACGCTAGAAAGAAATTAAGGGACCATTTTGAAACACTAAATAATGTTAAGGGGTGACTATGATACGGACTGAAAATGAAGGGTCCAAATGAAACAAATTAATAAGTTTAGGGGACCATCATGATAGTTAAGCCTTTTCCCCCATAAATAATTGTTCGGCAAAAAAACTGTCCACGCTATATAGCTCTTGGGTTAGACTTTTCAAATATTCCTTCATAACTGCAGGTTCATGAGTGCTCCTAATGTTGGACAATTTGTTGACTTGCTGATCTCGATTCCTGCTGAAGGTCATGATAATTCATTTGCTTATGTAATGTCAGAATGGACTAAGCAACAAGGTGAGCATCCTTCAGCTGTCTTTTTGCAATGTGATCGGTGTGTTGCAAATTGAGAACTTATCACTACATAGGATTTCTTTAAGAGCATGGATTTCAATGTCTCTATGTCAGAATGGACTAAGCATGGATTTATTCTTTCACTTGTATAAACTCTTGAAAACTACGATGCAGATGACTAAACTATTTGTAGTGGATCTGCCGTTATACATGTTTATAGGGTTTTTTGCCTTCTTGTATGTATGTCTTGGCTTGAAGGTATTTTATCCTCCAACAAGAGGCTCCCCCTCATTCTAATGGAATTTCTTGTTTATTTAAGAAAAATAAAAATCTAATTCTTAGGAATACATAAATGAGACCAATTAAATTCTCTTCCAAATGGTGAGTGCAGGTGAGATACAGGGGGCTTATCAAATAAAAGTCACTACAAGTGCTCTAGCCTCGTTACTAAGCAGCTCACACGCAGAACTGGCAAAAATTAAGTGTCCCAGGCCATCTGATTAAGGTTTTTCTATGGTATTATGAAATCATTTATTCATTTATGATTTCAACTGCACTTTCTCATTCTGGAATTTGTCTTATGAAGTCCGGTGTGGGAATAACTACAAGGTCAAAAGCAAAATCAGCTCCAGATCAGTGGATAATGTTTCCACTTCCTACAAAGGTATTCCGTATCAGTATCTTAATATGGCAAAGATAACTATTCATTGACAGAATTATGTTAACGACTTAATGTGTATCCTCTTGGCTCTTGGTAGTTGATGCGCACCCAAGTGAGGTGGAGAGTTCCCTTCCAAAAATAGTTACTGAGACGGGGGAACTAACCCATTTAATCCCTATAGTGAAGCCGATGCCCCATTGTACATAATGTTGGACTATATAGCCCATACTATTTTGGTCTCTATTAATTTTGGGGTAGGAGAACTAGCGTAAGTATTTTATAAAGCAGCCCATTCTGCCCAATGTAAGACCGAGCACTCGAGTCTACTTCATCTGTGCCACCTTCGGCACCTTCATGATCAAAGATTCTGGTCATCTTTGAAATAAAAGCATTCATCAAACTTGAATTTCTTCAGTTATAAATAAGCGAAGCCTTTCCCTGATTTTGGCCAATATCTTGCAGATAGTGGCCTTACTGTCAGATACAGTAGTGGAAATGCAAGAGCAAGTTTTGGCTGGTGATGACGAGTTAGTTTACTTATTGATGAAGGTCAATTCCATGCAGGTTATTGAATTTCACAATTGGAAAACTGATTGCTTTTTCAGGATAATGATTGGGAAGAAGTTCAAACCGGGGATGAGATTGAAAATGATCAAGAATTTCTATCTTCCTTGTCTGCTGCTGCTTCAGGGAAACCCACATATGAACATCTTGAAGCAATAGCAAAAGCATCTAATGAGGTTTGTCTGGCCTATGATAAAATTACATCTTACCACTTTTTCCCCTTCATTGACCATTTTCATATTGCTGATCACTAATTAAACTTTCTTGATAATGACAAGGATCAAGAGGATAGATATAAAGACAACCTTTTAAGCATTGCTGATCCCCTTAATCAGGTCTCTGCTCTAGATTTTGTTTTGTAAATTACATGTGTGGTGCATGAATTTGAATTTTTTTTTTTCCCAACAAATTCGATTTGTGACAGATAAATCTGGCAAACTACCTCGGATTTTTTTGGCAACATGTACCAAAATGACAGACAGTTGTTTGATAACATTTGCCAGGTTTGCTTGATCCATCATCTGGAATTGTTTATAGTAAGTTTGATATTTTATGTTCTTGGTGAAAGTTATTGAACATGTGCATGTGATCTTGCACTGCAGAGCTTGACTCAGGCTCAACGAAATGCTATTCAAAGGGTACTGCGGAGATGATTTTTAGTATTTAATGAGCATTCAGCGAGCTTCCTATGGGTGGGTTGATAAGACAAGTTAAAGAGTTTTTAAGGGGTTCGTTATTAGATTCTCCCATAAAGATACAGATGCTTTCTTACAAAGTAGCATGTTATTGGATTTTTTTGTTTTATTTTTTTTGTTTGACTTTTCTTTTTCTTTTTTCTTTTTTCATTTTTCTTTTCTCTGTTTTTTTTTTTGGTGAAAAAGCTTATCTGTATATTTAGTTGGAAAACCTCGTGGGAAAGACTAGAAACCTGAAGCTTTTTCTCAGGGTATATGGCAAGAGATGGTGTGTTTTTCCTTTTGCAATCAACAACCAGATGGTTGAAAAGGTGTAATTTGACCAGCTGTGTCCAGAGGTTCAGTTTTTATCTTTTCTTTTCCTATTTTTGGGAGTTCTTTTTATCGCCTTTTAATTTTTAAATGTATCTGTCATCAGTTGTGTGTGTTTATTTATTACATTCTCATTTATTCTTTTGACTGGGCCCTTTGGATGTGTTTACCAAGGGTTAGATTTTTGTTCGGAGTTAGGATTATTCAAATGTTCGAGCCTTTGAGATGTGTAATTTATTTTGACTATCCTTCCTTTCAAGGGTCAATTTTCTTTCTTGGCCGTATATCATAAGACCAAAGTTCTTTCTTTTTTTTTTGTTTTGGAGTATCATAAGATCAATGTTAGTAACTTGTAGTTTAAACAAATAATTTTTTTATACAAAAACAAATTTAGGTGAGTTTTGCACCGATCTCCTATTAAAGTTAGGGTACAGTCCTAAGATTCAGTAAATATTTATAGGAAACTTATAAGATCACTTATTAAAAGAGTATTCACAACAATAATAAAAATCAATATATGTTATCATGATTTATGTGATTTTTTGAAATGTTTGGTTTTATTCCAATATTTTGAAACTTCAAGATGAAGGCCTTCCTTTCAATTCGATGTGCCTGATGATGCGTACATGTTAGTGGCAGAGCCAAGGCTTTAATTAATGTTGGAGGAGACGAAGTTGACATATGTTGTATTTCTATTTGTGTTTTATTTTGATTATTAAGATGATATGATGATAGGTTAGAATGCTGTTTTATTATTTTTGAATTTGAAGTCAAATACTTCAAAGCAATATCATCAATTTGTTGCTGAAAATTAAATTCATGATGTTTTCATTTTCCAACAATTGTATCTCCAGAAGTTTCATAAATAATTTAGGAGAAATTATACTCAGGGTTTACGGAAAATAAATTATCACTATCAAATATCATAAAATTATTAAGTTAGTATACAATCCTAAAATCTTATAAGAGATTTATTAAAATTATAAAAAAATAAGTTCACTTAACTTATCATTAATGACACATTTACTTATTAATTGACACGTTTTAACTTATTATTGATAGAACTATGATTTGTCATATTTTAACTTGTCAATTATGACATCTTAATTTGTCATTAATGTAATATTAACTTGTTAATCAAAATGTCTTGATTTGTTATTGATGACAGCATGATTTGTCATTTGACACATTAACTTATCATTTAAGACGCCATTACTTGCCATTGCATATTAACTTATCAATTAACAATATAAAATAAAGTGTTAGAGGGGATAATATAAATCAACTAGTGGGTTACGGGTTACTATGCCACAAGTTGTTGGTTTGGCGGGTTGGGCTAGAAAGACCCGTCTTTGAATGGGTTGGAATATGCGTGAACCGAGCTCGGCTTGGCGGGTGTACCTTTTTTTTTCCTGTTTTTTTTTTTTTGAAGTGTTTGTTCAGATCGTCCTATGTATATAATATTATATACCAATATACATGCATCTCAGCTATGCGTATGTGCTGCAACACAAACAAAATACAAACATATTTTACCGTTTGGAAAAGATGAAAGGCTAAACAAAAATATCACAACTCACAAGCCAATGAAGCCATTCGGTGTATATAATAAACAAGCAGTGAAAGAAACGGTATTTGGGGTTTTATTCACTTCACTGCGATCAAAATCACTCAGACACTATGCCTGAGAGTCGAAGACGAGAGCAATAAAAGGAACGACTGTCTGAGCAGAGAGATATATGTTTTATTAAAACAAAAAAGAGGGTTGGCCTTTAGGTAGACGGGTAAACCCGCCAGGTTATGGGTTTTTGGGGGTATGGATTAAAAAGACTAACGTTTAAAAGTACATTTGCTAAGATAAAAAAATCTTTTATAAAAATAAAAATAAAAATAAAATTAGACTAAAAATAAATTTTAAAAATTTATTTGGTAGGATAGAAATAAATATAGAATTAATGTATATTTTTTTATAATTTAGAAAAGGTAAAATTTATCTAGAAATTTTATAATTAAGGTAAAATTGTCTAAAATATTTTACTTCTACTTATATCATCTCAATTCTTAAAATTTTTTATAAAACTGAAATAGTTTGGGAAGCAAAAGTGAAAATAACTTATATCGTATCAAATAAGAGAAGTGGAAGATTTTATTTCTACTTCCACTTCCCTTCGACCAAATATACCATAACCAGTTTATAATTTTACAAACTCAACCCATTATATTTTGATAGGTTGGTAGATTGGGCTAGCAGGCTTAACCTATATAAACTTGTATCTTCATAAATAGACTCCTACGAGAAAGAGAGATTTTATTTTACTCTTAGATTGTTGGTGAATTCAACCCATTTCTACAAATTTTTGTACAAAAAAATAAATAAAAAATAATTTCATAAACGGAGTTCACTTTGTTGTAGTTCTAGTCGCGGCGCTTGGGGAGACATTTTAAGTCCTAGGTGTCTAAGTTTATACTTGAGGGTAATAGACAGCTCGTCCTGCCCGATATTAGTATTATCTAAGAGGAAGGGAAACTTCGTCATGCCCTTATATCGTAAGTGAGCTCAACCTTTTTCTAAAATTTTTTGTACCAAAAAAAGTAAATAAAAATAATAATAATTTCAATAAATTTAATAATTTTATGGGAATTGATAATAATAATTTATCTTTTTTAAGATCTTAGTTTAATTTTCCCAATAATTTATATATCAATAATTTAATATATTAATGTAATAGATAAAAACAATCACGGGAAAGTAAAGTATAATTATCGTATAATGTATTAGAATAAGTTTTTAATTTTTAATCTTTTGCTGGGAAAAAAAGTTTTTAGTCTTTTAATTTTATTTAAATTTTTAAATTTAGATTGATTTCTTTACTTAGTATAAGGTGAAAGTAATGTATAACTAATCGTGTATTCATAATTTTAATTCTAACATCATTTCTTTTAGACGAAGGTAATTATGTTTTTATTAAGAAATAAAATAAAATTAATTCCTTACTTTTTTATTAATTTTTAATATTTTTATTTATTCTCTAGAATGAAGCATAGCATGTCCTCATTCAACCATCAACATGGGTGTTCCGTGTTCACTAATAAGTCAAGTCAAGCTCAATCCAATATGTGAATATTCCTAACCTTAATAATTAAAAACTCCCATTAGTTTAGTAATTTGTAAAAGTTTCCAAACATAAACAAAACAAAAAAAAGGGCACTTCATAGTCTATCCATTTCCTGTACTTTTCATATACGCCATTTGGAAGGTGGTTGGGGGTGGAATTACATAAATCTCCTTATTTATATCAATATTGCCCAGGACTTGGTCAACAATGGCTATCCATAAAACGTGGGTGTCCTCAAACATTAATAGTCATTGAATTCGCATCTTGTTGTGGAGTCTTCTTCTATACGAGTTTAACATCAGATATTGAATTACTCGTATCATGTTTTGAATTTTTCTTAAAATTATTTTATAAAATAAAACGTGGGATTCAACAAAACCTTTGAGCATACTTTTAAAAGGAGAGCACAACACAAGTAAGAAAAAATTCATCTCAAAAGTCTCGTCGTACATTGAGTGGTGAGGTTCCTTAAACTTCTAAACTTCAAGCGTCAATTATGACCATGGTTCAAAATATTAGACCGGACTGGTCGGGTCAAATTGAAACCCGATGATCCAATCTCTTTTATAGGTTAGTTTAATACCTAATCCGTGACTTGAAATAACTTGGCTAACCTAGTATAACCCGGTCAAAACCGGTGTTATTCGGTGGGATATTATTTTTTGGTCCATATGGCGAAAAATGAAGCTATTTTGCTCTCTGTATTTTTTTAACAAAATGAAAGGAAAAATATGATTTTAGTGTTTTAGACTCATCTTTCCTTCAACTAAATATTTTTTAAGTAAAAAGCATGAATGAATAAAAAAATCACTGAAAAATCTATTCTAATTCTAATTTATATGATATGTTGATATTGTTGTATTTTGTTAATATCCTTGTGTGGTCTTTTTATCTAAATATTAATTTATTTATAGTTAAAATACGTATTTTTAATTAAATTATATGATTTTATTATAACCGGCCTGACTTCAACCTGACCCACTAACTCTAAACCATTGTCTTGATCTATTTATTTCCCGACCCAATTTTTTGAATCTTCTAAATGTGAGACTTTTAACAATGCACTCCAAATCAAAAGTTGACATATTTAGTCTCTCTACTCCATGGCATTTCCCTTATCTCTTGCCAAGACCTTCCATAGATAGCCCTCTACATGAAATTGGCCTTTCAATCAAAACACTAATATTATAAACCTTATTTTTCTCATGAGGCTCCTCGATATGGAAGACATAATAACTATCAATAGACTTTCATAGATTTATAAGATTCAATCTAATAAAAATAGATATTGTTCCGGTTCTTAATATAAAACTAATTAAGAAGTTTTATTTTAGTTGTATATATAAGACTTATTTTCTATATTTATTACTTTTCACAAATTATCTATATTGATACTCCCTCAACAATAATAAAATAAAATAGGGGGTTAAGAAAGATTATTATAGTATTTTAAAAAATATATATCATATTAACAAATTTAACTAACTAACTTAATATAATTAAATTAATTAAATATATTTTATATTAAAGACCGGATGAATACTACAAAATAATAAACATGAATTTAATAATATTAGATATACTTCACTAAGAGTTATATGAAAAACCATGATTAGCTTATTAATATACTGATTTTAATTTATAAACCAAATATATATATGATATACATGTGGATGTTGATACCTTGTTCATCCTATGGCTCACCGTAGCCACCAGTTCTCACTCTCATAATTATTATCAGAAAACTTAAAGAAAAGCACATGTTCTTCTCCTCCCTCACCATTAACAGACCTAATCCCAGAACACAGAAAGTCCCTACAAAGAGGACAAGTAAAGTTCCTAAATCCAACCCATTGATTCAAACAATCTCTATGAAAAACATGTTCACACCTCAACACCTTAACTTCTTCTCCTTCACCAATCTTGTTCAGACACACTGCACAATCCACTTCTTCTTCTTCTCCTCCTCCTTCACGATGACGATGCCATATTTCGACTCGATCTTCTGTAATCATCTGAAACTCTTCAAGAGGTTGATGATGATGATGAGCACGAAGGTTGTAAAATGGGTGGTATAGAAGGAACTCTAAAACCCATTTGAAATGGGAAGAAGTTAGCTTGAGGAAGTTGAAGAGCATGCTGAACAGATGAATAGAAAATCTGGAGATTATTGCAAGAGTGGTGGTTGTAGTGGTGGCCATGTTCTTTTGGGTTTTTCTTGAACTTGTGGCTTTATGTGAATTTGAGGTATTTGGAATTCATGTTGGGGGCGTGTATTTATTGAGGAATTCTATTACTGTGCATGAAAAACATTTCACCCAATTCATATTATATTAATTCGTACTGTCGCTTTCTGGATAATGACTTTAGTGTTTGTGTACAGCATATAGGATTATTGTGTGGTTCACATATATCTAAATAATATTCATATTACTAAATTTGGTGACGTGAAAGAATCAGCAGCTGGATTAATTTATACGAATTTATTTGATCATTTTTTTAATTATCAACATTATGCCAGAATATATATTTTGTCCTCTAAATACATCAAATTTTAATTTTATTTCTTCAATTTTTTTAGTCCTTTAATATTAATATCGTTAGTCTCATTAATATAAAATATTTACTCAATAAATATAAATGGTGACTCTTTGACTAAATATTGATATTGACATATTTATTTTTTATTTAAATTTTATAAATTGAAAAAAATTTAAAGTAAAACCTAATGAAGATAGCATTTGATATCAACTTTCAACACTAACAACTAAAAAAAAAATTATTATATTAAAAGATTTAATTTTAAATATAAGTCACTATTTTAAATTCGTTAAGTTATATTTTTTATCAATAAAACTAACAGTATTAATATTAAAAAACTAAAAATATATTTTATAGACTTAAGAGACTAAATTAAAATTTATATAAGTTTAGATAACTAAACGTATATTTTAACTAAAAATAAATATATATAATGAATCATATGGAGTTGAATGCCTAACCTTTTGTCTAGAGTAAAATATATCAAAGTCCCCTCTATTTACTCTAAATTATAGAGACATCCCATAAATTTTGAAAACTTATGTAGATCTATCTTAAACCTTCTTTTTAGCTTTAAGATTTAATTTACATCCACCCAACTATTAATTAACAGTTAAATCATAACATTGACTCATCATTTGACCAAAATACCCCTCCTCAATATATATATTACTTAATAATCATTTAATCACATATCTTTATTTAAAATTAAAAAATAATTTTAATATATATTTCAAATTTTTTGTCAAACTTTTAAATTAATTTCCATTTTACAAAAGTTAATCAATTTTATAATCATACGACATTTTTATTTTTCAATAAATTTAAATGTTTGATGTTGTTTATTTATTAAAACCTACTACTTATTATGTAATATTTTAAATACATACGTTGACTAAAATGTTTTGCAATTATATATATAAGAATTTTTTAATTAAATTATTAAATTATAAAATCATATTAATTAAATCATATTAATTAAATTATAAAATGTGAAATTGAATTTTTTTATAAAAGTATATCCAAGCATAAATCATATTATATTAATTAAATTATATTTTAATTTCAATTTACAAAAAAATTAATTGTAAAAATCACTTTTACTAACATTAATCCACGGCAACCTTTAGAAATGCTTTTGGATCTTTTAAGATAATGCTAGTTAAAAGTTGGGGATGATTATATTAATCACATAATGGCAGAGTGGAAGTGATATATAATGGTATGTGTATCTAAATAATACCAGTATCTTGTTAATAAAATAAAGGACTATTTAATTTAATTCAATTATTTTAATAAAAATGAAAGAAATTTAATATAGGGCAAGGCTTATAGAAATAATGACTTTTGGACAGTTTTTAAAAAAGAGCTTCTGGAGAAGAGCTTATAAAAAATATGAGTGTTTAGATAATTATTAGTAGAGTGACTTTTGTGATTGATAAATTATTAGAAAGGGTATGATTTTATTAAAAATATGAGAGCTGAGAGAGGAGAGAGGGCGGAGAAGAGATATGAGAGATGAGAGAGGGTAGAGAACAAAAAAGAAAGATAAGAGAGGGTGGAGATGAGAGATGAGAGAGGAGAAAAGAGATAGGGTAGAGAAAATAGAGTAGAGATAAGAAAGGGTAGAGAAAATAGAGGAGAGATAAGAGAGGGTAGAAAAAAGATAGAAGAAAGGGTGGAGAAGAAAGATGAGAGATGAAAAAATGTGTAAGAAAAAATAAAGATAAAATAATAATTGAGTAATTTATAAGCCCCTTTAGTATTCTAGAAGTTAGTCTCAATAGTTTATTCAAAATTTTAATTTTAAATTATTGCTTAATTTAAAAGCTCTTTTAGATAAATATAATTGTTTATCTTAAAAAAAATTTGAATTAAATTTAAGTTAATTTTTTTTTTAAAATCGTAATTAGAAGGTTACTAAACAAATACATAGTTAGTGGAGATCGATATTGCATGCGTTAGAAAAACGTGTTTTTCATATGCAATGTTAGTGGTTAATAATATAAACAAAAGATTTCCTTTGTGGCCCCTGCTCATGAAAACGATTAAAATGTTTAGTTTTCGTTTTATAATTAATTTTATACATAATGTTTGATGTGAACATGGGACTCATATTTTTTATAAAGACAAAATTACAATTTTAATCCTTTATTTTTAAATAAAATTTGATTTTAATCTTTTAATTTTATGAAATGTATTTTCAATCATTTAACTCTAAAACAGTTAATTTGATTAACAAAAACGGCTGCCATTAAAATTTTAAATATTAATAAAATAATATTAAATTCTGACATATTAAATTTAATTTTAAAAATAACAATTATTGTTAAACAAAATAATCTTCAATATATTCCTAGATAAACGGATAGGGCAATTAGTTTTAAATGCGTCATTTTTTCTTTTAATCAATATTAATTCCAGCTACTTTATCATTGGCCCACGGTCCCGTCCACCTCATCAAATCTATATGATACGGATCATATGGTCTCATCCCTTAGATATGGATGCTGGATTTTTCCTACGGATTACAAGATGCCGGTACTAAGACGAACGTCAGGGGATGTGGTTCTTATCTTTAAAAAGTATTATAGGTATTTGGATACGCTTTTTAAAAAAAAATTATGAAAAAAAAATTTGAATAGCTTTTAAAAAAAATTTAGAAAAGAGTTTATAAAAAAAAAATCTAGATAAATGAGTATTTAGATAGATATTTTTAAAATAATTTTTGTAATTGATAATTTATTAAAAATAGTATGAAATAAAAAGAAATTAGCATTCATCTCTTCTTCGTAGCATATTCTTTCTCCATTGTCGTATCTCCTTATCAACCACCAATGATGGCGAGCAAGAGCAGTGACAACGATGGCGAGCAAGAGTAGGGATGGTGATCGCGAGCAAGACTAGTGATAGCGATGGTGAGCAAGAACAACGACGACAACAAGCGACGGAGTAGCATCACAACATTGAAGAAGATGCTGAAGACGACATTGATGACGGTTACCTCCAAGTATCATGGCGAAGTAGATCTGCGATTTCTTATAGTGACAGAAGAGGGAGGAGAAGGAGAGAGATGAGAGAGAGAGAAAAAATATGGATAAAATAATAAATAGGTAGTCTATAAATTTTTTTACTATTCTATAAGTTATTCCTAATAGTTTATCTAAAATTATGGTTTAGTCTAAAATTTTTTTAGATAAATATAATTATTTATTTAAAAAAAATTAAATCAAAATTTGAGTTATAAACTCTTTTAAAATCTTAATTTTATATCATGTTCTTTATATTTTTCATAACTTGTATTTGATTTGATATGCTTTACATTCACAATTATTTTCCTTTTTATTCTAAACAAGTCCCAAAAGTAACTTTAAAAAAATGGTATAGCGTATATTGTGTACTGATCTAGAAAGTTAAAATCTTGGATGATGTGTGTGTTTGCGTAACCCTGATTTTAAAAAAAAATTTAGTCTAAATTTTTATTTAATTTTTTTAAAATAAATAATTATATTTATTCAAAAAAAATTTAGACTAAATTATGATTTAAAATTAAAATTTTGTATAAGTTACTAAGAAGTTATTCTAGATCAGTAAAAAAATTTATGAATTATCTAATTATTATTTTACATATATTTTTTCTCATACTCTCTCTCCTCTCCTCTCCTCTCTCTCTCTCCCCTCTATCCTCTTTATCTCTTTTCTTCACTCTCTCTCCTCTCTCCTATTTTTAATAAAATTATATATTTTCTAATAATATGTCAATAATAAAAGTTTTTTTATAATAACTATTTAAACACTTATTTATTTATAATTATTTTTTTTCTATAAACTATTTTTTAAAAACTATTTTCTAAAAAATATTTAAATTTTTTTTTATAAACTATTTTTTAAAAATTTATCCAAAACAGCCCTATAAGTATATACCACCTTTTGAATATATCATCGTTTTTAATTTCTCTCTTTTTATTTCTAATGTTGAGCCTGTTTATTTTTCAATAAAATCATAGTTTTAAAAAAATTTCCGACCTTAACTTTAATTTAAAAAAAATTTAAAACAAACAGTCATATTTATCTAAATCTCAGTTTAAACTAAACTATAGTTTCAGATAAGCTGGTCAAAGTAGCTTTTAGAACAGTAAAATAATTTAAAACTACTCAATTACTATTTTACCCTTACTTTTTCTTACACCTTCTCTCCTCTAGCTTTTCCAATATCTCTCATCTCTTCTCTATCTTTTCCACCATCTCTCCTCTCTCCTCTCTCTTTTTCACCCTCTCTCCTCTATATTTTTTATCCCCTCTCCTCTCTCATACATACTTTTTTTTAATAATTTTTTAATTATAAATTTTTTTTGATAATAAATATATAAACACTCATTTATTGAGAATTATTTTTTTTTTATAAATTTTTCTTTAAAAATTATTTTTCAGTTTAAAAACTCTTTTTTTATAAGTTTTTTTTTAATTTTATTCAAACACACACATTAACGTAACTCTGTAAAGACGGGCAAAAAATATGTTTTTTTTGTTCAAGATGTCATTATGGGATCCAGGTGAAATAAAAAATTGGGAGGAAAAACCTTTACCGTACAAACCAAAAACAAAAAACAAAAACAAAAAAGAGAGAACGTAGAGATGCCCCTGAATTTGGTGTACCTAGAGGGATTTTGTCCGAAACTATAGCACGTACGAACAATATATATAGGGCCCAGTTGGAAACCTCAAAATTGTGATTTCATAAGGACTCTTACCCTAGACTCTTCATACATATTTACTTAAAGCCCTTATAAAAAGTTAAGCCAAACAGGGTGTATAATTGAGATCATAATGTAGTAGCTTAGCGGGAGTAAGAGAATGACAAAAACAAAAAAGACGCCTCTCTAATATAATGGTAACATGTTGATGGATAGGGATGAGAAAAAGGTGTATACCATAGAAGCAATAATGGAGTAGCTTAGCTGCCTATGTAGGGTTTCAAGAAGGACTGCTTCAGCATTTCAAGGGACAATGCGACCAAAGCCTCAAATCATTTGACTTTTTTCTAAATTCTAGAACAATGTTTTACATCATCTAATCACCTTTTAGTGTGTATTAGGGAGTAATATTTTATAAAAATATCTTAATTTTTAAATATTTAAATTTATATTTAAGAGTAAATAATAGCTCATCTTACTTGATATTAGTATCACTTAAAAAAAAAAAATTATCTTACTCTTAAATCGTAAGTAAATCTATAATTTTTTTTAAAAAAAATTATACTAAAAAAAATCATCAAATCAAAGACTAATATTTTTTTTTACTTAAAACTTTTTGCGCACGATTCAATTTGATAAAATCTTAATCCTTCACTTATTATTTTCTCTTTGTAAATTCTTTGTCTAAAAATATAAACTTTGGAACCCCTAATAACAACCATCGTTTTGTTTTCTTCTTGATCAAAAATATCAACCATAAGTTTATAGTCGCGTAATTATAAAAACACAGTAGTGGGAAGGTATATTGAGAAATTCCATTATTGCGGCTGTTGCTTTCCATCATCTTTCATCAACGTTATCCTCATAAAGTTGTTATTGGGATACGTGGCATTATTATTGTCCTTTTGTGGCCAAATCAATGTTGTACGTGAACTTATCCAATATTCAAGTTGTTGGCCAAAGAAAAACGCTCCGAATGTAAAGTAGCAAAATAATTGGAAAGGTTATTAAATTTATAAGTTTAAATAAATTTATGATAGGGACATAAATTTATAAAAATTTATTAATTAATAAATAATTATTAAAAATATATAGTTAAATAATTAAAATATAAAAAATGACAATAATTTAGTTTATGTTATGAATATAATATATATGCGGATGTCCTCTCCTTATATCTCATATTATTAAGGAATCTTAGATTATAATAGAATTGAGACGGTAAAGATATGTATATAAATAGATATCATGTATTATATATTCTACATATTTTTTAATGGAATAAGATATACTCTATTGTTTTTTCTCTCTAATTCTCTACTTCTTTTTTATTTATAACACGTTATAGTATTTTGATGGTTTGATTACTATATTTTTTTTTTATGTTTTATGACTTATTGTCTATACTTTTATTATACTGTCATTATTCTTTTTACGGCTTGAAGCTATAAAGCTTTTAATTTTTCATCTTATGGCCTGAAGTTTATATAGCTTAGATTTTTAAATCCAATGCTAAAAGTAAAGTTTTGATTTTTATATTATAGCCAAAAGTTATAAAGCTTGGATTTATATCCAAATGTCATAAGTAAAAGTTTCGATTTTTATATTATATCTGAAAGCTATAAAGCTTAAATTTTTATTCAAAGGCCATAAGTAAAACTTCAATTTTTATATTATAGCTGAAAGCTATAAGTTTGGATTTGTATCCAAAGGCCATAAATAAAGTTTTGATTTTTATATTATAGCTAAAAGCTATAAATTTTATATTTTTATCCAAATTCTATAAGTAAAGTTTAGATTTTTATCCAAAAACTATAAGTAAAGTTTATACATGTATTGTCTTGACCAATTAGATCATCCCAAATTATAATGATACAAAATATTATGTAGAATATGCGAACATTTACAAAAGAATAAGATTCTTCATAGATGGCACACAAAATCCAAGAATTTCTATATGCTATTTGTTCTCAAAAGAAATTAAATATGAGATCATCATTAACTATAAATTAGAATATGATTGTTGTAGATCTACAATATATAGGCCCATGTAGACGCCATGTGGATCATATCAATAGTTTATGACTAGGAGATGCATCTCAAAAATGGTCACATGGTTTGTTTATGATCAATTTGCAACATGAAATTTGTAAACTTATTCAAACAATTATATTAAGTGCGCAAGTCCCACATTACGCAACTAATATGATTTCTATTGAAATTGCTAGTGATTGTTCCTCAAGTTAACAATAATTATATGCTTAGTAAAAACATATTTATTATGGTTATTTAGCAGAGTTATTTGTCAAAATCTCCATAAGTAGCTATATCAAAATTTATGAGAACAAAAATCCCACTTTAGTATTGAGATAATCGATTTTACATATTACCACACTTGAATGCATCAAGCTAACAAAGTATTCTCCCACTGTAAAAGGCTTTCAGTCAAGAGCCATATATTTTCTATCGTAAAATTTTAAATGTGTATGTAATATCTATTCTACCACAATACATATAGATTGATATTCAAAGAAAGTTATGATAAATGTTAGGTAATAACATCTTTCTTTTTGTTTGTCTCCAAATAAAACAAGATAATATTTCTAAATGAAACAAATGGATTTAGGAGATTTACACTACATGATTAGTTGAATGTCATTGACAAAGTTTTCCTAACATAAGGGGTACAAAATGAGTTGCTAGAAAAGAGAATACATAGAATACATTATCATTATTAAAGCATAGATTCTCAAATATAACAGTATGAACCAGAAGTTCATATTATATATTGTATTCATAAAATATTCCCAGATGCAATTATTGACCTAAATGAGAATTTCTATATCTCATATTCTAGATGATAATGCTCCAATCATTATAAATGAAAGAGACATGCTAGAGCGAAGAATCGATATGATCATATTGAGGATGCACGAATTGAGATATGAAAGACCTCGAAAGAAGTTCAGATACTTCAAATAAATAAAGAGATCTCAATTAATGTCATTAAAGAAAAATGAATCGAGAAGTTTGTCAACAACAATCTAGATGATAATATCACGTGATTAAACGAGGATCTTATATACTAATATGCTATGAGATGAAGAAAGAAAGATGGTTGTCCAACACAAAAGAAAAGACGCAACATGAAAGATCATGATGTGAATTCCTATAGCCCAAGCACTCCAAGTATGTTTCCAATATTATATAAATGGGCGTTTTAAATCATTCTGAGGTGGATTAAATGTTGATATCCTATAATTTGGCAGTCTAGCCATATATGAAAATTTTGATATGTGTCAATAAAATATGATTATAACTTATATAGCTCACTATACTATGAAATTATGTGCTAGTCCCAGAAGGATCTAAAGCACTAGGAGCATATGAAGTTTTTGGAAAAGCAATATCTTTATAAAATTCTTGTATGGGTTCAGAACAATTCAATTGATCCACATGAATAGATTTGGACCAAAATATATGAAAATTCTTAAAGGATTCATATTTCAAGAAGCATACAATCCATATACATCTATATATGGATTGAAGCAATCAGGGCGTATACGGCATGACTAACTTAGTAAATATCGATTGAAGGAAGAATATAAAAGTATTCCAATTGCTCATGTATGAAAGGATCTGGAAATGAGTTCATTATCATTACTATATTTATATTGATGACATAAATATCATTAAAACTCCTGAAGAGTTTACAAAAGCTTGAATTGCTTAAAGAAAGGTCTTAAAGCAAGAAAAGTCCTAAATAATTTTTATATGGATAAATCATATCCGTTATGTGCTCTGAGAGTCGTAAGATCTTTAGATGTGGATAAACATCCTTCCAGACCTCGAGAAGATTATGAAGAAATATTTAGTTTAAAAGTACCACATTTTAATGCAACTGGAGCACTTATATATCTTGCTAGTCATACAAGACTCGATATATCGTTTATTTTAGGCAAGACATAGTTTTTTACTAACATGAAGACATTGGAATGGATCTAAGCATGTTCTTTGTCACAGTGTTTTGAAAGCTTGTTTAAGACATCAGACTGTGCAAATTCAGAAATATCAACTGATACTGTCAAAATGGGGAGTTGATACTATTGTACTCTTTCCCTTATCTATAGTTTTGTCTTACTGGGTTTTCTTAATGAGATTTTTAACGAGGAAGCAATGGATAGGGTATCAATAAATGATATAATCTTTTTCTTATGCTAGATTTTTGTTCCACATAGTTTCCTAGTTAAAGTTTTTTATAGCACATTCATATATAATGAACATCCAAGGGAGAGTGTTATGACTATAATATATATGGAAATATCCATATCTCCTATTATTAAGGAATTCTAGATTATGATAGAATTGAGATTGTAAAGTTATAGCTATAAATAGAGGCCATGCATTATATATTCTACACTCCTTTGAATGAAATAAGATATACTCCCTTGTTTCTCCTCTCTAATTCTCTACTCCTTCTTTATTTATAATAGTTTATTTATATATATATATTTCAAAACTAAATAATTGAAATTAAATTTATCAATATTAATAATTTATCATATTCAACGAAGAAATTCCTATGAAGTTCATATATGAAGACACAATACATAATCAAATTCAAAAAGTTAGCATGAGTTTAAGAGTAAGTTAACGTAATTTTGTAAGTGAGAAATGCAAAATCGATAAACTCGGTGAGTGAACTCAAGAGTTTAACTGAGTTTGTAGTTATTACTAGATTAAATAGAATCAACACAATTTTATAAGCTAAAAACATAAAAATGATAAATTAGGATGATTTGTATTTAACTTTGGAGAATTGTTTTATATATTTTGAAAAGGAAACTAGCGGAATAAGATTTTCATCAATCAAACTAATAAGTTAACATGTATGTAAACATTAATTATCATGTGTGGTTCGACTAGATTATTGGATATGCCAGCCAATGAAAGATTACAAGCAAAGATTGAAATACCAAAATTAAAGCAAAACAAGATTACAAGCACCAAAACTGATTGAAATAGCTAACCAACGAAAGATATCAAACTCAACCCTAAACTATAAGTAAAGTCACTAACACATCAAAACACATGTTAAAACACAACAAAACAAATCCACGCTTCTCCCTGTAGACAAGCCTATATAATCTACCCTATGATCCATGATAATAGCGAGAAAAGGTGGTTGTCCCCCAACTTTCTTAAAAATTGAGCCCAACTCTTTATATATGAGCCGATGCTGCATATTCACTAGCAGCTTTAGGGCCTGTTTGATAAGTTACTAAACCGCAATTTTAAAAGGGCTTTTGGCCCAAACCTCAGTTTGAGAAAATTTTAAAACAAATAGGCTTATTTATCCATAAGTGCTTTTGGACAAAATCATGGTTTAAAACCATGGTTTTGAATAAGCTATTTAAAATAGTTTTTTCAACAGTAAAAGCACTTATGGACTATCCAATTACTATCTTACCCCTACTTTTTCTTACACTCTCTCTCCTCTCTCCTACTTTTTCTTACACCCTCTCTCCTCTCTCCTACTTTTTCTTACACCCTCTCTCCTTTCTCCTCTCTTCCTTCTCTCCTCTTTCTTCTCTTTTCTCTAACTCCCTACTCTCTCTTACTTTAAATCAAATCATACCCTTTTTGGTAATTTACCACCATAAAAAGTCATTCTAAAAATAACTATCCAAACACCTATTTACTCAAAACCACTTTTTTTCCATAAACTCTTCTCCAAAAGTCCTTTTCCATAAGTTGTCCATAAACCCTTTTTTTCCATAAGCCTTTTTTTAAAATCTTTTCCAAACAGGCCCTTAACAACCCCTCTCATAATAAGAGGGGAAAAAGAAGACTGAAAATTATTAAAAACTTCCAACTGAACATGGAATTTACTAGGGCTATAACAACACAAATTTATCCACGGGGAGAGATTTATTACAAAAGCCGAAAGATCACTCCTATTGAGCAGCAAATGTATTAAGAGAGCAAAGCAATCCCCCAACTGAACAATTACTACATAAGTTCTAAACATCCTTCCATCCCAAACATAACAACAAAGCATTAAACCAGCACCAATTTTAAGATCAGAAAATCCACCATCAATACTAGAATTACAACCCAAGTTATCCCCTATTTCCTCACTAGATTCCTTAAGTCCAAAACGAGAGATTCTATCATACCTCATGCTATCAGCCACTTCATTGCAATAATTCTAGCAGAGATATATACTCACTTGATTTTAAGGATAGGTTTAACCGTTTAACATAGTTAACTCCGCATCTCTGATTGCTCTTTTTCTCCATCAAAGTCCATTGCTCCTTAATTATGGTTGTCATTTGCAAATACAGGAAATCGAGCTTTGAAAATAGAAACAGAATTTGCAGACATAATATCGGTGAGGTTTCCTTTGGCATCTTCTTGAATCGTTTGCCATCTTTAGATGGATTAAACAGAGCTCTTGATATTCCTATAAGGGATCATTCATCAGAATCAGAGCTATTTAGTGTTTGATATAACCGAATATTTTGAATATGAGGATTATCAAACCAAATAATGAAGGTCTTAATTAATTTGGTTTGATCTATGCACAAGATTAAACATGAGGTTTTAGTGAAGGAAAATAATATTGCATTCCTTCTACTTCTGCTGACAATAATGAAAGACTTATTTGTGGAGATCTGGGCACTAAAAATTGACTGAGACAGTGGTTTAATAGTCAACAATCCAACTTTGGTTGAACCAAGGTCAATCAAGTATTATTAAAATAATATAATTTTAATTAAATATACAAAAAAAATCATATATACATTGAAAAGAGTAATATTTAAATAATAAAAGATATTAATCCATAAGTAAATAAAATATTCATATATAAACTACAAATAAGACTCAAGAGTTACTAAAAGACAAATATAATGGAATGTTATTTCTTTTTTAAATCAAAACAACATCGTCTTAAGTTTAGCAAAAAGAAGAAAAAAATATAAAATCTAACATAATAGACCCATCTAGAACTTTTGACTAGACCAATTAGGGGATTTGTTCACATATTCACTGCTCTAACCAAACGATCCAAATTGGGTCTTAATACCATGCCAATTTCTAAAATTGATAAAAAAATAAATAAAAAATCTCCCATAACTCATCTAACACATACGTACGTGGTCCATGAAGTCATTATGCAGAAAGCAATTAATTGCGTGAACTGTTTTGGATGCTCTCAATATACCTCTACAAATGCAATACCTAAAAAGAAAAAAATTATTAAAAAACCTCCCATAACTCATCTAACACATACGTACGCGGTCCATGAAGTCGTTATGCCGAAAGCAATTAATTGCATGAAGTGCTTTGCATGCTCTCAATATACCTCTACAAATGCAATACCTGATTTAACATTATAAATCCAGCCTCAAATCAAATTCAAAAAGCTACAAGTTCAAAGTTGAAATCCAATAGATCTGCATGATGAGTACTTTTGCAATAATCACCCGATTTTTTATCCTACTATTCATCATGCTCTTCAACTACCTCAAGCTAGCTTTCTCCCATTTCAAATGGGTTTTAGAGTTCCTTCTCTACCACCCATTTTACAGCCTTAGTTTTCATCACCATCAACCTCTTCAAGAGTTTCAGATATTTAATTTATAGTAGAAGAAAAAGAACAGCAACAACAAGTAGAGATATGGCATCCTCATGGAGAAGAAGAAGAAGAAGTGGATTGTGCAGTGTGTCTGAGCAAGATCGGTGAAGGAGATGAAATTAGAGTGTTGAGGTGTAAGCATGTTTTTCACAGAGATTGTTTGAATCAATGGGTTGGTCTCTTGAACTATGGTTGTCCTCTATGTAGGGATTTTCTGGGTTCTAGGGAGAGGGTTTTTAATGATGAGGGAAGACAAGTACATGCCATCTTCTTTAAGTTTTCTTCGTTTTCTGGTAATTCTGAACGTGACGACTGGTGGCTCTGGTGAGTCATGGGATAAACAAAGAGCAGGATCATGAAATAATAAAGTAAAGTATTATGATTCTCATTAAATTACATATATAAACATATGTAATGTTTTGGTTTAACCTTGTGGTATACTGGTATCTATATTTTTTACTAGATTCAATCTTACTTATAAGTCTATTATATATAGTGTTGTTTTTCTTTTCTTATGTAATTAATTAGGGTATTTACAGATCAACTTATACGTTAATGTTTTAAGTGTTTCATACATGTACGTTTGTTGTTGAAGAGGCGCACCAACATTATAAGAAGAAGCCTTATTCCAATTCCCACAACTACTTTTCAAATGGCCTATTTGCACTGCGTAGTTCAACATAAAATTAATAAAATAATTATTATACCATTCTAGCTATGCCAAAATAGGAGTATTATTAAATTAATAAAGACAAGGACAAATAGTTATGGGAGAGATTGCCTACCGATTTTTTAGGAAACTCTATGTACTGCTAATTGAATACTCTCTGTGTTATTAAAATCCAATCTGAACCGACTGGTCAGATAGTGAACCTGTCTCCATAACCAACCTAGCGTGACACTGAATCGGACACATGTTCAAAATTATCAAAAGAGTGGCTCCAAGATTGCACTAGCTACATGAACAACGTGAAAAATTGGTGGTTCATAGATACATAAAAGCAAATAGCAATCTCCTACATTCAATTTTGGTCTTGCCAAACTATACGAGTGATGGACTAATCTATTTTGTTAGACCTAATTATTAGATTTTAGATAAATATGTATGTTTAGGATTTGTCTTTTTATTAAAATTATTTAAGTCAATTTGATAAGATTTCTATTGACATTATATACCTTTAATCATATATTTAATTAATCAATGTAGGACTTATTCTTTATATTATAATAATCTCTCTACTATTTTTTTTACTTTTGTCTTTGTTTGTATTTTTTTCAATCTTAGAGGCCTCCAGTCAACGATCTTAACTTTTGTTTATTTTTTATGTCCCATATCAAATCGTTTTGATACTATGTTAGATTTTAGATAAAATGTGTGTTTAAGGTTGTCTTTCTATCAAAATTATTAAAATCAATTTGATATGACTTTGTTTAAAATTATATACCTTTAATAATCTCTTTAATTAATCAATATGTGATTCTTTCTTTTATATTCTAATATCAACCCCAGTTGATAACATAGGTTAGGTTTTGCTTTAGGTGCATTTCTGCTGGAGGTTGCGTGTGGAAGAAGGCCCATAGAGCAACTAAATGAAGAAGAGGGGTGAGAATGGTTTGTTGACTCTACAACATCGCCCCTTCCATCTTATGTTAATGCGAAGATTGAAGACACTTAATTGTCTAAAACTAATACTACTTCCTTAATTTATGAATTAGTTAGAAGATTACTTTGATCCTAAATATAAACCTTTAATATATTTTATATTTATTATTTATTATCTTTCTCCAAATTAATTTATCTAACTTATAAAATGATGTATAATATAATATTATACATGAATACTTTGAAGCGATCATATAATATTTATTATAATTAACTTATTGATTTGACTTCATTAATTTATCTAAATTAATCAATTAGATATTATATATATATATATATATTAGAGGGAGTATATAGATTAGGGATTTAATAAATTAAGTCAAACGTTTGAATTAGTACAATTTTCTCTTTTTCGAAGTAAAATACTCAAATGTACTTTAAATAAAAAAAATAATACATCTTTTTATTTCTTATAAAAATAGATTAAATCATGGACTTAAATTTATACACTTCGATCATCCAAATCCCAAACATTAGTGGGATATATAGACTTGTAAACCACTTGTATCTCAATTAATTAATTCAGGGGTAGATAAAAAAATTAAATTAAATAATTCAGGGATATGTCACATAAATGATGCTAATTATCTTTGAATTACTTTTTTCTTCCAATGAGACATATTATCTATGAATTATTCACTCTAGTCTTAAATGAAAGAGTTAGTAGATGAGTTTATTTTAGTTCTAAATGTAATATTCATAAATCTATTTTGTCTCCTAAATTTATAATTTTTTTTCTAAACTCTCATTATAATTGATTGTACATATTAAAGAATTTTTCATTAAAAAAGTGGTTTCCAATGCAAATGATTCAAATGAGTACTTGAAGAAAGCCAATACATATTTTTTTATAAATAATTAATTTAACTAATTTTTTTAGTATATACAAATTAATTATCTAGCTCTTATTATACAATCAAATGGAGGAATAAATCCATAGACATACATATATATATATATATATATATGCACACATAGATATACAGACAATGGTACGTGTATCTGAATTTAGATATATGAACCAGAAAATGTAAAAGTTTGGTTGCCAACAAAAGAAACAAATCTAAAAGTGGCAAAATTTTCAACCAAGAAAAATATTTTCAAGTGATTAATTATTATTATTAGAAGGAGAAAGTTTACAACTTGGTATCAGTTTCAAGGTTATTTTTTTGTTGTGGCATTGCATATCTTATATATTAGTGGCAATATATATTATTCACACATACTTCCTTGTTAATCTTTGTTCTTGTGTGTGCTTCTCTGGTAGGTTACATCCTTAAGTGGGGAGAGGATGGTACAGACTCGATCACGACAAAGTGCGTTCGGTGGTAGTAGGCCTCAACATGATAGGCCTCAACCAAATTATGGAGCAATAATGGAACATATGAAGGATGTAGTATTGGGTGCAATTGATGAAAGGTTAAAGAAGTTTGAAGAAAAGATGCTAGAGAAGCAAGGATCAGGCTATAAGGGATCAGGCAACATAATGAGACGGAGAATAGTTTAGCAAGTGAGGGTCATGATGGAGAGTATGATCAAGCAAGCATTGGAGGGAATCATCAGGAGGAGTCTTTTATCCACCACTATTGAATGACATCACTAAAGTTTGGAAAGAAGTGCATAAGCATATCCCTCTAAAGTTTAAGGGAGGACTAGAGGCTTCAGAGGTAGAGAAGTAGATTAAGAGGATGGAGACGATATTCTCAGTAGTCCCTTGTATCTCACCACTAAAGGTGCAAGTGGCTATTACATATTTAGAGGATGAGGGGAGAGACTGGTGGGATAAGTAAAGGTGCATCTATCTAATGTGTATGATGTGTTTCACGTGTCACAATTGAAGAAGTACCACCCAGATCCATCTCACATCATAGATTCAGAGGAGGTGGAATTATGTGATAACTTAACTTATAAAGCGGAACTAGAGAGACTTTTGGATACAAAGGACAAATAGTTGAGGAACAAAACCATTCGACTTGTGAAAGTCTTCTGGAAGGGAATGACATCGAGAGATGCTACTTGGAAGATTGAGGAAAGAATGCGGCGCGAGTACCCAAATCTGTTCCTTAGTTAGTTTCTTGTGCTTTTCATTATGTTTATTGTTTTCTTGTATGTGAATTTTGGAGACAACATTCTAATAGGTGGGAAGAGTTGTAACATTTCAATTTATATTTAGGATTCAAGTAGCATTAGAAGGAATTAATTTATAGTAGATGAAATTTTTATTTAATTACTTAAGTTAAGAGAATTTATCTAAAGTATAAAAAAATATAAACAAATAAATATTTTTTATGTTTAAAAAAATTAAAGAAAACAACAAACAAACAAATAAAGCCATGGCCTTCAAGGGAAATATATATATATATATATATTAAAATGAAAAAAAAACAAAAATGGGAAGCAGGTGACGTTTGAATAATAAGTATAATAATAATAATAAAAAAAAGTGGGGCCCATATCTTTTTATAATATCCAAACACACATACAAACAGAACTCGTGTGCTTTCTTCTTCTTCTTTTTCTTCATTGCCATTTCCGTCGTCTAGCTACTCCGGTGCTTCTATTGATGAATATTAGATCCGGTTGAGCTTAATTTTATTCTCATAAAACTATCAATTCCATTTGAGCTCTGTTTTATTCTCATAAAATCTTTTAACTATTATAGTTATTTTTTAATTATTTTTCTATACCAAGAGAGCTCTTTAGAAATATAATTTCTGTTGAAAAGAAAATAAATTTGAGGATTAGGGTTTAGAACAAGTGTAAATTTTTAACAAATGAGAACTATAAAATTGTAGAGATAAGTGAATACTTGTATTTAATCGGTTTATAATTTTATCTATTATATTATTTAAGAGATTTGGAATTAGGGTTTAAATTTTAGAGTGTAGAGATGATTCAATATGATAATTTTATTAATTAAATTTGAGTTTAATGATTGCGTTATGTTTATTGGAGGTATAATTGATATTTAATCGGTTTAGATTGTGACTAGAGCTTATAATTAAAAATATGTATTTTTGTTAGAATCCTAAATTAGAGAAATTAGGGATTTCGGTCAAATTGAATAATTATGGGTTTATTGATGGTGCAAATGAGTTATTAAAATTTAGGAATAATATGATTTAAAATTAGAGGTTTGATTAGAAACTTTAAACTTATGTAATTAAATTGATTATTTGGTTAGCAATTTGATTGATGATGAAACTCAACGTTTACTATATTGAGTATTGATTATAAGTTAAGGGATTTAAGAATTTTGTATAATTGGAAGATTTAGCAGTTGATTTAAGTAAATTAAAGTTAGAGGTTGATTGGAAATTATGAATTATGATATTAGGTTTGTTAGATTTGAATTTAATGATCTATTTTAACTTATTGGAGTGTGTTTTGGGGATTGAATGAATTGATTTTTTAGGTTGATTATGAAATGTGAGTATTATAAATTTTGGGTGAGGCTTTAAGGGTTATAAATTTGGGATTTTTAGGTTGTTTGAGGAGTTTGATATTATATGAGAATTTATATGAGTATAATAAAGTAGAGACAATATAGGATTATCATTGGAATGATAATTTAGAAAATAGATGTGTGATTGGAATAGAGAAATTAAGTTATGGTCTTGAATTAAAAAAAATTAAATAAAATAAAGTTAGAAGAGAAATATGAGTATTTATTTAAAAGTATATATTGTGTCAAATTAACAACTTATTGATGCACATTTATACAAATTATGTAGATTGACTAGTGAATTGTGACATAAGCACATGGCTCCTCATTTGTGGTATTTTTGTTAGCTTTGGATGGAGATAACTATTTTTCACTCATTGTGTGTGCTAATATGATATTCGTGAGGTAACTAATATACCCGTTACCTTTTTAAGTGGCCAGCTATATGGTAGTTATCACTAGCCCATGGGTTCAGTCGGTGGGTATAAGGCAATTCGGTTAGTTTGATGGGAGGAACTAGTGTGGTATTTCTATTTTATCATATTATGATAATGTATTATTTTTTATCTTGTGTGTTTTATTAACAGTCCCACTTGACATTTCACGAGCACATGTTAGTATGTATGATGGGTATAATTATTAGTTATTGAGACGTTTGTCTTACCCCGTGGTTATTAATATTTTTCATGAGTTAGTTTAGTTGTTGGTTCTCACGGGAAGGTGATAGAGGAATAGTGGTGCTATTTGATCTGTATAGCGCTATCATTTATGTTTATGTGTTGAATAGATATAAATTGTCACTATAAGACCTACTTTTGTTTATACTTTTATAATTTACTACTTTGATGATCATACTGTACATTGTGTGCTCGGCCTCTTAGGGTTATGCATGTGAATTTGTGGATCTACAGTAACTATTTTGTCATATTAATAGTATTATTCAGTATTTTGTTTGTGTTATGGGCTTTGAGGTTGTTTACCCTAATTCAATGCTCGGAGGCCCCTTTCAGAAGTTTAGAATTAATAACTATGATAGTGTTAAAAGGGTAATTTGGTATTTTTAATCATAGTTATTAGTTGATTAAGAAATCTTTTATAACCATGATACTGTTTATTTTAGAATCTTTGTAAAGCTCTTTTCTACTATAGTTAACTCTTTTAAAATTAAGAAACTCATTTATAAACATGGTTAGTTTGTAGCCAATTATAGTAAAAATGATTTTAAGTGATTAATTATTATTATTAGAAGGAGAAATTTTACACTACTGGTTTTGGGTAGTCGAAGGAATGGAAGATGATGGAATGTTATCGTGGATGATGGGGTATGGGTGGAAGCGAAGCATGGTGATGGTGTGGTATTAAAATTACACTTTGATCTCATGCCCTTTTTGATAATTTACTAATTACAAAAGTCATTCTGGTAGTAACTATCTAAACATTTATTTATTCATAATTACTTTTTTTTTAGAAGTTATTCTCCAGAATCACTTTTAAATCACTTTTTCTCATAAACTCTTCTCTATAAGCTAAATCAAACAGACCCTATAATGTTAAATACTATTAGAGAATAATATTATGGTATTGGATACAACTTTACTTTTTGTTTTATATCAAGGGATATACTCTACTTTATAGTTTTATATATTGATTCATTATCAATTCAAGAACAAAAAAAAGCTCTGGTGTTGGTTTTGGGTTTCAAGGCTTGGGGTAAAAAATTGGAATTGTATTATTGTATAAAGACAAATACGGTGCCAAAATTAGGTTTCTTAGGAGCAGACATTTTCCATAGATCCCCTAAATATGGAAGCATTCTTTTCCATCAAGAAAGGCCTGGGGGCCTTTCATTTTTCCCCTATATTTTAGGCAAATTTTTATTGTGTTTGGATAAAATTTTAGAAAAAAAATTTATGAAAAAAAAGAGTTTTTAGACAGCTTTTAGAAAATGGCTTTTTGAAGAAGACAAAAGTGATTTTGAATAAATGAATATTTGGATAATTATTACCATAAGAACTTTTGTGATAGACAAATTACGATAAATGGTATAATTTTATTAAAAATATTAGAGATGAGGAGGAGAGAGGGTGGAGAAGAGAGAAAAGAGATGATAGAGGAGAGAGAGGAGAGAGGAGAGAGGAGAGAGGGTGGAGAGGAGAGAAAAGAGATAAAAGAGGAGAGAGGGAGGAGAAGAGAGAGGAGAGAGGGTGTAAGAAAAAATAAAGGTAAAATAGTAATTGGGTAGTTAATAAGTTCTTTTATTATTCTAGAAGCTAATCTCAGTAGCTTATCTAAAACCTTAGTTTTAAACTATAGTTTGGTCCAAAAAACTCTTTTGGATAAATATAACTGTTTATTTTAAAAAAAATTCAAATTAAGATTTAAGTTACAAGCCATTTTAAAATTTTTATTTAAAAAATTTCTAAATAGGCCCATTTATCCCAAACAAAACCATATATAATACTTTTTTTTTGTAATGGGACATTTTTTTTGTCATCTTATACTCAATAGAAGATATACACACCATAGATACAAAAGATTTAACTCGCAACCTCATACTTAAAAGAAATGTTTAGTATGGCAATTAGTTAGATCCTTTAAAATCTAGGATATAACGAAATTATTACTGTTTTAAGCAATAAATATCTTAAATTTACCTAAAAAATAAAAGTGTTTAGTATCATTGTGACAAGGCAGTGAGTATAGTTTTCCAAATGATTGTTTATATAATGCATATCCTGTGAGTCTAAAATCTAAAAATAGGTATAATAGAAATAATGTTTTGAGTAACATGGCTGACACGACACGTGCTGCATGTTTTTGGCCCTGCTTTTATAAATATACTAAATAATAAATAACCACACCCTCCTTTCCATCAATTGCTCGTTATTTGAATTTTAAAATAATAAATTCAAAATTAATTAATAAATAAATATTATCTCCTTTTGGGCTTTAATCCATCCAAATCCATTGAGAATGGATCTCTTATAAAACCCAACACAAAGATTTCAATATGAAAAAGAAAAACAAGAATTACTTAATAGGCTAAGGCTTAAAATTAAAAATTAAATTGATTTACTAACAAGTTATCAGTTGATTGATGTAGTAAGCGGGCTCATCATTAAATAAAGATGAGAACAAAAGTCTACAACCCTTTGCTTTCTAAGATGAATGAACTCTTCTTATATTGATCTCCTTTTGAAATAGATAAAAATAAGACAGATGCATCCATAGGTCTTAAATCTATAACTAGATTCATAGACTCCAAAAAAAACCTTTGTTAAATGAAATGCAATCAATCTAAATTAGGTACATTCTACATCGTCGTCTGGAAAAGTTTAAACGATATATTGATTGAAGATATACGATAATCATATATTGAAAGACACACAAATCATAGCACCATGAAGGTGATAAGGTGGTTTAATTGTGCAAAATGACAACAAATTTGAAAACAATTATCAACTCCAACGGCTGAAACAAAGAGTTCAGTGATGGCTCAACACTTTTTTTTTTTGGTATAATGGCTCACTGCTTTGGTTGATGACATTTTGACCTTGTTTGTTTATGTTTTCTTGTTTTTAGAATAGTTTTGAAACTTTTTCTTAAAACAAGTTTTAGCAAATATAAAAAAAATGTTTAGATAATTGTTTTAAAAAATGGCATTTGAAAAAAAAACCCGAAAACTTTTTTACCCACGATGTTATGGCAAAATGACATAACTATTTTGACTAATGACCCTTACTTTTTGTGCCGAGGCCGTGATATTATCATATGTGACTAATATCTTAATTTTATTTACAGTATAATTTTATCTATAATTTTTTTAATTTAGTACAATTTCACTCATAATCTTTTTAATTTGATACAATTTTTTATACTTAAGAAATAAGATTATGGATAAAATTATACCATATTATTATTATGAAAGTACTTGAGAAATAAGATTATGGCTGCATATAGGAAATAAAATCACGATATTGGGTACTACTTTACTTTATTATTATAAAAGTACTAAAATACCCCCAATTTAAAAAAAATTAAAAAGTGTAAAAGTATAAAAATACCTATAAATTTTTACTTAAAGTGCCCACTACAAAAAGTAACGCATGTTAGTCAATTTTAATGATTCTATCATTTTTGCACTAGTCTGGCAAGTTTATAGCTATATTTGCATCTTCGAAAAGTATATATTGTTCGGCGTATTTTAAGTAAAAGTTCATTAGTATTTTTATATTTTTACCTTTATAAACTTAAGAAATCAAACTAAAATCTTATATAAAGTTAGAGGATCAAGAGAATAAAATTGACCAATTAAATATGGGTTTTAAATAAATAAATGTGGTGATTTGTGAGATAGCTCACATGAAAAATCAAACGTAGAATTCATTTTAGAGTTGTATATATACTTGTATCTCACATCCATGATTAGATTAATATATACAGATTTTATTTTACAAACCCATATATACATGATATATCCCAATAAAACTCAGCGAAGCCACCAGTTCTCTTGCTTAGAATTACCAAGAAGAAGAAGAAAACCTAAAGAGAATCTCATCGGTTGTTCCTCCCCAACCATGAACAACACTCCTAATCCCACAACCCAGAAAGTCCCCACAAAGAGGACAAGTATAGTTCCTAAATTCAACCCATTGATTCAAACAATCTCTATGAAAAACATGTTCACACCTCAGCACTCTAACTTCTTCTCCTTCACCAATCTTGCTCAGACACACAACACAATCCACTTCTTCTTCTTCTCCTCCTCCTTCATGAAGACGAGGACGCCATATTTCTACTCGATCTTCTGTAACCATCTGAAACTCATGATGAAGAGGTTGTTGATGATGATGATGAACATGAAGGCTGTAAAATGGGTGGTAGAGAAGGAAGTCTAAGAACCATTTGAAAGCTTGATAAGCTAGCTTGAGGAAGTTGAAGAGCATGCTGAATAGTTGAATGGAAAATCTGGTGATTACTGCAAGACTAGTCATAGTTCTTCAGGATTCGTTTTGCATGTATCTTTGTGTGTGTGTGTGTGTGTGTTGAAAAGTGATTGGAATTCATGATAGGGCTTGTATTTATAGGCATATTGAGCATGCAAAATAGTCAACTAAAAAATTATTATCCATGTGGATAGGATTGTGAGGTTCAATATAAGAAAGGAAATTAAAATTTATTTCCACGTCATACATTAGGATAACTAAACACGATTCATCCAATATATATATATATATATATGCATGCATGGATTGATTGGGTAATTAATACAAAATATTAAAAAAATGCACCATAGAAGAACGTGCACGTGTATGATTTACTTGATGAATGAACTTGACAAAATACAGTGTTAGATTTCTTAAACTTGACAAACTACAGTGTTAGATTTCTTGTCTATCTTTTTTATTGATACAGATATGAATCTATAACTACATTTAGACCCCCCAAAAATCCAAGTACATGCAATGAATCTATAAGTATAGATACAATGTGGTATAATTAAGGGTAAATGGACATCTAATATCCCAAACTAATTTTGGAGGAGCACTTAACACCCTAAAATATTTAATGATGCAATTAGTACCTTAAACTAATTTTGGAGGTGCAATTAACACTCTGAAGTATTTAAATTGTTGTAATTTTGCCCATTTGCTAATAAAAACACAAACTTTTATTTGATACATACCATATAAATTTTTTATTGACATATTATTGTTTAAAAGGCCATATGTATAATATTTTTTTAATAAATTATACTAAATAAACCATAAAATTTTTTAACCTTTACATATGAATTATATATAATGTCAATTTTAAAATGATTCAGTAATTTTTTTTAAACAATATGACATATGTGACATTTTAAATAATCATTTGTTGAAATAAAAAGTTTACGTGACATGCCATATAAACTTTTTATTGACATATTATTGTTTAAAAGGACATATGTGTAATATTTTTTTAATAAATTATATTAAATAAACCATAAAATTTCTCAATCTTTACATATGAATTCTATATAATATCAAATTTAGGGTTTATTCAGTACTTTTTTTAAAATAATATAACATATGTGACATTTTAAATAATAATGTGTTGAAATAAAAAATTTACGTGACATGGATCAGACATAAATTTATATTTCTATTAATGAAAATATAAGATTATACCAATTTAAATATTTTAGGGTGCTGGTTGTACCTCTAAAATTAGTTTTAAATACTTTAGGGTATTAATTGCTCATCTAAAATTAATTTGGGGTATTGGATGCACTTTTACCCTATAATTAATATGTTAGATTTTGGATATGAAAGTTGATGTAAGAAATTGAAGGGTGATGAGTAGAGAAAGAAAGGAAAATTTTGAATGATATATTGATTGTAATTTGTGAGATATGGTAATGAAGATAAAAAATAATCATAAATCAAGGTGCTTTTTTTATTAAGTATCTTCTTATTTTTATTAAAGACAATCTTATTCGAAGCAATATCGAACACTAAATAAATGTAGGCATTTCTCCCAATAATAATTTAAACATTAATTTATTATATTATAAAAAATAAATTCTTTTTATCATACCTAACCCTCGTTGGTGTAAGGCAATTATTAATTGTGTAGAGATGAATGGTTCAAAACATTGGTTGATACTGAGGGCTTGTAGCCCAAATGACATTAAAGATTCCTCTTAAGACTTTATCAAGCATGAAGTTGTGAGTTTGAACTCTATATAAAGAATATAATAGATGCGTGAGTTATAGAAAAAAAAAATCCATTGGTTGATGATACTTTAATTAATAGATTAGGGTTTTAACGATAACACACCAACAACAGGTAGAACGTATAAAGGATCAAAATAGAAATTATCTTGCCCAATTTTTAGTATGCTAAACTTTAACAAATTTATGGTATGCCTTTAATTAAGTTGGAAAAGAAGTATTTAGAAGAGATAGAATCATTGCTGAAAAAAAAGAAGTCAAATGTATTAACCCTTATCTATTATATGTGTGTTTATAAAGTATCTAAATCGCGGTTTTAAAAAGGGTTTTTAGCCCAGATTTTGATTTAAAGAAAATTTAAAATAAGCAGTAATATTTATCCAAAAGAGGTTTTGGACCAAATTATGGTTTAAAACTAAGATTTTAGATAAGTTACTAAGACTAGCTTCTAGAATAGTAAAAGAGCTTATGAATTATCTAATTACTATTTTACCCTTATTTTTTCTTACACTATCTCTCATCTCTCCTCTCTACCTTCTCTCATCCTCCTCTCTTTTTTCCATCATCTCTCTTCTCTTATCTTTCATATTTTTAATAAAATTATATCATTTCTGATAATTTTTTAATTATAAAAGTCATTTTAATAATAACTATTCATATTTATTCAAAACCACTTTTTCTATAAACTCTTCTCCAAAAGCTCTTTTCTAAATACTGTTCAAAAATATTTTTTTATGAACCCTTTTTCAAACTCTTATCTAAACAAGCCCTCTATCTAAATTATATTTCCTTCTATTTTTAAAATATATATATAAACATGAATTTAAAAAGAATCATAGATACTTACATATAAATTACTTGTATTCATTTCATCAAATTTTCTAATCATGCTACTTTTTTTATATGGGGGTAAATTAAATGAAAATATTAAAAAAAGAGAAATTATTTTACAAAAGTGCTATGAACACAATGATGGGATTGGATAGAAAGGAGAAGAAGCAGTAACAAATGTTTGGTTTCAAGTTATAAGCAAGATTAGAGAACATATATTATGGGCTATTTGGAAAATCATAAAATTAAGGTTTTAAAAAGATTTTTGGCTTAAATCTTAGTTAAAAAAATTTAAAACAAATAGTAATATTTGTCTAAAGTGGATTTTAGACTAAACTATAGTTTAAAACTAAGGTTTTGGATAAGCTACTGCTTCTGAAACAGTAAAAAAACTTATAAATTATCTAATTATTATTTTACCTTTATTTTTATTATACCCTCTCTCATCTCTCTTCTTTCTTTTTACCCTCACTCATCTCTCCTAATTTTAATAAAATTATATCTTTTATAGTAATTTGTAAATCACAAAAAATCTTCTAATAATAACTATCCAAATACTCATTTATTCAAAATTATTCTTTTATTATAAACTTTTTTAAAAAAAAAATTCAAAATCTATCTAATTTTTTTTTAATATTTTTTTTAAATTTTATCCAAATAAACGTTATAATTAATTACATAATTAGAGACTGCAGATAGTAACGAAGTAACAAAGTAACAAACAGCCACTGGGAAGGCCGTAACGCGTTATGTCGTAGCTACTGACACCATCGTATCAGAATACGTACGGACCAATCATTTTGTGGGGCCCATGTAACAGAAAATCTCTCTCTCTGATCGACCACAATCGAATCTTCTAACGAATGAAGCTATTTTCATACTTTTTGACACTTTCAACAAAAATACTTTAATGTGATCATGCATGCATGTGAAAAGAATGCCTTGATATTTAATGAATTTGTAAAAGATATATGGCATTGTAAGCGGATATGGGGATAAAGGGCCTATTTTAATAAAAATTTAAAAAAAAATACTTATAAAAATAGATTATTTACTAGCTTTTAAAAAAAAACTTATAGAAAATAACTTATAGAAATAAAAGGGTTATAAATAAATGAGTGTTTGGATAAATATTATTAGAATGACTTTTAAAATTGATAAATTATCAAAAAAGGTATAAGATAAAAAAAATTAATTATTGTCAATGTGCATATCAGCATGTTGTGTTGTCCCATCACAGGTCTCTCATCTTCTCACTTTTGTCATATCTCCTCATCTTCCCATTATGTAGCAACAACTTCTCATCTTCTCTCATTTCTCCAGCAAGAGGGCGACTTGCAGTGCTGATTGGCGACGAGGATGACTTGCGACGGAGGAGAGAGCTCGATGAAGATGGCGCACGGTGGATGCAGAGCAGGGACACGACTAAAGAAGAAGGCACAATTGTCGCAGAGCAGAGTAGGGGTGGACGTAAAATAGTGATAATGACAAGGAAGAAGGCACGTGTTGATGACAGAAAATAGGGGAGCGAAGAGAGAGTGTAAAAAAAGGGGACAAAATAGTAATTAGATAGTTTATAAACTTTTTTACTATTCTAAAAATTATTCCCAATAGCTTATCTAAAACTATAGTTTTAAATTATGGTTTAGTTCAGAAACTCTTTTAGATAAATATAGCTGTTTGTTTTAAAATTTATCTAAATCAAGGTTTATGTCAAAAGCCTTTATAAAACTATGGTTTTTTAATTTTCCAAATAGGCACAACAAAATTAAAGGATCAAGTTTAATTAAGAAGGATAAACAATTAATATTGAACAACTAACATGCATTTGTTTTAGAACGATTTTAAATGTTTAAATATAAAATCTCATGTTTACATTCATATGAGAATATAAAAAATATCTTTCAAATAACTACCCTTATTTAGATCAAGTTATATAGGGCCTATTTGGATAAGAGTTTGGAAAAGGATTTATGAAAAAAAATAATTTTTGGATAACTTTTAAAAAATAGCTTTTGGAGAAGAGTTTATGGAAAAAAATGGTTCTGAATAAATGAATGTTTTGTATAGTTATTACCAGAAGAATTTTTATAATTAGAAAATTATCAGAAAGGGTATAATTTTATTAAAAATATAAGAGATGAGAGAGAGTAGAGAAGAGAGAAGGGAGGGTGAAGAGAGAGGAGAGAGGGTAGAGAGGAGAGAAGAGAGAGAGTGTTAGAAAAAATAAAGATAAAATAGTAATTGTATAACTTATATTTTTTTATACTATTTCAGAAATTTGTTTCAGTAGCTTATCTAAAATTTAGTTTTAAATTATAGTTTGATCCAAAAACACTTTTAGATAAATATGATTGTTTATTTTAATTTTTTTTTAAACTAAAATTTAGATTAAAATCTTTTTTAAAACTATATTTTTAATATTTACCATCACATAATCATATCAAATGACCAAAAGCTATGGTTCATTTTCTTAAATAAATTTTGCCAAATGATTTACAGAGAGACAGTAAGGATATGGCGCTATTCGGACAATGTCTCGAGTATCATTTTGTGGGGCCCATGTAACTGAAACCTCCTTCTCTCTTTCCCTCCCTCCCACTCACACACACACAGATCATCGAGCTTTATATCTTCATTTTATATAAGAAAATACTGTTATTCATTCAGCAAAAGATTTCTCATTATCAGGTTTCTCCAATTTTCCGCATTCTTTATTTGAAATGCATGCTCACTAATCTTTATTTCTCCGCCCAGTCGATTAGTTTCTACAATTTCTTGTGCTTTTTATGAATATCGTTATTTTTTTTCTTCTTTCGTTTTCTCTTCTGCGTCTGTTGCAGAGAAAAAATTGATAACGATCAGTCTCATCACAAGCGACGAAATAATGTACGAAGAGAAAGCAGATGGGTTTTCTGCAGGAACAGAATCGTTGTAGTTGTCAGAAGGTTGCTTCTCCCAAATCGCTTCTTCTTCTGTGGCCTCCCACACTCGTAACCCTAGTTTTCCAGAGAATGTGGGTCTTTCTATGGAAAGTTTAGCTTTCGCTTCACAAGAGGCTATGATTCCCAACATAGATGATGCTTCTGCATTGATTGAACCAAACCCTTATTACGGTGTCAATTCCAATTTGGTGGAAGAGGTAAATCATCATCAGCTAGTAATTTCATTTGACAGCTCCAGATGGGACACTGCTATGAACTTCCATCACCAAAATCATCATCATCAGCTTCAAGATCAACCACCTATTTATCCTTTAACAGCAGATCTTCATCACTGTGATAATCTTCTCTATAGCTTGCCCAGTAGTTCTTCCACTTCTTCATTTGTAAACCCACGTAGCCAGAGGAATTTTGAACTTCAAATTAATCCTTATTCTGGCCATCCAACATTGGGGTTGGAAAACACAAATGTGTCCTCTGTTTTGTTGCAGGACCCGTTTTTGCATATGAACTTGCCTGCAGGTTCTCCAGTAAACAGAGAGTGGTTTCAATCTCTGCCTGCGGGAAATGATCTTCTGATGTTTGGTGGGGATGATGGCAAAGAAGGGAGTGGGGTTGTTTCATATTTAGATGCTGGTCGTGGTGGAAGAGAATTTGGTGATAGTAATAATGATTTCCTCAAGTTTTCCCATGATTTGGGTCCTAATAAAGGCAGATCAAAGGGAGGAGGAGGAAGAGGAAGCAAAAGGGTTAGACAGGTCACTATTGAGAAGAAAAGGAGAGTGGATTTTACCAGCAAATTTGATGCCTTAAAAGAGCTCATCCCAAATCCCACCAAGGTAACGCATTAATTTTCCCCCCTTCTAAATATCACAGATTAATCCAATATTACTGACTTGCTCAGATATATTTTTTTACTACTAACTGTTCCTAATATAAGAACTAATTTAAAGATTAAATTAGTCATAAATATAATACCATAATCTATTTTATATTTAATATTTATCATTTTTCTTAACTAGTTTACCTAACTTATAAACTGATATATAATATAATGTTACACATGAATAAATACTTTGGGGGAAATCAGGTCATATTTGTTATAATTAATTGATTTATAATTAGTTTTCTTAATGTATCCAAATTAGTCAATTAAGTCTTATATTAAAAGACAAAAAAAGTATCACGGATTAATCTAATATCTATCTATCTGTTTTAAATACAAATTCATGTATAAATGGCTGATTCTTGTTGGCAATCTTTTTTCCTTTTTGCTTGTTTGAACTGATGAAAACCAAGAATGATAGAGCATCTCTGCTTTGTGGTGCTATTGAGTACATCCAAAAGCTTCGTAGATCCGTTAACAATTTCACATTATTAGTTAACAAAAAGAGATCGAGTGGGAAAGAAAGGATGATCAAGAGGCACAAGGTTGAGGAAGGAGAACAAGAAGATAAAGAAGAAGCTTTAGGGGACTTGGAGAGCTGCAACTTGAAGCCGCTCAGTGAAGAACCAGATCATCATCATCATCATCAACAACAACAACTTCTTCCAATCAATAGATGCATAATTAGGGGCACTTGGCTTCAGAAGAAATCTGAAGACACAGAGGTTGATGTCCGAATCGTTGATGACGAAGTGACAATCAAGCTTGTGCAGAGAAAGAACACTAACTGCTTGCTGTATGCTTCCAAGGCTCTGGATGAACTTGAGCTTGATCTCCAACATGTTGCTGGTGGCCACATTGGCGATTTCTGCAGTTTTTTGTTCAACCGCAAGGTTAGTGATGAGAATAGATATGATTCTATGAATCTTATGAATCTTAATTAAGTTGACCCCTTAAGACTGCGTAAGTATGAATGAATGATTTGTTCCTACTATTGCAGATATATGAAGGTTCTTCTTTGTGTGCCAGTGCCATAGCCAACAAGCTTATAGAAGTCATGGAAGCAGCTTGAAAGAGTGCCATTAATTAGGATATGTTGCTTCATATATATAAAAATATGCTTTTTATTTACATTGAAGCTGCTAATATGATTCTACCGAATTGAAAGTAGCTCTAACTAGCAAGCCAATTCGCGCACTAATTTCCTTATATATGTTCTGTTTGATGAATGAGTCCATTTATGAATACTATATGACTTTTTATCAAGTCATTTAAAATTATAAATTATATATCTATATTTTGATGTTGATGTTGGTTTATTAATGTAATAAGCGAAAATTATTGAAGCATGCTTTGTTAGAAGGCATTTGTGATGGTTAAATTTGTTATTATTATTTTCTTCTAAGCTAGTGAGTAGAAAAGTAGTCAGAAATTTAAAACAATGGGTAATAGCTTTGGTATTAAAATTTTAATATAGAAAAGAAGTAAAATAAAAGAATAAAAAAATTAATTAAATTTTTTTAACTCTATTTCTCTAAAAATTTTAAATCCCACTCACAAAAACTTCCTCTCCCTTCAAATCCCTCATATGGAACAGTTTAGAAAAATCATCTATAAAAATATTATGGATTTCATTTCCCATAATTTTAAGTTGTTAGTTTTTAACTACCTACCCATCTAAAAAAATTCAGAACAAACTAAAATATAAATACAGAAAATATGCAGTTAGGAAAAATAACAATGATATACGAAAATTAAAATTATCATGTACTTTAACGTTAGAAAACATACTGAAAACTAAACTTTGTAAAAATGGTGCTACTAATTTTGAAAATTTTGACAATAATTTAAATGTTGAAAAATTATTATAAATTTTTAGTAATTTTTTTTTTAAAACCACATGAGTTTATTTAGAAGTAATGTTGACTATTAATTAAAAAGTTCATATATTGAACAAAAATAAATATAATAAGAAAGGGACATTCCAGAGTCAACAACCAGAGCTTAAAGAGAAATCTTCTATCACCAACACACCAAACAGATACAGAACACAACAGTGTTGCAGAATTCCCAAGGCGTACCAAACCACTCCACAGTGTACCTAAAATTTGTAGTTGGCGGCCATTGCTTCAGAGTTTATTTTCTCACCAACAAGATTTCGAACTGGTAATAACCATCGCAGTTCCTGCCGAAATGATGACCAATCCCTCAGTTCGTTGCGCCTCGCCTTTCCATCATCAGTCGTTGCAGCAATCTCGCTTCGCGCTTGCCTTCTTCAATCGCTCCTTATCGACGAAATCTATTTTCTTCGGCGAAACACCGACCCCAAGACTCGTCTCTGTACGGTCTCAGACATCCGGTTCGGATCATGGGTCGGGGCCACAGAGATCGGTTGGTTTCACAGAGTCTACTACTCCCTCAGTTGGGATCGCGAACTCCTCCTCGGTGATTGATTTTCTTACATTGTGCAAACGGCTTAAGGTTCATAAAGGACTCACCTTTTGCTTCTAAATTTGCAAAATTTTAAGGAAACTGCATTTCATACTTGAATGCAAAATGGAATGATAAACGCAATCTCTCTTTGCCATGTATGGGTACCTTAGACCACAAAAAGGAAAGGATGGGGGTCAATCATGGCATAGGGGGTGCTGAATCAATTGCTGACCACATGTATCGCATGGCTATAATGGCTTTGATTGCTGCTGACCTGCCTGGATTGAACAGAGAAAGGTTTGAATTTTCTTGTTATTTGAATTTACTTCTTCCTTTAGGGGGGGGGGGGGGAATTCAGTCCCATGCATTATTCTATTATTTGTGCTTTTTTGAATTTATTTTTCCCCTAGTCTTGGTCAGTTTTGTTTGTGTCTTTGTGGACTTTGACTCAAGAGCATGGCTGGGTTTTAGGTACCCTGGTTTTAGTGAAATTTCACATATCCTTCTATTGGTTTGTCTTTGGTCAGATAAGGACATCAGATTGTTAGGACAGTGTGGGCTAAATAGTGTTAAATAGCTTGGGAAAAGACCATGACATCTCTGCCTTAAGTGAAAATATTTTATTTGGGTATATTGGGTTATAAAGTTGTGGCCTTCCATTTTTCATTATTACCTTTATTACCCTTTCAAATCAGATATCTTGTTTGGCTTGGTATATTTTTTTCAAATCTAGCTATCTAGTTTTCTGTTAGAGGCCTTTGAATTAAACATGAGCCAATTTAATTAACAGCTATTCCATTGGCTTTTGAAATGCTTGCTCAAGTTTGGCCTTTCTTCTAACTGTTTTTATTTTATTGCTTTGTTTATATTTGGGTAGTTGTGGACATCATTGTTAGAGAAAATTTTCTGTCCCTGAGATCCCTTAGCTCTAACTGGTATAGATGGTGTAAGCTATGTAGCCTAGTTTATAGCCTAAATCAAAGAAAGCTTATGGGCAAGCAGTTATATATCCTCTTTTCTTTTCTTTCCTTTTCTTTCCTTTTCTTTTCTTTTTGCATGTTTTTGGTCCTGAAGAGCAAGCTATTATATATCCAGCACTGTTTTTCACTTTCAATTACCTGTTGTCAAAGTGCGTCTTCTCTATTGAAATAATTGTCTTCTGTGTTCACATGCCCCTATTTCTTCCATTCATATTTCCCTGGTTTTTGTTTAAGATGAATTTCCCTTGATTTTCTCATATTATCCTTTGTTTCCGTTGTGCAGATGTATTAAAATAGCACTAGTGCATGATATTGCTGAAGGTAATTTTTAACTGTATAGTAACTTAAGTTACTTGCTTTTTAATTTTTAAGTTTTGTACCAGATGATTCCCTTGCTCTGTCTGGTACACATGAAGTTTTTAAACATATTTCCTCTAATGTGATTGCCTTCTCCAATGCAACAACAGATGGCTTTAACGACATGTACTTATGAAGGATTTGTTCATCTTTTGTGATTGACCATCCTGTTCTCCAACTTAATTGAACAAGATGGATGGGTAGCTCCTAATATTTAATTTGAATTGGTAATTATTGTTAATTGATGACTTTGCTTGCTCAATAAATTGAACTGCCTGAAACGTCCTACTGGAATACAGAGATAAACATCACTAGAAAATAATGTATTGAAGTGTTGTTTCTCAATGGACAAATTGTTTCATGCATTTGACAAAATTCCACAAACAAGTGTTGGATTATGCGACTTTTGCCATAAATTGCTATTGACTTGTACATGGGCTCCCCCCACGGGTTTCCTTTTGTGTACCCTTAAACAGAAATGGGCTTATGCATCTTGTGTACATGAACAGAAATGGTATAAAAGTCTGATTTTTATTTTGTGTTTAATAGCTATTGTGGGAGATATAACACCATCTGATGGTGTGCCTAAGGAAGAAAAGAGCAGAAGGGAGCAGGCAGCTTTGAAAGAAATGTGTGACATTCTTGGTGGAGGGATGAGAGGTATTTTCATGTCTTTTTTCTGAAACATTTTCATTTTGAGTTTCCAAGGATCTATTTTATTCCAAGGGTCCAACTTGTAATTTGCAGCTGAAGAGATTAAAGAACTTTGGGAAGAGTATGAAAAAAATTCCTCTTTAGAGGCCAATCTTGTTAAAGACTTTGACAAGGTACATATGCTACCTTTTATTTGACTGTCTAGTTGAAAGAAGCAGGAAAAATTGTAGAAATATAAATTCAGGAGAATTTAAAGATAGCAACTCAAACAAAGATATTGCATCCTTCCTTTTATTATCTAAATTGATCAAATGCAATAGTCAATAATAGAACTTATAGCACAGTAGCTCTCAGACCCAAATCAGAGGGACTGTACTCGATGTGCTGTTCTTTAATTGTGTTCCTTTTAATCCTCTTTTGCTTGTAATGAATCTGATCTGAATAAAAAATACAAGTTTGCAGCCTAATTGTTCTTCCTGATTGAAAATTGATCATGTAGAAAAGAAAAACCGTATGCTACTAATACCAATTGTGCATTTGCAAATATAGCTGTGTCGATGTCTGAATACTTTTGTGTAATATCTAGTAGTTAATGAAATAAGGTTTAGAACTTTCATTAGAATGCATTTTGCTGATCTCATCTGGTTGTTTACCGACTCATAAGGCTCAAAAACTTTAAAAAGAAAATGAAAATGTAATAGACATGAAAGTTAGTTGAGTTAACTTTTTCTTAATGCCTAATTGAAGACTCAACCTGAATTGAAAATTTGAGCAAGTATAAGAATTTTTTGCTTCATAACATCTAGAGACATGACAATAGCAAATTACAATCCTTGTTCTAGTGCATAGAGATTTCTGTTGTGCCACAACAGTCAAGTTGTCGCCCTGGACACGGGTCAAGTTGTGAAAACAGCCTCTTGCAAAAAATGAAGGCTGCTTACCGTTGACCCAAAAGGGGTATGACCCTTCCAGCTTCATGCACCGGGTTGTCCATTTATTTCTGTACGGTAGCATTCATCTGCAGAGTTTGTGCATATCTTCTAATTCAACTTCACTTTCCTCTGAATTTTGATCAGGTTGAAATGATTCTACAAGCTTTGGAATATGAAATTGGTGAGTTGTAGGTAAATGATGTTAGGAAAAGAATTTTGTTACTGGGAGTTGCAAACAATTGTGCTTTTTTCTAATAAAATTGTCTTTGGACATATATATATTGTTCATAAATCATAAAGTCAATATTACCCTTATGATATACTCTATCTATCTGATGTTTCGTAATGGCAAGTATCTCAGGTTTGTTGTATTGTGTGGAAGAACATGGGAAGGTGCTGGATGAATTTTTCATTTCAACAGCAGGTATACTAGCTTATAAAACAAGTGCTTATTTCTTTCATGGCTTAATTGCACATTTAGCCTCTCAGTTGCACTCAAGAAAACAATTGAGTCATTTCCGTTTTAAAAATTGTTGATATAGCACAATTGTGCCTTGTGATTCATATAGCCGACCTTAGTGAGATAAGGCGTTTTTTTTTCCTAGCCGAAAGGCTTGTTATTGTTATTATTGCTGCTGCTGTTGTTGAGCTTCTGTGAAACATTCTAATTAATTGGCATAGAAAGATAATAATGCCTTTACTGAATTGATACTGTTGTTTTTAGAGAGAAAAGTAATGTGAAAAATACTCCTTGTAATTCATTGATATGTTGAATAGGTATTTATAGATACAATGGGTAATCCTAGATATTAATGATATATCCTAGATATTAATACTACAATATCATATCAATATCATATCGTATCCTCTATACTAATTACAGAATATTACATATCGTATAATATCCCTACAATATCTCTACACTCCCCCTCAAGTTGGAGCATAGATGTCAATCATACCCAACTTGTTACAAAGGTATTCAATCCGAACCCCATTAAGAGCTTTGGTGAGGAGATCGCCTAGTTGATCACTGGATCGGACGTGTCCTGTAGAGATGAAATTTTCCTTGAGCTTGTCTCGAATAAAATGACAGTCGATCTCAATATGTTTCGTTCGTTCATGGAATACTGAATTAGAAGCTATATGTAGAGCCGCTTTATTATCACACTAAACCTTTGCTGGTAATGAGGTTTGAAGGTCAACCTCCGTCATCAACTGATATATCCAGACTATCTCGCATACAGACTGTGCCATGGCTCTATATTCCGCTTCTGCACTCGACCGTGACACTACATTTTGTTTCTTGCTTCTCCAAGATACCAAGTTTCCTCCGACAAAGACACAGTAACCAGTAGTGGATCGTCTTGTGGCCTTTGATCCACCATGATCAGCATCACAAAAACACTCAATATCTATATGTCCGTGACTCTTGTACAATATCCCACGACCTGGAGATCCCTTCAAATAATGCAACACGTGTTCTAAGGCTTCCCATTGTCGAACAGTTGGAGAGACCATAAACTGGCTAAGAACACTTACTGGATAAGTGATATCAGGGCGGGTAACTGTAAGATAATTCAATTTTTCAATTAATCTCCTGTACCTCTCTGGGTTTTCAAATGGCTTGCTCTTAGCAGCTTCAATGGGATTCTCATATGGTATACTACCATCAGCATCAAGCAGCGGATTATAAACCATAGAGAAGTTAGTTGGGGCAGCTCCAAGTTTACCAGTTTCTTTTAGCATATCAAGAACATATTTTCTTTGAGTCAATAAGATGCCCTTCCTGCTTCTCATAACTTCAATTCCCAAGAAATATTTTAGTGAACCCAAATCCTTTGTCTGAAAATGGGAGTTAAGGAATGACTTGAGTGATGAGATCCCTGAGGTATCACTCCCTGTAATCACAATGTCATCGACATACACAACTAGTAGAATTATGCCAGCATTTGTTCGCTGATAGAACACCGAATGATCACACTTACTCTGACACAAGCCAAAGTCCTTCACAACAGTACTAAATCTGTCAAACCATGCCCGAGGGCTTTGCTTTAAGCCGTATAAAGATCTCTTAAGCCGACATACTTTACCATGCTTCCCCTGAGCAACAAAACCGGGCAGTTGCTCCATATACACTTCTTCTAGAAGATCACCATGTAAAAAGGCATTTTTGATGTCCAGCTGAGAGAGATCCCAACCATAAGTAGCGGCCAGAGAAATGAAGAGACGAACCGAGGAGAGCTTGGCCACAGGAGAAAAAGTCTCAGAGTAGTCAACACCATACTTCTGAGCATAACCTTTAGCAACAAGACGAGCTTTAAGGCGTTCAAGGGAGCCATCAGCCTTAGTTTTAGGGGTCAATACCCATTTACACCCAATGGCTTTCTTTCCCGCCGGTAAATCAACTAAGGACCACGTACCAGCACGATCAAGGGCCGCCATCTCTTCTTCCATAGCAGTACGCCAACCCGGGTGGGACAAGACCTTAGATAGGGAATGAGGTACAGAAATAGTGTCTAAAGACGTAACAAAGGCACGAGAAGCAGAGGAGAGGTGGTTATATGAAACAAAGGACGAAATATGATATGTGCAAGTGCGTTTACCTTTACGGAGGGCAATAGGCAGATCGAGGGAGGGATCTGGATCAGGAACAGGAGGTATCTCAGAAGGAGAAACTGGGTCAGACTCAGGATGAGTAATACTTTCTGCAGGATCTGATGAGGAAGTAGACAATGGTAGGGCAGAATCTGGCGTAAGAGCAGTGGTAGTTTCCTTCAAACGTCTGGTGTAGACCCGAGACAAAAATGGTTGACCAGGTGCCAATACGGGAGCTGGGGCCGGTGATGATGAAGGAAGGACAGAGTATACCAGAAGAGTATCCTCCTCTGTAGGTGGAGGAGGAGAAGCTGAATTGGTAGAGGCAAAATAAGCAAGAGATTCCTGAAAAGTAACATCAGCAGAAACCAGATACCGATTAAGAGACGGAGAGAAACACCTATAACCTTTCTGCACACGGGAATAGCCAAGGAAGACACACTTGAGGGACTTGGGATCTAATTTCGAGATACTCGGACGCACATCTCGAACAAAACACACACATCCAAAAATCTTAGGGTCAATAGGAAACAAAGGTTTAGAAGGAAAGAGAGTAGTGTAGGGAATATGACCATCAAGAACAGAGGATGGCATACGATTAATGAGAAAACAAGCAGTGGAGACCGTGTCGGCCCAAAAAGGTTTTGGAACCTGCATTTGAAACATGAGAGCTCGGGCTACTTCTAATAAGTGGCGATTTTTTCTTTCAGCAACACCATTCTGAGCCGGTGTATCCGCACAGGAAGATTGATGTAGAATACCATTTTGAAGCATAAAAGAGCAAAAAGATGCAGAAAAGTATTCTTTAGCGTTATCACTGCGTAAGGTATGAATAGAAGTATTGAATTGATTTTTAATTTCAGCAGTAAAGGCGCAAAAGTGAGAGAACAATTCAGAACGATTTTTCATTAGATATAACCAAGTAGTACGGGAATAATCATCAACAAATGTAACAAAGTACTTGAAACCAGCTTTGGACTCAACTGGACACGGACCCCAAACATCAGAGTGCACTAACTCAAAAGGAGACGAAGCACGTTTATTGACTCGAGAAACTAAAGGAAGGCGATGATGTTTAGCAAACTGACATGACTCACAATCTAAAGACGACAAATGCTGAAACTGAGGATAAACCTTTTTCAAAGATGATAAAGATAAATGACCCAAACGACAATGTACTTCAAAAGGAGTAACACCACCAACACAAGCCACCGCACGAGACCCCTGATCAGCAAGGAAGTAATGACCGCCAGATTCGTAACCTCTACCAATAATTTTCTTCGTCAAAAGATCCTGTATCAAGCAATGATCAGGGAATAGTGAGATGCAACAGTTTAATTGACGAGTAAGTTTACTAGGAGACAAAAGATTAAAAGCAAGTTTAGGGACATTGAGTATAGAGTCCAAATGAATAAAGGAGGTAGGTTTAACAGTGCCAGAGCCAAGAACACGAGATTGGGAACCGTCCGCAATAGTGATGTTAGAAGGGTTGGCATAAGAATTGTAAGTGGAGAAGAGATAGCGGTTACATGTCATGTGGTCAGTAGCACCAGAGTCTATGATCCATTTGGAGGAAGAAGAGACAAGGGCAGTAGCCTCATTACCTGTTGCAATATCAGCACTAGCAGGAGGATTGCTAGATTTTAATTGAGCATATTCAGTAGCAGAAATGGTAACCGTGTCATTGGATGTTGTGGCCACGTGTGCAGAATTTTGTCGATTCTGTTTATTCTGAAGTTTACGGCACGTACGTTTCGTATGACCTGGCTCCTTACAGTAGTAACAGATCACGCCTTTGGAATCCTGAGTAGAACCTCCTGGTGTGGAACCACGATAAGTAGGTGGCCCCCGAGCATTATTCTGACCACTACTGATTAATGCGCTGGTAGGCACAAGAGGAGCTGGAGAAGATATCTGTTCAATTCTCAACACACGAGAGAAGGCCTCTTCGAGGGAAGGAAGATGAGCCCCAGATAAAATTTGAGATCTAGCAGCCGCATATCGAGGCGGAAGTGCAGTAAGAAAGCTCATGGTCGCCATCTGCTCTCGGTGAGACACATTAACCTTCCGCTCATCAAAAATAGGCATAAGGGAATTGAGTTCCTCATACATTCCTTTGAAATCCATAAAGAAGGCTGTAAGAGGACGATCATCCGGCATCTCAGCACGATGGAAAGATCTGCAAACCTCATATATTCGAGAAATATTATTTTTGCCTGAGTATAAGAATGCCAAGTAATCCATTAGTTCCTTAACAAATTCACAGTGAGTAATAGAGGGCATGATCTCACTGTCAATAGAATTACGAATTTGTAAGAGAAGCCGTGCATCATCCCTTAACCATAACTTGCGAGAGGGATCGTTCTCTTCTGGAGGATCATCGGTCAAGTGATCTTCTTTCTCAATACTTCGAAAATAAATACGAATAGATTTACTCCAATCTAGATAATTTCTCCAAGTCAATTTGCATTCAGTAATCTTAGTGACTACTGGAACCATCTCAGAAACTGTTGTAGACTTAGTTGAAGCTATCAAAACAAGTTAGTACTAAAAGAGCGAAAGTAACCGAACAGCGATTAACCAATTACCGTAGCTTCACCAGGAGCCTTGTAAGAACAACGATTCGAACCAGTAAAGGAAGACCACTCCAGGGGTCAAATAAAATCACCACAGTGAACAAACTGTTCTGAAATCAGAAAGGGCAAATCTGCAGACAGAAAATACAGATCAGAGACGAAAGACCCAGTATGCGACAGTCAAAACCAGGGCACGAAACTCCAGGGTTATGCTGAGGAAGGTGAGTCGAGCCCAACGGAAAGCAGCGCCGTCGGAAAAGGTCACCGGAGACGGCCTCACGCGCCGGCGCGTGAATTTGACGGCGAGAAGAGTGGCGGCGCGTGACGCTCACGCGCTGCTCAGACGGCGACGAGATTTCAGGGAGACGCCGATCGGGACCTTGCGACCTTCCCTGCCTAGCGCGTGTCCCGAGTTGCCATCTGGAAATGGGACTTCACGGACGTCCACAACCTGCCGGAAATACAGACACCAAACAGAAGCAAACCGCCGGAAAACAGAACCAGAAACTGTGACCAGATGGCAACCCAGGCTTATTGCTTTGATACCATGTTTTTAGAGAGAAAAGTAATGTGAAAAATACTCCTTGTAATTCATTGATATGTTGAATAGGTATTTATAGATACAATGGGTAATCCTAGATATTAATGATATATCCTAGACATTAATACTACAATATCATATCAATATCATATCGTATCCTCTATACTAATTACAGAATATTACATATCGTATAATATCCCTACAATATCTCTACAGATACCAAACAATCTTGCTTTTTTTTTTTTTTTCAAATGGTTTTCAGGGAAATTTCAGACCCAAATAGGAAAAAGTTGGGCAGATGAGATCATTTTGAGAAGAAAATCTTTATCAGCACAGAGGTTGAGGTGATAATTTAGCTGAAAAGGCAAAGCCATTGCTTCTTTAGGTTAGTTTTGAGAGTTTTGACTAGATCTTTCTTTATTTGATTTCTTTCGAGTTGACCCTGTTTCTAATAAATTAAATCTACCCTCTTTCGTTTCATTTTGTATCCTCATTTCCTTTTTGTATTTAAATGCAGGGTAAATTATTAACAGTCTGAGGAGTGGTTTTTGAAATGCCTTGGTAGTACCTTGTCTTCTAAGGAAGAAATGATGGATGTTTCAATCATATACTTTCAATTGATTCTTCAAGAAAAGATATCCTCCTCCTAACCTTAATAACACCTATTTAACTAATTTGATAGGATTAATAAAATTAGTTAATATATCATTTTTTTTTATAAAATACTCTAATCATCTTCCTTAACTCATTGTTAAAGGAGTACCAATAGATGTAATTTAAAAAAAATTAATAAATATAAGAAAAATTTCTTATATTTAAGACTAAAATTAATTTTTTAATTAAATTTTATATTAAAGATCGAATGAGTATTATACGATAATCTATTTTAACATATCTGTTGTTTAATGAAAAGGAATTCATTCAGGGTCAAAATGATTGTGACAGTGTTGGATAATCAAAGATATAATTATTGCTATTAATATCTTACATGTTCCGATTTAATTTTGGCCAAAAAACCCGTTCCTATTTAATTAAAGAACCTGAATAAATGGGGTTTTATAAGATGAAATATGAAATCAAAATTGCGTGGGATATAATATGAAACTTCAAAGAGCGATGATATGTCGAGTTTGGTAATTCGATTTGAGGGATTTTCTTTTATATTTTGAATAATTTTTCAGGACAAATTGACCATTAATATTTTTAAAAATATATATTTATTATCTGGGTTATAATTTTTTTCAACCCTAAAAATACCCATTTCATCTTTTGTTCTTTCTTTAATATTCTGCTTAACTATAATTTAATTTTCCAAAGGTACCTAAAGTTTTTATGCTTAAATTATAAACCGACTAGTCTTTCATTTTGGTATTCTTTTAATATATATATATATATATATATATATATATATATATATATAATATAAAATATGGCTTCAAGATGGGTGAGATCTGAGTTGTAACACCAAGTCAACTCTAACGAATTTTCGTCGGCGACCAATTTAATTAGACAACATTGAATGGGTCAATTGTATTGTAGTGGACAACGTGGAATGGGTCAATTGGATTCATGTTCACCTATGAATTATCATTCACGTATAATGTTCGCCTCATGTTTTGTATGAAATTTGATACGAGATTTATGACTTATGCTTCCAGATGGAATACAAAATGTACTGTTTATGAGATTTTTTTTTTTAAATTTTCCCCCACGTTGATAGGAAGAATGCGTAAAATTAAATTTAACATTTAAAATTTGGGCCATTCTCACCGCCAAATACTTATTTGTATTCCTTAGCTATAGACCTTGAGTTCGAGTAGTAAGAATATAACTACATTAAATATTTGGTGGAAGAACTTTATCATCCTTTATAATCTTGCTAAGTTCAATCTGAATTAGTTTGGGAGAGCTTTGCTGCCCTTTTTTATCTTGTCTGACTCAATTCAAATTAATGTAGTTTTACCCTATTCAATATGGATTAGTTTAACCTATTATGTATAGGTTCAACTGGCGAAGGGGTGAGACATGCGACTATTTAGAGCGTGCTTGAACCATGAAAAATACCATTTTGTTGTGATTCCAGTCGCGGTGCTTAGGGAGATATTCTAACTCCTAGGTGCCTAAGTTTACTCTTGAAGGTAATAGACGGTTCATCTTACCCATTAGTATCGCCGAAGAGGAATGGAGATTTCGTCCTGCCTTTAGATCATGAGTGAGTCCAATTTTTTTAAAAAAAAATTTGTAAAAAAAAAAATATAGATTAGTCTAGGTTCTATTAAGTTTTCCAATAGAAAGTGGGGTAGGCCTAAAATATTGGGGGATTCAGGATTTTAACTAGGATAACTATCTGGAGAGAGAAAGTTTTGTAATCATTTATTGTCTTCCCTTTTCCTTTTCATGTAAAATAAGATATTCTATCATAGCCAAAACACTCCACACATTCTTACTGCATAGGCCAACCATAAGTGGTTAAAAAGGGCATAGGAGAACCATAACTGTGGAGATAACCAGCATTCTACAAAGTCCAATAAACAATGGACACTTTACATAACTTTACAAGCGGCATGGGCTTTACTACAGCGATAAGTTATTATATAACTCAGATGTTATCAGATTTCAAATCCTATAAATAATATTTTTATTTGTGAGGGTAAGGCCGTGTATATTTATCCCTCCTCATATCTCGTTTAATAGGAATTTTGTGTACTGGGTTACACTTAATTTAATCATTCAATTAACTTAATTAGTTTCGATTTCTTCATATGATATTTTCATTGATAAAAACGTTGAACTCATATAGATTGATTGAATGATAAATGAACATATTTTTTTGTAGAAAAAAAAAGAAATATAAATAAAAAATTGTGTGGATGTGGAGTGACTATAAAAATGTGTGTTTGCCTCCATTTTCTTGAACGGGTGTCTCATAAGCTATGCTTAGCTTTTCTCCACTTCCACCGACACATTTGTGTTTGGACAAAAGTGGCAATATCATACACCCACAGCTTTTAGTACCTCAAATCCAAAGTTTAAATCTATAATACTAATTTATAAATATTAAAAACATAGTTAAAATTAGTTATCTATATAAAAATATGTGTTGGTTTATTTTAAATGCCCCTTTTAATTATTTACACCGAAATTTGTCTTAGAAAACTCCCTTAATGTGAATATCAATAAGGAGAGTTTAGGTAAAAAAATTATAAATTTAAAAAATAAAGTATATTGATATCCTATATTTAGAATAAAAGAAAAGTCACATATTAACGAGAAATACTTACATATTCTAGGAGTGACACATTATCTAAACTTAATCAAAATATGAAAAAAAATAAATATTTTTATTTGAAAAATAAAAGATTATATAAAAAAATCACTAATCAGGCGTGCCCTTATAACTACAAAAAGAGAATAAAGAAACTTAAAAGAGGCAATAAAACAAAACCCATTTCATAAAGAAAAAGAGGATTAAAAAGGAAAATAAAGAAACAATAAGAGGACAAAGAGGTATTAAAATGTGATCATGGCTCTATTATTAAGTTTGAGATTTGAATTGTGATTTGGTCCCCACTTAGTTTTGCCTACTTCAAATTAAAGTTATAATTCCCTGCTATTTTAACCCCCCCTCCATTAATTAATTAATTAATTATTTGTCTTCCTTATTAACTTTGTACAAGAGAAGCAACTAATTATAGTAACTTTGTAAAGGAAAATTAACCAAATTAGGATAGTTATCCCTAGTTAAATCATATAATAATGTTTAAATATGACTTCATAATAATACCATATACTAGATTGAAATAAGAACATGTTTGGATGTAAAATGACTAAAATAACCCTGATTAATGAAGAAGTAAAAAGAAACGATAACTGAAGATTGATCAAGTAGTTTCTCCATCTATCTGCCAAGGATAGGCAGGTAAAATTTGGCAATTCTCCATCTTTATGCACATTTAATTTCCTCTCCTATGGATATTCGTCTTAGTCGCTATTGTTTCAATTGGAAGCTTGTGGTCTTTTTTTTTAAACTGTTCATGCATTGTTTATGGTGTGTAGTTGGTAACTTGGTATAGGGGAAAGTGTTACATGATATGATGGTGGAAAGTGAAATTCACTTCTTTAATTTTATGTTGTAAATTATTAAAGTGTAGTTGTAAATTGACTAATTGGTTTTGTTGTGGTAAATAAAATCTACATTTTAATAAGGTGTTTTGTATTATTTGTGGGGAGTAGCTCTTATATATTTTTATATAGCTACAAGCATTATGGTGTACAACTTAATTTGGTTAACCAATCATACCAATGAATCAGTGAATAATCAATCATATAGCTAATCTGATTGAAAGTTTTGAACAGATCAATTGGATTAAAGTATATATTTTTTCTCTTTTTCCTGAGAGCCTAAAATAGCATCATTTTGAGTAGAAAATGAAGAAAAAACAGCAGTCCATCATATTTATATTTTAGTAATTCTGTTTTATTTAATTATATATAGTTTATATATGAATGAATGGATGTTCAATTTACTAGTGAATTAATGAATTATTTTTAAGTTGGATCTAATAGAAGGAATTGTTCCTTTATAATATAGCGAACTAAGGATAAATATTTACAGTTAATACTCGACATTATCTTGAATATGATTACTTTCAATAGAATGATACATATATTTAAAAAAATTCAAGAAATTTAAACCATAAAATTGTCTAAAAACTAATATGCAGGACTAATGATAACTTCCAAATCAAATTTTTATTCTGTCTGATGTAACAAGAATGTACAAAACAAACAATTCAGCCATTTGATATTAATTCAAATAATAGGAGTAGTGCTAACTGTGAGTAGAGGTTCAAAAACTCATGCTGTAATAAAATAAATAAATAAATAATCAATTTATAATAAGATGCTTATTGTCTCCCTTTCCCGAAATTTTATTATATTTATTATTTTGTTATTATTAAAAACAGTGTGAATTTAATTAATTCTGCCGTATGTATGCTGGGTTTGTCTTTTGTTCCTAAGCTAATGCATGATGATGTGTAATTTTAAAATTTTTATTCTCTCAATTTGGTTCTCCAAAAATATTAACAATAAATTTATTCTTGGCCAGAAAAAAAAGACAAAAAAAAATTAATCTATTATTATTTATTATATTATCTCTCAAGTCTCAAAGCTTATTTTAATATTTATTTTGTCCCGATCTCTGGAGTGAAAACTTCATTTTGAATTTTGTATAGGCTTTATTATAATTCCTGAACTCTCGTACAGACATAATAATCCATTAAGAAACTGTGCTTATTCTTTTTATTTTTAAAAAAAGAAAAAGAAAGTGGATAATCCTTTCTTCAATTAAAAATTAATAACAACACGCAAAATATGCTCATAAAAACGATGATACAGAAAACAAAGAAATATAGTATGATAAATGTTTTATTAAATATTGAAAAATAATGGTTCATATGTAAATAAATATAAACATTATTATTTTAAAAATATTCAGGATTAAAAAATAATATTATGACATAATTGATATCATATTTTATTTTCACCCTTTTATAAAATAAAAAATATTTAAATGGATTTATTTCTTCAGTTTAGAGTTTAGACTTTGGAACAAGTCAGGATTTTACTTTCAACACCCTTTAAAAATAATTTTTAAATGAATTTATTTTTATTAAAGTTTACTTTTGAAATTCATGCATATCTTTTTCCGATCATTAGACTAAGCAATCTTATGAATTAATGATTACTTTAATTTTTTTAATCATATGAAAGTTTTGATGAGTTCAATAAAAAATGTCATAAAGACCAAAGAAAGTTTTAAGTTTTTTTTTATTCACAAAAAATTAGGTTCAATGCATACTTCTATATTCAAAGAGTGTTTATAGAGATATTTACAAATTATCCATCAATAAGATCTTTACATTAGTAGAATGATTTAAATTCACGACCTTGTGAATTATAAGTCAATTCTTTACTATAGACAAATAGATAACTCTCAAAAGTCAAGTATTTATAGAAATATTTATAAATTATTTATTAATTAGATTTATATTAATATAAAAATTTAATTGATTATTATCAACTTGATCAATTTATATTAATTGATTGCATCTAATTTTATGGACATACGAAAATACAATACACATGTGGCTTCAACCAAAAGTCATGAGTAGTGACAAATTGCATGACTGTCTCTATTTGCTTACACAAGGACCTTAATATTTAATTACTAAAATTTTATACTATTTATTATAACATCAAATAAATTATTGAATCGACCATGGCATCAATTTTGAATACAATCTCACCATTTTATGGTGTTGTTTTCTTATTTATTTTGTTTAGTTCCCTTGGTCTTTTTTTTTTTAAATATTTTTCCATTTAGAGAATTTTATTATTCGCCTTCCAAACTTGATTATAGAGAATATTTATTTAGTCTCATTAAAAAAAATTAACTAAATAAATATTTTCTTAATAGTATTTTTTTATTTTGGAAAAAAATCTTAGTTAGGTGGGTAAGAACAATTTGTTAGAACAATGCCTTGCATCCCCTAATTTATTTAATAAAATAACTTATCCCTTCATCCAATTAAACCATATAAATAATATTAATTTAGTTAACACGAAAATGACCATATTGGTTAAACAAATAATTAAGCTAAATGACATTACTCTAATCAAAATAAGAAAAACCTATATTATTATTATTATATAGCATTTTTTTGATTTCATAATTCTAATGATGTTGACAAATGCTGATATAGAAATTTTAAGGCAACATTTGGTACATAGGTTTAAATTTTGATGGCATGTGATTAGTAATAGGATTGAGACTGGGAGTAAGAATGATATATTAAAATTATGTTTAATATAAAATAATATTTGAAGGGAATAATTTTATTAATTTTATTTTATAATTAGTTATAAATTATGAAAAGATCATAGTATCTCTTTTCTTAAATCTTAAATTTTAGATCAGAATTTTTTGCTCAACCACAAAAGTTATGCTCCTCTACCGCTTCCTCAGCCACAATGTCCTCTACCGGGATTTCTTCTCCTTCTAAATTTTCTAACGACAAAAGTTTTAGATCCACACCGTCTCGCTCCCCAAAGAGGTCGCACACATCCGATGAGGAGTTGACACATAATATAATGTCAGATCGAACGAAATCGGATGAGATGACGCCTTTTGAAGCCAAGCAGGTAGTGAATCGATGCTCTGGATGCCGACCTCCACCGCCGCGAACCCCAGTTAGATTCAAGGCCGAAGGAAGGTTGGGTTGATTGGATTCAAATACCGATGTGGCGAGTTGTTCTATCCTGAGTATCGGTATTCCGATCGACACGACTATAGTTATGACTATAAATTAACAATGATTATATAAAAAAATATCATTTGATATTAATTATTAAATTACTAAAAAAGTACTTAATAAAATAAAGGAACTAAACTAAAATATTGTATAAATCTATATGATTAAATGTATTAGTACTTTTAAAAATTACTGATAAGTGGTTATTACAGTAAGTAATTAGTTTACTGGATCATATATTCATATTAATCTTAAGCAACCAATGATATTATAAGTTTATAACCCAAATGACATTTAATAAAAACAGAAAAAAATGTTCAATTTTAATATATATTTTAATAATATATTAGAGAGCGTTGAAATGTCAGCTACTCAGCGGCCCCGTTACATTGCGTAATACTTTGTATGAAAGGATTTATTATGATTTAATCAATTTTAAAAGTTTGAATCGAACCCAATTGACGTAGTAATAAGCCAGAGGAGAAAATGAACCATAAATAAATAATTAATTAATTTTTTTTAATATTTTGCTGCATTTGATCTGAATGAATATGATGCAAAGCTCGCTTTATGCCTCCATTCACATTGGTATAAGACACATTTTTCTAAATATTTTCTCAGAGGTTTACACGCATTCTAGTCGCTTTCACATGGCTTGTAGATTTGGGACCCTACAATCCGTGTTCTTTTTCTTCTTCTTCTTCTGGAGTCTCGAGCTTTAGCTTCAGCAACACAGAGCCATACTCTCAAAACAGAGTCCTATAAGGAAGAGATTTTGGTTTATGTACGATTTGAAAAAACGAATTCGGGGAGTTCGTTGAATTATTCAATGATTTGATAGGTATTTATTTGATGATTTGAAGTTTGATCACATCGCGTCTTTTGTCTAGTCAATTCGTTGTTGCTGTCATATGCTTCAATTCAGAATTTTTGAAGTCGATGCTTTCTGCTATCTGGATGCTTGGGCATTGCTGTGATTGGCTTGGATTATACGGATTGAAGTCGATTGGCTTTTCAGGGGAAATTTGAGCTCCCTTTATTGTTCTTGGTGATGATCGAGTTTTGATTCCACGGTGATCTGTTTTTTGTCTTGTGATCAGGGTTTCCGTCTGAAGCGAGTTCAGCGAAACTGAAACTTTTGGGTTTCTGTGAAATTTGATGTATAGCTTGTTGTGGGAGTTCAGACATTGGTTTCGGTTGGTAGAGTTTGGTACAAGCAACTTTCATCTTCATCTGGAGTTTTCAACTTAGGTCTATGCGTTTTAGCTTGAGGCCTAAATTTTGCACTGGGGTTTGATCTTTTGAAATTTTCAACTCTGGTATGTGAGAGTGACGTAAGAGTTTGCAGAAAGAACGCCATTGTTGATTATTGTTCTTGCTGACGATGTCGGTGGCGTCACCGTCTCCGGCGGCAGCCACCGCCCCACCTCCCCCAACACCAATTCCCTCCACCAATAGTAGTGCGCCGCCGCCCGCCACCACTCCGCCACCACAATCCTCTTCACTCACACCACCATGCAATTCCACTTCGCCGTCGCCTTCGCCACCTCCTCCATCCCCAACCCCTTCCACGCAGTCTCCACCTCCGGTGACTCCGTCAGCACCTCCTCCTGCTGTGCCATCGCCTCCACCAGTACAGTCACGACCACGGCCACCTCAGGCATCAACACCGCCTCCGTCTGTCACTCCACCTCCATTATCTCCTCCTCCTTCACAATCTGTTGCACCTGCGTCACAACCACCACCTCCGCCTAATGCTACTCCGCCTACTTCTCCTGTACTTTCCCCCCCACCACCACGACAATCACCGGCTCCACCGGTGAGTTCTCCTCCGCCTGCAAATTCATCCCCACCACCATCTAACCCATCTCCGGTGCCTTCGCCGCCTGTACCATCGGCAAATCCGCCAAGAAACTCCTCTCCACCTCCTACACCATCGTCAAACCCTCCGGAAAACTCACTTCCACCACCGACATCAAGCCCCCCGGGAAATTCATCTTCACCGTCATCATCTGTGTCACCACCGAATACTTCACCACCTCCGCCTGTGGCTGTGCCACCCCGAGGGTCATCTCCACCACCAGCATCAGCACCGCCTGTAAATTTACCTGCCCCTGCGGCACCTCGGACAAGTCCACCTAGTTCTCAACCAAGTCCACCTCCTTCAAATTCCACCCCAAACTCATCTCCGCCGCCCCCCATAATTCGAATGGCTCCACCTCCGTCCTCACTTTTGTCACCTCCAGCTTCTCAAAATTCCTCCCCACCATCAGAAAGTGGAACGGAAAGTTCAAACCCTAGGACAACGAGTGGCATCGATACTGGTGTTGTAGTGGCTATTGGTGTAGCAGGGGGAATTCTAGTGCTTACCTTGATTGGAATTCTTGCCTGGTGCATGATAAGGAGGCAAAAGAAACGGGGGCCTGAGAGTGGTAGTTATGTCATGCCATCCACTTCTGGTTCACTACCCGAGTCAGGTAAGCTTATAACTTTAAGATGATTATTTCTTTAATATGTTGTCTTAGTGACTCCTACCATCCCTTCTTTATCTTGTCCCTTTTGATTTAGTAGTTTGGTGCTTTGGAAATATAATATGCAAAGCACTCAATAGTTGTTGGGTTTATCACATGGATGAATTGTTCGGCAAATATCTAAAGTCTTTGCAGGCTTTAAACCATTAAACTGATTCAATTCTGTAACGTTGTCCAGATTCATCCTTTTTTAAGACACATTCTTCAGCTCCTCTTGTACAAAGCGGTTCTGGTAGTGACACTGTGTACACACCATCTGAGCCGGGTGGACTAGGCAACTCAAGGACATGGTTTACATACGAAGAACTAGTCAAAGCTACAAATGGTTTTGCGCCTCAAAATCTTTTGGGTGAGGGTGGATTTGGTTCTGTATATAAAGGATACCTACCAGATGGGAGAGAGATAGCAGTCAAACAGCTGAAAATTGATGGGGGTCAGGGCGAAAGAGAATTCAAAGCTGAAGTGGAGATTATTAGTCGCATTCATCATCGGCATTTGGTCTCTTTGGTGGGATACTGCATTTTAGATAGCAGAAGGCTGCTCGTCTATGATTATGTCCCCAACAAAACCCTCTATCATCATCTTCATGGTAACATTACTGATGAGTTGTAAACTCTGGCTTGTGATGCTGCGATTAACTTTGACATGTGTTAGTTGAATTTTGCAGGGGAAGGTGTGCCAGTGTTGAGCTGGGAAAAACGTGTGAAGATTGCTGCTGGTGCAGCTCGAGGAATTGCTTATCTCCATGAAGATTGTAAATTACCAAACCCTAATTTAATATTATTTTAGATTGGCCTTCATGCATGTATTCTTCTGAACTAATATGTAAATGCCATTAAAGTGTTTGAAAATCTCTGATTGCATTTATTAAATCAGATACTTTCCCATTAAAAATTTGGATGAATTATCAATTAAGCATTTGACTGTGGTTTCTACTATATATGTAGTGGTTAAGTTATATATATTAGAAAATATAATTGGAATTTGCAGTAAAGGATCTATAAAAGCTTCCTACAACGAATTTATGGGGAAAAGATAGTAATGTATCCTAGTCTTATACCCATTACCAGAAAAAAGAAATTTCTTTTATGAATAATTCTTTAATCTTCTCTATTCCTCTAATATGCTCATTGAAGCACAATATTAAGTTTATTATGCTTTCTTTCTGCTATGTAAAAAGAAAAGTGGGGCGGGCAACAGAATTGTGTATGGAACTCTCAAACCATTTAAACCTAACTGTACTTTGTTGTCCTGCATATCAACGAGAGCTAGCTACTTATGCTGTTGATTGTTATGCACGTTTCAGGCAATCCTCGGATCATTCACAGGGATATCAAGTCCTCAAACATTCTTTTAGATTACAACTTTGATGCTCAAGTTTGTTCTGCTCTTACTCTTTCAGAGTTTGATATTAGTAGTTTAGCTTCTATTTTGATCTTACTCTTCCTACTTTTCACGTTCCAGGTCTCAGATTTTGGGCTAGCCAAATTAACCCTTGATACAGTTTCACACATAAGCACTCGTGTCATGGGAACATTTGGGTGGGTAATCTTTGATTGGTCTACCATCTTCTCCTTCTGAGATTGATTTTAATTTTGAGAGAGGGAATGGGTCACTCATTTTTAACTATTGCACTGGTATTAGGTTTCTTCTTGTTTGATAAAGCTATATTAACTATGTCCATTTTTTTCCTTCTAAAGATATGTTGCACCAGAATATGCATCAAGTGGCAGATTGACTGAGAAATCTGATGTATTTTCTTTTGGGGTTGTACTTCTGGAGCTCATTACTGGACGGAAGCCTGTAGATGCATCTCAACCCTTGGGGGATGAGAGCCTAGTTGAATGGGTAAACATAGATGCCAGTCCTGTTATGATCTCTCTTTTACTGCTGCTGCTATTTTTTGCATCTTAGTTTTTGGAAGCAGTTAGTTTATACTTTTTGTGGTTTTGGCGTTTTTCTTTCTTTTCTGAATCTTCTTTTTATCGTAATCTGTTTTGCATAGGAGGATGTAAAAATGTTTACGATTTTGTGAACCTGTTATTAGAACCATAGCCGCACAGTTCTTCTGCCATATTTATCTAACTGATGGATTTGATTCCTGCGTGACGCATCATATATACACAGATCCAGGAATAAAGACCTCAAATAACTGTGGGCAACCCATGGGGGCAAAAGCAATTCTTATCTATGATTTTTTTCCTGCTCTCTGTTTAACTTTTTTGTTGACCCGTTATAAGAGGATATCCACCTTTAATTTCTGGCAGTGGATTTTGAACATTGTAGAACTTCATTTATTTGGTATTGTAAAACTTTTTACGTGATAAAACCTTAAAAGTATCTAAAAATCATATCAGAACACAAGGAGGCTCTAGCTCTGTAAGGAGCAAAGTTCCTCATGCGATCCCTTGTCATTCTGCCATGGGGACCAAAATCGTAAGGATAGCATATGTACCATTTTTTCTTGCTTCACATTGTCTTGTTCATCACTTGTCCATATGTCATTATCAGTGTGCTCTTAGTCATTATGTAGGATAAATTTTACTTGGTTGTTTTTAGAGCACAATGCTATCATGAGATCCATTTAACTCACCTCACCTAGTGATAAGGCTTTTGTTGTTGTTGTCGCCATTGTCATCTTTTACTTATGAGAAAAAAATCCGAATATGTATTTTTTGTGATGATCACATACTGAAATTGTTTGAGACGAACTTTTCCTGCATGTTTATCTTGTTTTCTCATCAAGAGTTTAATGTTTTGGTCTTAGCCTCTTAGGGTTAGTATAAATAGTTGGATCCATGTGCAACTGTACCTAAAGCATTAAGGGTGCATGATAATTGAACAAGATATTTAGTATATCGTTCTTCAACTTCAAACCTTAGGGAGAAAGAAGAGAAAGGAGGACAACCATTTTAAAACTTTGTTGGTATATGTTAGTTGTGGAAGGGGGGGAAATTGGAAGTGTGTTTAAGTAAATAAATTTTTCATGCACAAAAGTTGAAGAGCTGGATGTGATTATTGCAACTGGAAAGACTTGGATGAGTCAACATCTTTACCTTACCAGTGTTATAGCTCAGATTTTCCTGATTAAGGATGTCACCATATTTTTCAGGCTCGACCTCTGCTGAGTCATGCAATTGATAATGAGGAATTTGAAGGTTTAACAGACCCTAGGCTTGAAAAGAACTACGTTGAAAGTGAGATGTTTCGCATGGTTGAAATTTCTGCAACTTGTGTGCGACATTCGGCTACCAAGAGACCTCGAATGGGACAGGTAATAAATTTCATTGGTAGAAAATCTTTAAAACATGTCATTGACTATCAGCATAAAATGAAACAAAAATAAAATAAAGTAATGATTACATCACCGGATCATCTTTTTCCTCCCCCACTTTGGCTTAAAATCTTGAGTTTCTCAGGTTGTGAGAGCTTTTGAGACCATAATAAATTCAGATTTAAACAACGGGATGAGACCAGGGGAAAGTGAGGCATTTAACTCTGCACAGCAATCTGCAGAAATAAGAATGTTTCGAAGGATGGCATTTGGTAGCCAAGATTACAGCACAGACTTTTTTAGTCAGACAAGTTTGAACTCAACATAGAAGAAGGCTAATGTACATACTACAGAGTTTATTATTCATTTTGGACCAGCCTATCTTGTCAAGAAAAGCCAAGAGTAGAGCAGACCCCCAGCTGAGTTATGTTAGTTGCAGTTGCTCAGTCACATTTGCTTCCCTGGAACTGACTGCACCAGGTTCAAAACCTTGATTCTTGTAATATTCCATTTATTACCCCCATAGCATTAGCTGCCCTTTTTTGGCATTCTTTTTTTTTTCTGTAATTAAAAAAAAAATCTGTGCAAGGGTTTCCTGACACTCATGATAAGCTAATATAAATATATATTTATATTTATATATAATTTGATTCTTTCACATAAAACAAATGTGTTGCTCTTGGATATCTTCTACATACTCTGAGGTTTTATATGAGAAGTGAGTACCGAGATACATTTATTTGGTCTGATATTCATGATACTACATTTTGGAAGAAGGGAGATGGGTTTTGCGGGAACGTTGGGATTGTATGCACTACAAGCAACCAACAACTCATATATATGTATGTATATGTATGTAAACGTGTGTGCACAGACGGAAATGTTGGTGCAAATCGGAACCTTACCCAGATCCTCGAGAGTCAGAATGATTAAACCCAATTTAGGAAAAATTCGTACGTGACAAGTCTATAATCATGCCACTGTTTTTTAAGTACTTCCAGTCTTTACTATAAGAATTAGTTGATTAATTTAGATATATTAAAAAAGTTAAATAAATAAATTAATTATAATTAATATAATAGATAGTTGATTAATTTAGACAGATTAAAAAGTATATAATATGAATTTGTTTTGAGTGTTTAAATTTGGTCACAATTAATTAATTTATCTAATTTTTTTAATTTATCTAAATTAATTAACTAACTTTTATATTAAGGATATGGTTAATAAGTTTTTAGACAGTTTGGGAAGCAGATTGTGTAACCTTTAATCATGGATGAGTATATGAACATGAAGCAGGCTACACTAAAAAGTATATTGATTTGCTTGCGTCTCTACCCTGTTATTCCCTAATCTTCATCTATAATTGGATTCTGATTGTTTGGTGTCTTATTCTTCTTCTTGATTTGAATCATTGACCTTACTTAAATGGAATCACATCCTTTTCACTTAATCCAAACATCATTGATTGTTTGGCAGAAAAATCTATAAAATTTTTCTATTTAAAAATTTTATTAGTTAGAATGACATAATATATTTATATACACAAAAAGTATCAATATTTTAAATGATTTTATATATAAAAAATATCAGTACATAAATTTAAGTCTTTTTAATCAATACAATTTTTAAACCGAAATTTCTTTATCAATTTTTTCCTGTTTAGAAAAGGTCATGTCTTATGATATTTAACTTGGATGCCGTACTTCATTTGGCTCTAAGCATTAAATATTGATTGATGTGAATGTCCTGCTTAGTTTAGTTGAGAACATGAATTTTGATTGATGCAGATGGTTCTTTTGAAGTTGTCTTGGGTTGATTTCTCAATTATTGATTTTAATTTTGGAATTAGGATTTTCAATGAGCACCTTTATTTTCCATAAATTTGGATATTAATTAGTTAACCATATCTCTCATGTCTTCTCAAGGAAAGCAATTGAGCCACTGAAGTTTGTACAGTTCTACATTTGGAGGAAACATCACCGACTAATAATGGCAACGTGAATTTTTCTTATTCGAATTATGTAGCTATCCATTACAATGTAAATATTGTATTTCAATGGAGTTAAAATATTTCGGCCAAAAGAAAATAGGGTCAAAATATAAAATTCATATGAAGTTGTTTTATTTGCAATTTATATAAATAGGCAGCTCATTTTTATTGGCTACAGCTTTCACTAAATGATGGTCCTTTTAGAATGGATGATTATTAGAGTAAATTTAATTTGATGGTTCAAATTTAACAACTTATTGTTGGAATATGGATTTGAGGAATACAAGGATTATCTAATTTTAATTTTATCCTAAGAGGTTAAGATAATTTGGATTGAGGATAGAGCTCTATCCAGTTGGATTAAGGTTTAGTTAAAAGTTTTGAACGAGTCTAGTGAATCGGTTTTTTTATTTTTTTCCTCTCATATATTGAGCCCAAAAACGATTTTATTTTGTTAAAAAAATAATACCCCATCAACTTTGTGCTTTAATAATTTTGCTTTTCTGACCCATTATCCGTGGGCTCAACTGGCGAAAGGATGAGACATGTGACTATTTAGAGCATGTTCGATCCCTAGGGAATATTACTTTGTTGTGGTTCCAGTCGTAGAACTTGGGGAGGCATCCTAACTCCTGGGTGCCTAGGTTTATTCCTGAGGGTAATAGACAGCTCGCCTGTAATGTATCGGTTACGCAGCAGTACAATATAATTCAGTAAGTTACTCAATCAACATAAACGTTAAATCACAGAAACTTCTCAATAACATATGATTCAAAATTACTCTGGTAGAAAACACGGGTTATACACTGAAAGAAGAAATGAAAGAAGACTATAAGAGACAAATAACAGAAGGCATCAGAGAGAAGAAGTTTTTTTCTAACAAATCTCGCTCCCCTTTTCCGTTCCTCTCTTCTCCTTCTTATGCTTCTCCATATCCTGGATTTTCCATGTGGTCCTGCGCAAACGGTTACTCCTACGTGTCCTTCCAGCCACTTCCTCCAGACTCTTCTTCTCTTTAATTGTATCTGCTGTATTGTGGCTGTGTTCATTTGGGTTTGGTGTATTATGGGCCGTATTATCCCTATTACCCAGCCCATTCATAACAATTCCTTCCCCATCAAGATTGACCTTGTCCCCAAGGTCAAAGTCTGGGTATTGCAGCAGAAAGGTGTCTAAATTTTCCCAGGAAGCTGTAACATTGTCATCCCAGTGGACCAGAACCTGTGTGACCCAAGTATCTCTAATCTTCACCTGTCTATAGTCTGAGACAACTTGAGGCAATACCATCGGCCCTTCTGCATCAGTGTTAGGAGGGAATGGTTGATACTGAGTTAAATGATCCCCAAAACAACGTTTCAGCAAGGATACATGAAAAACTGGATGAATTTTAGCTTCAATAGGTAATTGTAGCTTATAAGCAACTGCTCCTATTTTCTCCAGTATTAAAAATGGTCCATAATACTTTAAAGCAAGTTTTTGATGCCTATAATTCTTCAAGGAATGTTGTCTGTATGGCTGCAGCTTAACAAACACATACTCCCCTACACAGAATTCAATTTCAGTTCGCTTCCTGTCAGCAAAAAACTTCATACGCTGCTGAGATTTAAGCAAATTAGCCTTAAGAGTAATTATCAAAGCATCCCTAGCTGCAAGCTGTGCTGTCACTTGCAACGGAGCATCCATAGATAGATCAACCCTAAGCAAAAGTGGAGGATCCCTACCAAACAGAATATGAAAAGGGGTCATACCAGTAGCAGTATGAAAGGATGTGTTGTAGCAATATTGAGCCCATGGTAAATACTGCACCCACAACCTAGGTTGATGATGAACAAAGCACCGTAAATACATTTCCAAGCAACGATTCAGAGCCTCCGATTGACCATCACTTTGTGGATGATAAGCTGAACTCATACAAAGAGAGGTACCTTGTAATTTAAAAAGGTGCTTCCAAAAATTACTGGTAAAAACCTTGTCTCTATCTGAAACAATGGTTCTTGGAATTCCATGCATACTGACAATATATTTGACAAATGCATCAGCCACAGCTTCCGCAGAAAAATTAGTTTTAAGGGGTAAAAAATGAGCAAATTTAGATAAACGGTCCACCACTACAAAGATCACAGTAAACCCTTTGGACAAAGGTAGGCCCGTTATAAAATCCATAGCAATATCTTCCCAAACTTTTGATGGAATTGGTAATGGTTGCAATAAACCATATGGAGGTGCTTGTCTAGTTTTAGCTTGTTGGCAAACTTGACATTGCTGAATAAATCTCTTAATATCAGCACGCATCCCTTTCCACCAAAATTCTGCAGCAATTCTGGCATGAGTACGTACAATTCCAGAATGACCCCCAATCTTGGAAGCATGAAATGCAGTAAGAAGCTGTACAATGAGCCCCTTATCTTCATGTGGTATAACCATACCCTGTTTATAGAATAATCTACCATTGATGATTTTATAAAAAGGGTAACTAGTTGGAGTGGCCCGCACTTGATGCCGAAGCTCTGTTAACTCAGAAGAGTGAGCAATTGCAGTCTGAATCTGTTGAAATAAGTCATTAGTAGCACAAGAAATAGCCATAAAAGAACGAGATAATGCATCAGCAGCTATGTTAGTCTTCCCTGTTTTGTACTCAATTTTATAATCATACCCAAGTAATTTAGGTAGAAATGCCTCTTGTTCAGGAGTCTGAATAACCTGATTGGATAAATGCCGTAGACTCTGCTGATCAGTTTTAATAACAAAAGGATGACCTACCAAATAATGCCGGAACTTAGCAACAGCCTCAGTTAATGCATACAATTCCCGGACATAAGCTGACTTGGCTTTCATCCTAGCAGATAATTTCTTTGAAAAATAAGCAATAGGATGGTTGTTTTGACTCAGTACTGCCCCGATTCCTGAACCAGAAGCATCAACCTCAATGATGAAAGGTAAAGTAAAATCAGGCAAAGATAGTACTGGCGCAGAAATTAGAGCCTGTTTCAAATTTTGAAAAGCAGCCTGTGCATCCGCAGACCAAATAAAAGCATCCTTCTGCAATAAGTCAGTTAATGGAGCAGCAATAGTCGCATATTGTCGGATAAAACGACGATAATACCCTGTTAACCCCAAAAAACCTCTAAGTTGTGATACAGAATTAGGTATTGGCCACTGTTGAATAGCAGATACTTTGACAGGATTCATCTCCACACCAGCGACTGTAACCACATGACCCAAATATTCAATTCTGTCACAAGCAAATGAACATTTAGAAAGTTTGGCAAAAAGTTGATTCTGAACCAAACACTCTAAAATTTGCTGCAGATGAGACAAATGCAGAGTCCAATCCATGCTATAGACAAGAATATCATCAAAGAAAACAAGCACAAACCGACGTAGGAAAGGCCGAAAAATGTCATTCATCAAGGACTGGAAAGTAGCAGGAGCATTAGAAAGCCCAAATGGCATCACCAACCATTCATATAACCCATGGTGAGTTCTAAAAGCAGTCTTGTGGCGGTCTTCTTCTTTTAACAAAATCTGATGGTAGCCGGAGCGAAGATCCAATTTAGAAAAAAATCGGGCACCCTTTAGTTCATCTAATAGCTCATCCACTGTAGGCATAGGGTATGAATCCTTAATAGTAACAGCATTCAGAGCACGGTAATCAGTGCAAAATCGCCATGTCCCATCTTTCTTCCTGACTAACAAAACAGGAGCAGAGAAGGAACTAGTACTTGGCTGAATAATACCTTGTTCCAGCATCTCAGTAACCATCTGCTCAATAATTGCCTTCTGACTGAAGGGATAACGATAAGGTCTAACTTTAACTGCTTGAATACCTTCCTTCAACATAATAGCATGGTCATGAGTACGACATGGTGGTAATCCTTGAGGTGTAGTGAAAACAACTTCAAATTGTTGCAATAGCTGCCTCAGGTCTCCAGGTATTGTGTCTGGAAAAGATACCCGAACATCATCAGTAGTTGGTAAACAAACTAAGGAATAAAACTCTAAAGCTGCATTAGTATCCTGAATTCTCCTCAGGTGATGGTATTGTAATGAGGTTGGACTAGAAGACTGATTGCCCTTCAAGGTGATAAAGGTATTATTCAAATAAAACTTAATGGATGCACAACTATAATCCGCGATATGGGCGCCCAATGTTGCAAGCCATGATGAACCCATGATTAAATCCGACCCAGCAATTGGTAAAACATAAGCAGTTAACATAATATTGTGGCCCTGTATATTAATAATGAAATCCTTGACAACTCCTTCCCCACGCATGTATTCCCCATTCCCCACCATTACTCGATCTGTAGCTGGTGACAAAGGCAGTTTAAGGTGTGAAACAATGCGCGGATGAATGAAATTATCTGAACTACCGCCGTCCAACAAAATTTGTACTGTAGTTCCATTAATCGATCCCGAAAACCGAATAGTGGAACGGTGGGAAGAACCATGAAAAGCATGAAAAGATACATGAGGTACCGAGTCGTCCTCGCTCTTCAGTTCTGTAGCAGTTGTATCCTCAGTACACGGCAACACTGTATCGGTTGTAGTATCTTCGTCATCCACCTGAATCAACAAATATTGACGATTCGGGCACTTATGATTCCATGTAAACTTCTCATCACAATTGTAACAGAGACCTTTCTCCCTTCGCAATTGCATCTCAGCGGCCGATAACTTCTTAATCGGCATCGACGGTTTCAGCGAAGGTTTAGGTAACAATCCTAGTGTCGATGGAACGGGCGATACTGGAGCAGACGCTATCACACTAGAAGATGGTCTGGGCGGAAAAGAGCGACTGGTGTTAGAATGAAAAATGGGCTTGGTGGGTGGACCACGCAACGTGGATCGTTCATCAAATAATCGGGCTAAGGATGCGGCCTTAGATAGCGTAAATGGTTCCTGGGCTAATACTTCAGTCAACAAGTCTGGTTTCAGCCCACTCAAAAAACAATCACGTAAAGCCTCTTCCGATAAACCGTCGACACTGTTAGCCGTTGCCATGAAGAGCGTGTGATAATCCGCCGCTGAACCCGTCTGTGACAGCTTAAAGAGTTTAATCCGAGGGTTATCAAACTGGGAAGGACCAAATTGCTTTTCAATGGCCAAAGCCAACGATCGCCATGACGGAATCTGGTGTGTCTTCTGCAATAATTGAAACCAAGGAACAACAGAGCCATCAAAATGAACCGAAGCCACTGTAAGCCGTTGAGCGTCCGGAATTTGATAAAAAGCAAAATACTGTTCTGCTCTGAATAACCAGCTCATAGCATCGGAGCCATCAAAACGAGGTAAATCGAGCTTAATCTGACGGCCATTCATCAGGAAACCAGTATTAGAACCAGATGAAATCACTGGCGTCCCTGAAGATCCTGACATATTCCCCTGATGTTGCGTCCAAGAATCAAAACCGCGAACCATGGTATCTACTGAACGAGATAACGAAGCCAAAGAATGTTCGAAACCTTCCAGCTTGGTAGTATTCGCCGATAACAATGTCTCAAACTCAGTCAGTTTGCTAGACTGTACGCGTTCCGATGTTGCCAATGCCTCCGCCATACTACGAATTTCCGCGTTCATAGTCTGCAATCGCGTGTTTTCAGCCATAGTACAAAATGAGGAGAATGAAAGCACCAATGTAATGTATCGGTTACGCAGCAGTACAATATAATTCAGTAAGTTACTCAATCAACATAAACGTTAAATCACAGAAACTTCTCAATAACATATGATTCAAAATTACTCTGGTAGAAAACACGGGTTATACACTGAAAGAAGAAATGAAAGAAGACTATAAGAGACAAATAACAGAAGGCATCAGAGAGAAGAAGTTTTTTTCTAACAAATCTCGCTCCCCTTTTCCGTTCCTCTCTTCTCCTTCTTATGCTTCTCCATATCCTGGATTTTCCATGTGGTCCTGCGCAAACGGTTACTCCTACGTGTCCTTCCAGCCACTTCCTCCAGACTCTTCTTCTCTTTAATTGTATCTGCTGTATTGTGGCTGTGTTCATTTGGGTTTGGTGTATTATGGGCCGTATTATCCCTATTACCCAGCCCATTCATAACATCGCCCTACCCGACATTGGTATCGCTTAGAAGAAAGGGAAACTCCGCCTTACCCTTAGATCGTAGGTGAGCTCAACCCCTTTCCAAAAAAATTTATACCAAAAAATAAAATAAAATAATTGCTTTTATGAATTATGTGATTTGTGTATGAATATTCTATTTTTTTAACTATTATTCTTTTCAGGGTTATATATGATTATTTTAATAATGATCAGGTTGACTCTAATTTAATGACAGTTAAACATCTTATTCTTAGATATTAGTTCAATCTGATCTGATTTTTAACATCTTCATATAGATTCAATATCATTTCATAAAAATTGAGGCTTAACGCAGTTGGCACTTAGTTGAATTCTTTAAACATATAGTCAAATGTTTGATCTCTTTGTATGGAGAGTATATCATGGCTAACACTAAAGTACTTCCAAAAAGTTTACAGTACAAAGGGATTGGTCATTGCTTCCAATACTGTATACCTAATTTTACCTGGAAAAATATCATTTCATAAAAGTATAAATTAATGCATGTCATTAGAATTTGATGTAAATGTTAAAACTGCTTAAGAGAGAAAAGGTGGCAAGCGTAGCATATCATCCACGAAACTAAAAATTGATGGAGTGATGCGAGCACCTTACTTGGGTCACAAGCCACAGTTTTCGCTCCGTACGCCACCACCCTTAATCATTCACCTTTCAATCATTCATTCATTCATATTACTTTGCTTTTCCTCATTCACTCACCGATTGCTTCTTCCCCTCCCTCGTCTCCTCTCAAGACAAGGAACCTCCATTTGTGGATTCTTTATACTCTCTCTTCATCCATGGCTTCTTCTTCCTCTGAATCCCCGCCTCCTCGCAGTATCGGCCATGGAGGATCTGAACACGATCGCTGCTGATTGCGTCGTCATCTGCTGCTGCTGTCAGTGCCTGATCTTGCAGATCCTGATCTTCGCTCTGCTCAGGCTTCCCTCCAAATTGGCCAAGAAAACCAGAGAATTCGCTAAGAGAGAGCTTAGTCGGAGGAGGAGAAGGAAGAGATCAGGGGAGATCGGTGCGTATATTGAAGAGATTGTGAGGATTAACGAGGAAGAGTACTGTGTTAGGGTTGGAGCAGAGAGGGAAAGTGGTTTTGGAGACGACGATGAAGTTGCAGCGCGTAATCGTAGCTGTGAGACTTGTATAGAGGAAGTAGAGAAGGTGATGATGGAGTTATACGAGAAGGGAGAATTTGGGTTTGGGAGCTTCTGGGGTAGAGGAAGGGAACGGGAAGAGTCTTCTGGCTGTTCTGCTCCCGCCACTAATGTGAGTTCTCTGAATCAAGTTGAGGATGAAGAAGAAGAAGGCGGAGATGATCACTTTGTAAAATACCAAATAATTCAAATGGTAGGTTCACTTGCCAAAACATGAATGATTTCTTTTCCCTTTTGTCTTTCTTATTCTTTCTGGTTAAATTCTCCATCAGTTTGGGTTTGGCTCCTTATAATCATCTGGATTTTTTTAACCTCAACATTACATGAAATTTAATTTGAAAAAAGTCTGATTTATTATAGATATAAGGGATGAATATACTTATAAGATCTACTGTATCATGTAAATTAAGAAAGTTAGAGTTTGATTAATTAGTTAGGAAGTTTTATGCTCTCTCCACTCCTATATATAAGTTACAACTAATTACATATATTAAATATTAGTTAAAATTAGTTAAAAATAATAATATATAAAAAGATATAATTTTTTTTTAAATATACCTATATGGGGAGAGTGAAAGAGAATGAGTATTAAAGAAAGGGCATTGAAAACAAACAATGATGCATATTTTCTTTCACCTATATCCTTTATTATATTTAACATAGGTAAAATTAGAAAAATATCACTAATTACTCTATAAGTTATTTATATTTAGAAATAAACTTTTTTTCTACAAGTAACTTAAATATAAGAACAAAATGGTACCCGACTAATCCAATATCAAATAATATAACTTATATATAGGATTGGAGGGCATAATTTGTTAATGATATTAAATAAAAAATTAAAGGTTTAAATAAAATATGTTACATATAAAATATGCGGGAGACCCTAGAGATTAAATGGAGTGCCATCACATACACACCCCTATTTAATAATACATGGTAAGAACTCAAAGCTTCTTCTCTCTCTCTCATACACACATATATTTATATGATTTGATCAGTATTATCGAACCCAATTGATAGTAGCTCTTCTAAAGGTATTTTTATATTCACACATATTCGAATTCAAGACAGTATATTTAAGTGATTAAATTTTTTTTCACTTGGACAACTTTTATTAGAAGAAATATTGGAGTGTCAATTTAGCTAAAAATGACTTTGGATGAGATTCCTCGTCAAATAAAGAAAAGTTCAAATAAAACAAAAGATGGTTCAATCCATACCCCCATCACATGCAAACAACCACCCCTAATAATTAGTAATATGGGCATATGGGGTATGGACATTGGAAAATGACTTGGGAAAGAAAAATCCAAATAAAACAAAATAAAAATCGAAATTTGCAGTGTTGCCCGACAAAACCAATAAGTTAATGCCAACTCTCTTAAAACCAAAGCCTTCAATCTAATCCAATCCACCAAACTCACAAATCATCAAAAAAATCACATATAAGATTAACCGTAAGTTTGTTAAGATATAGGAGTTTATGGAAGTAGAAGTAAAAATAAAATTAAGTTAAAAATATATTTTAAAAGTTTGTTTGATAGGTTAAAAATGAGTATAGACTTTATTGATATTCTTTTTTATAACTTTAGGTAAAATAATTTAAAATATTTTTTTAATAACTTGAGAGGTTAAAGTTATTAAAGAATTTTATAACTTGGGATTAAATAGTCTAAAATATTTAACTTTCACTTCTCCCTTCTCATTTTTCAGTTTTTTTATAAAATTGAAATAACTCAAAATGTTAGAAGTGAAAATGACTTCCATTCTACCAAGTAAGAGAAGTTGGTGATTCCACTACTATTTCCACTTTCATACTACCAAACGTGCCTTTAGTCAATGAATGAATTAACTCATAATCAAATTAACTGCCTTTCAAATAATTAAACATTAATTAATTACCCTATCCAAAACTAATTGAGTCAAGTCAACTCAATTAACATCAAAACAAATTTGACTCAGTTAACCTAATTATTAACAAAGACCAAACTAATTCCACGTCACCAACATCACACTAATCAATTTACCCTCTCACCTAAATTCTCGTAGCTATATATTGCACGTAATATGTCTCTCTAATTCATCCTCAAAATAATTCTCAACCTATTTAGTTTATATTTGCAATATAAAAAAGAAGAAATTTGACATATATATATATATATATATATATATATATTCATTGACTTAGTTCATATATACAATCTGGAAGATAAAATTTTCTGATTGTGAAGGAGGACGCCAAATTTGACGTAAAAAAATCCAGCAACTTGCAGCCTCACAATATCATTCACAGAAGAAAACCCTACGTTTCAGAGAAGACGAAGAGAGAAAGAGAGAGAAATTTTTTCGCTGTAATATTAACGACGTTGCAGAATAACCATGACGAGGCTGCCAACCGACCAGGTGGAGCAGCTGAGAGAGATATTCAGCCACTTCGACATGGACGCCGATGGCAGCATCACCCTCCTCGAGCTCGCCGCCCTCCTACGCTCCCTCGGGATCAAGCCGGCCGACGGCGACCAGCTCCACACGCTCCTGTCCCACATGGACGAGAACGGTAACGGCTATATCGAGTTTGATGAGCTGGCCAAGGCCATCCTCCCGGACTTGCAGGGCGAGGAGATCCTAATGAACCAGGAGCAGCTGCTCGAGGTTTTCCGGTCCTTCGACCGCGACGGTAATGGCTACATCACGGCAGCCGAGCTCGCCGGCTCCATGGCCAAGATGGGCCACCCCTTGACGTACCAAGAGCTTGCCGACCTGATGAACGAGGCCGACACCAATGGCGACGGCGCCATCAGCTTCAACGAGTTCACAAACATCATGGGCAGATCTGCCTCTGATTTTCTCGGCCTCAAGGTTGCCTAGCAGCTTCATTAATTCTCATTATTAAGGGTTTGATTAACTTCTTTGTATATCTTCTTCTTCTTCTTCTTCTTTCTATGTTTAGGATCAAAGATGTAAGAATCTCTTAAAGGTGTAAAAAATGCATATTAGTCAATTAATTATGAATGCAATTGAAACCCTTTAAATTTCTCACCTTCTTGAAGAACATGACTTTGTATATACATGAAGGAACTATTTATTATTTGATGATCTCTTTTATTAATATGAAGATTACGTATATTAACATGAATTCAGCTGCTGCTGGTAAACTATATTGTTTATCAGGTATTGAGGGAAGAAATGAATCTGACAATTTCTGCATAACATTATTTATATATTTATATTTCCTCCACAATAGGGTTTAATTTGTTTCCTACTCCTTCCTCTTTCAGTATATGATCTAGTCAATAATAACATGATAAAAGATTATTCATTATTGAGATTAATGCAACTTGTAGATTATTATATGTAACTCTTGGCAGAAGAAATGAACCTGACTTTTCTGTATTTAACATTTTAACATGTACATACATATACATGTGTATATATATATATTCCCTCACTGGGTATATTGAAAATTTGTCTTTATCACGTAATGCATTCATGAATTACTACCATCATTGTTTATATTTTATCAACTTTACCTTACATACATAAACCAGTTCTTACCAAATACAAATCATTGCCCATATTTTATCTTATGTGATCCTTTTGTTATCTGTCACTTATGCTCTCTCTCTAAGAGTTAAGATGCAGAGAAATAAGGGAAGGAATGATGAAAAGAAATGAAATATAATAAGACTTGAAATGCCCCAGAAACTGGGGAACTCTGTTCTATTCTCTATAAATAGAGGATAAAGCAACTCTCTACCCAATCCTACCAAAGAAAAACACTCTTGCTTCTCTGTACACTAATATCTTCTATGACCAAAGGTTAATAATAAAAGAACCACTATGCAGCGTCAAATGGCCAAAATGGCCCAAAGAACAAATATACAGAGATTTATTCTTCTTTTGAACTTCACAGCCAAATGGTGGTTCCAAGCACCATCTTCATGGGAAGCAAACATGCTATTTTACGGCCGAGAGGAGCCGATAAACAACTCTGAGATGATGGGCCAACAAGATAGATATTCCAGGCTGATATGCACAAGCTAGCTACAACCTTTTAAGAATCAAACAAGAAACCTCAAAATAGATCATCTATGTTTAGAAGTTCTGGTTTTATGGTGGTTAGCCTTCTTAGCTTCTAAGCGTGCTGTTGAACCGACGGTTACTCGCCCCAATGATCTCTGTCTCAGTAAGGCGCAATATTCTGGATCATTCGCCTTCCCCTCATACCTTAACCATTGTATCACTTCATGGTACATGGGAAAGAACCTCATCTGAAGTGCTGAGTAAGAGAAGTAAGGTATTAAGGTTGAGATCACCACAAAGAAAGTCACAAGCCAGAACATGGGAGATGGGGCCAGCGTTTCAATGAAGACATAGTAGGCATTCTTGGAAAACCCCGGCGGCATTGCTCCATATATCAGGAGGAAAAGATACCAGAAAGCAATGGTGCCCCAGATGAACATATGTTGAATCATGGTGAAGTAACTTATGCCAAGTGCCATCTGCAAGTTTACAACCCATACAATGCAGGTATACATGGTTACTCCGAGTATATCCCTGCCGGCTGTTCTTCCCTCCTTATCAAAGGCCTGAAGCTCCATCGCCTTTGTGCAGAAGAAGAAAATTATGATTGCACTTATGAATCCATTCAGCATCCAGCTAAGAATTCGGCGCCAGCTAAAGAGGACATTCTGCACTCCTTGTTGATATAACTGAGGAAACTGCACATTGAATAGAACTAATAAGCAAGAGATCATAGTAGAAACAATAACCAGGAATCACATACAAAGTAAACCAACGCTTATAATATCTAACTTCAGATACCAAGGTAGTCAAAGGTGGTGCCTCAGAAGGCGCTCAGGCGAGGCACGGTACGGGCCCATTGCCACACACAGATGGAGAGAAGACATAAGTGGTGGCTGTGTTTTAAGCAATATGCTACCCATTTTATAATATTGTCATATGTCAACCAAAATCCTTGTCTAGTTTCACGCTTTGAGATAAATATTGAACATTTAATTTAATGTCAGCTGGAAGTTGCAAAACATAACTATGATTGCTAAACATAAGATATTAATTCAAGAAAAAGAATGTGCCAGTATGTCCAAGTTGAGCACCGAGTAAGAGATATGTTAGTAATTTATCATAATGTGGATTTAAAATCCTCTAGAAAATACTGAGTACCCCGCCAAATCATAATGTGGCGCAGATATCATGTCATCATAAGAGTTGATGTGAATATAATGTTTCCTTATTGGGATTTTGTGTGTGGGTTTCATCTGATCTATAATTAGCCAGCATACTGGCTCCTGAGATTCTTCATTACAAACATAAACACATACTATAAGTAGGTTTACCTTAAGACAGTACCGGGCAGAAACATCCTGGTCAAATACGCCAAGAGCAATAACAGGAAGAGATGAGAAGAAGACATTATAGAGAGACAAAAACCAGTCATTGTACGCAGGTGTTCCAGAGAACGATGCATACACTTCATACAAGAAGAGGGTGAATCCAAAAGTAACATTCTTGTAGAAAAAATAGCATATCTGCCAGAAGAAGAATGGCTTAGTCAATATATAATCAACAAAGAAAGATCTGTTATCTACTAAAACTATAAAGTTACGATGCAGGTATAAGAATAGCAATACCATTGATGAGATCCTCCGGTAACACCAATGTCCATGCACGAGGAGTAACCGTTCCAAGTACCTGAACTGGGCAATTGCAATATCGCTAGACATAACAGCCTGGGCATGGATTAAAAGAAGAGGAGAAAGAAGGACAAAACAAAAGCTATAAGACAACAGAACATGGAAGAAAAAATCAATACGATGAAACATGTAAAATTTTGTAGTTCCCTGAATTCCTTAAAACAGCAAAAAATAAATGGAATGAAATGAAACGTCACAAATTTATGATTACCTGCATTCCTTCAACACCGCTAATTCCAATCCCTATATCTGCTTCTTGAAGCATTCCCACATCATTGGCTCCATCACCGATGGCTAGTGTCGTTTTGCCAGTTCCAGATTTAACAAGTCTGGTAACCTTTAAGAGAGGAACCGATCAAAATTATTTCATATAGCTATCAAGAATTATCCAAAAGAGGGTAATAATTACAGAATAGATGAAAACATACTAGTGCTTTCTGCTTTGGTGATGACCGACAGCAGATAACTGACGCGCAATTAAGTGCAAGCTCCAGAAATATGTTCTTCATGTCATCGTCAAGAGCATATGTAAGTGATTTTCCATCGATGATCAGAGCAAATGCTTGCTGAGAAGTCCCTCTGGAAACAGCAAGTTGTGCAGTAGCTTCAGATATCTGACATCGGATATTCTCCCTAGATTCCTGACCAATAAAGCATAAAGACATCAGGACTCTAAATATTATTCTCAGCAATTTCTCTTCAGCACCAATGAACTCCTTTGCCAAGCCCCAAAAAAGAGACAAATTTGAATTGGGAGAAAAGAAAAGGAAAGAGAACAGCGTAGATTATATTGCAGCATGCAGGTGAAGCATGGTAAGCACTGAGCAGCATCTAACTCAAGGTATACAGCCATGCACGGTCTTCCTAACTTCCTTGCATATTAAAAATATTGATAAAGGAAGGCTAGGCAACTGGAGTTATTGAAATTCTTATGTCTCTTTGTCAAGTTTTTTATTGACAAAAACTGGAAAGGAAGAATCAATGTTATATTATAAGTTCAATTTTCTAGCAATTAATTTAACACATGTTCAGCTCACATGCCAGCTCCTTGTGATTGGATCTAATTAGGATCTTGCAATATTCAAGACTAAAGAGAACCACTTTGTTTAGAATGCTTGCTGAAAATACATAATACTCAACATGAAACTACATTCCTGTAGACATAATTAGATGAAGGGCTAAACTTTATATTACCTTGGCAATAGTAATCTTGTCTCCAGCCTTTTCTAATGCTTGAATATCTGGAGAATCCAGATGAATTATAATCTGCTTCATTCCTTGTCTAAGCAAACTACAAGCATAACTGAAAATGCATGCTTCTGTCAGATATCTCAAAAAGTAACTCTCATGGTGAAGCCAACGTGAAAAAGTTATAATTTCAATTTATTACCCAATATTGATGGCAGTCTCCATTTTATCCCCAGTCAGAACCCAAATCTTGATTCCTGCCTGAGCAAGTTTGTCAATGCAATCAGGAACCTAAAAAATATGAGAAACATCACTAAGCCCTGTTCCGATCCATTAATCTACATCAATTTAAAACAGAAAGCACTACTTTTAACCCACCCCATTTTGGAGTTTGTCCTCTACTGCAGTGGCACCAAGAAGGATTAGGTTCCTCTCAATCTTATCTGATACTTCATCAATCAGTGTATCCCGATCTGCATGAACTGAATTCTTGGCCAGAGAAAATTTTTCATCGAAGTCCCTGTATGCTTCTTCATCAAGTTCACGATAGGCCAATATCAAGGTCCTTAGACCTGCATCAGCATACTCTTGCACATGTTCAAGGGTTTTCTCTTCAAACTCCCGCCCATTCTTGGCCAGCCTTTCAAACATGACACTTCATGGAAATATAGAGCAGGTCAACATGGCGAAAAGTAAAGGTAAGGATTTTAAATTAAAATCATCAAAGGCTAGAGGCCATTTATCACAAACCTGTCAGCACCCTTACAGAATAGAAAAATTTTGCCTTCTTCATCTTTCACTATCACTGACATTCGCTTCCTCAAGCTGTTGAATTCTAAAACATTGAGAAGCTTATACAACCTGCAAAAGTAAAACTTTCTTGCTAAGCATTGGTTGACACGAATACATTAAATCCCCACATACACTATCAGCAATCAATAATCTAATCAGGCTTGTAGCGTTTCAGAAGTCACTAGATAAGCATTAGTAGACATGAAGGACGCATGTCCTCAATCAAAAACAACAGCAAAAAAAAGTGACTTCACAACACCTTCTAGATATTACAGAATGACATGAAACCATCAAGTAAACTTCAAAGTTAAAACACTAGGATCCACTGGTGTTAGCAAAGGCAAAACCCACCCATTCTATGAGTATCCGCTGCCAGAATCTACTTAATCAGATAATCAGAGCAGAAAGGAAACAAATGTCAATATTAAACTCAACATGCCCACACAGATAGTGATTAGATGAGTAGCAGAAAACTCAACATGCCCACACAGATAGTGATTAGATGAGTAGCAGAACGGATGTGGCTATGCCATGCTGTTCTTGTTGCAAATTTGTGAGGATATAAATAAAAAGCAGCAATCAACATCCCTCGTTACCGAAGAAACAAGCAAATAAAAGAACTGACCTTTCGACCTTTTTGCCAGAAACAGGATCCAACTCATACATTGATAAACTTGTCTGAGTTCTTTTGTAGAATTCAAAGCCAAGTTCTCTTGCTGCAATCACAAAGGCTGCTTCATCTGGGGACTCGGCTTCATATGAGATATTTCCAGTGTCTTCATCCACTTCAGGGATGGCTGTATGACAGGTTGCCAGTAAATGAAAAAACTTCTGGATGACATCCGCATGAGGCTCATTAACCCAGTTTCCATTCATTATCCTTTCATCTATAAAATTAAAACCTTTGATGGGGGCTTTTGTAACAGAAGAATCCCTGACATCATCTGATCCACTATCTTGCTCATGAATCAATGGTGAACCACTTTTTTTATTCATAGCTTTTTCCACCTCTGTAACACCACGGCCATAAGCTACCCCAGCGATAGAACATTTAATGAACTCCATTGAGTTGCAGGTCAAAGTACCAGTTTTATCAGAAAGTATTGTATCAACTTGGCCAAGTTCTTCATTCAGATTTGAAGTACGGGCATGGGCTGGTTTGTCTGCCTCCTCATAGTACATATGGATATCTTGATTGATGAAGACGCTCTGAAGGACTTTAACAATTTCTATTGACACATACAAGGAGATTGGAATAAAGAAGCCATATAACATTAAGGCTGTCAAACAATGAAAAATTGCAGCCGATGGTGATCTTTTTGGATCAAAGAAAATTGTAGAATTATCTGGTCTGAGATACCATCTTTTCATCAACCCATTTTCCAAGTCATCTTTAGTTAAAATTCCAAAGAAAATAGATCCAACAGATGCCATTAGAAAAAGAATACAAAACAAGAAATAGATTATTTTATCCATCTTCCTCTCAACCTTGCTTCTCTTTGAAGGGGGATCAGTAGAATTTTGAATAACCTTGGTGTCATGACCAGTGAAAATGACAGCTCCAAATATGAAGTCTGTATTACGGAGTTTAGAATCTCTCAGGAGAAGTTGTTGATGAGAAAGGGGATATTGTTTATCTTCAAACTCAATGCTCCCAACAAAAGAGTATAAGTTGGCATTTGGGTCTTCACATTTAACTGTAGCTTTAAAATCACGGAAGTAGAGATCCTCGTGCAAGGAAGAAGTTACCTCCAACCCTTGTTTCAGCTTTAAATTTGTCTCCCCATCCAAATTCATGGTCTCAACATAGCAGATTGCATCCTCATAACTGGATGAAAGCAATAGGAGGTCTGCTGGAAAGAATTCATCCTTCTCTGCCTTCACTATATCTCCCACCCTCAGATTCTTCCATGCAGTATATTCAAATACACCATCACCTTTATGCACTTTTACCAGTCTATTGTTCACCTCAATATCCTGAAAAAGAATTCCAATAGCAAAACTTCATATTAACTTGAAATATTGCAGTAGAGGCCAATAATTATTTTCTTTGCTACTTAGACCACCTTTTGCCACCAACTAGACTATGCTATATACTATATGAGAATTTTGGGGGTTTTTTCACATATACAATAACTCTGGCCTCTTAATGCCATTTCATTTCATACAAATATTTATATTTGAACAAGAGAACATGATAAGCATAGCAAGATTTTCACAAACTAAAATTTAGGAAATAGTGTGGCAAATTATGTTTATATCCCGCTTCTGATCATATTGTCAATTTGTACAAGTCAACAAGAACCTAGAAATCCATAAATAAATTAATTATTGGATTCTGAGTAAAAACATTAGCAAATATTGAAACTGTATGAACAAAGAACTTAGTTATTGCACTTTATACTGTTTGCAGTTCATCCTGTTAACACATACCAGGAATCTAGATGAAAAGTTAGATTCTTTCACAAGTTGTCTTTCATGAATCACGAATCATGAATAATGCCTTTTCTGTCCACAATCTTGATAAGGCTACCAACAAAGAATCAACCGGTATCTATAATTAAACTCTTCCATAAAGAAAACTTGTAAAACGACCGCATAACAGCAGATCTTTTCAAGTCTTAGGAAGACCCCTCTATCCCCATAAATTACTTAGACCTTCAGAGAATTATGAAGACAATTAAAAAGATAAAATAAAATAAAACACTGCAAATATGAGGCAAGGATAATTTATGAGATCCATTTTGGTTCCGTTACGCTTGCAGCATGGCGGGTAAAAGAAGCTCAAGAAGTCAAGTTCATAAAATGAATGTCATGGACAACAAAAGAAAGAAGTAGGCAAAATACAGTACCTGCTTCTTCCGCCGCCAATCTTCAATAGCTTCTTTAATCATTGATGCCCCAATAACGATGATCAGAGGAACGATGGCACTAACCGCTATGTAGGGAGCAAGTGGGGTGAAGGCTAAGGTCCCAGTAACTAAGAAATAGAAATTAGCCACCCTCCTGAACTGCTCAAACAGTGATTTAGGCAAGAAAGTAGCAAGAGTATATTTTGTAGACCTCACGGAGTTATCAGCATAATCTCGAATTTCAGCTTCAAGGACGTCTGGTTCATTGCAGAAGACCACCCTGGAATAACCTCGTCCCCCAATCTGTGAATGGTCGTCCTCAAATGATTGTCTCCCGCATGCGAATGAGTAGATCTTGCTGAAATGCAGCTTCCTTCTTTTTCCACCTTTCATTTTTTTCCACTTTACCAAATCAATCCAATATCAACGAGGCAGGGGAACCAGTACGATGAAGTTCCAATTGCTTGCCCTTATGAGGATATTACCTCCAACGACAACTCGGACCCACCCAAATTTCACAGCAACCAGAAAACTTGAATTAAAGTAGCTATTTTTCGCCGGCCAAAATCCTCAATGTACAGCCGCTTAAGAACCACCTAGAACACACGCAAGCACCCGAAACTTCAGAACACAAATGTCCAGGAAAAAAAAAAGGAATAAAAGCTGTATACGCCATGGATACAGAACCCCAGGAAGGTTCTAAACCAGAAGATCAAAAGATGAGTAATTTATTAAAGCAGCTATGAATGACCAAAAATAAGTAAAATTAAGAGAATAATCTTGATCAACGAAAGATGACGCAAGTGTAGACAAAATAAGCGATACGTACAACCCAAAACGGAAAGACCCAGGCCCGCAAAATTCTCTTTAGTATCCTCTTGTTAACAACAATGTGGAATCTCCGTCCCAAAGGAGAAAACTACACAGCAGGCACACCTCACACAGTCTAGAAGACAAAATTTTTTGCTCAATAACACGAAGTTCTGTGAAGCCCAGTGCAGAGCCCAAAACAAGGAACGACAAAATCGGAGATGTGATATAATCTGCAACAACGATGGCGCAATAGATGTGAAGCTTTGAAAGAAGTTGTGAATTGGATCTCGCATTCCGAGTTCACAGATAACGCGCATTTCATTTTGAGCGTGATAACTCAAAATTGGCCTAGTTTCCAGGAAGGTAGGTGACGATAACGCACAAAATCACAAGCCGGAGACTGAGAGAATACGGATAATTTGATTTTTTTTTTTTCAGAGGAAAATTTTGGGGAATTGTCAAACACGGAGTTGCAGAAGAGCTACGGAAGAGGTAACATAACTAAGTAGTGTAAGGTATTACTTTCTCCTATTCGTGGGAAAGCTATGGACACGGAAGTCGTCAAGGGGGGGTGACTAAAACTGAGAACTCTCTCTCTCCAAGAAACTTCACACCGTATAGTACAGAAGAAGAAGAATTTAAAAAAAAAAAAAAAAAAGAGGATCACTTTTTTTTTTATAATCTGTATCTAACCTAATAAAAACCGTATAATTCAGATTTTGTCTTCTTCTAGGGTAAAAAAAGATACGTGGATCAGAATCACAATTCCCAGTGAGCTTAAAACTCTGGAAATCAGAAGAAGACATGCGAGAGTGACAATTGAAGAAGGAGACGAAAGAATTATAGTGGGAATTAATTTAAAAAATAAGTTGATAATTGAGAAAAGGATATAAAATGAATGAAGACGGGAGAATGAAGAGGAAGATGAAGGAGATTGAAGATTGATGGACGAGAGATGCGCCGTCATGGCGGGGAAAGATGGTGCCATTGGATTGAAGAACTGCAACACGCGTAGACCGAAGACGAGTCAATCAATCCAAAACTCTTCCGTAATTTAATCAGAACCCAAATTTGAATATACAGATATCTATGCATCAAATTAAAATTTGGAGTCAAAATTGTCACCAAATCGAAAAATTGCAGACAAAAATATACTCCAGCCGGCTTTAACTAATTTGTAAAATCTAAAAAAGAAGTTAATATAGTTAATACTTTATACATGAGAGAATTTATAACATTTTTTTTCAGAAATATTCCTATTATTTAGTAATTGAAATTTAATACATAAATATAAAAATACCCTTATAAAAATAGGGACATTATTAGAAGGAAAGAAACAGCTATGCTAAAATGTATGTTTACTTCCTTATATTTATATATTTATAAGGTGTATATAATAAGTGACTATGTAATTAAATATTAATAAAATAGATCTAAATTTTAATTCTTTACTATAATATTTTTATATCTTAAAAGATGAGTTTTTCTTATATTAAAACTTAAAAGTTTAAATCATATGTTATTTTCATTAGATTTTATTTTAAATATTTTTTATTTTTAAAATTATGAATTAAATATTAATATGTCAATAATTAATTGTTGAGTCATCACCTATATTCTCTAAGGTAACATTTTTTTGTTGGAATCTAATGTAAATTTTGAAAACTAAATATATATTTTTACCAAACAATTAATATAGGGATTATTTAAAAAAACCATTAATATAGGAAACAAATTAAGCAAAAATTTTAAATCAACTTTATATTTAGGATAGAAAGTAGAAATAAAATTTAGAAAACTTTCTTTAATATTTTGTAAGACCGGAAAACAATTGTCTATGCCCTAAGGAAAATTTTCTATATTTTATTCTTAGGGTATGTTTAGATTAGTTTTTTGAGAATAGATTTTGAAAAGAATAAATTTTGGAGAATAGATTTTAGGAAAAATAGATTTTGGGGAAAAATATTTTTTAAAAAATAAGTGTTTGGATAGTTATTTTTAAAATGACTTTTTGTATTGGTAAATTACTAAAAAAGATATTATTTTATTAAAAGGGGAAAGAGAAGAGAGGGTGGAGAAGAGAGAGGAGAGAGGGTAGAGAGGAAAGACGAGAGATAGTGAAAAAGATAGAAGAGAGAGGAGAGATAGTGTAAGAAAGAATAAGGGTAAAATAGTAATTGAGTACTTCATAAGCTCTTTTACTGTTTCAAAAGCTATTCTGACCAGCTTATCTGAATTAAGAATAAGGGTTTTAAACCATAGTTTGGTCCAAACCAAGATTTTGGACAAAAATGACTGTTTGTTTCTAAATGTTTTCAAAACGAGATTTGGGCTAGAAACCCTTTTGAATCCGTGGTTTGGGGGTTTCCCAAACACACACTTAGGGTGTGTTTGGATTAGCTTTTGGAGAATAAATTTTGGGAATAGAGATGTTTGGATGATTAGTAGTAGAATTACTTTTTATATTGGTAAATTACCAAAAAATGTATGATTTGATTAAAAGTGTGAGAGAGGAAAGATAGTAGAGAAGAAAGAGGAGAGAGAAGAGAATGTAGATAAGAGAGAAGAGAATAGTGGATAAGAGAGATAAGAGAGGAGAGATGATAGAGAAAAGAGAAGAGAGAGGGTATAAGAAAAAGTAAAAGTAAAATAGTAATTGGATAGTCTATAACCTAGGTTTCAAACTAAAAGCTATTTTCAGTAGCTTATTCAAAACCTAACTTTGAAACCAAAGTTTTGCCCAAAATCAATTTTCAACAAAAATAATTATTTGTGTAAAATTTTTCTAAATCGAGGTTTTAGCCAAAATTAATTTTCTAACCTAACATCCAAACACACACTTAGAATAATGAGGACAAAGTCAAGACATATAATTAAGGATATTTAAGCAAATTTTTTAAGGTTGAGGACTGAGGATAAATAAAATAAATTGAAGAGGGACGAATTTGAGAAAATCTGCTTAAAATAGACCGACCTTGTCAGTCGAGCCAAGTCACAAGGACGTGCCCTCATGTTACGCTATCAGCTAATGAACTAAATTAAAAGTAAAACCTTTGTGCAATTACCAATTCATCATTATTTAATTTGCTATGCGTTAAAAAAATATAATAATGATAAATTTTCATTCTTTTATATATATATAGTGCGCCATTCTTTTTAATCTATTCTATTTTTTCTGGAGTTAACAAAAAAAATATTTACATCAGTTTTAAACTTAAATTTAGATTAGTAAAAAAAGAATACGCTTTAAATATTAGCCCTAATGAAAGAGACTATAACCATTTAAATATAATATTTTAAATTAAAATTTATATAAATATAAAAATTATTTTTAAGATATTATTTTTAATTAGGTCTGATAATATTTAAATTTAACTTAGTTAAATAGTCATATCAATATTTATATATACACACATTATCCTATAGCATAACTCGCACAACATATTCCTAACATACTTTTAGTGATCATTATTAAAATGGAATAAAATTTGATTATTTCCAAATAAACCACAACCTTATAGATTACTATTTTCATTATTATTCCTTTTTATATAATTATTTAATATTTGATATTATTTAGTTAGATTTAATGGAAAATATTTTTTTTTCTCTCTATAATTTGTTTATCTATATGGTTCAAATTATCTATTTTGCTTAAAAAATATGTCATTTTCGTTTACCCAATTTGGTGTTTGGATTAGAGTTGGGCAAATGAGGATTTGAAGAATTGAGATTTTTTTTGTTTTGGAAAAACTTTTTTCTAAAAACTGATTTTGAAAGAGTTGAATCTGCTTGGAACTCATTTATCAAAATCAACTTTGAATGTGTTATCATCATTACTAAAATAGGCATGATTTTTATAAAGTTCTCTAAATTTTCATAATTATTATTTAATTTCAATAACTATAAACTATAATTTCAAGTATGAAGAAAAAGTATTATTTTCAAGTGAATTACATATACTAAATAGAAGACATTATATTTGAATAAAAGATATACAAAATAAATAATTTAATAAAAATTATAAAAAAATTGCTAATAAAAGTAATCAAACAGAGACTGAAAATTTGGTGATGTAATTAAAAAATAATTAAAAAATGGAGAAAATATCATTGAAAAGTTCTCGATAAAGGGACGGGAGGGGGTAAAATGGAGAATTTATTACTGTACAAACTTCCATTATCATTTTTAAATGCAAAAATATCTCCTTGTCACTTTCTTTTTGCAAAAATATCATTACTGTGACTTTATTTATAAAAATAGAACTACTCATTTTTTTTACACAGTATATATTAAGTATAAATATTTTATTTATATTTATAAAAATGACACCGCTTATTTTTTTTATACTGATTATATGTATATCAAATATAAATATTAATTTTTATTTATTATTAATTATTTTTTTTTAAAATTATTTTCGCAAAAATCAGTTTAAAAATAGAGATTATGTACGATAAAGAGACAAAATTTAAAGTTGTTTGTGATTTTATCAAAAATAAAACTATACACGTGGAATAAAAACACACTACCTAGGGAAAAGAAAACTAAGAATTCAGTGAAATCACTTCTCAAATTTGAATTTCTATCAAAATCATCCAAATTAAAAGTACTTTTTGAAATTTATAAATCACTTTTAGTTCTCTTAAATGTATTATTCTGTAGCTTCCACCGCTTATCCAAACAAGGCTAGTACTGTTAATAATATGGTTAATCCTAACGCGTTTTTACTTTGAGGTATTTGTATTACTAATGCTAATTATTTATCTTAGCTCTTAAGCTTCTTAGAAGGGAAGCAATTAAAAATGACAACAAAAGTATATTTGCATGCATATATTCCTAAAGTTGATGTGAGGTGTTTGATTGTGAGAAGCAACGAATGAAAATGGAGTGAAATTGCAATAAAGTTTATGGTTAGAATGTCGTATGGATTCAGCATAATGCTCTACATCACAAATTGAGGCCTTCTTTTTCTATATCCAATCCTACAAAGTTAGGTATTTGAATGAAATTGACATATCAAAACTTATATTTAGGTGGGAGAATCCTATTTAAATCCAACGTAAAAAAATTTGTTGCTATAAAGTCTTCTAATATTATTAAATTATTGACAAGTTCTATAGAATTTTATAAAAGAGACTCTAATTATAAAATGAATATCTTGTTTTCGTTCTAAAAAATGACAAGTAAGATAATACAAAGTACGAATAACAACTCATATAATACGGACCTAATATTTTGAAAGAAAGATTTATCATTCATTACTCCCTAACTTATCAATTACAGCATATAAAGCTATTATTTGTGTCATCCTATTTGTCATTTTTTAATCAGTTAGAATCTGTTGCTCTGAAGTCCATGAGATTTGTTAATAATTTAATAATTTTATAAAATCTTATAAAAATAAATTCTCTTATATATAAGATTTGAGTGGGATTTCTTCTATTTAGATTCCTTAGTGTGTACAAATAAGTCATGATTTCATAAGATTTGATTCAAAGAAGGATTAAAGAGATACTTAAATATTATTTATAAACAAAATTCTTATATAGAGAGCAGAATTTAAACTCATAATTTTATAAATTATAAGTCAATTATTTACTAATTGAACTAATATTTATTGACGATTTTAATAGATTATTATTTCTATGAATCTTATATTTCATTGATAAGCAAATTAAAGTTTAATAATTATTAATTAAAGTAAACTAAACATAGTTATGTGCATTATTTAGAATTTAAAATAATTTGCACGGTTTATATAATTGATCAAACATACGATTTTTCCTGTGTTTTGTGCTTTATATTAATATTAATTCATATTGTTTTGATCATTGACATTGAATATTGATATTTTATGATAAAAATATGGGAAAACATAGTTTTTAATTCATAGAGTTGTAGTCAACTATATTCATGTAGTTTTTTTTATTAAATAATCCATCCTTAAAATTATAATCAACTTAAGTCAAGATTAATTCCTATAAATAACATGTGGTTAATATGAAAATAATATTTAATAATAATATTTAGTAATAATAATAATAATAATAATATAGATTTTGATCAAAGTTAGACACAACTCTAAAGATGGATTCCTTAATGAAAAAACTATGAGGACCATAATTCAAGTTGTCTATAATTATAAATACTAAAGGAATATTATGCTTTCCCTAAAAATTTTAAATGAGTTGAATATTTAAAAACAATAAAATTACAAACAATATATATTAAACAAATACATGTTTTCTAAGTTCCCAAAAATGATGTAAGACAGAGAGAGATCATTTCTGTGTATCAAGTTTTATATTTTTATGTTATTTAATAAATATTTTATTTACATACAAATAGTCATTGTAAGATAATTGCCGCGATCAAAATAATAAAAATTACAGAATTTCATTATTAATTGTATTTGATGTAACTATTTTATTTGGTCATTGATTAATAAAAAAAACTTTATGGTGGAATTAATTTTTAAAAAGTCAAGTAAAGTTTTCTGGGATTTTCAAAAGCCATATTGAGCTCTACCATCAAAGTATATTTTACACATTGATGCTAAAATTAAAAAAAAAAGATTTTTCTTTTTTAAAAAATAGAAATCACATTGGAAAACCAAACTTTAATATCTTAGTTTTTCTTTTTTCTCATATTAATTAATTTACCAAACCTACAAGTTCCAACATAACCAAAACAAGATAGCCAATTAGGACAACAACATCTTAGCAACAACGTTGTTTCAACAATTTTCAAACACAAATTGAATTATATTACCAAAAACTATACAAACAAATCAATTATTTTTGAGATATGTGATAAAGAGTTAGGTACGCTAACAATTCAATTCTCAACTAATAGCCTCACTAAATGCAAAGTTTAATAACTCAAGTGATTGGCATTGCAAGAAAGAAAAAATAACAGAGAATCATGGAAAATAAAAAATGTTTATATTATAATTTTAAATTTTAAAATTGTTCTAATTAAATAATATTAGGATAAAAAAATTATGACTTTATCCAGAAAATTTTGAAAAGTTGGATCGATTAGGAACTTGGTGGATTTTATGAAAATCACATTCGACCAATTCGGGTGTTTTGGTGGTTCACGTGATTAGTGCATATTATTTTTTCTCTAAAAGATAATAAAATAAAACAAAAAATATCAATATTATATATTAACAATTTAAACTTCTATCCACTAAAAATTTAAATTTGTAAACCATAGTATATAATGCAGGCGAGACAGTTCACGTTATAATAATAAAGAATACTCGTATTTCATATTATATTTTTTGTTATTCTATTAATAAGTCATTTTTAGTATATTTTATACAAACTAAAAAAATCTTAAATCTCATTCACTCTACTTTAAAATTTAACAATTTTATAACTTTATCCTTATTAAATATATATTATAAGAATAAAATTAATATAATAATAAATGAATGGCACAATTGTACATTTACATAAAAAGTTTAATGAAATGATATATAAATAGGATAAAAAAAATCTTCTCTCTCTTCTTATAAATAGGACCAATGGAATATTTTTTATTTATTCTTTTAATTTATCTAAAAAAATTTAACTAACTCTTATATTAACGATTGAAAGATTATAATATTTCATATTATTATGAAAAATGAAATAAGTTATAATATTTTGTATTATTATAAAAAATGAAATTATTTAACTTTTTTTTTAATAAAAGGTAGTATATACTTGGGAAACTAAAATTAATAAAGTTTAAATACATAAAACTCCTTTAAAATTTGAGTTAAATGATATAATCTCTATATTCTTTAAAAATTTAATATTTAATATTTTAATTATTAAGTCCCTAATATTAAAATTAACAATTTTTATCATGCAATAATTTTAATATTTTTTATTATATAGCACGTCATTTAAAAAATAACACTTGACAATTTTAATTTAATTTTAAGTTTTTTTTTATTTTTTATTTAAATAATACATGGTCAAACAAATATTTTAAATGTTATTTAAATAAAAACTGCTTAAAATTACATTAAAATTACTAAGTGTTATTTTTGTAAATGACGTACTATATAATAAAAAAATATAAAAATTATGATATGATAAAAATTGTTAATTTTAACGGCATGAAATATTAGGATATTTAATTTAAACTTTTTTTTGTTGCCCACCCGGTTCACCAATAGGAATTTTCTGCGTACGCACCTGGCTATGGTGGGTGAGTCTCCCAATAGGAATTTTCTGCGTACGCCAAGGCTCAAACTCGAGACCTCATTTAAGCGATACCGAGCCGCTTACCACTCGGACCAACCCCTGTTAGTTAATTTAAATGTTAAAGAGATCATATATAACTGACCTAAAATTCATGGAGTTTTATATATTTTAGTCAATTAATAATTATATTTTTTTCCAATGATAATTAAATTAAGAAAGAAAAGTCAGATTTGGCTAATGATTTAAGCCACGTGTCAATCAATAGGAGACCGGCACCCCATTCACATTAATTAAGAGGTATAATTAAATATGCGGGGGGACCTCCTCGTGGAAGGCTTCAAGGACCAACCGACGCCATGCTGGTAGAGCACTGGCCAATAAATGTCATCCACGTCAGCAATGATAAACTCCTCCTAAACTGATTGATGTAGTTATAATTATTAACCTCGACATATATTTTATTCATGTGCATGTGACCGACCACTCCGTATTTTGCATTCATGTATGCAAATCAAAGCCCCATCAATTCCCACTCCAACTTCAATTTTCACCAACTGGAAAGTCGAATCCACCAATCGATCGATCGTGTTGGCCTGAAAACCAGTGATCCAAGCATCCATTCATTTGGCCAGTCAAGCAAGTTGTTATTTAGGGAAAAAATGACTCATTATGACTTGAGGTAATATGGTATTAATCCAAGGTTAAACAAGTTATCTGAATTATTTTTTTAACCTTCCAAAATACTCAGAAAAACGTGTTTTTTAAAAAAACAAATAAGAAAAGCTACCCTCTCATCTTCAGTTTTCCGTTCCTCCTTCTTGGACTATGTGTATTTGACTCTTATCATCGTCTGCAATTCTACCCTAATTCTCTAAATCCCCAAATTATCCTTGTCCTTGTTGTAATTCTCCTCAGTTTTTTCACCATCATGCAGCTTATACTCCTTAGCTCATCACTGCTTCTTCAATCTTCAACTCCCTCTTTCATGTGGCTTATTGCATTTAATGATAAACAAGATGTTAGAATTTAGACTCTGATTCACTTTTAGTAGATTAGACCATATCCTATATACTTTAAAACTCATGTGACAATAACTAAAAATCTGAGATTCATATGATAATAACTAAAAAAATCTAGAAGGATATTTAAGATTTTTTCTTTTCGTCCAAATTTTGAATTAGACATGGGAGAAGGATGTGTGATTGAGGGAGAGAAATAAGGGATCACATGGGAAGAATCTTTTAAGTAAAACTCTTGATTTAGAGACTCATTTATTATTCACATTTTAAAATTTTTCTCTTCTCTCTATAATTTTTTTTGCTCTCTCTCTCTTCTTTGTCTCAATGTATTTATTGTGTTCGAATACATGAATTAGTCAGTGTGACCGAGTTAGAGCGCGGCTATAAAAGAAAGTGGTCTATATCTTAAGTATGTCCAAATCTATTCAGCAAGAATATGATGACAAAGTAACGAGATGTAATGAAGGAAATAAGTGTATAACAAATTAAAGAAGATAGATGAAGAAAGCAAAGGGTAGAGATTAGAAAGAAGAAAATGAAGAAAGCAAAGGTTAAATATACGTAAAAATTTTCTAAATACTCATATTTAGCACATTATCTTAATTTAAATATAATTGTTTTCAATTAAAAATAAAAAATTTTGTGGGTAAGGACAAAAAATTCCTCAAGGTGAACATGAATATTGGAAATGTGATGACGATGGATGCATGGTGGGTACGTTTAATTATTCAACAACCCCCACTATTTTTCTAGTCCTTGAGTGGGACCCTTATAATATTAATTAATCCATTCAAATAATTATTTATGCGGTAGAGTCTAATATGTAGCTAATATTACCATATTAGATCTTTTTTAAAATCAATAATTCATGTTCCATATAATTAGATTAATTTTGTTTTCTATTTTACAAAATTTAAAATCAATTCATCAAAATAAAAGCATGCCATCACTTTTAATATGTTATACTCGTATTTAATTTAGAAAAACGATAATATATTGTGTCATTTAAAATTATCATCTATTGATAATATATCAATCCATAATAATATATCATATACTTCATAAATTATAAATAATTAATCTCATTTGCACAACACACAAAAATATGTGTCGTCTATACTTTATAGTCACCAATATATCTATCAAATAAAATCAGCAAAACATTCCACTATTTACAATATTTAAACAATAGTAGTATCAATTCAACTTAAATTTCATACAATTAATTAATAGTATCTTACAAAATGGCACATAATAAGAAAACAAATTCGTTTTGTTTACCAATAATTTGTCAACGATCTATGATTTTTTTTAAAAAAAAATATCTCTCCCAATTTTTAATTCAATCTATTCACTATTTTTTTTAATTTGTAGTTAAAAATTTATGCAATAAATAGAAGTATTTTGAGAAAAATAATTAATGTGGGAGAAAACAATTGAAATCTTACATTAATGATCAAGATAAACTCATTGACTAATTCCTTCATCTGCATATAGAAACTGAAAATATAATTAGGGAAGGCACTCTCAAAATCATAGGATAAAGCATCGGTGCCTTGGAGTAAAAATGCCTTAGTAATATTGAACTCCAAATCTTGTATTTGTGTTTAAGTCATCAAAGTACCAATGCCATTTGATCTCTCATATTTATTTAAAATAGACACTACATAGCCTCTAAAAACATTAATTTAATGGCTAAGGGGCCTTGCCCTTGTTTGCTGCCTTGCATTTGGGCATGGCGGGCACGTACCTCCCATGGTCCTTGACACTTGTTCAATTAATTAATTAATTAATTAGTACATAATCACCTAATCAACTGGTCATGTGATTAAGACTTTGTTAATTAAATATTGATAATTATTTGATGATAGGATCATATTTTGAAAATCCTTTAGATTAAGCTTACTGACACATATATGACACATACGAGACAATGCATAGTTCTAAAGTGTTAAATATTTTATTTTTTAATAGAGCTCAGAAAGTATCTCCAATCGATAATTAAAGACTAATTCTCTTAAAATATATAGATGAAAGTGTGAAGTATTTGAATATACTACATTATATTGTGTATTTAGTAAATCCATAATAATACTCATTTATTTTTGACACCATATATACATGAATTTCACACTAAATGTGCTAGTGTAGTTGCGTGTATAATATCGTAATTGTATTTTTGTCAATGTCAAGTGTAATTGTTTTAACAAATTATTTAATATTCAATATTATCAATTTAATCCGAATTTAAATTAGATATCTTACCAATTAAATCAACTAGTATGTAGTTTTATTAAATACTGTAGTGTATAATTGAAAGGAATTTTATTAATTATTTTCAGTCATTTGAAGATATTTCATCGATCCTCAACTTGCTTTGGAATTTTGTTCGTATTTCGTTATCCGAATTCAAGTGGCTAATAATCACTTCATCGTCGTTTTCCTCATAAATTATATTTTGACTTTTAAAAATATCTGATATCCACCTCTTCACTTTCAAATTTCAATAGCTTCCATCATAATAATTGTAATAGAAATAAAAATATACGTTCTAACCTTTCACTCTTTCTAGTTTTCCATTTATTTTTCCAATAAATTTTAAACTATTAATTCATCATCACTTGCAATTGACTCCATATATGCAAAACTTGATAGAGAATGTTCAACAATATTTATATTAGAAGACCTTATTAAATTTAAAAATTATTCTCTGAGAGGCTCTAACATTAAATATTTAAGCTATGTATAAAAAATTGGTATAAAAACTAAAATTCAAAGCTCCATTTTTTTTTCTCAGCCTAATATTTTTTTTCCCAATCATTTATGAGTTTATAAAATAAATTGAAAGTTTAAGTCATTTTCATATAAATATCTATAATTTGAGATCTTAAATTGTAACTTTTGTTCTTATATGCCCTAAAGCACCGTGTATGAAGATGGGGGGACCCAGAATTGTCTACCAAAAGGAATACATTCAAACACACATATATATCATTAATTATGACTAATATAAGAGTTAGTTGACTAATTTAAGTAGATAAAATATTATATTATATGAATTTGTTTTGAGGAGTTAGATTTAGTCATAATTACCTAATTTTTTAGTTTTATTAATCTTTTTTAAAAAATTAATTAGATTTTATATTAAGAATCGAAAGAGTATTTTATTTAGAGGAAAAAAAAAACAATAAACACACTCTCCGTATAGCTCGTAAGCTCAGTACATCTTCTCAGCAAAGTCTTGCACAGACCCCTTTCAATAGCTAAAAATATTTTAATGTCAGATTTTCCAATGTCCCTTGTTTTATCAGTGTCGCTGAGTAGTATCTACTCCTACTATTTAAGAATTCGAGCTGTGTCTAGTTTTATTTTCAAGATAAAATTTTTTAGAAAGGGATTGGGCTCACTTACGATCTAAGGACAGGGTGAAATCTCCTTTCCTCATAGGCGATATCAATGTCAGGTAGGACGAGCCGTCTATTACTCTCAAGTATAAACCTAAGTACCTAGAAACGAGGATGTCTCCCCAAACGTTGTGATTGGAACCACAATAAAGTGATACTCCTTAGGGTTCAAACACACTTCAAATGATCACATGTCTCATTACTTTACTAGTTGAACCCACCCTTTAGGTGATGAGAATCAAACTTTGAATGATCTTTAAAGAGCTAACTATCTTTTGGGTCTATTGGTTGCAGAGGCTTGCAGCTTCATGTTTTCGTTATTTCCGATGTTGTAGGGTCGTTTTATGTAAGTTTATTGTAATGTGTTTTTATATTTAGACTTTAGATCATCAATTTGGTCTTGACTTAGGATCAGTTGGTGGCTTTATATGTATCGTTGTATTATTTTGTTAAATAAATTATCTTTTATAAAAAGAAAAAAGAAAACAAAAACCTTGGCTTAAGGTTCAAGTTGTTAATGATGGCTAAAGTAACTTTATTTAATTTGTTTCTTGCAAGAATAATCACTTTTGACTAAAATTAAATGTTTTTCCACCATCATTCATATTGCTTTCCTTCATTATTTATGTCCTATCAATTTGATGTGCTTTACGACCATTTCAAATTAAACAATAAAATCATTTTTCACAAAAATATATAGAAAATTAAAATTACTATATGTAGAACAAAAATTTGCTTTATTTTTATATAATTTTATTAATTGATCTAAGTGAGAATAATTTTATATGAAGAAATTGAATAAAAAACCATTAGATTGATCCTTCTTTTTTTTTTTTTAAGAAAAAAGACATTTTGGACTAAAAACAGCTATTTAGATTGAAAAAAGAAAAGAAGAATTATGAGAAGGAAAAAGTGTATTATATATGGTTTGTTTTTTCTTTGGAGGTCATAATGAGATGGAAAATGACAAGAGATAAGAGCAAAAATTTAAATGACTCAAAAAGATGAGGAAAGCAATGTGAACGAAGGTAACATCAATAAAATAGTGTTTTCTCACTTTTTATAAGTTTGAAACCAAACAAAGAAAGACGCATCCATTTTTTGGTAATTTCCCTATAAACTTTGAAGTTAAGGGACTTATGTTTCTTAAATTAAAAAAGTTAAAATAATACACCTCATCCTTAATTTTAGCTGGCGAAGAGGTTAGACTCTCAGAATATAGAGGGAGTTCGATCATGGGGAGTACTACTTAGTTGTAGTTTCAGTCGAGGCGCTGGAGGGAGGCATCCTAGCTCTAGGATGTCTACATTAACACTTAAGGGTAATTGACGACTCGTTTTGCCTAATATTAGTATCACCTATGATAAATGGAGAATTTGCCCTACCTTTAAATTGTGGGTGTGTCTAACCCCTTCAAAAATTTCTTTATCAAAACAAAAAGGTTAAAATACTTATACAATTTATCATTTATATATAAATAGAATATGCTTTTATAAATTTTATATTGCTTTGAAGTCGCATCTCATGGTTAGAAAGTAGCTTAAAGAAAAATTTTATAGAATTGTTACAAGATTAGTAATATCATATGGTAGTAGATATATATTTAGTTTTAAATAGACAATAAAAACATAAAATTGGGGGTAATATATATGAGAATATTGAGATACACTGGTGGAAAATGGGCAATCAAAATCCCCATTTTTAAACCGGTCAATGCGGAGACGGTTTTACAAAAATGAGCGGTGGCATTTTTGTAAATAAAGTGAAATATTCACACCGTATTTACTCATGAACGATGTGGAAATATTTAGTCCGGTTTAGATGTTTACTTTCTACAGCGGATGTTATAGAGACCGATGTGGAAATATTTCGTCCGGTTTAGATTTTTACTTTCTACAGCGTATTTATATTGACCGAGGTGGAAATATATAGTCCGGTGTCTGTTTTATAAAAAAATTAAATGTTTACACCGGTTTTAAAATTAACCGATTTAAATATAAACACCCGGTGCAGCTTCATCGCCTCTTCAGTTTCCTGTCTATGCTTTCCCGCTCGCTTCTTTATTTGTCAGACCTTTCATTTCACTTCTTGGGTTCCTAACGTTTGTACTTTGTAGTCATTATGATAGAAGGCCAATTGCGCATTCTTCTATATTCTTATTGATCATGAACGTTAACCATATATATATGTATACCATTCTTCTGTTTTATTTTCTTTTCATCTATCTGACTCCTCCAATGGCCTCTTCCTCACGCACGCCTCCTTCTCCGCCCAACAAAAGAAACAGAGACGACTTTGAAGACAAACATCCTGATCCTCACCCTTCTGTTCCTTCTCCTCCTCCCCTGGTTGTGACTCTAATGGAGAGGTTTGAGGAACTCATACTGCGCTTCAATGGGCTGGAGGACTCTGTGGAAGAACTGAATCGCAAAGTTGACAGAATTTTGTCAACAATACCTGTCTAAAGCAAGACTTACTGGTCTCCACAAACCCATTGCCACACAGGGAGGTCAACGCGAAATGTCAGTGAGGAGTGTTGATCGTAATGAACTGCAGCAAGTACACTTACACATCTTGAATAACATTGATGAAGTTCAAGACTATATTGCTGTTCATAAAGATCTTGTCCGAAAAATAAATAATAGGATGACAGAGCAAAGGCTCATTAGAGAACACACCAAATCTTTTGCACATTGGTTCAAATTGGAGGTTGAAAATGAGGATTGTGTTTCTGATACAGTTAGATGGTTGGCATGTGGTCCTGAACATAATGTGATCTGTTGGAATTCATTTGATATCAATGGGTATTCCTTTTATACGAAGTCCCTAGATGATAGAAGTAGCGTGCAAAACAGTGGTGTTATGTTAGTGGCTGAAGCTATGCATTTCTCTAGTTCAAAAGACAACAATCCTAAATTAGCAGCCATCCCTTATTATGGCGTTGTTGAAGAGATTTGGGAGGTGGACTACTCCAAATTCAAAGTTCCCGTATTCAAATGCAAGTGGGCTAATATAAACAATGGTGTTATGGTCGATCAGTTAGGATTTACACTGGTGGATTTGAATAATATAAGTTTTGGGGATGAGCCTTTCATTATGGCAGACCAAGCAAAGCAAGTGTTCTTTATCACTGATCCTCAGAATGAAAGATGGTCTATCGCGCTCCAAGGGAAAAGTATTGTTGACAATGATGATTCTTTTTATGAGATCCCTTCTTTTTCAGTAGGTTTACCACAATTAAATGAAGAAGAAGTGGATTCTGATTAATTTCTATGTGTTTCTTGTTTAGTCTAAACATGCAATTTTAAGTTTCTTGTAATGATTGCGTATATGATTTTGATGTAATAATAACAGAGACAGATTCTTGTTCTGATAAGAATGTTGTGACGCTAAGGATGGGATGATATTATAAGGTGGTGAAGTTTAAAAAAAAACTACAACATTTAACACCGGTCTTAAGTGATATTCGGTGTAACAGGTCACGTCTAATAATAATTTATTGTTCGATTTTACACCGGGTTATACTTTATCCGGTGTTATAATTATCGATGTTTTTTTTTACACCGGTTTTTAAAATTAGACGGTGTAAAATGTTTCACTTTTACGTCGTTTATGTTTTGACCGGGTTAGAATTATTTACAACCGGTGTTAAATGTTTATATTCATTTTTTTAACCCGCCTCTTGGCGCGATGACCTTCAATCTTCTCCTTTCTCACATACTCTTTTTTATCGCCGCTCGTCGTGCTCTGTGGTTCTCGCGAGGCTTCTCCGTGCTCGGTCAGTCGTTCTTCTCTGTCACCTCTCTCGTTCTGCTATTCCGTAAGTGTACGTGTTCTCTGCATTTTTTCCCTGTGTACGTGCGATGCCGTTTTTATGTTCGTTTAATCTAGGTTTTCTATTTTTCCTGATGAATGCTGGCACATCTTTCCATTCATAACTGCTAAAGGAACAAGTTTTGTGTGTTCTGACGGGTTGAGGGAAAAAGGGTTAAGTCTGTTTTCAATGTTTTTGATGTTGTTATTGCGTACATAGGAATATGGAGGATAGAGTTACTCAGATTGAGGCTGGCGATGCTCCAAGCGCCACTAAGCAAAGGAAGGGCAGAAGTGCGACTCGTTTGAAAGACATTACGAAGGACAGGATAGAGGGGAAACTGCTTCCGATAGAGTTTGACAGAAACTGGAACCCAACTGGTGAACACAGGACAAAGTACGTAAGTTTTGTCAGCCTCCTAGCACGCAACAAGCCTAGCATCACCTATTTGACTTGGGATGCTGTGGATGATCGCGTGAAGAATCAAATTTGGGACACTATCCGGGTATAGGAACTATCTAATATTGCATGCAGAGCAATACCAAATACACAACTGTTTGTTGATTACTCTGCTTTCAATGGCAAACATTGCAGCTCACTTACGATGTGCCCAACAATGAGTTCTTGAAGAAGAAGACGTTGTCTTATTGCTGTGAGCGTTGGAGGGCATTCAAGACACAACTAGCTCGTCAGTATCTGCATGGACAGGACAGAAGTGGTCATCCTCAACCTTCTCCATGCAGCAAGTATCAATTCATTGACGAAGCTGCGTGGGAACAATTTGTTAGGAATCGGACCACGCCAGTAGCAATGGTGAGTGTATCCTTTTGTATGTGGTTGCAGAAAACGTATCAGAGTATCATATGTATTGATTTTAAATACTTCATGTCTTGTAGGAAAAAAGAGCAAAAGCGATTGAATACGCCCTCAAGAATGATTGCCCCCACACAATGTCTCGAGGGGGTTACGCGAAGGCAGAAAGAGAGTTGTTGGGGGCCAAGAGGAAGAGGTTAGAAGAAAGTGCTGGGTCGGATCCTAGTGTTCTTCTTGACCCCCCCTCTCCGATACGTCGCGAAGAAAAATGATTGTACGCTCGCCAAAGAAAGAGCGGAGCTTTTACAAGCGACAATGCTCGCATGATTGCTGAAAAAATTGTAAGCACTACTTGCATTATTTTGTGATAGTAGACTATATATAATTATATCATTTTTCTTATGTTTGTTGTTCTTTCTATGTTATAGAGTGATCTTAAACAACAAGAGTCCCATGGATCCTTCAAGTCAGATGGTAGGAATGACATCTTGACTGTTGTCACTGGGAAACAAGAACATGGGGGCCGTGTTAGGGGAGTTGGAAGAGGTGTGGGTATAAGAGATTACTTTGGAGCATCTCAAATACGTTCCCCACATGTGGTGCCGAGGGCAGAGTTGGCATCCTTGCTCTCCACCATAAGGGCAGAGGCTAAGGAAGAGGCTTGGATAGAGGCTAGGGCACAAGCAAAAGCTTCAATTGAGGCGCGATTACAAGAGGGGTTCGCAAAGATGAAGGAAGAAATATTGTCCATGATGACATCAAGGCAGCAAGAGCCAACTGATCCCCTCCCGCCCTCAACTGCAGTCCGTCAAAGCACTAAGGGGAGTTGTTGCTTGCCGCTGTCAGAGGATGCAGAACATTGTGATCTATATGTTGAGGATCCTCTTAGACGCTTAGTGGCACGTGGCTCCATCCATAGCCTAGGGGCAACTACTGTTCACCACGTCCAAATTCAGGACGATCAATTAAGGGTGACAGTTGAAGCCGTGCTAATTGGAGATGCTCTTGTACCAATTCCCACTGATGAGGTGAAGACAGTGAGCCAAGCAAAAGGGACTTTCATATTGTGGCCAAAGCATCTTGTTTCGGATCACGTCGCCTCATCCCCCGACCAACTTCCCACCCCTCCCGCTTTGAATGCCATGCAACGTGTGATCCTAATGGCATATGACAAAACGTTCCATGTGGACGCGTTGCCTATGGATTCAGTTGTGGGCGACATGGGGGCACCGGCCTTCCTGGATCATGCGGACGTCAAATCTCTGATCACTCCCAAGGAAGAACTGACCTCCGGCTGCATCCAAGTGTTTTTGATGTAAGTATAATTTAAATGTAAATATATGTAATAACAAAGTTCAAGTCCTCCTATGTAAGCATAGCTATAAAGTTTTCTTCTTATGCTCCCTCCATTACAAGCCCTCGGTGGATGTTAGGAAGATCATGAACACGTACGTGAGTTCTCTTCTATACACAATGATCTGTGTGATAAATGGGTTACTAACTTGTTAACTTTGGTCATAGGGCTATGAGGACATTCGCAGTTGCAAGGGGCCTTAAGCACGCTAATTTGGTGAGGGACCCTGAATGGATCACACCGATGGTAATAAAAGTATATATTAGGTGTTAGCTAGGTTCCCTGTTTTGATGATGAGAAATAATTTTTATCTTGTTAACATTACAGAGTCGAAGGCAACCCAGAGAAAGCAACTTGTGCGGCTTCTACATAGTCAGACACATGGTCAATATTATCTTGGCAAATAGGATTGACCTAACTGGGGAGGTAAAATTATATTTTGAATGATTTCATATTTCTTAATTGTCAATCTAATCTAAATTAGTAATGCCTTAATTTCTTTGATTTTGATTTCATATTTCAGATGTTTGAATAACCTGATCCATTTCCTGACCAAGATATTGAGGACCTGCGTAATCGGTGGGCAGAGTTTTTTGTTCAAATCCTTCCTTCTCAATAGTATTTGTCTTTCACTGAATACATTTTTCTGTTCAAATTGTAGCATTTTTGTATTGAGTTTTATTCAATGAAAAATATAATGAGCAATTGAATTATATATGTCTCTGGCATCTTGAACTGATGATGATCGATGATTGAGTCATATATTACATTTGGGCAGTTTACTTCTGAAGCTTCAGGCCAACGAAATCTATCAAATATAAATTTAATAACATCTACATCGGAGGTACATACCCACCGGTGTAGTAAGAACATATATAAATTAAATTTAATAACATCTACACCGTCCCAATATTCAACCGGTGTTAAAAATTTAAAAATTTACACCGTCCCAATATTCAACCAGTGTTAAAAATTTAAAAATTTACACCGTCCCAATATTTAACCGGTGTTAACATTTGAAAAATCTACACCGTCCCAATATTCAACCGGTGCAGATGTTAAAAATAATACACCGGATGTAAATGTGAACCGATTTAAAATTTAGTCCGGTGTACAAAATTATACATTCTACACCGATTATAGGACCGGTGTAAAATGTCTGACTTTTTACACGGTCCGTTTCTACACCGGTTATGTGTGCGATGTTGAATGCCATTTTCAACCGGTGTTGAAATGCTTTTTTCCAGCTGTGATAAATATGTGGTACATATAAAAAAAATAATAGTCATGATGAGTATATATATATATATATAAGAAAAAGTTTACATGAGATTGATTTAATAGAAAATCATTTGAAATGGTTTAGATTTATACAGAGAATGCATCGTAGGCATCCGTAAGAAGGGCAAATAAGACAGTATGAATTCATCTTACAAGAAGTAGGAAAAAACTAAAGAGATCACTCAATGAAATTATTGAACAAAATCTTTTAGTTAACAACATATTTAAATATTTAGTTATTGTTGATAAAATAAAATCATATCATATAGTCAACCTCACTTAATGAGATATATATGACTTGTTGAATGGCATATCATATATTTACATTAATTAAATTAATTTTTTTATTATTCATGATCTATAAATAACATGACTCTCTGTAAATTGTCTTTAGTGATATTGAATTATTGAGGATGATTCTTATGCTTCCTTCTAGAAGAAGTAATAAATCTTTTTATTTTTATAATATTATTAAATTATAAATCAATCTATATGCATAATTAAACTTATATAAACAAGTATTATTTATAAAATATAAATAGTAGGAATCATTTTATATTTCATGTAATATAAGAGGTTAATAGGAACCTTTTCTCCTAATCCTAAAAAATAATAAAATATTTTGAACCTTTTTAAATAATTTAACAATTTGAAATATGTTTTTTTTTTAATTTTACAAAATTAGCTAGGGTCAGTTTCTCATTGAATGTGTAGCTTTTTATCTTATCCCGTCGTGACTCACATTTGTTGTTTCTTCTTTAATGACAGACCATGCAAATTGGGACATGGATCCCACCGTAATCAAATAAAATCTTTTCAATTGTGATTATAGGGGAGGTATTCTAATTTTTAGACATACAGATTTACGTTTGAAGATAATTGATAGCTCGTCTTACTTGATATTAGTATTATCTAAAAAGAAGGTAGACTTCGCCCTGCCTTTAGATCGTGGGTAACTCAACCCCTTTCTAAAATTTTTTATAAAAATAAAATAAAATAAAATCTCCTTTTTTTCTCAAAATTAAAAGGTAAAAATAAAAAGAGATTAATATATGAAATAAAGAATAAATCGTCACATATTCACTTAAGAAGGAGAGTGCATGAATTGAATCCGTCCAAATTTGCGAAACCAAAATCCACACATATAAATAAATTGATTTGACTTATAGGTTATTATTTAAGTTGATCTTTTGTTTGAAAAAGAAACATATTAAATTATAAATTTAGTAGGAAGTATTCTTTTCAAAAGTAATCAACTTGCATCATATGTTTTTCTTTTTCTTTTTTAAGAAACGAGTATTTGCTTATGATAATAAGTCATTTTTAATTAATTTATACCACTCACGTGGGTAATATAAAGCGTGCTTGGGTGGAGGGTTGTCAACCTAAAAATTAAAAACAAATTATAATGATTATTTTGTTGAGCAAGATATTATTTTTAAAAGAATATATAGGCTAAAATATACCCAAATCTCCTTAACTATTTAAAAGTTGATAATAAATCTCTTTGAATTTATATTATTTTACTCAAAGCACCGTGCTGTTATTATCTTCATTATTTTACTAACGGTGATTGTCATGTTAGATTAATAATCAACACATCATGCATGTCATCTTACATCGAATTAGTGTGTAATCCCACATGAATAATTTTATTATTAGAAAATCTGAGTAATATAGTAATGACAAAATCAATAGTGTAAGAAACAACAACACATGAGGACGAATTGGCAATTTAGATAATTTTTTAGTGATTAAATTGATTATATAAAATTACACAATAATTCTCCTTATATATTATTTATATTATATTCTATCTAATCTTAATTATAAGGGCTAGTTGATTTTTTTGAGTAGATTAAGTGCTTGTTATCCAAATCGTGATTTTAAAAGGACTTTTGGCCAAAACCTTAGATTTGAGAAAATTTTAAAATAAATAGTCATATTTGTTCAAAAGTGCTTTTGGACCAAACTATTGTTTACCCAAAAACCATGGTTTGAGATAAGTTACTAAGAATAACTTCTGGAACAGTAAAATAGCTTATGCCTATTTTCCCCCTCTCTCTCCCTTTCTCCTCCATCTGCCGTCGACACAATCATCTTCATCTTCTTCGTTGCTGCTTGGGGTTGCAGATCTGCTTTGCCGTACTGCTTGGGGGTCACCATCGTCAGCATCGTCGTCTTCAATGTCGTGGTTCTCCTCCGCTTCTTAAGCATCGTCGTCTCTCTCTCTTTTCTCTCTGTCCTCACCTCCGTCATCCTCACCTCAGTCCGTCATGAGATGAAGCAACGAGAGAAAGAAAAAGAAAGAAGGTGATGAACAGTGAATGTGATTGTTTTGGGACGTGAGCTAAAGCAAATTATTTTTTTTATCTTATACTCTTTCTAATAATTTATTAATCATAAAAGTCCTTTTAGTAATAACTATCCAAATACTCATTTTTCAGAACCATTTTTTTTATAAACTCTTCTCCAAAAGCCCTTTTTCTAAAAGCCGTCCAAAAGCTCTCTTTTTTTCCATAAGCCCTTTTCTAACAGCCTATCTAAACAGGCTTTAAAGAAGCTAAGTAAATTAATTAATTATGACCAAATCTAACCTCTTAAGATGAATCATATTACAGTATATACTTTTTAATCTACCCAAATTAATCAACTATTTTTTATACTAGTTATAATTAACTAATTTATTTGATTTCTTTAATCAATATAAAAAAGTTAACTATTTTTTATAATTAGGACAAGAGTATACAATTTTAGGCATATTAGTTAAGTGAAGGGTCATAAATATCATTATATATCCAAGATGGATAGAGGGGTTGCCCTAGTCTTCCTCTTCCTTGGTGACGTTGACATGCAATTTTTACCATTATTTCATGTGGCTGATGCAAACCAGATAACTGAAACATATGACATAGAAATTTCAGACCATAGGTTTCACCAAACCATTGTAAAACACAAACATCATAACATCTAAATCTAAGTATCTATATATATACATGGTGCCCAAAAGAAGTGTCTACCCATAGCTTAATATGCATTGCTCATTTTTCATATTCTATGCATTATATTGCATGACATATATATATATATATATATATATCCAGTAGACTATTTTTTTTTAGTTGCCCACCCGGTTCACTGGAGCTTATCCTTACTACATTCAAATCTGACCCGTGGCACGCACCTGGTTATGGTGGGTGAGTCTCCTAATGGGGATTTTTTGTATATTTTAAGGCTCGAACTCAAGACCTCGCTTAAGCGATACTAAGTTATTTACCACTCGGATCAATTCCGTTAGTAGCAGACTGATTTTAGATGTAATAAAGTCTGTGGCCCATAGTGAAGAGTTTTACGATTTTGTTGTGATGAAACCAAATAGGAAGAGGTTGGAAAGAAGGTTACAATCAGAATACAAGTGTAAAAAGTATTTTAATGGAAGCACTCAATCTATTTACACTTTCACTTGCATGATTGGCTATCACATGTGTCTGCTTGTTCCTTTTCTGTGTATCATTCAATTTGCCACCACCTGTCAACTTGCCAAAATAATTAGGCGAGCTCATAGACCCAGTGGTTGGTACCGACAATTGGACTCGGAACAGTATTCAAGGTAAGATCCAAGTATTACGGCTTTAATCATGAGGATTAGATTCGCAAAGTATTTTTAATCTTTCTCAAGTTACTTGCGTGATGTCAATGTCTCCTTTTAATCCAAGTATATACATGATTTTGTTTTTGCAATATAAAAGCCGGGTAAAAACTAAGAAAGATTAGCTTAGATAAAAGAAGCCGATGATTGAATTCAACTCAACTTCTTTTGACATGAGATCACATGTAATAATTCAGTCACGTATCAAGAGGTTGTGAATTGGTCTGATCTAGAATTAGATGACTATTGATAAGTAATTTCAATGCTTTTGAAGAGTTATTAAATATGGTAATTTTACAATAACCGTGATTCCAACTTAAACAAAGTCCTTCTTGCATCATCATGATCTCCATAACAATAAAAGGAGTGCATCCTAGTTTTTTTTTTTTTAATGAAACCTAAGTTCCCAAATTTTCTTACTGTCCGGAAATAGGCAGCTGCAAATAGCTTCACCATTCTGAAACATATTATTTCTGTCCAATCTTAACTACCCTTTCTGAGAAGGAATTCATTGTACTATGATGTGAGAGTATTATGATTTTATCTCGAAATATACTTGAGTAATATGAGATGGTAAAAATAAATTATCTTGTACCTGAAGTTATACTCATGTCTAACTAATTCAATTTTTTTTTTGGTTGTCCACCCGGTTCACCGGAGCTTTGCCCCGACTACATCCGGATCCGACCCGCGTCGCGCACCTGGCTATGGTGGGTGAGTCTCCCAACGGGAATTTTCTGCATTCGCCAAGGCTCGAACTCGAGACCTCGCTTAAGCGATAGCGAGCCGCTTACCACTCGGATCAACTCCTGTTGGTAACTAATTCAAATTTTGAGTTGTTGGTTAGCTTCTTTTTTCAAGTGAGATAACTGATGATTTGGAGGCTCTTTCCCACTCTTTTTGGGAGTGGATTTTAGGTTCAAATAAAAAAATAATGGCCCAAGAAAGCCCAAAGCTAGAACTGCAAGTCTTCAAACTAAAAGCCCATCCAAATTGGATTCTCTTGTGGCGCATGATTGCTAAAATCCTGTAAAAAATTAGGGAGAATTACTCATAGGAGAAATTATTAGTAAAAGTCCTGTAAAATCTTTAAATAATTAAATTCTTGAAAAATTTAGGGGTAATAAATTCGATTTGTATAATTATTAAGCTATTTTAATGCATAAATGACAACTTATTGGGCATGCGATAATAATTTTATATAGTTGTTATGTGTGCCACATTAAGTTATCACCGAATGCTCTCTTACTTATCATTTGTGCTATATTAAGTATCATCGCACGCCCAATAACTTGTCATTTGTGCATAAGGGTAGATTGGTAATTATATAAATCGAATTTATCATCCTAAGTCTCTTATGACTATTTAATTGTTCGATGATTTTAAGAGAGACTTTTCAGTAATAATTTTTGATCTATATGACTTTTGAGTAATTCTCATAATAAATTACCATAATTGTACCACACAAAAAAAAAGATGATAATCATCAAATTAATCCATACATTTATGAAGATCCTCAATGCTAATAAAGTACTCTCTAAAGCTTTTAATATAAAAATTAATTAATTTTTTAATAAATTAATGAGGCTAAATAATTACTAATAAAAGAACTAGTTGACTAATTTAGATATATTAAAAAATATATAATATGAATTTGTTAAATATGATAACTAACTGATTTATTTATTTTTATTAATTTATTTAAAAAAAATTAACTGAAGGACTGGAGGGAGTAGTTCTCTTCGTGGATTGACTTGATCCAACATGAAACATAGGCACAAAACTCATGTATTTTTCTTCCCAGACAAAAATTAAAGTGATTTGTGCATTTGTTGTCATAATTAATTTAAACCCCTAAATTAGCAAATACTCCCTTCGGGGTCGGGGGCTTATTTATAGGTTTCTATCCGTTTGTTTTTGCCAACGTATAATATTTTTTATGAGTTACTAGTATTATATTTTTTATAATGTATGAATAATGTAATTTGATATAGATTTTATATTTATAATCCTTTCAATAATAAAATATAATAGTTATTTAAGGTCTATTTTGATATTATATGTGAATGTGATATTTTAGTCACATTTATCTCTCATATTTTTTATTATCACAATTTTAAGTATATAAGTTAGATTGCTAATTTTTTAATTTATATAAAATTAGGTAAGTTAATTATTTATAAAAAAATAAATATTAATTTTTTAAATTATTTTTTATAATTATTTATATTAAAAACTATTCATTTTGATAAAAACTCATTTAATAATTAATACGTATAGTCAATAATAATTCGAGTGAATATTTGTTTTTCACATTAACCTATAGAGTTCTAATCATATTGGATGATGCATAAGATATATTGATAATGCATTAATAATTTAAGATGCTGTATTAACATTATCATTAATTTATTTGTGAGATTCTTTTTCGTATAATTTATTGATTTATTGATTTTATTATATTTTTAACTTTGAGTCATAATTGTAGACTTGAATTATAGTCTCGTCCAAAGGAATATTCGATGATTGACGATGGGACATCGCCCTGTTCAGTCAACTGTTTCCGCTGTCCTAATCTCCCAATCCCATTCCTCTGTATGGATTCAGCTACGTGACCGAGAGCCTCCTTCTTTATAATCGAATCAGCCCACAAACACAAAAATCTCATTCTCTAAGATCCAGCTCCAATAATGTCATCTCCTTGGCCGCCAATCTACATAGGAACAAATTGAAAATCTCTCTCTTTTTGTGGGTCATGGTTATGCAAAAGCAGAAACCGTCTCCGTTTAGTTAGCAGCCTCTGCATTCTCTTCTCTTGCATGTTCATTTCCGCTTCTTAACTCTCTTCAAAAGTCACTCTTTTTGATTTGGTACACCTGCTTTCTTATAGATACTTCTAAGTGATTTCTCAGTTTTCTTGTTCTTTTCTCTCATTATTGATTCATGAAATGGGTAATTGACCTTTGCTAGTGGGGTGGTGGGATTAAGCTGGACAGTGTGTGTGTGGCCCGGCGGATTTGCTGATGTTTGAGTTTGGTCATAAAGTTTTGTTAGTTGTTTACTTTCCTTCTATTACCTGCGTGGGAGCTCCGTTGAGTCACTGAATGTGAAGCAGAATTATTGTTAGTTTAATCAAGAATGCTAAATTGAAGTGAAAAGGGGTCATTCTATATCGATGATGCTTTGGTATGTTGGTATGTTAACAAGATCGGCACCGATCTTTTCTTCGATAATAATTATTACATTGTTGTGCTTCGTGGGAAATGACATGTTTTCTGTTACTTTTCTAAGTTGGGATTAACTGAGAAATCCAGTAGTCTAATGATGAGTTTGGTAGTGAATTGGGCGTTAACTTGTTTAAAACTTGATCATAAACATGTGAGTATGTTAGATGGATTTATAAATATTATCCTTTCTTTCTACATGTTGAATATCATTTGCGTCAAGATTCCTAAATAAAGTTAAGAGATGCTTTTGGTACTTTTCACTTAATTGTGCATCATGGTGATCTGTTTTCCCTTTGGGTTACAAGGTGGATCTGTTTTCATGAGTTGGGGATTCTTTTGTTGTTGTTTTTGTAAGGATATAGGTAAATCAACTGTAATGAAAGCATTCCTTTTGCTGCCTCCTGTAGTTATGTTATTTGCTATTAGCTGATCTGAAGTTTGATTTTTCTTTATTACTTGATACTTAGGTTTATTGATTCATTGATGAACCACACCAATTTATAATCTTGTTGAACTATCTATTGATAGATGGTACCTGGTACAGCATTGGATGCTGCAGAAAGGGCTTGGTGAGGTATAAAACAATCATCAGGGTTTGCTCTTGAAGGCAATTTACTTTGCTGATTATTCTGATTCCTAAATCAGAAATAAGAAGATTGAATGGCTTATTGCTAATCCTTTCAAATTCTGCTCAGTTCTCTTCTTTCATATAAGCATTTCTTGCTGATGCTATGTTACTTGGTTCCTCTGTAGCTCAGAGGACCCTTGATTCAGCAAAGTAAGCTCTCCCTCTTTTGGAGGGAAACAAAAACAGGCATGCAAAACACGTATTTTAGCTCCACGATATATGCTATTAGGAGTAAACGTTCCTTCTCCTTATCCTTCAATGATTGCTCGAACTTGTCATATGAAAGATTTGAAAGAGTCCCATCACGCTGCTCATCATGTTGTGCTTGCTGTGCACTCTCCACCTGTAGAGTTCCCTTAAACCCTAGTCTTCTATTTGGGTTGAGACAATCCACTTTACTTCAATTGTCAGCATCTAAAAGGTTGATTTTGGGTTGTAGAGACCCATACTTCTCCGGCACTAGAAAGGATGTGTTGTGTAGTAATTACCAGAAAAACTTTGAAAAGTCAAAAATTGAAGATTCAAAAAGTACGTCAAATACTAGGATAAAGACCCTTGAAGAGGACAAAACTTCAGTTGGGAATATGGAGGAGCATCACTACCAAAACGGGGACAAGATCATTACACAAATTGAAGGGAGAAGAAAATTTCAACTATCTGAATTATCACAAGTCCAGGAGACTAATGTCGAAACTGCCTCCACAGTAAGGTCTAGTACTACAATAAAGAACCAGGAAGATAATTTAAACTTTTATTCAGATGTAAAAGGGGTACGACCTGGAACAGATATGAGGACACCCCAAAGTAGGAAACAATCTGAACTTGTACTCCCTGTTTCAAAAGGTCATGACAGTGATGAAAATGATGAAAAGCTAGTTTCAAGATCCCAAAGAGTTTCTAATGAGGTAAGGTTGATCAAAGATAGTAACTTGATATCAGTTAACACAAGAGAAAGTTATTGTCAAACTGATGAAAGAATTAGGCAGTTCAAATCAAGCAATGAGGCCCAGCAACCTATGAACCAATCAATCTCAGATGAAAATATCTCAATAGAGGCTCGGAGCTCTCGAGAATCGTTGAACTTAGTTTCTGGGGGTAGAAAGCAATATGTTATATTGGCAGAAGGTGGTGAAAGTAGTTCAGATAGAATGTTCATTCCTTCCTCATCTAAATTGATGAGAAGAGGCTCAGCTCATGATGAACCAAACCCTGGAACTTCAATCCCAGAGGTCTTACCCAATACTTCAGGAAGTGGCTCATCTGCCTTGTATACCAATTCAGGAGGAAGAAGTCCAGCTTTGCAATATGAATTATGTTCTACAGCTAGAAGTAGTCAGGTTTATAGTGACCCTATAAATATTTTAGCCCCTGTGGATGCTCTGGCTTCAGCCGATCACTTAGAGAAATCATCCAAACAGTTTGTGGATGAGCTTGTTCAGAAGGCCAGGCATGAAGTCTCGACTGAAGCACAAGAAGTGGAAATTACTGGAACCAAATTGTCGACCGAAGATGAGAAGAATCAGATTTACAGTGGAAGGAAGCCGAGTGCTCAAAAAGTCTCTAAGTCGAGGGAGCGTGAATCAAGTCTTTCATCTGGTTTCTCTGGGGCAAAAGGACCTTCTGATGAGATGTGGGATGAACCAGAATCATCTGTTAAGCAAAGTCCCCCAGCTGAAGAAGCAGATGCCAGTCTTGTGACAGAGAACTCAATCGTTAAGAGAACAGGTAGGACCCAATGGGGAATCACTGCAGATGTTGTTCGACTACGGCGGCATTCACATGCTGATGCCTCCACGCCAGCTGCAGGATCAGGTGAAAGAAACTCACCAAGAAAGTCTGAGAGTGATAAATGGTTTTCTGGCCAAGAGCATGAAGAAACCGGGAAAAGTAAATTAATAAAGGAAGGAACAGACGTGCGATCACAAGCTACAACTTATGACCAATTACAACCTCAAAAATCTTATACACAAATTGAGGGTGAAGTGTTTGACACTGTTAAATTGACAGACAAAGGAGAACATCTTGAGGTTGGTACGTCATCTTCTCCTAAAGAATTGGGAAGTGGATCAACATCTATAGGCATCTCCTTTCTTTCTGGAGAGGAAAATGCTAGTTGGACTGGAGATGGAAAAGATTTGCAAGTCAGTACATCTGGTGCCGGAACTATGGAATTATCAATACCTTTACCTGATAGGCCCCCTTTTGTAGAAGAAATTGTAAATACTGGTAGAACTGAGTCACTGGGACGGATGGAGGATCCAATTACTCCAAAACAGACTGAAATATCTGTCACGGGGATAAAGGATGCGGAGCTGAAGCAAAGGAAGCTTCAACGGAACAAGCAAGTCGTAAGGGACAGGTTTGATGAGTGGGAAGAAGCTTATAAACTTGAACTTGAGCAACGAAGGATGGATGGGATATTTATGAGGGAAGCACTCCTGGAAGCCAAGAAAGCTGCTGATACTTGGGAGGTTCCTGTTGGTGCTGTACTTGTACAGGATGGGAAGATTATTGCCCGGGGATGCAACTTGTATGTATTATGAAATTTCCTTATCTTTTGTAATTGCCTTATTGTTGTTATTTATATCAATATATTTGTTTCAGGGTGGAAGAGTTACGAGACTCTACTGCCCATGCAGAGATGATTTGTATACGAGAAGCTTCAAATCTTCTGCGGACATGGAGACTTGCGGTAAGTTTTGATATTTCATAAAAAGTTTATTATGTGTTTCTCCTCCATTATTTTCTTAATCTTGGATGACTAGCTTAAGCTGTGATGATGTCTTTGCACGAAAATCTTAAATCCTCGCAGAATGGATTAATCTCACCATCCTTTTATGGATAATATAAGTAAAAATATCATATTTTTGGACTACAGATACCTATTATCTGCTAGTAATCACAAATGTTACTTATTACTTAGCACATTACTACAGTGCTAAGTAGGAACCCTACTGATAGTGGCAATGGGAAAGCAATGGTATCTTTTACTCATTTGTAGATTTTGTTAAAGTCTCTTTAGATATGTAGGCCAGAGGATTATCGAAGAAATCCAGCCTGGGAACATGTAATAGCAAGATATGTTTATGTCTAAGTCATGAGTCTTGAATTCATATAACATTGAGATTAGATTACTATATTACAGATAATAGGGTAAACTATATTTTACCCCCAGAACTCAATCCTAATTACAGAATTAGTTCATGAACTTTGAATTGTAATTACCTTGAACTTTGGACTAAAATGGGAACGTTAAATCCCAGTTAAAATTAAGGATAAGAAGGCATATGTTGCTGATTGTGAAGGCAGTGCTTGGCTTAGACCAATGTTTGAACTTGCAAAAGCTTCCCTTCTAGTTAGAAAATATTAACTTGGAATAAAGGTTTTATTTTAGTCCACAGTTTTGGGGAGGAGTATGGTTACATTGAATATTTCATGTACTAATTTTGTAATTAGGCTGTTCAGAGGGTAAAGTGTTGTTTTCCCTAGATAATATTTTAAAATTGCGTTGGGGTAACATTTTCATGCTAAATGCAACGGCAAAGTTTAAGTTACCCAAAGGACAACATAGTTCTGGTCCATCTGAAGCAATGGTTGACGTGAACTATTTATGGTACTTGATGCATTCTGCACATTAATATATGATGGTTAACGTATTTAAGGACAAAATTTATCCACTTGCAGGGCACTACACTTTATGTCACACTTGAACCCTGTCCAATGTGTGCTGGTGCCATTCTTCAGGCAAGAATAGATACTCTTGTATGGGGAACTCCTAATAAGCTTCTTGGCGCGGATGGTGGCTGGGTTAGGTATGCTAATCACGGACTTTCCTTTTGTATTCTTCACGTGGATGCATGGGTTATAAGAGTTTTTATGGCTCAATGAAATATGTTAGAAGTGATTTATAAATAGGACTAGAAGAATACTGTTTTTTTGTGGTGGGACATGCAATTGAATTTGAAACTCTTTACTTTTTGCAGACTTTTTCCTGATGGAGGAGAAAATGGATCATCAGAAACAAAAGAAAAGCCAGCTGCCCCAGTTCATCCTTTCCATCCAAAAATGAATATAAGAAGGAATGTGTTGGCCTCAGAATGTGCAGAAGTGATGCAGCAATTCTTTCAGCTGAGAAGGAAAAAGAAGAAGAAAGAACCATCCCCATCACCTCAACCAAGCCAAACTTCTCACCATCATCCATCCAAACTTCTCCACAAAATGCATGGCATTTTCCACATGATGTTTTGTTTGTAAGACCAGAATCATGCATACATACATATATTGTTCAAAACATGAGATGAGATCATTCTGAAAAGTGATGCTGCTGCCAGTGTCTCATCAATTCTGTTTTTTTTTTTTTTTTTGTAATTTCAATAACAGGAAGATGATTCTGGAATTGTGTAGAAGTATTTTAAGAGTTGATCATACTTTGCAGTCACTTGAGCTTCAGAGATTAACGGAATGACAAAGACAGAGTACTGACAGATAGGTCAAATGTAGGAAATGGTAGGTAAGATAGTGTTTTCAATAAATGTAAGCTTACTTTAATATTCCTTTTTTTTCTTTCCTTCTTCTCTCTTCTCTCTTCACCCAACGTTTTACCTTCTTAACAATAACGTAATAAAAAAAATTATGGTTGCGTAAAACACAAAGAAGCATGAAAAACATCTATTAGACAAAAGTTGAGTCACCAGAAACGGTGGCGTTTAGGTGAGGGTACCAAATTTTGACACTTGATCATTTTTATATCACTTCAGAACAAAGAAAAAAAACGAGAAACAATTTATAATGCTTTGATATGTGGTTTTATTTTATTTGCTTCCTTCTAAAGTATTAAACTGATGTTGCCCGCTTTTAACATGCTTAAAAAATTTAAAATAAATAAATAATATTGTTAAAATTACAAACTCATTTATATTCAATCCTTAAAGTTTGAAAGTTTACCAACAAAGTATATAGGGAGAATGACAACAAGATTGGAAATAATTGAATTAATGATAGTTAGGTTTTCCAATCATTTTGTTTTCCTAAAAAATGAGTTGTAAATATTGATCTACAAAATTGTAAATTCAAGAATTGTAATTATACAAACACCCTCCAGATCTTAATATAAGAGTTAGTTAGGAGTTGGATTTAATCTTAAATATAAAACTCTAATATATTTTCTCTCTCAAATTTATAATTTTTTCCTAAAGTATCTCTATTGATTGTATACATTAAAAAGTTTCCATTATTTAGTAGTTATGATGAAAAATAACATTTTAGAAAATCAAACCATATTTATTATAAATAATTAATTTTTTTAATCTATCAAAATTAATTATTTAACTCTTATATTAAAGTCTGAAGGAAGTAATATATTTAAGTTTTAAATGTAACTTGTAATTTGCAACTGGATGAATTGAAATTTGCAATCCATTTTTTAGAAAATGTTTTAGGAACCTAACTTTCATTAAATCATTTTTTTGAGACTTACCTAAAGTATAAAAGATTAAAAAACAAATTGGTTAATTTAGAATAATACTATTCTGCCAATAATTATATAATCTAGTGGTATGAAAGCTTTTCAATATGTAAAAGATCACAGGTTTAATCCGATTTATAATTTATAATCTCAAACATACTTGCCTCTTTAAATTTAAAAAAAGAAAAAGAAAAAAAAGAGTAACACTATTTTGTTCATTTGATAATTGAGAATGAAATAGTTGAGGGAAGGAGATGTCCATTTTCAAGCTTTATTATGAGATTATTAGTAGAAATGTCAAATGTCACTGCTCCATGAAGGCTACATCTCTCCTTCTGCCAGCAAATGACCCTCACAAGAAGTCACAACCTTCCTAAGCTATTCCTTCAAACTCTATAAATAACTAACAACCCTTCTTCCTCTTTCCACTATCTTCTTCCTCCTCTTCCTCCTACAATGGCGTCTTCTGCAATATTCTCACTTGTATTAGCGCTAACTTGCCTCTCTTCTCTCAATGCTCAATCCCCAGCTGCTTCACCTTCTTCACCCACATTGCCTACTCCTCAACCTCCAGTAGTTTCAGCAACTCCTCCTACTACCACCACTACACCACCACCAGTGGTGGCCGCTCACCCCCCGGCAACTCCTCCTCCGGTGACATCACCAGCTCCCAAGGCGGCTGCTCCGGCAACCCCACCACCTCAGACTCCACCTCCAACAACCCCACCACCTCAGACTCCTCCACCAGTAACCCTACCACCTCAGACTCCACCACCAGCAACTCCTCCCACAGTACCTCCACCAGCTCCAACGGTGGCCCCTACTACACCTCCTCCGGCGCTTGTTCCAGTTAAGGCACCAGCTCCGGCACCAGTGAAGCCAGCACCTGTTCCTGCACCATCACTGCCTCCACCAATGCCAGCTCCAACACCAGTAATAGAGACACCAGCACCTGCTCCTTCTAAACACAAGAGAAGAAGACATAGACACAAGCACAGACATCAAGCTCCGGCTCCGGCTCCGGCAGTTGCTCAAAGCCCGCCGGCCCCACCAAGCAAGGCAACAACAGAGGATACACAAATTACACCAGCTCCATCCCCTAGTCTAAATCTGGTAATGTCTTTGATCACTTAACTAGTCTCTGTCCATCACTGGTTTTCTTCATTGTTCTTGAAAATTAACAGCATTTTCTATGTTTTTGTTTCACAGAATGGTGCATCATCGTGCCTACATCAGGGAAGAAAGTGGGCCATGTCTTCTGGATTTGCTATTGCCATTTTGATAGGTATTCTGATATAGTGACAATGGATTCACTTAGGGAAACTTGTTTGGTTTGCAAAGGGAGATGAATCATTTTCTTATGTATAGAGAGATGAATAATGAGCTATATTACACCTATTTGGAAATTCTTTTTCCCCCCCTCTATTCTTGTATCCATTTGTTGTAACTTGGGTTGCATATTTTAATGAAGACGACTTTTTGAATCAGTGGATTAGAACAAAATTATGCAGAAATATAATAGTGTTCATAATGAACAAATCAAACTTGATCTCATATTCTGTAAACCGGCATGTTATATTAAATGACAATCTAGGAGAGTATCTCGTAAAGGAAAAGAGAGTGGAGGTGGAAAAGCTGTGATAGATGATCGGTATCAATAGTCAATAGTTATACCAATAAGAATCATCAAAACGTGGTAAATGGAATCAAAATTCAAATACAGTTGCAAGAGTTTAGAAGAATAAGCCGTTTTTAGAAGAATTTTGTGATTCTAAATATAATTCACTTTGCAAGAGTTTGTGTAGTATTAATTGCTTTCTTCCAAATATGCCCTCCTTCTCAATTTCCAACGAGGGGATATAGAGTGTATATTTTTTAAATTTATGGTATATTTATTAGGGGTGAAGATGGAAATCAGAACAATTTTTAGAAAACTTTAATAATATAATTAAGTAACTTTTCTTTGAATTACTTATAAGTATTATGGACCGAAGAAAGTACACAGGAAGCACATTATATTAATTAATAGTTTATGTTACAATATATACTCTCTTGATCTTAAATATGGGAGCTAGTTAAAAAGTTTTAGTTTTTAATTTAAGACTTCAATCTACTTTATTTCTTAAATTTTTAAATTTTTTCTAAACTAGCCCTATTTATTGTATATGTTAAAGAGGGTATTCATCAATGGGGTAATGATCATATAGCGTATTTTAGGAAAACAAACACATATTTATTATAAATAATTAACTTAATTAATTTTATTAACATTTGTATACATACATGAGCTTTATGTCCCACATGTTATTTTACCTGAAGAATCTGATGGAAGGAAGGTTGTCTCAAAAGTAAAATAATTTGGTTGAACCAAAGCTGCATATCAATTATTCCTTTAATTTAGTTTAGAGGAGTTTTAACTTGCAAGCATTGGATAATAATTTATTTACTTATTTATTTAAAACTTTGAAGAGAAGTCTTCACTTATTTTTGTCATGAATAATAGACAAGGACACAAGTTCTGTTGTTTTGTCCTTTATCACACTTTGGTCATGAATTGTAAGCAAAGAAAGACATGTACTTTATTGTTTAGTTTTTAAGCTTTTATTTTCTCTTCATATCTCTTTCTATTGTATTATTCATTTCACTTTCACTTTCCCTTTCTCATGGAATAAGCATCTCAACAGAGAGTAAAAATGTATGGATTATCTCAATAATAATGAGTTATCAATAAAAATATAAAAAGTGAAAGAGTCAAAAAGGTTAAAAGTAAATGAGATAATATAACTTTTTAGTCCCTTAACTCATTACAATTATACTTTCTTGAGTTAAGGAATTATAAGGACTAAGTTATACTAAATTAAAAAATTATAAGAATTGAGTTGATAATTGAGGAAAATTTTGAGGACTAATTGGCAATCATGCAATGTATAGTTAAACATACTACTCCTTCGATCCTTAATATATGATTTAATTAGAGAATTGATCTTAATCATAAATATAATACTTGTTTAATATATTTATCAACTTTTTCCTAAATTACTCCTATTGATACTCCCTAAAAAATAATCAAGTAAGAGATGGAGGAAGAGAGTTAAGAAAGATGATTAGGATGTTTTAGAAAAAGCATGTCATATTAATTAACTTAACTAGTTTTTTTAATCTAATTAAATTAATTAAATAAGTCATATATTAAGGTATATACTATTGAAATCTTATCCTTGAGACTCTACCTCAAGAATTTTTCTTTGTGAATACTATAATTGGTCCTGAAGTTGATGTCATCATGTCTTTGACCAGGCTATATGATCTGCTTGGCACTTAGCTCTGTCATTTTTAACTGATTTACCAGAAAGCATTAGAGGAAATAAGAGGAGGAACTGAACTTTCTCAGAAACTTTCTATTCAATGTCCGTCCTGGAAAAATTGTGTGTACAAATTGGAGAATTGCTTAGGTACTAGTACTACTACTAAACTGACTGTACAAAGGGTTAATAAAAACTCATTCAAGTGGTGTTTCAGATGGTGTGGTTTTTCACTGATACACCTGCTTCACTGAATTTTTATTGGCTCCTTGCACCACCTGAATCCTAAGAATGAGATCATATCGACAAATCTGCCAGCTGCCGGGGAACAAAATAATCCGCTAAGCTGATCTGTAACACATCAACTTGAAGAAAATGAGGACAAATTACTCTCTCTGTGCTTCTAGAAGAAGCAACCTCTGATCTGTACTCTGAGTGAATGGAATCAGATTCCTGAACAACACACACACACATATATATTTCTGCCAATTTGACTTGTTATTGTTGTTGTCATTATTGTCATTATTACCATCAGTCTTCCTCATCCACTTCATGAAATGGAAGTGGCACTGTCTTCACTGCTCTAAACTTTCCAGCATTGTTAAGATGCTCATTCTCCAACCTGAACCATTCAAAGTTGCAGTTTTTTCAGTTATTAGAACAAACTTCACATGATTGAATGTCAGATAAGCCAAAATAGTTACTAGTGTGTGGACAAATGAGCTTATTACCTGTAGAAATTCCATAGGCCTCGCCTAATGACCTCGAGAGATGCTAAAAAGAAGCTTGTTACTCGATAATCAACGTCCTCAAAACTCGAGTGGACAACAGTTTGTAGCCAAGCAAGCCTCAGAATAAGGTTTAATCCCTGCATAAATTTATCATCAGACTTAGGAGAGAGCCCATGATTGTAACATGAAAAGAAATCATAAGATGTTGTTTCCCATAATGTCTTATCTCTTCCTTGCACACTAGTTTAGGAATTTCACTTTTAGGAATCCCTGTATAATGCCTTCATCATCAGAATTTATTATTTTGATTAGAACATGTTCATTCCCCACTAAGTGTCATTTTTATCTTAAACTTCAATGATCATGAGTTGACTAGTCCAAAGTTTATAATTTGGATGGAGACAAAAAAAGAAGGAAGGTTCAAATTCCTTCCTTTCCCTCATGCATTCTCCTCAATCCAAATCAGACTTATGTTTCTTTTTAAGTTAAAGTTTGACTCTAATTCGAATTTTGAACTCGAACTCGGATCCTTCATGCCCTAGGCTCGTTTTAGTATAGTGAGAGAGAGGGGGTCTGATATTTACCATGGATAAGTAGTAAACGAATTTTCGGCGAAGCATTAATTCATTCCTTAGCCAAGGGTTCTTGGAGTTGAATTGGAGCAAACCCCAGTCCTTTACAAAGTCCCAATACAATTGGTACACAGTGGCTGCACTTGAAATGATCACAACAACACATAGCCATCCAACAGTTCTATCCTTCTCATAAGCAACTTTTGCACCAGCTGCCAGCATTGCTGATACATATTTCCCTAAATTTACTAGGTGGCTTGTCTGTCCTTCATCAAACCATCTCCTAGCACACTACAAGAAAACAAAGCCAATAAATCAGTTCCTATTTGGATTTGGATTCAAATGAACACAGTTAAGTACATCTTTTATATGTTTGCTTATAAAATTAGGGAAAATTAATCTTTTGGTCCCTATAGTTAGGACTCGATTCTAAATTAGTCTTTAAATTTTGACTCTGTGCAACTCAATAATTTTGACTCAGTTGAAACTTGGTCCCTAAACTTTTGCTCCTTGCAACTCAGTTTGTAGAGTTTTAACCATGTAAAATTTTAGTTTTAAGCTTCATAGAATATATAATTTTATTTTCTAAAATATAAGGACTAATATTTAAATGGTTAAATTATAGGGACTGGGTTGCATCAACTCAAAGTTTAGGGACTGAGTTACAATCGAATCAAAACTATAGGGACTAAATTGTACCAAGTTAAAGTTTAAAGACTGAATTGCGCTAAGTCAAAATTATAGGGATTGAGTTGTACTGAGTTAAAGTTTAGTTGCACTGAGTCAAAACTATAAGGGTAAAAAGATTAATTTTCCCCTAATAATATCAAGTAGATATAAAGAAGGAAGTTAAAAGCTTTACCTGCATAGCCCTCCAGTAATAGGGCAAGAATGAGACTGCATAAGCAAGATCTCTGTAGTTCTTAGCCCTCATGCAATAGCCGTAGTCCTGAGTTTTGTAGCTCCCAGTCATATAGTAACATGCTACATACTCAAGGTTCCTCAGCATTGGAACCTGTACAGAAAAAGTTGCAATTATCAGAAAAGCTTTAGTTGATTTCTTCCACTAAAAGAAAATTAAATACACTTCTCTTCTATTCTCCAAAAAACAAAACATTACCTGACTACAGAGTTGATCAGCCATGAAAAAATCCAGCATCACAACCTGTGTTCAACATAATACATGTTAAGGAATGATATATCACTGTGTTTTATGCAATATTATGATAGTCTAAGAGCTTGTTTTGTTTAGATTTTAGAAAAGGGATTTTAGCAACTTATATCAAAACCATGGTTTTGGGGATTAAAATCACTCTTGGGCTTTGGATGTGTGTTTGGCTACTCTGTTTTTGAAATCTTAGTTTGAGTCAAAACCCCATTTTCAAAGTTCTCCCAAACGGGCTCTAAGAACTAAGAAATTCATAAAAGAATGAAGTAGTATATAGCTAACAAATCCCACTTTATGAAACACATATTTTGATGAGTCTTATATCAGATCATTATACATTCAACGGATATCATATCTATACCTAACAAATAAGAACACTATATATACCTTGTAAAGTGGTGAGAAAACTATGTTCCTTATTATGCAAAGGAAACGGTAACGGCTTGATCGGTAGATAATGTTGAAGGGGCAAACAAGTACTAGTAAGAAGACCTGCAGAGTTATTCAAAACATTAAAATCTTAAACCATTCAAGATGGAAAAAAAGGTAAGTAAAATTTGGCAAAGAAATAAATTACCAGTAAAAGTAGGCCAGGGATGGCTTGAACTTGGGCATAAGAATAGCCTTTTGTGAGCAGAGACAAATGAAGAAACATGACTCCAACCACAGCAGTCATAGCCATAGTACAAATCAAAAACACATCTCTGTACTTAAGTTCCTTTGTAGGGGACAGCTCGAAAATGAAGCCGTAGTTTATACGAGTCTTTCTCCAAGCAAAAATGTTGCAGCCATATAGGAAAAAGTGCAGAAACATAAGGCTGAACATACTGCAAAAAAAGAAACGCCAAGTTATGTTGTTTCTTTATATTATGCAAGGGTGTGTTTGGCATGGCGTTTGTCATGCCAAAACTGACTTTTTCAATTGAAAATGTCAATTCAATCTAAAATGATGTTTAGTATGGATTTAGAGTCAACTAACATTTTACTAACTTATTGATTTTTTTTATATATTTGAAACTTACTTTTCAATATATCATCTAAATAAATTTTTGTCAAACTGATTGTTTTAATAAAAGTCTATCCAAATATAAATCGCATTACACTAATTGACTTTTACTTTGACTTCAATTTGCAAAAATCAATTGAGATAAAAGTCATTTTTGCAAACATTAATACAAACAAGCCATAAATAATATAAATGAATTTCATAGCTAAGAATAATAGGTTTTTCTTACCCAAGTATAGGGTAGACAGTTTCCATGTAGACTGAAGTTTGTTGTTGTCTTCTGTACAATCCAGTTATATGAGCCATTACCACATATCCAGCAAAAAGTGCGAACAAGCATCCAGCAAATAACCCTGATTACATTTGAAAAATAGAGTAAATTACGTGTAAATAATATAGAAATCAACTTGATATTCACTTTTTTAGTTCATTTCAGTCCTCTAAACAATACTCCTCCAGTCTTATTTATAAGTCATTTTTAGCCTATTTAACCAGATCCAAGAAAAACCTAGAAACTCCTTAACTCTGTCTAAAAGTTTAAAAAGTTTTCAACTTTGCCCCTATTTTAATAACATATACTAACATTTAATAGGGGTAAATAGGAAAACTTATAAGGAAAAGTCAATCAATGTCTTATAATTGGGACCAAAAAAAATAATTCTCTCTCTGCCTTCTAAATAAGATCAAAATTACATGATTTAGAGTAAAGTTGATAAGATTGCTAAATGTTTTCCTTAACCCTAAAAAGTAAGCATTTATTGGTTTTAACTTTTACAAAATATTTGATTGGCTATGATTAATCACTATAACTCCAACAAAAGGAGAGGTTGAAATGAAATCCCTTGATCGTATCTTTTAATGGGCTTGTTAAGTTCATTCTTTGTATTGTACGGTCATAGTGGCTCAAACACTTAGCAGAAAAAGATGTGAATCTAGTGCCTTAATGGGTCCATGTTATGTTTCCATTAAACACTAATGCTCACAAAGCAAACAAAAACAACCCTTAAAAAGCTCTCCACCAAAATGATTGATCACCAAAAGACAAAAATAGAAAAGTGAGACAGCAGAAAAAAACACGCCAGATTAATTATTTCAGTGATCTTTTTTAGCATGAAATGTCGTTAGGCACATCGAAAAAATTTGTGATTTCCAAATGAGCCAGACACCCAGAAAAGAAAAGTATTTGGCTTACCAATGAAGAAAGTCACAGCATGAGATTCTTTGCGCCGGATTGGTCTAAGGTACTTCATGGCTTTCCTTCTATCATCTTGAGCAAATTTTTTCATGAACAAATCCTCGACTTCATCGGCTAACTTCATCACCTGTCATTTCTGATACTAATAAGAAAATATAATTGGCTCAAAACTTGAACAAGAAGACAGACAAGCAAATCCAAGGCCATCTTTTGGTGCAGACATGAATCATAGGAACATTGGCCACTTGAGGTTGTCGGTGAACTTTCAGGATAACTAATGGCCAACAACATCCTGGTTCTTTGTCATACTATAGTACTACTTCATACATAATTTTTCATCAAAATTTGGTTCCATGTTGCAGAGCAAGGGACTAAATTGAAAATCTTGATGACCTATGAGAGATAAAATTATAAATTCTTTGATTTATTACCTTGTCTGAGCTGTTGAAATAAGAACTCTCAACGACCTTAAGGTAAATGGGAAGAATTTCTTTTTCAGTGACCTGAAAGATTTGAAAAATAAAATAACAATAAAGTTCATTAATCAATCATATAATAAACCAAACTTAAACAATACTTTAAAAACTTGAACTTTGAGGCCTGCTTATTCAATACATACCTTGTCAAACTTCTTCAGAATCTTAATAAATGCGAGCATGTTCAGGTTCCTGAAAATCAAAATCATAGGAAGAAACATAAGATTATATTTTCTCATCTTAAAAGATATTTTCATTGAACAAATATGTCTCTATCAGGTCAATAATGAAGTTTTAGGCACTATACCTATAAACTTTGAGGTATCCTAGGCCTTTGTAGAGTTCCATAAGGCCTCTTTTGATCATTTTTTCTGCATGATGCAACTTTGTTTTGTTGAGATGAAGCTTATTACTACCATCTGGACCACATTTCCTTGATGACTGGTTCAGAAAATCTTCTCGTACGAGGTAACTAATAGCAGACAAGGTACGAGAAGGTGTGGTCAAAGGAATGTTTATCCTCACATTTTTACCTTGACTGCTAACCATACGGCCAGAAAGTGTCCTCAGCTTCTCATCTTCTTTCTTCATCTGAACTGATTTTCTTTCCTCGTCCCCAGCTCGCGGGGAATCTGTAAACGGCGTGTCGGTTTTCTCCGAATCATCTGAAGAATTGTCCTGCATTTCCTCTTGATCTTCTCTGCTCCTTACAGAGTCCTCCACTGTTCCCAAGAAAATAGAGCATCAGACGATGTACTGTTTTCCACATTAATATATTTAGAATGACCAATCAAGAAATGTTTTTTTTCTTCATATTTTTCCTTTAAAAAATCAATATTAACCAATAAAACCAAACACCCATGTGAAAATAATTCAGAAATCATTCATCCATGATGCAGGTTACATACACAAAAGCATAAAGGTCCACAAATGAAAACAGAGAATGTGGCATTTCATTTGATAGCTATGAGAAAGAAACTAGCTAACAAAAAGAAGAGAAGGTTTTATTGTGTAGTTACCAGAAGAGAATGTGCATGATATGGACTGATCTTCCTTGGAGTCATGTGAAGAGCCTGCTTTCTTGTTGAATTCAGATTTGAGCTGAAGGAGAATGTCCATTTGCTTTTTCAAGGACTCTCCTCTATCCATGAACTCTTCCTCCTTTGTTCTGTAAAACTTATTCACCTTGTTTAGCTGTTGGTCTAAACATGCAAAGAATTCTTTAGTAGCATCAGTATCAGCAAATTGTTCAAGCAGTTCTGTCTCATACATGTCTCCCTTACAAGATGAACCAGCAAGTTTACTATGAACCTGTCAAAAGAGACCACAACAACAAGTTCCATCATGGATCAGATTTAAGAAACTTATAGTGGAACAGAATCAATCATGTTCAGGGAAAAAACAGAGCAGTACATGAATTGGTCCATGATTTCTATTATGTTGATGAAGGCCAAATAAAGAGTAGTTTTTTAGTGATGAAAAGAGGGAAGTTTGGTGCTTGTTGCTGGGTGTATTGTTGGTATTGTGAATTTTCTTGAGGTCCTTCTTGAGTTGCCAGTAATCAACAAAAGCATCTTTCCATTCTGGAATGAGCTGACCCTCAAATTGCCTTGTGAACTTCACCATCTTCTCTGCAGAAAGAGGTGGTTATGACTGTTGTGTGTTGTTTTCTTGTGGTGATTGCTCAATGGAAGAAGGCCAAGCTGAGATTAGTATTTATGGAGCAAGGAAAAAGGCATTTTGGTACTGATTCTCTCTTGAGCACATTCTAAGATATCCTCAGAAGCATTTGTACCATCATCACCCTATGCTTCTCTCCACTTGGAATTTTGGAAAGCTAAGTGGTGATGGCTAGCTAGGTTCGCCGGAAAAGTAATCAATGATCCGCCACTGCCACCACCGGATTATGATTACTTCTTGGCCAACACAAATTGTCATGAATTCAGATTTTGAAATGGTGGTGAATTTAAAGTGGTTTGCTGTGGGGACAAATGCTAGTGTTTAAAATGCATGTAGAGAAAGAAAAGGCCCTTAGTAGCAGTAAGAGCATGCTTGTCAATTTCCCACCTTATAATTTACAAGCAAGACTATTTTTTTTAATCAAAATTTTAAGCGACTTGAGTCTTACCATGGCTATGATATATCTTCAAGCTCAAAAAGGTTTATAAAAGTATTTATAGATCGTCTACTAACAAAGTTTTTACATCGGCAATATGATTTAAACTTACGACCTTATGAGATAAATGCTAACTTTTTATTAATTGGACCAACTTTTATTGGTAAAGGCAAGACCATTTTGAGGACAAGTGGAATTTTGATGGAAAATGAAGGGCAGTATTGTAATTAGACCAGCCAGATTTCCACTAAAATTTCTTCCATTTCTTAGTGCGAGTGACCTATAAAAATTTTAATGAGCTTTGATCACTTGTGAAAAGTGAAATTTATTGGCTAAAATCATCTGCTACCACACAAAAGCTTGCTCTAATTAGACCAGCCAGATTTCCACTAATTCAGGATAACTAATAAAGTTTCAATTATTTTCATATTCTCCACTCTCCCTAATCAATAATTAATCCCTCCTCTTCTGTTTATACATCTTAAAGTAGACTTTATTCAAACTATTCCTACTATCTCCCAAATACATGATACATGTATAGAGATCATATATTCAATACTGAAATTTGAGCTTTCCAATGAAAAAAAATAATTTAAAAATGTTATCATTCATTTGGCGCACATTTAATGTCTTTGTTCGAATTAATATTTGTAAAAGTCAAACTTTTGTAAATTGAAATTTAAGTAAAAGTCAGTTAATATAATATGATTTATGTTTTGATACGTTTTTATAAAAAATTCAATCAAATAAAAATTTATTTAGATAATATATTGAAAAATTAGATTTAGAAGATTTAAATTAAAAAAAAAGTCAGTTGTTTCAACTTTAACCTATCTTATGAAAAAGCTCATTTATTTATGTCAGTATCCCAAACATATAGTTTTTTTTATCAAACTAATTTTTTTTTATCTTTTAAGCCTTCATAACATCATCTTAAACATGCTAAACCTTTTGCAATCCAAAATCCAAAGGAAGATCTATATATTTTCTATAATTCACACGCAATCCTTCTTTGGGAGTACTCTTTATAAGTCTAAAAGCACATAACTATTAATAAAAAAAAGTTACTGACTTCTGTAAATCAATTAGCTAGAGAAAAGCTAAGCCAACCCAATTTTGTATATGGTGTGGATATATAGTTCTTTTATGCTTGAGAATATGAGAATATCATTGGTATAGATTAATAGAACAATACTCGTTCGATCTTTAATATAAGACTTAATTGAAAAACTGATATTAATCTTAAATATAAGACATAGTTTTTATATTTATTAATATTTTTACAAATTATCCATATAGATACTCTCTCAACAATAATTAAATAAAAGAGGAAAAGAGGAAATTAAAAAATATAGTTAGGGTATTTTAAAAAATATATATCATATTAACTAATTTAACTAATTTTTTTAATTTAATTTAATTAATAAAATAAATTTTATATTAAAGATCGGATGAGAATGATGTATTATCAAGGGAGACAAACAATTGCTAGGGCCATGCCATCACCAAACTTTAGTGCACGGATTTAATGTGAGAATAATATAAACGGTGTATATAAAAATTAAAACAAATGCTGTTATATGACTTAGGATAATAAGGTACAAATATAGAAGAAGATGAATTTTTTTATAGTTTTTAGGCTCATCTTATCTGAACTAGTACTAGTAGTGAAGGAGAGAGGTTCCATGTTTTTTATTCCTTTGTTCTAAGCCCATGCATTCTCTCTATTATATTGGTGCATTTGATGGGACTTTTCATATGTATATGTGCGTACTCATCTGATTCTTAATATAGAACATGTTTAATTAATTTAATTAGATTAAAAAAATATTTAAATTATTTAATATGACATATTTTTTCTAAAATACCCTAATCACTAACTTCTTTTTTCTTTTTTTTTTATTTGATTATTGTTCAAAAAGTATCAATAGGAATATATAATTTAAAAAAAAATTGATAAATATAAAAAATATGTCTTATATTTAGGATCAAAATTAACTTTCTAATTAAGTCATATATTAAAAGACTGGAGGAGTATATTTATATCTATATCTATATTTATATATGAAGAGTTCTGTCTCATTTAGGACTTTTGATTTTGAATCACTAGGGAAAATTTTACTGTCTATTAAAAAAACTTTTCACTAATGTATATGGGGTGTAATGGAAGAAAAAGAAACTGAAGATAGAACTTATTGTATTTGTTCTCATATAAGTATTTTGCACTAGCGAATTCAAATTAATTGGTGTTAACAAATACTATAATATATATAATTTTAAGAAGAAAAAATTAAAGTACTTAAATGTTTTTCCTGTATTTAGACATAAAGGCAAAAAAGTAATGAATTTCTCTAAGAAGGGATGCCTGCCATACAGAACTTTGGATAACTTTTGAATATTTGAATTAATCACCCCTTGGTAAAAGGAATTGTCCCTTTACTTATTACTTATTGACCATTTTGCAAGGTAATGTAAATCCGACTGGTGTCATTGAACTAATTGAAGATTCAAAATAGTGGTTTAAAAGTTAATGTATATTAGTGAGGTTAAACTAGATTCAAACTAATCATGATTAAAATAGTATTCTTTTGATCTTTAATATATGATATATTTAACTAATTTATTAAATTATGAAAGTTAGTTAAATTATTTAATATAATATATATTTTTTTTAAATATCCTAATCATCTTCATTAACTCCTTTCTTTCCTTTCTTATTTGATTATTATTGAGAGAATATTAATAGGAGTAATTTAAATTTTTTTATAAATATAAAAAATAAATTTTATATTTATGATCAAAATCAACTTCACAATTAGATCGTGTATTAAGTATCGAATAAGTATGATTTAATTAAAATATATAAAATATTCATATATAATTATAAAAAATATTTAAATAAAAAATATATTAATTAATAAATAAATAGAATATTTATGTATAAATAACGTATAATTTAATAAAACAGAGTTATTATAGTATAAATTTAATAAGATATTAAAAAAACTCAAAACATGGATGTTTCATTCTTAAAATGAATATATAAAATCTTACTCGGTTAATCTATTCAATCCATCGAGTTGTATTGGGTTAGTCCTATATCAAATTAGTTGATTTTGAGTAACTTATTTTTTAGTAGTTCAGGTTATTGACGAGACCAGCTAAATAGCTAGATTTCACTTTCTATAATCATTTGTGCCAATTCACGTTTACATGTCTTTTTTACTTCTCATATTCCTCTCTCTCTCACACACACACGCAGACAAAGACAAAAGGCGTAGTGTAGGGGGGGAGGGGTCGTCTTTAACTGACAGCTCCAGTTCATGTCTGTCTAAAAGATACGCTGTTTCTTATTTTCCTCTCTCTCTCTCTCACCTGAATATATTCCTTCATATTCTCTTCGTACATGCCAAACAAATTAATTTTTAGATTAGATGGCTAGCCATGACAAAACTACTGTAACTATAGCCCGCACAATAATAATACGTATAAAACGCAAAATATAAGAAAAGGAACTCGGGGGGCATATATAATCCACCCACTTGAAGAGCTATATATTCTTTCCAATCTGTGACGCATGCAAACACCTCTCTGCCTCTACAATATATATAATTTATGGTCATAATTATCTGCTTATTATGGTGTCTAATCATTGCTTATTTATCATTTAAATTAACTTCAATATGTAATCTCCTGAAAAATAAGCAGGTGAAGAGATCACGGATTCTGATAATGAGATGCACCCAGTGTATATTATTTCCTATACTGATTCAATTAATTATATATACGTAGTTTTAAAATGAAATTCTTGTTAAATAATGTTTAATATATATGTGTGTGTGTGTTTTTCCCCCTTCTTGTAGTATAACATATAGCAAAAAAGGAAGGTAGAACACATGAATATTTTATTTTCTTTTAATAAAGATTTGAAAGAACCAATGGTAATTGGTTTAAATGATCCAACCCTTGGTGTTCTTAAACAATTAATATCTTAAATTTGAGTCTGGCCAAAAATTAAATTCAGTCCCAAAGCAAAAGTCTTGCGAAGGAAAAATCCTATCATCGAAAAGATTCACGCCCTTTCATGATCTAACACGGATTAGTCAAAATCTAGCTAATGTGATTTTGAAAAATAGAACATTATTCAAGTCTTAAATAAATAAAGAACATGGATATTTATTTTATTTTCACAAAAAAAATTAAGAGAATCAACATTAATTAGTTGGTTTGACACTCGATGTTTTCATAGAAAATATCAAACTCAAATTTTGTTATTGAAAAAAATTGTTTATAGAAGAACTTTATACATATGTGTAGTTTGACGTGTACTCAGATTTGGATAAGGTTGTCGAATATTCCAAAGTTGGTTCAAATAGTTAAAGATTTAATCTTTTTATGTAAGATTAACTCTCTCTTTTTTATTTGATCATTTTTTAGGTATAGATAGAAAACGCCATGGCTATAAGAGATCTTTACACCTCAATGTGGTTTGACTAAATTTAGTTTGACTTGGATAGTCAGAATCTAATATGGCTTTTGAATTTAAAAAGATTACTTCCTCTGATCCACAATATATGACATTTTGTACATTTAAGAAATATCATCCCATTTTTACTAATGCATTGACTTTTGTGCCCTGAGTAATTATACATGAGAAAATTGAAAGTGTTAGCTATAGACAAAGATAAAACTGAAAAACATAAGCCATTTTTTTCACAAGATGTAGGGGAAAAAGAGAATTTTATTAATAAACAGGATGCATATTAGAAATGTCCTACATTGTGGATAGGAGGGAGGAGACGATGCTGATGGAAAATTAATCTGTAAGTCCTTATAATTTAATTACCTCAATTTTAAATTGGGTCCTTGTAATTTATTTTATTTGATTTAGACCCTGATTGTTTAATCTGTTAATTTTAATTTATAAACTTTATGTAATAATAATAAAAAATGAAGAGAAAGAAAGAGAGAGAAAAAGGTGAGGAAATGCAAGGCTTTAGGGATGTGGAGCCAATCTGTGTGTGAGAGAGAGGGGAGGGGAGGGGGGTGAAAGAGAGAGGGGAGGGGGAGGGGGAGGGGGGGGGAGAGATGGTCTGATTAGGAAAGTATATTGCAGAAGCGATCCGATATTAACAACACAAATGCAAATTAGTTCTTGTTTCCTTGATTTCTCTTCTGTCTTTAAACTAGATATTGACAAATCCTTATCGTCCTAGCATTTATATGAAATATTCCTCCTTAAACCACCTAAAACATTTAGCAAATATACATATAGAGAGAAAAGGGAGGGGGGGGGGATATTGAAAAAAGTGTATATTTATTTCTTTAACTTTATATAATATTTCATTTTGATCCTTTAATTCTATAAAGTATCTCTTTAATCCCTTAACTCTAACATTATTAATAAAAGATGCTGAAACTAAAATTTTAAATTGTTAACAAAACAATATCAAATATTAATATATTAAATTTAATTTTCAAAAGACTTACAGTATTATGATTATTAAATGACAGAAAATATTTTATAAAATAAAAATATTAAACCGAAGCTTTGTATAAAGTTAGAGGACTTATATATACACTTTTGCCGAAGAATATTATAAGGACCATAATAAGTAAGTTCCACCAATTCAATTAACTTCTACAGAATAATGTCCGTGCTTGAATGAGCTAGAACTCGTCATCTCAACAGTCGGTAAATCTCCTCAGATAAATCTCCTCAGAAAATTCTCTTTTCTTCAAACAAAGCATGCCAATTAACCATGGTGAAAAATTCTCAGAATATGATTCTTCTGTCATGGTTCAATAAATCAGGAAAAAATTATATTCCCCAGAAGAAGAAAAAATTGATGTGAAATACGAATATCCCATTTTGGTACTAGAAAAAAATTCCTCCTGTTGTCTCTTTTTGACATGGATATATATACACAGGAATTTAATCAAGTACTCGTCATTTCATTATCCTCCTCGCACACATGCAGCCAGGTGATTCAGTACTTAGGGCATATACTATACTGCAAGAAGATTCTAAAGTAATTATAAGTGTGTCTCAAAATTCCTAAAAACCCTAGAAAAATATATAGCCACATTCGAGTACTAATATTATATAGCAAAAATATATGCTCTATATCCTTTGCATATATTTGTGCACTGTATTGTGTTGTAATACTCTTCTTCTAGGGTTTGAAATTAGGTCTGCCTGAGAGAGAGAGAGAGATTCTGATTCTTCTACAGAAATTAGCAGCCATTGAATTCTAGAGGGAATACATAATAATCGACACTTTGATTGTGACATATAATGTGAAGTGTAACTGAACAATTAATTAGTGCTCCGATCCTAGTAGCTTCGCATATATGCAATAATTAAGTTTATATCAAACTTCCAATTTATTATTATATGCCTTAATTGTAATAAATTAGTTGGATTTAGGTTAGGAAGAGCAAGAAGAATTTCATTAATCACAAATCGTTGTTTATAAGAAACAGATCAACCCTCATATGGGTCATTACCAGACCCTAGGGACTCACGAGAGAGATCCATGTTATCCTACGAGGACTCCACCTCTCACACCTTCAACTCATTAACCAACTGTTCTTTAGCCTCAATTAACTAACTAAGATAGGTTTAATTCTTCTAACATGCTTGCTTAAGTTGACACTACTTTAGACTAATTAAATATGAGATATAACCAATCATATTATTAATAAATTATGAACAATAATATACTCTTTCTCATACTCCACTTACGAGCAAAAAAAAACATATTTAATCAAAATAAATAATGGAAAGTAGTTGAAGAATTTTTCCTCTCATACCCATGATTATAATATTATTTTACTTTATATTGGTATATGTCATTTTGAAATCAAAGGGCATATGGTCCTATCAACATATTTGAATGTAACGAAAAAGCTAATTCCTTTGTAAACAAAAGTTTAATTTTTTATGAGGAGATATGTCTATATTTAGTATCTAATAGTGCCTTACTGTCTCAAATAGGATAACATTCAATTGGAGGATACATATATATATTAACAAATTAAAAAAAAATCAGATCAATAAATTATGATTGGGGTTGATTCATATATAATATAAAATATAAAATAAAATGAGAAATTAAAAATGATTAAAAACAAACACACAGACACGTTTGTGTGTGTGTGTGTGAAGAAATTTGTATATTTTAAGAATATAAGAGCATTAATTTAGAGTATTATCATAAGTTAAAGAAGGTTAAACTTATATTAATGAAGTTAGCCTCTTGGTGTCAGTTCATAGTTCATAGAAGGTTGGGTAGGGATTCGGATTCCCATGACGTAGAGTAGTCTGTGTAGAGAGAATCAAAATCTTTGTGAAAGAAACAAGGTAAACCTTAATTAAAATTATATATATATATATATATATATATATATATATCAACCAAAATGTTCATTGTAGGATTCGTTTGATTTTCAACCAATTGATGTAGTACCACTTGCCGTTTATTCAGTTGGAAAGTAACAGAACAGGGCCATTGGAAGTTTAGGTATGGATATTCCCACTCAAAGATGTTAAAACTTTTCTCTTTTTCCCCTTTTTCTAGTTTTTTTAGATTATAATTAATTAAAACATGTTTTAACAAGTGAAAAAATAGCTAGCTAAAATCAATTATATTTTATTTTTTTTAATATATCAACTAGTTTCTAGAAGCCAAATATGTCTCTAGAATTTTATTTAACACTAAAATGTCACAATAGATTTAATATTTACAGGTTAAACTTTCATATTTATAAGTAGATTTGGGTTATTTATAAGTCTTCAAACTTATAAATAGTAAATCCTTGGGAACCAATTAATTAGTTTTAAATGAAATTCAGGGGACATATTTGTATTTAATTTTTTTACCCAAGGCCTGTAGGTAATTTTCCTAAAAACAATCCCTTAATTAGAGAAAATAAAAAGAAATCCTACTTGAGTTGAATGAATGGAACTTGATTAGTGTTAAATAAAATTTTGGGTTAGTATTTTTGGGTAAATAGAAAAAAAATCATGTTAAAAGAAACTTCCACTATTTTTTTATAAAAAGACAATTTATTCAATGAAGAGATAAAACAATGCACATGAAAGCCATCAACTGATCCTCAATCATGACTAAATGAGGGTACAATTCTAAAATTAAAATCACAGTATAACAAGGTAATAGAAAAACAAACAAAAATCCAACAACATTATAAGTAAAAAGAATAAGAAGTTGCAACCAGTACATCCAAAAGACGGTGAGTAATTTGTAGACTAGCTAAAGCTTAAGTCTCATCTCGAACCAGCTATAATACCACCAAATAATCATACATGAAACTTTCACTATTTAGAACATGACACAACACAAATTTATTATTAGTATATAATACCAGATTCTATCATAACTCAACTATATAAAATATTTTACTATGAGTAGTTATATGCACACCACTACGTGCTTAGCAGTGATTATTAATATATATGCTCCTCGTATTGAGGAAAACCTAACATGGTTAAATAGTGGGAGACAGAAAATTATGATACGTAAATATCTGTGACGTGTACTAAGATTAAGATGTAAGATATTTATTATAATTATATAACCTATTTAGATATTAATTAGGATAATTAATAAATATTTCTGAGTGTGGCCCGTAGTCATTAGGCCCGGTCCAAGGTGGGTTAGGGACTCAGTTTATTTAAGGTTGTTTTCCTGATGGTAGAAACACAACACAAAACAATTGATTCAGTACTGCTTTCTCTGAGTCCAGAGCGAGACCTACTTCTCTGCTCCCTCTCGAAGGTTCCCCACTGGTGACGGCAGTTTCCACAGTTGCCATCACTGTGCCCAATCACCAGCTGGAAGAACCTGTTGTTCATCTGACAGTGTTCTCTGATTCACAGGTATCCCTGATTCATTCCAGATCTTCTCAGAGGTTAGATCAACAAAGCAATGGCAAGAGGTAATTTAATGTTTCCGCTGCATCTTGTATTTGTGTATATGATAATCTGGATTGATTATTATGCATTTGAGATATTTATTGTCTAACATGTAGTATCAGAGCAGGTTTTCAGATCACCTTGCCTTGTTTATTGATCTTTATTCTTTATGAGTAACACTCTAGGAAAGAATAAGGAATATATGGAACCCTATATATCATAATTTATCATTTTTTTTATAACCTTCTTTTCTTCTGTTGACTGTCGCGGCGAGAGTGAGAGAGGGAAGGAGACTCGCCGTCGTGTAGCCGAGAAGTCACCGTGGCTCGCCACCGCCATGAAACTCGCTGGAGATAGAAAGAACAGACACTGTCGTATGGCGTGGAGGCCGCCGGAAAATAGCCGTGAGTGTCGAAAAAGCTTGCTGGCGTTGCCATTGCTGGACGAGCAGGAACCGTCGTCACAGTCACTGACACACGAAGATCGAGTAGCCGTGCAGGCTGCCGTGACGGCGAGAATCACTGTGTGAGATGTTTATTGTCTAACATAAGAATGAATTTATTGTTCTTACAAGAATCACAATCACCTTTCAAGATTTGGATGACTTTTAGGGCATCTTCCATTTTAGCTTCAAATTATAGTTTATACTCAATTTCTTTATATATATATTTGTATATGTGTGTGTCGTAAAACAATTGTCCATTATTATTTAATATTCTAATTGCATGCTTATGCCTGGTATATGTTTTGGTATATAATCAGTATATGTATAATGCCAACGCCATGAAAGAATCTTTTTTAAAATAAATAAATAATAATAATAAGTATTGTTATAATAATAATAAAGAATATATAGAAACTTGGTTCTGGATAAGAATATTGTCGGACATTTATGCGATAAAAAAAGTTTTCTCTTTTCTTTCCTTCTAGGGTTTTGAAAATAAATGATCTATTTATAATATGCCATTCCCCTCCTTATAATTGATACATCGTGCATGTTTTCTGGTACTTTGGAAGACAATTTAATTCCCAAAAGTAGTGCATAAATTTTGGTAAGAACATTGGCAATTTAATTTCTTGTTTTTTTTTATATTATCTCCAAATAAGCTTATATATTTATATATACAGCATCTAGGATGTGAAATTGGTGTGGATATAATAGGTGAAATAATAATGAAGTAGTGGGAAATGTGATAGAATATATATAATTTGGAAAGGAATTGTAAAAGAGAAATTAAAGAGAAAGGTTTCAACTTTATTTCTTTGCCATTGTTTTTGGTCTCTTGATATATTCATCACCTTTAGGTGAATGAATTCAGGTGCCTATTAATTATGAAGGAAATTAAGCCAGCACAATCAATTTATATATGCATATACAAATATTTAATTTTTCACCCAAAAAAATACTTAAATATAAGATAATAATGAGACAATAATATTATTCAAGTCACACACCCCAAAGTAAATTGGATGGAGCATGATCTTCCATATATATGCGCACACACCCTTAAATATTTTACAACACACACACATTTGGGTGGAAGTTGATGATAGTTGAATTTTTTATTTATGATGACGCTTATTTTTTTTATTTTATAGCTTATAGATATTTTAGATTCATCTTCTCTCCATATCGTCCTGATTCTTATGTTTCTATGTGAAGGAGATAATAATATTAGGATCAAGCAAATCTAGGGCTCTAGAGATTTATGTGCTAATAATTTACCTTGTCAGAATTTTTAGAATAATTATGTAGGGGGCTTTCTTAGTTATTATATGCACTAAAACATATTAATTAGACTGAAAAAATAAAAATAAAGTTGCACAATTCTTTTTTTCAAATTCCGTCAAGGTAATTTAACTTATATACAAGTCGGTCCATAAATTTATATCACCAATATATGTGTGTGTGTATTACCAAAGAAATGTAATGGTAATTTTTAATTCATTTTCTCTCTTTCTCAAATTATGGGATTTTCAAATAAAATTTTAATATTATTTTTATAAAATATTATATCTGAATTATTTAGATTAAGAAAATATGAACCAAAAAAAAAGGATCGAAATTTTATAATTTTTACTAGGCTAGCTAGATTTGTCTATGATCTTTTTGTATTTTCAATTCCTTCAGACAGACAAAAGTTAGTTAGGTCACATTACATATATTTCCTCTGAGATTGCATTCACTTAATTATTTGCTTCTTCTAATCAGAAACCTACGTACTAAAATGCACAAACAAACAAGATATTATTACAATTTATTAACAAATCACCAGCTGTAAGTTATATTATAACACAAGACGCATCTTATCTTAGGAAAAAAAAATCAGTATATATGCAAGCATGCTATTAATTATGGGATGGTTTCGTATACGTTTCATGAATAGAGAAGTGATGAGATATATATTCAAAAATAAAGAAAAGACGTCACTGAATTGTTCTTAATACTTACGTACTTTGTTTATATTTGGAAGCACTTAATTATATATTAGCGACCTTTTTTCTGCATTAAAATTCTGGGTTATTTAATTTCCACTTATTAACAATTAATGCTATATAGAAAGTCCATTTATATAAAGCAGTAAAGTGCCGTGTTTATTACAAGATCATGAAGTCATCACAATGCTTATTTTGGATTTTTAAGATTTTTTTTTGCAGGCTGTGTGTGTGTGTGGTAGTGCACAATCTTATTTTTGCATGCTTCAGTGATTTGATCACTTATTCTTTCTTTGATTTGATGTCAATATTCAATCTGTTTGCTGAATAACTTAAAAAAAACATGGGATTATTGCCTTCATTGTATCCACGTTTTCTTACGCTCTCCACTATTGGAAAAAAAAATTAACGGCGGTTAAAAGTGGTCTTTTATGGTAGTTTTGTAAACGGCGTGAATTCTATTGACGTAATAAGCTCACATTTTAACGGTATTTTTTAACTGCCATAAAAAGCAAACTTTTCATGGTGTTTTTAAATAAAGACAACGTGAAAAGTGTTACATTTAATGACAGTTACTATATCAACTATCGTTAATTGTACTCCATACCACATTCTATTTACTCTTATGTGTTTACTTTTAACAGAGGTTATTGATACAAATGCCGTGAATTTTACACTTTCCATGGCAGTTCTCTAATTAACTATCATGAAAAGTTTTTTTTGTGTGTGTTTTTGTTAATTTTTCATTTTAGTCTTTCCACGGCGGTTCTCCATTTAACTGCCATGGAAAGGTATATTTTTTTTATTAATTTTTTATTTTATACCATCCTGCTTTTAGCAAAATCAAGACATACCAATTTTAAGGCAGCAAAGTATGAAGTCAGCAATGCTAAAATCCAAATAGCAATAAAAAAATCTAAATTGGTAAATTTTTAATGAACCAAATAGCTCTTTGTACATCATATATACATCAATGACATAGTTCAATGATCAATCCTAAACAAATTAAAAAACTATTTATCAAATATTTACCAAAAATTTGACAAGTACTTCATCTTCAAGGCATGTGAAGAAGTATTATTCTTACCAAATCATCCCTCACTGAGTCAATTAGGTCATCTTCATATCTCAAGTTGTTATCCAACGATTACAAATTAGAAGTAATAGGTAAGTATTACAGATGTTAATAAATTGAAGAATCACTAAATATTAATTATGTCATCTTCATGCCTCATGTAAGTACTCCGTGAGCCCTATCTCAATGATTTCGTGCATATAGCGGATCACATAGCATCCGCATTCAACACCCTCAGGTTGACAGCAGTACTAACAACATAGAAGAATATAGAACACATTAAGGAATATTAAATTTATAGCTAATAAATTTATAAAAATAAAACTTAATTAGTTGAAAACAACTTACTTTAGGAAAAATCTATGTATGATTAGTACCATGTGTATACGCTATGAAAAAATTGACACCTTGAACAACCATATCACAAATTGAAAAAAATATATTATATAACATGCTAAATTTTATGTTTAATAAATCTATAAACAAAAACTCACGTGTTGACGATGTATACAATCTCAGTATCTGGCTGTCTAAGCAATGAATCAAACCAATAAACAATATTATCTTAAGGGGCAATGACAAGCAGAGTCTAATGCATATTACAAAATATCAACCACGTTATATATAATTTTATTATAATATGTATATGTGTGTGCCAAATATAATAGTACACTTACCATTTAATGTAAGGTGCAAAATATATTATCCTCTTGATTTGGGTCATGACATCCACCATGTACATCAACCTGGAATTCCTATCGTTACTTGACTCCTGTATCTTTTGCGGACACATGAAGCCATATATGCCTCATTTGGCTTCGTCTTTGCATTTGCGATAAAAGTGGTTGTTGTTCAAAAGAGAAAGGGGTCAGTGCATGAATGATAAAAGATAAAGTATTAAAATAAATTTGTAACTTACAATATGTCTAACTGGATGACTGTTGAATCCAACATATAAAATTTAGGAGTTACACTATGTCATTCATATTCAAGGTGAATTTATAGGACTCTCTGTACTCAAAATCCCTGGTGGAATTGTGAAACTAAGTGCTTCCTCCATATCACCCGCAGAGTATGAAGAGTTTCCATATTTTCAAATCTCGAGGATATGGGCTGATAAAGAGGTTGGAGCTTATCTTTGATCTCCTTCTTTGACTTCAACTTCTATGCCACCTCCTTAAATGTTGGCTTCTCTGCCACCTTCTTTGATTATGGCTCCTTTGTGACCACATTCTTTTTTATCAGAGATGTTGGCCACACAAGAAACTACCCTAGAGCATCATCCAATATGTGGACCTCGTCAATGGGGCAGGGAACTGGTGTAGTGCCAAAACCTTCTTTGATATTATGTAATGTCACCTTCGCTTTATCCTTTAAAATTCTCTTGCGGTGAATTGTTGTAGCGACCGCATATATTATACCATGACAAGGGTTTTAGTCCCTTTGTCTGTCAGAATGAAGAGACCACATGGTTCCCCATTATTTTTTATCTGATTAGGGTTAAGGTCAGGGTTAGATGGTTGGGAAATAAATTTCTCCTTCTTATTATTGCTGCCCTAACCACTTGTCGCCATAAGAGAACTCTGAAAATATGAAAAAATTACTCAAGACAAAATACATGTTAAATGTCTCTTGAAAAGAAGTGAATATTTATTACCTCTAAAAATTGGACGGCAATGGGGAAACCCATCATCATCATAGCTTAATTGAGTATGGCATCCATCTCGTCATGCATCTTTTGCATCTGCGCTTGATTTTGTGTAGTAAGTTTATCTCGAATCTTTTGGAGCTCGTCTCTAGATACCATGTTTGTGGAGGCTGAAGTTGTTCTTCTTGATGAGGAGCTAAAGAACTCTTTTCAAACAACTCCTTTAGGGGTCTCTCTTACTCGACATGGGTGGTCAGGCCTTCCAATAGCTATCTCCAAGATATCCATTCATTTTTCAGGAACGAAATATGACTTTCTTCCTCTTTTTCTTTATCTCCTTTTCTTTTCCTCTGTATAATCCAAAATTTTCAATTCTGCATTTTTTTCACATCTAGTTTAGAAAAAAGATTTTCATTGGCTCGAAAATATCAAAAGAAAATAAAGAGGGTTTGTCAATTTTGTCCAAAAAAAGAGGAGAATGTGCTCTTGCTTGAAAGATTTTCTAATGAACAGTTTAACATCTTTGAGCACATCTACATCCTTTGATTATGTCTTGCTGAAAATCCAGTTGTTGTGAATCTGACCTCCCAATAGCTGTCTCCAAGATATCCAGTCATTTTTCAGGAACAAAAGACCATTGGGTTGCTTGTTCCTCCAGTGCATCATATAACATACAAGTAACCAATTTAAAATAACTGAAGAGAACGTAATCATGTATAAATTATTACTATTTAAATTAATTACTTACAATCCTCTCTATAACAGTAGTAACCTCTAGAGTGATGTATTGTCCCTTCTTAACCCTCACTGCCTTCCATTTTGTTGCGAGATGGATGTTAGATGGATTACCTAACTCTAGTAGGGTTTAATGTAGCACCTTGCTGCGCAGCCTGAAATTACTCTTCCATTATTTTGCTTTTTAGACCGCTTTAACCCCCCAAGACGTAATGCTAATACACATTATTCTTGGCTATTTCCTTATTCTTCTTACTCATAGCCTATGAAAATGAAACAAAGTTAGATTGGTTAATTAAAATATAAGTTTACACATATCAAACCTTATAAGTATCTTCTTCCTGTTGTTGATAAAATTGTGTCCACGCTTCATCACTAATATTGGGGTATGTGTCCTTTGGATACTCATCCATCTTACTTCCTCTAAGGTAGTCCTTTGCAAGGTTGGACTTAAAGTCTCTCCACCGATCATCGTATTGCTTCAAGATATGATGCTTCATCTTTGATGTGGCATAAATATCAAAATGTTGTTGTAATCAAGTACAAAAAATAAATAAAATGAAGCTATAATAAAGGACAAAAATCTTTAATAACAAAAATAGATAGATGAAACATAGAATTAAAAATGTACTAAAATATCCTCCCAAACTATATCCTTGTCTTTAGGGTCTATCGCCCTCCAATTGGCATACGCGATGCTAATATTAGAACATACTATATGACCAATATAACTGTTAAGCAATGATCCATTTTTATCTATTACCTTCATATCGTAATCAAACTCCACCAATAACTTTGTGGACTATGTTCCTTCATCTGTCTTAGCCACCTATTTCATATGGATTGAGCCTCTACCTCTTTTCTTTCCTTGTTGACTAAAACCGTCCTAACCTGAACTGTCCATATCCTGTTGACAAAACAATAAATAAAGGTAAGAATCATAAATAATAATCATGTAATCAATTTAGTAATCAAATAAATATTTATTACACACAATAAGCTAATTTCTCTAAATTCCTTCACAATGATCATCACTAACAACATATTTGTCATCTACTAAATTAAACTCTATTATTTTAGGTCGAGTAGTTGTGAAATATGGGGTTTTATCAATTTTAAACCTTAAGTCACTGTCATCTCCATCAATCACTTGCCTTTTACCTTGGATCACAATGGAAAGATCTTTATTTGCTGGATCAGTGACATAAAACAATTGTATTGCTTGACTTGCTAAGATAAATGGCTCATCTAGGTATCCAAATCTTTGAAGATTGACTAAAATAAATCTAAATTTTTTGTCTACTTACACAGCATTACTATTAACCCATTTACATTTGAAGACTCAAACTTTAAACTTGGAGTAACTAACATTCCAAATCTCTTTAATCACTTCATAATATGGCATGGACGCTAATTTTGGCATTTTATCTTTTGAATTAGCAAAATGCATCGCTTCAGCTATAACACCCCACTGTTGTGTATAGTGCTTTTATCATCTTGGGCTTTTATGTTATAAGAATAACCATTTATATCATATCTTTTCCAACACACAACCTCAAAACGAGGCCTTACAGCTAGCCTTTATATTGTCTCAGAAGGATTATTATCCTTTAACACTTTTGCTTGAACTATTATGTAAATGACTTGTTGTACTCATTAGCTAGTTGTATATCGCTCTTTCTTGGGTTCATATTTCTGAGCATATTCTTGTGAACATCTAAGTAAGGCATAACTTCATCTTTATTATTCAAAATGTAAATATATGCTTACATCACTATTTCGCGAGACATGGACTTCACTTTGGCACCCTGAGTTCCCTTGCTTTTTCTCCCATGATTATGCCGAGATTGAGGAAGTCCAACTGCATTTACCCCATTAAGATATGAGTTACAAAACTCAACTGCATCCTCAACTATATATCTCTCAACAATTGATGCCTCGAGTCAATAAAGATTTTTAGAATATCCTTTAAAGATTTTTATGTATCTCTTAAATGGGTACATCCACCTTAAATACATAGAGCCACAAAGTCTAATCTCGCATACCATGTAAGCTATCAAATGGACCATAGTATCAAAAAATATTGGAGGAAAATACATCTCCAACTGGGAGAGGATAATATAACCTTCATTTTTCAATTCATCCAATTTAACAGGATCAATCACTTTGCTGCAAATATATTGAAGAATATAAAGTCTAGTAATATGGCTCCTCACATCATCTTTCATAATGCCTCGAATAGTCACTGGTAGTAATTATTGCAAAAACATGTGGTAATCGTTGGACTTTATACCCGTTATCTTCAAATCTTACATTGAAACAAGTTTCCTAAAATTTGATGGATACCCTTGTGAAACCTTAATACCATGCAAACACTCATATAAACTTATTTTTTTATATTTGGATAATGTGTGTGCCCCTGGTTACAAATAAACTCTCTTACTACCTTCTCTTTGTTGTGAATGCAGAGGTGCTCTTATTCCCATTTCAGCTAAGTTTTTTCTAGCATTGACCATGTCCTTACTCTTTCCACTTATATGCAGAGTGTGCCAACAAGGCTCTCTCACATATTTTTCTCCACATGTAGGACATCTAAAATGTGTCTCACTTCAAGACTCTGCTAATATGGAAGATTAAAGAAGATGTATATCTTTTTCCATATATTCCTTTCAACTACCTTCTTATTATTTTCACCCAAGATAACATGAACTTCATGTAAACGTTGATACAATTATTCTCTAGTTAAAGGTACTAGAGTCATTTGATATTATTGTGAGCCATTAAACGCCTTCTTCAACTTACGGTAAGGGTGGTGTCGGCTAAGAAAACGTCTATAAAAAAGGTAGACTGTCTTCTTTCCATATTTGAGTTGCATGTAAATTAGTGCCTTCATCACATATGGGATATATTTTATGCCCCTTAACATTATAACTTGACAAATTTCCATATGTAGGGAAGTCATTTATCGTGGTGAAGATCATAACACGTAGTTTGAATGTCTGTTGTTCATATGCATCAAATACATCAACACTTTTCTCCCACAATTTCTTCAAATCCTCAATCAAAGGTGGCAAGGACACATCGATATCGTGTCCCGAGATCATTAAAGGCAACATGATATACTTTTGCTTCATACACAACGAAGGAGGCAAGTTGTAAATCATAATGAGAATTGGCCAATCACTATGTGTACTATTGAGATTACCATACGGATTAATTCCTTCCATACATAGCCTAAGTAGAAGATTTCTAGGCTCACAACCAAATTCAGAAAAATTTTGATCTATTGTCTTCCATTAAGGAGAATTGTAACATCCCAAATTTTATTATTATATTTAAGCACAATTAAGATGTTATTTATCAATAACTAAAGGTTTATAATAGATTAAATGCATTGTTTAAAGTTTAAAAATATATGAAAATAAGAGAAAATTAAATTATCAAGTGTTGAAAATTTACAATAAAGGGTTAAAGAAATTATAGGGGTTTAAGGGTGAATAAATAATCAATAATCATCTTAAATGGCTAATGATATATATATAGGTAGATACTGGGAATATATCTATAATAATATACATATATATTTGGTTAAATATATATAATAATATACATATTTATACTATAATGATAATATAGTATAAATATATATAGGGAATATATACATATATCTTTAAGGGTAAATAAATAGTGATGAGCTATATAGATAATAATCTAAGAATCTGATTAGATATTTGAATATCTTAAACCATTTGGTTATTTTGAGATTATTCTTCCACCCAATAATATATATAAGGATATATAAATGGTGTTTTATACTTTAGGGATTATCTACGGTGCCTTTGATTGTATTTGTTATTAAATTATTTTGTGTATATATCTTTTAGGATAATTTTTATAAAGATAATTATATTGTTAATTTGTTATAATCCATTAGCATAATAGAATTTTTGGATAAATGTATCTATTAGATTATCTTAAGATATTATTTCAAATTGTAATTCATGAAAAATAATAAGATCAAGATTAGATAAGATTGGATAATAATAAGATCAGATTAGATCAGATTAGATATAGGAGCAAAGTAATAACAATACTGAAAAATGATAACATCATATTAGATAAGATTAGATATAGGAGTAATAATAATACTAAAAAATGATAAGATTATAATTTTAAACCTACAGCTTATATATAAGCACCCTAAAATCTATTTCCCCATCCTATTGCTGTCCAATTTCTCTCTTCACTTCTATCAGACTGTCTTTGAGGTTTTGGAGTAATATTTGTTAGAGCACCAGATTGTTTGTGATTGATGTTGTTGTGCATGGGGCCACTCGACTTGTAGTAATTATTCCTTGTTTTGGCGAAAGGTAATAACTTTTCACTTGTTATACATGCTAATATCTTGCTTGTGAGTAGTTTTTGTTTGTTGAACTATTGGAATGCTTTGAAATTATGTTAATGTATATAAAAATAAAATTGTCTTGTAGGACTTGTATTTTAAAAACATCATTCTTGGAACTTATAATATCGTGTTGGAATCTTGAGAATTGTGATTTGAAAAATCATTATGGAATTTAAAATTGACCAATTGTTAAGTGTTGAGCACAATGCATATAATAGAAATTGGCGAGTGAATTGTGTTGGTTACCATCACATGACGAGACCTCCATTAATGCATGATGGTTGGTTCTGTTGACTCTTGCGTGGGGTAGGCCCTAGTGGCTCCTTTCATCCTCCTGCGTGAGGATAGGTCTTTATTGCTCTGGGATTGTGGTTATAGGATTACATTTGCATCATGACATTGGAAATTACTTATTTACTGTTGATTATGATTTTATTGTATATTTGTCCCACTTGACACCTCAAACACATGGTATGTATGATGAGTATGAACTGTTAGTTATCGAGACGTTTGTCTCACCCCATGATTATTAACATTTTACAAGTGATAGTCTTGTGCTAAGACCTTAGGGAAGACTTTAGAGGCTTGATTAGTGCTATATCAATTGTATAGCCTCCTCCTTTTGATTTATGTGTGGAATAGTTGTATATTGCCACAATATGGCTCATTCTACATACTCTGATATGATGTAATACTTTATTTGGATTTGATTATATGAATGCAGCTTTCTGGATAGTGTTTTAAATATCCATGATAGACTCTTCTAAGTTATTGATAATTTATTTTCTATCATGGATAATGATTTGGGAATTCAGTAAAGCCTTTATATCCATGATAGTCTTCTAATGTAAGTTTAATCATTTTCTATCATAAATGTCCTTTTTAAAATGAGTTGAAATCTTTTAACCATGATAGCACTTGAAGGGTGGTTATGTCTTTTTCTATCATGATTATTTATCGAGTAAAAAAAGTCTTCTTATAACCATGGTAAGTTTTTTTTTTTAAAATTTTAGTAAACCTCTTTTCTACTATGGTTAATTCTTTTGAAACTAAGGAATTTATTCATAACTATAGTTACATTGTGATTGATTTATAGTGTGAGTAAAAATGGTTCTAGATAATTAATAGTAGTTATAATAAAGAGAATTTTACAAGAATCAGTTAGGTGACGAAGTTGTCCATCATTATTTCCTATTAGAATGCCATCTTAGAGTTCTTTGCATATGTGGCGTTAGCAAATAAACGCTTAAAGTATGATATTATTGGAAGATAACACAAATATTTGAGATATCATAACTTATAATTAAAACTTTTTTTTACTAAAACCAATATTTATTGATCTTAATTAACACTTTTTATTCCCTAAAAAACGAATATTGATTCGTGTGATTCATTTCTTAAACTAATTAACCTAAAATTTTAGTTGAGGGAAAATGAATTCGTTCTACTTACTCAAATGCCATTATCAGTATCATCTAATAATTAACTTTCATACAACATAGCACCCAATTCAAATAATAAATCATATAATAGATAATTAATGGATAATAACTTGTGATAATTAAGTTCCGCACACAGCACAGGAATTTGTTTCTAATTTGAGCCACCTACATTGCTCCAACATAAAGTCAAAATCCACATTATATATATATATATATATATATATATATATATATAGTCTCATACGCACATATACATCTGCTTAAACAAAAGAGAATACAAAATATATAAAAGGGAAGGCTCATTTTATAACATAAAATATCTTCAAGTTCTGCCCACGATTGAACCATTTTCCTGATTCCTGATTTGTATGATTATTAATTAGTGCGTCCCCCACATATGAGGGGGGAAATTAAAAAAGCTGCAATATCTGCCAAATTAAAGCCAAAAGGTAGAATCAATCAAACGTGTTGTTGAAACTTGAAAGAAAGAAAAAAAAAGATTTAATTAAAATATCTATGGACAATCAATCATGTAGGATGTAGCTGTTCCTAGCTGTGAAAGCAAGAAAGAAGCGAAGAAAAGAAAATGAGAGAATTGAAACTATTTCTGGGAATTTATAAACACACACACACACACACACATATATATATATTATTAAGTGGTTAATTAAATCATCAAGTGGAATTGCTTTATCGTTAGCTATGCATTAGATTCATTCATTCATAGCAAACAAACAAACAAAAATCAATTCAATACGTTTCCATCATCAATTAATCAAATAATTTTCTTGAATTCCCATTACTTCTTCTTCCTCATAAAGTAGAAGCAAAAGATCATCTTCCTCTCACACGCTACTGCAAAATCCCATTACGAAATGTTTGTGTGTGATAATCTCCATTACCTTTATAAGCGGAGAAACATAGTTTTTTTCCTCATACCACTGTGCTGTATTAATAATTAAATTTTTAGATATATTGTTAATTAAAAAGTCATATTCAATAAATTTATTAAATATTCTATTCATGCTTCTCCTATCCTTTTTTAAATGACATACTTTTATCCTTATTGGTACCTCCAACAACTTTATTTATACATATCTAAATCACCTCAAATGATTTTTTACTATTTTTTTTAATAGACGATACTCTAATTTTTCTTCATATACGTTTATTATGAATCTTATTTCTTTTTATATAACTGTTATCCATCTCAACATCATATTCTCTACTACCACAACTTTATACTCTTGCTATCTATTTAAAGCTCAAAATTTACTGTCATATAGCATTGTTGGTCTTATAGTAGTTCGATTAAACTTCATGTTAAAAAATGGGTTAATCCACCTTTGGTAGATTAAACTCAAACCCAATAGACATTGAGGCCGTTGTAAGAATAATGGAGAGAGTGAGGTATATATGTGTAATATACCCCATATGAAAAGAAGTGAAAGTTGCCCACCGGATATGTAGGAGTAAGACGTGGGGAAGTGGGTAAATTTTAATTTTGAATCCCATTTTCCCCTCCTTTCATGCGAGCATAAACATAGAAGAGATAGAAGCATTTTCTCAGTAGTTGCTCTGAATATCTCCCTCTGTGTCTGAAGCTCTGTTCTTCTTTCTTAGGTGTCATTTGTTGTGTGAATGTACCAGAGTCCATACAAGGTATTTGAGTTTCGTGTGGGTATCTCAGTGAATTAGAAAATATATAAGGTACGCCCAAAAACTTACACTTCTCTTTAAGTTCATTAACTACTTATCATCACAAATAACACTAATAGCATTTCTTTATCTTAACCACCTAATTTGTATTTTACGTGTAACATTTATATCAATTTCACTATTTTTTTTATATAATTGGTCCCAAATATATAAACTTTGTCACACTTGTGTAATGATTTAATCTCTCATTTATATTAATTAATCTATGTACGTGGATGTTAGCTAATGAATCATCATCCCCTTATAAAACATAGATTTTTTTTTTCTTGTCGGTTTGCTGAAATGGCATGTTTTACACGTTTTTACAGATTTGGTTCCTGGAACCCTTTGTATGATATATATATATATATATATATATATATATATATATATATATATATGGTGTGAGCGCCAATTGAATTACAAAAGTAGAACAAACTTAAGACGTAGGGAACAATAGTTTTAAGTTTTCCGGTCATCTTCATCTTCTGAAACGCTCCAATTAAAACGGGTCAACCTCAATTCAAATCAATATCCCTACTTCAAGAAATTTATATAATAATTTAATTATATTAAATTTGGTCCAAACATACCAAGCTTTTTTATATATGTATTTTAAGAATCAAATATGTGTTTTCATGCATCAGACAAAATTTAAAAAATGAGTCACGTTATATATGATTTATGAATAGTACAACTTGTTATAATTTTTACCATATATATTATATTGATAATATATGAAAAAATGATAGAAAAAAATTCTAAAAGATAATAAAGACTAAAATAGGACTTTGTATTGATAACATTATATCTATTATTAGTCATGCTTAATCTATTATTAGAATAATCTTATTGTAAAATTTATTATTTTCTAGAGTCTTTTTAAATTATTTTCAAGTATGACTGAATTTTACAGCAGATTTTTGTTGGTGAGATTACTTATTGCTCCCTTAAATTTTCTAGAAGAAAAGCTTGTGGTTTCTGGAAACTCGATTGGTTAGTTTTTACGATTGCTTTGTACTTATATTAAACCTTTTTTAACATCCATCTTTTTGACTGGAACTTATATAAAGATATCTCATCCCATTTCTCTCGATCAATGTCGAACGTTAATTATCCACTAAAATATATATAATGCCTTTATTATTATTATTATTATTTAAAAAATGTAAAGTATGATCATACAAAGGAGGCTTCACGTATTCGAACTTTTGCATTTACATGTCCTTTTATGAGAAAGTACCATGTTGCTTTTTGATAGCAACAGTAACTTTGACTCGTTGGGAAACAGATTCAATTATGAACATATTATATATCAACATCATCATAAATTTATAATTAAGGACCTATCAATCATAATGCACATAAATTATTTCTTCTTTAATTTACTTAGCTCGAGATCTGATTTTTCAAAGTGATGATATGATAAATCATGTTTTGTTAGGGTTTATGTATAAAAATAATATTTTTCCCATTTTATTAATCTTATAAATTAAGCCCATTTATTATATTGTAAATTATGCGCGCCAAAGGACTTTAATTTTCTCATGAAATTTTGCAGCATTTTCTTACGAATCTCATCCTTGAGGTGTCACTAATTAGTGTGGTGCCAGTTTTATGAATATCATTACAACTATGATAAATTTAATAAAACTAGCATAATACTCCTCCGGCCCTTAATATATGATCTAATTAGAGAGTTGATATTAGTCTTAAATATAAGATTTATTTCTTATATTTATCAATTTTTTTATAAACTACCCTCAATGATACCCCTCAAAAATAACGAAGTCAAAGAGAAAAAGAGAGAATTAAAAAAGATAATTAAGGTGTTTTAGAAAAAATATAACATATTAACTAATTTCTGTAATCTAATTAAATTAATAAATATGCCTATATTAAAGGGTAGAGGAGTATATGACTATGGTAGATTTGCACCACTTGAAAGAGCTGGTGGTACTAAAGGGAGATGCATTATATGATGATGTACACTTATGGATTAAAATCTAAAGCATCTAGGTCAAAAGGTAATTGATCTCCCTTTGTGTGGACTAATTAAGCATTACCCAAGTATTTAATTGTTAATCACTTAATTAAGACCCATGTGTATATTATCCTTCAATCCTTTTCTAACCCCTTCCTTTGTGTCTATTGAATGAAACGAAAGATGTATACACCTTCATCAACGAATGTTGGTTGAATTGGAAAAGCTGTGATCCATATCTCACCATAAAGATGTGAGTTTGAATATTACTCCTAATGTGAAAATTTTATTAATAAATAATATGTTAATATTGCTTCTAATAACATTTTTTAAGCCAGGCATGCCTTAATATGCTAAACTCCTAGAATTCAATTCACATAATTTTTTTTAATCAAAAAAAGGGTGGGGGAACTAAGGATTCATTCATGCATGGCTTCTTTTTGAACAGTGTCTTTATCAATATCTTAACTAATATCATGCAATTAATCTTTCTTTGCTTTAAATATTATTTTCATTCATAAATATTTCATATGTATGAATACATATTTCCAATGGTTTTTTAATCATATCATTTGCAATTTCAATATATCTACTATAAATAAAAATGGGTACACAGATAATTTATGAAAGAGATTGATCTTATAAGCTATCAGCATCTTCCTTAATTAGGGATATGCTGGCAATTTGTTGGTGACGTTTGTTAAATTTGACCAATATATATAATCAACAACTGGCAAATTCTTGTTATTAGAGACAATGATAGGTTTCAAAGTTTGACCCTTTGTCCCTTTTCAAATTGACCCCTTTAATTTGATTGTGTTCTTAATTTTGCTTTTAATTAGGTTACATAATTTTGTGTAAAGCAATTCCATATCGCCTACAATTTGTATTTTAAGTTAAAGTGGATTTTAAAAGAGGAGGAAACGAGATGAACCAACTTTTTTAGGGACAAGGGGTCTGTTTGGCAAAAGTCAAAATTATAGTTTTAAAGGGGCTTCTGGCCCAAATCTCAATTTGGAGAAATTTTAAAACAAACAGTCATATTTATCAAAATCTCGGTTTGGACCAAACCATTCAGATAAGCTGATCAGAGTAGCTTTTGGAACAGTAAAAACTATTTTTAACTACTCAATTACTATTTTACCCTTACTTTTTCTTACGCCCTCTCTCCTCTATCCTTTTCACCCTCTCTCCTCTCTCCTCTATCTTCTCCACCCTCTCTCATCACTCATCTCTCCTCTATCTTTTTTACCCTCTCTTCTCTCTCATCTCTCATACATACCCTTTTTAGTAATTTTACAATTACAAAATCTCTTTTTATAACAACTATCCAAACACTCATTTATCCAGAATCACTTTTTTTTCCATAATCTCTTATCTAAAAGCCTTTTTCATAAGCTGTCTAAAAATTTATTTTTTTTTATAAGTCTTTTTTTAAAATCTTATCCAAACACACACAAGGACATATAGACTTTTTGGTTTGGGGAAGACAACCCCTTAATGGCCTTTCATTTACTCATGGGTTGCTTCATTATCTTTTTTTAACAAAATAATTTATTTTAGTGAAGTACAATAAATTTACATTTTATATAATTTATTTTAGTGAAGTACAATAAATTTACAGTTTATATTTATACAATACAACGGAACCCAACTGACACCAAGTACATCTTTTAAAGCCCTCTTAAGCCTGAAATTGTGAATGTATACCCTTTGCAAAAGGTATAACGGATGTAAAAATAGGGAATTAGGTGTTTTCTATTATACAATGTAAGGGCAAGGCAAACTCTTCCTTCTTTTCAAAAGTTAGGATACTTTTCTAAGCATCGCAACTGGAACCACAATAAATTGATATTTCCCAAGAATTAAACACGCTCCAAAAAGAGTATGTCTCATCCTTTCGTCAGCTGAACCCACGAACGATGGGTAATTAAAAGTGTAAATGTTTTACTTTTCTTTTCTTTTTTTAAGTATAATTTTTGTTTTAATTAAAAGTGTAAATGTTTTTTTTTACTTTTATTAAAAGTGTAAATGTTTTACTTTTAAGATAATCATGTGAAGTTGGGCCCAAAAAAGCCCATGTTAAGAATAATGGGCCTAAGCTGGCCCATATTTTGTTAGAAGGCCAACATGGGGAACAGTAGAGTCAACTCTACCTAAAACAAAGGTTGCAGGCCCACGTCTTCTAAATAAATATCATTGGGCTTCTTTGGCCCAATAAAGGCTTGGGAAACATGCAAAAAAAAAACATACAAAAAGTGGGAAACGTAATTGATAGCATATGAATTATGAAGGAGGTAATAAGGGAGGTTAGTCTGAGTAGTAAGCAACTTAGTATCACTTAAGTGAGGTCTCGAATTTGAGCTTTGGCGTATATAGAAAATCTTCGTTGGGAGACTCACCCACTATAGCCAGGTGCGCAATGCTCCAGTGAACCGTGTGGGCAACAAAAAAAAAATTATGAAGGAGATACCATCATTCGTTGTTTCAACTGGTGAAGGGGTAAGATATGTGACTATTTGGAGTATGTTCGAATCTTGGGGAGTATTACTTTATTGTGATTCCAGTCGCAGCACTTGAGGAGACATCCTAACTCCTAAATACCTAGGTTTACGCATGAGGGTAATAGACGGCTCGCCCTACCTGACATTGGTATCGCTTAAGAGAAAGAGAGATTTCACCATGCCCTTAGATTATGGGTAGGTCCAACTCCTTTTTAAAAAATTCCTTACAAACAAAAAAAATTACGAAGGAGGTCTCTATTGTATTACAAGCTTTGCAAAGTGGCTCAAGCATATGTTTATTGATGAAAGGTGTTTAAACGATTTCTTGGAAAATAGGATTGGCATTTTATTTAAATGTATAATAAATAAATATTAAATAGCAATAAATAATTTTACTTCAATATATCAATATAAAATATAAAATTCATAATAAAACTACACTATTTATGAGTCACAAATAGTATTATTTTTTTCAAATTTTATATAAGCCCACTTTTTTATTCTGAATATAAATTAAATAATTTAATAAACATAAAGAAATGACTTATTTGATATTCAAAAGTAGGAAAAATATACATATAAAAAATTAAAAAATATTACACTTTTTTATTGACAATCTTTAATTTTCAAATACAGATTCTAAAAAATTATATATTTAATTCACACACAATAATATTATAGTGGTGTTATCATATTTATTTCTGTTTTAGGTACGTACCACCACATTTATTATCTCTAACCCTCTCAACCTTTTTTGTAGGGTCGAGGATTATCATTGAAACACGAAAGACACACAAGAGCAAGCATATTTTGTCCATTTGTACTTAAATAATATTATTATCGCATTTGTTTTGTACAACGTTAATAAAAAACAATTAATTACTACTAATAAATAAAAAATGGTAAGGAAAAAGACAAAAAAGCATACGCCCAGTTCCAGCAAACAGGAGAAAAACCCAACTGGAACACGGCACTTGGCAAAGTCCCATTGGTCCCTCGCCTACCATTCACAGGAAGCTTTCAACTTTCAAACCCAAGCAAGCTGGTACGTTCTTCTCGCCCTCTTTCTTGTTCCCTTCAAAATCTCTTCTCCATTCTTCTACATTTTTCAATTTGAATTCCGTTTCCATCTTTTTTCTTTGCCGTTGAGCTTGATTAATCAGAAGTCCTCTTCTTTTCTCTGATTTTTAGTTTTTACCCATCTTCAATACTCCTTATCTTTACTTCACAGGAGCCTCACGGTAAATCAATCCACACAAAAAGAGATATATTTTTTGTTTGAATCCTGAAAACCACAACACACAGCTCAGATTTGCTGCAAATTTTCCTTCTTTCTCTTATAGTTTCGGCGGATTAAGCAAAGAAAATGCCATCTCAGATCCTGCCTATTACGAATCGACCTTCTTCGTTTTCTTCGTCTGCTTCCACTGCCACAATGTTAATTAAACCCGCCGATGATGACCCATCTGCGAGTCTCCTCGTTTCTTCGCGATTTGACGACGACAGTGTTGCAACCATTAAGCCCCTTCTCTCCCGCTCTTCCAGCTTCTCTTCTACTTCCAGTAATTCGGTGGGCACTAATGCAAACTGTCAACAGAAACGACGTCGCCGTACCGCAAGTGAGAACTCCTTGTCTTCCTCCAGTGGCGGTAGTCGCCGATCTTCGTTGGGCAAGGAAGTTGGCCATGTTGCTTCGGAGACCTTTTTAGTCACTCGCTTGGGCTTGAACTTGTTACGATATCTTGGGTACAATTTTCTTGTATTGATTTCCTTAGTTCCTTTATGGACATTAGATTCATATGCGGAAGCGGAAAAGCTGACTATTTGAGTGAACGATTGGTATTGCATCCAATTCATCTATAGTTTTAGTGTTATTGTCAGGATGTCATTAGTAATTCTCACAATGGATGCCACTGGCATAAAAAATCTTGGCCTTTACGAGATAAACATCTGGTTCATTTGTTTGTTATTGTGAGTTTATGTACTCAGTGATCCAGTGTTCACTCGTAATCTATGTGGAGATCTTTAATGGGTCATCGATAAGTAGAATTTTGGAATCTATGGTCCTTGTTTGCCATAGCTGAGGAAAAAAAAATGGACGGTTCGGGCCAGAATAGCGGCATCATCAGAGTGTTAGTTAGTGCCTGAAGCATTTATAGTATTTTACGTGCAAGGTTCTTATCTCTTATTTCTTTTTATGAGCTTGTTCGGTTGATAAGTTTTAAATTCTGTTGATAATGGTTTACCTATGCAGCTCAATTGTCTAAATTCGGGCATAAACTGTTTTTTTAACGAGGATATACTATTTGATTGAATTCTTAGATACTCTTACCTAACCCAAGAGGATAGCAGTTAAAGAAAACGGTTAAGACTCAAATTGATGGATGTAGATGTTTGCTTTGAAACTTTGGACACGTAAAGAAAATATGAATCGGGAAAGATTCTATAACCATTTATAAGTAGTCTTTCTTCTTTGGTCATAATGTTTAAAATTACTCTTCACTTTCTAAATATGCATGGTTGGCTTGTCCAACATTAGGAATTTACCACGCAGGGAAAGGTAGCAATACTGGCAAAGCCTAATGAAAATATTGTATACTTTCTTAGAACTCATGATGAGAAATATAACTATGGCTACTATGCTTGATAGTTAAAACCATATGTAATAGCTCAAAGATACAACTTACAACATTATGGAATTCATTACTGCTGACTAAAAATGTAATTCTCTATCTACTGATGTTTGTTTTGCATCACTATCTTGTCATACTTGAGTTTTACACGTTTTCTGGTCATTTATTTTTTTTCAGGGTAGGCTATAGATGGATTACAAGATTTCTTGCCCTTTGTTGTTATTCAATGCTGCTTTTCCCAGGCTTCGTTCAAGGTCTGATTTCCATGATCAATGCATTTTTCTCATGCACATATGTGCAATTTTTGACTTGAGCATCAAAATTATCCATCAATGCACTTTTTGATAGCATTAATTTGTTTTTCTGTTTTGTAGTTGGATTTTACTATTTCTTCTCCCGCCATGTACGCAGAAGCATAGTCTATGGAGATAAACCACGGAATAGGTAAGATTTATTCATGTTTCCTCTCTGCAATTAAAAATTCCTAGACATGGTGTGACTTCATTGGCTTTGTATTAATGATATTTTTTTTTTCAGACTTGACTTGTATATACCCAAAAATAATGATGGTCCAAAGCCAGTTGTTGCCTTTGTTACTGGTGGAGCCTGGATTATTGGGTATGTGATATGTTGTTGTGTATCTGTTGAGTTAAATTTGCAATTTGACGAAAATTTTGTTAGAAGACAATGATGTTGTTTTCTGATAGAGATAGTATTTACTTTACTCAGTGTCAGATGCTTGTGTGGGATTGTAAAACCATAATTTTGTCTTTTTATGATAACATCTCTCATGCCAAAGGTTTGCTTTTGGCTTGTGGATGGAATTACCGTATGCTTCTCCATTAAAATCATGAATATGACTCCTATTTAATGCCCGCTGTATCTTGACGGTAATGATAACGAGTTCAATGTATTGTGGAGTGAGGAGCAGCGGGAGTTGGTCCCAACACTGGTGCATTTAACATGACAATATAAAACCTGTACAAATTTATCGTACTATAAACATCATTACCTTTTGGCCTGTGCAATCAGATTCCACTGATTTGAAGACACTTGTGTCGTAGATTGATAGATAGATGCATGCACTGCTTGCTCAGTTATTATGAGTTTTGAAGCACTTATGCTTGTGCAGTTATAAAGCATGGGGATCTCTTTTGGGCCAACAGTTGTCAGAGAGAGATATCATGGTGGCATGCATAGATTACAGGTGATGTTGCTTATCCTTCATAATTGCAACATTATTTCTTGTTCGTGGATAAATGCAATCTGGCTTAAATAAAAATTAATTGCCAAAGTTGCTGAGATTGAAATCTCACATAGGTTTGGTTGAGGGCTAACAATGATCAAATCATAAGATTGAGGATTATAATATCCTATCTCTAGTGACAATATAGACATGATATTTAAGCATAAAACTTGCAAACATCATCATACTATTACGGAAAAAAGTCATAAGTTGCAAAAATCACAAGCCCTCATGCGTATCCTAATGCATTCTACCCTTGCAACTGTTTTCTCATTGATCTATTTTTGCAGAAATTTTCCTCAGGGAACCATGAGTGATATGATAGATGATGCTTCTCAAGGCATCTCATTTGTATGCAACAATATTGCAGAATATGGAGGTGACCCTAACAAGTAAAGATTCAATCGCTGAACTTCAAATTTATATTCATTATGGGCTCCTTTTTATTCTTTGTCTGAGATTTGATGTGTTCTTTATGATCTCTGATGATTCCTTGTTTTGTTTTGCTAAGGATTTACCTAATGGGGCAGTCAGCAGGTGCACATATTGCTGCTTGTGCTCTCGTGGAGCAGGCAATTAAAGAGGCTGGTGAAGGAGAGAATATCACTTGGAGCGTCTCCCAGATCAAGGCTTACTTTGGTTTATCTGGAGGGTAAAATCTTGCATGAAGTTCCCTTCAACCATGACTTTGACTTTTCTTGGGCTTATTAATACTATACCTTTTGAGATAACTGCAAATGAACAAATTTGGAGTTGCACTTGCATCTATAATTTCAGGGGATAACCTGACAGTCAGAACTTGAAAGCCGTCATGCTCCAAAAGATCTATTGAACAGTAGATTAGCTGAGTTTGATATAGAAAATTCTGCATAAGTGTTTATTGACCCATAAGTCACTTACCCAACTTAGTTGAGATATTTTTCAAAAGAGTACTTTTTTCAAAGACCGCAGAAAAATAAAAAGTAATTTGGGAGTCCTAGGGCCATGATGCTATGATATATGCTACTGAATAATGAATAAAGTATGCTTTTCTAGTAAGCCATGTGAGCGTTGATCCAACGTTTATAATGATGGGCCAAAAAAAACAGAGAACGAAATGTTTATGGAGACGTAAATGTATGATGAGTTTCTGCCATAACTGCTGTTTTTCCTTCCAGTTAGGCTATCATAATTGCTTCTCAATGTTGCTGCAGTTTTGTTTAGTTGATGACATAATCATGTTTTGCATTTGCATGGATGCTTATTATAGCTTGGCTTGTATGTTTAATTTGCTGTTTTCTTTGTTAATCGAAACAGGTACAATTTGCTTAACCTAGTAGATTACTTCCACAGTAGAGGTCTTTATCGTTCTATCTTTCTAAGGTACACACTGACTAACTTTTAACTTAGTTACTATTAAATAAGTACACTATTCTCTTGTTTTTCATTGTGCTATACTTTGAAACTCTTGCATTTATCCTACAGCATAATGGAAGGGGAGGAATCCCTTAGGCTGTTTTCTCCAGAATTAAGGATTCAAGATCCAAACGTTACACATGCTGCTTTTCTCCTACCTCCTATAGTTCTTTTTCATGGTACTGGGGATTATTCCATACCATCAGATGCCAGGTTTGGACCTCTTCTTGAACAATTTTTTAATTATTTGATAACAAAGACGTCAAAGAATTTATAGGATTGGCCCTTGAGGTTTTGCATGGTCTTGAAATTCAATAAGAGGGTGTTTAAACTTTAAAGGATTGGCCCTTGTTCTGCTCTATTCAAAGTTCATAGAGTGAATAACTGAGTTTTATCCTCCAAATTTGAGGGTTACCAGAGGAGATGGTTTTACTGGTTTTTCTTTTGTTTTTCCCTATTTCTATTGTAATATCAGTTGGAACCCTTGGGTTCCTGTTGATGTGTACCTTTTGCTTTGTCTTTCTAATGGTGGACTATTGACATCTTCCTTTGTACAGTACATGCTTTGCTGAAACTCTTCAAAGACTTGGAGTTAAAGCTGAAGCAGTTTTATATGAAGGAAAAACTCATACCGACTTGTTTCTTCAGGTAAGGGACTACACACTACGCAGCTTTGTTTCTAGCATGCCTTGCCAATTCTGTGCCTTTTGACTGACAGCTAATTCATTTATGTCCAAACTTTGGTTTCAAATTAGTGTTTGTTCCTTGACAATGTTTATATCGTACCTTGAAACTTCTGAAATTATGATATAGCGAATGGGATCTTCCTTTGCCAAGGTGTAGCTTCATGCTATCTCGAACGTAGACCACGTTATTATTAACTTAAAGATGTGATTGATTAGCACTATAGTTTATGAATTTATTAAAGATAAAGCAGTTGATCTTCATTTTTACCTCTTCATTCTTATTTTAAAGCTTTTACCAAAATTATCTTGAGCAGTTCGGCTTATTAGTTGTTAGTGAAATTTCTTCTAGTCTCAGGGACCAGTGATGTGTACCCATTAAGTTGACTATTCTCTTATGTCTTCCAAGAGTCTTGTGAGATTTCACGTTCCTCATTGGCATCATTCTTGAATTATTTTAGATGAGATTCATGTGAGGGAGGAAACTGAATCTCACACGAAACCGTTCTGAAACGTAGTGTTCGTAGTGGTGAGAAATTTTTGGGAGCCACATAATTTACAGCCAATTTGATACAAGAAAACAATAAAAACTTGCTTTGCTATAGTGACTGTGTCAGTGAGCACCACCACAAGAGACACTTCTCTGTGAGCTTTTATTGGTTTATTATATGATTAGTGAGTACATTACCGGAAAATATAATTTAGTCCTGGACTTTACCTTAATTATCAATTCAGACCTAAATTTTGATTCAAAACACGTCAGTTTCTATAGTTTCTTAACTCAGAACAACTTGGTCCTTAGAGTTTTTGGTTTGAAATAACTCAATTCTTATAGTTTCTGGACTTGGAATCAATCTCTATAATTCCTTCACCTAATAAACTATAAGGACTAAATTGTTCTGAGTAGTCAAAGTTTAAAGATTGAATCGATGATTGAGAGAAAGTTGAAGAATCAAAAGTTATATTTTTTCTAGTTATATACTCCAGTTGAGGCAACTGAAGTAAACTGGTATATTTTGGGTATGATGATTTGATGTTAATATTGTTGAGTGGCAACTTATTTGAAGTGCATGTGTGTGCGTGTGTGTGTATGGGTTTCAGGATCCAATGAGAGGGGGTGAAGATGATATGTTTAGGGACTTAGTGGGGTATATCCATGCCGATGATGCAGAGGCATGTGCCAGAGATGAAGCAGCTCCTCCGAGGAGACGCCTTGTCCCGGAATTCATGATCCAATTGGCTCGTAGAGTTAGTCCTTTCTAACATGACCATTCTAATTGGTATGTGAAATTTGTTCTGTACATAACATCATATATTGTAGGCCTCTCTATATAGGTTTAGTACACTCTTCTCAGGTCATAGTCTATAACTCCATTCTTATCTCTGAGGCCACAACATTTTGTACCCTGTAAGAATCAAATTTTGTGCTCAAATTTCTGTCTACAGTATACCCACAAGTTTTATCCCAAGAGATAGGATTAATTATATGAATCGCACAATGCTATTGTACTCTATCAACAACTCAATATTTGAGCAAATTGTTAATTAAAATGTTCAGTTCAATAATTTTATTGAGCATTATCTGCAATATACCCCTGTGAAAAAAAAATCCTAAGTAAAAGGTATCACTGATCGGAACTATAGTTGATTTTGCCTATTAAATATCAATTAATATAAAATTTATGATCCAGGGGTGTAATTTACAAGCCATGAACCATAATGGGAGAATTTGGAATATCATGTTAGAGTTGATAAATTGATGATGATTTTTATGTTTGGCCAATTGAATTGGAAGGTGATGGGAAAAGAATGATTGACTTGGAGAGCACACTTGAGCATCACATACCTCAGTAAATTTTAATTTAGTGACACTATGTTAGTGAACCATTATTATCATATATGCCTTTGCTATTTGATGAAAAGAGCAATGTTCCTAACAAATAAATTCTAACTATAAATATTTGATATTTCAAGATAACATTAGTATTAACCTTCTTGTTTATACATTGTCCAATTATTATAATCCTGTGAAAGATTTGCTCTCCAAGGAAACTTACAAGCAGCATTCTCATGTGATGTTAGTATTCAAACCGTAGAAAACAGTAAATTTATTTCACCTTGTTGCCTTTTAAGAGTTTGTCTCATAATCTATATTTTAATGTTGGCCAACAAAAAAAAAATCAAAGCCGGAACTAATTCAGCTATTTGCAATTTGACTCACATAAAACAAACATGTAAATAAGAATCCAATAGAAGCAAGTGATAATGGTTTTGATGGAAACAAGGCGTTTAGACTATGATTTTAATGGTTTTCAACATAAAACCGAACACTTTATTGATCATGTAGTCAGTCAAGATCAGCCAAAAGCCACCCTATGTTGGTTACTTGGTAATGATATATGGTATCTATTTTATAGTTTACAAAAGGCACAAGGGACACCACAAAATCATATCTTTTATAAAGAATTGGAGCCATTTATTTGTTTGTCCTAATCAGTATTCAGATGATTAATAACAACTTAGAGGCAACATGAACAAACTTATCATAACTTTGGTCCTTATAATAAATTTATTTGGAAAGAAATTTTTGGTCTTAAATATAAATCTAATTAGAGAGTATTAATAATCGTTTTTCAATTCTACCTTTATTTAAATCTCGTTGAAAAGAGAGGGAGAGATGAAAATGATATGTAAATGTAGAGGGAGAATAAAATTAAATTTAGAAAAATTTATCAATTCAATACATATTTAATGATTTAGTTAATATTATTTAATATGTGAGAATTTGTTAAAATAGATTTATAATAAGGACTAGAGTGGTATTTACTTTTTTATTTTAACTTATGAGTGGTCTGCGTTGATTTACATTGAGATTAGAGGTGTAGATGGGCAGGACAGTCTCTTGCCCGAAAAAAAGCACGAGCTGCATTTTGCAGCCCGATGCTTGGTCCTACCCAGTAAAAACCCTAACTATTTTGGGCTAGGCATGGGTGGACTTGTTTACCCAAATCGTGATGCCCTACTCATATTGTGAGAAAAAATCTGCAATCAAGAACTTCTAAAATAATATTATATTTATGTCTTTAAGAGTTAAATAATATCTATAATCTATTAAGAATAAGGCAACAAAAAGATAGTAATTAAAGTCTTGAAGTCCATTGCATATATAAAAAAAAGCTTGAAATCTGTAGTGGGGTTCGATATCTGTAGCGATATTATAACACCAATTATCGAATACTTGGCAAGTAAAGTATAGGAGCAACTTCGGTATCTACGTAAATATAAGAGTTATGTTCAAGATTTTAAAAATGAGCAAAGAGAGTTGTCAGCTAAAGTGAAAAGTGTAAAGTTACAAATAGAATAAGCTAATAAAAGAAATAAAATTCTAAATATATATATATATATAGGGCCGAGTCAAATAGGTAAGGTAATATATTTTGTCCATTGCCCTGCCCTGCTCGGCCTTGCTTAAATATATTTTGGACAAATTTTTTTAAGCTAGGCTGTGCAATTTTTCCCTGTGCCCTGGCAAGTGGATTGGGTATATGGGCATCATGCATCCCTCTAATTGAGATGACCAACAAGCAAAAACTAGGGGTGTCCAACCTTGTCCCGTCCCGGGTGTCCCGACCCGGTCCCGGGGATTTCGGGACGGGTCCGTCCCGTCCCGAAATGGACCGGGACGGGTCCGTCCCGGGACGGGACAAGATTGGTATTCGGGACGGGACGGGTTTCGGCCCGTCCCTCGGGAATCCCGTCCCGTCCCGATTTTTTTTTTTAAAAAAAAAATTTACATTATCCTATCTTTCCCACTCTTATATAGATATTTTTATTCTTATACAGATATTTTTATATTGATATTTCTATTCTTTTTTACTATTACTTTTTTTCCCTTATATGGGTAAGTTATTATATTATATAAAGAAGAAATGTTAGTATTTCGAGTAAGTTGCTGGGGCATTTTATATGGAATAATTTATTGAGATGATTTTATTATAATATATTTTTTTAAAAAAATAATTTCGGGTCCGTCCCGTCCCGTCCCGAACCCGTCCCGGTCCCGTCGGGACCGGGACAAATTCGGGACGGGACGGGACACGGGACGCATTTTGCGTCCCGTGTACTGTATCGGGACGGGACACGGGACGGGGTTGTCCCGGTCCCGACCCGTCCCGTGAACACCCCTAGCAAAAACGACACATTTGCATTAACTAAGCGTGCCCGCAGGTGCGCTTTATCCTATTTATAAAGCAGATATTTGTAAAATATATAGATAAGATTTTTTTTTTATATTTAAAAGTTACATGTTTAGATTTTTAATATGAATATATAATTTTATTATTTATTTACTATTATATAGAATTTATATTAAATAAAAATAAAATTAAAAAATAATTAAATTTTAAAATAGAGTTAACAATATTTAAATTTTTTCTGATTTTGATAAAACATGTTAGAAATAATTTATAAATAAGATAATAAGAACATTTCAATTTTATATATAAGATTTTTTTGGTGAAAAATATGTAAGAGATTTTTTTAAGGACTATATGTTCATATTTGTAAAAAAACATTAATAATTTGTCTGAAATTTTTAGTATTTTTGTCCATATAGTTTAGCTCATTACATTAATTAATTATTTTCTTATTTTCTCTCACTCATTTACCTACTCTTCCTAAATAAGTGTTTTTTTAGTTCTTATAAAATGAGTTATATTTTTTATGTATTTATTTTTTATACAATTTTTTGCACATTTATTATCTTTAATAATTTAAACCAATTTTTTCATCTAAGTAATTTGATAATTATCTATATTTTATAAGTTATAATAAGGAAGAGTTGAATAAAAAAATAAGGAAGGAGTAACATTATATGTGGTTAAATATAATATGTAATGGGATGATTTTGGAATTCTCAAGAATAATGTTAATATGTAAGAACTGAAGAAGGAACCTATCCGCATTCGGCCACCCACCCACCGACGGTACGCCACCCTCTCTCCTGCGTCGAGTCGTCTTGCCACCGCTAACCACCGGCCAGACTCCGACCAATCTCTCTAAATAACACTGATTTCTTTATTAATGGCCCTGGCCACCGTCTCGAACACACAAGTGATACAGGGAGGTAAATCTGATTGAAAAAACCTTACTTGAATCAATGTAGATAGCTTGTTTACAAAAGGGGCTTGCCTGATTTAGCTTGTTTATGGCCGGTCCGGTCTTTTTGATAGTGCTATCCACTAGTTTTGAAATTCATCCAGTTTGCATTTGTATATGAACCATGCTTGAAAACGTGATCCTTAACTGGCATACTTTTCTTAATTTTAGGCAACAACAAATTCTTATTCCATTACATAAAATTCACAATTTTTCAATTGTAGGTTGAATTCTGTTTGTTACCCACTGTTTCTCACCCAGATTTTCAATTCTGATGCTGGACGGGCTGACTAATTTCATCAGGCTTCAGAGTTTTTTTTTTTACAAAACCTATTGAAATTTGAATTTAGATAACCATAAAGCCATAACTATGGCTGGGTTGGAGGAATTGAGGAAAAAACTCGCACCTTTATTTGATGCTGAGAAGGGCTTTTCGACAGGTTCAACCTTGGACCCTAGTGATTCGTACACAGTAAGTCTCTTTCTATGACTATGTGCTATATATATATTGACTAGCCATTGAGGATCATAACATAATATATGAAACTTGTATAATGAATATTTCTAATGCTCAATTTTCTTTGATCTTAATGGATGAATTAGTTATCAGATGGTGGAACTGTTAACTTGTTGAGCAGATCATATGGGATGTACAATATCAACGAGCTTGGACTGCAAAAGTGCACATCTCGATCTATAGATGAAACTGATCAGAGTGAAAAAACATATAAATGTGCTTCCCATGAGATGAGAATATTTGGAGCAATTGGTAGTGGTGCCAGTAGTATTGTGCAGAGAGCCATGCATATACCAACACATAGAATTATAGCGTTGAAGAAAATCAATATCTTTGAGAAGGTATTCTTGTGGCACATTGCTATACTTCCCTATTTTGCTTTTACAATATTTAAGTTATCTTTATGACCATCAGTAAAGCATTTACTTTAACATTTGCTGGATATATTATCTGCCTGTCAAAACACAGTCTTTTGTTATTTCATGGAAGAAAGAATGATGAGTAATCATGGTCAGTTAGTGTTCTGAAGTTGCACATAAATAGGCATTTAAGTATGACTATTGCTGACATCCTTTTCTCCCCAAAATGCAAATACAATAACGGTGTTGGTTATAGGGATAAGTACTCACTTGTTGTCTAATGATTGTGTTTCTTCATGTCAATTAGGAGAAAAGGCAGCAACTTCTTACTGAAATAAGGACATTATGTGAAGCGCCTTGTTACCAAGGTCTTGTTGAATTCCATGGGGCATTCTACACTCCAGACTCTGGACAGATAAGCATAGCTTTGGAGTACATGGATGGAGGATCACTAGCAGATATCTTAGCAATGCATGGAAAAATACCTGAACCTATTCTTTCAGCCATGTTTCAGAGGCTCCTACATGTAGGAAAAAAATATATAAGTTTTCATTCCAACTTATTCATTATAGAATATAAACTTCTAACTGCTGTGATACTTTGTCTTTTATTTTATGTAAGGGGTTAAGCTATCTGCATGGAGTCAGACATTTAGTCCACAGGGACATCAAGCCAGCCAATTTACTTGTAAATCTCAAGGGGGAACCAAAAATAACTGATTTTGGTATCAGTGCTGGCTTAGAGAATTCAGTGGCGATGGTTAGTATAGATGTTACATCAGTTTCGGTCATTTTATTGCTTACTTGAAATTTACTTCCTCCGTTCCTTTTTATAAAAGACATTTTTTAGGCATGACATGTTCCTATTTATAAGAGACACTTAGAGGTTGTCTCAAATTGTTTTTGTTCGTTTCCCATTTTACCCCTATTTAATTACTCATGTTACTCATTTAATTCTCACATTTGACTTAACTTTCTCTCTCAACTACACATCTTTCCATCACATTCTCTCTCTTCCACATAAATGTGGGCATTTTGGGAAGGAAAGTTACAATTTTTATATATTAATTGTCTCTAACTAGTTTTAACTAACTTTTTGATCGACAAGATTTGATTAATCGTCTCTTATAAAAAGGAATGAAGGGAGTATAACCTAAAAAGTTAGATTTCATGTTTAGCTGTCACTACTACTTGTGGAGTTTACATTCATTTGTCTATGGATGCAATCTTGCAGTGTGCTACTTTTGTTGGAACTGTTACATACATGTCACCTGAGCGAATTCGAAATGATACCTATTCTTTTCCTGCTGATATATGGAGCCTTGGTCTTGCCCTTCTTGAGTGTGGAACTGGAGAATTCCCATATACAGCTAATGAAGGTCCTGTAAATCTTATGTTGCAGGTGATTGTCAATAATTATTGTTCTTGATTTTTTCCTTTTTGTTTGAATCATTGTGCATGCTGTCTCTCGGTATAGCTTAGAATAAAGAATAGTTAGGCCTAAGTTTTGCCTGACACTTCCATAAGGACTTTTCTTGTCTGAATCATGAAACCTCAATTACAGAGGAGAGAAGAGGATATTTCATTTGGTCTAGCAACAATGCCATAAGCTTCTAATAAATGAAAATTAAATCACACGATGAATTTGATCTTGTGCTATTTAACTATGCCTTTTTCATAACTCTGCATTATCTCAATCAACATGAATACGATCTCTGCACTGGTGATATTCTTGTGGCACTTCACCGGCTCACATCTCTTTCTGCCCACGCATCATGAGTAGATATCTTTAAGTTGTGACTATTTGTTGATGGTCCTAACCTCTCTAATAATGTATTATTTAGTTTTGAAGACATGCCCCTTGTTTGATGGTGTAACTATTTTTTCCCTAGTGACAAAATATTAGTATCCAAACAAGAAGTTTCCTTATGAATTACTGATGATTAATCGCTAAGAAATAATGATTTGATCAAAAATTCATTGTTTACAATATTATACTGAGCTTTTTAACTTGTTAAAAGGCAGACCTTTACCTGTAAAAGCCATAATTTAATGGAATTGCCAGCTTATAACACTGAATTTGATCAATAAATATAAATGTTCGATCCCTGCCTCAGATGATTATCAATAACTATCAATTTCATTCAAGTGATATGCGCACACGGGCTTCCTGTGCTTCGCTAATAATTATGGTTGTTTTGTGGCAGATTCTAGAAGATCCATCACCATCACCATCAAAACATAACTTTTCAACTGAATTCAACTCCTTTGTTGGTGCTTGCTTACAGAAGGATCCAGATGCCAGGCCAACAGCAGATGAGGTGAGAAAAAATGCAGATGCCTTATTCTGTTGTAATCAGTGTCTGGTATCTAATTTATTTTCTGTGATTTACTTACTTCTAATGATCATTCATGTTCTTACCTAGTAGAAAGCATAACTAATCTTATAGTACATGTCTATTCTTATTGCTACATGCAACTTAACATGTTAATCCTGTCATAAAGAACTCTATTAAATACAGTCATGATGGTCAGAACTTGATCAATTAGTGCTTCAACTGCAGTTGCTTCAGCACCCCTTTATTACAAAGTATGAGAATGCTGACGTAGATTTAGCAGGATTTGTACGGAATGTCTTTGATCCAACACAACGAATGAAGGACTTGGCTGATGTAAGTAGCTGCTACTTTTTACCTGTGATATTGAAACTTGTGTTTGCTTTTTCTCTTCAGTTATTTGCAAGATCGAACAAATACAAGTAACGAAAGGTCCTTAGTGTATTAACTCCGTGCACTTCAAGTCAATTGGTTTCTTTCAAATAAACTATTATGATGTCTTTTTTCGACTATGGAGTCTGAATTTGTTGCTTTAAAGCTTAATTGTAGCAAACTTTGACTAAATAATTTGAGAAGCTCTTATTCACCTTCACAGTTAGTTATTTACTATGAAAAAAGACTAATTCCTTCATTCAAAGGATAAATTGATTTTAAAATCAGATGGATGCTTTATGAGAATTTTGAGAGATTCAAATCTATGCTAACTCCTTTGGTTAAAAAAATATTATATGCTTACTGTCAATGAGTGTCTTATCTTTTTCCCCCCTTTTTTCCCCTTTCCAGATGTTAACGATTCATTATTACTTACTATTTGATGGACCCGATGATCTCTGGCATCATACTAGGAGCTTGTACAATGAAGGTTCAACTTTCAGGTGTGCACTACATCTAATATCTTGATTATGTTTAAAGTGGGGATAAGGGGCCAAAAAAAAATCTTTTGTAACAAGCACTTGTTTAGATATGACAATAATTGAATTAAAATGATATGAGCATTGCATTTTTATCATGCCTTGTTATGGAATGATGACGTGCTTAATCTTTTGCTTAGTTAGGATCTGACCAAAGACACAACGAATAAGAAGCTGTAGTATTTATAAGTTATGAGCTGTAACTTACCTCAAACTTTGTGCAATGCACCGAAAACATGTCTAGTTAGTTATATAATTTTTTAAAGCTTTCTATCTCATCAATGTTATCTTCTACGTATTGCAGTTTCTCTGGGAAGCAATACATTGGTCCAAACAGTATTTTCGCGAAACTGTCAAATATCCGAAGTACATTGGTTGGCGACTGGCCTCCTGAGAAGCTGGTGCATGTCGTCGAAAAGCTCCAATGCCACACCCACGGTGAGGATGGAGTCGCGATTAGGGTATCGGGATCCTTTATTATTGGTAATCAGTTCCTGATATGTGGAGATGGCATTCAAGTAGAGGGATTGCCAAGCTTTAATGATCTTGGAATTGATGTTCCTAGCAAGCGAATGGGTACATTTCATGAACAGTTTATCATAGAAGCCACCAATCTCATTGGATGCTATTCCATAGTTAACCAAGAGTTGTACATAAACCAATAGCGTTCTATATAACACTGGGAAATACTTCTAAAATTCAGAGTTCACATTGTATTTAAGCAAAGCTTCCCAACCTTGTATCACCTTTCAAATTTTTATGTATTAATCTGTACTTATCTATCTGCCTACATTGTTCTTTTAGACCACACTTAGTGGCTTTGTTGCGTAGTTATGATATGAGAAAAATTGACAAAGAAGTTTGTGGACTCACTTGAATTTTGTATATAATTGTCTGAATTATTTATAGAAATCTATTTGGAAGAATTGATTGGTCCTTGTTATATAAGAACCTCTATAATCTGTCTCGAGCATTTAGTAGTTTTTTCCTTTAACGCTTTTTGTTGCATTGACTTTCTCCTCTCCTATTCCAATTAAGTGGAGATATTTTTTGGCATAAAGTGAAGAGATATTAAGATAGGAAAATAACATTGGAAAGTCATATTTAAAAATTGTATTGATAAGAAGGATTTTGAGTATTAATATATTTTGTGTATAAATTTTTTAAAATATTAATATTTTTTATGTGTAAAAATATATTAAGTCCTTTTGGCTAACAAATTTCTGACAATTTAATAAACTTTAGAAAATTAAACTTTAATAAACTTTAGCGATAATATTAGAAAATTAAAATTTTAGACAAATTTAAGACTAAGACTAGTTTTAACTAAGTTTTTAAATACCCATAAGTTGTTAAAAGGTTCTTATACCAGAGTGGTAATAGATATAAGAATAATTTTTTATTTATGGTGACATTTCACAAAATTTAATAAGGGGTTGAAAAATATCTCCACTTCTAGTGGCTAGCTCCAAGTTTCTTCTGTATTTTTTTTTTCTATAGTTACTCCCAAGACAACTTCATATTTTTTCACAAAAACTAATCAGTCAGAGACTAAATATTAAATTAAAATTAAGATATATATGTCATAAAACAATTGAATCAAATGAACACTTGAACTTGGCATCTGATTGAAATGACAAAAAAAAAGAAAATACTAAACACCGTACTCTCATCTAAAATAATGGAGCCTATTTATTTTAGTCAGAACTCAGAAAGGCTGCCTCATCCTCAAAGCTAAATAAGCCATAATTCTGTATCCAACAAACATAACAGCCAAAGCAGCCACATCACCCCACAAATTCCCAATATCCAAACACTTAATAGCGGGAAAATCCACAACCCTACAATGCAGCCCTTTACCACATTCATAAACTTGGTCCTTTGAATACTGAACTCCCACCAGAAGCTCATAACAATAGTGGCTGAATGAGAAGTACTTCAACCAAGCTATGAAAGAAGGCATCTTCTGAATGTAATAACCACCAGCTAACAAAAACACAAGCATGGTAACAGAAGCCAAAGTTGTTGTTTGTTTCACATCCATTAGGATTGCCCCAAGTGCAAGGCCAATGCCTTGGGACACGAGAACATTGAAGAGAATGATCAAAAGGGTTAAGAGGAATGTGAGAATTGAAGGCTTGAGGCCTCCCATGAAATATGTGATTGTTAGGAAGATTGTGGGAAGAACAAGTTCCATTGGTAAGTCTCCAATCATTCTGGCTATGTAGTATGAGGAGAGATGGTACATTCCTGATAATCTCTCTTTTGATAGCATTGGTCTCTCTAATGGGAATGCTAATATTGCATTGAAGAGAGGGAAGAATCCCCAGAAGATTGAGAAGAAGAATAGCAGTCCCACCTGTTACACATTTTAAGGGTAAATAACACTGTTAAAAAAGTTATCAATGGGATTTTCTGATAGAAACCTGTTAAGTAAATGCTTTTTTAGGGAAAACTAATATTTTGGTCTATATAGTTTTAACTCAGTACAATTTAGTCCTATAGTTTTGACTCTGTTGAAACTCAGTCCCTATAGTTTTGACTCGGTTGAAACTCGGTTCCAGAACTTTAACACACTGCAACTTAGTCTCTATAGTTTTAACTATTTTTGTCTGACAAAATCACAATAATTATATACTTTTTACTGCATCCGATTATAAATATAAGAGCTAACAAAGAGATTTATTTTTATCTTAAGTGTAAGACTTCAATCTACTTTATTTCCTAAATTTGTAATCCTTTTTCCCGAACTCTCACTATTAATTGCACATATTAAGGGAATTTTCTAAAGAGAGAGTAGTTTCCCATATAAATGATTATAAGGGGTATTTTTGAAAAACTAATATAAATTTTCTTACAAATAGCCAACTTAACTAATTTTTTTAATCTTTACAAGTTAGTTATCTAACTTTTATATTTAGAATAAAGATACAACTTAATAACACATGATTGAGTTTTTCAAGAAAGTTTCTTCACATTGAAGAATTTGATGCAACAGACTGTTAAATAATTACCTGATCTTGTATGTTTGAGGGATCAGAATGCCACCAAAGAAATCCAGAGAGAAGAGAGACTGAAAGGACTTGGAAAATCCTTAAGCCTGAATAAGATTCATGTCTCCTCTCTTTTAAACCTCTCTTCAGAAGCACCCTGAACTGCTCCCACCAGCTTGTGTTCCATTGATTCTCTGAACCTACAAAACCACACTCAATTCAATTTCATATAAATATCTTATATATAACCTATCTTCAGCACTGCTATATATATATATATAACATAAACATTACAAGAAAGTAAGAATTTGACTTACTTCTTGGTGTTCCTGATGTGTGAGCAGCTAGGTCTCTGTTACTTTGCTGAATCTCTTGTTTCAGAGAGGGATATAAAATCTTATTGTAGGATGAAACTAGAGACTGTTTGACTAAAGTTTGATCCTCATGTTGCTCTAATGCTCCATGGAAATCACTTTGATCATCATGTTTCACATCAGCAACTATGCCTGCATTTTCATAGAAAACGGCAACAATTAGAATGCTTCATTTACAAATTCCAATGATCAATTTAATATACGGCTCAAATTCTAAACTTCTTTTAATACTCCTCTTATTCTTAATGTAACAACTGTTTAACTTATTTGTGTAAATTAAAAAAGTTAAATAAATTAGTGGGTTAATAAAATCTTTAGTCCCTCAAGTTTGACTTATTTTTTGTTTTGGTCCCTTAAGTTTCAAACCACAAGTTTTAACCCTTTAAATGGCAAAATGGTCTAGATTTTAATTAAATTATAGGGGTCAAAAAGAAACTTGAAGGACAAAAACCTATAATTTAAAAATTGAATGACCAAAACTAAAATGAGGACAAACTTAAGAGATCAAAATATGATATTAACCCTAAATTAGCTAATTATAACTACAGTGACTAAACATTCCTAAAATATCCCTATATAATATTAGATTACATAGCAGTTTATAAGTTAGATAAATTAAAGTGGAATGAGGTATTACATTTAAGACAAAAATTAATCCCCTAATTAACTCTTATATTTAGGATTGGACGAGTAACAACTTTTAACACCGTAGGCATATTCTAAAAAATTGCCCATATAAACTTTGTTAGGGTTTGAGGGAGAAATGGAAGCAATAAAAGACTAAAGAAACTCTTAACTAATTGCAAACTTTATGTTGGAGATCATGTGAATAAGAACCTTTTGGCAAAAATAAAAAAGTTTGACATTTATTTCATAATGTTTTTTGCCCTCATATTGTTGAACCATACATGTATGTGTCTATATGGAAATTAAAGGAAGTCACATGTCAAGGAAATAGACCAAAGAGGGGATTTTGTTCGTCTTATCAATTTACTGCTTATATTGACTTATTAGTTGTTTTCACCTTGAAAATAAGGTTCATGATTTTTTTGAGAAAATCCAAGCCCCTTTTGCCACCACCCCCATTATTAATTTTGAAAATGATTCTTCACCCAATATTCACCAAGTGTACCATAATCCTATTTTCATGCCTTCTGTTTCTGCCTCTATTGTTTTATTTCTGATGCTGACATCAACAAAATCTTCAATTTTACTTTCATGACCCCTAAGTAAATTTCTTTTTTAAAAACATGTTATACAAAATTAAAATTATTAATTATGTAAACTTTCAACTTATATACCTAACATTTATTACGAGTAAATTATTATGTTTTCATGCTATCGAAAAAAAAGTAAATTATTATGTTTTCTCTTAAAAAATATTTAAATTACCAAGGTTCTCTTCTCTACTATGAAATTCAAGTATGGCTTAAATCCTTTAATTTAACCAAAAAAAAATATTAAATCACAAAAGCCATTCTTTCTGTTGGAAGATATACACAAACAAATTCATTTAAATTTTAAATATAATCAAAATTCTATTTTATTTAAATTTATCAAAACATATATTTCTCAATTTGAACATGATCCCTCTTTTAAAAAAATGCTTTACTTTAAAATCTTCAAGTTTAAAATTAAGATTATATACAAATATTTGTTAATAAAAAAAACAAGTTTTGAACTTGAGATCTTTCTTCACTAACTGGATTCGATTATGACCTAAAATCATTTAAGTCAAATATTCAAGTGGCGACAAACTTTGGGTCAAATCACTTACCATTAGCCAAGTCAAGTAGAAAATCCGCCGGGTTCACAAAGTTGAAAGCGGGAACAAACCCAATGGACCCAAGATACTCCATTACCTGATCCGCTTTCCCACTGTAAATCGGATACCCGTCCGATAACACAACTAGCTTGTCAAACATTCTATACAACCGGCTCGAAGGCTGATGAATCGTCGTCACCACCGTCCTGCCACCGCGCGCTAGTCCCCTGAGCATCATGACGATGCGTTGGGCCGTCGTCGAGTCCAGCCCTGATGTCGGCTCGTCCAGCAACAACAGACTCGGGTTCACCAGCATCTCCTGCCCAATACTGACCCGCTTTCGTTCTCCGCCGGAAATGCCCCGAACCAAACTGGCTCCACCGCCGATGGGGCTGTTGCGGCACCTTGTTAGCCCGAGCTCCGCCATGACGGTCTCAGCCTGCTCCATTTTCTCCTTTCTGGTGAGACTCTTGGGAAGTCTTAGCAAAGCAGCAAAAGTGAGCGTCTCAAGGACGGTGAGATGAGGATAGAGAACGTCATCTTGTGTCACGAACCCGGTTTTGCGCTTCATGGAGCTAGAGAAGGGTTGGCCGTTGTATGTTATAGAGCCGGAGACTTTTCCGGAGAGCCGGCCAGCGAGGGCAGTGAGCAGGGTTGTCTTCCCGCTGCCGGACGGACCCAGCATTGCCATCAGCTCACCGGGCCGTACAATCCCCGTCACGCCGTTGAGTATCGTCCTCGTCAGCTTCGGCTTTTGAGAAGAAACACAGACACAACCATCTTTCTTGCTTTCGATTGTTACACTGTAAGAGAAGTCTTCAAACTGCAAATATGGCATCCCAAGAACATTCCGACGTTAGAAAAATCAAAACTTAAACATAATTCAGATGTGTTTTGTAATAAGAAACTGGTATTATATATTTATATGCGTACTTTGAGCGTAACGGGACGCAAGGATTGGTGTAGTGCTGAAACTCTCGTTGTTGTGGGGTGGGGATCGTGGACGGAAATGGAAGTTTCGAGACCAGGTTCTCGGCCGTGAGTGGCCGAACCTGGTGGCTCGGCATGGACGGAACCGTTCTCCGGCCGGTTGACGACGGTCTGAATCTGCGTGTTGGGGATGACAGTAGCAACTGTGGTAGTTTCTTGCTCATGAAAGGGCATCATCTCAGAGAAAACTAACAAAGATTCCGATTATATATATGGGATTGATGATCAATGTTTGAGTCTCAATTATGTATGACAATACAGAACAAAGATGGCTAATATGGAAGAAGAAGAAGAGATCGAAATCACATGAGAGGTACGGAGAGAAATATAAAGTGAGAAGGAAAGCACGAGAAGAATGAGAAGGTGTGAGAGGGATATAAACAACACATAAATATGGAAATATATATATAGTTTTAACCTGCAACACAACTACCTCCGACTATGTCTTTTTTTTTTTTACTGTTTGTGACTGCTATAAAATTTTAGCAACAGTATTCGCTCTCTCTCCCGATTTGTAATAACCTTAATTAATAACTGAATAATTTTTGAGTAAATATTAAGGGAAAATAATAGAAAAATACTCTAAAAAATGATAAAAGATAAAGTGTGACATTGTGTTGATAATATTTAATTTATAGTTGATAATACTTATCTGTTGATAAATATTTATTATTTTTTATAATCTTTTTTTATTATTTTTCTAAATATTATTGGCTAGAAAGATTTTTTATGTTTTTAAGAAAAATTACTTAAAAATTTCTATTTAAAAATTTTATCGGTTAGATATATTTTCAGTCTAAAAAAGTACTTATATTATAAAGAATTTATAAAAAGTATTAGCTAATATCAACAAGCATACAACAGTCTTAATTAATAGAAAAAGATTAAGATTTAGCTGTTTAAATATAAAGTATTAAGTTTAAGTTAATGTGAATTTAGTAACTCTTACAGAGTACCAACTACTAACAACAAGCGCACAACAATCTTAATTAATGGAAGGAGGTTTAGCTATTTAAGCACGAGTTATTGAGTTTATGTCTATGTGAATATAGAAAATATTTATAAAAGAGCTATCATCAATATTAGACCTAATAATACTCAAATATGATCCAATCTGGTAATATTTATAAGTTTTTCTAATTAATAAAACTTTTAAACATGACTTTCCACCCATTTTTTCAATGAATTATTTTAAGGTTGAATTAATTGATTGATTAATTAATTAATTAAGGTGATGATCGCATCGTTAGGAATAGTTGGGTTACTGTGTTTGATGGCATAGGAATGTACATGAACAATTGGGGGTCATATGTTCCTGTTCAAGGGGTGATGTATGAGAATGGCGATTAACTTAGCCACATGTAAAATAGAGATTTGAAAGATTCCTTGTCGTTTGCTGTACAGATGAAAAGGATCGACGATTTTAAAGCTTCATATAGAAATAAATAAATAAATACTAGCAATCATCGAAGGCCAACTAGGGGACCCTATATCAGATCTCTCATGTTTATCTCCACTTGTCCTCAAAGTATGTGGCTCCCAAATATTTTAATATTAATAATTTCCCACTCTGTGGTCTATATGTTATTATTGGAGTTTTTTTTTTACTATACTCCAATTAAAGCTTTATAATTCATGGCATATGCTTCGTTCGTCTCCAGATTTTTTTTTCTTGTGATTCATCAATGAAGTGCTTCTTTCATATTAAATGTATGAGTTTTATAACTGAAATTAAAAAATTATTTAAATCAATTACTTACAAAAGATGTGTCAATTTTTCTAAGAGATCCCTTGCATATCCCCTTAATGAAAATCATCTTAATAAAAACTAAATTTAAGTTTTATATTTATAATTAAAATAAACTTGATATCTATTAACTCTTGCATTTAAGATCAGATAGAGTATTTTTTTTAAAAAAAATTATACAAATATTATTTAAATTTTAAATTCTCAAATAAAAAATTTTCAATTTTAAAATTTAAATAATATTTTTATGCGATTTTCGTTTAGTTTACTACAGTATCATGTTTGAAAATGAAACATGAAAATTAGAAAAGAAAACTTTTGAGAAGGAGTTCAATTAAGGTTTGGCCATTGGCAAAACGATCCATAATTAAATTGGTTTATTTTCCCATTATGACAATATGTGCATATATATTATTATGCATCTAATTAATATTGATTTAATTTTTGGCCAAAAAATGTATATTCGTTATCATTAGTTTAAGAATATTGTTCATTTATGTATAATTGAGTATACATATACATATATATATATATAGTTTTCCAAAATTAATTTCAAATTACAAATTTGGTTAGCAATAAAAAGTAATTATGTTGCTTTGAGAGAAGAGAATTCAAACTCAACAAACACGATAGTCACCTTTTTTTTTCATATCCTTATTTGTAACTTTTTCTTTACAAATCAGAATGAAAGTGAGATGAAAGCTCAATACAAATATATATATATGTGTGTGTGTGTGAGAGTCTTTTTAAAAATTTATCTCCACATTTTCCATCTTCTTTTTAAAGCAAAAAATAAATATATAAAAATAAAATATTTAATAATACCTTGAACATAGTTATTTTTAATAAAAAATATTTACATATTAAAAAAAATGTGATGTAATTAAAGAAATCTAAAATTTAAAATGCAGTTTGAAATAAAAATCTTGAACAAATATCTAAAGCAATATCAAGAGAAAATTTTAGCCCAAACAAAAAATAAATAAACTTGTAACTATACATATAGTAATTTTGAAAAATAAGTCAATAATCTTTTTTTTTTTTGCCAAAAGTCAATAATCCATATACCATCTTATTAATTATAATATAATTAACCCTAATTAATTTATTAGACGATCTGAATTATGACACCGAATCGCATAAGAATTCATTTATATTATAAAGGCAGAGAGTCAACAAACAATCCCCCAAAAAGAAAAAATCCCCAGAAGAAGATAAGCCATCCATCCATAAAATTCTCTCACTCTTTGGTGCCAATATTTTTTAAAATTTAAAAAAAATAGGGAGAAATTATTTTTTATTTATTTAAATTGTGAGAGTATCTGACTTTTTATTTTTCCAGAAAAATAAAATAAAATAGTGTTGGGGGTGGGGGTCTTTATAGTGGCAAGTACTGATTCATCTGAGGGATAGTGACAGAGATAGTGGCTCAGATATTGTCCTCTTTTCCATAAAAAAGCTTTTGGCCTATCATTCAAAGCTGTATTCTTTCTTTAATTTAACTCTTTTTAGGCTGTCGGACCAGCTTTTCAATCTTTATTTTTTTTCTTCTAATTAGAAATTTCAGATCAATTGAGGGTCAAAAAGATTGCAGTGTTAATTTTTTCCCTTTCTAATTTTTTCCTTAATTCATCCTATAATTAGTAAAAAAATAAATCACTAATAAATATTGATATTAGTGAAAAAGGTCATGACTAGTTAAATATGATATTTTAGATTTAAGTATGTGTGAATGTTAAGAAAAATTTACAAAAGAGTTATCATTATTTGAGATCTGATTAACTCTAATTTAAATAAGTCAAAATCTAATGTAACTTTAGATAGAAAATTGTTTGTCTAAAAAATAATAAAAAAAGCTTAAAATCTAAATCCAATGTAGATGAAATTATAAATAAGGGTATAATAATAAAATTGATAAATAATCTAATCAATTTTTAAAAGTAATTGTAAAATAAAACAGTTTATTTTCTTTTTAAAAAAAGACTTATATTTAAAAAAAAGGGAGCATAAATGAATAGGTAAGATGATATAGGTGTCTTTTTATTCCTCTAATTATATGGATAAATGAATGAGTAATTAATTTCAGTAAAATTGATATTTAATTTATATTAATAATTTTTTAATATTTTATAAGAATTTTTTTTACAGGACTCAAAGTTTTACAAATATTTTAACACACTAATCATCATGAAAAATTCTCACAATATCAGCAAGAAGACTTATTAAATTAATAAATTGCCCTTATTACCAATTGGACAAAGACTAATTGCTACGTGTCAATAAATTAATAAATTAAAGTCATTATTTTATGATATGTATGATCAATCAATAATGAATGTAATTATTAATGTATTAATAATTAATAATAATTAAGGGCAAGCTAGCTAGGTACTCAAATATTATTATAGGCTATATACTATAGAATCGGGGAATTTTTTGCCTAATTGGAAATGAAGTTGGAAGGACGAATTAAGAATATTTGTCAGTTGATTAACACGTGTCTATATTCTTACTATTCCAAATATTCTCCATCTTATACTAGCTGGTCACGATTTGAATTGATTTGAAATTACACAAATAATATTCTATACCTTCAACCTTATATTATATTATATTATTTATCATACATGCATTCAAATATCATATGTCCATGTGTCACATGTCCATTGGATGTGGTATATACTCGTATTTTTATTATCAAAACGTGCAAAATGATACGTTTAGTAGTTATTTCTACATTTTTGTCATTGTCAATAGAAAATAAATAATTTGTGGCCAAAAAACTAGAAAATAAATAATCCATATATAATTATATATAACTTGAGTCTTGTTTCTTTTCCAGCAATAATATATTATTTGAATATTGATGAATTAATTAAAAAAAGTTTATGATTATAATTTCTTGGTATATATCTTCATTTAGAATGAAATTTAAGCCTAGGTATATATTTTTTAGGTGAAAAATTAGATTCTATGAACTCCATACTCGGATAGAATTTGAGATGAGTTCAGTTAATTTATGACATAATTATAGACAGTATAACCTCTTATAAATTTTAATATTATATATTAATTTTAGTGGTGATATAATTTATTAAAAAATTATTAATCTAATATTTTGATTTTAAAAAATTATATCTGTACATTCTTAAGAAATCACACATATTAATCTAACACAAACATGAAATTTTGAATGAACCCAACATATTAGTGTCAATATGATATAATAACAACAAATATTAGTCTAATTGATAAAAAATTTACTCATAATTTAAAAAGTCGTGAGTTTAAATTTTGTTACGATGTGAGGATTTTGTTTGTAAGTAAGTGATCTATAAATATTTTTATAAGTATTATTTAAATTTGGAGACATATATTGAAACACAATTTATTTAAACATTTCATTATAAAAAAAAGTGTGGATATAATCATTCTCAGAACCGATTTCTTAGCTTGTGTTGGATAAAATAAAATATTTGTTTAGAATTGAATTAATAAAACAAAAGTATTGCGGTAATTTGACTCCAACAAATTAATGATTAATGAAGGGTAAATTGAATCTTTATAAGTTATTATCCAACAATCATTCAATAAAAAAAATGCATTACCTAATTAGATAAAAGTCAAAAGATGTTCAACGCATGAAAGGCCCACACCTTTGGATTCTCTAATTAATAACAAATAAAATTCTAAAAGAGAGAGATAAAAATATGTTAATTAAGATTATCTAAATTTAAGCACTTAATAAAGTATTAGTATAGTATATTAAAGATAAAATAAAAGAAATAATTTTTTTTGCCATAAATAAAAGAAATAGTTAATAAAAATAAAAGGAGAGAATCTCATGCACCCTATATTATTTTATACAATTGTCTCACATACTTTAGAAAAAAAATTAAATTTAAATTACAAAAATATATAAATAAATTTCAAAGATATCTAATAATGTGGTCTTAAACTTTATGGTATTATTCTTTTGTAATGAAAATTAAGCACCACTGAATTTGCGACAAGTGTTGGAGCATTTGTGAATTGTCGGATACTTTCTAAAAATTCCACCATGAAAAAGAATAAAAATTAAGCAACTTTAACACGTTGGTTCATAATGTTACTAATCTTTCTTTTCAAATGCTATTTTTTAAAAAAAAAATTGGCATATTCGCAAGCTCAATTCATTTTCCTAATGACTTCTATTAATTAATTAATTAATTAATCATAATATATCACATTTCACATAATTACACTTGAGAGACTAGCTGGCTTTAGTGGTAACATAATAAACAAAGACAAAAACAAAAATTTGAAGAGTTGACTAAACTTAAAATATCTTAATGCAAAAAAAATAAAAATAAATGGGCACTAGGAAAAGTTGAATTTCAATTTATTCTCATGAATATGTTTACTTTATGATTCATGTATTTGTCTTTTCTTTCTTTCTATTTTCTTAACAGCAGATCCAAATTTTTCCGTTGATGGACTTTAATTTCCTTCAAAATATTATTAGGTCATTCTTATACAATAAAATTAAAAACTAAAGTTGTCGATGATTTGAAAATGTTTAAGGTTTAATTAAGGTAGTCTCAGAGATGTTAGCCGAAAACACATATATTATTGGCATTTACATTTACCATTAAAAACTTCATTGGCTCACAATTTTTTTATTTAACATGAAGATCATCTCAATAATAAAAAGTTTAGGTGAGATGATTGTAAATGTGTGTTTGGCTCAATAGAAGGGAGAGGAGGGGAGGGATTTTAATAGAGGGAAAGAAAAAGAATGAAAGATGAGGAATGTTATTATTACTTTATTTGGATTAAAATCAAAGAAAATGAGGGGAGAAATTTTAATATTACCTTATTTAGTTTAAGAAGGGATGGGAGAAAAAATATTTATATATGGACAAATTTACATTTATATTATTTTATAGAATATTTTAATAAAATATAATATATAGGTAATGTTAAGATATTAAAAAAATTATGGGCATATTAATATGATAAAACAAAAATATTATATTTTCCCTCCAAATTCCCTCAATTTTGGAAGGGAGGTTAAAGTTAAGAAGGAAGGGAAAATTAAAAAAAAAAAATTCTTCCCCTCCTAAATTTTAAGATATCCAAATAAGGGGAGGAGAGCAAAATCTCTCCCCTCCTCTCTCCTTCCTCCCAAATCACTCATATCAAATGATGCCTAAAAGCTCACCAAAAATTTAAATAAGACTTACAGAAATATTTATAAATCATCAATTTATAAAATTATCACATCAATAGCATATTTGAAATCATATGAGTTATGACATTGAACTTTATTACTATTAAATAAAATGTATATCTCTAGAAAAACAATAAAAATAACTGTGAAAATGAATAAAAAATTACCAACTCCCAATTATTTTTATTTTTACACTCGGTCCGTTTCACTCTATATGTCTTTTAAGGTTATTTTATACAGATTAAGGAATACAACAAATATGTGTAAAATATGACATACATTACTAAACGAGTAAACACATTAAAGCATATTACTAAATATTATTTGAAATTCTAAAAATATTTATGGTATGCAACAACAAAAAATTCTCATGAAAAAACTAATAATTATACAATGAGACGAGAGAGTAGGATAACATATTAATATATTGATTTCTAATGATATAAAAACTACTTTCTTATTTCTATGATTTTTGAAATGTTTTTAATTTTGAAATGATTTGCATGACACTTTGAAGAGCTTTGAATTTATAAACGTCATTTTCTTTGAAAGGAATGGCTGTGAAAGAAATCGAAAAAGGAATATTTGGTCTCTCTTTTTAATTAAGAGTACAATATATGGTGTAAAAGTAGTATGAAGCTTATCTGTAAAAGCCTTAAAGATTTTTGGAATGATTTCATTTTGAGGATAAGTAATATATAGTTCCATATCTTCATCTGTCCCCTATATCTCAAACTATTCATTTTACTATTTACTTTACTATACTTTAACTTTCGAGTACAAGCGTATTAAATGACCAAATGTATTCTAACGATTATAAACAAGCATTGAAAATGGAACTAGTCATTAAACTGATTGGATCTGTGATCCAATCTTAGTTGAATCAGGGTTAACCTAATGATAATTAAAATTATATAACTTAATTAAAATATATAAAATTAGTCATACATAACTTTAAAAGGGTAATATTTAAATAAAAATATATTAATTTATAAGTAAATAAAATATTTATATGTAAACTACACATAATTTAATAAAATATAGTTACTCAAGAATAAATTTGACAAATTATTATTTTTTTAACTCAAAATAATATTGTTTTAGTCTGTAGAGAAAAAAATATAAATTAAAATCTAATAGGGTCAATCTATCCAAAACTCTTAATCGAATCGATTAATGAACTAATTTGTCAGTTTATTAATCTAACTAATTGATTTGTGTTGAATTTTAATACCATGTTATAACTTAAAAGTTGCTAATTATCGAATTAAATATAATAAATACTTTTAAGTGATATAATAGGAAATATGTGTATACATATAGTTCTATTAAGAATAAATGACTATATATAAACATATTTAGTAATAGATTTTAAAAAAAACTTTATTTTATTTTCTAATTAATTAATTCACCAAAAAATACCCTAATTTTTTTAATAAGACGACATCGAATTTATCTTGAAGGGAAAAACAAAACTCTGAAATATGAATATATATATGTACATAAGTAATATTACCCCGGGTCCTTAAATATTAGGCTACATTATTTGTTCATAAGATAGAAATAAGATGGTTTTATAACGTCAATGTTGCCAACTACAATTTGGACACAACCACTATATATCTTAATAAAATTAAAGAAGCAAAGTGATTACACCAAAAGATTATCATTTGCCAAAGTGACATTATTTTTTCCCTCTTTCCGATTACACATTATCGACTAAATTTCTCATAATTGTAATTTTAGAATTCTCTTTTGGATAAAGCAACTTTCGTTTTGGTAAAGTCAGACAACTTTATAAAAATTATATAGTTATTTGCTTTAATCTTTAATTATCTCAAACTGTAGTAATCACTTTATTTTAAAATATATTAAATTCATCAGAGATTTATTAAGCTCTTTTGTTCTGGTCAAACAATGTTAGCTGTATTTAATTATTTTTATTTGTAAGCACCCGTTTTCCATTTTATTCATTAATTTCAGATAAGCTTGCGAACAAGACACACACAGATGTATAAATAAGAAAGATAATACGATTGAGAGAAAACTTATTATTTCAGTTCCTTAATATATGATATATTTAATTAATTTAACTAGATTAAAAAATAATTAAGTTAATTAATATATAAAATAGATAGTATATTTAATTAAAATTAATTTCTTAATTATATCTTTTATATTAAAGACAATGTAGAGCATAGGAAAGTGGTTTGAATTTTGAAAGAAGTTTTTTTGGTTGGAAACTTTGAAAGAGGAAATGAGAGACGTACACGGAACCAAAGGCATGAATGTGAGGAACACCAACCAAAAGACATGCACGCCTTCAAGCACATAAATTAAACACCCTTTTCCGAACCATCCATCGATATTATTAATTGCTTCTTATATAAAAGAATTTAGTCTTATATATAAAAGAATTTTTTAGGGACAGCATCTTCATATTTATCTACAGAGATTCTATAATAGTTTATCTAAAAATTTTAGTATCATTTTGTTTTATTTTTGCTTCTATTATTATTAGTTAGTCTCACGCTCTCACTATATTAATTAAATATTTACTTATTTTTCTCATTCTTTATAAATAAAGGTAATTTTAGAAAATAAATTATATTTTTTTATATATTTATTATCTTTAACTAATTTTAATAAACTTTTTAATCTATATTTTGGTTATCTCATCTTATAAAAAAGATCAGTGAATATGTTAATTAATTATCTTAATTTCTTCATTATCACTCTCTTTGGACCTCTCCATAAGAAACAATGAGAGTATATTTTTTTATTTTTTTGCCCTAAATATAAAAAATTATCTTTTTTTATCCTCATAATTAAGGTAGTATCATTAAATACATAATCACTATATCAAACAGTTAATATGGCCATTTTCTTAAAAAATGTCTCAAATATATTTATTAATATTTTAACTTTACACTTACAATTTGATTCATGTGATGATTAAGTCATTTATTTCTTATATAAAAAAAAGGTTACAAAGGAAGTATCGTCTTAGAATACATTGTTATTATTGTCTTGTGATAATGCTTTGGTAACTTCGTTGAAGCTTCTTTATTTCTTTAATCTATTCTCTCTTTGTCCGTAAACATAGTGGCCACAGTATTAATCTTTCCTTTCAAGATTAACAATCATTGTACCTCTGAATCTTGAAAAATATTTACATATTCTAAGAGTACTAAATCATCGTCCAATCAAAATATAACAACTTAACATATTTTAATCTTAGTTAGCTGGTGATTCATCTGAAATAATTCATATTTTGTTTTATTTTTAAGAAAAAAACTACTTAATTTGGTTCAGATGATTTTTTATTTTTTTTAAATTAAAATATTTATTTTTACTAAAAATAAAATTAATTGTAAATTTTTTAGACTAGTCATTAGTTGAGTTGTTGCATGACATGACACTCCTAGAGTAGATAAGTATTTCTCATGAATCTTTCAGTTTAATTATTCCCTAACTATCATTAGTTCGCATTTTTCTTATTTTAATTTTAGAGCCAAATAAGAAATTGAACAGTTTGAAAATTAATAATTCACGTTTGAAAATTAATAAATATTACTTAATTTACTTGATTATAAAAAGAAGTTCCTTTTTTTTAACCAGTAAAAAGAAGTTTCACTTTATAAAATTTGATATAACAATATGTATAAAAGTGAATAAAAACTTATATATATTAGGAACTTTTTTCTTCGTTTTATTTTCCATATTAAGCATGTTATACTTTAACCTTGATGATTAATATATTGTCTTTTTATTAAAAAAATTATATATGTGTGTGTGCATATATATTATATAACCCAGTGGCTTCTAGATCCTATATCAAGTATCCGAGCAACCGAGTACTCTTATCGTAAAACAAGAAGAGTATCTGATTTCTTCTCCATTTTATTTTCAGAGTATATTGGCATTATCATTTTGCATTTATGTGGACTCGACTATAAAACTCTTCATTCCATCAGTCATAATCCCTTCAACTAAGATTAATTAAAAACTTGTTATATATATATATATTTGGCATAGGTATGTACATGCATTAACCATCATCTTGCAAACTCATAACAATTTTCTCATCATCTTTTTTTCTTCATTTTCATTCTCTCCATTATCCCCAAGAAAAACAGAACCACCTTTTTTGACGGCTATAGGGCAAGAATTTCATTGCTGTTTACATTAATATTTAATTTCTTTTGGATGTTTTAATGAGGCAAGTCCATTGCATCAAGGAAAAATGGTCTCATTCTCTCATTTCATTTTCACTCTGTGTGTGTGTATCTCAAGTCTCACCACACAATTGCTATCTACCTTGTAGACAGCTTCCTTAATTCTTGCTTCCTGTTGGTGTGCTCTTACCTTGACCTTCTGCTATTGATCTGCCTTGTCTTTTTTGTTTCACTGCCACAATTTTAGTTTTGAAGTGATATATATATATATGTATGTATGTATGTATGTATACTCACTCTGGTGTTTTTATAAGGCCGTTAAATACTTTCTTAAGTTAGTTAAATGTTTAAGATTCTTACAACGTTTTTTAAAATTATATATCCTTAATCAAACTAAAGTCATTATTTAAGTTAAGTGTGACAAATAGGGAGGGTCTTATAAATGACCAGAGAGAGTAAATATACTAACTTTAATTACCTAATAGAGTTAGAGTACAAAACAACCCCACCATAGTTAATAATATCTTGATTTAATTACCTTATGTGTCCAAATTACACATTTTTACTTAAAAAATAGTTTTATAAGAAATCCATAGTTAATAATATCTTAATTTTTACATACACAGTCACACACACAGAATGCCTAGTATTATTTGATTAGATTCAAGGTTGATCAATTTCAATTTGATATAATCATTTTAAAGATATTTCTGCATTCATATATATATATATATATACTTCAGTCTGACCATAGCCCCATTTTCTACGTTCATAGTTTAATTACCTAGCATTAGAGTATAATTAAAACAACCCCGTAATTATTAATATGATTTAATTTGCGTGGTCAAATTACACATCTTACTTAAATACTCTCCTCTATTCCTATTTGTAAATCAAAACACTTTCATCCTAATCACACATGTTTAAGATATGTGGTTAAAACTTTTGTTAAGAATCATGATTTCTTCAAGAATTATATATAACAATGTTTGCCTTTAATTAATAAAGCCATTAACTTCTATCTTTGTACATTAAAATCAAACATGTCGCGTAAAGAAATAAATTAGTTATATATATGTGGGTATTTAATTTTTTTAAAAAAAAATAGTTATTAAAACTTCACTAATTTTATGAAGTAGCATCTTAATGATCAAGCAAAACTTCTAAAAAGAGTTGTATATTAAGTAACATTATAAGACAGAAGGAATAAGGGGGAGGCAACCCAAATCCTCTTAGACAAAGAGCACTAATAGCATATATTGGGATGATCAACAGAGGTCCACTAATTAATTATAGCTAGAAGATAATAATAAACTTGCACAAACTTGAACCATAAACAATATATAATTCTACTTGATACTCAACTAACTCCTAGGCGCCAAAAAAAAAATCTTCTTGAGGAGGGATATGCCAACCCATATTGGCTCTATTCTCTTTCTTTTATATTAGAGGGCAGACACTAATAGCATAAAGTTATAGGCGATATCAAACTCACGACCTCCTACTTATAAGAGAGTTTAAGACTTTATAAGGTCCTATTTTAAAGTCACCCTCCTAATGTTAGACTTATGATACTATATACAGGTGGTTTTGCTTTTAGCCGTGCTCAGACAAAATGAGGTGCGACTGCCAGTGGTGATAAGAGCACAAAGGACCTTGGTAAGTTTTTACGACATGTGTCCTTAAGCTCCCACTAATCTTGGGACACAAAAAAGGAAGAACAAGACAATGTATACTAGCTCTTTTGTTTTTGCATTCCACTCACACATATCCTCATAAGTAAACCCTAAAATGCTACGTACGACCAACTTACTTTGTGACTTATTAGTCTCTGTTGCACTAAAGTGAAGCACCCACTACTTATCTGTGTCAAGTTCATCTTAGTACGTACGTGTCTTTTTTGGTATTGTGTTCCCTTATTAATGTCACTTTCTCCATAGCATCTGAATGCTGATCTAATAATCCCTTTCTTTTGATCAATCACCTTGTTCATTAATGTCATGTACGAATGCCACACGTGTCTAGCTAGCTACTTCTGCTCCATATTGTGGTTTGCTTTATTAGTGTGTAATTTGTCGGTAAAAGTTTTCATTTTCTTTAATCTTAATTAATCGACCTAGCTAGCATCGATTCATATGAATCTTCATCGATATCATCAAAGATACTGTGTTAGTTCTATTTATAGAGCAAGGAGAGAAGGCCAATTTTAGTTCAATTTATAGGTTAGAGAGAGAAAAATTACATATAAATCTATCATTTTACTCTTTATTTATTATTATATTGACTTTATTTTTATAGAGTATAATGTATATTAAATAGGGGTAGAGTTTAAAAATTGTTAAATTTTATAATATAATTAATGAGGTTTAAGATTTCTGTTAGTCTGTGTGAAATATATTAAAAATGACTTATAAATAATATTAGATGAGTATCTTTTATATATGTTGATGTACTAATGTCAAAGAGAGAGAATATGTGGATAGATACTAGTTAGGAAAATATTTTCAGCGCGGACATATTATTGTTAGGGTTCTTGTTGATGATGTCCTAGAGAGAAGTTTGGTAAATTAATTGGATTGATAGACCAAAAAAGTTATAATTCAATATGAAAAAGATGGTATGCAATAAGATCGAGCTAAAGTAGATCAAATGAATGGTGTTTTTTTTTATTTAATTAGGGGACTAATCCTTTTTTGAAATTTAGAACGTAGAGAATTTTTACTTCTCTTAATAAATATATTTTCTAAGATTATTCAACAAGCTGTTAGTTGATGTGGTAAGCGAAATATATTAGAGTTATCTAAATATGAATTTACTATTAATTAATAGTTTCAATGTAATTGATAGTAAAATATGCTTGATTGAAAATCCACTATAATAAGTGGTGGAGACGTTACTACCACAGAAAAGAGGATCTTATTTCTGCCCTTAGACGGTTCTTAAATGCTAAATAATAATGTTCTAACTTTGATGTAGGATGTAACTGTCTTAACTTTCTAGACAGCTAAATAATTAAAAGAGTCAAGTAATAAGATAAGATACTAGTTTTAGCCTTCTTCTTGTTTTTTTTTTTACTTTGACTTACTTGACGATATTTTTTTAACTACTGTAACCGTCAAATAAGTTAAACATAAATTGGTTATAGATGTATAAATATTGGCCTGAAGGCTAACTAAATTAACTAGACATTTGCTTGAGAAACTCGTCATCGCATGCAGCTGCGTACACGCGCCTGTGTGTGTGTGTGTATATACACATACAAATATATGAACTATATTTTAATGAAGTTTTCAACGTATGTTATTTCACCGAAAGTTTATCAAGTTTAATGTTGTTTAGTGTTAACACGTGGAGGATACTTAGGTCAGAATGATATGTGCCTAATTCAAACGATATCGTCGTTGGAGATATATGACAGGGAACATCCAACTTCCCACTCCTTAATTACTTAAGCATATATATGAACACATCTACACAAATTAGAACACATGCTTTCAACTATGGAATAATTATATTTAATTAATATATATAGCACTACCCAGTGTGGTTTGACCTATTTTTTTTAGTAAGCTTCATAATAATGCTAAATTTGTAGGGTTACACGTAATTCACCAAGATTTATCTTCATTCTTCCTATCTAAAATTGCCACACTAACCCCCATTTTCACTTGTTTAAGTTGTACTACCTCTCTAGCATTGAATATACGAACTAATTAGAGGATAAAATTTAATCTTAAATATAAGGTCTTAATCTATTTTGTATCTATTTTTTTAAACTAATTTATAAGATATATAATCTAATATTATACATGAATACTTTAAAAAAGTACATGTCATATTTATTATAATTAACTGATTTATTTAAATTTTTTAATATATTTAAATTAGTTAACTAATATTTATATTAAATACTCGATATAGTATTATATTATAATCAAGTAATATAAAAATATTGGAGAAAAATATTGACCGGCTAGCTGGCTGGCTAGGACTTGGCTTCATAAATTGTTTAATTTATGAAGCATATTAGCTTTCCGATTGTTGACTTTTAATGTTCTTAATAATTTAAGGTTGGGCTGGCTATAGCTAATCATGATATATATTTTGCTTCTAGATTAAAGTAAAATGAGATAAAGCCACAGAGAATTAAGCAGCTAAAGAGGCACAATTATTGGCTATATAAAAATAATATATTAGTGCAATAATTATAAGGAGAGGAGAGTGATTAATTGTGCATATAAGTGGGGTGGGAAAGGAAGCAGTTGATCAGTTTGCTTACGTGGACAAAGGAGAATCTTGAAAGTTGGAATGCATCTTTTTTTTGACTTTTGGTCCCCCTCTTTGACTCATTTTTATCAGGTTCTGATGCTATAATAATTATGGTTATTGGTATGATGAAGTTTTTTAATTTGTGAATAGTATGTCTCTCTATATTTTTAATTCTTAATACTAATGCTTTATCTATCTTTTCAAGTTTAGCGGCATCAATCCATGGGAACAATTAATATACACATATATAGAACAACTCACCTTTTTATGAATAGTTAAACATTTATATTTATATATTATATATATAAATTACATTATTTATAAGTCATAACAATACAACTTATTTCAAGTTTCTTACAAAGCACACATATATCTAGTTAGTACATGACATATAATTACACACTTCTATGATATTATTTATAGGGTACAAAGTATTTTTTCCCCTTAATATAAGTCGACTCATTAAATTTAAGAAAAATAATAGAAAAATATTTTAAAAAATAATAAATACTAAAATAGGACATTATTTTAGAAATGCTTGATTTATTGTTAGTAACTATCATACTTTCGTATTTATCATTTTGTAAAGTTTTTTTCCTGTCATTTTCCCTTAAATTTATTATATAAAATATAATTTTACTCCTAATTTATTATTTTTTAAACTGTTATTTTTCTTTGACCCTCTCATTGAAGTATATATATTAACTAGGAGAAAAGTTATAAAATTATTAAATTTTAAGAGATAGTTAATAAAGTTTATGGTTTTTCTTGGTTTTAATGAAATATTTTAGAACTTAGAAATGTCTTATAAATAGAATCAGATGAGTACAACTAGAATTAGACCTATAATTTTTTTAATATTTTCATTTTAATTCTTTCTTAATTTGATCAAGGTATAATTCTTTTCGAGTCTTATAGCATAAAGGGTTTTCGTCTCTCCTAATAAATACACTTTCTAGGATTCAAATTTGTGTTTTTCTCTTTACGGGGATGAGACCTCTTACCAACTCAACTAATAACTTATTGGTTCCATTTTAATTCTTTTTATGCATGCATTGGGTATACTAAATATAATAAGAAATTACTCCTACGGTCCTTAACATGTGACCTAATTAGAGAGTTGATCTTGGTCAATATAATATATCTTTTCCATATTTATCAATTTTTTTATAAATTATCCCTATTGATAATCTATCAACAATAATCAAGAAAGAGAGGGATATATAATTAAAAAAATCATTAGGATGTTCTAGGAAAAGTATGTTATATTACATAATTTAACTAATTTTTTAATCTAATCAAATTAGCTAAATATGATTTATATTAATGATCAGAGGAGTATTTAATAAATGAATCAAAATGAGACAACATAAGTATATATGAATAGTTTACAAGAAAAATTGTATTTAAGTCCCATGCAAGAAATCTAATTGCAGAGAAATCCTAGGATATCATCAAACAACTGTCACTACTAGAAAAAAGACTTTTAATAGCAGTTAAAAGTGACATTTCACGGTAATCTTACGAGCGTCATGAATTCTATTATCGTTATAAGTTTAACATTTAACGGCAGTTTGAAAACCGCCTATATAGTAGACTTACAATGGCATTTCTTATTTTATAACTGTCGTTATAGCTAATACATTAACGGCGGTTATATTATTAACCGCAATTAATTTATAATGTTCCCACAATCGTAAGTAGTCATTTTTTTATTTATAAACTTTACATGGCGGTTTTCCTTACAACAACCGTGAAATTTTTTTCGAATCATTTCTTTTATTTATCATTTTATGCCACCCTGCATTTAGTATAATCAAGATAGACCAATTAATTACATGCATCAAAGTATGAAGTCAGCAATTCCAAAATCCAAATGATCACACAATCATCCGAATTGGTAAACTTTCAATAAATCTATATATCTGTACATCATATATAAAAGAAGAAAATGGTTGAAGATGAATCCTAAACAAGTTAAAAGACAATTCTAGACGTCAAAATATTAACCGAAAATGTAATTCATCACGTTTACAAAATAATAAGTAAATGTCAAAATCAACAATATTAATCATGCAATGAATTAAGTAATTAAATGGATATTTATTACAACAAAATAAACTAATTTTCTATTAGTTTGTATCCACCTAAATTCATTCACAATGATAATCCCTAACAGCATATTCATTATCTTTTAAATCAAATTCTGTAGTCGTTATAGGTTGAGCAGTTGTGAAAGGTGGGGTTTCGTCGAAGTTAAACTGTAAGTTATTATTGTCACCAATCATTTGCCTTTTACCTTGAAGTACAATAGAAATATCTTTATTTGCTGGATCGGTGACATAAAACACTTGAATTGCTTGAGTTGATAAAGATGAATAGCTCATCTAGGTATCTAACTCTTTGAAGATCGACTGAAATAAATTTAAATTTCTTATATACTTGGACAACATTACTATTAACCCACTTACATTTCAAGATTGTCACTTTAAACTTGGAGTAACTAACCTCTCATATCTCTTCAGTCACTCTATAATTGGCATAGACGCTAAAGTTGGCCTTTTATCTTTTGAATTAGCAAAATGCATCTCTTCAGCCACAATCATAACCCCATTGTTCTGCATTATACTTTTGTCATCTTGAGCTTTTATGTAAAAAGAGTAGCAATTTATGTCATATCCTCCCCAATACACAACCTCAAAATGAGGCCTTGCAGCTAGTATTTGTATTGTCTCAAAAAGATTGTTATCCTTTAACACTTCTTACTTGAACCATTCTGCAAAAGAATTAGCTAGTTGCATATTACTCTTTCTTGGGTTCATATTCTTGAATATATTCTTATGAGCATCCAAGTATGGCAGAACTTCATCTTTATTGTTCAAAATATAAAGATGTGCTTGCATCACCAATTTGCGAGACATGCCTTCACTTTGGCACCACGAGTTCTCCTGCTTTTTCTCCCTTGGTCATGCCGAGATTAAGGAAGTCCAACTGCCTTTACCCCAGCAAGATATGAGTTACAAAACTCAACTGCCTCCTCAGCTATATACCTTTCAACAATTGATGCCTTAAGTCGATAAGAATTTTTAGAATACCCTTTAAGGATTTCCATGTATCTCTCAAATGAGTACATCCACCTTAAACACACAGGGCCACAAAGTCTAATCTCATGTATCATGTTAGCAATCAAATGGACAATGATGAATGCTGAAGGAAAGTGCATCTCTAACTAGGAGAGGATAACATAACCTTCGTTCTCCAATTCATCCAACTCAGCAGGATCAATCACTTTGATACAAACATCATTAAAGAACATACAAAGTCTAGGAATAGTGCTCCTCACATCATTTTTCATAATGCCTCGAATAGCCATTGGTAGTAATTGTTGTATCAACATGTGGCAATCGTGAGACTTCATGGCTATTATCTTCTAATATTGCATTGATACAAACTTTCTAAAATTTAATGCATACCCTTGTGTCACCTTAATACCATGCTAACACTCACATAGGCTTATTTTTTTATATTTAGATAACGTGTATGCCGCTAGATATAAAATAAACTCTCTTACTACCATCTCTTTATTGTGGATGTAAAGGTGATCTTATTCCCATTTTAACTAAATCTTATCTAGCATGGACCCCATCCTTACTCTTTTTACTGATATGCAGGAGTGAGCCAACAAGGCTCTCATATATATTCTTCTCCACATGCATGTCATCTAGACTATATCTCACTTCAAGACTCTACCAATATAGAAGATCAAAGAAGATTGATCTTTTTTTTTCATATATTCCTTTCAAGTGCCTTTTTCGTATTACTTTTACCCAAGGTAACATGAATACCCTACAAACATTGATACACTTCTTCTCCAGTTAAAGGAACATGAACCATTTCATATTCCTATGAGGCATTAAATGCCTTCTTCAACCTACGGTAAGGGTAGTGTCGGCTAAGAAACCTTCTATAAAAAAGGTAAATTTACTTCCTTCCATATTTCAGTTGCATGTAGTAAGGGACATGCTTTATGCCCCTTAACACTAGCTTGACAAATTTTCATATGCCAGGCATTCATTTATCGTGGTGAAGATCATGGAGAGAAGTTTAAAAGTCTTTTATTTGTATACATCAAAGATATCAACACCGTCCTCCCACAATTTATTCAAATCATCAATCAAAGGTGCCAATTACATATCTATATCGTTTCTCGGCTGTTTTGGCCCCGAGATCATCAAAGACAATTTGATGCACTTTCGTTTCATACACAATGAGGGAAGCAAATTATAAACCACAATAAGAACTAGCCAAGCACTATGTGTACTATTGAGATTACTATATGGATTGATCCTACCTGTACATAGCCCAAGCTGAAGATTTCTAGGCTAAAAAAAATTCAGAAAATTTCTAATCTATTGTCTTCCATTGAGGAGAATCAGCTAGGTGAAAAAAAATTCATCGTTTATTTTTCTACTGGAATGCAATCTTACATTCTTTGCATCTATGGCGTTAGCAAATAAACGTTTAAATCGTGGTATTATTAGAAGATACCATGACACCTTTGAAGGAGAGCCTTAGGTAATTTTATCACAATCACCACCATCATTCTTCACTTTATATCTTGAAGTGCCATATTTAAGGCACTTATTTAACCCTTCATACTCATTTATACATAATATGCAGTTGTTAGGGCACGCATGCATCTTCTTATATGACAAACCTATCGGACACAATACTTTCTTTTCCTCGTACATTGATCTTGGTAATGTATTGCCTATAGGAAGGGCATCACTCAATAACTCGAACAATTCTGTCAAACTAAAACTGGTCCAACCATTTATTGATTTCAAATTCATCAATTGTAACATAAATTTTAACCTTGTGTACTCATTTTTACTCTCCAAGTACAATGGCGTCCCGACATCATTTAGCAAACTTTCATGTATAGGAGAGTACTTTAGAAAGGATTCGGCTCCAATATCACGAAACATATCTGAAATTCTATCCACAAAGTTATCGCTCACAACTTCCTCACGTAAAGGAGTCCTCCTAATCTTACCATGCAAAATCTAATTTGTATATTTTAAACTTACCACATCACATATAATATGCTTTCTTATATCATGAATAGACAAATGTTACAGTTAAAATAATTGACACAATGACAGAAGAACAACCCATCCCTTTTCTTCAAAGCATTCCTCTGACCAAATTCAAGAAATCTTTTTACCCTATCTTCATATTCTTTAATAGTTCTCTTAACTTTAATCAAACTACGATCCATTATTCCCTTAAATGTAAACAATCTCAAATGGTAACCAAAGTCATCAAATAAGAAATAAATAGGAACAAACAATTTTTATAAACTAGTTAACAAATAAAACAACAGAACAATTGATAAAAACACAAACATATTCAGAAAATTTAAAACATGCACCCACAAACAAATAGAAATCAATATAACAAACTAAAACTATAAAGATCATATCTTCAATACAAGGATGATAGCCCATAAGATGTATTACAACTTATTCACAACAAACATCTGAAACAGTAAGAAAAATAAGCAAATAACAAAGTTAAATAGTGACTTATGGCACTAACGAGATGATGGAGGCGATGGAGAACGACTTTATCAATGGAGATAGGCACCAAAAATAGGAGGAAAATGCCAAAAAATGACGTTCGTACAAGTCTGTTATCATTCGGCAGAGCAACAGAACACACAAGGCTATGAAAAAGTGAAACTGAAACTGTACTCCGCGAGAGGTATTTTGAAAATTTGCGAAATTTTACACAGCGGTTTTACATTAAACAGCCATAAAATTGAGTTTTAACGACGGTTCTTAGTTGAACCGCTATTAAATGATAATTTAATGGCAATTTTATACAAAATCGACGTTATAAAATTTTACAAATACGACTTATTTACAAATATGACACCGCCTTTTTTGTTATGGTATTTTTTCCTTTAACCACCATGAGATAGCGCTGTTATAAATATTTTTTCTAGTAGTATGTGAAGTCCCACAGGACCTAGAATTAATTTTTTTGAATTGTGGAATGACAAAATAGCCCCTAGAAAAAAACAACTCAAGCAATAGAAATGACAACTCCATAGGAAAAAATAACAATTCAAGTAAGAAGAAATAAAATAACAATTCAAGTGATAGGAATGATAACTCCTGAAGAAAAGAATAACAACTGAGGGTACAAAAAAATAACAAATGAGGCATTTTTTTCAAAGGTAATTCCGTCATTTCACAATTCGAAAAAAATTAATCACAAGTCCCATGAGACTTCACAGTTGTTTGATGATTTCTCGGAACTTCTCTGCAATTAGATTCCTTGCACGAGACTTAAATACAATTTTCTCTAATTTATATATAATTCCTGTCATATTATGTTATGAATAATAATAATAATAATAAAGGGATGAATATTGAAGAAGGAGTGGACATAAAGATATCAAGATATGAAAATGTAACAGATCAAAGTTTTTTGTCGCATTAAAAAGCAAATAGAAAAGAAAATTTTGAGACGTTCAAAGTGGACACAGAGAGACAAGAGTCTGGTACAGACCCTAGACTATGATTGTCATTTTGCAGCAACTTGCGTTACGGTAGTACTTGGGATTAAAAGCATTATGTGGTGAGGATTCTTATCAGATTCCATTAATATACCATCGTCATCGTCATCTTCTTCTTCTTCCACATATGGCAATATATCAGCTTCTGCATAATTCTCAAAGCTAGCAAGCTAGCAGAAACCTAGCTAGATCCAACATTTTTTCTGTCTAAAAGCTTAATGTGGCTGGCTACAATAATAGCTGTCGTTTCTTGTGTGTTTTGCAAGCAATATAATAAGGGAAGACAATAAAATCATGGGGGAAAAATAACACTAGCTTAAGCTCTAGCTATAAAACCCAATAATACTCTTTTAATTCTTAATATAAAAATTAGATATACAACTAATTTATAGTTATTTGTAAGAAATTTGTGTTAATTTACAAAAGTATTCTCTTTAATCATTTGTACTAAAAGTATCTCTCGATAAAAATTCTCTTAATATATGTAATTAATAAAGATAATTTAAAAAAGATTAAAATTATAAATTTAAGAGACAAAAAAGATTAAAATCTTACGTATATTTAGGAGGATCAAAGTATACCCTCTAACTAATTAACTCATACATTTAGGACCAGGTCGAGGAGTAATACTTATAGTTATATTGAATATCAATTATTTTTAAAAAATATAATAGTCACCAATTATTCTTTCTAAAGTTGTAACTCAATCTTTCAAATGTGATGACAATGGATGCTAGTTCAAACAGTAAGAGAATTGGGTAGTAGAGTGTAGATAGTAATCTTAAGCATCAAAACAAAAAAAGAGTGTAGATAGCAATCAAAGATTTAAATCTCCTCAGAAATAACAAGAAAAGTTATAAGAATATTTTGGATTGATTTATAATTTTATTAGAAAATATTCCTATTAACTCTGCCTATATATTTAATCCATTAAAATACTAATTGCCAAATTTTTTTAGAGTAATTATTATCTAGTCTAGTTATTATTAAAATTATTCAAAACTTCAATTCAAAAGTTAATGAAGGGAGAAAATAAAAAATAGACTTAAATATTTCAGAGCATTCTCCATACAAATTTGTCTTTATGGGGCTGAGATTGGCCTATATACTAAACATGTTAGATATTATCAGACTCTAACTAAGTTAATTTGTAGGCCTCTATTAAAAGTCTGGTATATTTTTATCCTTAATTGATAGAACCCTGTTATAGATACAGGTAGTTTAAAGACATAATTATAAATTTAAGAAATAAAATATATGTAAATCTTATATTTACATTTAAAATTAGAACAAATACCTAAATAGAGAGAGAGAGTAGCTCAATTTCCATCAAGTTTTGAATATGCTTTGGTCCCCAAACTTCAAATTCGAAAGATTTTTATATATACTAATGGACATGTAGTATTTTATAACACAAATATAATTATATATCCACTTTGGTCTGTTTCAATCCGCAGGTTTGATAAAATAAATCGTGTTTTTTTTATTTGTTTGAAAGAAAGAACTTATTATAATAATATCCTTCATCACCTAAATGATTATTCCAAATCGATGATGTATACAAATTGAACACTTATATATATATAATGGGTTAGGTCGTCATCATCATCATCATGAGCTTAGCTTTATTATCAGGACTCATTTGGTGCACCAAGTTCGTGGTGGTGGCTTCGTGCTCTCAACGCAAATATCCAAAACTCCACTTTCTCTCTTTTCACTAAACTACCTCTTTTCTCACAACTAGCTAATGGTGCAAGCTATAGACTATAATTATAAGATTGATCACTCTACTCCTCTTCTAATCTCTAGTCCGGACGATAATTATAAGGTATGCTATTATATTTGTAATCTTATTTATAAGTTATATCATTAAATTTTCTATATAAAGATTCAATTTTATTCTTCTTAAATTATTGTATTGACTTTATTCTCATGGTGTATATTATATATATTAAATATGGATAAAGTTGAAAGTTGTTAAATTTTAAGACGGAATTAATAAAGTTTAATGTTTTTCTTGATATGTGTAAAATATGCTAGAAGTGACTTATAAATAGAATAAGATGAGTAGTGTATATTATTCAAACATAGGTAATTATATAAAGTATGTATATTTAATAGATGAAAATTAAAATTAAAAATTTATTAAATTTTAGATAGAGTTATTAAATTTTAATGTTGAGAAAATTGTATTTAAGTCCCATGCACGAAATCTAATTGCAGAGAAATTTCGAGAAATCATCAAATGACTATGAAGTCTCACGGGATTTGAGATTAATTTTTTTAAATTGTGAAATGACAGAACTATCTTTAAAAAATGCCTCAATTGTTATTTTTTTGTCCCCTACTTGTTATTTCTTCCTCTAGGAATTATCATTCTTATTGCTTGAGTTGTTATTTTTTTTCTTCTTGCTTGAGTTATTTTTTTCTGTGGTAGTTTCATCATTTTACAATTCAAAAAAATTAATCACAAGTCCCGTGGGACTTCACAATTATTTTGATGATTTTCTAAAATTTCTCTACAATTAGATTCCTTGCATATGACTTAAATACAATTTTTCATTTAATATTTTCTTTGATTGTAATAAAATATGTTGAAATGGACTTATACATAAAATCAGAAGAGTATAATAAAGAGTCGAGCTTTCACAGACTTTATAAGCAATTAATAAAGCTTGCCCATTATTTAAGATTTAATTATTAAGTATTGAAATAATTATGAAGGAATTGAAAGAGATGTGCATGCTAGAGAATAAAGATGGCACTACAGTATTGCACCAAAATTTGGGCATGCATATGCCAAATGGGACCCATCCGTCATATCAATATTGTCTTCAACCTAAAATTACTACAAATTTAGTGTTCATAATAATAAAAATAATGCATGTTGAATTATTAGTATAGCCAAATTGACCCCATGAATTGCCATATCATATATAGACTTATAAATATGAATGTGATGCGTTTTCTCTCAAGTTTTTTCGCTCCAATCAAATCTGAATCAAATAATGCAATTAAGATCTTTGATTCATCCACGCAAAGGGTTCACATTTGGCTGGAGATTTTTGGATTCTTTGTGGCAGACGATTATTGTTGGGACGATGGGTCATTGGTTTGATATTATTATTGTAAGCATATGTGAGATTCTTATATATCTATGTCATTATGTTTTCAAAAAAACAAGTTTGCTTCATTAAATTACCAACTGGCATATGAAAGTATAGCCACGCATCTCTCTTGACCTAATTAATAATAATAATTCTAATTCCTGTCTCTATAAATATTAACTCAGACCACATGTTTAGGATTCCTCATTGGAACATGGCCAAAAAACAAGTGGCAATTTCACTTCCCTTCACGGATTAGAGAAAACAAAACAAGCATTAGAAAATTGTGACCACCGACATATATTGGTTTTAGTGGAATGAGTTTTACCTGTTTAAGTGTGAGGTTTTAAATTTGAATTCGTGTGAATGCAAAAAATATTTTTATGAGACCTACCACCAGTTGAGCCTAACAATACTTAAATATAACCTAATCAGATAGCCATATCAAAAAGAGGGAGAAATAAAGAAAACAGAGGCGTACCTATCTAATTTGGCTACTTTGAAACTAATAATATTGCATTGTGGTCGCTTTCCCACTACTAGTTAAAGTTAATGCCTGTTTGGATTAGCAGTAAACAAATATGATTTTCAATTATCTTAATTTTCATAAATGACATTGATTTATATTCTTCATGTTCTAAATATAAGATATATTTTTTATATAAATTATATTATAAATTAAATTTTATATTTAAAATTAAAAAAATATTAGAAGTGATATTACTTTCTCGTGATTTCTATTCAAATAAGTTTTCATATAAGCGACATTGAGGGATTGAAAATCATGGTTTTAAAGCCCAAACCAAGTTTTTTTCAGACTAGTTACCAAATAGCACAAATTGCCACAAAATCACAGTGAAGAATTTAAAACCAAACAGGGCAATTTTTTTTTCAAACCACGTTGTTTAAGCCCAAAATCTGGTTGAGATGAAGCTCAATTTTGTATAAACCAAGTTTGCAAAGTTAATACTCTTCTAATCCTTAATATAAAATCTAATTAAAAAATTGATCTTGATTCTAAATATAAAATATATTTCTTATATTTATTAATTTTTTTAAATTACCCTTATTGATACTCCCTCAATAATAATCAAGTAAAATAGGGGAGAAAGGAATTAAAGAAGATGATTATCGTATTTTAGAAAAAATATGTCATATAAACTAACTTTTTTAATATAATTAAATTAGTTAAATATATCATGTATTAAGGGCCAACTGAATACTATTCAAACTATAGTTTTAGCAAACACAAAGTCAAACAAGCTTTTGATTTACAAATTTTAGTTGGCAAACTTAGTTAACGGATTTCCCAAAGACGATGATTATAAGTCTGATAATTTTTTTTTTATATCGTGTATAGTTTTGTGTAATTAGTATATTATTATATTGTTATTTATATTATTATATTGTTAAACTACTTGTTAAGTTAATTGAATTAATGCCGCAGAATAGATTAATGTGTTATATATATGCATGGACTCAAACAAAAAAAAAAGAATAGTAATTTGATATGACACTCTTCTGATGATATTCGATATGACTCGGAGCTAATTGATGAATACCTTCAGAACAAGTCGAATTTTCTTCTGAAACAATGATAAATTTTGGAAGTTGAAGAGTGGAAATTAAACGAACCATGGACTTATTTTCATGGGTTATGTAAATGAAGTTTGTAAAAGTAGTGCTGTATATAATTGCTTTTGTTAGAAACAAATGAAAGTGTAATTTTGTTTCTAAGTACTTTGTTTTTATTTGAAGTATTAATTGCAATTTTTTGTGTAGGAATTATTAATAAATGAACCACTTTAGTCGATTAGAGATATTATAAAAAAATTAACAATTAATATGAATCATAACTCTAATTTCCTGTTACCAATTTATCTGAGGTAGGAATTTATCAGCCTTAATCAAACTACAGGTGTCTAGATAATTAAATGCTTTCCTGGATAAGACATTATTATTCCAAAGTGTGAAGGAACTAATTCTACAAAACGTATTATTATATTCCAATATAAATATAAATAATAAAAGACAATTCAGGTCTCTCATTCTCTCTATATTATTCGTTGCTGTACATAAAATAATATCCAAGTTAGGTCTCTTCATTCCCACCAGAAAAAATAATTAAAATAAACAATATATAGTTTCCAATGGTGATGAAATTACACCCCAAGAATCTTTAAAAAGAAGATGTAACTGATGATCAGAATGCAAGAGAAAATAAAAATAAAAGAAAGAAAGAAAAACGAAGTGACTTTCCCCTATATTGAGAACAGTGACTTGAAACAGAGAGGTTAGAAAAAAGTTATGATACTAACTCCATGGATGCTTTGACACGTTTATTGACAAAGATCATTTAGGGAACCACCTGGCTAGCAATATTCTTAACAACATAAAAGAACATTTCCTACGGTGGTAAGAAGACTCCTATAGGTAGCCCTAATCTCTCCATGAATAAGTATCAATGTTATAAGCATAAGTTCAAAGGATAACTTATCTCAAAAGATTTGTCTGTTAGATGAAAAAGCATGTTGGCCTTATAAGTCATATTCCTCTTGACTTCCTGAGAATTCAAAGATTGAAAGTAGAGAGAAAATAAGAACCTCAGAATATTAATTATTGAATAAATGAGAATACAAATAATTATTTATATAAGTAAAAATATAACCTAATAGACTAAACCTAAAATCATATTATAATCTTAATATCTCATATTTATTTGAATAACATATGATAATATAATACTCAAATCTAATCTAAATAATATTTAAATTTAGTTCTAAATGATCAGATGACTAACAAAACATATTAATAATCTCAACAAATGTAGCAACACCGATGATGTAGAACTCATAACTCGTATACTCTGATGTATGTTTATCGTGTTGTCTGACTTTGTTGTCGGTTATAAACTCCATTTAAATTGCAGAAACTTTTTTAGAGACATGTGTAAACAAGTTGAAAAGGAGTGGGATCAGGAGATAAAAGCAGGATGATCAGTCCGTGCTAAGTTGGCAAGAAATAGAAAAAGGTTAATTGGTACATTACTTAGATTGAAGAATTGGCTGGACAGCACTAATATATGTGTATATGACAGACGACAGAGACAAAGACAGATTCAGATTCTAGGGTTTGCAGAGAGAAAGGACAATAAGTTTCCATTAATAATGGCGTCGTGTCGTCCTAATTGCTTGACTGAACCTCACTATCATAATTCCTTTGCCTGCATGCAGCCATAATATATATATATATATATATATATATATATATATATATATATATATATATATATATATATTGGTGTATATATCTCTCTATCTCTATCTCCTTTAATAAAAAAACAACACTTGGTGGGTGATATATAAACTTGTTGGATTCATCATTGTTATATATATATATATATATATATATATATATATATATATAACAATGATGATTCAGATTCCATTTCTGGGGGAGAGCAATCAAATTATTCTAATTCTTTTTTCTAATTTTACACAATGAATCCCGTATACTTAGTGCATGGCAGTGAAAGACCTAAGACCTGGATGTGTTTTATAATGGAGAATAATACGGAGGAGAAGAAAAAGTATAACATTACATATGAGTCATCAATATATCATTAATACGTAATTAATCTATTATGACAGTGAGTCATAATTTTCTTATTATTCTAAAGATATATACTCCTCCGATCCTTAATATAAAACTTATTTTAACTAATTTAATTAGATTAAAGAAGTTAATTAATTTAGTTAATATGACATATTTTTTTTTAATCATCTTTTTTACCTTCTTCCCTCTCTTACTTGATTATTATTGAATGAGTATCAACATGATAATTTCATAAAAAATAATAAATATAAAAAATATATCTTATATTTAGGATCAATATTAACTCTCTAATTAAATCTTATATTAAGGATCACATGAGTATTATAAAAAAAAGAATTAGCCTAGAGTTTCTTCTTCTCTTCTGCAACTTAATTTATTTTATTTCTTCTTATGGGGCTGCCCCTTCTTTTATATTTATTGTTTCCTATTTACTTAGCTATGTAGCTTTTCTTTTTTCTTATTTTGAGAATGTCGAGCTTGTTTGTATTGGGAATTTTCATTACATATAGTTCAGTATTATTACATTGAGTTATTTATTGAAGATCGTTACATTGGGTTTTTATTGAGGTCGATTCATAGAGAGGCTGATGTCACGAAGAGGACTGTCTATAGAGAATTATGAACAACATGATGCTAATTAGTGAAATGTCATGGAGTGGAGTTATTAGAGATATTGTCTCTTGAGCAGGGTGCATTATTCTGAGGCCTGCACCAATGAGCCTCATAAATACAGTGAGATTTATAAGTTTAAAAGGTTCTCCTAACATGCTAATCTTTTTGGAAATCATTTTTATAGATATGACAATACAAATGAGTTTTGACTAAAAAAGGGAGGAACAATATGGTTCTAAATTTCTTTGGCCAAAAAAAAATTTTGGTGCTAAATTTGAGTTTGGTTGAATGAAAGAAATATAATTTAAATTAATGACCATACTCCCTAGTTTATTTATGAAATAATTTTTTATGAGGATAAGAATGTAAATAAGAATCGATAAAAATGTGAATGAGGTTTTCATTTAAGAGAATTATTATCATTGACACAATAAAAAAGCACATACTTCATCATTTTTTTAATTAATTAGATGAATATTATGCAAGAATAAAAATAAAGATATGGAAATTATTATAATAATTTTAGTATAAAAATATATTTAATTATTGATTTATTTTTCATCATTTTTAAAAACATATATACTAAAATATTTTTAGTATTTTTAAATATTAATTTTACTTTAAATTCTTAAAATAAATTAAACAAATATGGTATATTTCATAGTGAACATATGATGGTAATAATTTAAATTGCTGACTCATTCCATCCATCGGTTTCTCATTCCATTAAAATTTGGGAAGGAATCAAATTTACTATAGAGTATGAAATAATTATAATTAATCACTGTAGAATATTGGAATAAATTTTGATGATTGTCAACCAAACATGCATATCTTAATAGGGTCCCATTTCTATGAATTCCCATTACATGATAAACAATGAGCAATATTCTTGCTATTTGGGCATTTTTTGTACATTGAGTACATATTAGTCAATTACATGATTAAATGAGTTAAATTCAATTGTGCATTATGAGTGAATAATGTTATAGATTTCTTCCAATTAGCTTGTATTATTTTATAGCTATCTGACTAGGTTAGATTTAAGCATTGTCTAGTTTAATTAAAGGTAATTCTTTTAAAAGTATTTTTTGTATTCATACAAACTTGAATTTGATATCATGCTTAAACAGCCAAAGCCATTTTCACTGGAACTTGAACCTGGTTTCAACTAGCTTTTTTTTTTTGTTACAACTAGCTTGTTGACACTAATATTAGAAAACAAATGAGTATAGAAGCCCAATGTTTTTTTTTTGTTACAAAAATTTTTAAAAAGGGGTTGGGCTCACCCACAATCTAAGGGCAAGGTGAAATCTCCCTTCCTCCTAGGCAATACTAATGTTAGGCAGGGCGAGCCGTCTATTACTCTCAAGCGTAAATTTAGACACCCAAAAGTTAGGATGCCTCTCTAAACACTACAACTGGAATCACAATAAAGTGATATTCCTCAGTATGCTCCAAATAATTGCCCAATGTTTCATCCCTTCACCCATAAGCCCAATGTTTACTTCGTCCATATTGTTTCTCCCCCTTCTAGTTTTTTTTTTTTTTTTTGATACAGTTTCTCCCCCTTCTTCTTTTCCTGTAAAAGAGTCAGTTTAAGTCCCATCATTTGAAGTCCAACACTGTTATACCCAATAAGAAATTAAACACATATAAAGGCCCATATGAGCCCAACTTTTTTCCTTTTTGCAAAAAGAAAAAAAACACAATAGATACACAATTCTGATAAAAAAATGTCTTTTTTAAGAAATTAATCCGTAGATCCTAATAATTTACCTCAATTTTAAATTATATTCGTATAATTTATTTTATTTAAATCAAACCCTTATAGTTTGATCTATTATATTTATAAGCATGCATCGGTGTAAACATCGTTAATTTTAATTAATAGAATTTTATGGACTTTATGAAATTTTCTGTTTCATTTCACACCATTTTAACACCTAATTAATTAATCAAACTCTCTAATTAATTAATTAATCAAACTTTCTGATTAATGACTTTTTTTATGAAGAGTAATTTAGATATTTTACAAAATAATTAATTTTAACTTATTTTACTTACATAAAGTAGTCAAAATTTTTAAGAAAAGTCAATTTTATTAAAATAAAACGATAAAACATTGACTTAACAAGAACCATAAACAATAACACTACAAGGCAACCCAACTTCAACATTCAGATATGTCCAATCTGCTAAAGGCAATCACGGCCATAATAACTTCCCCATAACTAGGTTAAGATTAATATAGATAGTGCTATAACTTTAACCAATAATAAAATTAGGTGTAGAGGAGTAATTAAGAACCATAATAGTAAATAGTTATATAAGTTTTCCATTTTTATTAGAGGTTGTACTGCTAGTAAAGTAGAGAAATAGGCCATTCTCAAAGGGCTTTAAATTACGTGGGATAAAAGATTTAAGAACGTTATTCTTGAATCTAATGCAAAGTTTAACATTGATATGTTAGTAAAAACTAATAATAAGCAAAGCAGAAGTCTGTTAGTCATGCAGATTAAAGAGTTAAGGTGTAAACAGTGAAATTTATAGTTATAGTTTATTTTAAGACAAGTTAATAAAGTTACGAATGCGTTAACAAATGATACTCTTTCTATATTTATTGTATTTGACACGTGTCCTTCATATTTATGACATTTAGTAGATTCATAATAGATAGGATTAAATTCTTTAATAGTATAATTTTTTTTTACTTTTAGATTTATATTCGCTCGTGTGATAAAAAAAACTCCCCCATAAAGGAAGATGAGAAAGAGTGGAAATTGATTTAGTGCAGCGATATTAAAAGCAAAAAAGATGATATAAAATATAGTTAATTAAATGAATTATAACTTATCCACTATTATTTATCAAATCTTGTTCGATAATACGATTTAATCTTGTAGCCCAAATAATCCTGTACTATGATATATTTAGAATAGTAGTTATTAGTGAAATAAAAATACACATACAAACTACTAAAGTAACTCCTTCCCCCATAATTTGTAGAAAGAATAAGAGGAATTGAAATGATATTTAAATATTTACGTGGGACTTAGGTGACATGAGAGCCATGGCAGAGAGACTCCATCAACATTGGTTGCCTGTTTAAAAATAGGTAAAATTATAATTTTAAAAAAAAATTTAGTTCAAATTTTAATTTAAAATTTTTTTAAAACAAATGACCATATTTATCTATAAGTATTTTTAGGTAAAGTCATAGTTTAAAACTATAGTTTTGAATAAACTACTAAAACTAGCTTTTAAAATAGTAAAAGAGTTTATGGACTATCTAATTACTATATTACTCTTATTTTTTCTTATATAATCTCTCATCTCTACTCTTTTTTACCCTCTTTCATCTTTCCTGTCTCCTATTTACTATTTCTTTTTCACTCTCTCTCCTCTCTCTTCTTTACCCTCTCTCCTCTCTCCTCTCTTTTTTTTCTCTACCCTCTTTCATCTCTCATACTTTTAATCAAATCATACACTTTTTAGTAATTTACTAATATAAAAAATTATTCTAAAAATAACTATCCAAACACTTATTTATTCAGAACTATTTTTTTTTTATAAACTCTTCTCTACAAGTTTTTTTTTAATAAATTATTTAAAAATTCGGTTTTTCCTTAAGTCCGGTTTTAAAACTAAGAGTAATTAAATATAAGTTTTAATTGGGATGAGCAGAAGGTAATAATAAGCTGGATTGAATCTTCTTGGCGTGTGTTTGGATACCACGTTTAGGAATCAATTCTGGCCAAAACCGCGGTTTGGAAAATTTTTACACAAACAGCCATTTTTGTTGAGAATTGATTCTGGGCAAAACCTCGGTTTGAAACCTAAGTTTTAAATAAGCTACTGAAAATAGCTTTTCCTTTGAAACCTAAGTTTTGGATTATCCAATTACTATTATACCCTTATTTTTTCTTACACCCTCTCTCCCCTCTCCTCTCTATTATCTCTCCCCTCTCTTCTCTTATCTCTCTTTTTCTCTTTCCTCTCTCCTCTCTTATCTCTCTTTTTCTCTCTCCTCTCTACACTCTCTTCTCTCTCCTCTTTTTTCTCTATCATCTTTTATCTCTCTTACTTTTAATCATATCATACCCTTTTTAGTAATTTACCAATATAAAAAGTGATTCTACTACTAATCATCCAAACATCTCTATTCCTAAAATCTATTCTTCTCAAAATCTATTCTCCCTAAAATCTATTCTCCAAAATATATTCTTCCCAGAATCTATTCTCCAAAACTAATCCAAACACACCCTTGGAGAGCCTAGGGATCATACATATAAATAAATAATTTACACTAAAAATTAAGAAGAAGAAGAAGATATATGTTTGGAAACATTTTAAACTTTGATTTTAAAAGAATTTTTAGTCTAAATTTTAGTTTAGAAATTTTTTAAAATAAACAGTCATATTTATTTAAATGGAGTTTTAAACCAAACCATAATTTAAAATTAAGATTTTAAATAAGCTAGTCAGACTAATTTTTAGAATAATAAATAGTTTATGAACTATCTAATTACTATTTTACTTTTATTTTTTCTTACACTCTCTCTCCTCTCTCATCTTTTTTCTCTTTTCTTAATCATTTCTCCTCTCTCGTCTTTATTTTCTACCTCTCTCTTATCTACTATCTCCTTTCTCTTCTCTCTTTTCCACCATCTCTAATCTCTCTCCTCTCTCCTTTCTCCTCTCTTAATAAAATCATACCCTTTTTAGTAATTTACTAATTATAAAAATTATTCTACTAATAATTATTTAAACACTTGTTTTTTTAGACCCATTTTTTTATAAGTTTTTTTTCATAATATTTTTTTAAAAAGCTGTCTAAATTTTTTTTTTAATTCTAATCCAAACGGCCATAATAAAATAAATAGCAAAGACAAGCCGCCCTAGGAGTAGTAGTTCATTGGCTCAATGCTGTCAAATGCTATGGACTTTGGTGACACTCTGCTGTTCTTCTCAAACACTGAGCTGTTCACCACAATCCCAAAGAAGAAAGGAAAATAAAAGAAGTGGGTTTGAGTTAGGTTTTGGACTTTCTGGCAGATTTGTTAAAATTAAATTATTTTGTACTTTTTTTGGGTAATAAAATTGTTTTATAATTATTTTTTTAAATAAATAAAGTTTAGATAGATTTGGTATTAATCCCTACTAAAATTAGAATACAGATCCAAAGTTTAGAAAATACTTATAAGGAACTCACGAGATTGACTACTAAAAAAACTCTCACAATAATAATAATAATCGAACTTATATTTCTATAAGATACTAATATATTTTTTATTATATATATTAACTCTCATTTATACAAATGGTAGCTGCATTTTATTGCTCCTACACTTAAATGGTAGCTGCATCTTATTGCTCCTACACTTCATAGTTTGTTCACTGTTTTCCACCTTTCATATTACAACTGCTCATTACTTTTTATATAAGTGATCATCTACTATATGTCCTAACTAATATTTTAATTAGAAAAATTAAAAAAAAAAAAAGCTACTTCCTGTCTATATTAATAATTTAATACCTATCTCATATACTAATAAAGTCAATTGTTAATTAAATTTGCGGCAAAACATAATTTTTTTTATCTTCAATTAAAGATGGGTGGTAGTATAAGGAAATAACAAAAGAATAAATGTGTGTGGTGGATATGATCTGGTGTGTCCTTCACTCCTTCCTTACTCACTCACTATTCCCAATGGCAATCTCCTCCACTTTTTACTTGCCTTAAAAATTTGGGGAAAAAATACTTGTGTCCTCACTTTATCCAGTTCCATGTCAGTTTAAAGGGGGATGATTTTCTTTTCTTTTCTTTTTAATTTCAGTTTTCTTTTTTTTCTTTTTTTAATTTCAGAGGCAAACACCGATGCTAAGAGGTTATTGTCATATATGTCCTTAACTTTTTATTTATAAAAAATTCTCATATCACTAAACTATAAAGTTATTATTAAAAAAATGATGATTTTTATGCAACATTTATTTGATATCATAAAAAAACCTTTTCTTAATCAAATAGGCAAACACAATTAGTTGAAGGGTGTGTTTGGATTAGCTTTTGGAGAATAGATTTTAGGCAGAATAGATTCTGGAGAATAGATTTTGAAAGAATAAATTTTGGGAAAAAAATAATTTTAAAAATTAGAGATATTTAGATGATTAATAGCAGAATTGATTTTCTATTGACAATTTACTAAAAAAGATATAAATAAAATTGATAATTACGTAAAAAAAATAAAAATATATATTATAATGGTGTGGGACCTACACCATTATTCCTTCCCTCCTTCCTGATCTCATTTCTTTCTTTCAATCTGGGGGTGCCGTCAGATTGTTGCCAAAACCATGGTTTATGATGTAAAACCATGGTTTGGGGTGTAAATCGATTCTGGAGCAATAAACTGATGTTTGGATAAAATCTCATAAAACCATAGTTTTATTTAAAATTGATTCTATAACCGGGCTCCCAAACACACACTAAGATTATAACTTGATAATGGTGGAGATGTGCATGCATGGATCATATCGTATTGCATTAGTCATCAATTTAAGATCTAATTTAAAAAGGATCTTAGTCTAAACAAGACAGTTTATAGTCTGATTCAGTTTAGATCTAACTTAAAATTAGGTTAAACTAGACTTAGTCTATCAGACTATTTAGATTGACAGTTTAGAATCTCAATTTTTTTTTTTAAGATTTTTTTATAAAAGACGATTTTAACTTGATAAATACAATTAAGATAATAAAAATATCTATGATCACATAAAACTCATCCTAAAATAATAAAGTTCACAAAAATATCCAATAATAATAAAAATTAATATTTAAATTATAAAATATTAAAAAATCATCCGAGTCAAACTAGACCAGGCTAAATGATATAATCACGTTTTATAGGATTTAGTTCAAGCTAACTAACTAGTATAGTCTGATTCAATCTAATTTTATTATAGAGTTAGGAGGGAGTTAAAAGGAGTGATTTGAGTTATTTTAAAAAAATATATATATCATATTAAAATAATATAATTAAGTTTTTTAATTAAATTAAATTAAATTAATTAAATATATTACGGAGGAATAATAAAATCCTATGGGAATATTAATTGAGTTGAGATCTCTTCCCTTTGTGGTGTTTTCCTTGAGCACTCCAAATCTGCAATTCTCCAATTCCGCGTAACTCCTACAGTGAATTTGTTGAGTCTGATCATCTCCCACCTGTCACCCTCTCTACTCCATCTCCTGTCTGTCCTTCACCCTCTCATCTCCTGACACTTCTACCCTTTCTCTCACATCTCTCTCTCTCTCTGTGTATAAACACTCCTTCCCAACAACATACACATTGTCCCAAAACACAATCTCCTATATTTTTATGTTCTTACTCACAAGAATCTTCCTTTCCCTTTCTTCTGATGAGTGCCATCACCGCCAAAACCCCCCACAACTCTTCCTTCTCCTTCTCCAGACGATACTTCCATTGGAAAAGGGACGCCGGCGAAGACGCCGACCACGATGAAATCTTAAACACAACCACCACCTCCTCCTCCTCCTCCTCACATTCCAAAGACTGCAGGCACGATCAAATCCCAAAGAAAGCTCACTCCATTTCCAAACTCAAGTCAGCTCTTACTTTCACTTTCTTCACCAGGACCCACCCTTCTACCACTCGACCCGACCTGTGATCGGCACCCTCTTCGGCCGCCGTCGTGGCCATGTGCGTCTCGCGCTTCAATCCAACCCTAAGTCTACCCCCTCCTTCCTCATCGAGTTAGCCACCCCCACGAGCGTGTTGATCCGAGAGATGGCTTCTGGGTTGGTCCGAATCGCCCTGGAATGCGAGAAAGCGGCGGCGGCGCCAACGGTGGAGCTGCTGGAGGAGCCCCTTTGGAGAGCTTACTGCAATGGAAGGAAATGTGGGTACGCGAGTAATAAGAGAGAATGTGGGGAGGAGGAGTGGAAAGTTCTGAAGGCGGTGGAGCCGATAACGATGGGAGCCGGAGTGTCGCCGACGGCGGCGGGGAGTGGGAAAGGGAATGAGGCAGGTGGGTCCGATGGGGAGCTCATGTATATGAGAGCCAAGTTCGAGAGAGTGGTGGGGTCCAAAGACTCTGAAGCCTTCTACATGATGAATCCTGATCAACAGCGCCATAATAATAATGGATGCCCTGAGCTCAGCATTTATCTTCTCAGAGTCTAACCATGGATCCGCCATTGTTGTTTATCTTCGTCCTTGTTAAGGTTATGATGATTAGTACGATGATGTCACAAAGTGTAAAATGTAGGCATTGATTGGGAATATGAATTAATTAAAGTTGCATGTTTTGAGCCAGAACGTTCTAGTGGTATGTATGATGAATTAATTAATGAAGATGATGATGAAAATGGGTTATGGCTGTTCGTGTTTCTTTGTTATCGGAGACATTGGTTGTAATAAATTAAAGAATGCATATATAAATTATATTACTCTGCTATTGGCTATATATAGGGTAGGCTTATAAACTATTCCCATTCAAGCTAATTTTAGGGTGCCACTTTCTCTTATCAATGATTATGCATAATCGCGTGGAGAGCAAAAGAATGGTGGTAAGAGAATTTCTTAAGGGCCCTTGAGGGTCAAGGTACTTTTTTTTTTTTTTAATACTATAATATTTAGTCTTTTATAATTTGTCCTCCATTTGGATTTTGATCCCATCTTATAGATTCACGCCAATAAGTTTTGGTGTTTAAAAGTAAAAATAATCTAATTTTTTATTAAACTATAGGGATTAAAAAACTAAAATATATTATTTAAAATTATAAGAAGTAAAATTAAAATAAGAATAAATTATAAACATTAAATATTATATTATTTTTTTATTTAATGGAGCATACACTGATGGTGTTATTATTTTGTTTTTACAAAAAATTTTAAAAGTAATTAGGCTCACCCACGATCTAAGAGTAGGGCGAAGTCTTCTTTTCTCTTAGCCGATACCAATATCAGGCAGAATGAGCTTTCTATTACCTTCAAACGTAAACCTAAACACTCAAGAACTAACATATTTTTTTATCGTGTTATAATTGGATGGAAGAACTATAAAATCTTATATGGGAGGTTTTGTTTTTTTGTTAAATATATATATTTTATTAAAAATAATTTTATTTAAGATATTAAACTTTAACTAAATATGTTTGAATCTGAAACAGAAGTTTAAGGCATGAACTTAAATCTAAGATAGCTTTCAAAAGTCTTATCTAAGTCTGAAGTCTTTTAAAAGGTTTTTTAATTTAAATAAACATAAAATTCTATGCTTTCAAAGTCATATATATATAGCCCTTTTAAGTCTATTTTTAAAAGGCTTCATTATATAATTTAAATAGGTTTTTGAAGTTATAAGAAGATTATATATGATTTAATTATTTAAATAAATCACTAAATAAGAGTATTTTTTTGTTAGTAAAAGAATTGTAATATTATATAAAATTCTAAGCTATGAGATATGAATTGTGTTAAAGGTGGAAGCCGATCCTCTCAGAATCCGCTTCCCTCAGAATCCCTCAGAAGCAGCACAATGTAGAACCATAAGCACAATGCCTTCTTGCTCCTTTCCTCTTGCCTTATCTTAAAAAAAATTAAAATATTGTTTTTTTAAAAACACTTTTTTTTTAAAACAACAAAAGTGTTTCCGCTGGCTCCTCTTTAATTTTTTTTTTAAAATTATTTTTTAAAAAAACACTTTATAAAAGTGTTTTGAAATTTTTTTAAAAAGTGTATTTTTTAATTTTTTTAAAAAACACTTTTTTAAAGTGTTTTAAAAAAACAGTTTTTTTTTTATTTTCTTTAATAGATGAGGGATGACGCAGGAGGAGGAGGCAAGAAAACTACGTTGTGCTGCTTCTGAGGGAAGCGGATTCTGAGAGGATCCGCTTCCGTTAAAGGTGGGTATTGCAATCCGCCGTACAGAAAAGAATTCGCCCTTGACAGCGGGACAAGATCTGCAACTGTCCCCCTTTTCTGCTTTTAATTCTTTTCACATAAATATTATTTAAATATTGTATCGAAATAATAATAATTTCAAATTATTAAAAAAAAGAAAGAAACAAAAAATATTTCAATAGGAATTTTACCCTATTGTGACTCCATCTAACATGGGCTGGCTAATAATTTTGTTTTTTATATTATAACAAATTAAGATTTATTTTTTTAAAAAAAAATTTACTCATATTTAGCATTTAATAGTATTTAGAATAAAAAAATTTTAATAAAAAAATACCTATAGAAAAAAAAATTAGACTACGGATATGTGACTTTTGAAAGTTTTTGACATTTCAAAATTTTTTAAATGTAATTTTAGAAAATAAATCATTAGGAGGAGCATAATGTTAAAAGTCAGACTTATTATTGTGAGATATTTTTTTTTAGTATAAAATTTTTTAAAAAAATATTGAGTTTACTTACGATTTAAGAGTAAGGCGAAATTTTTTTTTTCTAAGTGTTATTAATGTCAATCATGACGAATCATTTATTACTCTCAAGTATAAATCTAAATATCTAAGAGTTAGGATGTCTCTCTAAATGTTATGATTAAAATTATAATAAAATAATATTTTTTAATATTTAATAAGGAATTTTTTGGGCAAATGTGAGAAATAAAAACAGAGTTAAAATGCAGTCGAGCCCAAATCAAAAGTAAGCATTTATTCAAGTCTCAAATCCCATCAAATCAAATTAAAGAAAATTGAAAATCCCATTACTCTTTTTCGTTGTCAATTCAAGCAAAATGAACACAAGAAAAAAATAGGAAAAATGATAAAAAAAACTATTTAAAATTTAAAAAGATAAAAAAATTCATGAATTAAAAAAAAAATAGATTGGGTCTCCTGCCCAATCTTTCATTTAGAAATTATTGTACACAGTTATAAATATTATTATGAGAGTTGTAAATACCATTGGCAGAGTTGTAAATAAAAAATAAAATTATACTTTTTACAACTCTGTCAATGGTATTTGTAATTCTTGTAATGGTATTTGTAACTTTTTTAATAGTATTTATAACTCTGCTAATTGTATTTGAATTCCTATAATGGTATTTATAACTCTATTAATAGTATTTATAACTCCCATAATGATATTTGTAACTGTGCACAATAATTTAAAAATGACAAATTGAGCCTCTTGTCTAATCTGTTTTTTTTTTTAATTTATAGGCTCTTTTTATCTTTTTAAATTTTAAATTGTTATTTTTGGTATTTTCCCAAAAAAATATATAAAGCAAAGGGTAAAATGTGACTTCTGATAAAGCAAATACTCTCTTTGTTTCATAAAAAGTGTCACAAAAACTCTTTTTTGTTTATGCAGATCAAGAAAATTATTAAATAATCCAAGCTTTTGAAAACTAATGTAAAAGTACTTTCCTAAAACATACCTACGAAACGTTTAGTATTGATAAGATGAAAGGTTTTTTTTTTTTTTTTATAGAGGTAGGAGTAAAAATAAATGTAAAAATAAAAATAGAATTAAATTAAAAATAAGTTTTTAAAAATTTATTTAGTATGTTAAAAATAAATATAGAATTTATTTATATTTTTTTATAACTTGTAGTAAAATAGTTTAAAATATTTTTTAATAATTTAGAAAAAGTTAAAATTGTCCAAGAATTTTATAATTTAGGGTAAAATAATTTAAAATATTTCATTTCCACTTCTCCCATCTTATTTTCTAATTTTTTTTATAGAACTAAAATTGCCCAAAATATTAGAAATAAAAATAGGAGTGACTTCTATTATATTAAATAAAGAAAATATTTTATTCTACTTTCACTTCCCCATTTCAACTTCCACGCTACCAAACATGCCCCTAGTGTTATTTAAAAAAAACATAAGACTATATATAACTCTTCTAAATTTTATGTTATATGTATAGATAATCTCTTTAAATTTTAAAATTTTGCGATGAACTTTCTTAAACTCTTACATTATAACTCCCATCCTTGTAGTTTTCACTACTGGAAAATAGGCTTTTTAAAGCCCCATTTTTAAACCGGTCACTGCGGAGACGGTTTAAAAAAAATGACCGGTAGCATTTTTGTAAATAAGATGAAATATTTACACCGGTCATAAAATATGACCGCTGTAAAAAGTAATGACCGGTGTAAAAAGTCATGAGCGGTGGTATTTTTGTAAATAAGGTGAAATATTTACACCGGTCGTAAAATATGACCGCTGTAAAAAGTCATGACCGGTGTAAAAAGTCATGAGCGGTGGCATTTTTGTAAATAAGGTGAAATATTTACACCGGTCTTAAAATATGACCGCTGTAAAAAGTCATGAGCGGTTGCATTAATTTTTTACGATTCCCTATCTTCACAAATCATATCGTCGTCCCTGGAGAAAACTAGCCAAGGGAGAACACATGGTGACAGGAAGCTCCACCTTCGTAACACACTGTCTAAAGCTCGCCGAAGAAGAAGACCTAGATATGCGATGACCCATACCTGTACTCGTTGTTCTCTATTGTTGAAGTCAGTCGTTGTAACCTCTAAAGCTCACCAAAGAAGAAGATCTAGATCTGCGATGGTGGGTGTCTATTTTTTTGTTCATTTCTTTCTCGATTTTGTTTAAATATATTTCTGTTCACTTTTAACTGGGTAAGTCGGAGGAATTGTGACTATGTTTCTGTGATATCTTTAATTAGGTAACGGCGTTTCTAGGTTTTCGTTTTTATATATATATTTGAGTTTTTGCCTCATTTATTTCTGGGTTCTGTTTAAATATATTTTTGTTTGCTTTTGAGCAGGTAACCAAAAGGAATTGTGACGATATTTTTGTGATATCTTCAATTAGGTGATGATGTTTATGGGTTTTCATTTCTGCGCATATATCTAAGTTTTTGTTTCTTTCGTTTCTGGGTTCTTTAGCTTTTTCTTTCTTCCTCTTTTTTGTTCTCTGCTTGCATTTTACAGGTACCTATTCTTCTTCATCACTCTTCTCCTCCTTCAGATTTGTGACGAAGAAGAAAATAATTTTGGATCTAGAGTTTTTTTATTCTGATTTTTTTTATTTTTACATTACTTTTTAAACCGGTTGTATGAAATAACCGATTTAAAAAAACTGATTGTTTACACCGGTCATATACAACCGGTGTAGAATATTAAACTTTTTACACGGGCTGTTTCTACACCGGATCAAAGTTCGGTGTATAAGTCTATTTTCAACCGATTTAGAAAGCCTTTTTTCCAGCAGTGTTTATTCATCTCTAATTTGTAAATGTCTTAAAGTTTCAAAGGATTATATGCATATAGTTTAAAGCTTAAGGATATATACACATAAAATATGTTTTAAGATCTAGAGTCGAACATTGTTAGTTCAGTTACAAAATAACTCTCTTAAATATATTTTTTATATTTATACGGATTTAAACTCGAGATCTTATATTTAAGTAATCAAAACCCTTTCACTTAGATAGATTATGTATAAATTTTAGATTTTAAGACTAGAAAAATAGCTTATATTTATAATTGGAGGTAGTTAAATGTATACTAATAAACTAAATTATTCATGAGCGTGAACATCGTAATTTATTTATTTCATGTAATGCATTAAATAACATACTATTTAGTTTACTCTAAACATCTCTACCAACTTCCAAATCATATGTCACGAGTCATATACGTCCATCATGGGTTGTTTTGCTTTGTTTGTCTCGTGATATATATTCCTCCATCCAATCTTAATTATAACACTCAATTATTATTTTTAAATATATTTAAAAAATTAAATAAATTAATTAATTATAAATAATATAAAAATTAATTAATTAATTTATGTAGATTAAAGAGTATATAATATAAATTTATTTTAAAGAGTTATATTATATTATAATTAATTAATTTCTTTGTTTTATCAGATTTATTTAAAAAAAATTAACTAACAATTATAATTAGGACAACCAATTATCGAAATATATTATTTTTATTACTTGAACAAATTAATATTTAAATATTTCATTTTTATAACTTGTTAATTAACGTTGTTATTGATACTTACTGTCCCTTTTCTTTTGTTTTCAGTCAATTAAGCTATTTTGATGAGTTAGACATAGCATTGAACTCGCACAACTGGCATACTAGTAATCTAGTAGTTCAAAGTAACACTTCCACGATCAGATTTTCACACCAATTTTTGTGGTGGTGATGTTGAGAGTATGACCTGTAATATTTTTATAAATAAGATATAAGATTATTAATATTTTATACTAATCACAAAAGTGATAATAAAAATATTGTTTAAATTGTTATAAAAAGGTCTCTCTGCACTGATAACAAATTTACATAAATTTAAAAGTTTATGTGTAAATCATATAAATTAATCATAAAAAAAATGCCACCCCAAGGATTCAAGTCATACCTAAAATTATAAAATTAGTTCAGCATAAGAGGGAAGGCCAAAATATATTTAATGTGGCTTAAGCAAAATAAAATCATTTCTTAATATCAATGTTAATTCACCCACTATTTCTTTTTTTTTTTTAAACTATGTTTAAACATATTTTTTATAAACAAAAAAGAAGTCACCAAAAATGAGGAGATATACACAGGTTGTTGAAAACATGGGATCAAAATTAGATTATCAAGCATTGACTGGTGAAGCCTATGTGCAGGGGCATGATGCATATGCCCTTATATGTCACCATTATATTTTCACAAGTACACCTCAACTTCAACAACAATGGTCCATGGATGCCATTCCATTTCCATTTTTGGCAATTTCAATTCTCCTTCTCTCCGTGTTTGTTTTTTCAATTCTCCTTCTCTCTGTTTTTTCGCCTTTCCTAATAAGTATATATCTCGAGATTTTAACTTATGTTATCTTTTTTACAAAGATAATGTTGTTTACCATATCAACTAAAAATTTGTTGGTTATAATGCTAATGATTTTTGAACTAATCATATCAGACATTGACTAATGATCAATTATTCAGACCAACCATGTTAGATATAAATCTTTGTAGATGTCAAATTTTTTAATATGTAAAACTCATACTTGAGGTATTGCTAGATTATAAGTGTTGAGTGAACAATGCTCTCTTTTTTGTGTTCATCATATACTTAAAATGGAACAAAAAATATTAGTAAATAAATCAAAAACCCTCTCAAATTTTTCTTTACATCCTCAAAATTCTTGTGATATATACGAGGGAATAGCATGCATAGAAATCTAACTTCATTGAATGATTTATATCTTTAGACTTGTCTTTTTTTTTTTTAATTTATTGATTACATTTTTAATTCATTATAAAAAATATATTTATCATGGTTTTGTATTTTTTTTAAAAAATCATTTAAAATAAGATTGAAATTGGAACAATCTAAATTACTTTTCAGGCAACAAACAAAGGTTCTAAAATACTCAAATTGAACAATCTTGTGAATCAAAAGATTTCAAACTTGTGCACATTAACTTGTAGCTAGCTGGGATTATCTTAATTTTTTTTTATTTTCTGGATAAATTTATTATTCTAATAAGTCCCTTGCTTTAGGGGCATTTAGGTTCATTGACATTTACACACAATTCCAACCCTAATTGTACCACATGAGATCCAACTTGTACTATCTTCTGGACCCTACATCAATATCTCAATCATGCACGGAGCCTCTCTTTATTGGACCAAATCTTTTTCCCAAATCAGAAATATTACTCATGATTTCTTAATCAAACACAACACCCAGAAAAAAAAAGAAAAGAAAAGAAGCCAAGGGCAATATATATGGATCAGTTATCATTGATAATTAATAATATGAAAGTGAAGTTTCAGTAAACAAAAGGAATCTACTTAGAACACCAAACACTTGTTCAACTGTTAGGGAGGGTGTACTAGTTTAATTAAAGATTTTAAATTTGAATCTTAATTTTTTTGTTAATGTCAAAAAAGTTTAAGTGAATTGAGTATGAGGACTCGCTAGGGTTAAGATATGCTTCAAGAGTTAAAAAAACGTTTATAAAAATATTCACGTATCGCCCACTAACTAAGTGTTTATATCGACAATAGAATTTAAACTCATTAACTTATAAATTATAAGTTAACTTTTACCAATTGAACTAATTTTATTAAGAAAAAAAAAGGGAATTTGATTTGATTCCACGCCATCTCAGAATCCAAAAGGGGGAAGATGAGGAAATTTCAGGAACATGAACAAATAAGGATTGAAGAGAAAGAAACGATTCAGCTTGATTAATCATCATCATCATCACAATCCCAGAATTCAATTGGAGAAACAGAGTAACAAAAAGCCTGAAACTGAAAAATAAAACAAGAAACGATTCAGCTTGATTAGTCATCATCAACACAATCCCAGAATTCAATTGGAGAAACAGAGTAACAAAAAGCCTGAAACTGAAAAATAAAACAAGATAAATCCACATTACTGCCTCAACGATGTCTTCTATACAGTGTTCTAATTCAGAATAGCAGAACCAAAACCTCTGTCTTTAGTCCCATTTCAGGATCTGAACTTTGATCTTTCTGAGCTTCCTCGAGTCAATACAAAACCAGAGAGAAAAAGAAAGAAAGAAAGAAAACTCTGGCAAATTTTACTCAATTCTGAGGTCCAGAATCCACCTTAGAATTGTGCCTCTTTGATGGACCAGATGGTGGAATTGGAGACCCTTTTGGCAAGACATTGAATCCCAAACCTCGATACACGAATCCCTGCATTTTCCTTTCGTTCATCTTTCTCTTGAGAATCTCTGTGCTTTCCCTTAGCCTCATAGTTGCAGAGCAAGAATCAGCCAGAATAAACAGAGCCAACAGAATCAGAGACAGCAATGCTTTATATGAACGAGTAGTAGTGGCCATTAATTATTCAAGATGATAAACAGATTCCTTGTCAAGTGTTTGATCAAGAGAGTGTAATACTTTCACTGAGAAAGAAGTGGACTGATTTATAAGTGTTTGCAGAAGGAGAAGGGGAAGAAATTGAAGTCAGGGGAATGAGAAAACATGAAGAGAATAAGTGAGAAGCACGCCAAGTATTATGGGATTTTGAATGTCAACGGTTGGTAAAGTTTAATACTTGGACCTAAAATTGGGACGACACAAACATTTTCTCACTTGGGTATGCGAGATTCTCTTGTTTCTGGGTCAAATAGAAGGGATTTTAGGGGGGAAAACAGAGGAATGAATGAGGAACTTGGGTGGATGCTTGAAGAAGAAGAAGAAGAGTGCGTGGATAACAACGAGGATTCAACAAGGATAGTCACTATCGCTACATGTGGAATGTGCTTTCTCAATATTAATGTTTTGTCAAATTTATTATGCCCGGAAGTGGAATGTTTCTGCTCACCACCTTCCAGCAGCATTTAAGTTAAAGATCTCTAATTTTTCTATTTTTTGAAATGTCCAGAGTTTGATTTAGATGATAATTAAATACTCCTCTAGTCCTTTTGTCTCTATTTATATATTTGGGAGAAATATTTTTTTAGTCCTATTTATATAAATTATATCATTAATTTTTTCATATCAATATACAATTTTACTTTTTATATATTATTATGTTAATTTTATTCTTATATAATATAATGTATATTAAATAGGGATAAATATAAAAAATTATTGAATTTGAATAAAGAGTTAATAAAGTTTAACGTTCTTTTTGTCTGGGTAAAATGTACTAAAAGTAATTTATAAATAAAATTATATGAATAATAGATTGCAGTAATTAACCAACTAACATAAGTTGATTCAATTAGCAAAAAATACAACTCATATTTTATAAAAATATGAGTTCAAATCCAGCTAGTCATATACTATCTCTGGTTTTAATTATAAGAGTTAGATAATAAATTTATTTTGATCATAAATATAAAACTCTAATTCACCATGTCTCTTAAATTTATAGTCTTCCTCTTGAACTATCCCTATATGATTATATATATATATATATATTAAGGAGTCTCTATCAGGATATAGTTTTAATACATATGATATTAGAGGGTATTTTAAGAAAATCAATACACAATTCTTATAAATGATTAATTTAATTAATTTCTTTAATATATCAATATTAGTTAAATGGATATTATATTAAAGACCGAAATGAGTAATAAAATAGGTGAAGAAGGAAAAATTACAACTTACAATCAAGTCCCAAATAAAAAAATTAATTACTCACAAGTCTTAATTAATTACCCTATAAATGGAAAATTTGATATATAGTGTCTGTTTGGATTGTTTAAAAACTTAAGTTTTAAAAGAGCTTCTAGCTCAATCTTTAGTTTAAGAAAATTTTAAAACAAACAGACATATTTAAATAAAAGAGCTTTTGAATCAAACCATGGTTTTGGATAAGCTACTAGAAATAGCTTCTGAAACAGTAAAAGAGTTTATGGACTACCCAATTACTATTTTATCCTTATTTTTTTCACCTACTATTTTCTCTCTCTTCTCTCTCTCCTCTTCTCTGCTCTTCTCTACTGTAGTGAAGACCCCATCTCCTCTGATTTCTTCTTCTCCATCATCTCTTGCCGTCGCGTCTCCACACTTGAAGACATCAGCGACCACAAGATTTGGAAGAGAGAAGAAGTCTCTTATCGTCGCGTCTCCACACCACCGATAATATAATCACTCATTTATTCATAACTATTTTTTTCTATAAGCTGTTATCCAGAAATTTTTTTCTAAAATCTATGTAAAAGTTATTTTTTTATAAGTTATTTTTCAAAAGTCTATCTAAATATGCCCGTAAACAAAAAGAATGATTTGCGACCTACTTGTGATTCTAAAAACAGAGATGGCAGTGATGAGTTTGGTTCAGTTTTTAATTATTATATCGTAGAACTTGGAATAAACTACAAGGTAAAATTAATACATTAGTTTGATTGCATTGTAAACTAATATGAAAAATGTGTTTCAAGTAAATGTGGTCCTGCGGAAGTCCACTAAGATCTTAGCTTTTACTAATTTAGTAATTTTAGTAAAATGGCTTGCATCAGTTAATTTTACAAACACTTAAATCAAGTCTATAAAAATTTTTCATTGTGCTAAATGCAAAAATTAAATGGAATCGTTTATTTTAGTACGGGAACCATGACATAATAGAAAATGGGTGTGTGGCGTTTTAAGTGTGATTAAAATTAATTAATTAGCATGACAAAATTCAAAAGATGGACAAGAAAGGTGTATGTGAACGGCTAGTTGTTATGCAACTTGTTATAAATTTTATATTAGGTATGATTAATGATTAATAACGTTGATATTTTAATAAATTAATAATATATTTTTAGTGCTTAAAAGTACATAGTTAATATGTATGTATTTTTAGGAAGACTTAAGTATTTAATCTTATATACTTAAAATATTTGTATCCAATCAAATTAAAACAAATAGATTTTAGGGTATTAATAGATATCTTTCTTTTTTTCACAATGAGAATAATTTTTTTATTGATTTGTTTGGGACCAAACCTTCATGAATAATTTTAAATAAAATCTTCTTACCCTCGAAAGGGAAATAAAAAGGAGTTACTATAAATGCGCATTTGAGACATTTATCTTATTGGAAGAAGATACTATAATAGACGAGAGCCATAAATTGACTAGTATTTATTAATTAAAATATAAACGTAATATATATAGGCATATAATAATTTTGTTATAAAAGAAAATAGTAAAAAATATTAAATAATAATAAATAAAAGTGGAAAAGTAGGAAATTAGAAAAATAGGAGAGATTATGGGATAACAAATTTAACTAATTTAAATTAATAAAATAATAATTAGTTGTTTGAAGCATAAATCAACGTATCTAATGATAATATTATCTCCCAAAATAGAGAATTAAATTCATATTAATGTAATCATAAAGCTAGCATGAAATAAGTCATCATACAAATTAATTTAGGTTCAAAATAGTCCATAAATGGCTTCCTAAATTAAAGAAATTAAATTCACTTAAGCCGTATAACCAATAGAATAGAAGGAAATGCCCATGAGATAGTGATTAATTATCACATCAAGACCAAATCATGGTGCTTATTTAGTAAAATCAATAATTAATTTAGTGGGGAGTCTTTAATTTGGGTGTGACGCTCCTAAAAGAAAATAACAAAGCATTTAAAGTCTATATAGTGCAAGAATTTAATGGTAAGTAAATGATCTTAGTATCTCAGACTAGGACCACTCTCTATATATAGACACTAATGTTATTTACGATATGCTCAAGTTATCTCATTTGCAACATACGTTTTGAAGCTCCCAAAAATTGACCATTATTAATATTTATAAATCACCTTTTTCACCCTTTAATACATAAGTTTTAGTCCAAATATTTGACTTCTTAATTTTTTTTATAATATTATATTATATATTAAATATATTAATTTAAATGATAATAATATATTTATATGAGAAAAATTTTATTGAGGTATATTCAAAGATATTTCATCTAGGGATAGATCAACTATATCCTAAGATAAGAGAACTGAGGTTTAAATTTTATTTTGTTAAAAAAATATATTAAGAGAAATATTTTTATTGTAGAATACTGATTTAGATTAATTGATTGTTTGAATATTTAATAATAAGATTTAAAAAAAATATTAATCACCGAATATCTTAAAGGTTATAAAAAATATATTAAAATATTATATTTTAAGTTAAAATTAATCACCAAACTACCTACGAGACTGTTGAGATCTTTTAACCAGGTGATGGTTCGAAAGACGTATAACTGTATAAGTGTGAAAGAAAATGAAATGAAGAGGTCAATGTCCAAATTGACAGATGTTGAACCCGACGAGAATACGTGTGGCACGTGTGGCATATTTTAAATTTTCGTTCGCGTAGGGGTTAGTTGGTATATGCCATTTAAGAAGAAATAATTAATACGTGGGATATTTATTCAATGAGTCACATTTCAACGTGATATATGCATGATATTGACACTCGGATTAAGTTCAACTCAAAGAATAAAAAATTAATTAGGGCTACAAAAAATTAATTAGTTACTTCCTCATGCTTTAATACTTAATTTAATAATTAATTAATTAATTTAGATAAACTAAAAAATTTAAATAAATAAATTTTCTTTTAAGTAAATTTATGGTATCAACCGTCAGAAATAGTGAATAATCACATCACACTGTAGACTTTTCAAAGAGATTTTAGTGTTAGTCATGAGACCCTCTCAATACACACAGTCAGGAATAAATAAATTAATTATAACAAATACGATATGATTTCTCAAAAGTATTAATATATAATATTAGATTATATATTATTTTATAAGTTAAGTAAATTAATTTATAAAAAAATGATAAATATTACTCCTCCAGTCCTTGATATAAGAATTAATTAGAGAATTGATCTTGATTAAATTAGTTAAATATGTCTTATATTAAATACCGGAGGAGTATATATAAATAAATTGAGGTCTTATTTTTATAACCAAATATAATTTTTTAACTAGCTTTTATATTAAGCACAAAATATAGTAAGACATCATGGGTACTCATAATCTATATACATATAACTGACATAAATTGTTTGATTTTTAAAATTAAATTAGAATATTTTCAATATTTATTAGCTTGTAAAATATGTAGATAAAAATTCATGTAATTTTTTCCGCCTAAAATAAACCAGGATTCTGATCGACACTGATAGACATCTGAACTATATTAGATATATAAAAATAATCTCAGTATTATATCTAATTAACTATTCTGATATTACGCGCCAATGCATTTTATTTGTAATACTCAAGTTAATTAATCCCACTTTAAATGCTTAATTATGCTTTAGGCATATATCTTCGATTACTGGCAAGAGACATTAATCAGCATTAACCAAAATTCAAATTCCTAAAGCATACTATAATCAATATCATTAATCAATTATTCATATTCCTAATAAAGAATATAATCAACATACAGGCCACTTGCACAATAAGAAGAAAAAGATAAGAGTGAATATATTGGCTTTATTACAATTGGTATATGAATATTGAAGTCTCTTCCCAAATTAATAGTTTAACATATAATTCTTTTCAAATATAAAAGGCTACATAACCATTATTATGGTAAAGGAATCATATGCTTCGAGGGCACCCGACTTAAAGGAATTTTTACAGAGAATCCAATCTACTGCAGGTTCAACTTTTCATTCAAAATGGTTAAGAGCTTTATCATTTTAGAAACATAGCTCTGGAATGTTTGAAGCTGATTCCAATCCATCTCACTCTATATACCGTGTAAAGAAATGTTTCATATTCATTTCGGATCATCAATCCTCATCCTTAACAATCACTTGGTAGGATATCTTGGCCTTGCTTTATTTGTTTTCTTTTGATGGTGTGAAGTGTATATCTCTATACCATGTTTTCTTATGTATTTTAGTTCTATTATAAGATTTTTTTAATCTATAAAAATTTAGGTAAATTAAATTTCGGGAGCTCCTCAAGATTAAGATATACTTAAAGATTCAAAAAAGTATATATAACGATTTTATTATAGAATCTTAAAGTGTATGTAATCTGTAAAACTATCATTTTATCTAGTAATATTTTGTCTTGCATAAAAGAAAAACAAGAATATTTCAATATGCAGTTTCAATCAAAATGACCCAATCCACATATTGTAACAAAGTGTGAAGCACAATATATATTAGAAGAAACACATTAATATTTCTAATAACTTCTAACAGTCAAATTTATTCTTTTTATTCAATCGCCAGAGACATTTCTCAGAATCTCCAGAGATATTCTGCAAGAAATATACATACATATATATATATATATATATATATATAGTTCACTTACCTTATTATTGATGCTAATTCAGACATTTCACTCTAAACTGGAAAATAAGTTATTTATTGTAATTCAGAGATTTAGACGGTGGGCCCCAGGCTAAGGATTGTGAACGGAGGAAGGAGCAGAAGGAGGAATTGGAGAGCCTTTTGGGAAGAAATTGAAATCCATCGTCAAGCCTTGACGATGAGCTGCAAATCCCTCCATTTTCCGTTCATTCAGCTTTCCCTCGAAGTTCTCTGTGCTTTTCCGTAGCCTCCCGGTTGATCCAAACAGAAGAACCGGAAGCAGCAGAATCAAAGACATTAACAACAAGAGCTTTGAAGAATGAGAAATGGCCATTCTTCTAATTTCCGAAGCAAATATTACGAGTGTTTCAGAGTTAAGATTCGCTGAGAAGGACGTGGATTTATATACATGTGTTTGCAAGTCTGTATATTGAATTCTTGAATATCGAATAACATTTTCTAAATTATTTTCTAAATTATCTACTCATATAACATTATCATATCAACACTAATATTTAATTAAACACATATTTTTATGATACAAGCTCAATCTTTTTTTATAGCTTACATTGATCGGCTTATTAGAGATAATTCTATTGAAAGTATAGTCAAAACACTCCATGTGAGTATCTCTTTTTAAAGGGATTCGAATATTAGTTTACTAAGTTATGAAAGACTAATTAATTTTATTAAATTTAACTCTTATTGGTTGATCTCAATTTTTTTAATTAGATCAATTTTTTATGCCTTTTTTGGGTTTCCATGGCAATGAAAATTGTTTTTCTGGGAAAGAATGGGAAAGGCAGGGTGATTAAAATAAGGTAATTATACTCTTTTATAGATTATAAGGTCATTATCATGGGCGAAAAAATTATTCCTATAACGGCTCCTAGAACCTTTCACCAATTTTATGAAAATGAGTTTTATGTTAAGTAACTAAAGAAAAATATGAGATACTTGAGATAAGAGAGATGATAAATAAAAGAGAAGAAAATTATGAGAGAAAAATAAGAAATGATTATTATTTACTTAATTACCCCCAACTTCACACATGTCACGTATTTATAGAACTTTAATAATGATAAACACATTAAAAAAATAAAGGTTATATAGCAACTAATATATTGATTTTATTTCTCATACGTGTCCAGTATCCTAATCTTATTTGTGGTATAATTTTACCCATAATCTTTTTAATTTAGTACAGTTTCACCCATAATCTTTTCAATTTAGTACAATTTTATACATAATCTTATTTCTCAAGTACCAATAATTGTATCAAATTAAAAAGATTATGGGTAAAATTGCACTAAATTAAAAAGATTATGGGTAAAGTTGCACCACAAATAAGATTAAGATACTAGACGTATATAAGAAATAAGATCAAGATATTAAATGCTATGTAACTAAAAAATAATCTACATACATAGTGGAGTATTGGGATATTATAGGGAATATTAAATATTAGAAAACCAATCATTTGGGAGTTATGATATATAATAGAGCTGGTAAAACGAGCCCAGCCCGCGGGTTGGGCCCGTTTTACCTTAAGGGGGAGGCGGGTTCGGGCTGGCAAAATGCCAGCCCGTTTTTGGGCGGGCTGCACAGCCCGCCCCCTCTCAGCCCGCCAAATTGGCCTGCCCGCCACTTTTTTAATATATGTTTACATATTATAATTTTGAATACTCTTATTATCGAATACTAGTAAAGATAATTACTTATTTGTTAATATATGTTTACATATTATAATTGATTAATATTATGTTAATATTTATTTAGATTTATAATTATAAAATTTGAGATTTTTTTATAAAAAATAAAATTTTTTAAGAGTATAACATGAATAATTTTTTGATTATACTAATATAACATTATAAATTTTTTATTAGTATTTTAAAAATGTTAAAAATAATTTTTTAAAAATTAAAAAAAAAAAGTGACGGGCCAGCCCGCTACTAAGGGGGGCAGGCTCGGGCTGACGTTTTGCCAGCCCGTTTTGGGGTGGGCTGCACAGCCCGCCTCGTATTTTGGCGGGCTGGCCCGTTTTTGGCGGGCCAGCCCGCATTCTCAGCTCTAATATATAATTCCATTAAATATAAACATAAGATGTAATTTCAAAACTAAGATTTTTGGATATCATGGACATTCACATATAATGTATAATATTTATAAATATTTTACAAATTATATGAAGTTTATAAAAGTTATAAAAATAATTCGATAGCTTCCTTTTGAACATGAAACGATCTACCAAAATTTCCATTTTAGGAGGGTGCGGCATTAATGTTAGCTATTTTTGGGTAGTAAAAGAAGCCATGCTTTTCTATTTACCGCCAACTAAGCTCTTTATTATACACATTTAATTTATTTTCTTACCAAATCATTTATTGAATTTTATTTGGCTAAATAATATTTGAGCTTTTGTGTGCCTTAATTTTAAAATTTTATAACAAACATCACTAAACTTTTATGTTTATACAAATAACTCTCATTTTTTTATATTTATAAAGGTTAAATACTCGTATAACTTGAAATTTAAGAGGATTATGTGCATAAAAAAATAAAATTAAATATTTACCCGTTAATAAAATAATGGAATATTTGTAAAAAAAAAAGTGGTTACTATTGTAAATTTAAAAATTAAAGAGGGTTTAATTGTCAAATTTTGAAGTTGAAAAAAGTTATTTGCATAGAGAATGTCATTATATTTGAAATCTGCTAAACTCTTGTGTTGATGTGAAATTTAGACTTGAATGAAAGGGGTAGACAATGAAATGATGAAAACGAGAATATGTGTGGCTCACATGCCCACATTTTTCTTCAGCGCAAAAATTAATTATTTCATGTTCCAAGGGGAAATTTGATCTTTTATATATATATATATAAAATTAAAACTAATAAATTGTGCTCCATATAATTTTAAAATAAATAGACACCTTTTTTATGTATTGTATTAAATTTAAAAAATAGATTTTTCCATGTATGACTTATTTGGTTATTTATAACATAAATATATTATTATGATATCAGTATATATGGCATGCATAGCATGGCCATGAATAAATTTTTAATTTTATTTAAGAGGATGAATATTATTTTTCTAATTTTTGTTATCTTGTTTTTTTTTGGTAAATTTTTGGAAAGGGGTTGGGCTCATCCACGATCCAAGGGCAGGGTAAAATTTTTCTTCCTCCTAGGCGATACTAATGTCGGGCAAGATGAGCATTCTATTATCCTCAGGTGTAAACCTAAGCACTCAGAAATTAAGATACCTCCCTAAACGTCGCGACTGAAACTATAATAAAATAGTGTTCTCTAGGAATCGAATACGTTACAAATGATTGTATGTCTCATCTTTTTAGCCGTTACTAAGGGTAATTTTTATTACCTTGTGTTTTGAGTACTGACACAGCCTTGGAGTGTGACACTTGAGAAGCTCAACAACATGTAGCCCATTTGATAAGGACGCTGATTATTATTATTATTAAAGCTTTCAATAATTCAATTCAATTATGTAATTACAAAGATTCATCTAATAAATGATTAAAACTAGAGAATTTTTTAGATTTAGGTATTGGATCTTCTCCTTACAAACTAACTGAGGTTGTTGGTGTAAAATTCAATAATTAGTGTAATGTTGTTTATATTTGTATAAACTTTTATAAAAATGTCAATTTTTTTTTGCTAAACATAGGTATTATCCTATTTAAGGCACTATCTGACACTAAATGTAGGCATATTTTTAAATAAAAATTTAAATATTAGTTTAATACGTTATGAGGGACTAGCCTCTTTTGCTAAGCGTAATTCTCATTAGTAAGGTCAGTTTAATAAAAACTTGTTTAGATAATATGTTGAAAAAATTAGTTTTAAAATGTTAAAATCTAAATAAAAATTTAAAGGCAACGGAGTGTTGCTTCAACTTTAACTTGATTTGTAGACAAAATATTATTTTGTCTAAACCTAATCTAAATAGTATTTTTGAAATTAATAGGCTTTTCAATTTTTAAAGTGACTTTTTACCCTTGAAAACTATCATACATGTTTCATTTTGTGGCCTATAGACCCTAATTTGTCCATGAACTCTCTTAATTTGACTATAAAATTCATGGTAAAAAACTAAAAAATTCTTTAAATGAAATATTATCTTCTTAATTAGAGTATTAAATTGAATGGGCAATCTAGGTTGTGAAGAGAAGAATGTTATAAAGATTGAAACATGTTTGAAGGCCAAGTTGAAATTGACATGAAGCCTTACCCTCCTCACTTATCAACTAGTCACTAGTGGCTAAGTTATGACTTAGCTGTAGTATCAAACCAAGCTGTGTTTTCACATTTAATTCCCATCACATTGATATCATATTTTTGTATGATTCATGAAAATGACTCCGAACTGAAAATGCTTTGCCATGCTGTATCTGCTCACTTGAAAATTGAAACGCCAAGTGGGCTGGGCCTTACCTGAATGAGCCTTTCTCATATGGGCCCAATTGAGTTTCCTCAAGACCTATCCTCACCGACAAACTATTAGTTAAGATGATAAGTGACATCACCTAATAAGGAGGAGAATACAAACTTATATCCTAAGAAACATATTTGTTAGGAGAGATGCAAATCCTTCACGCTATAAGTTTCAAAAAAATTATTTATACTTGTATCTTTAACTAAATAAAAAAAAAATCACACTCTAACGAGGGTTGGGATTATTCATATTCTTTTATATAACTATTTGATTAAATTAATTTTAAGTACTATCATACCTAATTAAATATTATTCTCTTTAAGATATTTTTTATATTTAAATAGACTCAAAAGACTTCCTTGTTGAGTGGCCACGGAAACTTATTGGTTACTCTGCAATTTTAAAAAAGTTGTCATTGGTGTTCTTAAAATTATAGAAAAATTCATATCTCTTCAATCTCGTTTGTCATTAAACACAATAAAGTAATGTATTAAAGTTAAAAGTGTGTCAATAACTTTGCCTCTAATTAGCTTTGAGAGATTTTTTTTATATATATATAAAAGATGGAACTATAATCAGCATTCATGGATCATCTGAGACAAAGGCCACTGTAATCGGGCATAAAACAGTGGCTCGTATGTAATTGAAGAGTAATGCCACAAGAACAACCAAATAATAGAGTGGCTTCATATTGGTGCTGTGCTGGCTATCGGAGAGCTTTTAAAGACCCTGTACCCTACTCGTTTAGGGCTTTACGTCCTACATGTATAGCCTGCATCTCTATCCTCCTCCCTATCCCCTCTCATTTCACTTTCTCTCTCTCTCTTCAAAGTTCAAAGTCATCAATGCCTTGGTTTTCTCACTCTACCTATGGTTTTTCCCCTTGCTTTCCGTTTCCTCCTCCAAATTACAATCTGTTTTAACTTTTTTTTAACCTCCAAAAATGGTCTCTATATTATGCTTCAGGCCAACACCCCAACAAGGAAAAACACAAACTTTCAATAGAATTTTTATTTATAATATAATTAGTTAATATAATATGTTTTTTTAAAATATTATAATTATTTTTTTATTTAATTATTGTCATAGAAATATTAATAGAGATAATTTAAAAAAATAAATATAAAAAATATATATTATATTTATTATTAAAATTAATTATTTAATTATATTATATATTAAATATCAAAAGAGTAATAGGATGCTTCTAGACCATTGGTAATTTGATCTTGTAATGTAAAGTCAAAATCGATTTTTGTTTTTTCCATGCATTTAGGTTTCTTTTTTTTTTTCATAGGACTAAACTCACCCTAGGACTCGATATTTTTAAAGAGAAATTATTATAAGATTTTTTTAAAAAAATTAATCATTTAAAAATTTAATAATAATTAAAGGGCATATAATGATAAATTTTAGAGTAAAAAATAATAAAAATTTTATATTACTTACTTGTTATTTGAATTTTTTATTGATTAAGTCAATTTTTAAAAATCACTTAATAATTCCTCATATTTTTTATGAGTTTTGATTTTAATTTTTTTATACTTTTAATAAGTTTTAATTTTGATAAATAACATCAATCTTAATCAGCATTTCACATTAATCTATTTAATAGTATTAATATCACGTCAACATCAAATTATAGACATTAATATTTTAGGTAACATAAAATATAGAGATATAAAATAATAAAAAAATATATAAAAAACTCTAAAAAGTATAAGTATTTATAGGCCATGTGTTAGATAAAAGTTAAAAAAAGGAGTTATTAAAAAAAAAATTTGAACAGCTTTTTAAAAAAACTTTTAGAGAAGATCTTATAGAAAAAAAAAATAATTCTGAATAAATGAGTATTTAGATAATTATTACCAGAAAAATTTTTGTAATTAAAAAATTATAAAAAATGGTATAGTTTTATTAAAAATATGAGAGAGGAAAGAGGGTGGAGAAAAGAGAAAGAGGAGAGATGATATAATAAAAAATAAGAATAAAATAGTAATTAGATAGTTTATAAATTTTTTTATTATTCCAGAAGTTAGTCTCAGTAATTTATCTAAAATTTTAATTTTAAATTATAATTTTTGATCTAAAAATTCTGTTAGACAAATATAATCATTTATTTTAAAATTTTTTAAAATTAAAATTTAAACAAAAAATCTTTTTAAAATCACAGTTTATATTTACCAAACATACATACAGTGACTTTAACGCAAAATTATCATATTTTTCAAGATAAACAATATAGGATCTGAATCATTGTATGTGATTTTCTTACTAGAAATTGTCATGACGTAACATTGTACAGCTTCACAAAAGGCAGAGTATCATACTATTTTGGTACCATGTAATGAGTAATGACAACCATCAAAGGATCAGAAACCACATTAAATTTATTTCACATGTCTCACACCACTTATTTCTCTTTACTTATTCTATTATTTGTGTTTTATATATGTTTTCTGTGTTATCTTAGCAAACTTGTAATTACTTTGAAACTTTAATAGAATGAACTGATATGGTTTGTTACTAAATAAGCTAATGTGGTTTTGCTGTCATCTTTAGAAAGTGCAAAGGAAATGCAAAAATACAAATTGGAACATCCAAAAGGTTATCTCTTATTCTGTACTTTTCCAAGTGGATGAACTTTGATTAAAGAGCTATTTACAGAATCCATGAATGAGACCCATCATCCATCATCATCAATATCTCATCCAGAAAACTGTACGATTTAGCTTGCAAATCCCAATAAAGCAATCAAATTAATGGAATCCTAGTTCATTCCTCTCGTATATAGCCCTCAAAGTTCCTTACTTTCTCAGTCATTTTCGTTACATTATTTAAAAAATTAATCTTTTTATTCTTATATTTCATTTACATTTAATATAAGCTATTTATATAGATTAAAAAAATTAATTAATTATAATAAATATAATATAATTTTTCTAAAATATTTATGTATGATATTAAATTATATACCAATTTATAAATTAGATAAATAAGATATAAATTAGATTAAAATATTATATTTATGATCAAATTTAACCTTTTAACTAACTTATATTAAGGACTATAGGTAGTAATAATTAGTCGATCCTTCGACTTTAATTTGGCATAACTTAATTTTTATAATTTTGATTTAATTATAATTTAATTATGAATTTAGACTCAATACAACCTAATTATTATAGTTTAACTATTTAAAATATTAATATCTATATTTTAAAAAATAAAATTATATATTATTTAAAATTTTGGGACTAAAATTTTAAATAATTAAAATTATAAGAACTAAGCTGTAATGAATTTAAAATTCAATGATAATAGTAAGTAACATGAATAGATCTAAATGAAAGGATGTAAAAAAATTTTAATGAGAGCAACATAAACTCATTAATATTTTCTATATCAAAACTCATCAATTTATTGATTGCAAGTTCCTCATTTATTATAAATTTTTTTGTTATTATGTTTTTTTTCTTGAAATCTCATGATAATGTTTTCCTTATATTATTTCAACGCATAAATGGCCAATAAATCTCAACAATGTAGAATTAAGTGGGTGTATAAAACCTGTAGCTCAGTATGTCTACCTGAATCCATGATAAAAAAATTCTACCTAACCAAATAAATAGGGTAGAGCTAGGCATCGGGCTATAAAATATAGCCTATATTTTTTCGGGCTAGGCACCAAGCAGGAGCTACCCTACCTTACTCATGAACACCATTTCTTTTATTTTTTTACTTTTCTCCTAAATGCTACATTTAGAAAGGAAAATATGATAGCTATTGGTGACTAAATAGTCATTTTAGAAATATGAGTAATTAAGTAGGTAAGTTACATCTTTTAATATTTATAACTATATTAATTTTTTTTTAATTTTACTAATCATGATATGATTAAATTATAAATTATAATTATTTATTATATATTTTTTAGATGCTTCGCCTTTGTCAACATTGAAGAGATTGATACAAAATTATAATTCCAAACTAATTAGACTTCAAATTTTTTTTATATACAATAAATTTTAAGACTTTAATTATTATTTTTATATTGCTTTATCCTTAGTGAATTATATATATTATTTAATTTTTGAAGACATATGAATATATGAATATGATATTAATTTAAAAATTTATAATTACATATTTTCTCACAACATGAGTATGATATCATGACTTAAATATGCAAATCTGTCTATATTTAACTCGAAATAATTATGACTTTTATCTTGTAAGGCTAGGTATCAAGTTACACAATATAACAGATGATTTTTTTAAGCAAGGCACGGGGCTACCTTATCCACATGCACACTCATCCTATGTAAAATGGTAAATCTCAAAAGTAAAAAAAAAAAAAAAAAAGTACAAGTACTATAATTAGACGTGAAAAGTTGACGATTTATGTATTCACACCAAAGTAAAAACAGCAAAGTTCTCATCTTTCAGCAGGATGGAACAGGAACTACTAAATCAGTTCACTGATGTTTTCTTCTTCCTCTTCTTTATATTTGGTTCAAACAATTTAACCTTGTTGCTGTTGCTGGCATGGCTTTACTCCAAAAGGAACATGACTTGTTGACGACATTACTCCAACTAGGTAGCAAAGTTTAGGGTTGTTCCATGCCCCAAAACGCCTTCCCAATTTTCCATAGAACCCTTCAGAGAATTTAAGCTCTCCTGTCAGATTATTACTATTCAGATACAGTGCATTGAGACAAGGAAGTTTTTCTAGTTCTGGAGAGAGATTTCCTGTGAGGTTGTTTTCACTAAGACCTAAATGTCTCAGTCTCTTCAATTTTGACAGTGACTCAGGAATTTCCCCACTTAATCCCACATTTGAGAACTCAAGAACTGCCAAATTCTGAAGCTTTTCCCAATTTAGGATCCTCATGGTTCCACCAATTGGATTATTTGACAAGACTAATTCTTTTAAAGATTCCATCTTTTCAAAAGATTGTGATAACCCACCTGAGAATTTGTTGTTCTTGAGATCCATGAGGGTCAAGTTCTTGAGATGACCAATCTGATTTATCAGATTTCCTTGTAAATGATTGTTGCTGACATCAAGTTTCAAAAGTGAAGTTAAGCTTCCCATGGATAAAGGCAAAGGCCCAGATAATGAGTTTCCACTTAGATCAAGGATTAACAACTCAGTAAGGCCATTGAAAACATCTGGAATGTGCCCAGATAATGAATTCTCTGCAAGAACTAGTTTTTTCAACTTAATGAGGTTTCCAATTTGTGGTGGAATTTCACCTAGTAGACCATTTTGAAGCAGAATTAGTGATTCAAGGTTCTTGAGGAGACCAAGAGAGGAAGGAATGATTCCAACAAGACCCGGGTTCGATCGAAACTCGAGTGATCCTAAGCTGAAACTTAGTTTCTCCCAGTTTCCTTGGGGAATGGAAAATGGGGATTGAAAACAATTGAAAAATGACAAGACTTTGAGGTTCTTGAGCTCAAATAAGTGTGATCTGAATTCTAAGTTTGAGGCACAAGTAAGAGAATTGTCATGTACTGGTCCAATTTTCAAGGTAGTAACATACCAGAACCCATTTATCAGATCACAGGAGACACCCTGCAGTTGAATTGAACATGTTCAATTGTCAAAAACTCATACTTGATAGCTATTTATATATATATATATATATAATGGGTTATGAACATGATCACTAAATATTGCATGTAACTTGTACAAAGAACAGAATATATAGACTTTTGACATATAGTTACAGTTTCAAGCCATTTTGTTCTTCCTTTTGCTTGCAGCAGAATCCAAAAACTGAAATTAATGAAGGACACTGGGCTCTATACTTGAAGAAGGAAGAAATTCAAAATGTCAAAATGTCTAAGGTCTTATCTTGAGCAGAGTACACACACACATATATATATACCTGAATAGGGGTCCAACCACAAGGATCAGGAAAGAGATCTGAGCCATTCCACGAATTACCCACAAAGCCTTGTATGGTAGAGTAAAGTGCTAGAAGCTCTTTCTTCTCCATTGGAGCCATAGCCACATCAGCTTCTTCTTCTACTTGTCCAAAACACCTTGAACCCATCAAAAATAGAATGAACACAGCCAAAATGGTATGACCAAAAACAACAGTTTTGATGCTCTTCATGATGATGATGCAGGTATGGAGTCAAAATAGGATTATAACCAAACCCAGATGATGAACAGAGGCCTGAGAAGAAGAAGAAGAAGGAAGGAAGGAAGAGGAATCAAGCGAAATGCCAAAAGGAGTTTCTTGTTTCCACGGGAAGAAGAAGGAGATGCTAAATTTATGCAAAAACAAAGTGAGGAAAAAAGCACACAAGAGCAGAGTAAAGAAATCTGACCCCTTTATCTGCCTAGTGTTTAATAGGAAAGCTAAGGAAGTAAAAAGTATATAGGCAGGGAGAGATCTCAAAGAAGCACAACAAAACACAATAAGCAGCAGCAACAAACTTAGCACAGTTATCAAGGCCCAAAGTCAATAGATATTTAATTAATTTTATTATATTAATAAAATTTATTAAGTTAATTAATATGATATATTTTTTCTAAAATACTTTAATTATCCTCCTTAATTCTCTACCTCCCTCTCTTATTTGATTATTATTGAGAGAGTATCAATAGAGATAATTTAAAAATTAATAAATATAGAAAATAGATTTTATATTTATAACTAAAATTAACTTCTAAATTAGATTCTATATTAAAAATAAGAGAAATATTATTTTTATTATTAATTAATAATAATTAGGAATGAGTCTGTTAATAATAATTAGGAATGAGTCTATCCATTTAGATGAACATAGCAGTAGTAGCAATGGAAAGGGGCCTGTGATATATGGAAAGCGAAAGCTATAGGCTGGTTGCTTTTTATGTATGCGGCTCTGTTTTGCATGGTGATTCTCTCATGCAACAAAAATGGGAAACTATGGATTTGAGAATTGAGAATGGAGAAAGAAAGGGGTTTGGTAGTTGAAAGGAATTATGGTTGCAGAGAAGGGTTGAAGTTGAAAGGGATCGGTTGGGAAGATATGTGAGAGAAAGAGAGAGAGAGAGATTGTCCTTATTCACATGCAAAAGTAAAGATGCATGGAATTGCATGGAGGACAACTATAAATTATTTAGGGTAGATCACAGTTTTTCACTTTTTACCACTCTTATTCAAATTCACTCCTCAGTTTTTTCCCCCTAAAATATGTTGTATATAAGGACTAAATTTTATAAATTTTGAACTGAAGTTGGAATATTTTAAAAATTATAATATATTAGAGTGTTTATTAGTAAATGTTGTAAGTTATTCCTCATGTTCTATTTATAAAATAATAAATAAGATTTTTTATTATTTATAATTTATATTATTAAATTTTTCATATAAATATATAATTTATTCATTATTTATTATTAGGTTAATTTGGTATTCTTAAAATATAATATATATTAAATAAAAATAAAATTAAAAATTTACTAAATTTTGTAAAATAGAATTAATAAAATTTAAAATTTTTCTTAATTAGAGTAAAATATGTTGAAAATAAATTATAAATAAGATAATAAGATTAATCATATAATAAATTTATATTAAAGTTGAACTTGAATAATTAGGTTAGGGATGCCAATTTGCAAATTCTTTTAGGCGGTATTATGGCAAATCATTCAACTTAGTATATGATAATTTTAGATTTAGCTAATATTAACAAAATAATGATCTTATAATTAAGAGGCCAATATCTCTTAGAACCGATATTACGTTTCTGTTAAGTTTATTTTATATAATAAAAATTAAATATATTTTTATATATTATTAAAAATTAATTTGTTAATGTTTATAGTTTCACTTGATAATTTATTTTATTATTTCAAAATTAACATCATACTTATATCAAATTTTTTATATCTATTTTATTAAATTCTCTAATCACACTTAGACATGTATACTATTTTTTTATGAATAGTAATTTTAAAATATGTAAATGTTTCTTGTAGAAAAATAATATTAAAAAATTTGACAAAATAAAAATAAAAAACTTGATCTAATTTGTTTTTAAAATTATTCTATATTATTAAAATATTAAGCAATAGTCAAACACTATAATGAAACAAACTATACAATAAACTATAGATTTTAGAGTAAAAGTATCACTTAATATTTTAAAATATTTTTAAATATATCTAATATTTTTAAATAATTTATGATATAATTTTATCTACAAAATATTTAAAATGATAAAATCTCATTTAAATTAATATATTTAATTTAATAGAATAATTAATTTTAACCTTTATGACATGGCAGATGACAAAGCATAATGGAGATTGTATTTTTATTTTTATTTTGTTAAAAAGGGTTTTTATGGGAAAAGAAACTTTCTCCTCCATCACTCTCTCCCTCTTCCAAAATCCCTCTATCCTCCGCCTTCTCTGTCTCCCTCCGGCCTCCACGCCGCCATGGCGCTTGCCCTGTTGTGGTGGTAGTCGCGGCCGGTCTTGATACGAAGCCAACCGTGCTCGTGGCGGAGAAGCTCGGGGAAGCTTTCAACTTCTGAAAGACTATGCAAATAAACGTCGATGGCTCCTATAATTTGAGCCCTAAGGAGCTTCCCGCCAAGATCTCGCTGTGCGATGCGTTGATTGTGCGTATTGGAACCAATGTTACAGCGGGGTGTTCGAATCATCAGGGGAAGGCTTAAGGTGGTTGGGAAAGCTGGTGTTGGGATCGATGATGTGGATCTGGCCACCGGAAAAGAGATACATTGACTCTATTGCAAGGGAAAAAGACAAAAAAAAAAAACAGTAAGTTCAGAAATTGGGGGGAAAATAGAGAATGCTCCATTTCAGTTCGGACATCGGATGTCGAGAAAGGGCTTTGGTTTAGAAAGATCAAATTTTCCAAGATGCTCAGAAACTGAAGAAGAATACCCAGATGAATTTTTTCTTCAATTTTATAGAATTCTCTTGCCTGAAGAAACTCTTTTCTCCACTTTCCAGAAACATGACTGCATAAATGTTAAATTATTTTCTCCATTTCCAAGAAATTATTTTCCCATGATTCTTCTTCTTTTTTTTTCATCTTCAAAACCCCTCCTTCAAATATTCCGAGATAAAAAAGCTACTGTTTTACAAAATTGAGAGAGAAAAATCCCCATCATGCCGTGTCATTTGTCTTGTGCCAAATAAGATTGTTTTGGTTAAATTCTAGCTCGCTCATTAAGTTGCCGGTCAAAAAGTTTTATTAGTTTAGACGAAATTGTATTATTTAAAAAAAATTGTAATATACATTATTTTAAGATATTAGATATATTTAAAAAATTATATTAAAATATTAAACGCATATTTATTTTATATTTTATAATAATAGATGAAATTATGGAAAATTAAAGAGGGGTTGAATTATTTTTTATGATATTATTGTAAAGAGCTACAAGAAAGTAGGGCACTATTGAGGCGATTAGGGTTTTGAAGAGCAGCACTGTGAAGAGCAGGAGGGAAAAAGAGAGGACAGAAAGCGCAGAGTGGCATTCACTATAATTCTATGAGGCTTCCTTCCTCACTCCTTGGATTGCATTCAAACCCTTCCACTTTTTGTACTTTCAAAGACTTGTGGGCTCTCTTCCTCTTTTATCATCTCAATTGTTTTCTTAATGCAAGTCCATAAGAAGAAATTGCACATAAAAACAAAATTAAAATATCCCAACAAAAATATCTTTACACTCACTAATAATAGTAGATTGAGTATAATGAAATGAGTTAGTTTTTCACATGATGAATCAATTCGAATCTTCGGATATTTATATTTAGTACCCGATAATATTTTTAATAGGATTACCTTCTATAGGAGTCTTCCTATGCTAAAAAAATATCCTTACATTGAATGGATTTAAAAAAAAAAAGCCAATCAATATAATTATTATTTTTAAGAAAATCAAAGGTAATCATATAGTCATGTATGATCAAATATCTAATCTTCTTAATAGTATTTTGTAAGTATATAATTCGAATAGTCATATCTTTTTTAGAATAAAAATTCATGTGATAGCACACAGTAACTAGTTAGCTAAATGAAATTTAGAATTAAAATTTTGTAAGCAAATAGCTTTGTACTCTATAAGAGGAATATCATTAGCATCCATTTAGTAACATTAACATGTTAAAGAATCGGTATAACTGTTAATCTCTTGATATGAGATTAAATGTAACAGTTTAATTATACATTAATAGTTTATGAATTTTTCTACAGGGGTTAAATAGTCATTTTCAAAGAGTATTATTATCAGAAAAGGAATCAACACTTTAGGGGCAATTACGCATCTTAAAAGGGGTCATTTTGAAGCTTCATACCACATGCAAAACAAAGCAATATATGAGGATTGAATTGGAACATTATGAAGGATGAAGAAAGAATGAAGTGGAAGATAAATTTAATTAATAGCATGGAATCTCAAATATTTATTTTTATTTTTTTATTTTAAAGAAAAACAAAGGTAGGTGAATGAAATAAAACAAGCGTTAAACTTAAATTAAAAGGAAGGTGGTACACAAGAGGACCACCCACAAAAGTAGGATGGGGGAAGAAGGGATAAAAAAAGGAGTGAGATTAAGAGGCTAAAGGACACTTAGCCTTAGGCCCATAGCCCACGCCCTACCCACTTCTCATTCTGGACCTACTTCCCTCCTTTCACTTTCCCCTTTTTTTTTAATATATATTTCAAAATAATTCAACTATACACCAAGTTTAAAAAGTACTATCTTCCCCTGTCCTATATATGAGATACATGGACTTGTTTGAATTAACGTTAGTAAAAATAATTTTTATTTCATCTAACTCTTATAAATTGAAGTTGAGATGAATGTTAATTATTATAATATAATTTATATTTAAATAAATTTTAATAAAAAGGTCAATTTGACATAAATTTGTTTGGATGAAGAAACTTTTCACATCTAATGCAATATTACTTCTTCACAAGATCTTTCAAGGTAAAAATGGCAAAAAAAAAAAAAAATAAAGCATGGAAGAGCATAATTATATAAATTCTAGATACCCACAACTCTCCACAACAAAAATAACCTTTAACCCTAAATTTTATTTGAAACAACCATATTAATCTTTTTATTCCTAAACATCGCTTTATCATTTGCTGTTAACATTAAAAATTAGATTTCCTAAGGAAATAGGTTTCCTATGTTTCCAAAAATAAATATTATATGTATTCCCTAATACCTTCTACTATTAAACATTTGCATGGTTTAGGATGTGAATTAGTTAGTAAACTTCATTTCATTTTCTCAGTGTTGATAATAGAAAAAAGTATGATTAGTGATTATGTTATGCTTAGTATTCCTATAAAAGACAGTTTGAATATTTGATATTTCTTGAATCGCATCATAGCTTCAAATTAATGCCATATGGGGTAAAGTGCAGCTAGAATGTAACACGCCGAATCCCTGCCCATTGTATTGTGGGACAACAAATGGTAAAAACTCAGTATCAACAAAGAAAAAGAACCCAGAAACTTACCATCTCATCTGCCCGCAAAAAGAACCCAGAAACTTACCATCTCATCTGCCAGCAAGACTAAGTCTTGACAAATCTGGAGATTTAACTACAAAAATATTACATGCCTAAACTCCCTATTTCCCCGAAGGAACAAAGATGTTATTTTCTACTGTTGGATTATGGAAGTGGTGAAAAAAAGCTCCTTCCATCAATCATGACGTAAAAAACTTGAATATCTTCTTTCCAATTGATACCTCGCCTGGATGATCCTCCTCCTCTTCTTCTTCATCTTCTTCTTCATCTTCATATTCAATTTCAGCTTCTTGGATTGTGCTTCCATCCTCATCTACATACTCCTGTGTACCACTCACTTCTTCACTCAACAACTCAACTTCGGCTGGTTTGGATTCAGGTTTGTCGCCATTGTCTTCGACTATGTCTCGAGGTTCTTCAAACTGAACAGAGATACACAAGTAGTACATGAATAAAATAGAACATAGATATCATATAAATGCCTACCAAATCAATCATCACAACAGGCTGTGGCGTGTTTTTTTACCCTTACAACTCTATCTTCTGAGCACTCAACATGGTTTACTGTTAAAACCTGCACTCCATGTTTGCTTTGTGTATTCCCATCAGCAACTACTGATGAAGGACCAGAGACAACCTTAAATTCACCACCACTGGCTTCTTGCTCTACAGACTTTGTTCCCTTAGATGCCGGAGTTGATGGAACCGTGGTCAAACTGCTAACAGCTCAAAATGTTTATTAGAAAATCCAAGAAATGTTTTTACCACGGCTACACTCAACAACACTCAAGATATTATGTGCAGTGCTTGGTGAGAAGTACTGACTACAAGCTGACAATAAATCCAAAGAACATCAGAGTATTTATCAAAAATAAATAATACTCTTTCTGAATCAACAAATGATTATTTCAATGTTAGCTAACGAAGATTGCCAAGGCTCGAATTAAAGATTATAAAGATTATTTTAAAAGACAAAACGTTCTAGTTAGTCAGAAATAACAAGGCCAATTGACCATTAGGAAAATAAATATACACTTCAACCACCTACTTCAGATCAGAAATTACCATTTTGAGAGCAATTATGTCAGTACTTACATCTCAAAATTAGAATGTATCAGTGAATTAATAAACAGTATCATTCCAAAATTGAATTAATCTTCAAAATTTTTCACTCCATAACAACTGTCCCGCTAGGGGAAAATATTTTCCTAAAATGGTTAGTGTACAAATAGTATTGACTAATGTTACTGAATAACTGGCATACAAATGATAAAGGACCTGGCTATGATCTATTCTGCCAAGATGACAGAACCTTGTAAACAAAAACGGCAAACACAAGCCAACCAGTGCAAATTGACTCAAGCTAAAAAACTAAAATTATATTTCAGAACTTCTACGCTAAGCTCTAAGACTATGGACAAGCAAAGATAGGGACCAGACCAGTCCCACAAATCCACAAGAATCCTTAACATAAGCCAGCTCTAACACATTGAAACCAAAACAATGATCTATTTCACATCCAACAGACTATTCACCAGAAAGACAACAACCAGTCTATAATTTAATTAAATTTGTCATGGATGAAGCTGCCAGAACTAGAATTAAGTAGATAGCTTACGTTTTGTGGCGCCTGAGATTATATCGCCTCCCTCCAGTAACTTCTTCTGAGGGAGGAACTGTTTGCCTTTTCTTCCTACACCCACCAGCTGTAATACTATCAGAGTGTCCTTCAGAATAAGCATCCTGATCACTCTGCATAGTCCTAGAAGTTTGTCCGTACTGCCGCTTCCTTTTAGATTTACCAACAGCTTTCTCAGTCTGAGTGGACTCTTCTAGACTGTCACCTTTAGCATGATCAGTATTAAGAGACTCCATATTTGCATTATCCAGTTCCCCTGAAGCTTTTCCTAGGAACTCCTTTGCTTCTTCAACCACTGCCTTAACAGAGTGTGTTCTGTTGACTCCAGCTTTGCATTTCCTGCCAGGTCTACCTCTCTGTCTCTTTGGAACTGACTGCTGAGAATCCTCAGGACCTCCTTCTACCAGACTGTCTTCGTAACTATAATGATCTAAAGATGGATCATGTCCATCATCGACATCTCTAATAAAGTTATCAGATTGGAGCTGCTGAACATCCGAAGAGTGATGAGCAATTCCATCTAATGGATGCAGTCCTCCAAGGATATTTCTAGTACCTTCAACATTCAAAAAGGCAGAGCCCTCTGCTTTTTCTGTATTAACTTTCAGATCTGACAATGGAGAAGAATCATCCATGCCAGAAGCTGTAATGACATCCTTTTTACTACTTGGGGACAAACTCAAAATCTTTGAAGCACATTGGCGGAGCCAAGACACAGACCTTACAGATCCAGAATTTTTCATGTCAGAAGCAGCATTATTATACGCATAATTCATCTGAGGGTTACTATCTAGCAGCTGTGAAATGGGCGAATGGATAACCGCCCTCTCCTTAAACTCAGGTAGCTGAAGATCAGATACAACCAAATCCCTAACAACTTCTCCACAGCCCTTGCAGCCCCTAGGCTTCTTGACAAGAGCAAGGAATCGATTCCTTTCAGCCATAAGGTTCTCACGCTCCTTTCTAACCTTCCTGCTCAGGTTCATAAGCATTTCAGAATCTGCATGCATTTCATGATGGGCTGACTCCAGCTTCTGTTTATTTAATTCAACCTCCTTCCTTACATTCTCTAATCTTTGCCGTCCAGACCGCACTTCTTCCCATTCTTTCTCAGTCACATCCTTCAAGAAATTAATATTTTTATGCTCCCTTTCCATTTCCTCCTGAAAAGAACTCTCTCTCTTCTGAAAATTTAGCTCCATTTCCTCTTGCTTTTTCTGTATTTCATTCTCAAGATTCCTTCTCCGGGATTCAAAATCTTGAAGCATCTGCGCATGATCGTTTTTAGTCTTTTCAGACAAAACTAGCTTATCATGCCTCATAGTATCTGCAAATGATTCCTTCTCATGTTCAAGCTTATCCAACTCTCTCTTTAAATGATCTTGCATAGCCTGTTTCTCTCTTTTCAACCTTTCTTCTTCAGTATGTTGCAGTTTTCTTAATTTTTCTTTCTCTACATCAATTATGCTCTGCTCTCTACTAATTTCAGCCTTTTTTTCATCCAGTACTTCCCATTCTTTCTCAAACCTCTCTCTCTCTTGCTTTAAACTTTCAGCTTCCTTCAAAATATATTCCCTCTGCAATCTGGTATTCTCAATCTCCTGTTTCAGTTCTGACTGGAACCGGGAATGCTCTTCCCTCTCACACTGAGTTATTTTTAAATCCTCCCTCTCCTTGACCATTCGCAGCTCCTGCTGAGAAATTTCAGCTCTTATCTTTTCAACCTCAATTTTCAGATTCTCTGTAGTCTCGATATCAGCAAGCAACTGTTTCTTTTGCACCTCCAATTCTTTCTCTTCAATTTTCATACTTTTTTCTTTCTCCTTTAATGATTTCCCCTTTGCCTCAAATTCTTTTTCCTGCTCCTTTATTCTCTCAGCCTTCTTACCCAAAGCTAACTCTTCCTTCCCAACCTTCTTTTCCCTATGGTTGACTTCAGCTTCCCTCTGGTCCAAGGATTCTACCTTGTCCTTGAACTCCCCATCAAGGGACTTCCTCTTTCGTTCCATTTCCAGTTCAAATTCTCGCAACTTCAAATCCAACACATCCTTTTGCTCACCAAGGAGCTTCTGGATTCCCTCCTACAAGAACCACATGAGTCAGCAAGCAACAAAATTGCATAATATACACAAGTAATTCAACTTACAAACAACTGCACATTCAAAAAGAGAAAGTCGATGCACCAGAGTTATGTGAGAATGCAAGCTTTGCTTGCTTCTTCATTCGCAATACAGAGCTAAATACAATCTTCAGATACTAAGTTATGGGAGATAGACATACAGCTGTACATGAATCTAAGGCTATTCTAACTACCACTAATGTCACACCCATGAACACATATATCAGCACATAACAATACACAATATACACAGGCCCATATTAGTAGGCTTTGCTCTAACACGGCACATTATATTCCACAACTCAATAAATCATCATACAATAATTTTCTATATTTCAATTAGTCCACATGGCCTCCACCTAGCAAAGGAAATGAATTTTGATTGAAAAAATATTACTCCCAAAGTAAACTACAAAAACTGTTAATCATTTTGGCCTCAATGGCATTCAGCTATGCAAGACTGGAAAATGATAAATGAATTTAACCAATAGATTAACTGGGCAATTGGGTTAATATCACTGCTCCAACTTTTAATTGTAGGCTAGAGTGTTAGTTTGCGTCGTAGCAGCATGATGGCAATATTAAAAGAAACCATGGTCATAGAAGCATGTCTTGTTCACTTCAAAAAAGTTTACCATATGAATTGATGTGCAGGCTTCAAAAGATCTTGTTCAAGGTGTCTGTTACCCCTTGTAAATCACCCACTATACAAGATCACTCTTACAGCGCAGCAAGACCAAAAGCAGATGCATTACATTTAACACCTTTAAAATGAAAAACAACAAAATCTCTTGACATGTGCATGAGTTTAAGTGACAATCTAAGTATTTGTATCTCTTTCCATTCCATTCCTGGTAAAAAACTGGCTCAAGCAAAAATGAATAACCGGGTCACACTGTTTGTATATGCATCAACTTTACATTACATTCTATTGTATGTAGACCATATAAGTAGTAGATGCCTGAACTCACTCGTTCTCTAGCACTTAGCTGATGTTCAATTGCAAGTAATTTCTTTTCTTTCGTCTCCAGCATGCTCCTTAAAGAATCAGCTTCCTGAAACAATATAAGCAGCGACTAAATTATGGAAAGAACAACAAATAAGAAAATAGGTGGTTACATTTTAAAAAGAACGAGAAGTCAGGGAGGGAGAAACAAACTTTCTCTTTTGTTTCTAAATCTTGAACTGCTTTACTGATCTCAGTCTCCTTCTCCTTCAATGACAAGTTAGAAGAAGCAATCTTCTTTTCCAGCAATTCTAGTTCTCTCTTTTTCTGCTTCAAGATCTTATCAATTTCATTTTCCTTCTCCTCTCTCTCACTGAGGTGTTGCCCGCCCTTGCACAGCATCTCTTCTCGTTGCTTTAAATTCCTCTCCCACTCCTTTAAATCCTCCCTTTGCTTGTAGAAAGTTGCCTCAAATGATTCTCGACTATAATGAATGGTAAAATCTTAGTATGTGAATTGTTTCAAATACTTCAAGAAATAAAATATAATACGGTTTCTAGAAAGAGTAGAAATGTAAAGCATAGGACATACTCAGTAACTACAGACAAACGCTCCTTAAAAAGTAAACTTTCACGAGTCTCAACTTCTCGCAATTTCATCTCCAGCTCAGCACTTTTGCTGTTGACCTCAGCTAGCTTAGCTTCAGCATCATGAAACTTGTCAATTCCATCAACCAATGCGCTTGCTTCAGCCAACTTTGCCTGGGAGGAACACTGGACTTGGTCATGCTCTTCTCGGATTGCATGTAAAGCTCTTTCAAGCTGCAAAATTAATCCATTGCCACATGATCATCATAATAATTAATGAGAACAAACTTCTATAGATTCTTTATTTTACTATAACTTGCATAGATTCTACACATATTTTTGAGATGGACAACCATAGCAGCACACAAAAGCAACATGCATAGATATCCTATGACTGTCATTAAACTGCATAAGAAACTAACTAGTAAAACGTGAGAAAATATGAATTGCTGTAAGAAATGAACAGTCCCAACCTAGAGTTGAGAAAGTTAAAATTCCAATTCCTAAAAATCAACCAATAAGATGTAACAGCACAGTCAATGTTAAGATTGGGCAAGCTTGGATAAAGGAAGAACACACCAGGTCTGATCCCCCTAATCAATGTACACTTAAATTTTTCAAAAGAAAGGAAAAACTTATGGCAATTCTACTCTTACAAGGATCATATCCTCCTACCTGCTAATAGCATAAAAAACAGCCCTAAAATAGAATGACATGATATGTGGTGTGTAAAAGATGCAACAACAACAAGCCTTATCCCATTAAATGGGGTCGGCTACATAGATCATATGACGCCATTGTGCTCTATCAAAAACTAAATCCTTGGATAGGTTATTGACCAAGAGATCCCGCTCAATGACCTCGTTGAGCGTTCTCTTTGGCCTTCCTCTACTCCTTTTAACCGGGCTCCATAATTAAAAGCTCATTGGTAGTCAACATAATTAAAACAAGTTTCAAAACGAATTGGAAAATTCTTTTGGGTAAATGGATGTTGTGTCCAACCATCCAACCTTATTTCTTGAGTGCTGGTATTGGCATGTAAATTAAATGTTTACTGTCCACCATGATCTCAGAAAGAGAATCATACATGAACATCTAACAGGTGCCACAACTGGCAAAAATACAAAGTATGACATCCCTTTGATTGTTGAACACAGTAGAAACAAAAACAGGATGATGATCTACCATTGAAAAATTATTTGCGTGGACTTTTCAATTATAAAAAAATAAAACTTCCACACATCCAACCAGGAATGAAACACCCACCTCACACATTCCTGATAACCTCCTTTACAGTAAATAACTATGCAAAGCACACCACATCTTAAAGCTAATTTACGTATCGCATAAGACAACATGCAGAAATACAAGAACTGACTTAAGTTAGACAGAGGACAACATTATGGACAACAGAAGATAAACATATGAAAGCACATAAAATTTCAGATAGTGAAATATAATTGAAGAAAGTTACAGACATCAGTCACACACTGCTTCTCTGTGTTCAATGCTTTCCTTAATATTTCCTCTCGCTTTCCAGCTTCAGATAATGCAATTAAGTGTGATGACTGCTCTCGTTTAAAAATCTCCTGAGTTTCAAGTAATTCCTGCCTCAGTTCATCAAACTTTGAACTCCATTCTTTCTTCTCTATCAGCAGGAGGCCCATGCTGTACTGGTAGTCATAAAGCTGCATTTTTGTGGTGGGGAGGCACAGGGAGAGAGAATTCATCAGCAGTCAAACAAACATAACAAATGGTTTCCCCAAGAACTTGTTTCATTTATATATTGTTTTCTTTGAATACAAAAAAAGAAAGAACACATGTTGCAGAGGTAATGCTGCAAATGCAGGCATTGGTAAGAGTATGGAACACGATAAATTTTCCAAAATATAGGGTACAGGTATGGCATTACATACTGATTAAATCTATCAAGTCTTATAGTATATGATAATTCTTACAACATTTAAAAAACAGTAATGAGACTTTGATATATTTCTTAATCTGATCTTCTGCAATATTATATAATATCAAATTAATTAGTTTTTTATTGTAATTAATGGTATAGCAATATTTCATTTCCAATCTTTAAGATTGAGTTAAAAGTTCGTGACTTTGTGAGCACACTTGCAATTCCAATATGTATTGAAATCAAACCTTAAAGAAAATGACTACATGTTACTTATTTTGGAGTACCCAAAGAAGCATTCAAGGCTATAAGTACTGCTAGAATTTAGAACTCGTGCTTCATGGGAAAGAACCAGTGTTCAAATTAACAGGATGGGGAAAAAAGACACTGTGAAACACGCAACAAAAAAAATCATTTTACAATAAAGAAGCGACCAAAGATTTTGCTTAATTGGTATATATATATATATATTATTTTGCTCCTTTTAGATCCATTCAGTCTCTCCGTACGCGATCATGATAACATGTGCTTACCAAGTGACTTTGATGGGTTTAAATATCCATGTATTGATGAAATTAAATATTACTAGAGATGGAATTGGAAGCCAACGAAAACTTAACATCCATAGTCAACACTTGAGACCTAACTGCAGTAGTCACCTTATTCTAAAAGCATCCTGCTGAGGGCAATAAATAAACACTGATCCTCCACGAATCAAGCTATCAAAGATAGCCATCATAATATTCGGACTTATCAACTCTTCAGCAATGAAGCTTTCTAAACAATCATTCTAAGCGAATGCTTTAATTAACCCTAAAAATTTTCCAACAAAATTAAGTAAAACATGGGCTACATCGCTTGCATTCATTCTGGAGAGTATTTGCTTATAAAGAAAGTTTATAAGTATGATTTCATTACGATTGAAGATGATAAGCTAGTAACTACTAACAGTAAGCATCAAGGCATGTCATAAACCGCATACATATATTAAAAATTCTCAAACTTACTTCTTTTTCAAGTCTTGAAACCTTCTCCATGAGTGCTTCATGATACTTCTTGTGCATCCCCGCTTCGTCCAAAAGTCCCACCTCCTTAAATTTCTTCCAATCCTCAATATTTCCCATGGAGTCAAACCCGACAACCAGCTTCTCCCGGTTCTCACTCAGAGAACCCAATGGCGGTGGTGGGTCATCGGCGAAAGCAACAGCTTTCGCTTTTGCAGTATTCACGAGGTTCGAACTAGCCCCGAACCCACTTCTCTGGGGTGTAAAAGACGCTGTAGTAGACCACCCTTTTCTCTGCGGCGTTAACATGAGAATGTCGGAGTCAAATATCGCCGGAGAAAAGTACCAGAAGCCCTAGAAATTCCGTCGCGGGGCTACCGGAGGCGAAACCTGGGCCAAACAATCAGAGGATAAGTAAAAGAAAATTCCGATCTTTGTTCCGTTCCATTTTTGACATTGTTTTTCCTATAACGCTTTTGATTCAGTGACAACTAGAAAGTACAGGGATTTCGCTGTATTTCGCTCAGAGGGCTTTAAGCGGCTTTTGTTCGGAATATTCTTTGGGAGCGCAGAACTCCTCTTCCCCTTCCCAAGTTCAAAGAAAATGAAAGGACATGACAGTTCTTCAATTTGGAATTGGGATATATAATCAAAACTGAATAATTTAAGTTAGTCCGAGTAAGGAGTGGTTGAATATCATTTAAACAAAATGTTGTTTCTCACCCATCATAGTCAGGTGGGCGATACGAGTCGAATTTGGATATAGTCAGAACAAAATTTCAGTGAATCGGTTGGGCATAACAACAAAAAAAGCTGAATAATTCGCTTTTTTTTTTGGGGAATTTATTTTCATATTTTTAGAAAATAATATTAATATACTATAACTAGGTGGGCGATACGAGTCGAATCCGGATATAGTCAGAGCAAAGTTTTAGTGAATCGGGTGGGCATAACAACAAAAAAAGCTGAATAATTCGCTCTTTTTTTTGGGGAATTTATTTTCATATTTTTAGAAAATAATATTAATATATGTTTAATAAAACTTATTTTCAAAAGCATAATTAAGTTATAAAATGTTTTCCTATAACTTTATAAGTAAATGTTTTATAATAGTAACTTATAAAATTGTATTATGAATATAAGCACAAAATTTATATAGCACTGATACGGCTAAGATCAATATACACAACAATTAAAGAAAGTTTTATGTCAATATTATTAATATTAATTCAAAATATGATAAACACAAGTAATCTTAAAAAAACCAAACAGAGACAAGACCCCACAAAACTAGTAAAAGTGGTTTCCATGTAAAAACTTCTAAAAATTTATAAGTTTAATTTTACTTATAATTTCATATCATTAATATTTAATTTTTTAATTAAAAAAATCAGACGACAATTAGTGTATTTAAATATCTATATATACTAAATATTGTATTTAGCAAGGCATAGGCAAATAAATTTAGCAGTGTATAAGCATGCATTTGAGTAAAATATCAATACAAAAACAAAACGTCAACTAACCAACTTGAAATATAGAGAGGGTAGTATGATACAACTGGTTTTTTCTAATTCTAATCTATTTTACTTTGTTCTTGAGGAGTGTTCTTTTTAACTAAATATTTCTCTGTGTTAGACTGAATCAAACACTAATTTACTAACTGTTTCAATCAAATCTTTGTTCATCGTCTTTGAGTAAGATTAGTTCAATCTGACTTTTAAAATATTACGTTTTACTTGATCAATATTAATTATATATATAAAAAAATTATTTTAAAAGTACTTATAGTTTTTTATAATTTTTAAGTGACAAAATAAAATCAAATAATTTTAAAGAGAAAACAACTACATATATATATATCAAATTAAAAAATATTTTAAAATAAATTTTCTATTTATATATAGAAAAATCTTAAAAAAATTATCACTTAAATTTTAAAATTTTAAATTAATTAATTTATTATATTACATAAGCTATTAATTATTCTTATAAAATAAATAATAACATAATTTTATAGTAATTTTTTATTTAAAATTTTAAAATTCAAGTAGTATTTTTATTAGATTTTCCCTTTATACATTTAAAGAAGTCACTTTATTTAAATCTTAAAGTTCAGGGATTATAGGGTTAAATAACATAATTTTTTTGGTGAATATTAAATAACATAATTCTAATTGTAATTAGATTAAGATACCGCTTCCCACATCTCATTGAGTCATTATTACTATAGTTAGTGGCAGGTAGTAGGTGACACAACAATATTTAATGCAAATAAAAAATCAAAAAGTAGAGAACCATGGTGACCAAATTAAATGCATAGCGGCCGAGTTTATGCAACTCCTTGAGATTAATTCCTGGCATGATAAGTTAATTAATATTTCTCTAATATAAGAGTTAAAATAATTTATATAAATTAAAAAAATAATTAATTTAATTATTTATAAAAAATATTATGTTAATTAAAATATATTTTTTAATTATTTACATTAATTAGAACTAATAGATAGAAACTCCCTTCACTTCATATATATAGTACATGTTTGGCAAACATTAAAACTATAATTTTAGAAGGTTTTTAACATAAATTTTAGTTTGGAAAAATTTTAAAACAAATAGCTATATTTGTCTAAAAGTGCTTTTAAACCAAAAACACTTAGTTTTAGATAAACTACTGAGACTAGTTTCTGGAACAGTAAAAGAGTTTATGGACTATCTAATTACTATTTTACCTTTATTTTTTCTTACACTCTCTCTCCTCTCCCCTCTCTACCATCTCTCCTCTCTCTTCTCTCTTCTCCACTCTCTTCCTCTCTTCTATTTTTAATAAAATTATATATTTTCTAGTAATTTTTTAATTATAAAAAATCTTCTAATAATAATTATCTAAATACTCGTTTATTCTTAACCATTTTTTTTCATAAACTCTTTTCTAAAAATCTATTTTTAAAAACTATCCAAATTTTTTTTATAAGCTATTTTTTAAACTTTTCCTCAAACAAACTCATATGGTTAATAGGGACAGTTTAAAGAATAGAAAACTTACAAAAAAAAATTCAATTACTTTCTATATTTTAAACTAAAAAGAGTATTTCATTTAACTCAATTAGCCTCACCTCATGTGCTTAAACAAACTAAAAAATCTAAATAAATTGGAATATTATATCAAGAACTTCATAACTTTTTGGAAATAAAGAAATACAGTGTGTCTTTTTTTAGTTCACCAAAACATGGAAGCATATGAATTTTATTTCAATTATTAAACTTTTGGAGACCATAGATGTGGACCTAAATTGCTGATGACCGCATGATTCATTTCTCTTCGCAAGTGGGACTTCTATAAACTATTATATTATATAAAATAAAATGAAATAATATATAATTTTATATTAAAGACATATAATGGGAAAAAATCATGAAACTTCTGAAGACTAGATCCCTCCTTGTTGATATGAAAATAAAAATCAGATTAATCATTGAACATTCACATAATTAAAATAGTATGTGTTTTAATTTTATATTAATTAATTTGTATAATTAATAAAAAAACATTATTAATTATAATATAATAGGTAATAGAACGGCTTCACCAACTAATCTACCGAAATTAACAGATGTAAAACCAAGAACAGAAGCAACAAACATGAAAACAACAAAGGAAAAACGAAAGCAACCGCTAATACTGCCCATCCATCCACGAACACGTCAAAGAACATGAAGGCCTCCCAAGAATCTTAATCAAGATAAGGGAGATCCCATTCTCTTTCCCTTCTTTTTCTAGTTATCATATCAACATTTGAATTATTAATATTTGGTATTTTTATAAAATTATTATTAAAATTTTAAATTATAAGAAAGATAATTAAATTCAAACTATTAATATAAACAGTCTAAAACTACAGTAAAGAAAAATAAAAAAAAACATCATAAAAGATTAAATTTGGACTGTTCAAATGCTGATCTCATAATTAAAAGAGGTGAATCTTAGAATTTTTTTTTTAAAACAATTAGAAAGACTTCAAAACAGAATACTGCGGTTGCGCTGTTCAATGTTCATATTATTTGTAGATAAATACTGCTACCATATCATAGCTAAATGTAAGATTTAATAAATAATTTTTTCTAGTAATAAAAATTTGAGGTGAGTTGGATCCAGAATTTATGATATTATGAGTTATGAGCAATCATCTTATTAATTAAATTAATATTTATTGACAATAAATAGTTTGCTTTAGTTCTAAAATTTTAATTTATTTTGTCTCTTACTTTTTAATTTTTTTAAACATAACTCTTTCTATTAATTATATATATTATTGGGATATTTTTATTAATATATTTCCTCTTTTTTTAATTATAGGAGTTAGATGGAAGATTAGATATATTTTTAAATATAAGACTACAATATATTTTATCTTATAGAATTATATTTTTTTCTCAACATATCATTGTATATATTAATAGGTATCTATCAAGGATAATTTAAATACATATGATTAAATGAGGTATTTTAAAAAATCAATACACACTTATTATAATTAACTAATTTATTTAATTTTTTAATCTATTTAAATTAATTAAAATAATGCAAATAATACACATTTTCCCCAAAAATATATATATGGTGATATGATATGATATGAATTGATTTTATATTTAACATTAAATTATAATTAATAATAGATATATAATAGATACTTTTCATATTATTAACCAACAATACGTAGGATGAATGATTTCTCAAACCTCATATAAAATTCCACAAAACTTGTCTAATTCAGCAACAATTAATATATAATTACAATTACAATTATTAATACACACACAATCCACTCAGTTTTTTTTTTCTGTTGAGAATGACATGACTGTCCCCGGTTGCTGAAGTGGCCTCTCTTGATTGGTTCCCTTTTGTTGTTGTTACCATTTGACTGGCTTCTTTTCTAGCAAAATAAATTTACAATTTTTTTTGGTTCAGATAATATAAGGGTCAAAATTTCGGTATATATTAAACCTTCGTTTTTCCCTTGAAGGGAAAAAAACAGATTTGAGTAACTTGTTTGCCGCTAACCCAAAACCTAAACCCTATCATTGATAGTGTTCGACTGGCTTTGTAGATTATGGCTTCAGAAAGCGTTTCTCGATCGAGCTCAGCGGCCGATTCCTACATTGGCAGCTTGATTAGCTTGACCTCTAAGAGTGAAATCAGATATGAAGGAATTCTGTACAATATCAATACCGAGGAGTCCAGTATCGGCCTCAGGAATGGTACTACTTTGTTTTCTGCTCAGCGATTTCATCTGGGTTTTATATGTTTTCCACTGAATTGGGATTCATTCTATTTTAGATCTTTTTGCCCGGTCGTTGATTTTGACTAAAGATTTGTACATCATCATCGCCATAATTATTTCTTCCTTTTTGAACTGTGTGTTATTTCCAAGGGTTGTGAATTACAGTGTTATTGGAGGTGTTCTGAATTTCTTATTGTTTTTGTGTCGGCTATGGAGTGAGGTCGAAGGTCGAAGGGTCTAGTAACTGTAAGGCTTGATGTGTTAGTGTGGTCATACGTGCCATGAACTCGATTTTAAATCTCGTAGCTTGTGATTTTTTGCTGCACTGTATATCAGTGTCTTGAAACTATTGGAAAGCTTTGACATTTATGATTTATCTGTCAGGGTCAAAGGTTTTTGAATTGTGCTTTTTTCAGCATGACATATGATTTCTCCATGGTTATTGAGGGCAAGTTTTCTTCACGTTTATTTGTTCTCTCCCTTGATGGAATGGAAAGAATTACAATTATTAAAATATGAATAGTATGGAAAATAATTGTAATCGTTTTCACTTGTTTGGATAATTTATTACTGGGAAAAGATATAAATTTGCCCCTTAAAATCAGAGAACAGACAGAATCGAACGGTGAGGGAAAAAGTTTGTATAGAATTTGACTAGTTTTACCATTTTTAACTGGTTCCCATTATTTTTGTTGTGGTTGAAGATTTCTTTCTTTCTTCTTCTTCTTCTTCTTTTTTTGGGGAAGAATCGGATGTTCTTATTTCATCAAAATATCAAATTATTCCCTGTCCCTCTTTTTGTGTTTATTTTGGGAGGGAACAAGTTAAGAAATAAATGTTCCTTGGCTTTGTTTCCTTATTTAAGTACAATGCATCAAATCAAGGGCTTGAATGATTCCTTCCATTGTTCACCCATGCATAGTCGTTACCGACATACATGGCCTGTGGAACAATGCCTGAGTTTTGCATCCATAAAAATTGCAGTGTTGCTAATAATAATATTAAATGCTTTAGTATGGCACATGGCGTGCTTCACAAGTTAAGAAATAAATACTTCCTTGGCTTTGTTTCCTCATTTAAGTACAATGCATCAAAGCAAGGGCTTAAATGATTCCTTCCATTATTCACCCATGCATAGTCGTTACCGACATATGTGGCCTGTGGAACAATTCTGAGTGTTGCACCCATAAAACTTGCAGTATTGCTAATAATAATATTAAATGCTTCAGTGTGGCATGTGGCATGCTTCACAACTCCCCATAAATATATTGCCGGAATAATTAGGCTAAATGAGAGAGAGTTGCCCAAATTAATTAGCTAATTTTTCTGCACTATTTTCCAGATTTAATACTATTTGTTACAAATCAAATCTCTCATTGAGCCCAAATCGAGGCGAGTGGCATCGTACAATCATGTAGCCGATTCCACTTAGTGAGATGAGTCTTGTTGTCGTTGTGGCGATGGTCATCCTACTTAAGTATAAACTATTTTCTTCCCTTTTTGTCCTATTGTAGCAATGTAGCCGTTAGGATTAAGCAGAGTTTATTTACTTGTTTTCCTTCCTTTTTTGGAGCATTGATCTGTATCCGTAGCTTTTTATATTCATCTTCCTCCCTTTGTATCAAGCGAATATTCTACAACAACAGGCCTTATTCCTCATCAAGCGAATATTCTATGATCTATAAAATTAATCCATGAGATTTTTCTAGCGACAACAATCTTCTTTGTACTACTAATAGAATTACAGTTTCACTATATCTTATTTGCAAACTTTGTTTAGATGCCCTAGGGAGGGCTTGGACTGACACTAGGGCACAAAATATTTAAACCACTTTTAGTACTAGAAAAGTTTTAGAATATATTGTCATTCTTCCAAAAAAGGTAATAGTAAGAATCCTTTTATAGGGTAGTGGCAAGAATCTTTACTTTACAGTATTAATGAGATGACAGTTTTGATATTTTCCATTTGCATTCCTTGTACAGATGCCCTTGAGAAGGGTTTGGTGATTGGTCTGACACTAGGGAAGAAACAGTTGGAAGTCTTCTGTAGTAAATATAAGTGCATACCCCCCTCCTCCAAAAAAAATTGCTTACATCTTTCTTTATTTAGGTGGATTGTCACTGTTGGTATGTTTACCTTGTTAGCTCTCAAATTTGCAATATGTGCATGATTCATGATTCTCTTCTAACAAATCAGATGACTACTGCTTTGAATTCTAATAACTTCTATAATTATTTGCTGTTAGAGACTCCTTAATATGTTTTTGTTTGATGTCACTGGCATGGTTGTTTTAGTGATGCTTTTTTTTTTGTGGGGCAGTACGATCTTTCGGAACTGAAGGAAGAAAAAAGGATGGACCACAAATTCCTCCTGGTGACAAGGTTTATGAGTATATACTGTTCCGTGGGAGTGACATCAAGGTATAATTTGTGGAATTGTGGATCATAGCCAAGCACATTTTTTCCATAGTTGTGATTTTAAGCTCCCGAGGACAATTAATTTGTTAGGTTGTCTTGATCTTGTTGAATACTTGAGTCTACCTTGAGAAAATATGATTTTTTTACCTTTGAATAACTTGTTCCCAGTTTTGTTCAAATCATAACCATACTAGGTCTTTTTGTTTGTAGTCTCCAGTATTCGTTGTTGTTCCCAGTTTTGTGTTGAAGGTTTAACTGATTAAGGTTCTAATAATTCCAAGAAAGCATTTAGTATCATCATATATGTTGGTGGTGGAGAAAGAACACATTAGAAGGCTGATCCTAATTTCCTTGTGCCTTATAATTTTCACATGATACAGACTTTTTATATGTTACTGCATACAGACTTTTAATACTTCATCAGTGTGTATTTATGAATTGGATCAGTTGAAATATCTTCTGTGCTTTGTTTTTGTGCAGGATTTACAGGTTAAATCCTCTCCACCTATCCAGCCTACTCCACCAATAAACAATGATCCGGCTATTATCCAGGTTGATTAGAGATTTTTTATATACATCATGTGCCAAAGTTGATTGCCTTCAATTAATTTTATCACCTTCTGAAGTGTATGGAAATGCTTTGCAGTCTCAATATCCCCGTCCTGCTACTACATCTACAAGCTTTCCTTCTGCTGCAAGTGGGCCTTTGACTGATCTCAGTTCCCATACCACACAGCTTGGACTGCCTGGGTCAAATTTCCAAGGGCCCCTGCCTTTGTATCAACCTGATGGGAACATAGGGTCATGGGGGGCTTCGCCACCAGCCCCAAGTGCAAATGGTGGTGGGCTTGCTATGCCAATGTATTGGCAAGGATATTATGGTGCTCCAAATGGGCTCCCTCATTTACATCAGCAATCTTTACTTCAACCACCACCTGGCTTACCGCTGCCTTCATCTATGCAGCAGCCAATGCAGTACCCTAACTTCAATCCCTCTTTACCCTCTGGGTCTTCAAATATGCCAGAACTCGAACCATCGTTACTACCTGCCATTTCTAGTTCTCCTAGTCTAACATGTACTTCCTTAACACCATTAAATCTTCCATCAACTTTGCCTCCTGCACATTCTACTTCATTAGCTTCTGAAACCTTGCCAGCATCAGTACCAAACAAAGCACCAACTGTACTGCTTCCAGCATCCATATTAGCTGCTAACTTACCATCACTGGCTCCTATGACCACATCCAGTCCAGATATAAATGCCATTGTGCCACCAATCTCCAACAAATCTAATACAATTTCTTCTTCAAGTTTGCCATATCAAACTGCATCTCAATTTGCACCTGCAGTTGTTCGGTTATCAAATACCACCCGTACAGAAAAACCTGTCCCTTTTCTAACTCCAGGTCAATTGTTGCAGAGCGGGCCAGCATTGGTTTCTGCATCTCAATCTGCGCAACCACCCCATAAGGACGTTGAAGTGGTTCAGGTATCATCAACATCATCTCAAGAGCTTTATGTGCCAGTTTCTGCTGAAACAAAACCCCCAATACTGCCACTGCCAACAACTTCACGGGCCAGTCACAAGGTATTTTTGCATGTCCTTTTATGTTTGTATATTGTGATAGGCCTGGTGGAGTCCCGAATTCTTGTAACTTGGATACGTTTTCATCATCTGTGGCTGCCCATGCTCTGAGCTAGTAATTGTTCAGATCATTTTTTTGTTTTAAGTTCTGCTCTGTATTTTCAAATGATTTAAAGTCTAAAGTCTGTTGAGGCGTGGTGGTTGGTGGTAGTATATGCACTATGTGCCATAACAATTGAGAAACCTCTGCTTTTGGTTTTACATGCTTGAAATGAACTTATCCATATCTCATTCATGCATATATTAAGAGATTCTCCTCTGAGATTTTTTATCACATTGGATTTTCTTTCTATCGTTTCATCAATCTCCTTTCTGATATTTTTTATATCTGGTTGCACTCTAGCCAAGTGGAGCTCCCATTCAGACACATCATAGTTTTGGTTACAGAGGAGGACGTGGAAGAGGAAGAGCCATGGGGGTAATGCTCTGTTTCCTATTTCCTTTGAGATTATGTAGGGTTTCTGACATGATTATTTGTACCATATCTGAAAACTAGTTGGAAGATTTGAAAATTTAAGTTTGCTGCCATTGTAGAACTTGCAAATTCCCTCTTTGATTAATATGTATGACTGTTTCGCTTAAGAGTCTATAATCTATCAAAATTGTGGAAAGTGCTGCTCTGACCTTGAAGTCTTTGCTTCTTTGAGGTTTAAGTGAATGAGATGTGCGATTTTTATGCTTGTTGATGCTGAGCAGAACAGTTTTGGTATGTTTGGTTGGAGGGAAGTGGGGGTGGGGAAGGGGAAGTGTAAGTGAAATCTTCCACTTCCCTCGTTTGGTATGAAGGAAGTCATTTCCACTTCCACTTACCCGAGTTATTTCAGTTCCATCAGAAAAGCTGGGAATTGAGACGATGGAAGTGGAAGTGAAATTTTTTGGACTATTTTACCCCAATTATAAAATTCCTAGACAACTTTAACCCTTCCCAAGTTATAAAAAATTATTTTGGACCATTTTACCCCAAGTTATAAAAAAAAATATACATCAATTCTATATTCACTTTTATCCTACTAAACAAACTTTTAAATCCTATTTCCAGCATAATTCCACTTCCACTTCTATTTCCACTTCCACTTCTACTTCCATAAAAAACTCTTCCATCCTACCAAACGTACCCTTTAGGCAAGACAGAAGAAATGTTTGATAGATCTCAAAACTTTTTGGAAATGATGTCTGATATGTAAATCTACGACAATCCTGTCTAAAGCTCAAAGTTTGAATTTTTGCAGGGTCCACGCGCAGTCACACAATTCACTGAAGATTTTGATTTCATGGGAATGAATGAGAAATTTAATAAGGATGAAGTATGGGGTCATCTTGGTAAAAGCAACAAGTCTCTCTTAAAAGAGAGAGATGGTGAGGAAATTGTCAGCGATGAAGATGGTATTCATGATGAAGACTATGGTGAAGTGTCAAAATTTGAGATCAAGGTACGAATTTTACAACTTCTGTGCAATTTGAGGCTGTTAGTTATTCTGTATGCATAATTACATGTCAATCAGAGCTTGATCCTGTTATTTGTGTTTTCTGCAGCCTGTTTATCAGAAGGATGATTTCTTTGACTCACTCTCAAGCAGTGTGCTTGATCACAATTCGCAAAATGGAAGAAGGCCAAGATACCCTGAACAAATTAAGATTGATACTGAGGTAATTTCTGTGCTGTTTGCACTCTAATTCTATTTCTGAGGGATGGAGAGGGGTTTTTTGTGTGTGTGTGTTGGGGGGGGGGGGTTTGTTAATGTTCAAATTTATTTACTGGTTTGTGGTGCAGACATTTGGTGAGTTTGCGAGGTACCGTGGTGGTCACGGAGGACGTGGTCCATGGCGTGGAGGTGGTGGTGGTCGTTTCCGAGGTGGTTATTATGGAAGGGGCTATGGCTATATGGGGAGAGGAAGAGGACGCGGCATGTCGAGTCGCCCTTAGTTGGCAGTTAAGATTCAAGTTTAGATCATCATGAGGAATGAGAGCCAAGCCCCTGGCTGAAGTAGCCTTATATTATCTCAAGTCACAATATTTGTCATGATAGCTTCTTTTGTTGCCCATAACCAAAAGCATATGGCTTTTTGGGGAATGATAATCTTACACCATCTTGTTTTGGCTTATTTAGAAGGCACAATTTAGACTCTAGAGCAGTTTGATTTGCCATCTTTTAAGGAGTGTAGTTGTCTGTTTCAGATATGCTTTTATTTTCATACCGTGTGCATTGTAAATGCCAGTGGCAACTTGATTCTTAGTGTCATATTTGTAGATTGGGGCATATTACTATGTGTAATTCTATGGAAGATTTGACATTTTAGTTTTATTAGTTTCTGAAAGTCACTGTTTCACAAATTAATGATATAATGTTTTAAAATTTATAATTTATTTTAAAGTAAATTGTATTTTCGTCCGAAAGGTTGGTATGATCCTAATTAGTATTAAACATTATAATGCCAAACATAAGCATTAAATACTATTATCTTACATAATATTATTAAATATAAATATCATCAAACATTCCATAATCTAAAGTTTAATCAAACTTTATTTATTAAAACCTTATTTGCAATACCATAATCTCCTAAAGTACCCCATTCGATCTCTAACTTGTAAGAACTAAGATTTATATATGTATTATTTTTATTAAAGATAATTATATTTTAGATACGTAATATCTCTCTTTTGTACATAATAGATAAGCAAAATTTTAAGCAATTTAGATTTGATTATACACAAGCTTGTTTAATTTAATTAGTTGTTAAAATATTTGCAATTACAATTATACCTATCCATCATATTTTCATTCACACCCAAATATTAAGCAAGAATTGCACTCAAATCACATCCTTTTTTTTTTTTCGCCAACCAGATTACGTCCAAATTTATAGACTAGATTAGAATTTTTTTTTTTTTATGGAAATGGCGTGAAAGGGCAACATGCAAAATTGCAAACATTATAATATTTGATACTATCTATATCCTACCTTTAATATAAGATATACTTTAAGAAAATTAACTAAATTAATTATTTGCAATGATTGTGTATTGGTTTCTCTAAAGTACACAATTTAATTATGTATATTTTAAACTGTTCTTGATAGAAACCCCTTAATATATGTAATCATATAGGGATATTTAAAAAAAATTAAGAAATAAAGTAGGTAAAAGTCTCATAATTATGACTAAATTAAATTATTTAACTCTTATAATTATGATAGAAAGTATTAAATAAAATCAGAAAGATAGTGCGAGAGTTCTACTTGCAGGTGGCAACTAGGACTTTTCTGGGAGGAAGAGAAGGTCGTCTTCCCTGGAGGAGAGCCAAGTTATCGAAGAAGAGAAGGTCTCCTTTGTGCCACTTCAACTGTATGCTTTCTTCTTCAATGATCTCTTCACATCTCTTCACGCCTTTCTCTGTGCAATATCACTCTCATCCGCCATGGCCGCGAGCTATGCTCCTTGCCGTGCATCCCCACCACCGTGTTGAACCACATCCTCCTCCCTTCGAACACCTTCGTTAATGGCCTCGGCCCTATTATCGTCTTCACTGCTCCATTTGGCAGCCACTCTAACTCCATTCCTAATGCTCTCACTCTGCACAAAGTTCACAAAGTTCCTTATTTTCATTATGAGACTTTTACTGACCACTTAGCATTATGTGTATGGATATTTTCCATATACACGTATACTCCCTCCCTCCTCTAACTATACTTAATATAAGAACTAATTGATATTTTTAGATAGATTAAAGAAGCCAAATAAATCAGTAAATTATGACTAAATTTAACCTCTAAAAAAATTTATATTATACACTTTTTAATCTACTTAAATTAATCAATTAGCTCTTATATTAAAGAGTGGACGTTATATCTTCCGATGAAATATGGATTAATTGCTAGTTATTTCTGATTTATTCAATCTAAGGCTCTAGTCTATATAAAGAGTCATACATTATTCATGTATGAATGTATATATTTATATTAAAAGCAATCATATTCAAGATATAGGTATCATCCTATTGGTCTTTTCTACATGTACATATACTGTTTTCTCAATTTGAATTTATCCCATGAACAAAATGAGGTGGGGATGCTAGTGACCTAGTGGTATGAAAGTTGCTCTACAGGAGAGATTGCAGGTTTGATCTTCTTTATAAGCTTAAGCTGATTGTGTTAGTGTCTCCGCCACTCTAATTAATAAAAAAGGAAAATCCAATAAATTTTACAGGTGGATTTGCTATCAGATTTTTAACCTAAGACCTGATGCATTGAATCCATGAATATTTCCACACGCACATCTAAATATATATTTTTGTCTTAAATATTATATACTGGTAATGATGTGTTTGTGTTGGGTTGTAGAGGAAGGTACCTGATTTCAGCTTGTTTCAGATCAGAAGTTTGAAAAGCATCCTCCCAGCCGCGTCCTCTCATGGAGGACGTGTCATTCTTAGAGAGAGCAGTGAAAGAGTAAGTGAGAGACTTCTTCTCCATCTCTTCCACTTCTTCTGGGAACTCCTTCCTCATCCTCTCTGTCACTCTGAAGCTCGGCACGAATGGCGTCTCTCCTCCTTCTGATGGTGCTACCTCACAAACAGTATCACTTTCTTTGGATATTCCTTCATCTGCTCACACACACATTCACGCCATTAATAATGTTGAAACAAGGAATCACTCAGAAAACCAAGATACTGAAAACTAGAAAGGTCCAGACAAGTTACTAGAACCTGATGGATTGCTAATTTTTCTCGTTTTTCTTTTACTCAAAACAATGTTATTTTATGCTCAGTAGTGAAGGGGAGGAAAAAATATAAAATTTAACTTGGTCAACCTATCCTAATACCTGTGATCAGACTAGTTAAGGGATTGATTCGCTGTTTGCTGGTCTAACTGGCTAACTGGATTGGGTTTTAATGCCATGCATAAAACTAAACGAAAAACAAAAGGGACACACGCAAAAGGAGAGACACACTACTGCAGGCAGGATTTGGTACCTCAGTCAGGAAGGGTTAGTTAGCTTTTTGCATCGATTTGTAGAATATACAAGCGTAGTAGTATGTCTGAAATTTGTCGGAAAAATAACTGACGTAGATATCACTCTCTACGAAGGTTTAGTTACCGACATAGGTTAGCATAGTATTAATCCTTCCTTAATATAAGAGCTAATTAATTTTTTTAAATAGACTAAGGAAGCCAAATAAATTAATTATAACTAATATTAGAGCTAGTTGACTAATTTGAATAAATTAATGAGTATATGATATGTATTCATCTTGAGGGCTAGATTTGATCACAATTAACTGATTTATTTAATTTTTTTAATCAATAAAAAAATGATTAGATCTTGTACTAAGGAACGAAGTGAATAATAAATGTATTTTGTTGTAGTGGCATACCAAAATCATTTCATGGTGGAAGTAGATGAACTGAGAGAGGGGACCTTCATTCGCAGTCCAGATTAAGGATGGTCAAATAATTCCTGTCCTGGTACCAGCAATATTGAGACGGATCCGTCCTTCACGGGATGGGAAAAATTTAGGATGGGTCTATATATGTCTGGACGAAACGGATCTCTGCACAACCTTCAGGTTCCCGTCCCGTCTCAAAATGTATATATATATATTTTACCAATAATGATATACCCTTACCTCAGGCCTCGACCCCTCTTGTCTTCTCCCTCAGTTTCAGACTTTCAGTCTTAGCACAGTAGCACTCTTCCTTCCTCTCCCTAGTCAGCCTCTCGCCAAGTCGCCATTTCACTCCTTCCTCTCCTAATCTGACTATTGGCTAAGGGAAGGAAGAACCGAGCAAAGGCGTGGACTTCTGTCTTTATCCCTCGCTTTGTTGAAGTTGATCTCTTCTCTTCTTCTTCGCGGCGAGAGAAACATTCATCAAACTGGTTATTTAGTTTCTTAGAGTGGTGGAATTAGGTCCAGTGATATGGATCAGATATTGAATAAGGTGGGATCAGATATCGGCGATGATCTCAATGTTCATTCAAGCGTCAATCTATTTTCATAGACTTCTCAAATCACGTCTCCTGACTGGGAACCATGAGCACGGAGATGTGATGATGATAAACTCTAATCTCATGATGATGACTTGTGTGAATAGTCAGCCTGGACATCCTGTATCGAAGGCTCCTAAAGTCAGTTGTCTTAAATCTACTGAACTCTATAATCTTTAAGACTTATGGTTTGTCTTCCCCTGTATAATGTGATCTATCTTTGTATTTGGTTTATTTATTCTATTAATGATATCAAACCTCAATACCTTTGCTAGGTTGCAAAGCTTGTCATCTCTCTGTTTCTCCTTCTCTACTATGAATGTAGCAATAAAAATCCCTAGTGATGCAAATTTGTTTGATCACATTGTATATTACTCATGAACTCTCTTCTTGAACATCAGGCACCCAAATTTATTTGTTCATATATGCTATTCTGGAACTTTTTCTTGGAAATCGCCACTTCATTTCTTGGCTAGAATTTCTTATTTTTGGTTTTTTTCCCTCCCTTGCCGTGGGGTCTGAGGTCGCGGGTTCGAACCAGCCTCCCTGCAAAGCAGGGGTAAGGCTGCTTAGATTATTCCCTTCCCCAGCACCCCCACCAAGTGGGGACTCGAACTGGGTTGGCCCTTTGGTTTTTTTCCCTCCCTTGTAGTACGATTGGCGAAGTTGGCAGCTGATAAAGTTTTGAATGCACCATGTGAGATATCAGTTCTATATCCAAAGGAAGGGGGTAATCTCCACTGTTTCACTGCAGTAACCCCCTGTGCTGTGTTAGACATCCTCTCACCTCCTTACAGAGAAGATGCAGGAAGGAAGTGCACTTACTATCACAATTATCCTTATTTAGCATTTGGTAATTAACTGCTAACAAACATTACTTAATATTCTGTGGATCATATGTTTATAATGACACTATTGATTGAACCCCAAGATGCAAACGAGGACTGCTTTAGTTCAATTACATTTTCCCATTCTAAAACATGCCAATGCTGCTTAAAATTCTCGCATATCAGAGCCATATCTAAGAGTTTTGTTTTTGTTACTGCACCGCAGCTGCAACAGGAAATAGACCTAAGATATGTGATGGAAAAGAGGAGGAATATGCTTGGCTTGCTGAGATAGAAACGCCTAGTGACCTTCATATGCGGCAGGGGGTATACTCTGGTCTCTCTATCCAGACCTAGCTCTGGTTGCTGAGTGGATGATATAAATTCTGGAAAATATCTGCCACCATTTTGCTCCTGCAGGATCATAGCAAGAGGATCTAAAGTGATGATTCATAGAATTTCCTAGTGGATTCCTTTTCGTGGATACATGGGGGCAAAGTCTTGATTCAGAATCTGTAGTAACCTATTTATCCTTTCTTTTTTTTCCTGGATGAATCATCTTTTTATCCGAGTCTTGTGCTGATATAGCAAAGGTAATCAAAGAGCTTCATCAATTTATGGCTATTAAAGAAAATGTGCAAGGAAGTGAAATTATTGAGTAGAATATACAAAATGTAGATGAGAGAGAAATGGATTTTTTTTTCTTGGGTATATTTCCCATCAAAATAGGGTCTGTTGCCACTAATGCTCATGGCCTCATCCACAAGTCTCAGGAGTGAAGGAGCAGCCAATCTCCCAAGGTCAGTTTTCTCAGCCAAGTTGCGCAAGTATTTCAAGTACAATCTGCAACCTCACAATATCAAACCAAGGATAATGAGCTGAGGCTGTGAGTGTTTTGTTTGCACACGAAGGGGACGGGGGATTCCAAACCTTGCTTTACTGGTTGCCCCGATCATACGCAGAGTTTTGTCGCTGCTGATACCATCATATATTATAATATGAGTTAGTTGAGTTTTTTAGATAAATTAATAAAATTAAATAAATTAGTTTATTATGATTAATATAGGAGTTTATTGACTACTTTCGGTAGATTAAAGAGTATGTTATATGAATTCATCTCGAGGATAAGATTTGATCATAATTAACTGATTTATTTAATTTTATTAATCTTTTTAAAAAAAATTGATTAGATCTTTTATTAAAAACTGAAGAAGTATTTTATTAGTGGAAAAAGATTTTCATTTCAAGATAACAGCTTCATGGTGTCCAATATGGAAAGACTTTGTCAGATCAAATACTGTTGTCATGGAACATTTGAGAAAAGATATCTTTTACAGCTGAGGTATGGTTGCAAAATTCTGCATAATGGTTTGAATATTCAACCTCACCAGTCTCATTGGATTGGAATATTAATATACTCCTCCAGTTCTTTATACATAACTTATTTAACTAATTTGATTAAATTAAATAAGTTAGTTAAATTAATTAGTATGATATGTTTTATCTAAAACATCATAATCATAAGTTAGTTAAATTAGTTAGTATGATATATTTTATCTAAAATATCATAATCATCTTCTTTTTAACTCCCCCTCTTACTCAGTTATTGTTGAGGGAGTATCAATGGGATAATCTAAAAAAATATTGGTAAATATATGAAATATGTCTTATATTTAAGATTAAAATTGACTCCTCAATTAGGTCATATTCTCTGGCTACTGCCTCGAGACTAAGAAATTAAATGCCCCCACATCAAGAGCTTCCAAGAAGGGGAACCAAAATTGCTGGCACAATCAGAATGAAGGGTGGATATAAATGTCAAGAATAATACAGGAGATGTGCATTAGTTGCTTCTGGGCGCTGATTGGAGAAACTCAACAAATTAAAGCAATCCATATTAGTGTTGATTGGAGCAAACAACACTTCATCTCCTGGTGGTGGTATAGACCACAAGTTAATTCACAAGTTTAATTAATTGATTATATATTTAATTAATTAATTAATTATATATATTGGTTATTTGCGTCAGAAGCTAGAGTTGTATGCACAATATATAAAAAATAATATAATGCCTTGTGAACAACAGAGAGCACCACTCAAATGAAGATAAATAACACTAAGAAAATTGTATTCTTTTTCATGCTCAATCAAATCCGAATTATTCCATGTAGATTTGTAATTTTATATTAATCACTTCGCCATTAAAATCCATTCACAAGATTGCCGTAATCATGTATAATCATGCTTTCATTGATCACAGCGCACGCCATACACAACAACTTGTTTTCTTTACATATACATACATATGAAGATATATTTAGAATATCAGTATCAAATTACTTATTGGCCTGTCAAATTTTGATAAATTAAATGACTTTAGTGTCAAATTTTAAAATATTATTATCTAATTTAAAGTATTATTATCATATTATTACTAAATTACTTGATATGCTTAATTGAAAGTTTATGGAACTTTTTGGTTTCAAATTGTCATTCCCTCATGATATAAATGGCTATATATTAATTTTTATATTATTATTAATTAGAGAAAATTAATCTGAATGTCCTTATAATATTACTCAATTTTGAATTAGATTACTAATTTTTTTTATTAAATCCTTTAACTTTAACTTTGCACCGTTAGATATGTAAGTCCTTCTGTTAAATAAAAATAAACAACGTTAAAAAATTCCTTTTCCACGACCCATAACGTCTGAAACATCTTCCTCTACAAAATTTTCTCCTTCTCTCTCCTCCCTCCATAAGTGCTTGACCAAGTTCTCACCCTTTCACTTATTCATCGTCGTTTTCTCCTTCCCCACCATTCTCCGAACCTTATCGTTCCTTCCCATGGGTATCATTGGCAGGGACATCATCATCTGAAAAGCAGACCCACCAAAGCCACCGTATTGGGAATATCTGGGCGGTGTAACTTCTTAGTGGACTCTCCCATCTTCCATTGCCATTGAGGATTCCGTCACCTGGAACAAACAGTTTGATATTTTGAATGGTCCGATACATAAGTGTGAGAGATGGATTTCACAGATATTGAACTTTTGCCTTTGTGATTGTTGAGAAGTGACAATCATATTCATAAATAAAAAGAAAAGACTGACAATCAGTCATAAATCAAAATGAAAAAAAAATGCTTTTGTGATTGTAGAGAACTCTTCAATATTTTACTGGGCCAGAGATTCACAGAACTACAATAAAAATTAGACCTGAAACTGAAAATTGCAGAAAACTTTGGATTTTTCATTGCATGAATCAATCCAAGAAGTTTTAGAGAAACAAGGAGAAGAATTGACTTGCATGTATCAATCCAGAAATTTCAGAGAAAGAAGGATAAGAATCTTACCAAATAACTGGAAAAGGAAGATATTTGATTCGGAAGATATGAGGAATTGTGGGGAAGAAGATGTTGAGAGAGCGAAGGAGGGAGAGGAGAGTTTGAAGCTTGAGCTAGGGTGGAAGTTATGGTAGGAGGAGAGAGAAGGAGAGAATTTTGCTGAGGAACTTTTTAACCGTGTTTATTTTTATTTAACAGAAGGACTTATATATCTAATGGTGAAACGTTAAATGATTCAATAAAAAGAATTTAGGAGTCTGATTTAAAATTAAGTAATATTATAAGGACCTTCAGATTAATTTTTCCTATTAATTATCATGGTTATATAAGTATTGATGTATTTATATAGAGACACAAAATATAGGTTACATGCATTCACAGAAATGATCCGTTGACTTATTGGAAAAGCCTGTCTTTTATGAATGGTTTACCAATAAAGCACTAGTTAAAACCAGCCATGATCATTCTACATCTCTTTCATCATGATATTGTTGAACTTCTAACTTTTGTCTCCAGCAACTCTTCGCGCGCTCGTGTATATATATATATATATATACACACACACAATTTTTTTTTATAATTGATTAATTTGAATCGAGATTTGATGACTAAGATATCTCTTCTTAGAAATATTTTTTAATAAGATAAAATTTAAATATCAGTTCTCTCACTTTATAGTCTAGTTAATGGGACTAGCTATATTATATATCAAATTTTATTTAATATTAATAGATCTTACAAACTTAATATTTACAAATCAAACTTTAGGTTGATTTATGTAATTTTTTTTTTTGTCACAAAGCCTAAAAGGAGGAGGAAAATCTCGTTGTGAACCTCTGCTTTCATTGTGTTTTTTTCTTCTTAAAAATGATATGAGACCCCTTGGTTTTATTAACTTACTAGTCTTCATAGAATGTAATTACTATGCTCTTTTTTGTTTTTTAGATTTATTCGCCAACTAATTACCATGCTCATTAATTGATATATGATAACATCCAAGTCTCTTCCACCTTATAGAAACCCTTCCAAAATTTTTTGCCGTGCCGTCTCAGTTACTCTTGTTTCTTTAACATCACTCACCAAAAGTCACATTCATATACATACATATAATTATATATATATATATATATATCATATCAAACTCATTTTATTTCTCATGAATCTCAACGATGGTTCTATTTTCGTGGTAATCATGACAACCACATGCACTGAAACCCTCAATATATATCATTTGCTTGATTAATACATACATACAACACACATATATATAATTTTCTTGAATTATAGACCATATACAAATAATTTTTTAGTTTTTATATCTATTTCTGGTTGAAAAAGTCTATATATTTATATATATAATACAGAATCTAAAAGAAGTCAAGGTGAAAAAAAAAAGAATCTAGAAGAAGCTGAACTATTCATATAATTATGGATGGGGCATAATTTTCCTGCTTTAATTTGTTTATTAACAAAAAAAAAGTAACAGTTAAATCCTAAAAGAGGAAATTAGTAACAGTTAAGTCCTTGAAAAAAAAATCTGAAAAATAAGTTGCAAATATGAATCTCGGATAGAAATTAAGAATTACATTTGAAATTTAAATATTTCATTTGCAATTGATAATGTTTAATTTTTAATTGTTTGAGTCGTTATTTGTAATTCATTTTTCATAAGAATTATATTTGTGAGGGACTTAACTACTGTTATTCTCTCTATTATAAATTATTTACATATGATCTAATAAAATTCATAAGAATGATATCATTTAAATTTTATTATAATTATCACTTGCATATCAAAATCTATTATTGAAATATTACATTAACAGAAGATGGATTGGTTATCTGTGCAAACTTACACATTGAAATGATCACTATCATTATCCGAATTCTGCCCCCAAAAAAACTATCAATATCCAAAAAAAAAAGTTCACTATCAAAATTTCAATATAAAAAATTATTCTCTGTATTGTATATATATACTTATACGCGATTTAATTCATTCTCTTTCAATTTCTATGGAAATTTAATTTATTAGTTTTTATTTTTACCATCTGGAAATTTATTAGTTGACTTAAGGTTACTGAAAAGAGTATTCTACAATTTATGAATTTTATTTTGATAAATATTTATAGTAGATTATTTCCTATAAAAAGCCTAACAAAATATACCATTCATGAACAATATCAATAAAGTTACTTATCAAGTGGGTAAAAAGATTCCCATGGCATCAATTAAAAATTATTTCATTAAAATAAAAAATCAAAAGAACTTATCAAGCTTGAAAATATCATCATATATACACCGTAACTAGCCAGGTAAATAGATAAAATCTAATTAATAAGCAAAAACCCCTATATATAAAAGAAGAAAAAAGAGAAATCAAGAGCAAAATATTGTCTTTTTAACTAGGAGCATTAGCCAAGATTTATTTCATAATTAACTTCCACTAACCATTAATTATTCTCCTTTTGTTTCTTTCTTCACTGCTCATCATCTATCTCAAGCATCATGCATCCATCAATGGTGTAATGGGTTTGGACCCGTCGGGACCCTGCGCTTTTCAACTCCGTAACGCGGATCGATCTCCCTCGCCATCGGATCCGTCTCTGATGATGAGGGTTCCTTGCCATGATGGTGGGGGCGGTGCTTGAGAATTGGAGAAAAGTCAAATTTAATTGCCAGAGTCTTTCTTCCTGTTCTACTGATTATGAAAGAGTGGTGATGATGATGAGGAGAGGGCAAAGTCTCTTCTGTAATTTGTTTCTGGGTGGTGGTGTTGATTAAGTAGTGATTATGAGAGAGGAATAAGAGTAAGGTTAGCCATAGAAGTATGAGAATAATATTTAAGTGGGAGAATCTGAAAGCCATGTTAAGAAAAGAACAAGGCAAAAAGGTTGGTGCGTGATAGAGAGAAAGAAAGCATGGAGGATCTCAGAGAGAGAGAGAGATATATAGTTTGAGCAGAGATATAGATGGAGGATTCAGAAATATTAGGGTTTATGAGGGAGTGATGAAGAAGATATAAGAGGGGAGAGAAATGTGGGGAATTTTGACTATTTCATGTGATGAGACCTGAAAGTTTGGACTGTTTAATGAGTGAAGTTGTGTGCATTTTACTATTTTTAACGCGAGGGAGTGGGGAATGATAGGGTTGAAGACCATTTCCCAATGAATAAAGTTCCATAGAAATAAAGACATAAATAATTATAAAATATTAACTTGGCTATTAGAGGTGCATGATTTTTGGATCTTGACATGTATTCTTTGTTATTTAATATATGACATATTTAATTAATTTAAAAATTAATTAATATGATATTTTTTTCTAAAATATTTTAACTATTTTTCTAACTCCCTCTCCCGCCTTACTTGATTATTGTTGATGGAATATTAACAGAGTAATTAGAAAAAAATTATAAATATAAAAAATATATTTTATATTTAGATCAATATTAACTCCCTAATTAAGTCTTATATTAAGGATCAGAGTAGCCTCCAGTCCTTAATATAAGACATATTTAACTAATTTAATTAGATTAAGGGAGTTAGTTAAGCTAGTTAATATATTATATTTTTTCTAAAAAATTCTAACTATCTTCCTTAATTCTTCTCTCCCTCTTTTATTTGATTATTGTTGAACAGTATCAATAGGGTTAATTTGAGAAAAAATAGATAAATATGATAAATATATCTTATATTTATGACTAAAATTAACTAACTAATTAAATCATATATTAAGGACATAAAGAATATTATATTCTCTCTCCAAAGTTAATTTAAGTGATAATCTTTATTAATAATATTATTAATTAATAATATTAAGTCTAGTAGAAGGAGTTAATCTTCACAACATGATAAATCAATATTCGAATCTTTGTTAAAAGATGTACATACATTCACTCTCAACAGTATCTATAATAGGATATAGTCTCTAATAGAGCTAAATAGGCTAAAAGAGCAAAATTAATAGCCCGTTTGGTTCATTGAATGGGAATGAATGTAATGCAATATAATGGAATGTAATGTAATGATGATTACGTAAATTTGTTTGGTACGCCATTAAGGAAAGATGATACGTAGGCATAAAAATGTGTAGTTGGATTACCACAAATATGGGAACATATTGAAATAGTAAATCAAAAGATAAAATCACCTTTATCAATATATATATGTACATAATGAATTAAAATTGTATATTTTTTTGTTAAAATATGTAATAACTCTGTCTACATATATATAATAAAATAATAGACTAAATTACCCTAATTAATATATACAATGAAAATTTAAAATTTTTATTAATTAAAATTGTGTCTATATATATTAGAATAACCACTATAATTTTTATATAAATCTAAATTGATGAACAAATAAGTGGGATAATTGTCCATAAGTATCTATATACAAATATATATATATATATATATATTAGTTTTGTTTGTATTCTCCTACAAATTTATCTCTCATTAATTTTTTTATTAACTTGTATGTAGAAAATGCATAATTAAATTAAAGCAAAATAAAAATTTTATAACAGCTAATATAATTTTTATATAAATTTAGAAATGAGTCAACAATAAGCCTTATGTAAATCTGTATATGAAAACTAATAAATTGAATCATATATATAATAAATTAGAGTATAATGCAAGTATTTTTGTTAAAATTGTGTGTCTATTATACAACAAATTAAATATAATATATGTTTTTAAAATTAAAATTGTCCATATATATATTATAATAAGAAGTATTAATTTAAATACGTTTCTCTGATGACATCGTGTCGTTAGAGGAGGTCGGTGACCGAAGAAATTCATCTTCGACATAGTGTTGTCGAGAAATGTTTGAAGGCAATGATAAATATGTGGTCAAGTAGAAGAAAATTATGGAGGAGGCAAACGTAAATAATATTTTTTTTTTTTAAATTTTCCACATGTTGTAATCTTTATTCATGTGTCTAAGTAGTGTAATTCCCTTTACATTACAAAAACGCAACCAAAAGTTGGAATCAATCCCTTATATTAGGATTATATTTAAATTTCCACATGTTGTAATCTTTATTCATGTGTCTAAGTAGTGTAATTCCCTTTACATTACAAAAACGCAACCAAACGTTGGAATCAATCCCTTATATAAGGATTATATGTAACCCTCCCATAGAGTCGAAACAAACAGGCTCTAAAAGATTTAATGAAAAAGTATATGTGCCAAATTAAAATGGAGGGAAAATATAAAATACTTTACAAAGTAGTTTTTCTTTAAAAATATCAAGTAGTTTTTATTTTGATTTAATTTAATTAATCCGATACTTTCACAATTTAAATTAATTGAATCATACTATCAATTTTGAATGCAACGATTTCAATTTTCCGGATAGAGTACATGTATTATTATCTTTTTATTTATAATTTTAATATGATTTTTTATTGTAAAATATTATATATGATGGCTAGGGGTAAAAATAGGTCAGGTGGTCTGTCAGAGGCTTTTGGTTTGGCCTGACCTATTTAAAAAATTATAAAAATTTAAATTTATATAGAAGCCTGTTAAGTCTATTAGGTGGTCTGAGTCTGTTATTTAAAATAAATTTTATATGATAGTATAATAGGTGGGTGTCAAACCCTCTACCTATTGGACGGAACACAACAATCAGACCACTAGACTAACAAAGTATTAATGTGGTAGATGCTATTTTTAAGTGTTTAAAGGCTTGAGGGATTGATAACAAAGTATTTTTTGTGACAGTTGACAATGCGGCTTATAATGATTCTTGTTTGAGGGTTCTGAATGACACCTTAACACTTAATAGTTTATTACCTTTAGGTGGTAACTTATTTTATATTAGATGTTGTGTATACATATTAAACTTGTTGGTACAAGATGACCTTGGTAACATTAAAAACATTATACATAATGTCCGTGAGAGTGTGAAATATATTAACGATTGAAGCATTTTGTGATATTGTTGAGCAAAAACGTTTGAAGGAAAAGAAACTCATTATTGATTGTCTAATTATGTGAAATTTTACATATAGGACGTTGTCCACTACTTTGAAGTTCAAGGTTGTCCTTCTCGATTATAAGAAAAGAGAGTCATATTACAAGTATGTACCAACAGAAGAGGATTGGAACAAGGTTAAGGAGATTTATAAAATTTTACAAGCATTTGATATAGCCACTCATGTCATCTCAGGCAGTGAGTATTCTAATGTAAATTTGTACCTTACTGAATCTTGGAGAATGAAACAAAAAATTGATAATGCCATAGAAGATGAAGATTTATTCCTAAGAGAAATGGTGGCCTCAATAAAAAAAAAAGTTTGACAAATATTGGAGGCAATATAATATAGTAATGACAATAGCAAGTGTTTTGGATCTTAGGTACAAATTATATGGTTTGAATTATTTTTTTTATTTATAAGCCTGATTATGTGGCTTCTGACAATATAGTTAAAGTAGTTAAGACTTTAGAATCTATGTACGATGAGCATATTATCAACTATAAGGAAGAGACAAATACAGTAAATGAAGTTGATGTCGGCAATAACTCTTCTGCCAATGCACCTTGATTTTCTAAAGTTTCTGGATTTGATCATTTTATAAGTATTGTTCGTGAAAAGTAAGCACTTCCCCTAGTGAAATCAGAATTAGAAGTTTATCTTGAAGAGGCTGTTTACATTTCTGAGGGTAGTTATAACTCTTTTAGTGCCTTGGAATGGTGGAAAAATAATAGTCTTAAGTTTAAGATTTTACCAAAAATGGTTGCAGATATATTAGCATTTCTAATCTCCACTATAGCATCAGAGTCCACTTTCAGTGTTAGAGGTAAAGTTATTGATGAATATTATTATAGATTAAATAAAAAATCAATTGAAGTATTTATTTGTGGTGGGGATTGGTTTCGCCATAAGTATGGTTTAAAGAAAAAATCAAAGGTACAAAATTTGTATTGTAAAAATAATACTATTTATTTTAGTTATTATTTATACAATTATTTTGTGATCTAATAATATACATTTGATTTCTTCTTTTCAAGGTGTTCGAGTAGAAGCAAGAAAATACATTGAAGATTTTATGATATGTGGCTAATGGTTTTACTTTAATTTAGTTTAGATTATTATACTTATATTATTATAATGATTATTATTCTGTTTATTTGGTAAGTTGATTATATATTTTTTAATTTTAGACTAATTAATATTATAAAAAAATTATTTATAATTTTTTAAAATATAATATATAAAAAAATCTGTTATGGGCCTCATATAAAGGCATGGGCCTATTATAAAAATTTATTACGAAGGTATATTATAAAAACTTATCAATATAATTATAAAATATACTCTTTTAACATATTTTAAACTAGGTTAAATATATTTATAGGTTAAGATTAGATTTAGGCTTAAAAAAATTAACCCATAATAAATTATAGACAAGTTCAGATTATCACTTAATAAATTTATTCTATTAACCAAGGCTTGCCTTATTGTGGGGACTAGGGCTGTGCATAAAGCCCATGGCCCAATACACTCAGCTTAGCCCGTACTAAAATAGCCTTACCCAACCCGATAAATATAGGGCAGGGCTGAGTATCGGGTTACAAAATTCAGCCCATACTTTTTTCGGGCTGGGTACCGGTCAGGGGGGTTGCCCTGCCCTGCCCTGCCCTGCCCATGAGCACCACTTCTTTTATTTTTTTTTTACTTTTTCCCCTAAATGCTACACTTAGAAGGGAGAATATGATATTTACTAGTGACTAGAGGGTTATTTTAAAACTATGAGTAGTTAAGTACGTAAGTTGTATCTTTTAATATTTATAACTATATTAATTTTTTTTTAACTTTGTTAATCATCATATGATTACATTACAAATTATAATTGTTTATTTTATTTTTTTCAGATGCTTAATATTTGTCAACATTAGGGAGATTGATGCAAAGTTACAATTGCAAATTACTTAGATTTCAAGGCTTTTTTTTACATCCAATGTATTTCAAGAATTTCATTATTATATTTTTGTTGCTTTATTCTTAGTGAATTATGGATATTATTTAAGTCATAAAAATATATGAATATGGTATTATTTTATAAGTTCATAATTGCAGATTTTTTTTACAACATTAACATGGCATCAAAATTTGGGCATGCCCAGCCCGCCCATGCCCAATCCACCTATGCCCAGCCTAAAATAGTTAAGACTTTTACTAGGTAGGGTCGGGTATCGAGCTGTAAAATACAGGCTATACTTTTTTTAAACAAGGCACCGGACACGGGGCAACCTGTCCTTGCACACCCCTAGTGAGGACTAGCTAGGGAACGTAGAAAATACTAGAAACAAAAGACACGTTTTGCGGAACCAAAGAAATCGTGGTGGCTTCGTTCGTACAGACGGTGACTTGATTCATTCCGATCTAACTTTCTGAATCTGAGGCCTTTTTCGATCGACAGCAACTGTGAGGAATTCATCGAATTTGACGAATAATTGAAAATGGTACGAAATTTTTTTAGTTCGTTCTTTGTGGATTAGGGGTTTGGTTTAATCTGCGTGCCTTTTTTGCTGATTAAATGGTTTATATTCATCTTAACTTTGAAATTTTTGCTTATTTGGTTTATTTTGGTGTGGCGAATTTAGCAGCTTGAGGAAATAGCGGAACTCGTTTTGATCTTAATTTTATTAGATTGGAAGGGAGTTTCAGTTTTCCCCCTTCTGGGCATGTGTTGTGGGGTGGGGGTTCCGTGGGGTTCTGTAATTGATAATCTTAACTGTTATTTGAATCTTATGCATCTGTGCACAGCTTTTTTATGGAAATAAACTTTACCTTTTTATCCAGGAATCTTGTTATTTAGTAAATCAATCATATGTGCTATTGGTGGGGTTATGCCATTATTATTGATTAAGATAAGAATGGTTTTATAAAAAGCAAAAAGGATATGTAATAATGAAAGGTTGGATTATGATTTATTTTCCGTCTGAAATGGCATTGATTATGTACGGAAGTTTCAGTTGACCTCTATGTAGTGAGCTCTTAAATCTGTTCCAAGTATTTTTGACGGAATGTTTTTTTCAAGAGAAGCTTTTAAATTTTACTTTCTGTTTGATATGTTAGTGCAGATGATTATTTATGGATTTCTAAGCATGAAAATTTCTGTTTCTATTATCAATCCCTAATAAAAGAATAGAGACTATAGAGGCTTGACACTTTCATGCTTTTTTGGTATTGTTAGTTGACAGATGATTTGTCAATAGTAAATACACTAAACTTACATTTTTTTTATTTCTACAGTCTTCACTTGCGGCTGCTAGAGCAGACAACTTTTACTACCCTCCAGAATGGGACCCAAGTCAGGTATGTTTACTTAGAGGGTTTGTTTTGCTTTTGTCCAGAACATTATAATATCAGGAGGCTTACACCATGTTTTTCCTTTTCAGGGTTCTCTGAACAAGTTTCATGGTCAGCATGCCTTGAGGGAGAGGGCAAGAAAATTAGATCAGGGTATCTTGATTATAAGGTAATGAATTGCAGTAACAGTAGCTAGTAGCTATGATATATTGATATTGCCATTCTTACTGTCCATTATCCTTATTGAGAGAGTGGTCTTCTATGCAAAGTTGTTGATTATCTTGCAAGAAGTGCTCTAGTCTGGAAGATGAAACAATATAGATGATGAACATCTTTGTCCTTGATGTCTGTCCTGGATCATGGATATAATTACACCGGAATACCTTATAGTTTATGCTGGATAATTGAATTTCATAGATGCTTGGTTTAGGAGGGAAATTATTCTCTAAATTATAGAAGACTCACGAGTATATTCTAGTGATTACTTGATGATAAATTATAATTGAAAATGGATCCATATTTTTTAATATTTATTATATGTTGAAACCTGTTCACCCACATTAATAAACTGCTTTGGTAATCTATGTGATTACTTTAACATTTGTTGATGCATAAATAAGCTAGAGAAACTGGTCCTTGAATGGTCTTTTTTCTCATCAAAGGTTAAATTGGTTTTCATGGGATACTACGTTAACTCTATTTTTCCTTAATTTTGAATTGTACTTCTTTCAGGTTTGAAATGCCTTTTAATATATGGTGTGGAGGGTGCAATTCTATGATTGCGAAGGGAGTTCGGTTCAATGCAGAGAAAAAGCAAGTCGGAAATTACTATTCTACGAAGGTATGTTGCATATGATTGCAAAAGCATCTGACATTTACTATGGCTTTAGTGGCAAAGTTATGTTATTGTTTTCACATTAATGCTTTAGAGATGGAGGAAGAAATACGAGATCCTGCACATGCATATTAACTCTCTCTCTCTCTCTCTCTCTCACACACACACACACACACAGCGTGCATCATGTTCTTTTAAAGCTTCTTCAAGTATTTTTGTTCAACCTATTTTCTGTTGACCATTTTAAAACTAATGATTCTTCGTTCCTTCAGATATGGAACTTTACCATGAAGTCCGCATGCTGTAAGCATGAGATAGTCATCCAAACTGATCCAAAGAACTGTGAGTATGTCATTGTCAGTGGGGCCCAGAAGAAAACTGAGGTTTTTGATGTTGAGGATGCAGAAACACTCGAATTACCTGCTGATGAAGGTTTGTACTGGGAAAGAAATCATGCATATTGAGATTTTAATCTTTATTCATTGCCTACACCTTGCTCTAGTTGGCTTGGAATTTGTAAATATGCCATCTAACTTTGTTGTTGAAGGAGGGAAACTGTGCAATTAGACTCAGGGTTCTAATGGCTTTTCTCCATGGACTGAGATCCCAGTTCTTATAATAATAAGTCCAGTGCTTCATCTTTCTCAGCCTTTCTGGCTGTGGACTGTGGTGAAGCAAAGCAACTATTGACATTATTGTGAATTGTTCAGTAGCCACTAATTATGATGTTTATATGGTGATTCTTTAACAGAATATTTGGCAAAGAACATTTACCAATATGAAAGCCATTTAACTAACTCTATTTTAAACTGTCTTTTGCAGAGAGAGGCAAGCTTGCGGATCCATTTTATCGTCTTGAACACCAGGAACAAGATCTGAAGAAAAAGAAGGAAGCTGAACCATTACTTGTCCGTCTGCAGCGACTATCTGACAGCAGGCATTCAGATGACTATGCTCTCAACAGGAGTCTCCGGGCCCAACTTAGAGTATGTTTTCTGAGCTCATGACATTTCTTCTGTTATGTTTCCTAATGTCCTTTACCTTTCTGACCATTCTGGATTTTATTACTTATAATTATGCCACTGTTCTGTAGTGACTAATCTTGCTTTTCTGTTTTTTCAGAGTCAAAAGAAAAGAGTAGCTGAAGAGGAGGCCACCTCCCGGAAAAGAGGCCTTGGAATGAGACTGCTTCCATCTACAGAACAAGATGCTGCAGATGCAGCAAAAGTGAAATTCTCTAGCAAGTTTAACAAAAATAGAAAGGACAAACGGGCGCTAATCAACGCTGCATCCATCTTTTCTGGAGCGTCTGGATCCTACATGCCTGATAAGAGAAGACTGGAGCTAGAATCTAAAAGAAGGAAAATTTCTGCAGCCGCAGCATCTAAGCTACTAAGTGGGAGTTTCAAGCCATCATCATGGTCACAGAGCGCTGCCTCAACGAGCCGGCAAAAGGGAGCTTCAATGAGTGTGAGACGTTAGGAAGGTGAAAACTTTCCAACAAAGCCCAGGTGATTGAGCTTGTGAATAGATGCCACTTGAATATGTTTTTTTTTATTCACGCAATTGCTTGTCATAGGAGCCTAAGCTGAAATTATAGCGTCTTGTACCCTAGCTGAATTTTTGGTTGTGTTGTGTTGCGCAAGAGTTTTTCAGTGTGAATTATAAAACCTTATACAAGAAAATAACAGTGAAATTGGTGAACTTTTCCAGCCAAAAAACAATGCTTTTGATCAATTCTTCTGTAAATATGGCTGAAAAAGTTATATAATTTAGAGCAATCTTTGAATGTTATGGTATTTTTTTAAAACAAAATCTCAACTAATCTTTATCTCTATGTGATAAAAAGGTCTTGTAGAATATTTAAAAATAAAAATAAAAAAAGGAGGGAATACATTGTTATTGGACAGCTTATGAGATAATCAGCGTTAGAGTTGGATTTAGTTGAGTTAATTTCTTACAACATATTGAATAAGGTTTGAACTTGTACTAGTGTCCCAAAATTTATCATCTGATAATATTTTAAATAGAATTATTTTTAATAAAAATATTAAGATCAACAGTTGATAAATAATGATCAGATGGCCTTGTCATAATTTCTATTTATTAATTTGTTATAATGAAAGCAGAGTTAGCAAAGATGTCGACATGTTTTTGGTTTAAAAAATAAATTAATTATTAAGTATAAGAGATTGATAAAGAAATCAAGGACAGAGCTTACTCGACCTTAAGAGGACGAAATAAACTTTTGGGTGATTTAGATATTTAATTAATAGAATCTCAACCTTAATCTCCCTCACATGTGAACCATAGCATCTAATGACAAAGATCTCAAAATCGTCCCTTTTTGTATTTTAATGAATAGTTTAGTGTTTTGGCATACACAAAACAAAGATGCTTTCTTCCACGCAAATTCAAACTGGAGTTGCATGGAAGCATCGCCCACGTGGATTAGTCTGAAATATTTTTTCTGCAAATTTTCCCTTGTTTATACAGTACTCCTCGGCAATTAATATATGACGTAATTAAAAAATTGATATTAATTTTAAATATAAGATATATTTTTTATATTAATTTTTTTTAAAATTATACATATTGATACTCCCTTAATAATAATTAAGTAAAAAAGGAAGGAAAAGAGTTAAGGAAAATAATTATAATACTTTAGAAAATATATACCGTATCAATTAACTTAACTAATTTTTTTAATTTAATCAAATTAGTGAAATAAATCTTATATTATAAATAAAAAAAATATTATATTTGTATTTTGACCTCACTCGTTGGATTATAGCCTTGAATGCAAAATTTGCAAAGAAACTAGTAAGATTCATAATTTACTAGTACCGGGTTGTATTAATCAAAATTTAATTATGAATTGGTTTTTTACAATTTTATATTCTCATAGATATCGAATTTATATTGGCTACGTTAAAAATATTAAGAAATAATTAAGAGCTTGACATTTAATCATACTATATGTGTGGCCAATATTGTAATTACGTTTTTGGTATTCAATATTTTAGTGCTGATTTCTAATTTTTGAAATCGTTGCTTAGTTAACAATAATTTTATCAACTTCGGCCATTGCGGTGGCATTCTCTGATTGCTTCATGTGGGATTTTTTTTTTTCAAATTATTTTTTAATAAATAATTAGATAACCTCGTGCAAATTGGCTTCTAAGATATAAATACAAGTTGAAGTAGAGAGAGAAAGGAAGTTATAGTAATGTGAAATTGATGAACTATGGGATAAATTATTAATATTTTTATTAAGAATTAATATTTCCATTTTTATTATTTTCTAGGATATTTCTAATTTATTGTTATTTTGTTCATTTAAGACTTTGATTTAATTAGGAAAGGTTTATAAATAGCTTAGAGTTTGTTAGTTACAAGAGACTAGACTTTTGATTGATTGAATTAGAGGCATTACACAGTTAATTTTCTCTTTACTTCTGTGTTCTCTTCCGTTTCTCTTTTCATCCCTTTCTCTTCCGTTTCTCTTTTCATCGTCCCATTTTGTAGACCCATTTAGATAGTTTTAAAAAAAAAAAAAATTTTAGATAATTTATTTTATAAACTTTTATAGAAAAAAAATTATAAAAAAATAATTCTAAATAAATAAATATTTAAATAATTATTATCAAAAAAAATTTTATGATTAATAAATTATTAGAAATAGTATAAGATAAAAAATAAAATATAAAAAATAAGCTTATTTACTCGTCAACTTTTTTTGTTCATCTTCTTCTCTCTTTTTCATATCATTGTTCATCTTTTCCACTCTTCTTTTTCAAGTGACAATCAGTTCAGTTGAGTCTTCTTGTCCTACTCCTCTCTTTCTTCCGGCAATGATGACGAGCATCTGTCTTAGGTGGCGGTGATGACCACAATGAAGACCTCAGACAAAGAAAGCTTCAACGACGATGAACCGACCATAACCACTATAGAGGACCCTCTTATCTCCTGGTGACGGTCACAGAATAGCGTAGAGAGAGAGGAGAGAGAGGGCAGATGAGAGAGAGGAGATTGGGTGAGAAAAAATATAAATAAAATAGTAATTGGGTAGTCCATAAGCTCTTTTACTATTTTAGAAACTATTCTCATAAATTTATTTAAAACTATAGTTTAGTCTATAAACCTTTTTAGACAAATATCACTGTTTATTTTTAAAAAAAATTAAACTAAAATTTAGGCTAAAAGCCTTTTTAAAATCTTAGTTTAGAATTAACCAGTCTAAAATTTTTTACGAAATTAGATAGGGGACAAATTTGCCAATTTACTGATCTAAACCGATCAATCTAAGTTAAGATTTAACATCATGACATTATGTAATGTTAATTTTATTAGAGAAAAAGTAAAAAAAAGGAATGATAATAAACACTTTAAAAGTTATTTAAATATACTCCTCTTATCTTTAATATAATACTTATTTAAAAAAAATTAATTTTAATTCTAAATATAACATCTATTTTTTATATTTTATTTTTTATTAACTTATTCTATTGATATTTTTATAATAATAATTAAATAATAGAAAGAGATATATATTTAAAAAAGATAATTAAAATATTTTAAAAAAATATATTATATTAATTAATTTAACTAATTTTTTTAATTTAATTAAATTAATTAAATTTGTTATATATTTACGAAATACAGCTGGATATATGACCTGGCACGTTATGATTGGTTGGATTATATCATATGGAACCAAACTATTGCATGGGCAAGGCCCACGAGCGACAGGCTACAATCCGCTTGTCTCCCAGAAACAAACAAGCCCCAAAAAAGAACCAACCCCCAATTACTACAGTCAAATGGTCAAAAGCAGACTTGTACTCTTAATAGTATAAAACTAATTCGTATAGTACAATTAACCGTATTCGTATACGTATAGTATACGGCATTCCTACCCCAAAACGCGTTATTCTGTCTCCACCCTCTCGCTCTCACTCCCATTCTGCCCCCAACAATGGCGTTTCCCTCTTCCCTCACTCTCTGTATCTTCTTCTTGTTCGCCATCCTCCGTTTCTGCAACTCTCGTAGCACCTCACAAGATTATCTCAAGCTTCCTCTTCTCCACAAGAACTCTTTCTCCACTCCAGCTCAACTTCTCTCCTCCGACACCCACCGTCTTTCCGTCCTGTTCTCTGCCCTCCACGGCCATCGCCACAGTGTCAAGTCTCCTGTTATCTCTGGCGCCTCCACCGGCTCCGGTCAGTACTTCGTAAGTCTCCGAATTGGGTCCCCGCCGCAGAGCCTCCTCCTCGTCGCGGATACCGGAAGCGATCTTGTTTGGGTGAAGTGTTCCGCCTGCAGAAACTGCTCTAACCACCGTCCAGGATCCGCGTTCCTCACTCGTCATTCTTCCACATTCTCACCTCACCATTGTTACGACCCGGTCTGCCCCCTCGTTCCCCACCCGAAACCCGGCTTTCCCTGCAACCATACTATATTACACAGCCCGTGTCGATATGAGTACTCTTACGCCGACGGGTCGACGACGAGTGGTTTCTTCTCGAAGGAAATGACGACGTTGAAAACCAGCTCTGGGAGAGAAATGAAGCTCAGAGATCTCGCGTTCGGGTGCGGTTTTCAGATTTCCGGCGCGAGTGTTACTGGTGCGAGCTTCAATGGAGCTCAGGGGGTTATGGGTTTGGGAAGAGGCTCTATTTCCTTCGCTTCACAATTAGGTCATCGGTTCGGAAACAGGTTCTCTTACTGTCTACTCGACTACACCATATCACCGCCTCCGACTAGCTACCTCACCATCGGCGGCGGCGATCAAAACGGTGCCGTTTCGAAATCTTCTAGAATGAGCTACACACCATTACTTACCAATCCTCTGTCTCCATCCTTTTACTACATTGGCATTAAGAGCGTCTCTGTTAACGGCGCGATATTACCGATCAACCCTTCCGTTTGGTCCATCGACGAACTCGGCAACGGCGGGACGGTGATCGACTCAGGCACGACCTTAAGTTTCCTAGCCGAGCCTGCTTACCGCCATGTTTTAGCGGCGTTCCGACGGAAGCTCAAGCTTCCGGTAGTGGTAATGGAGCCAAAGTTGAGCTTCGATCTCTGCGTGAACGTGTCCGGCGTGCGGAGGCCGAGCTTGCCGAAGCTGAGTTTCAGGCTGGAGGGGAAGTCGGTGCTGTCGCCGCCGCAGAGGAACTACTTCCTGGAGGTAGCGGATCGGGTAATGTGCTTGGCAATGCAACCCGTGAAAACAGGATCCGGGTTTTCTGTGATAGGGAATCTGATGCAACAAGGATTCTTGTTGGATTTCGATAAGGACAGATCGCGACTGGGATTCTCGCGCCATGGCTGCGCGTTGCCCTGAAGATGTCTCGAACCGGGTCGATTCAACTCAGCGGGTCAACCCGCTCTATATTATTTTTCTGCAAATTAAATAATTTCTACGATTGCTTCATATATTCTTCGTAGAACTTATTTTTGGACACTTTGGTGGTATATCGTGCATTGTTCTGGCTGGTGACATAAGCATTCTTGTTTTAGGTATATATGGTTTAATTTAAAAATAATTAAATAAAAAATATTTATATATAACTAAAAATAAATTACATATAACTAAAAAATAAGTCACAGCTATTAAAAATGAATTGTATAATTTTTTTTCTACTCATTGATAATGATAAGTTCCTTTTGTTTTGTTTAATTGACAAGGAATGAAAGTATTGCATGCATAAATAATTGAAACGTAATATTCGAGGAATATATGAGAGGATAAGTGGATTATCATCCTCTTGTCCCATCAATGCTCTCCTGTCTCTTTTACCTCTAAATCAAAAACCTAAGTAACTAAAGTTTTCTTTCTAAGAAAAAGAAAAATGCAGAACAAATCTCTCTCAAATAAAATTTAGTTATGATAAGCATATATTTATATAAGCCAAAATAAAATTTATCTCATATTTATCTTATAAACTGTAAAATTATAATTAAAAATTTATATTATGACTTCAAATCATCAATTTAAACAAGCACTTACTTTTCAATAGAGGCCTAATCTATCTTAATTTAAATAAGTCAAAATCAAATATGACTCTAAGTTAAATAATGGATTTTTTTTTTTCAAAAGATAAAAGAAGAAAATTAATCATTTGGTTCATATGGTTATTTGGTTGTAAGTTATAATTCAATCCCTAAATATTTTTTAAGTATAATTCAATTATTATAATTTTGACTCAATTAAAATTTAATCATTAAACTTTGATTTGATATAATTCAGTCTCTATAATCATTTAAAATATTAGTCATTATATTTAAGAAAACAAAATCACAAGGATTAAAGTTATTTCTTCAAACTTAACTTAGGAATTAATGTTTGGAAAACCAATGGATCTATGCCTTTGCAAACTAAGAGTTCCTCCAACAATTGTGGAATTGATAGAGGGATCATTCATAATTTCTCTAACTGAAGTTTTAGGAAAATGTATCTCCTATCTGAGTGAATAGAAGCTCTTAACTTATTAATTAAGGGCCGTGATAGTTCTCCTCAATTTACAGATGTTGTAGATGAAGTTAGATTACTTATCTGTTGGGAAAGATAGGTGGCGGTTAGCTATATGTCAAGAGAAGGTATTTCGATTGTTGATCAGTTGGCTAAGCTATCTTAGGGGATTGAAGGAAATTTTTGTATACTTGATCACCCTCCATCTTTAGGCAGGGAGATGGAAGGAAACTAGCTCGCGCTCTATTTTGGATATGTTTTCCCCTCTTTTGAGTTAATATATGTCGGATTTTATTAAACCAAAAAATAATATTAAAAATTATAAGGATTAAATTGTATCAAGTTAAAATAAATTAAAATTTAAAAATTAAATTATAATTAAGTTAAAATTATAAATAATAAATTATTATTTAAAAATAACAAATTGAAGCTTCTTACTTTCTTGTAATGATGAGGATATTTTGAGTTGTAAGCATTAATTAAGAGACGAAAAAAAGAAGAAGAAGAAGGTGCCAATTATATTATACATATTAGAAAATGATTGCTTTCTAGTATTAGTGAAATCTGTAAAATAATAAAATATATAGTTTGAGTTATATTTAAAGATATTATTTTTAAAAGATATTCTATAGCCCATCAGTAAATTAGGAAGTAGTATTCCTTATGATTAAACAAACTCTTCTTGTAAAGATACAATATGATATAACTTGCAGAATATGATATAACTCAACTGGACAAAATATATAAAAGGAGAAAGATCTCCACAATCATCTGTTATGAATTTTTCATCAACAATAACTTTTTATAGACTATGGAATGCCTTTTAGACATATGTCCCTAGGACTAAAGTCCTGTCAAAAAGATATTTTTTTCTTTAATACGCCCTTATACAATGTTTACAATATTTCTAACAATCCCTCACATGTGTCAAAGAAACACCATTAGCTAAGTTACACACATAGATATAACTATTGTATCTATTGGTCCTATAGACTATAAACCAGACCTAGATCGATAATACTTGGTACACAGATATATCAGTGATCCTATAGGCTATGAACTAGCACCTCCTGGGCGTATATCAGAGGTATTAACAGTCAAATTATACCCCTACATTTCTATTGTTTACCGAACGGTTTTGCACGTTAGGCGGTCATGCTCGCGTCTTGGTGTTTAACGAATGTTCTAGAGATTTCACTACGATCTCATAGGAGTAGCCATACTCTTTATTCGTATAGGTAATTTTTTTAAGTGTATATGTACTAAATACACCATACCATAGGATTTGAAATAATTAAGAACTTTTGCTCAACCCTCCAATATGTAATCTAACATTTTATCGCACATTATAGAAAATGACCAGTAATAATATTTTAGTGCTAGCAGAACTAACAAGCGACTTATTTTTACCTATTGAACATTCTTCATGAGATCGCTAATCACAAAAGTTAGGTTGTCATCGCTGTCGTAATCAAACTGACTATAGTCTTATTCCCCTCAATGTCTCTACAATTTGTTCTCTCCCCAAAAATTTTGTTAACAGGTCCGATAGGGGTCTATTTTTAACCTCATAAATAGATTGAGATATCTCCACAATTTTTTATTAAATATGCTTATTCACATATTATCTCAAATGATTGCATTATTGTTCTCTCAATAATATTTATTGTCATTTGGCAATTATAACGCATCAATTTAAGTGTTGCACATTTTTATTCTCTCCATAAAGGTTATTGCCATTTGGTAAACACAACTCATTAACACTAAGTATTAGTTTGACACTAAATTTTTTGCTAAAAGGTTTTCAACAACTCATCTTTTAGATTCTGCTATCTCTAAAGTAATAAACTTTGATTCACCTAATATTTTATCTTTATCATAACTAAAGATAAATCACCACTTAATATCTGTGTATTTTAATATAACATGAATTTATCATATATGATACCAATATCTATAGTATTCCTTAAACATTTCATTTTTCTCATGAGATTAGATTTTTATGTATATATGCTTAATCTCCAAACAACATGCATCATGTCATAGGAATTAATATTAATGTATCAAATTCTCATAATTTGTGTATAAACAAATTGAGCAAATAACACCCTAAATAATATGTTAGCATCATAAGAAATATTCACATAATAGTTCTTAAAACCAAATTTTGAAACATTTTTCAAGATGAGATATATTTTTTTATGATTTCAACACCTAAAATTATATTTGATTGACCCATTCTTTCAAACTCAGATTTAAAATAACATAACGTTATAATATGTCTTCTATTTTAAAAATTCAATATATATTCATAATAATCATATATATTTATTCTAAAATAAATATATACCTATAAAAATAATATTATAAAAATTAAAATATATTTATCTCTCCATTTGATAGATGAATAAATTTTTGTGCCTTCAAAATACTTTGTTTCAAGTAACACAGAAATTAAATTTGCAAAATAATATAATGCCAGATGGTAATCAAAATTTGTAAATAATATATTTAATATTAAAACTCATAAACCCAACCCAAGGGAAATATATATCCACCCCCGTGATATGTATTGTTGAAGCACCTTCAGGAAACTATCCAATGGGAATTTAACATTGGCACTATTTAAAAAAATAATAATAAAATATCATTTAATCAGCCAAAGGATGAAAAAATACCCTTACTGCAAGGTTTCTCATTGCTTTTTCTAAATTTGAAGTGATTTTTATACATCAGTCTTCAAAGACAAACCTATTTGATTCCTTGTTAGACTCACAAACTTCTTCCCTGCTTCTCTTTCTTGTGTGTTTAGGATGATCCCATGTTTTCTAAATCTCCAAGACATCGTCGAGACTAAGAGAAGTTAATTTATCTCTTTGCCTAAATATTAACTTCGCCTCTAAATGACTTCATCAGCGATTATATATTTTTTTGGTTTTATTGAGAGCTCATCAGATTAAAGACCAAACATGATCTTATGAGCGACACAACACTCCTAGTAAAAATCTCTTTCATCAGCTTGTTTTCTGTTTAGAGAAGCTGTACCAACAACATTTCCATAGCTTTCTCTTAACTTCTAAAAATTTGCAACTAATATCTCTTAAGAGTATTAGTAAAATCTGCAAAATAATAAAGTATATAGATTGAGTTGCATCTGAAGATACTGTCCTTAAGAGATATTCTGTAATTTCTCAGTAAATTAGGAAGCGGCATTCCCCATTATTAAACGAATTATTCCTGTAAGGATACATGGTGACATAACTTGCAAAAGATGATAGAACTCAGTGGGACAAAATATGTGAAAAGAGAAATATCTCAATAATCATCTGTTATAAATCTTTCGTCAATAATCCCTTTTATAGACTATAGAAATATAAGAGACATGTATTTTAGACATATGTTCCTAAGACTTAAGAGTCATGTCAAAAAAAATATTTTTTTTCTTTGATACACCCTTTCACAATATTTACAAAACCAAGTTCCAATAACACGTATAAATAATGCAAACAAATTAATTGAAGCTGCTTTCTTTCTCTTCAGTTTCAGATGCACACACCCAAATTCTCAACATAATTTGTGATTCCTCATTCGTGCGTCCACATTAATTCCAATCCAAATTAGAAACCCATCCATGTTTGCCAAATTGGCAATAATAATAATGCCATGAAAATTAAAACTTGTCAAAATCCAATAATTTTAATTATTACATCCATTTATGTATATTCTAGTAATGTATTAATTATATGTCCTTTGTATCTATTACATCTTCTTTTGTTACCATAATCTAAAAATGTTTGAAGTTATTATTATTCAGTACTAAAGGATAGCACGAGCATGCATCCCCATTTAAATACAGAGATAATATACTTTTGCAAATTATTTATGTAATAGAGAAGTGTTGCATTTGACTTCTTTCCTTTCTTTTAATAAGGGAGTAGGAATTTGTACTAAACATCATAATAATCACTGAATCGGTCAACCCAATAATTTAAGGTTTAGTAGTGGTCTAGCTGTGGTTAAATTGGGATTAACCTAATTATAATTAAAATAATTTAATTTAATTAACATATATAAAAATTAAATATCCATATATAACCCTAAAAAATAATATTTAAATAAAAAAGATATTAATTCATAAATAAATAGAATATTAATGTATAAACGATATATATTCAAATAAAAAAGAGTTATTAAAATATAAATCTGACAAATTATTATTTTTTTAAACTCAACGATGTTGTTCTGAGTTACATAGGGAGAAATATAAAATTTAATCCGATTGATTTATCTATAACTCTTGATCGAATAAACTAAAAGATTAATTTACCAATTTATTAATCTAACCAGTTAACTCAAGTTCACTTTTTATTTTGTTATGGAATTGTGTAAGAAAAAACAAAATGAAAATAGATCAGCAGCCAATTAAGATGGGGATTAAGAATGGTAATAAGAAAGTGGGTGTGGGGAGGAGTTAGACTTGGAGGCAATGGGCAAATCTATGGAGAGGAAGTAAAGAGGGAGAAGGCTGAGATGTGGGACAGAAGAGGAGAGAGGGGCCTCGATCTGTGTAAAAGTGGAGACTCTTTGCATACTCTGAAAACTTTTTTTTGTTATAAATTTTTTTAGAAAAGAGTTAGGCTTATCTAAGATTAAATAATAGGGTAAAATTTTTATTCTTCTTAGGCGATACTAATATTTGGGCAGAACGAGTCATCAATTATCCTTAGGCGTAAATCTAGACACCCAAGAATTATAATATCTCTCTAAATATCACGACTATAATTACAATAAAATAATACTCTCTATATAGATAGAATATTCTGAAAACTTTTGAATTGCAGGAATAACTTCGTCTCTTTTTCTTTTTTTTTCTTTTTTTCTTTTTTTTGGTACATTTTTTCTTTTCTTTTTGATACAAAAGGAATAACTTCATCTTCAATACTCTAACTTCTTGTCAACTTAATGGGCCTAATTGTCAATATTGTAAGCCCATCTCTCCCGGTCCAAAATTCTGTTCCCAATGGAGGCCCAATGAACCATCACCTTAATTATCATAACGGGTCAAAGAAGCTCCCAAATGGGATCCATGGTTTTCAAATATACACAAAATATCTCAGCCAATGTTATTAAGGGTTTTACTGCCGTGACCAGTATTTTCTTTATATTTTAAAATATTATATAATTTCTCCAAATATTAAATTAAACTCTTCAATACCATCTTTCCTTTGATGCCATTAACTCTAGGAATGCAAGTTTTCCAAGTAGCATCACACATACATGATTTTAGAAAATTAAACACATAATAATACTAACTTTAATTTGTACTTTATTCGTATTTCATGAAGGTTAACAAGCTTTCCTAATTCCAATCAAAAAGTTAATTTGTTCAAGAATTTTCACTTTCAAAGCATTTTATCCTTCCCGAATAAAATTTGTTCTGACTAGAGATAGATCCGTGTTATGCAATAGCTTTAAAAAAAACGAGTCATATTATTCACGGTTGAAAATATTTTTATTATTCAATTAAACCACTCCTAATTATTTTTTCAGCAACAATATAATTTACTTGCGTTTAAGAAGAGAAATTTGTGGAGATAAGATAAGAAGCACATATATGTTTGTACTTGCCGTATTGAAAGAGACAAGTTGAGTGAGAGTGAAAAGTTACATAGCGGCCTAATTTGTATTGTGCCTGTTTCCAATCAACGGTTTAAAAAGTATTTTTTAAACTAAACTATAATTTAAACTAAAAATTAAATAAATAATTATTAAATATTTATAAAAATTTTTAGATTAAATTATAGTTTTGGATAAATTTATGGGACTAGCTTCTAGGTAGAGTAAATGATTTTTAAGCTATATAATGACTATTTTATTTCTATTTTTTATACTTTATATAATTATCATTTGACATCGTGTTATTTCTGATTATTTATCAATTACAAAAATTATTCTAGTAATAATCATTCAAATATTTATTTTTTTAAAATTATTTTTCTTCTAAAAACTCTTTTCCATAAACTCTTTTTCATAATTATTTTTTTTTATAAATTTTTCTCCGTAAATTAAATCATACTGCTAATTATCCAATTTAATAATTAATAACCCAATATACATTCTATATGAGGTGAATTTAAACTTGAAATTGGGTTATGGATTTTTTTTTTCTATGTTCTCCTTGCGTTTAGGCTTTTTGATCTCTACTTTAATGTGTGTTGTTTCAATTTGGATTAGTTTTATTGATTCTCATTCCCACGTAAAAAGCACATATATCAACTAAATCTAAAGCAAGACACTCCCAAATCCATTAACCAGAACTACAACACAAAATACCAATTTGGATTTTTTTTTTCATTACAATGATGTACTAGTTATACATTCAGTATTTTTAAATAAAATGTTATTACCTCCAGTCCTAATTATAAAATCTATTTAATTAATTTAAAATAATTAAATAAATTAATTAAATTAGTTATTTGTAATGATTGTGTGTTAATTTTTCTAAAATATTATATTTAATCATGTATATTTAAATTACCTTAGTAAAACCTCTTTTAATATATGCAATCATATAAAGATATTTTGAGAGAAAAATTATAATTTTAAGAGATAAAATTATTTTGGATATTTTATTATCAGATTTTTAGATAATTAAATATTTTGTTAAGATCTTATAATATTTCCCTCCGAAATAGAAGAAGCTGATGGTGGCTTGCTCGAGTGGTCAATTCGAATGTGAAATTAACGTGCACAACTTAGACTTGGGTTGTGTAGTAAACGCTTAGCACTTTTGTATTTTACGAATTGGCATTCTGGTCATATGAAAAAATTATACTACTTCCTATCTTAAATATGAGTTAGATGAGGGAATATTTACTTTAAATTTAACTATAATATTTTAATCTATTTTATTTTTTAAATTTATAATTTTTTTAAAGTATTCTTATAAATTTTAAAGAGATAATTCTAATACATATGATTAAAGAGGTATTTTAAAAAAATTAACATATAATTATTTATAATTACTTTTTTTCATAAATTTTAAAAAAAAATTTATCATTTTTCTTTTAAAAATTATTCTTCATAATTACTTTTTTTCATAAATTATTTTCTAGAAGTTAAATCTCATTGTGCACTTTAATAATTAATAACCCAATATGCATTCCATATGAAGTGAATTTAAACTTGAAATTGGGTTATGGATTTTTTCTATGTTCTCCTTGCGTTTAGGCTTTTTGATCTCTACTTTAATGTGTGTTGTTTCAATTTGGATTAGTTTTATTGATTCTCATTCCCACGTAAAAAGCACATATATCAACTAAATCTAAAGCAAGACACTCCCAAATCCATTAACCAGAACTACAACACAAAATACCAATTTGGATTTTTTTTTTGGTTTCATTACAATGATGTACTAGTTATACATTTAGTACTTTTAAATAAAATATTATAACCTCATGTACTAATTATAAAATCTATTTAACTAATTTAAGATAATTAAATAAATTAGTTAAGTTAGTTATTTGTAATGATTGTATATTAATTTTTCTAAAATATTATATTTAATTATATGTATTTAAATTACTATTAGTAGAAATTCTCTTAATATATATAATCATATAAAGATACTTCGAGAAAAAAATTATAATTTTAAGAGATAAAGTTAATTTGAATCTTATTATTATGTACTTTTTAGTTCTTATCGGATCTTTAGATAATTAAATATTTTTCTTTTAAAATCTTATAATATTTCCCTCCGAAAGAGAAGAAGCGGATGGTGGCTAGCTTGAGTGGTCAATTCGAATGTGAAATTAACGTGCACAACTTAGACTTGGGTTGTGTAGTAAACGCTTAGCACGTTTGTATTTTACGAGTTGGCATTCTGGTCATCTGAAAAAATTATACTATTTCCTATATTAAATATGAGTTAGATGAGGGAATATTTACTTTAAAGCTATGTTTGGTTCAATAGAAGGAAATGTAGGTTAGGTTAATTTAAAAGAAGGTAGGTAAGGGTATGGGAGGTTATAAGTATGAAGGTAAGGGAGGAGAGATGATATTTCTTGTTTGGTTCAGGAAGGGAGGGGATGGTAGGTAATAAAAAATTAACAAATATACCCTTATGCCTTTATTTAAATTTATTTATTTTTTATTTACAATATTTATATTAGAATTATTATTTTTTATTTATAAATTAAAAAAACTTTTTACTCATTTATATATATAATAAAAAAATGATAAAATTTTAATAATATCCCTCTTTAATATGATAAAGAAGTGAATATCACGTGAAATGAAATAATTATTTTTTTATCTTTGGGTTCAATATTTATTCTGATTTATTATTATTATATGATTATTATTATTAATATAATTTGTTAATTTTTAATAAAGGGAAAAGGAGGAAAATAAAGATGAGGGATTTTAATATTATATTATTTAGATTAATATTATATGAATTCAGGTGCATATCCTATTCTTACATTTTCAAAACTTGCCACTTTGCATAATTCTGGTTTGGTTCTCCTATTTATGTGCTTATAAAGTTATCACAAGCAACTTCATCATTAGTCACAGAGTTAAGATATTATTTTGTTTTAACATTCATGATCAATATATATAAATTCCTACCAATACATTTCTACCAATCCACTTCTATATTTATCAAGCTAGTTTAAATTGCTGAATTGTCAATTTCAACCATTTTCTACAACATTTACCCGCCAGTATATTTTCTACAACATGTAAGTAAAAGTGCTTCCCAGAATGAACATTTTTAAATTCAAGAATAAGAAAATCTGAATATTGGGTTAATGAATAATAATACAAGTATATTTTGAAATCGTGAAAACATGGATCAGTTGAGTTTCACTGCAACAAGAGCTATCACTGCAGCCATTAATACCAGCAATAATGCAGCCTTCTCTGTAGCCTAAAACCACATATTAATAATTAAACCAAGGTTATCCACATCATAATAATATTTACCCATGACTAGGACACTCACTTGTGGTAACAGAGCAAGTAGAAAGGCCCTCATTTTCAGGAGATTGATATTTGCAGCAATAAAAAGGAACACTGCAAATAAAACATAACAATTATAAGACACAGAAAAAACTACAGCAATATTGATAATCAATGATGTTGACATTATTTATCGGGCAAGAAAAGCTGAAAAACACAGCAAAATATTTAAATTGGTAATCCCACAATTACAAAGGATCCCCATAGAAGAAGGGGAGACTAATTGCCCAAACATCTAACAGATAACACCGCAAATTTTGAAGCATGAATACATTATCTTAAACCTTAACAGCCCAACATAAAAGGAGGAGAAAACCATCATACTTACAATATCAATAAAGGAATCTTTATTGTCTCGTCCAGGGCCAGAAAATGGGTCCATGCTCATGTGACAGTAAACACAAGGAAGAAAGGTGAAGTGTGGTATTTAATGCCCAAGAATGCCAAGAAGAGTTTTAAGATCAGCTAAACAATGATACACGAAGGAATCCACGAACCCAATTATGAATATGTCCCGGTTTAGTTACACTTAAGAAGGGCTCAAAACAGGCCACAAGAAGAAGTAAGCGAAATGGGGAAAATTAATAGAAAAAGAGTACCTTCGTCTTATGCTGGACACAAAGCCAGATTAAAATGGCAAAATCACCGATAATCCAAGGGGGATGGGCTCACTGTTCCGTTTGGCGGCAAATGAAGCAACAGAAAAATATAATTATAATGAAATTTCCTCCATTAATCTTTGATTTCTCACTCACGAAAATAGCAAAGATTAACCAAACCGTAGCACATACGAAGTTGAGAAGCTTATTGAAACAAGCAAATCTCAGATAGATAAGAAATAGAGTTGAATGGAACTGACCTGCGTAGTTGAATTCATAAGCAACTCAAATCAAAACCTTTCATCAACCAGCACACACAGATGAAGCAAAACGGCAAGAGAGGAGTGACAGACAGAAGATACAAGGAGCGAAGAAGGAGAAGGGTAGAAGATGTTACCTGAACGAAGTCGACGGTGGTGGTTGCCGGAGTACGTCGAGCGACCGACAGCGGTTGTTGCAGAAGCGCGCCGACGGAGAAAGAGCCAGAGCACACGCGGAAGCTGGAATGGCGGAAATGAGACGGGAGAAAGGGTTTTTACACCTGAGGGCAATCCTGGAAAATAAAAAAAATGGCAGGGGTAATTTAGTCATACATAATATTTCTCACCCCTCCAAAAAACCACAAATTTGGAGGGGAGAGAGAGGGGTAGGGGAGCAGAAAATGACAAAAATATTCCCCTCCCCTCCCCTCAATTTTTCCCAACCAAACATACTTATATCTCCCCTCCCCTCCCCTCCCCTCCAAAACCCCCAACCAAATAATGCCTAAATTTAAATATAATATTTTAATCTATTTTATTTTTTAAATTTATAATTTTTTAAAGTATTCTTATAAATTTTAAAGAGGTAGTTCTAATATATATGATTAAAGAAGATATTTTAAAAAATTAATATATAATTATTTACAAATAATTAATTTAATTAATTTTTTAATAACTATAAATTAATTATCTAACTATTATATTAAAGAGGAGAGAGTAATTGACTAATGTTTCATCAACTTAAGTGATCCCCAAATTAATTTTCTTATTTTCCTATTAATATTAATATTTTATCTTTAAAATTTAATTATTCATATTAAAAAACTATCTTTTAATTATATATTTTTAAAAAATAATGATTACAAATTACAAAACATAGAATTTACATTATCAAATATTTAATATATTAATATAAAATTAATAAAAAGTCATAACATTCGTAAATTATGAACATTGTAACTCATTTTAAACAGTCTTTTTTTTTTCACTGAACATTTTAAACAGTCTATATAAAATATAACCGGAGAAACCATGCTCCAACTAAATATTCTATAGCAATATCAACTTACTTCAGCTTAATCAAAATTTCATTATTACCTTATTAACTGTCATGATCATGGCCATGTCGAGATTTTTTTTTCTTTTTTTGCTTTTGGCATGAAAACGAAAGCTGACTGGTTTTCTGTGATCTGATGGGAGGATGCATGTATTTGAGAAGAGAAGTGAAAAAAAATGGGTTTTAATATTGCAATTTGCATAGTATTATTATTACAAGATTCATTGAACCTTTTCTGTTTGATTTACAGAATTAATTGCATAAGACTGATCTCATTCTTATGTGGAAGCAACATCGTCAAAACACAGTAGTGGTGGGGAGAATATAAATTAACTAAGACTTCATATTATTTACCATTGGTAAATAATACTCCTCTAATTCTTAATATAGGATCTAATTAGGGAGTTAATTTTGGTCCATAATATAAGATATCTTTCTTATATTGATCAAGTTTTTTTTGAATTACCTCTATTGATATTCCCTCAACATAATCAAGCAACAGAGGAAGGGAATGAATTAAGAAATATAGTTATGATATTTTAGAAAAAATATGATATATTACTTAATTTAACTAACTCTTTAATATAAGTAAATTAGTTAAATAAATTTTATATTAAGGATAAGAGGAATATTCAGATTATTCTTTTTTCTAAGCGTATGTATCCTCCTATTATAGACAATCCTATTTGAGACAGTATCTGGTACTAAATGTGAGTTGGATACCTTTTCTAAAAGAAATGTATACCTTAATTAGTTATTTTTTGAAAGACTGACCCTTTCGCTAAACTAAATCCGTTGGTATATTGATGATTCTATTTAGTTTCTTTTTTATTTACTTTATATATACATGCATCCTCATCAATGACACGCATCAAGATTTGATGTACAAATCCATATCTCATATATCTATTGGATTGGCATATAGATAGGTCAACATAATTCAATCTATCTTTGTGATTTCTTTTAATATGATACACAAGAGAAGACGCAGAGAATAATATCTGATTTTATGCATCTTTTTTCATCAACTAGGGAATGTGTGATGTTGCTTTTTGTCCTTAGCATCACAAACCCTCTGCTCCATATGCTCTTGTTGAAGCCAAATAAATCTATATTCCTTGCTCCCTCCTCTTATCTTAAATATAAAATCTCGATTTTACACTATATAATAAAATTTTATATTTAAAATTAGAAAGAATAATTAACTATAAAGTTTAACACAAAATACTAACACTATAAATTTATATTCTCGATCTCTTAAAATTTAGGTCTGCATACTCAACATGGCCAGATGAATATTGTTGTAACTCATTTTTCTTATATGTTCTGTAGTGCCTAGGAAATATGTTTAATTAGTTTCATTTTATATATAGATTAACAAAATTAGATAAGTTAGTTATTTGTGAAAAATATATTTTAGTTTCCTAAAATACCCTTAAAATCCATTTGCATCAAAGTATTATCAGGATAGCTTATACATCATACAATAATCTAATAATCTAACTATAAGGGTAGTTTATACCAAAAATAATAATACATATTGAAAATAAAAATATTAAGATTTTATATTTAAAACTAAAACAAAACCCACAACTAAATCATATATTTAAAATTAGAGGGAGTACAATCAAAATAAAATATATTTCCCTTAATTCATACTAAAGGAGTTGTTAGAGTATAGAAAACTACTAGTATTTAAACTAGATCATCAATGCTGAATTTCTTATATGTAGAGAAGTTTATGGGGGAGATAATTTTTAGTTAAAGAGGTTGATGATGATGAGAGGAAAACTAAAGAAGGTAGCTAGGGAAAAGAAAAAAAATGAAGAAGCTTGTGGTGAGAGAATGCATGATGAAATTACATATTTTCAAAGAGCACTCATTAATTTAAAAAAAAAAAAGGAAAATAAAGGTTAATTTCCATATATAAGTTGGTTGTGAATAATGTTAGGAGCCAAAAAAAATTAGATCGAAGCCATGACACTTCATATTTGTAAGAGAGTTTGAAAGGGAGAGCTCACACGTCATGATAGGGTGGGATTGACGTCATCATAGCCTCTCCATAGGTAATATCAATAAATATTAGATAGTATATACTAACAATAATATAATAGTTTTATGTTGATGTATCCTATTGAAAGATTTTAAATTAAATCAATTGAGTAAATTTTTTATTTGAATTACCGATATATACTTTAAATATATATATATTCATCAATTTGATCTTTCAAGATAATATTATTATTATTTTGTGAGTCTGAAATTCATTATCACTACGGTTTCTCTCTTTTTTTTTTTTACCTTCGTCACTATGGTATTTTTGGCACTCATCATATTACTATGGCCTTGAAATTATGAATTATCTATCTCGTTCTGTTTTTGGAATTCGAACAATGATAATTATAAAATTCTTTAAATTGATAATTATAAATTTACATGCATTAGGAAAATGAAAATTTGAAGAGACCCGCATCCTCAAGAACACTAGCAATGTATTTAACAAAATAATGGGTCACCCATTATTGTCTGTAAGTTCAGCTGGAAAAAGGATGAAATATGTGACTATTTAGAGTGTGTTCGATCCTTAAGGAGTACCACTTTATTATGGTTCCAGTCGCGGCGCTTGGAGATGCATCTTAATTTCTGGGTGCCTAAGTTTATACCTGAGGGTAATAGCCGGTTCGCCCTACCTAACATTAATATCGCTTAAGAGGAAGAGAGATTTCGCCCTGCCTGTAGATCGTGGGTGAACCTAACCCCTTTCTACAAATATTTGTACAAAAAAAAATGGGCCGGTTTGTTTAAGCTTATAAAAGTAAGTAATTTTCAATTAGTTTAGAGATTTTTAATTTATTTTTCCAAAAACAATTGTTTTTTGTTTGGTTACAATAATAAAAATGTATTATTATTTCATGATATTTCTGTGGATCAGTATTTATAAAAAGATATTTACTATTTAGTTGTTTTAAAAATTTAGAGGCCACCTCGATGGCTTTGTAAGTGAAAAATATCCTTAATTAGTATCATTGAATAAAAATAAATATAACACTAAAAATATCGTAGATTATATCCCAATTTTTATGCGATAATAAGAAGAAAAAAAGAAATTAACCTGTAAAGCAAAAGCTCTTTTTTTATAAATCATCCCAAAAAAGATATAATAAAAATATGCATAGTAAAAAAGAATTAGGCTTAAATTTAAAAAGAAAAAAAAAAGAGATGAGAATGAAAAGCTGAAAAAGGAATGAATGGGGGACCAAAGCAGACATGCGTGTGACCACAAAGCTCCCAAGAAAACAACCCCCTTCTCTGTATCTTCCCTCACAACAAAACAACATCATTCACAACACACACACACACACACAAATGGGGTTCCATGTGCACAACATTAGTAGTAACAACAGAGCATAGTGACTGAACTTATTACTGGGAAAAACATATTACCGTCCGTACTCTTAAAGTCATAAGCAAAGGAGGCATGTAATGAGATTCAATGTGTACTTTCAATTCATTCTTACCCTTCCTTCTCCTTTACCCCAAGCTAACCTTAATTATTGCGGGCAAAGTTTTTAATTTTACTTTATTAATTAACATTCAGTCCTGTGCATTTTTTTAATTTAATTAAATATTTTCATTTTACTTTATTAATTAACATCATTATCCATTAGAATTAAATCCTCTATTAGTTGGCCCTTCAGGGTGTGGCCTGAAGTACAAATTTTAATGGTATTAACATAATAAAATTAAAATATTTAATTAAATTTAAAAATATACAGGACCCAAATTAAAATTTTGAGAAAAAATATAGGTGCCGACAGAATGGTTTTCCCATTATTATATTAAAACGAAGAAGAAGCAGTGTGTTGGATCTAGCTAGCTAGCGCTCAATTTCTAATAATTAAAAAAAGTAGTTAATTTAATTATTTGTAAAAACTACTCTATGTGCTAGTTTCTCAAGATACAATATTTAAATATTTGTATTAAAAACTACTATATGATAAAAACCATCTTTATAAAGTACAATCAATAAGAATAATTTGGAGTAATATTATAAATTTAAGAGATAAAATGGATTAAGATTTTATATTTAAGATTAAAATAAATTTTTCAATTAACTCTTATAATAATATAAAAAATAAGATGGATTTCGGATTATACATTAATATAATGTAAAAAGACAAGTTGTGTGACAGAATGATGGTGTTTACGTGATATGTTAATTAATTAATATACTCATTTATATAATTACAAATCGATTATTTATTTTTTAATGTGTTTAAAAAGGTGAAAATGATCTTCTCTGGATATTTCGCAGGCATGCATGCAAGTCACGGCAAATTAAATATAATAATAATAATAATAATAATGTTTCAGTATAAGGTATGATACTATAGAACCAAACAGTGTTTTGAGATCTTTTTGGAGATCAAACAGTGTAATATAATTAATTATGTTTGCAGACTTCCTTGCCTTTTAAGGGTTGGATGTCTCTTGCTTCTTCTTTTTCTAATGCATCAGTCCTGAGTCATTACATTTCTCAGCAATCATTCATCCAATACACTCATATGCTCCTCCATTCTTATTACAACATACCTTTTAAAAAGATAGACAAGAAATGTAATACAAATACATGAAATTTTTTCATTTAAATCATAAATTTAACCAACGTGAGTTTAGTTTAATGAAAGAGTAAATTCCTCCCAATGTATTTTGAATAATATTATCTCTAATAAAAAATATTTATACCTATAAAAAAAAAAAGAAATTCATTATATTTTAAAATAAAGTGTCTTGAATATGATTGTGAGAGGATCCCTAAAAAAATACTTATACCTATAAGAAAATAGAAATTTATTTCATTTTAAAACAAAGTTAATAACTTTATCATATATCCTTGATTTCAATAAGGTGACTAATAGTATCTTATAATAGAGATTAGAAAGAGTATTTATACGGACTAAATATTATACTTAAATATTTTACTATTAATTAAGTTATACTACAATATAAATACTTTTTGAAAAACATTTAATACAAAATTTCCATTCTAATCCTTCAAATTTTTTAGGGAAAATTGGGGACTAATCCCCATTAAAAAACACGATTAAATTATAACAATTTGTGGTGGCATTTTCTCAAAATTAAATTAACTTGTTTTGGACCAACCAATGAGCCCTATATAGCAGTAGCAATCAGAGCTCGCAGTTGTGGTACAAGATAAGCCAGACAATGGGTGTTTGGGTATGACACACACACACACACACACACACACACACACACACACACACACACACATCATAGGAGTTTGGAAAACTGATCCAATTGTGAAAAGCTTTTCCTCTTTTGAGAACATTTTAAAGCCCCCTTTGGTATGATAGAAGTGAAAGTGAAGGTTTCAATCTAGTTCTTAGAGGGTATTTTAGATTAACTTTTTAGAAGTGATTTTAGATTATAAATATGTCAGAGGTATTTAGCATAAAAGTACTTCTAAAACAATGATATAAGGATTTCCCAAATAGGCTTTCAATCTAATAGTTGATTCATAATTTGAGTAGGGCTTTCATGGATGTTAATTGTTGTTTTGGATTATGATAGTCGTTTTTGTTGAGGAGGTATATTTTTGCACAATTTAATTTTTTCTGATATAAAAATAAATATGTATTGAAAGTTTTGTCTTACTTCCATGAATTTATTTAACTCATTTTATGAATCTCACTTCCATTTCCATTTTCGTTTCCAAATTAAGCATTTATCTTCAAGTCTGCTTTCATAAAAAAGAAACTCTTTAATTGTATGAAGCCAAACGGGGCGTAATTCTTTTTGTGGTGTTGTTGAGTGGCCCTTTCATGTGTTTTCAAAATCTAAGTGGACAATATCTTACCAACCATCCCCCAAACTCACAATTCTTTTCTTTCTTTCTTTTTTGTCTCCCAATTACATTCTTTATGACCTGTTTATGTCATCGAGTCATTTATGTCACTGAGTGAATGAAAAAAAAGAGACAAATTTATATATTACAAGAAGGGGCCGAGAATATCATATATTGTATTATATATTATTCTTATGGAATATGGATCAATCCAAACATAAAAGACTACACCAAGATTTCTTCCGTAAGATTAATTAATTTGCCTTTTTTATAAAAAAAAAACAAAGTCCAAGAATATCATATATTGAAAGAACATGTATATATATACTCACCCTAGTCCTTATTATAAGGTATATTTTACAAGAAATGACTTGTCCTTAATTATAATAAGTCATCAAGTGGGGTATTAATTATATTTTTTAAAATTATTCCTATTTAAAGTTTAATACTCCTCCGATCCTTAATATAAGACATATTTAACTAATTTAATTAGATTAAATAAGTTAGTTAATATTTTATATATTTTCTAAAATATCATAATCTTCCTTAATTGTTTTTCTCCCTCTCTTACTTAATTATTGTTGAGGGAGTATTAATAGGGATAATTTAAGAAAAAAATTAATAAAAAAAATATATCTTATATTTAAGACTAAGATTAACACCCTAATTATGTCCTATATTAAGGACCGAGGAAGTATAATTTTTCATTTTCACTTCTCAAGATGTAATTCATTATTTCAAATACAACTAAATTTAGAAATTCTTTCATATTCAAATAAATTTAATGATTCAACCACCTCTATTTAGTTCTAGTGAAGTGGTTTTGGAGATACCTTATAATAAGGGACAGAAAGGAGTAGCTAATTGCTGCAAACATGTTCATGGAGAGGCTCATATTGAGTGAAGATGTGGGGAAAAGAAAATTAGTCCATTCAATAATGGTGATAATTTAGTCCATGTTTAATGTAAAAAAATGACGATTATAGCTAATACTGGTTATTAAGGAAGGATATTCTTCATCCTCTATTGGCATGTAAAAACGAACAGACAACATGTCTTTGTTAGTCACACTCATTGTTTGGTGCTACGCAAATGTTCCACTTCCAAAGGTTAAATTTAAATTTTATTTCTCCTTCATCAATAAATTAATATATTGGACCACATCCACTTCCAAGGTAAAGATCTATAATGGATCATTGGCTTAATTAATTACCTATAGGTGTATTACGTAAGAGGCATACATAAGTAAGTATATTGTTATAATCACATATTTAGAGTGGCAGGTATTAAAAGATAGGAAGTTACAAGCGAAATTGAACCTAAACCTCCTACTTATAAAGAATTTTTTATACTGCTAAATTACAAAACTATTTACATATTGATTTATGCTTTACATTTCACGCATGAGAATATTGAGTAACTTTTTGCTTAAAGATTATTAGATAACACTATACACAGAGTATCAATTAACATATTTAAATATATCATATTATAATACTTCATATTAATATAAAATATTAACTTTATTATAAAAATTCACTTTCAAAATTTGTTGATAAAACCTAAAAAGGGTTAATTACAAACCCATTATTAGATTTCAAAAAGAGGAAATAATCCAACAAATAATGAGAGGTGAGACATACAATAGACTCAGTATCACATCTTAACCTAAAATCTTAAGGTTAAATTCATTTATAATACACCTCTCATTAAGTTTAATCCTATTAAATATGAGATTTTTAAGTCAAATCCGTTTGTACTTGACATCTCAATGCATATATTAATAAAAAAAATTGTAAATTTGATCTTATGAAAAATGAAAAATTTATAACCAGTATGCCATGCTTGCGCGCTCACACACATCCTATACTTGATAGTTATTAAAGGTGAGAGTTATAATATAAGAATCTTGTTCCTTTGAAGCAGGGGTGAGCTACGGACCTTACTTAATTTGATAACAACTATATATATATATGCGTATAATGCAATACCTAACCTTGTATCATGCCATTTATGAAAGATTTTATTAATGATTAATTGTTCCTTTACAAACTAGCTGATTTACTAAAAAAAGATTAGATTTTACTAATAAAAGTTAGTCCAATTAATAAAAAATTGACTAATTATTTACAAAGTCACAAGATCAAATTCTGTTACTGATATGAGGACATTATTAGTGGATAGATATTTGTAAATATCCTTATAAACATTCTTTAGACATAGAGGTATGCTCTAGTGTTAATGAGGTCCGGGGCCAACTCATTTAAAATTTTCTTTTAAAAAAAAAGTTAATACAATATTTAATCCCTTAAATAAGAATTTCATCTAAAATATTGGTCTTTATAATTTAATAAAATATTAAATCATTTTGTCCTTGAATGACCAAAATAAATAATTTATAATTTCATGGACTAAAATTAAAATACGTGCAAATATAAAGTATTAAGGATTATATTAAAAAAAAGAATGGGTTTTGGAGGAGTTGAAACTCTTTGGATAATTTGTTAGTCTAAAAATCATAGATTAGAGATCTTATGGGATCGTTTGATTTATAATGGATTTGAAACAGAAACCGATTGAGTCATGAGAGAGAGAGAGAGAGAGAGAGGAGTGTGTTCCAAGACACAATGATGAGATGGTCTTGGAGAAGTAGAAAGGTGGCGTGGACATATACTTACACTACTACATTCTTAGCCAACGATTCTCTCACAACGTGGCCCTCCCTTTGGGGGCGTGGGGGGGCTCCCTCTCTCTCTAAACTCAACTAAACCACCCCTTAAAAGGACATTCCCTTTTTCACTAATTAATAAAGTTGTTCCCAATATTTACTCAAAATATATACTCCCAAAACTCTCTTTTGAAACAAATAAAAAAAATGAGAAAGAAAGAAAGAAAAGGCCTAGGTACGCCTTTTATCATGATGGTACTCTCTTCTCCGTCTCAGACTTTTTGGTGCTTTGGTCGGTCGACAATCCCTATATCTCTTTTCTTCTCTTGTCTTCTTTCTCTCTCTGTCCTCCCTCTTCTAATCACTTTCTTAATGATGTTTAATTTCTACAGCGTTGCATGAAATCGATGTATGGTTCTCTACAAGGACAAAGTGATTGAAGAGATGGAATTAGAATTTCTTAAAATGAGAATTCTCTAGTTCATATATATCATACGTTCATTTCACTCAACTTGACATTTCAAAAAGATGTGTCAAGTTATTTGTTGTGGTAACATTTATTATATATATACCAACCTTGTTATATATTTATTTGTGGTGGTAACATTTATTATTTGGTCTCAAAATTAATCATGAATAGTAGTGCACAGCTTGTGTTCAAATCCAAATTTGAATGTTCATAATAAAGAGAATGCCGTGAGAACAAAGGAAAGGGACAACATGCCATGAGCACTCAAAACTCCTACGCACTCTCTCTCTCTAGTAGTGCCATATAATTTACAATTAGTAGAAAAACAAAAAAAAAATCCAAAAAGATACCAATAAAAGCACAAAATAATAATAATAAACAGAAAGAGATAAAAAGGGCCATTATCTCACCCTCTAGCCCTCCCCAAAGTGAAGATACAGGTTTCAGTTTAACGCACAGACATCAAAACCCTCCCTCTTGCCCTCTTCAGATTTCAACCAATTTCACTCAAACAAACTAATCATATATATATCTATTGACGACCCAGCATGAGAGAACAAGAAGAACAACACATCCCTTGTTAATATTTTTCAAAGGAACAAGGTTTGTGTCTTACTTTTCACTCATAGATATATATATATATAGGCACACACGCATGCTTTGAAGAAAACACTTTTTTCTGATTAGTTTGTGTTTTGTTGTGTTATGATATGAATAGGATGAAAATAAAGGAAGATCAAGGGCAGTGTTCTTCATCTTCTCAGGCCATGAATAACATTCAGAACTATCAAGAACAGCTTCTTCTTCATCAAATGATGCAGCAGCAGCAGCAAAACTTTGACGTTTTCGGAGGTAATTCTTCTTCTAATAATACTAATAACGCGAGAGGATTGATGTTCCCTGAGGTTTCTCCAATCTTTCATCCGCCGCCGCCTCCACAGCCGCCATGGTCTCTCCCTCCTGTTCACTCGTTCAACCCGGTCCGAGGAGACACCGGCGACCACCAGTTTTTGGTCCCTCCAGTACCTTCTTCCTCCTCTTCGCTCTACGCGGGCCTCTTCAACCGGAGGGTTCCTTCTCCGCAGTTCGCTTACGATGGTCCATCCAATTCCGATCACCATCACCATCTCCGGATCATCTCGGACACCCTCGGGGTTGGACCCGCCGTCGTGGGTCAACCCGGCTCAGCAGCTCCATTCGGCCTCCAAGCCGAGCTGGGAAGGATGACGGCTCAAGAAATCACAGACGCCAAAGCTCTCGCGGCTTCAAAGAGCCACAGCGAAGCCGAAAGAAGACGCCGAGAGAGAATCAACAACCATCTCGCCAAGCTTCGAAGCTTATTGCCCAACACAACCAAAGTAAGTATTATTTATAAACCTTAAAACCTACACACATTAACATAAACAATTATTCTAACCTTGTTTTTCTTCAGAACGTTAACCGTCAAGTTTGAATTTCAAAAGATGAAATCTTTTTCAAGCCTGGGATCGATGTTGAATAATATTATTGAACTTGAAAAAGCTCTCTCTCTTTCTTTGAATCTATTTACTTTAGAACATGAGGAACAAAACAGTGTCATTATATTGTACCTTTTTTCCCTTTTGGTTCCGTTTTTTTGGCTTTTCTAGTTCTTGGTCGTGTCTCTTCATTTTATAGCCATATGGTTATTTCTTTTTTTCTGAGTCGTTGTGTGGTAGTTCCGAGGAGATAAAAGCAAAGGAACAAGAGGAAAAGAGAAATGGCGTTAATGTCGGTTGGTTGGTAAGGTAAAGAGAATATTGAGAGGCAGTTGAAAGAAAAGCTACAGAATAATTCAATTTTTATTTGCCTATATATTGATCAGTCATACTCAGTTCGAGAATGAAAAGAAATAAAGCCACAGAGACAAACCAGCAGCATCCTTGTCAGTCGTCACATACGGATACCTATGTTGTAAATATGTAAATATGTGTGCTTGTGTGTCTACACGTATGTATATGTGTGTGTGTGTGTGTGTGCCTCTTCAAATTCATTCTTGTTGCGCAAAATGAAACCCCACTTTATCTTCAATATCATCATTGCCAAGTAAGTATACAGGTAGAATAGCTCAAAACATCCCAACCCCAGTTGATTTAGCTCATCATACTTGACCCACAATATATTTCAAACTCCCTATATAAGTAGGAAACAAAAAGATGGAGTTCGTATTTATCATTATTATTGTGTTTGATCCGTGTAAAACACTCTTGTCTCATGGGATACGAAATTGGTCAAATCTAATATATGTCTCATGTATATCTAAGAAATTTATAATGTCCTTGAATAGTGCATCTTATTAGATTTTTAATGAATTAAGTATATATTATGTTTATCTTTCTATTATCTCAAGTCTACATATCTTTAATTTATCTCTTAATTAGTTATTGTGGGACTTCATATATTTTAACACAGCTTGCTATCTATAACCCACTTTGATAAATATTTAATTTGTTGCGAAATTTTCAAGTAAAAATTTTATATGCATGCCTTTCTTTCTTTTTTTCACGAATTGGCAGTATATTGCTACATTATTAGCTATTTTTTTTTAATTAGAGAGCTATGCATATCTAGTAACCATTTGAGATTACAAGCGAATCAAACCCATAATCTCTCATTTATATATAGGAGCTTTCATATCATTAAGTTATAATTTAATTGGCATATTATTAGTTGTTAGCCAGTTTATAAACAGTTAATTACATGTGATGATACTTTTGGTCCATAGCACACAAAGCTAATTAACTGCAAGAGATGTACGTGTGTGTATTATAGACTAAGTCCAAAGTCTTGAGAATTTCTCCAAGAAAGTTTATTGAATTTTCTCGTACTTTGTTTCTTTATGTGTTGTATGTGATGATGATGTGTACGTATAGACAGACAAAGCTTCGTTATTAGCAGAAGTAATCCAGCATGTGAAGGAGCTGAAGCGTCAAACTTCAATAATAGCAGAAACAAGCCCAGTGCCCACGGAAACCGACGAGTTGACGGTGGACGACGCTTCCGATGAGGACGGCAGGTTCGTGATCAAAGCCTCGCTTTGCTGCGAAGATAGGTCCGATCTCTTGCCGGACCTCATCAAGACGTTGAAGGCCCTAAGGTTGAGAACCGTCAAGGCGGAGATCACCACGCTCGGAGGACGCGTTAAGAACGTCTTGTTCGTCACCGGCGAAGAAGATGAGTTGAATAATGGCGGCGGTGGGGGCGGCGGTGAGGAGCAGAGACAGCATCAGCATTGTATAAGCTCCATACAAGAGGCTTTGAAGGCAGTGATGGAGAAGAATGGTGGTGGTGGTGGTGGTGGTGGTGGTGGTGAGAATGGGAATGTTAAGAGGCAAAGAACTAATAATAATATCAATATCCTGGAACAAAACAGGTCTTTATGATTAAGTTTTCGACCATCTTTATTATTTAATTATGGCTGATTATATTTTTTTTCTTGCGGTGTGGTTTACTGGTTTTTAATTATATAGTGTGCTGGAAAATATCATTATCTTTATATATATAATAATATAACATAATGTATCTTCTTCTAGCAGCTTGTTCTTCTTTTTCGTCAAAATCATGCAGTGAGGTCATTATGGGGTGTGTGGGGCGGGGGTGTCCATGTATAAATATGAATAGTATGCTAGCTAGTAACTTAATAATTTTGAGTCTTATTATCAATAGGACTTGATTCTAATAGAAGAGTCTTTGACTGTTTAAGTACGATATCTTAAATTTAAGTCCGTATGAATGTAAAAAATATCTTTAAGAGAATTATCTCGATATGTTTAATTATGACCCAGATAATGTATAAAAAAGAATGTAGTCTTATTGTGGGGGACACTGTTGACCTTGCCACTAGCTTTAATTTGCTTTCTCTTGAGCATGCATCTTTCTTTTGTTGTCCCCTGACAATACCAAATATAAATGTTTATGAGCTTAGCAAATCGCAGTGTGTAAATAATGTCACTGACACCATATGAGTAGTGTTGAAGTATTGAATTTGAAGATCCAATATATGAAATGAAATGGAAGCTCAACTCTCATAGTCGTCTACAAAGAAACGTTAACTTTTTAGTTAACGTGTGATTATGTACAACTTATTATAACATGAAAGTAGTAAAACAAAACTGATGATGGATCCAAATGTTGAGAGACAAGAATATTTGCTTTGGTACTGTGTCATGTTTTTCAGAGAGAGAGAGAGAGAGAGGAGAAAGAGGGAAGGGATCTTTTTCGTGAGAAGGGAAACCTTAGATAAAGTCCCAACATAGAAAATAATGAAGCTATTGAAGATGCCTCTGTGAAACCGAACCCACATATGTTTTCAAAACTCTCTCTCTCTATCGTACCATTGCATTTGCATGGCATTTATGTGTTCCAATATGGGAAGGTGACGACTCAGTTATCGTCATGGCTGGGTTGTGTGTACGTTCCCAGCACAGAGCACAGTGCCCCACTACTCATGCCAAAAGTAAATCCCCACCTTCCATCTCACTACTCTCTCTATATATATATCTATATATATATATATATATCACCTTCGTCTCTCTCGCTCTCTGTCTTCTGATTTGGTACGAATGGTAATCCAAGTTCTTGGGCTTACTCTGCATGATGAAGCATTTAGCTTCCTTGTTTCTTTCAGTACGCACAATAATGAACATTTGAACATCGTAACAGAGACAAAATGATGAGACTGCGCATTTTCCTCACAGTCACGAGATCAATGGTAACGACACAATTTATGTCTGTTGTGTGTGGACATTACATTTGATTTAGGATTTTAGGTCCGTTTTACTTATATTCATAATATGCAAATCAACATATATAATATCGGATTTCAATCCTCCCCATGCTTTTTTCCCCATATCTCTCTTAAGTTAATACCGATCAATCTCATCCATCTATTTTGATTTTAATGGTGAAAATAATTTTTTATAATCCTTTAGGTTACCCAGTGTTTGCCACTTTTTTTTTAGTATTATTATTAGGTATATAAGCAATCGATTAATTTAGATCAAAATTTTATGACCAATATATATTTCCTTATGAATTTTTTTTAATAAGGTAAGATTCGAACTTTAATTCTCCCTATAGTTTAGATAGTTCATCTGAATCAAGTATATTTGGTAATGGTAAAAGAAAGTTAAATGTAACATTAAACTAATTATGTTATTAACATCATAGATAATTTATTCTTTTTTTTTTATATCATGTACTATTTTTAATAATAAATATACTACTATTAAATTAAAATATATTGTCTATTTATAAAATCTTTTCTTAAAGGTATGAGCACTGGGGAGGATCATATCCGTACAATATCGATTATACTCTTGTCATCGTTATTATTTAGTGGTAACTATCTCTTTTGATTTTGTTTTATTTTAGAATATGAAACATATATTCTATTCTCAGACTTTGTTTGGTTCAACTTAGAGGAGGGTAAATTGAGTTAATTTAAGGGAGGGTAGGGAAAGGGTAGGGGAAGTTATGGGTGTAAAGGTAGGGGAGGAGAGATGATATTTTTTATTTGGTTCAGAAGGGGAGAGGAGGAGAGTTAATTAAAAGTTGACAAATATACCCTTATCTATTTATTTAAATTTATTTATAATATTCATATCAAAATTATTATTTCTTAATTTATGAATCTAAAAAAAAAATATCTCATTTATATATATGATAAAATTAAAAAATTAAAAAATATGATAAAATTTTAACATTGTCTCCCATTAATTTTATAATTATTATATATATTAATATAATATAAATCAACAAAATGCTTCAGCAATCAAAGCAAAAATGCCAAAAAAGGAAAAAAAGAGAAAACTGATGTGTGATGCGTGAGGAGAGGAGGAGGGTATAATTAGAATATTAAAATACTACAAAGGGTAATTTTGTCAACATTAAATGAAAAAATTTCTCTCCCCTCCAAAAATCTCCACTTTTAGGGGGGAGGTAGAGGAGGGAATATGAGCACATAAAGACAAATTTTTTTATTTCCCTTCCCTTCTATTCTTCTCAACCAAACACATTTATATCTCCTCTCACCTATCCTCCCCTTCAAAACCCCTCAACCAAAGCCTAAGTTTCTCATATTCATGGCCAGCATGGCTGCGTATTCGATATAGAAAGAAGCAAGCCACAAGTTCGATATAAAAGATCTCTGCTTCGGATCTGGTTAATCTCTGATCATTAATATAAAAAAATAAGGGTTAAGGTTAATTGAGCATCCCATAGTATTTTTTCCTGTGTGGCTAGTATCTTAAAATATTTAGTAATTCATCTAGCATCCTCGACTATTTTATAAGTGCAATTTTGTGGTTCAATTTTGCTTTTAAAATATTAATTCTTTTATTAGTGCCCTTTCCACAACCTTAAAATATAGAAAGAGTACTAAAAATATGGATAAAATTGCTTCTGAAAAGATTAATACTTTAAGATAAAATTATACCCTATAAATTTTAGGGTAATGAGTTCATTTAAAAAAATATTTTAGGATGCTAAATAAATAATAAAATATTTAAAAAATATATTTTAAAGTATTAAGCGTACTAAAAAAATATTTTAAAGTACTATAGATTAAATTGGTTTGATCTGCAGTTATATATATTGGAAAAATTAACCTTCAAACTTTGACTACTCACTTAAAATTCAATTCATCTAATTTAATTTAATCCTTAAACTTTTAATTTATTTAAAACTCATCAGAAAATTTAATGATGCTCATTTCTGAAGAATATTAAAATTTATGGTGGCTGTAATTTTTTTATAACAAAATTATAATACTCGTGATATTAAAATAAATAATTTATGGCAGTCTAGTTAATAGTAATAGCTATTTTTTTTCTGGTACTACGATATAAAAGAAATATTTTTTTAAAAAATTATATATTTTTTTTAGCGTGTACATATGTAAATTTTTTTGCATAAGAAACTATGGGGGCATTTGACAATCTTTTTCCTTTTGGGACAAAATTTTGGGCTATAAGATTGTGTCAAGCGTTATGGGGTACGAAGTGCCGTCCATTTAGTGAGCCCATTTCAGAGATTGAAACAAAAGAAAATTAAAGAAATAATATAATAATGTTATAAAACTAGCAATAAGATTAGAAAGAGAGAAAAGATGGAGACAAGAAAATGAGAGTAGTATATATTCTATTCTTTCTTCTTCTTTACAACACAAATGGCATGCCCTATTTATAGGCATAGAAGTTGAAGATGAAAAGTCTAGTAATTAATGGAGGAGTAATGAAGAGTCTAGTAATTAATGGAGGAGTAATGAAGAGTCTAGTAATTAATGAAAGAATAATGACCTAGGGAATTTGAAGATGTGGAGGGAGATGGAGATGGACATCTATATTCTAATATTCATAACACTCCCCCTTAGATGTCCATTCTTTAATAATGTGCCTCGTTAAAAAACTTTAACTAGGAAAAACCCTGTGGGATAAAAACCTAGTAAAAGAAAAAGAGTACACAATTAATTGATACACTTACAGGGCTGCCTCATTAAAAACCTTGCTAGGAAAACCCAGTGGGACAAAACCTCAGACAAGGGAAAAAGAGTACAGCGTGTATCGACTCCCCCTTTTTGTAGCATCAATTGATATCTCTGAATCTGCGAAGTCCGATATCATGTATGAGCTTCTCAAATATTGTTGCTGGAAGTGACTTGGTGAACAAATCTGCTAGATTTTCTTTAGACCGGATTTGCTGGATATTAATCTCACCATTCTTTTGAAGATCATGTGTGAAAAAGAATTTTGGAGAAATATGTTTTGTCCTGTCTCCTTTGATGTACCCTTCTTTTAATTGGGTAATACATGCAGTATTATCTTCATATAGAACTGTTGGGATCATTTTACTAGATGACAATCCACAAGTAGTACGTATATGATGTATTATCAATCTTAACCATACACATTCTCGACTTGCTTCATGTATCGCTATTATTTCTACATGATTAGATGATGTGGCTGATATGGTTTGTTTCATTGATCGCCATGAAATAGCTGTACCATTACATGTGAACAAATAACCTGTTTGCGATCTACCAACATGTGGATCAGACTGAAATCCAGCATCAGCATATCCAACAAAGTCAGTCTTATGTTCATTTGAATAAAATAATCACATATCCATAGTACCATTCAAGTAACGAAGAATGTGCTTAACCCCATTCCAATGTCTTCGTGTTGGTGAAGAACTATATCTTGCTAATAAGTTAACAACAAATGATATATCTGGTCGTGCGTGACTAGCAAGATACATAAGCGCACCAATTGCACTAAGATAAGGCACTTCTGGGCCAAGTAGTTCTTCATCACCTTCTTGAGATCTAAAGGGATCTTTATCTTTCTCCAGAGATCTTACAATCATCGGAGTGCATAATAGATGTGATTTATCCATATAAAAACGTTTTAAGACTTTTATCGTGTAAGTTTCTTGACACACGAAGATCCCATTTTTCAGATGTTGAATTTGTAGTCCAAGGCAAACTTTTGTTCTTCCCAGGTCCTTCATTTCAAACTCTTTCTTTAAGCAATTCACCGCTTTGGAAATCTCTTCAGGAGTTCCAATGATATTTATGTCATCGACATAAATAGCAATTATAGCAAATTCATTTCCAGATCTTTTTATAAAAATGCATGGACATATCTGATCATTCTTATATTCTTCTTTCAATAGATATTCACTAAGTCGATTATACCACATGCGTCCTGATTGCTTTAATCCATATAAAGACTTATTTAACTTAATTGAGTACCGTTCTCGAGAACTTGAATTATATAATTTTGGTAACTCAAATCCATCAGGGAGACTCATATAAATGTCATTGTCAAGTGAGCCATACAAATAGGTTGTAACAACATCCATTAGATGCAAATCGAGGCCTTCTTTTACTGCCAGACTAATTAGATATTGAAAAGTAGTTGCATCCACCACTGGTGAGTATGTTTCTATAAAATCAATACCAGGTCTTTGTGTAAATCCTTGAGCAACAAGTCGTGCTTTATATCTTACTACTTCACCATTTTCATTTCGTTTTCTCAAAAAAACCCATTTATATCCAACTGGTTTTACATCTTCAGGTGTAAGAACCACAGGGCAAAAAACTTTTCGCTTTTCTAATGATTTTAATTCAGCCTCAATTGATTCAGCCTTAATTGCGTCTTTCTATTTTGACCAATAATCTCTTTGTTTGCATTCGCTAATAGATCTTGGTTCATGATCCTCATCATCTTTTATTACATCAAGCGCTATATTATATGCAAAAATATCGTCAATGTTGACTTTATCTCGATCCCATCGTATTCTATTGACAACATAATTTATTGAAATCTCATTATTTTCATATATTTCAGGTACCTGAATGTCTCTCAAAATTGAGACATTAGTGTTGTCAAATGACTCTTCTGGAGTCACTAAATTTTGTTGAATATCCTCGACCTAGCCATCTATATTTATAGCTCCTTTTCTTTTTCGAGGATTTTTATCTTTGGAACCGATGGGCTTGCCACGCTTCAAGCGTGCTTTTGATCCATTAGATTGTCCAATAGGGACATCAATTCTGATAGGAGCATTCGCAGCTGGAACATGTGACTTGGTCACTTTCTTGTGGTCAGTGAATGCGTCTGGCAATTGATTAGCTAAACTCTGTAAATGAATTATCTTTTGAACTTCTAGCTCACATTGTTTTGTACGAGGATCAAGATGAGATAATGATAATTCATTCCAACTAACTTTATTTTCCAGCTGTTTATTTTCTCCCCCTAATGTTGGAAAATTTGATTCGTCAAAATGACAATCAGCAAATCGAGCCGTAAATAAATCCCCTGTTGTTGGCTCTAAATACTTTATTATATAAGGAGATTCATATCCAACATATATTCCCATCCTTCTTTGAGGACCCATTTTAGTACGTTGTGGTGGAGCAATCGGAACATATACCGCACATTCAAAAGTCCTTATATGGGAAATATTTGGTTCCTGACCAAAAACCATTTGTAAAGGGGAGACCTTAAGATAACTAGTTGGCCTGATACGAATTAACATCGCTGCATGTACAATTGCATGTCCCCAAGTATATATTGGGAGATTTGATTTCATAAGCAATGGTCTTGCAATCAACTGCAAACGTTTAATTAATGATTCTGCAAGACCATTTTGTGTATGAACATGTGCTACAGGATGTTCAACATCGATTCCCAGAGATATACAATACTCATTGAAAGCTTGTGAAGTAAATTTACCAGCATTATCTAGACGTATTTTCTTAATAGGATAATCTGGAAAATGTGCTCTCAATCTAATTAGTTGAGCAAGTAATCTCGCAAACGCCAGGTTACGAGAAGATAATAAGCAAACATGTGACCATCTTGTTGATGCATCAATTAAAACCATATAATATCTAAATGGTCCACATGGTGGGTGTATTAGCCCACAAATATCTCCCTGTATACGTTCTAGAAAAGTGAGAGACTCACTTTCTATTTTTATCGATGAGGGTCTAATAATTAATTTTCCTTCAGAACATGCAGCACATGAGAAAATATGAGATTGTGGAATTGATTCTCTTCCCAACGAATGTCCACATGAATTCTCAATTATTCTTCGCATCATTATTGTTCCAGGATGGCCTAACTGGTTATGCCAAATATTAAATTTTTTCTCACTTGCAAACTTCTGGTTTGCAATAACATGTGTTTCAATTGTACTAATAAATGTGTAGTACATTCCAGAGGAAAGAGCATGGAATTTTTCCAGTGTGCATTTTTTACTAGAAATCATATCTGTGATAACAAGATATTCCTAGTTTTCTCTATTTGTTGTTTCAATATGGTATCCATTTCTGCGGATATTCTTGAAACTCAACAAATTCCTGTTAGATTTGGAGGAATAAAATGCACTATCAATGTATAATTGTGTTCCTCCAGGTAACAATATATTAGCTCTTCCAAACCTCTCAATCATATTTATACTTCCAAAACAATATATAAGAAAATAACACATATGACTATAATAAAAATATATTAGCAAATATAATCATAAAAGAAAATAACTTTATTATAGCAAAAAGAAAACACACATAATCATAAAAGTTTAGCTTATTTTTTGGACACTCCCATCACCAATTAGGTGATCAATTTTTCTGTTAAGATCGGCAAAGAAATCAGCAACATCTAAATGAGTCATATCCATGTTGCCATAATCAGAATCGCTTTCTTTCCCAACAAAATTTGTTTCTATCTTTGGCTCTTTGCCTTTATTTTTATTTTTCCTTTAAGCGATTCTTGGTATAATTCAACCAAATGTCTTAGTGTACGACAAGTACGAGCCCAATGACCTTTTTCACCATAAGGATGACATAAATTTTCAATATAATTATCATTCCCACTAATTTTCTTTTTGTGGTTATCATCATTGTTTGCCCACCTTGAGTGGGAATCACGACCACGACCACATTGACCACGGCCTCGTATATAGCTACGGCCGCGTCCACGTCCACGTCCATATCCCCGACCACGGGATTATTTATTTGTTACTACATTCACTTCTGGGAATGCAGTAGAGCCAGTTGGACGGGATTCATGATTCCTCATTAAAAGCTCATTATTTTGTTCAGCCACCAAAAGGAAAGAAATCAGTTCAGAATACTTTTTGAAACCTTTTGCACGATATTATTATTGCAAGAGCACATTGGATGCATGAATGTGGAGAATGTTCTTTCTAACATGTCATCATCAGTAATTTTCTCTCCACATAGTTTCAGTTGAGAACTAATTCTAAATAGTGCAGAATTATATTCACTGACTGATTTAAAATCTTGCAGACGTAAATGCATCCAGTCATAACGAGCTTTTGGAAGAATCAAGTAAATGCATCTAGTATCCAGAATAGATAATTCTTTCCAGTAATGTCAAGAGCCACAAACTCAAGTTTTGTAAGATTCGACATGATGATATTATCATAAAATATAACAAAAGTTGAAAATGGAGATTTAGGTTAAGAAGGTTGAGTAATTAGAAAATAATCAAACATGAAACTACAATTCAACATAAGAGTGATATAGAAACTCACCTTCCAATGATAGATCTTACAATAATATCAGTTGGCTAGAGCGGTCGTGCTGATAACGTGTTATAAAACTAGCAATAAGATTAGAAAGAGAGAAAAGATGGAGACAAGAAAATGAGAGTAGTATATATTCTATTCTTTCTTCTTCTTTACAACACAAATGGCATGCCCTATTTATAGGCATAGAAGTTGAAGATGAAGAGTCTAGTAATTAATGGAGGAGTAATGAAGAGTCTAGTAATTAATGGAGGAGTAATGAAGAGTCTAGTAATTAATGAAGGAATAATGACCTAGGGAATTTGAAGAGGTGGAGGGAGATGGAGATGGACATCTATATTCTAATATTCATAACAAACAAAATATATTAAAATTGGGCTATGGAAGTTTACCTTTTTAGCACCTGCTCCTGCTTTAATCGATTGCGCTATAACATAAAACATACTCTTACAAAAAAAATCGAGCTGCCCCTAGATTATAGATGAACTTAACCTATTTCTAAAATTTTTTGTACAAAAAAAAATATATGTATAATATACTCTTAAGAAATAAAATTCATTTCAACTGTCTCTATATTTTAAAAAGATTAATCTCTAAATTGGGGGATCCGCCTGATTTCTACAAAAAAAAAGTTGTATATAAAAATAACTAATGGGGGTTGGATATCATGAAAGGGGTTAATCTCTCGTAATATAATAAATTAATATTTAAATCTCTATTATGAAAAGTACTCGCGTTTAATATTTGACAATATCTTGAATAAGATTATTGACATAAAAAAAAACTACGCATAACATTATTAATTCACATTTGTTGGATGTCATGGGAACATTTTTTTTCATTAGCCAACAACAGTAAAACTAAGTTCATGTCCCTTTAATAACGCTCCATAAAAATTGGGATTTTAGATTATAAGAAAATTATGTTAATAATATTTGATACTATAATCATTTGTGAAATTTTCTTTGTTATGAATAGAATTATCTTATACCTAAAAAAATAAAGAAATTAATATTTATTATTAAATTTGAAGAAAGTCACAGTCATCTTTTGAAAAGACGTACATTGTTTAGTAATTTTCTTAAAATTGAAAAAAAAAACTTTATTAGACTAAGGGTTTCAGAAAATAATGAATGATGAAAACCTTATAATAAATCATTGAAGCAAAGTATGGAGATGAGTGGCAAGCAATTGATCGTAGAAACAACTTGCTCCACTCCTTATTTTTTTGATCAACTTGCTCCACTCTTTATTATCAAATTGAAAAAGGGTAGGTGGATATGATTGGCATTGTAGTATTTATTTTTAGAAGACGTTATCAATTTGAAGGATTCTTTAAGTAATACTCATTTTTTTATTTAATATAAGAGTTAATTAATTTTTAGATATATTAAAAAATTAAATAAATTAATTAATAATAATTAAATTTAACTCATTAAGATGAATTTATATTATATAATTATTAATTTTTTTAAATTAGTTAACTAGTTCTGATATTACTTATGAACGAATATCGGAAGATGGAATATTCATTGAGAATCTCACAACATTGAGGAATCAAAGTTTAAATTTTTATTAGAAGATATGTCTATATTTAATATCTAATAATATTTTAAATATAATTATCTCTAATAAAAATATAATATATAAAGTTATCAATAAGGATGACTCGACCTTAAAAAGCTAGCCCTTAAAAGGCCATAGCTTCAAAGAGTAAACCTTTTATAGCCAGCATATTTTTAAAACCCTGCATTTGAATATACTGGCTTAAGGTTGACTCTATATAGTTTTTATGTTATTTTATTAAATTTTATTTTTTAAAACTATTTTAAAATATAAATAATGATAATAAATATCTTAAAATTTTAAATTCAAATAATAAATATTAATAAAATAAAATGTCAAACTATTATTCAAATTTTTAAAACTAATACATATCAACGTTAAACATTAAAGGTATATTAAAAAAACATCAAGCACTAAAAATAAATTATTGTTTAAACTAAAAAAATAATCAAAATTAAATAAAGTAAACAAATAAAAAAAAAAACTTAGTAGCTAAACATTAACAACATCAAAATAATTATAATCTTTTTTATCTTCACCACTAGTAGGCTCTTTTTTAATAGTCAAAATATTAAAATTTTTGTCTTCATCACCATTATCTAAAATAAAACCTTGCAACCAATATAATTTTTAAAGAGATTAAATAATATTTTAGAATTTTAAATTAAAAGATTAAAATTTTAAATTTTTAATATTAAAAAAATAGAATAGCTTAAAAGCGTCAGCTCTCAACCCTAACAAGCGTACCTTTTTATGTTTTAGCCCTAAAACACTAGCCTTTTTAGGTCTAATTTAATTTTTATCCCTTAAAACTCAAATTCGGCCTTCCACTTAAATAAATTTAAAATAGTCAGCCTGACAGACTGGACCGTTTTACTGCTCTAACAACACGTGCCTATAAAAAAATTATTTGTTTCTCATAATACCTCTATTTCTTATGATATTTTTATCCCTGCACATTAAATTTTAATTATTAAATTGTAGGAATTTTTTTTTGTTTTTATTTTTTTGGGTGTGTTTGTGTTGTGTGTATGGTCCCTCCCATGAGGAAGTGGATTTTAAATAATTGTCGTAGTAAGAAAAAATTGTAGGGATCTTTTAGTTAAGTGTTACAAATTCTTTATATATTAATTATAAATAACTCTTTTAACTATTTTTTAAAATTTTATAAATTAGTTTTAAAAAAAATATCTTGTGAAGAATGCAGTAATATTCTTGGACAGATGCCCAAAACAAACGCAATAAATTCTGGTACGTGGATTAGGTTGAATTGATGATTCTCCCTTCCCAAGAAAGCTACCACTCGGTCTGGGGACCCCTTTGAAAAGGTAATCCATCTCCTCACCTGACAATCAAGATATAGAATATATGATACTTTATCTACCATAATTTAATGGGAAATTTTATTATTCTTTCAAGATTTTTCTCATACTTCTATTCAAATATTTTATTACTTAATATTATAACAATATTTTTATATGATACTAAATCTTAACCATTGAAAACTAATCCAACGATGGAGATAGGGGAGGTTAGTGGAGACACTCCTCTCCGGTTTGTTTCATCCCAAAAATCAATCAAGATATAAAATACAGGATATTTCGTAAAATATGTTCACACGCATTTCCATTCAATATTTTTCTAATCCTTAATATTAAATTTGATTAATTAATTTTAATAAATTAAAAAAATTAATTATAATAAATATGACATAATTTTTATATAATAATCATATAAAATATTATATTTAAAGTTCTTTCATTGTTAAATTTCAACTGTACACTATAAGGGTGGTTTAGGTGAAATAACTAGGGACCAAAATATTGCTTCAGCATGTCTTTATATGCAAATAAAATTGAGGACTGGAATGTTTTCTGTACCATTTGATATCTAATTGTAAAGTTTAGGGAAGACTCTAACTGATCTGATTATCATCTCCCTGTTAAACCCCCAACTTCTAATATGAAGGTTAACTTCAATTCCACCTCTTAAAATCTCATTTTTTTATCTTCAAAACAAACTTGAGATAAACAAACAGGGCCTTGTATACACTTTTCTAGTCTTCCCTGTATAGTTTTGAGGTAAATTTTAGTTATAAATATAAAATTTTAATTTAATTCATGTCTTATTTTTATTATTTTTTTGAAACTAATTTATTTAATTATAAAGTGATATATAATATTATACAGAAATATTTTAAAAAGATCATACAATATATATTATAATTAAATAATTTATTTAATTTTTTAAATAAATATCTTTTACAATAAAGACTAATTACTTTGATTAGCCTATTTCTGGGAGGCTGTGGAACTATCGGTCATGGCAACTACGGATTTCCAAGTCCAAGTGTGTGTTGGGATTCAATTAAAATTAAGATTTTAAAATTTGTTAGCCCAAACTCTAATTTAAAAAAAAAAAAAATAAATAATTATATTTGTCCAAAATAATTTATGGACTAAATCATAATTTAAAACTATAGTTTTAGATAAACTTCTAAAAATAGTTTTTAGAATAGAAAAAGAGTTCATAGGCGGCCCAATTACTATTTTATCTATATTTTTTTACTCTCTCTCCTCTCTCCCATTCTCCTCCCTAATCTGCCTGTCGCCTCTTGCTCTTCATCGTCATTGTCGTCGTCATCTTCAATCTCTCTCTATCTCTCTGGTAGAAGAAAGCTATTTCAACTGTCTACTTGTGTCTGTCGTGGGTCGCACTCCTCCTTTCAGATCTAGAAGTCGTCATCATGAGTCATGGGTTATAGATATGGAACGAGGAGAAGTGGACAATAGAGGAAGGGGAAGAAGGAGAGGTAAAAGACAAACGACAGGAGTCATCGTCGGCATCATCGTTGATCTCCAAGTCTCTCTCGTCGCTGGGTGCTAGTCGAAAGAAGAGATGAAGAAGAGAGAAGAAGAAACACAGGAAAAGAAGGGATTGATGAGTGAAGGGAGGGCTTATTTTTTATTTTCTTATCTCATATTTTTTTTTATAATTTATCAATTATAATTTTTTTTAATAATAATTATCATAACACCTATTTATTTAAAATTATTTTTTTTCTATAAATTTTTATCTAAAAAAACTTATCAAATTTTTTTAAAAAAATTATTTTTTTCTATAAATCTTTCTTTCAAAATCTATCTAAACAACCAAATTCAGCAACTTTACCACCAAAATTTTGTCGGCTATGCAAGTGAGACCCTCAACTTAAATATGTTGAAATAAATTGGCCTGACAACCTCTGCGCATTTTTATCGCTTTAATTAAATTATATATTAATTTTTAAATTAGATAAATTATTTTAAAAAATAATGAATATAAAAAAAATAAGTTGAAATTTTATATTTATTATTTATAATTAAATTTAATATTTTAATTAGCTCTTATAATTTTAGTATAAGAAAAGTAATTTTTTTTCTAATTCTCAATTAATGATTACACATCATAAAACATTTAATTATGGTTAAAACTTGGAAAGAAGAAAAAAAAATTTAGATACAACTAACATTTTTTTGACCGAATACAACTAACATTCTTAATGTACATAATTTTGACAAATGAATATGATATTTAGGGATAAATTACGGGCGTTATGAAACTTTACCCTTATCCTGTAATAACACAGGCATTCTACCCAAGCTTATCCCCATTTATTTAGTTGACTCCCTCATTTTTTAATATTATTTTTTTATATAGATTAAAAAGATTAATTAAGTATAATTAATATAAAAATTATATGACTAATTTAAATAGATTAAAGAGTATATAATATAAATTTATTTGAAGATATTAGATTTAGTTATAATTAATTATTTTTTTAAATTTTTATAAAAAAAATTAACTAATTCTAATATTAAAAATTAATAAGAATAATTTTTTTACTATTCACTCCAAATTTATTAACTTGCTTACGCACCCTCACTTTATCTATGACAAGCTTCGCGAGTTCAAAAACCTAAACAAAATAATATGATGAAGTAATATATTATTAGTTTTTTATATTTTATTATTATCATTCCATGGGTTCATATAAAATCCATGTCCTAGGATTTTAGGATTATTTTAATTTATCTTTATTTTATTAAATTTAGACTCTAGCTAGTATTAATTTTATTATTATTATTAGGATTATTATTATTTCTATAACTAGTTTTATATTTTTCATTTGACATAAACTTTAAATGATTATTGACAATTGATAATTACCTCTATTTTTCTACTTCTCTATTATCTTTTCCCTTTACCTCTCTCATTCTCTATTCTCATATCTCTCCTTCTAATATATTCTACTTTCTCTATAATTTTATGTTCGTTTTACATCAATTTGGTATCACCCCAAACATGCCCTTCAACCAAAGCTTTATTGTCACCGCACTGCCACCATCGTCCAACAATTTTCTGGCCGCCTTTCCGCCAACAACCATCACCATTTAGTTTAATCGATTATACATCTTCTTAAAATATATATAAGATTTTACAATGGTTTTATGTCTAAGAATCTCCTCCGGCGAAATCGATTATTCTTTCGTGTGAAATTATGAAAATCTCCAAAATTCTTTCAAAATTTGTTTTTCTTAAAAAATATAAGATTTCAAAATGAGTTTATATTGTGTGAAGTTTTGAAAATCTCCTCAAACAATATCGATTATTCTTCCATGTGAGATTATGAGAATCTTCTCAAAAAATTTAATTAAAATTCTTTCACAAAATCTACATGAGCTTTGATCATTTTAAAGGGTACCTAGGGCCTTGACTATGATCCCAAGTCAAATTTAATTTTATAAATAATTCATCTTTTTTTCTATTTCTTTTCTTTTTATAAATAAACGATTTTCTCATGTTTCTTTGTTTTAGATATTTTTCTTTTCTTTTTTTTAGGTCTTTTTGTTTTTTAGTCGCGCACTTAGTTATGGTGGGTGAGTCTCTTAACAATTTTTTTTTGCATACGTCAAGGCTTAAACTTAAGACCTCGTTTAAGCGATACCGAACCGCTTACTACTCAGACTAACTCCTGTTAATTTTTTTTTAGGTCATGTGAATATAACTGAAAGCTATATTTATTTTAAATAGTAAATTTAGGATGATTATTCTCATGAACTGGTACTGTTAGGCGTCTAACACTTTCCATACCCAAAATTAACTCCTGAATCCTTTTCTATTTATGTAGACCATCTTTTTTCTTTAAAAAAAGTTTTCTAAATTCTTTTTAAAATTTTGGTCGCAACTTCCATATTTTTTTATCTCCCTTTCTAGGGAGACCGGAATTTCGGACGTGACAATCATCATTTGGATTTGAGATTGAATTATTGAATAATTTCTCTAAGCAGCTCCAAATAGTAATAAAGAAATAAATACAATTTTGTATATAACGAATGAAGAAATGATGATTGAAATTATCTTTCAAGTTTCAACATCAAAGAAGAAGGACAACAAAAATAAATAATAAATAATTAGATTAAATAAAAATATCCAAACGGGAATTAAAAATTCACCAGTTGGTGGATTGATGAGACAACTTCAATTATTTATGTGAAAGTACAGATTTATCCATCTTGGTTTAAAAATATATTTAACGATCACATTTTTTAAAAAATTAAATAATAATTTTAAAAATATAAATTTATTATGTTTTAATAAAATTGGAAAAAATGTATTTTCAGATATTTTAAAGTTATAGGTAGTTAATGAACAGGTAAGTTGACTTTTTGACAAATAAAAAGTTAACTTAAAAATGTATTAGTATTTTGTTTTCAAAATATCTTGGTAATATAAGACAAAAGGATGGGCAATTTCGTCCAATAAAAATCTCAAGCCATTGCGTTAGATAGCGTGAACGACAAGTCGGAAAGGTGAACAGAGCGTCTTCCTCTGATCCTCTCCCTCAAAGTACACGAAACAGCAATACAAAGTCTTCTCTCTCATTACAGATTCTCTTTGCAATCTCCAAACGAATTTCCTTCCTCTTCCCTCTTTTGACAATATTCTTCCCTAAATGTTGGTTAGAGAACTGAACCAGTAAGATAACAGTGGGGCGAGCTTTTTTTCCCCTGAATCTATCTGTCTTTTCTGGGGTTTTGCTTTTTCTCTATTTGCAATTGGTTCCCGAAAATGTTGGTTCAGAGGAGAATGATGAGTTGGAGGAGGGTGGCTAAGTCTCTGCAAGCCTTTGCAGCTTATGGTCTACTCTTCTCCTTCACGCTGCTGCTCGTTCTGAAGCTTGACCATGTCGTTAATTACTCATGGTGGTGAGTTTTTGTTTTTTGTTTCATGCTTTGCACTGTATCTTTCAATTTCCATTTGGTTGCGCAGAATGAGGTGAAAAACATTGAAAAACTATTAAATTGATATACTCCTATATGGTGGTGATGTTAAAAGGACCCTTTTTGTTAAATTTCTCCCAGTTCCAGCATGGGGATTACTCTTTTTTTTTTTTTTTTTTGTAGATGGGCTCTTGTGTATTAGATAGAGTTTGGCAATTAAATGCACTGTTATGAACAGCTATAGGTTGTAATTTTATATTGATATTGTTGTTGGTTGGTATTGATTGATTGATTTTGTTTCAGCTTATTTACTGTCTGTTGAATGAGATCATCTGATTACCTTTTTAATTCTTTAACGCAAATCGCAGAATTCTGTGCAATGCCTCATTGTCTTGCACAAATTGACCTGGCCAAGTGTTTCACTTCTGCAAAAGATTTTATCTTTGAGAACCTGAAAGCACTAAGTAATTCTGTTGGCTCTTTTTAAGGGTTTGTTCATGAGATTCAAAGATAGTGGAGTGGATTGGAGTGTTCATTAATGGAAAGGGCAGGGCAAAGTATAGTGGGAAGAGGAGTGTTCTTGTTCAACTGATTGGAAGTTTATTGGAAAAGGGATGTTAACCCATTCTCCGCTGTTCTGAAGTTACTATATTATTAATGGAGCTAGATGGGTTTGAGGTCTAAGTTTTCAGTATTACCCCATAGAAGAAAAGGTAAGGGAAGAATATTTGGATGATGAGAGGGTAAAAGAGAAATTGAAAAGATAAAAGGAAGACACCCACCCCAAACTCCCAATTTGGTTGAGGGGTTGAGAAATTGCCAAATTGGGGTGTGGGGTGGGTAGAGGGAGTTTGAGAACTCATCCTAATAGATTCCACTTCATTTCTCTTAAACAATCCAGAAAATGATTTGAGTTTTCCCTTCACTCCAACATATCACTTTGCAATCCTTGTTCCCAAATAAACCCTATAGTTTCTGGTTCGCACTTTTCTTTTTAAAAATATAGATAAGTCATAAGGAAGTTCATATGAGCGATGTTTTTGAATATGAAATGATCGGTCTTGTTATTGATGCTTGAGCTCATGATGGTGCATTCCATTTGATTCAAAGGTTTAACTCAGCAAAATGGATGATTGTTTGGTTGCATTTTGTTTTTTCAATATTGGCCTTCCAGATGGGCAGTGGCACTATATCATATAATCATATAAATAAACAATAGTCAAGTTAGTATTCTCTGTTATGTTTACTTTATTACATATACTGTGCATTTTATGTTTTTAAATTAACCAGTGTAGATGAAGAAAACATTTGATGCCATTCTGTCCAAGTGAGGTGCATTTTCTGATTTAGTCTTGAAATTTTATTGAGAGTTGGACTCAATTGAATGATGCTGTAATCTTTCCATCTGTAGTTATGTTTTGCTTTTTGTTTCCATTTGCCAGGACCATATTTTCGCTTCTATGGCTTTTTCATTCTGTTGTAGCACGAGGAAGGTTTTCCTTGCCTGCTCCTTCAATGCCTCATGATCGCCATGTAAGACAGTTTTTGGAAGATGGTATCTTTATAATTTTTGAGAGAATTGAAAATTGGTTCTTTGATAGGTACTTGTTACTGAAGAATGAATTTTGTGTATTGGCAGTGGGCTCCATGTCATGCCGTTGTAGCAACACCCTTACTTGTTGCTTTTGAGCTACTTCTTTGTATACACCTTGAGATCAGTTATGGTATGCAAATTTTCTCGTTTCATAACTGTCATTCATGGTATCGAGCTGTCTATTCCTGACATCAAGATAAACTGTAGATTTCCTGTTAGAGTTTGTTGATTTTTTTGGCTGCTTGATATTAAATTATTGTGCATTTCAATGTTGCAGTGGTAAGTTTAAAGATTGTCTTCTTACCCCTATTGGCTTTTGAAGTGGCAATTTTGATCGATAACATCAGGTAATTATCTAATTCCATAATTCCATCAATATATATATTGTCAGAAACTTGCACTCAGATTATGGGAAGCTTGCAATATCATTTGACCAATTTATTTCCCTGCTTGTGTAATGGTTGTGGGGACTGCTATGGAAGAGCTGGCTAGAAAATTTTTGACAGTCATTAAGTTTTATCCGATGATTAATAGATGTAACTCACCAATTTAGTATCTGCTTTTTGGTGCATCATTCGATAGTTGAGAAGTGTAAAGTTATTGATAAACAAAGTGAGGTTCTGTGAATGGTAATTGATTATTGTTAAAATGAGCTTTAGTGATAAATATATGTCTAAGCTGTTAGGCTTGAATATCTCACAAGACCTGTGAGTTACTTCACTTATTTTATGAGATTCAACTAAAATTAATCTTCCTATATATGATCCCTTGATTTTGTGCCACGGTTAAAGACATTTACTGTCTTTTATTTTCCTGTTTCTTAAGATTCTAGTGACTGCCTTATGGTCAAGGTTCCTATTTATTCCCTCTGCATGCGTTACTCAGGAGTAAGAAGAAGAAAAACAACTTTGTGCCATTTTTCTTAATGGTGTCAATTCCTACAAGGCTTGAATGACCCAATGCATTGGTTGTAAGCATAAAAAAACTGTACTTTAGTGGTAATGATGAGAACCAAAATCCAAGACTCACAGCAATGTAATGCGAGGAAGATCAAGAAGGTAAAAACAATGGAAACTCTGTAGCAAGGGGAAATGAAGGAAAAGACAGTAAAGAACTACAATTATAAAAATGACCACTGACTTAGAAGATTTGCAATTTTAGCTCATAGCTGCTATAAACTTGAAGGTGGGTGTTGAAATTGGATTCTAATCTTCTTTTTTACTTGAAATCCAAATATGATATACACAATTAAGCAAATATTTTATGGAAGCGTGGTTTATTTTTGGAAAAAGGTAGACCTGTAGTTTCCCTTTTAGCTAGCCTTATTTCTGAATTTGCATAGCTTTTATCTTTTCATTTATGCTTTGCTTAATTCATGAAATTCGTACTGGCAGACTTGTTGACTGGGTCTCCTATGTATTTCTAGCTTCTTCTGTTATAAAGAAGTAAGAAATCAAAACATCATTTCTCTGATTTTCTTCGCCTTACATAGGATGTGTAGGGCTTTAATGCCTGGAGATGATGAAAATATGAGTGATGAAGCAATATGGGAAACCCTTCCTGTAAGTATATTGTTCATTATTTGGTTAAATAATTTGCTGGTTCTATGTCCAATATTCTTTGTTTGGTACTAAATTCTGATACCTCGGTCATTGTACATAAATTGCTACCTATCTATTGATTCCACTAGTATCTGTTATATCACATAAAGGATTAATATTAGTTGTTATAACACAATCAACAATTTTTTTCCAAATTCCTTTATAAATTTTAAGTATTATCTATTTATTGAGCTATAAGTGATGTGGAACAGTGAATAGAAAATTGATAAAATCCATGTAATTATCTTTCATTAGATGATGCTTGACATTTGTTCAAATGCATTATTGTTCAGAATCTCAAATCAGTTGTTTTGTAGTTAGTCAAAAGGATCTTGCTAGAATTGTGATATAAATGAAAATCAGGATAAAGTAGTTGGAGTGAATTGAGAAAATAAGCCATCAATTAAATTTTAAATAAGGACTACTCTTTGTTACTAATTCCTTTCTTATTTTAAGCATGTGTTTTTAATTTTCTTTTCAAAACTTTGGTTCTAGACATTTCATTCAGTTTTCCTGGAGGATTGTTTGTTAGAGACCTTTTGTACCCATTCTTCATTGGCATCACCTTATTGTGTTCATCAAAGAGAACTTTAATGTTTTACTCAATAGTGTGGTGTGATTTGTTTTATTTTCACAAAATCTTGATTCTAAAGCGTGTACTACTGTTTTCTAGCACTTCTGGGTTGCGATATCCATGGTCTTCTTTATTGCTGCTTCGGTATTCACACTTCTTAAGTTATGTGGTAAGTTTTGATCATCCCTTAAAAATATTTGTTAATTGTTAACTAGGTAATAAGATTCCCTTACTGTGGGATTTTGTTTATTCTTATGATGCCGTGGAGCTGCATATTAATGGTTAGTGATTATGCAGGATTCAATGGTAGATTTGCTGCCATCTTTTCATATTTATGTGTTCTTCTCCCACACGAATGAATAGGCATTCAAAGACTTTGCCCATTTTTCACTGTATCAAAGCAATGGCTTATCCATCTCACAAATGATGCCATTGTACCCTATCAACAACTAAATTTGTAGATAGATTGTTAACCAAAAGGTCAAGTTCAATAATTTCATTGATCATTCTTTTTAGTCTTCCTCTACCTCTGCACCTCCAACAACTTTCTTTGTACATACTATCTGACTTCAAACGATTTTCTATCATTTTCTATTCAATAGGCTCCACGCCTACTCTTCCTCTCATGATTATTTCAAATCTTATGTTTTCTTATATGACCACACATTCATCTTAACATTCTCATATCTGTTACCCCCAGTTTATGCTCTTGATGTCCCTTTAAAGCCCAACATTCACTATCAAGCATTGTTGGTGATAAAACTTTCCTTTAAGCTTATTAGGTACTTTCCTATTATAGATAACTTCGGTAGCCTTTCTCCACTTGAGCTGCCCAGCTTATATTCTATGTGTAAAAGCTCCATCAATTTCACCATTCTTATGTATAATTGATCCCAAATATTTGAACTTTGTCACTTGTGGAATGATTTGATCTCCTACCAAATTACTACTAGGTTGTCTCTGATCAAAATTTTGGGTCATATATTCTCCCTTACTTTTACTAAGGCAGAAACCTTTCGACTCCAAGGTTTTCCATAGCTCAAATCAAGAGTTAATATCTTCTTTTGAATCAGCTATAAGAACAATATTATCAGTGAAAAGCATGCATTTATGGATTTCTTCTTGTATAAGCTCAGTTAGAACACTAAAACCATGTTAAACAAGGAAGGGCTCAAAGATGATCTCTAATGTAGGCTAATCCTTATGAGAAAGTCATTTATCTCACCTCTAGCATAGAGAGAGCTACAATTTTGGAAAATATATTTCTGGGTTAGAAACAACCAAGAATTAGCTTAGAAGTCAACATATGGATAATCCTTTAATAACTTTTTAGTATGTAGTTAGAAAATTATTTAATGATTTCTAATCTGGACATAATTTACCTAGAATTTCTTCATTGTAATTTTCCCAAAAAAGACAGATTAGTGCAATGTGTCGCTTGCCCACTTCAAATGGAGAATATTCATTGAATACATGGGGTTAGTAATTATAGTAAAACACATGTTGGTACATATCTTGTTAGCTGCACTATCTACATCTGTTTGGGTGGTGTTAAGATTACTTGCTGAGTTGTGTTGCTGTAGTCACATTCTTTGTATTAATCACTATCTGATTAGTAGTTGAATGCATACCTGTCATATCCTTGCTAATATCCTTTCAATTACCTGCAGGTGATGTTGCTGCTCTAGACTGGTGGGACTTATTTATTATCTATGGGTATAACCAAATTTACATTTCTGATATCCTGGTTGTATCTGGTCATTCTTCTTGTGTCTCTGACCCTCATGAAATCCCTGTAATCATTTTGCAGCATTGCAGAGTGCTTTACCTTTCTTGTTTGTACAAAGTGGTACAATCCAACAATTCATGGAAAATGTCACATTGACAAAGCAGATCCCAGCTCATCATCACTTTCATCATCATTTACTGTAAGATACCTGGACTGGGATAGAGGTTTGGTGGTTTCTGCTGATGAAGAGAGGCAGCAAAGTCGCTTATGCAGTCTGCAGGACATTGGTGGGCATATCATGAAAATTCCATTCATAGCTTTTCAAATTATGCTATTTATGCATTTAGAGGTATAATATATTTTGATCAAGGGCCTATCAATATTTTCAGGAAATGTAAGTTTTTCCAAGTTTCTTGAGTTTTTCCCCATGTTTTTTTAGGGAACACCACCTGGTGCCAGAACTATGTCGTGTGCTGTTGTCTTTTCTCCCCTTTTTCTGTTGCAAGGAGCTGGGGTTTTATTTGCGGCTTATAGATTAGGGGAGAAAATAGTTCTCGTAGTTTACAGTGGAGATGTTCCTGAAAGATACTCAGATATAGCACTAAAAGCCCGTGATTGTTTTGGATTCTTGCATCGTGGCTCAAGGTATTAGTTTGTTTCTCTTTGCTATGAAACCAAAATTTATCTTTGATAATGTTATAAAAAGTTTAGTTACTGACAGTTATTCTTCTTAAGTCTATAAATAGTTGGCTCATCTAATGTACATGGCATGGATATGACAATATAGTGATTCAGTTCTCATTCTCCCTCTCGTGTTGCTATCTCTCGTTACCCTCTGTTCCTCTTTCTCTTTCTGAAATCTTTGTTTCTCTTCTTTTCCCATTCTTTCCTGTTCTCCCTTATTCTTTACCATTTTTGATCAAATACCACAACAAATGGTATCAGAGCGAGCTTTCCTTGGACTCCCCTGTGCACGTCGCTAAATAGTAAAGACTCGTCGGCAAGAAAACTCAAGACAGATGGACGACAGGTTGCAGAATGTGGAGCAGGAATTATTAAAGATTGATGATCTGCAAGAAACCGTGTTGAGCTTTCGAAAGGAAATGCAGATGATGGGATACTCATTTCGTCAAGGGCTACAGACCTTGTCTCAGGAGATGCGCGATATGGTTCGAGTTGCACCTCACCGTTACGGCCAACCGAGGAATGATGACGATGATGATGACCGGCGTCGGGTTCGTCTACCCAGAATGGAATTCCTAAGATACGAGAAGCCCATGACAGAATTAATGCATATCAGGCAGACGGGGTCGCTGGCGGAGTTTAACATAAGGTTTGATATGATCTCGGCGAGACTGGACCTCCCAGAGATGTGTCTGGTAGATGTGTACGTGGGAGCGCTGAAGGAAGAAATAGCTAATTCAGTCCGATTATTTAATCCCCGGACTCTGTTGGAGGCACGACGTATGGCCAGAGTGCAGGAGATTTCATTGTTGTGGCGGAGCAAGAAGAAGATGATCCTACCGATCAAGAACGGACCCCAAGAAAAATTCCCAGAACCCCAAGAACGTACCGTAATGCAAGAAGGATGCGTTGATGGAGGCTATGCTTCGTCATTTTCGTTGAATACAGAGGTGGAGAGTATGAAAATGGAAATTACGTCTAGAGTTGATAGGTCCTGGCGTTTCGATTCTGCTGGGGGAGTTTCAAAAAGCACTTCTCCTGTTTCAAGCTCTGTTTCATCGATTATAGGCTCAGCTTCTTCAATTCCATCAAGCATCGCCTCTGTCTTAACCAGAAAGCCCTTTGAGGATGACGGGGGTTCTGGACTAGCGACTTTAGGAGCCATCTCTATTTTTGTCTGTGATTTTCGCAACTTGGGAGCGTGGGAAGGTGCAAAAATCATTTCTGAAATCAATGGGTCTTCAATTTTTAGGAAACAGACACCATGTGAAAGTGTGTCCTGGTCGGTGATATTCAGAATGGTTGGGTTTCCTAATTTCCTTATCTCCAGCACTGTTCAACCTGTTGCAGCTACTATTCCTTCATGTATTGGGTTACAGTTGGCTACCACTTTCTTTAAGTGGCAGAAGTACTGTGGAAGTCCATCAAATTTAGTAAGACCATATGGGTATATGGGCTTAGAAGATGGCAGCGGGGAGGAAAACCCAAAAGAATTACAATTGGCCTTTACAATTCCTTTGGGTGCTATTAACTATGGGTCATTTCAGAAATGGGTCTAATTTCTAAATTGTTCTCCAACAAGAATACTGATGCTAGAATGGTTCAAAGGAGAATTAATTAAAATGCCTTTTGGGAGGGGTTGCTCTCTAAGTAGGAAGAAAAGAAAGAAGTGAAGTGTGCAATGCCACAGGAATAAATACAATTTGAAGGAATCAACTTTTGGGTCCAAGTCACAGAGAGTTCTTCACCTACTAGCAGAAGTTTTTGTCAAAATTTAAAGCCTATGTGTTGCTTTCAGATTTGTATTTTTTGATCTTGCTTGATCCTTGGGGCCAAGGATCTCTTTGGGAGGGGAGTATTGTTATAAAAAGTTTAGTTACTGTTAGTTACTGACAGTTATTCTTCTTAAGTCTATAAATAGTTGGCTCATCTAATGTACATGGCATGGATATGACAATATAGTGATTCAGTTCTCATTCTCCCTCTCGTGTTGCTACCTCTCGTTACCCTCTGTTCCTCTTTCTCTTTCTGAAATCTCTCTGTTTCTCTTCTTCTTTTCCCATTCTTTCCTGTTCTCCCTTATTCTCTTTACCATTTTTGATCAAATACCACAACAGGTAATTTATTTGCTGAGCCAATAAAAACTGATATTATTCAGTTCTAAGTGATATATTTCATTGCTTGCATCTTCTGCATTAACAGGCTGCTGGGTTGGTGGTCAATAGATGAAGGAAGTCGAGAGGAACAAGCCAGACTTTATTGTGATAGGGATTCTTCAGGGTCAGTTTTTTCTCTAAAGCATGTTTGGCAAGAATTCAGTTTTTGGACTATTGTTGGCCCTTTGCTTAAAAACCTAATTTAGAAACTTTATGATCGCTTTTACATCCTTGCCTTGGAAGTCTTGAACAGAGCACCATTTTCCCCTTCTAAAATCAAAGTTTTTTGGTTATGCTCTTTCAAAATGTAAAATAGTTGTGGGGAACATATTCCACTTGGCTTATTTTGATGGTCATGTTAATCAAAGTTTTTGCATTGCTCTCCCTTTGTGCTTTTGAGTAACTAATGTGACACAAGCAGTTACACATACACTGTTTCTCTTGTTAGCTGTAACATGGAATATTGATCAAAATTATCTTCACTTTATATGAATATTATTTGTTTCACTATTTAGGTATAAAACTTTCTCCCCTGATGTGGTGAAGAAAATGCCTAAAGCAGATCTTGTTGAGGAGGTAAAGACTTATTTTTATTATACCAAAATATGTAGCTATAGCATTATTCCTTGCATCATTTTTTTCCATTTTAGTGTTTATTACTCAAGCCTGTCTATTTAATATGAACTTTAGTCATACATTTAAGTAATCTCAATTCTTAAAACTCCCAGATCTGGAAACTACAAGCTGCACTAGGTGAGCAGTCAGAGATTACAAAATTTAGCCAGCAGGAGTATGAAAGGCTCCAAAACGTAATGTTCTCAACCTTGATTGATTCTCTTCGACGTTTAAATTTGTTAATCAGTTGCATAAGTATGTTTTTAGTTTTTGTCTCAAGGATCATTTTCTTCATTCTCATTTAAGCAGGGAATAGGGAGTAGAGACCTGATATGCTATTAATCTTAGTTCCTCATTTTTTGTTTGGTGCAAAACTTAAGTCCTCAGTTTAAAGTTAAAAATATAATTTAAAGTTCAAACTGATCAGGTTCTAGCATCTTAGACCTTTCATATGATTAAATTAGGTCAATTTTGTTGTCTGTCATGTGGCATTGAGTGATTTTCAACGTGTACCTGAACTGCTATTTGATTGAATTTGTTACTATTCTCATTTCTTTCTCTCTCTACCTACCTGTGATAAATGCATGTGGATGGATGAATACATCCAATCTAATGGTGTTGTGCTGTAAAAAACCATACCCAAGTTGGTGAAAAGGGGGATCTAAAAATCCACGAAGAGGGATCACTTTTAATTCTCTCTAAATTTGGGTCTAACTTCTGATGACCTTCCATAAATATATACTATTGTTTCCTGTAACTTTCCTTTCTCCATTTCTTCAATGTTTCTCCCCTTTATCTGTGGTAGTTTTCGTTTGATTTCAGAATGACATAAAATGTTAAAGAAAATTCTGTATTCTGATTCTTTCATGTCAAGGAATAGTCTTAGATTTATGCTTCAGCGGACTGATACCCTACAATCATTTTTGCAGTGGGGGCCCACTACCCCCACAAAGCCCAGATATCATCAGCTAATATGCATTATGCATGCTCTGGCACAAGTTTGCAATTTCAAGCGCACAAGCTGTAGTATTATAATTATAGTTTGTTTTAAAGTGCCTTGCATATGACTTGAGAGGCTATATAATTGACTATTAACCAAGGGATTGATGAAATTTTCAGGAAAGGATCCTATGTAGAGTTTGCTTTGAAGAGCAGATTAATGTGGTCCTGCTTCCATGCAGGCATCGTGTTCTTTGCAGGTAAGAACTCTTAAGCCCTGCTATTGATCTATATTCTGTCACTAGCCGTTTAATACAAAATAATGTTGGGTAAGAACCCTAAGCACATCAATCTGGTTGTACTAGCCGATAAAAGCTCATAAAAGTGGGTCTGTGAGCAGATCCCATCCTTAAAATGTTCAATCTGACAAGTTTTCATAGGTTCTTTTTTGTTTTTTTGGCAACAAGTTTTCATAGGTTCTTTGCACAGCCAGCTGAGATATTATACTCCTTTGGTAATAAGTCATTTCCAACATGTTTAGTTAGAACCATGAAAAACTTAAAATCTCATTAAATCTAATCTTTAGCTGATATGTTATACTCCTCATGTTCTTATTTATAAGTCATATTTAACATATTTTACTAGAACCAAGACAAACCTTAAGTCTTATATACTCTGTCTTAAAATTTAATAAGTTTTGAACTTGATCTCTATTTAATATACACAATACTCTAATAGAGTAAAGTCTATATAATAATAAATAAATGGTAAACTTGAAAAATTTAATGATGTGTCTGATAAATATGACCTAAAAAAAATTCTCTTTAATTTATAAATAGGACTAGAGGAGTATATAACAGAATTTCTCATAATTTTGAACTAATTTCTCATCCAATTTTTGACAATTTTAATTTTGGATAACAGCACATGTGGTGAAAAATGCAAGAGGTGCCCTATCTGCCGTGTTACCATTGAAGATCGAATACCTGTATATGATGTATAGATTCAAATATGCACACTGATTGAAGCAAATGTAGCTGTCTCACATACACTGTCTTGCTTTTATTTTTTAGATGAGGCAAGCACAGAGACCAGAATTGCTGGTTTCTCTGTCAATAGGATTGTTTGTTCATTATCAACAACTGTTGTATAGTTCCCCACAGTTAGAAGTCTTACTTGTTCTTCTCTGTAAAGTATATTTCTTTCTTGCAGTCGCCACCCCATTCTCAATGTTAAGTGGTACGGGGTCATTCTTTTTGTTGCCCACCCGGTTCACCGAATCTTTGCCCCGACTATATCTGAATCCGACCCGTGTCACGCACCTAGCTATGGTGTCATGTACCTAGCTATGGTGGGTGAGTCTTCTAACGAGAATTTTTTACATACGCCAAGGCTCGAACTCGAGACTTCGTTTAAGTGATACCGAGCCATTTACTACTCGAACCAACCCTCGATGGTAGTACTGGGTCATGTTTTTTTTTTTTTTGTTGCCCACCCGGTTTACCGGAGCTTTGCCCCGACTACATCTGGATCCGACCCGCGTCGCGCACCTGGCTATGGTGGGTGAGTCTCCCAACGGGGATTTTTTGCGTACGCTAAGGCTCGAACTCGAGACCTCGCTTAAGCGATACCGAGTCGCTTACCACTCGGACCAACCCCCTGACTATGGTGGGTGAGTCTCCCAACGGTCATGTTAATTTTTAATACGGTTGGAAAGTTAATGATGTAAGCCATTTTAGAGCCCTTTTTATTTGGCCCATAGATACAAGCTCATGTGGCTTGTATGCAAGTGTTCAAGGTTTCTGGTTCGCCCGTGAAGCTAATATTGATTGTGGTCTCGTATTTAGATTAGTTTATTTTAAGTGATTATGTTATATGATGTAAACATGTGAAGAATTATCTTATAAAGTGTAAAAGTACTTAAGTGCTCTCAAACATTGGCTAAGAGAGTGTTTGGATAATCCTAAAAAAGCACTTTTAAGAGTATAAACTATGGTTTTAAAATAGGGAGAATTACTTTTAAATTCTATGTAAGATAATTTATTATTTAGAGGTTCTATAAAATCTTTAGACTATGTTCAAGTCTTAAGGGATACGAGATTTCAATTATAAAATAATATTTTTATTTTTATTTTTATTTTTATTGATAAGTAGGGAAATCTTTGTTTACAACTTAAAGTGAGTTATTTGACAAGTGAAATGGTCTTTATTGATAATAAGAGTTGTCAACGAACACTTTTTTATTTATTGTGTCTTATTTTAAGTTGTCAACAAAGATTTATCTACTTGTTAATGAGAATAAGTATAATAATGTCTTTTCATAATTAGAATATTTTATCTAGAGGTTTTTATGACTTGACAATTGTTTAAAAATTCTGTAGAATAAGTAAAAAATTGTCTTATATAGAATTTGAAAATAATTTTTCCTTTAAAATATAATAGCTAAATGTTCTAAAATTTTTAAAAAGTACTTTATGATAGAAAACTATAATTTTGGGGATCAAAACTATGGTTTTCAAGAAGATTTTTTTTTCTTTAAAAAAATTTTAAAAATTATTTTCTACTAAAATTATTTTTATTACTTCTTTTGAAAAGTTAATTTTACTCAAAAGAACTTGAGCTGGGATTCCCAATGTGCCTTTAAAAATAATAGTCCTCAACTTTGAAGAGGAACGCATTTGTTCAAGGGATTAATCTAATATTGATATTGGGTTTTCCATTTCATCATTAGTTAACCAATTCTCAAAAACAGAGGAATCTAAGCCACCAATACAAAAAGGGATCTAAGAATCCTTTCAGAAAGTTATCTCTGAAGGATTTCGTTATTTTTCAACCATTTGTTTTTGGAAGTTCAACGTCAACCTAGTTAACTAACCCTTGTCTTGGGATTAGGTCCATGGAATGGAATCTCGGTCTTGACTCTTGAGATAAAAAAAGTCACTTCCAAACACCATGAGAGAGACATTTAAAGTGTGTTAATTTATTACATAATATTATTTTATTGTAGTTCTAATCGTTTAGAAAAATATCTTAACTCTTGGATGTATAAGTTTATACATGAAAATAATTGACGACTCATCCTACCTAATATTAGTATCGTTTAGGATGAAAGAAAATTTTATCGTACCTTTAAATTATGGGGAGCCTAACACAATACAATGTAACCATAGAAAACATAAAACCGAACGTAACATGATCGGTTGTGCCATAGCAACTGATTTCTATCGAGCCCAAAATTGCTACCGTCACCGAGTGAATGCTTGATGGCTAGAGTTCCAAAAAAAAAAAAGAAAATCCAACGCATGAGAGAGACAGGGCCATAGTTATCATCCGTACATTTGCACTTTCACATCCTTCTTTTGAAAATTAGGGTGTATGTATTAAAAAAAAATAAAGAAAATTGTGAGATAAATTATGAAATAAAATTTAATTTAATTTATTAAAAGTTTAATGAAATAATTATAATATATTAATATATAAACTTGTTTTTATTTTGGTAAAATAATATGCACACTCATTTGGAAAATATTACTCCTTCTATTCTTAATTATAAAATCTATTTAACTATTTTTGGTAGATTAAAGAAATTAGGTAAATTATTTAATTGTAATAATTATGTGTTAATTTTTTTAAAATACTCTTTCTAATTATGTGCATTTAGTTTTCTTAAAATACTCCTTCTAATTATGTGCATTTGAATTACCTCTGATAGATATTATCTTAATATGTGCAATCATATACGATATATTAGGGGAAATTATAATTTTAGAAGATAAAGTGGATTGAAGTCTTATATCTAAAAATAAACCCAACCCCCATCTAGGTTTATAATTAGGAACAGATGGAGTAAAATATATATAGTGAGGAATTAGATATATGGTTAATGTTCAATTTTTTCTTGAAGTTTTGCGTAGAAACTATGAGTGTCTAAAAGTTTTTATTTGATCAATGTCGCTTCAAAAATATTAAAAATGAGCAATATCGCCCTTGAATGTTAAAAATGTTAATAGTCAATGTTAAGTTTTTAATAGTTTGGGTGACTTTATTTCTTTTTTAACACTTCCAGAACAATATTGATTCATGAAAGAGTTCCAAATACTCACACTTTTGGAGGAAGAAAATAGAATAAATGAGAGGTATGAATTGACTTGCATTTATTAACTGAAATAGAAACCTCATATATAGGTATATAATGACTTTATGATCAAGAAAAGTAGTAGAAAAGAAAACATTAAATAATAATAAATAAATGAACGTGGGAAAATGGGAGAGATCATAAGATAACAAATTTGACAAATTCAAACTAATAAAATGAGGGTAAAATAACACCCAATATCTTGATCTTATTTTTTATATGCAGCAAGTATTCTAATTTTATTTGTGGTGCAATTTCACCTATGATCTTTTTAATTTGGTACAATTTTACCCATAATCTTATTTCTCAAGTAATTAGAATTACACCAAATTAGAAAGATTATGGGTGAAATTGCATCAAATTAAAAAGTTATGGGTAAAATAACACTATAAATAAGATTAAGATACTGACCGCATATGAGAAATAAAATCAGAATATTAGGTGCTACTTTACCCATAAAATAATAATGAAATAATAATTAGTTACTTGAAATATCAGTCAACACTCTCCTTACTTCAAAGCTGCATACTCAAGTAATCCCCTAGAAAACATAACTTCTCATTTGATAAAGTCTTATGGTAAATCTACCATCTCCATGTTTTATTCCTTTTAATAGAATTCAACTGTTCTACCATTACTTTTTGTCATTCTTCATTTTCAGCTGCCTTTTCATAATATAATGGATTTGAAAAAGTAAGAACAAATTGATAGGAATATATGTAGTAGTATATTTGAGATTTGACTTTTTGACTCTTGTTGATCTTCTCAGTGTAACAAAAGACTCTTCAGGAGCTAATAAAGAGTTTCTATTAGATGGATTTGCTGCAAGTAATAGCTCTTATTCTTCTTCTTGTGAAACCTCTATTGGGATCTCTAGTGGCACCTGTTTATCACTCCAATCCTAACTTGCACCTTAATTAAATACTACATCTCTACTGATAGTAATTTTGCCACTTATTGCATTATATAGCTTATATGCTTTAGATTCAAAATAATAGCCAATAAAAATATATTTTTTAGATTTCTCATCAAACTTGTGAGAATGAGTCTTAATCAAAGCATAAGCTATACAACAAAATTTTTTTAAAGTGACTTACCGTTGGTTTTTTACCTGTCCAAGCCTCATATGGTGTTTGATTACGGATAGCTTTTGTGGGAGACAAATTGAGCTGCTGTTGCAACAGCTTCCGCCTAAAAATAAATAGGAAGATCTTTCTCTTGTATTATGCTTCTAGCTATCTCTACTATACTACTATTATTCCTTTCAGCGACGCCATTTTGTTCTGGTGTATGTGGTGTTGTAAGCTGCCTGCAAATTCCATTTTCCTTACAAAAATTCTTAAAGGCAGTTGAGAAAAAATCACTTCCTCTATTTGGTCGTAGTGTCTTTATTAGATCACTTTTCCTTCAACAAAAATTTTGAGCTTCTTGAACCTTAGCTGGTTGAAATGCTAACAATACCTCTGCCTTCCACTTAAATCTAATTTTTGCTACCAAGGGTAACATCTTATTTTTGAGACTCATCAAGCTCTTTATCTTCCACCTCTTCCATAGTCTCTGCCATATCTACCAATATAATGACCAGTAGAGTTATTATTAGTCTCTATCTTCACCTGAAAAACCTTTTCTTCATGCTTTTCAATAGACCTCATCAACCTTTCTTCATGTACTTGCAAAGAACTCATTAGTTCATCAAATGAGTAATCAAACAGATCATGTGCTTCTTCAATCGTAGCAACAATATGTTCAAACTTTGGAGTAAGACCTTTAAAACTTTTGCAACAACAATTTCTTTAGAAATATTTTCTCCATAATACTTCATTTGATTAACAAGAAAACATACTTTAGATAAAAAAGTTTGAACATATTCACCATTTTTTATAATCAAATTTTCAAAGTCAAGATAGTAAGTCTGTAATTTCATCGTAATTACTTTTGAATAATCTTGAAACTCCTTCTTCAAAATTTGTCAAACCTCCAATGACGTAGTTGTTGGTGCAATCCTTGCAAAAATTATCTCATGGACAGCTTGTTGAATGAAGAATTGTAGCCTCCTCATTTGGATCAATGTAATCCACAAAGCCAAACTCTACCAAGTACTAAAGATCTTGAGACATGAACAAGGTCTTCATTTTTATACTAAAAAATTCATACTTTTTACCTGTGAAAATCAGTATGAGTAGCGGTGAAGAGGAAGAAGAAGAAATAAAATTTGCATTCAAAGCCATTTGCTTTTTTGTTTTTAGACTCCCTCTCTCATGTTTCCCTTCTCACCGATACTCAAAAGAAGCGGAGAAAGTTTTTTGCTCAACCCCAAAGTGTTTCACTCAAATACTTAATAGATCCAAAACCTCACTTTTTACTCTATTACACCCTAGATTGAATCTGGCTCTGATACCACTCATGTTAGAGGAAGATAATATAATAGATGAAAGGTATAAACTGACTTGTATTTATTGATTAAAATACAAGCATCATATATAGGCATATAATGACTTTGTGATCAAGAAAAATAGAAGAAAAGAAAATATTAAATAGTAATAAATAAATGAAAGTGGAAGAGATTATAGGATAACAAATTTAACCAATTCAAAATAATAAAATAATAATTAGTTGCTTGAAGTATCAGTCAACACATAACTTATATACAAAACTTTCTAAAATAAACTTAAACCTTAACCCTTAGATATATAACTTGCGTGACAAGTGTGTTTTTGAGGGGGCAGGGTTTTATCATATATGATCCACCACAATATACATATTCCATATTCATGCTTCAGACTTTAGGTTTTCTTTAATATTTAAAAAAAACGTAGCATAAAAAAGGGTAACTTAATACATTAGGCTTCTATCATGTGAAATTTAGAGAGGAACATGTAGGTAATATTATTTACACAAGCATATATGTTATTTTTAAAATTTAAACTTGTGACACCAAGTCACATGAAGATATTGTTTTTAAGATTTGAACTCATTAGGGGTTAGTTTTAATCCTAAATATAAGATCTTGATATATTTTATCTCTCATATTTATTATTTTTTTATACTAATTTACCTAACTTATAAACTGATATATAACATAATATTACATAAGAATATTTTAAAAAGATTAAGTTACATATATTATAATTAAATACTCCCTCAAATCTTTAATATAAGATATAATTTATAATTTAAATTTATTTAACCTACCTAAATTAAATAAATATCTTTTATATATTATTAAACACCGGAGGAATATTATTCATGAATGTGATGATATATGTTGAATGACCTCAAAGATCTAACACATCGTGGAGTCTTAGCCTTGAGTCACACGCCTGCTTATCTGCAACAATTCTTCTACCAGTCTTCAACCACCCATCAACTCTCACCAACGAACGTACACAAAAGAACAAACAACCACCTTATCCCTAGATATAGCCCAACACTTCATTTTTAACAACGTGATACTCTAATCTCAGTCTTCGCATTTTGTATTTAGTTGATCTACAACTAAATCAAGTACTCTTTAAACTTCCTCATAATCTCTCATATTTTAAATTTCAAATTTTAAAATATAAATATGAAATATGAATTCCAATTAATTGATTGATTAAGTTTAGGCTAATCAACACAAGTCAACCCATTAATAGGAAGCTCAATCCAAAAATATTCAATATGAACTGCCTCTCATCCATCCCTATTATAAGACAGTTTGTAGAAAGAATTAGTGGTCTTTATTGCAAGTCACCAAGTAAGTATAAATTATATTTTCTAAGATTATCCCTTTTAAAATTTTGATGTAATTTTTCTTTTTCAATATAATTTATGGTTTTAAATATGAATAAATTTATTTTTTAAAAAAAATTAACAACTTAACCACATTTTACTGATTCTGGTGAGGTAGGTAGTTGGATATGCCTTATGATAGAGAAAGGAGGGAATATATAATCAAGGGTTAATGTTCAACTTTCCCTCGAAAGTTTTCACACAAAAGCTATGAGAATTCAAAAGCTTTTCTTAGATCAATATTATCTAAAAATTGTTTAAAAATGAGCAATATTATCCCTAACTGTTAAAAATATTAACTGTCAATATTAGTTTTTTAATAGTTAAAACGACTTTGTTCTTTTTCTAATACTTTTGGTGCAATATTGATTAAAAAAAGTTATAGATATTCATAACTATTATGTAAAAACCTTCCTAGACAAAATCAAATCTAAACAAGATAATTGATTAACTTGACCTGGGATTAGGTCATTGATTCAATGCCTTGTTCATGTTTATGAACTCAATATAGATGTGTGTTTTTGCATATAATCTATGAGGGGGGAAACTATATGCGTCCCTACAGACTTTAATGGACAATGGTTTTGAAACTGAGACAAGCTAAGCCGACGTTGGAAAACAAATATAATAAACAAAACAATAATATAAAGACAACATTCACATCTCCAACAACAACACACGTGCGTATATCACAAACACAATTTTTGTAGTGTTTTTAACTTATTCATATGCATTCTCTTGAAAGCCATTTCTCACTGATCATTTCCCCCATAACTCAAAAACCCTAATAAAATGCTCTATTTATTTACAGCTAAAATATAAATCGAGACTTCCTATAATTTTTATAAATATTACTGAATATAATAGTCAGACGTCTTTTTTTTTATTACAAAAAATTTTAAAAAAGAGTTAGGTTCATCTACACAATTTAATAGTAGAATAAAATCTATTTTTCTCCTAAACAATACCAATACTTCTTTCTTCTTCTTGTTTTTTTTTTGTACAAAAATTTTTAAAAAGGAGTTGGGCTCATCCACGATCTAAAGGCACGGCGAAATCTCCCTTCCTTCTAAGCGATACCAATATCAGGCAGGGCGAGCCGTTTATTACCCTCAGGCGTAAACCTAGGCACCCAGGAGTTAGGATGCCTCCCTAGGGATCAAACACGCTCCAAATGATCCTATGTCTTACTCTTTTATCAGTTGAACCTACAGACAATGGGTAATACTTCTTTCTTTTATCGTGAAATATATGATAAAAAGATATCCTAAATTGGAAGATCCATTTGGGTTTGGGCGATTTTTTGGGTTGTTGATATTTTGGCCCACTTATTCAATGAGATGGGACTCCAGACGTTGGATACATCTTACACTTAAGTCATGGATGAGCTAAACTCTTTGCAAAAAAAAATGTAGAAAAAATTGACAAAGCAAAGTGGGACCCAAAACAAACTTTGTGCCTGACAAAAAATTTGATCGGCCGAAGAAGTGGTCTGTCGTCAAGTTCAAACCATCGATCATATGGTGCCACGTACAACCTTCAGTCAGAGAGAGAGAGAGAGGGAGGGAGTTGTTGACTTGTTGGTGTGTCTGCGTGCATGTGATGTGAGCCTGAGGGGGAGCGCAAAGAGAATTAATTTATCTTTTGTTTTTTAAAATTTTATTTTTAAAAATTATGCATAAAATTAAATTAATTATATTAAAGAGTAAAATACAATGATCACCTTCAGTTTTACCTCTATTACATAGACCCTTCTCTATTTTAAAAATATAGACCTACTCCTTCAGCTTTATTTATAGGGCAAAGATAAAATATTTATTTTAATCTTATTTATCGGGTAAAAAAAAACTTTTTTATATTAATCTACCATTTTACCCTTCGTTTACGATTATATTAATTTTATTTCTATGAGATATAATATATATTAAATAGGTGATAAAATTAAAAAGTTGTTGAATTTTATAGTATTATTAATTAAGTTTAATTTTTTTCTTTATATATATAAAATATGCTAAAACTAACTTATAAATGGAATGGGAAAAGCAGGTTTGATCCGGATGAACTCCGTTTTAGATCACTTATACTTAAACTATTACATTGACCAATTCATTCATCGGGTCCCATTTTCGATACTTTAAATTGAGTTTGTGAGAGAACTAATGGAGACTGTGGAGGTGCCCAACTAAGTCGGTGTTAATTTTGGGTGACATTACTCTATTTTTTTAACACTTTCGTATTGACATTGAGTAAAAAAATCAAATACCTATTATTTCTTTAAGAATACTTTTAGGGCAAAAATTACTTTTAACTCTTATTTATACACTCATAAAAGTTAGGTAAAAGTCTCCCGTCTACCATTTTCTAATTTTTTTATTAATTTCTTTTTTTTTTGAGAAAACCTGGTTTTCTTCTGAGTCCATACGCCTGCAATCAATGTGATGGCCAAAAAACATGTGATGTGAAGATTAATATTAAAAGAATTACTCAACATAAATTCATTACTTTTATATATACATAAATATAATGCACTTTTATATATTATATTGACATGGATTCTTTGTAGTAATATATAAGAAGATGAAGAAGAAGAAATGCTACACCAAGAAGAAGATTGGGACGAATCATATACGAATTTTAATAAAAAAAAATTATTACAGCATGAATTGAGGAAGAGAAATTAATTACTAGAAGAACAAAATAGCCTTAAAATAATTATATAATTACTCATATGGATTTATTCTTGTTCGTACAGTGCCAGCAACATCAAACCACCATATGAATAAATAAGATTCCCATCTCACAAATTAAATTCCCAATAATGGTAAAAATAAAATAAGAAAAGCAAATACTACTAAATAACATTATATGAAGTCATATCATCAACCAATGCCGGTGATTGGCACCGGCTTTACCACAGCCGATGACAGCCAATGAGTTTGTGGTGGCGGCGCTGTCGTTGCCGTTACTGGTGGTGTTGGTCGTAGTAACGCCGTTATTAGTACCGCTAAGCTCTGTCGTTGTCGTCGCGGCCGCCTTCTTGGTGTCCACCGACGGGATCATCAGAACAAAATCCTGAAAGCAATCCTCCAAGCTCCTTATTTGTTCTTCAGGATACAGTGTTCCGATCTCCACATCACCGGGTCCGTCCGGCTTGAAGATCTGACACCCTTTGATGAATATGTCGTGTGTAAACGACGCCACAAAGCTCCTCGGCTCAACGTTCTCTGCAAATCAATATATATAAACTCACTTCAGTGTGTTGTGTGTGTGTGTGTGTGTGTGTGTGTCTATATCTTTTTCATTAACAAGGTTCGAACCAGCGGCAACAGCGAGGAGGTGATCTTCAGAGATGATGACTCTGGAAATAGTGCGACCAACTTTGGTTTCCCACATGGAAGCGAGCTCGTTCATGTTGTAGTAGTTGGTGGCTGGTTGAAAATGGAGACTCTTGTTTAGGGCTCTGATATCACTTGCTGCTTTCATAGTGAACTTCCCAATGTCAGGGCCCCCTACGAAATAAGCTGCACAGGAAAGAACACAGCAACTATGGTGAAACCAAGTACATATATGTGGGACCCGTGTCGCGTCATTATAATTAAGTAATTTATGTTATTTTATTAATTTATCCGGATTAATTGAGTGGTTCGGAGGGGAAGAATTGTACCTTTGATGGTGCCATCACCGTAGATGTGCAATTGATCCAAGGGTGGAGGACTCTGGGAAGGGTGGCAGTTATCGTAATAAGGCCAAGAAGCGATGGAGTTGCAGCAGATGTAAGTGTAGGGGATCCCAGACCCCTCTACCACGCGCCTCACCAGACGCTTCTGTTTGTACATCCCCAAACCCGGTTCCACCGGGTCAGCCCGATCTACGTCGTGCCCGAATTCCGATGGCATGAACCTCTGCCACGTGTAGAAAAAAAATAATAAAAATGGTCACTTATTGCAATATTCCGTTCATGTCACGTGATTGTTCTTGCTATTCTTTCTTACCCTTTGGTTGAATGATTTAAAAAACTCATATTTAATTTTGGATATTGTGCTAATTTCAAGTTTCTTCTGATACCCATGCAAAATTGCAAATATGCACGGAATTTGTCAACTATATATATTAGAGTAATATGTAAAAAAAGCAAGGGCGGCTTAGACAACTACTGCTGTAATTGGATGGTTTTGATTGACTGTTATTTATTGTTGTCATTCAAAAGGTCAGATTCAGATCAGATTCATATATATATATATATATATATATATGAGTTTAACTTTGAGTATATATATATAAATGTTATCTTTGACTTTAACTTTGAGTGTGTGTATATATATATGTGAGTTAATGATATTGAAAATTAATTTCAAAGCCATTGGTACGAATTTTTTAAAAGACACAAGAAAGCGACGGCATTGCTTTCACTGAAGGGAGGCAAATTTAATAATTTTCAAAATTAGAAAGATAACTATAATGTATTTAATTAGTGGGAGAAAAGTTATGGGGGGTCTCCCAACTTCTGGGGAGTTTCAAACATCACCAAAAACTAATCTTGATTTGACGACATTCATAACACTTAACAAAAGCATGTTTTTTTTATGATATTTTGGCAGATATCTTTGCCAATTAAAGCCATTAATTTATTGCACAGATTTATTTACTTATTTATTTTGATAATCCATGACCCTGACCTGAGAGCTGAGAAGTAATGTTCTTTTACTATCTAGGCTGTTTGGTAACCACGATATATATATATATATATATTAGTATTATATGCCTCACTAACTATAGTATTACACTATTGAACCTAATGCGATTAGAGTCAGTTCCATATTCATAGAGTTTAAGATAAATTATACTGTTCATGATATTTATGAATAGTTACAAGGAAATAAAGATGATGGATATAACTAACCTTGATAGTTTTAACAGATTTCATGGCTTCCACCAAGACGAGCTGGTCCAGCAAATTTCTGGCTCCCACAGCTGATACCACAATGCCTATCTCATAATCTCTTAGAATCTTCTCTATTAACTCCTGTTCATTTATCACCCCCTATAACAAATATTAATTAGCCTTCAGCTTCATCTACACACGCGCGAGCTCTATTAAAAAATATGAGCTTCATTTTTTTAATATTTTTATGCATGCATACACACACACACACACACACACATATATATATATATATAGACCAAGGTGTTGGTCACAAACTGTTGTGTTCGAATATGTGTAAATACAATTGTTTTTTAATTATATCTGACAATGTTTAAATCTAACTCAGTCAAATGATCAGATAAAAAAATATATATTTTCTCTTATCCTTAATATAAAAGTTAAATAACTAATTTATAAATATTAAAAAAATTAGTTAAATTATTTATTTATAAGAAATGTGTGTTGATTCTCTTATAATATAATTTCTATTCATGTGCATTGTAAGTAGTCCTCAATAAAATCCCTTTTATTACGTGTAATTGATAGATAAATTTTAGAGAAAATATTATAATTTTAGGAGATAAAATATATTAATATCTTATATTTAGAATGATAAGTAGTGTGTGTGTGTGAGAGAGAGAGAGAGAGAGGCACGCACATTCTGAGGTATGAAATAATCTCCGGCACGACAATGTACTAAGTCTAAAAGTGAAATGGTGGTTTTGCAACATTGTCTACTAGGGGGATGTCTTGCTCATGTTTGTGTGTACTTACATTAATGACAACGGCGCCTTTCTCTTGGAGCCCCTTCACAACGGCAGACTTGGACTGGCTGATGGGTCCCGGCCGGACGAGCAAATAGGTGGCGTAACCCGCAGCAAGGCTCGCCTCCGCCACAAACTGACCGATGAAACCAGTGGCTCCGGCAATGAGCACCCGGTCCTTCTTCGCAACAGCAGCAGGCACAACAGGCGACACAGTCATGATGACAACGACGACGAAGAAGAAGAAAAGAAGAATAAGTAAAATGATAAGGTCTCAGTATGCTCTCACACGCACACTGTGTGAGAAACACTAAATAATAACAATAACAAAAATATAGAAGAAGAGTGCCCGTGACTAGTGCATGAGGATGTGATACGTGTGGGTTTATATAGGGCAGACACAGTTGATAGACATGGACGATAAAAAGAAACAGAGAGGGGAAAAGAAAGTTGTGTTGTGTGGTTGTGTGGTTGTGTGGAAGCGTCAAAATGCAGCTACCTTTCAACGAGGAAGATGATGATGATGAAATCAATAAATCACTTATTAATTAATTAATTAATTAAATGGGATCTCTACTGTGGATGAGTTAATTTCCGTAAATTTGAAGTTTAGTTTAAGAATGTAGTTAAGCATGTTTGACCGATAGCTAGAACCTCGTGTGTCTCTGAAAAGGCAGGTAAATTGTCTTCTTCTTCTTCTTCATTTTCTTTTTTGTGTCTTTTTTGAAGTTGTAGTTAGAATTGTCCACATACAACAGTTTAAAATTTTATTACATCTATCTATATATCCATAAATATACTCTCAATTATTTATACTATTTTTTCTTTAGTTTAATGAGTTGTTTATTATTAATTATTTCTCCTAATCTTTATTATAAGACACCTCTAACTATTTTACCCAAACTACATAGAGATGACTTAGTCACTAACTTCAATTGAAAATGAAAACAAATTCAAATTTATCCATATTAAATAGGAAAAAAATTAAATCAAGTTCCTTATAATCATTTTTAACTAATATAGATATCCTCATATTCGAGGTACTGTCAGGCGCTAAATGTAAGCATATCTCATATTAAAAATTAAAATATTCATTTGAAGAATTAATCATTTCTATAATCCAACCCACATTAGTTTCTTACAACTGTTATGTTAAGTTCTTTAATCATATCACACGTGACCATGAAAACAGATGATACATGAGCATATTTGATTAAAGAATTTATCTAATGGTTTTAAGGACTTGACAAATTAATATCACGAATGATATCCAAGAGAGTTATAGAAATTATAATTAACGAGATTTTAAATAAGAATAATCTTAAAAAATATAATTAATACTTGTTAACTTATAACAAAATATCTACTTTTTTTAAAGGTATTTTATAATAAACATCTCAGGGAGAGTACTTGTTTTCGCCCTCTAAAGTGTTGGGCTTTTAGGGGCGGCGGCCGCATCCTAATTAGGTATTGATAACTCATAAGGATGTTACATAAAATATGAAAATTGTTTAGTTAATGATTATGAAAATTTTAGTATATTACTCCTGTTAGTTATATTTGACAAGTCTCCTTATTGATTATACTACCATATTTCAAAATCATTCTTGAAACAAATATACGGGTATAATCTCAAAATTATGCAATATTCGTTTATTTAAACAAACATCACTTCTATAAATAGTAACAAAGGATTTGATTCTATGTTGATGGTATCTCAATAAACAGTAGGTATGGAAGAATGATAAATGACTTTCATTTTATATGCAATATTAATAATTATAAAAAAATTAATTTATACAAAAATAACAATAAAGAAAGAATATTAATTTGCTTCTAGAGACATGGGAAGAAGCCATGTGTTTATATTATTAAATATAAGTTAAATTACACAAAAAAAACAATTAACTTTAACTTTACATCATGTAGATTATTTATATATGATTCAAAGTTCAAAGATTATATATAATTTAGCCTTTAATGTAAGAGTTCAATGGGTTCGTATCTAAATTAAATTTTAACAGTTTAAAATTTAAATTTATCTATTTATTTGCATGTAATATTATAATAACTTATAATAATAATTTTATAAAATGCTAAACCTTAAATTTAAAGATATAGATGAGATGAGAAAAAAGAGGGATAGAGAGAGAAATGACGGGGAGAGGATGCGGATATACAAAATTTGATATCCTGAAAGATTTGAGATTTGAGTTCTGTGGAAAAATGTAATAATGCCAGAAGATCTATCTTCTATTTCAACCCAATAATAATTGAAAAAAGGAACTTAAGTAACAAGGGATTTTACAATTTCCTTTTTAGGAATATTTATGGGGGATCACACAAAAATCTCCTTTAAAAGTTTGAAATTTTTTACCTATCAGGGAAACGTTTACAATAATATTTCCGAAAAAAAAAATTTACAATAAAGCTATGCTTTTTAGTTTTCTTTAATAAAAAATCACTGCGCACCTAGATAAAAGGGGAAGAAGCTAGGTGCTTATATGTAATTATAAATGAGAAATAAATAGAAAGTAGACCCTATTTTGTATTTTGATGTTTTAAACTTTTAATTCACTTAATTATTTTTTTTGTTTACTTTTCTATCGAAAGGAAAATAATCACAAAAAATTAAAGGAAAAAGGGACCAAACAGGGGATGAATTCCAATTTCCTTGTCAGTACTTTATTTTGGGGTGGGGACCTTGCTGTCCTTATAAAAAATATGGAAAAATTTGCTTAATAGGAAACTGGTGCGTATGAAAGCTACAATAAATTCTCTGTCGGAATTTATTCAGTTCTACAGAATTTGACAGAAAAAAAAATATGGATAAAATAATTGGCAAAAGAAAAAGACATACAAGTTTTACAACGTAAATACCATTTCAATCATATTTGGGATAGAAGGTTGACAAATAGCTAATTTAAATTATTAAAATATATAAATATTTAACGCAGTTATTATTATTTCCATTTCTTATATGAAAATACCAGCCATATTCTATATATATTCATAAAATTATCTTTTACGTTTATTTTAAAGTTTGCTATATTATGGGTATTAAATCATTTCTGATAAAAGTTTTATTAGGGAAAGATTCATTTTATTTTTAACTTTTGTTTTTCAAGTTAATATCTGTGAATTAATTCTGATAATTTTATAAATTAATATTAGTTAGTAGGATGGATAATATGCCAGCTAAGTCATAATTATATCATATATACATTGTAAGCATTTTTAGTAAAAAATTATATCTCTAATGGTCAACTAATATAATTTAGTACTTTTGTACCCATTTTATAACTTTGTGGTTACTTTTGCACCCAAAAAATCTATACGATACTGGGTGCCCCCGTGGGGTAAAACCTCATAAGTATTTTTACATATTTACTTTTCTTTATATCATATATTAGCCTAATTAAAGACGAGGCATTTGAAATTAACTCATATCATATATGTATATATATATATATACATACGTTTCTGTCTTTATTTTTATACACCGGAGAGAATTATACCTATCAGTTTGATCAAAAGTAGTTTTTTGGCCAACTGTTTGATCAGAAGTAGTTAATAATAGCCATATCATTTTTGTCAAATCTTATAAAATATGAATAAGTATAAATCTATTATAAAACTAGCAACAAAATTAAGAGAAAAAAAGAGATAAAAATAAAAAAGTAGAAGTAGATGATATTCTTTTACTTATTTTATAATACAAATGACATACCTTATTTATAGGTATATTCTTACATGGAAGATACATCCAAACTTGAATAACAAATAGTGGGTAATAAAATTTATGAATGACCTAGTGAAAATAATTAGCTTAATGTATCAATGGAGAAGTAATAGAGTAGTGGAAGTTATTTAGTGAAGTTGAAGAGGAAGAGGAAGAGAGAGATGTACATCCACATTCTAATATTAATAATACTCTCCCTTGGATGTCCATTATTTAGTAATGTGCCTCATAAAAAAACTTTAACTAGGAAAAACCCCTTGAGATAAAATATCTAGGGAAAGAAAAAGAGTACATAATTAATTGATATACTCACAGTGCTGCCTCATTAAAAATCTTGCCAGAAAAACCCAGTATGACAAAACCTTAGTCAAAGGAAAAAGAGTACAGCGATCGACTCCCCCTTTTTTTTAACGTCAATTGATATCTTTGAATCTGTAAAATCCGATATCATATATGAACTTCTCAAATAATGTTGCCGAAAGAGACTTGGTGAACAAATCTGATAGATTTTCTTTAGAACGGATTTGCTGAATATTAATTTCACCATGCTTTTGAACATCATGTGTGAAAAAGAATTTTGGATAAATATATTTTGTCCTATCTCCTTTGACATACTCTTCTTTTAGTTAGATAATACATACAATATTATCTTCATAAAGGACTGTTATGATCATTTTATTATATGATAATCTACAAGTGGTATATATATGATTTATTATCAATCTTAACTATATGTATTCTCGACTTACTTCATTTATTGCTAGTATTTTTACATGATAAGATGATAAGACTAATAAAGTTTGTTTCATTGATCGCCATAAAATAGTTGTACAATTATATGTAAACAAATAGCCTATTTGTGATCTACCAACATGCGGATCAGACTAAAATCCAGCATCGGCATAGCCGACAAAGTCAATCTTGTATTCATTTGAATAAAATAATCCCATATCCATAGTATCTTTCAAGTAACGTAGAATGTGCTTAACTCCATTTCAATATCTTCGTGTTGGTGAAGATATCTTGCTAGTAAGTTAACACCAAATGATATATCCGGTCGTGTGTGACTAGTAAGATACATAAACGCACCAATTGTACTAAGGTATGGTACTTCTGAGCCAAGTAGTTCTTCGTCACCTTCTTGAGGTCTAAAGGAATCTTTATATTTCTCGAGTGATCTTACAATCATCGAAGTACATAATAGATGTGATTTATTCATATAGAAACGTTTTAAGATTTTTCTTGTGTAAGTTTCTTGATACCTGAAGATCTCATTTTTCAGATGTTCAATTTGTAGTTCAAGGCAAAATTTTGTTCTTCTCAAGTCCTTCATTTCAAGCTCTTTGTTTAAGTAATTCACCGTTTTAAAAATTTCTTCAGGAGTTCTAATGATATTTATGTTATCGACATAAATAGTAATTATAGTAAATTTATTTCTAGATCTTTTTATAAAAATGCATGGGCATATTTGATCATTTTTTATATCCTTCTTTCAATAGATATTCGCTAACTTGATTATATCACATACGCCCTGATTGCTTCAATCTATATAAATAATTATTTAACTTAATTGAGTACCTTTCTCGAGAGCTTGAACTGTATGTTTTCAGCAACTTAAATTCGTCAGGGAGACTTATAAATTTTATTGTCAAGTGAGCCATACAAATAGGCTACAACAACATCAATTAGATGCAAATCAAGGCTTTTATTTACTGCCAAACTAATTAAATATCAAAAAGTAGTTGCATCCACCACTTATAAGTATGTTCTACAAAATCAATACCAGGTCTTTATATAAATCTTTGAGCAACAAGTCATATCTTACTACTCACCATTTTTATTTTATTTTCACACAAAAATCTATTTGTATCCGATTGGTTTTACATCTTTAGATGTAAGAACCACAGGGTCAATTTTTTTTTATTTTTCTAATGATTTTAATTCTGTCTCAATTGTATCTTTTTATTTTAGCCAATTCTCTCTTTGTTTGTATGCTCTAATAGACCTTAGTTCATGATCATCATCATCATTTATTACATCAAATATTATATTATATATAAAAATATCGTCAACGTTGATAATTAAAACTACCTTAGTTAAAGTTTAAAAACTAAATTGATAATTAAGATAAAGTTTATGAGCTAAAAGTTATATACCTACATTTTCTAATGAAAGATTTTAGAATATCTAAATTCTAGACTGCCTCTGGCCGCTAATTAAATTAGATGGATAAATTATGTTTTAAAAAATATTTATTTCCATTCTCAAATCTTAGAAAACACCTACGGAGGGAAAAGAACTAGGAAAGTACATCAAGAGGTCCAATTCACATTTTATCTACTATATCCCTTTTTTCACACTTTAAAATATTAAAACTCAAATTTACTTCTTCTTTTTCATTAAACGGCATGCCGTAATGAGAAGATAAGAACGCTCAATCATTTAAAGCTGCAAAAAAAAAAAAAAATCATAATGTAAAATAACAGTCATAAACGCCATTACAATCACATAAGAAAGAAAGTAGTGAAACTTAGAAAACCTACTTGTAATTTTCTGGTAAAACTTAAGCATCACCATAATTAATTAGGATGCCATAGCCGTGCTGGTAAGAGCAATGAATTAATGTCTGAAATACCAACTCATTTTTAAACAAATTAAATGGGCATTGTTTCAGCTGATAAGGGTCACTCTCATATTCATATATATATATATATATATTTATAAAAAGAGGCATCTGCCAATTGAAACAGTCCAAAAGTGATCATGAGAGTTGAAGAACAGCTATATCTGTCTCCTCTCTTTCTCTCTCTGAGTTGGTAGGAAGCAAACTTTTGAAAATTTGATCAATTTTCTCCCACGAAGAAAAGTCAATTCTCATTCAAATGTATATTAGCACGTTGTAATATATATATATATATATATATATATATATATATATATATATATATATATATATATATTAAAAGTTTACACACAAAGAAACTTCAAATTTAAACTTTTTTTTTTAATTAGAAGGATAGACTAACAGTCTGAAATAATTAGCAAGATCAAAAGCATGATCCCTCACTTATAAAAGAAAAAGAAGTATCATTTGAAATTTAAAGTTGGGGGCATTGACAAACCATTAATTACTAGGATGCGTGTGGGTGTCAAGGCTTCTCTTAGATATTTGTTACAAGATGGTGTAGTTCTGTATGTTAAGAGTTCTGAGATAGCAAATTTTGAGCTTGCTTGCCTTTGAGATAGCAAGTTGAGGAAGGAAAATCAAGTATTTATTAGATAGAACTCTCGAGGCTGATCTTGCTTTCTCTCAATTATGAGGTAGCATGGCTATTGTGGAGAAAGATTTCTGTGTTGTTTAGGAAGAACTGGATAGTTATGCCCAATTTAAAGTTCTTATTTTTTTACCTCTTCTGAGGTTTTGCAGTAAAAAAGAGATCAAATGTTTTGGAATTGTTTTCTTGGAGATGGTGCTTGGTGTCCTCACTTGCTTTTGGATCAGAATGGTGCTTGGTGTCTTTACCTCAAATATTATATATATATATATATATATATATATATATATTATATGTTTGAATCAGAATGGTAGAATAATAGGATCTGAGCCATATTAAGGGGAAAATGTGAAGTTAATGGGTGTGAAGTGTGATTAACAAGTAATATATATCGAGTGACAAGTATTTGATGCTTAAGTTTAAAATTTGTTTGCAGAGTTTCCTGTGGGGTGCATATACTATTTTGGATACAGGAGTGGAGTGGGACGACACTGTTCATGATGATGCGAGTTACGTGATGTCCAAATACTCCCAAAAAGTACTCCACAATTTGAAGATTACATGTTTAATCACAACATTACATATTTTCCAGATGTATTTGGAACAATTATGGATGTATTTGGAACAACTATTTTTGGAATATGTAAACACCAGTCGTGGTGTAATTTCAAAGTAGATAAACATGAAGCTATATTCTCATTCTAATAGTACCCCCAGTTATTTTTTTTAAAAAAAATTGTTATTCTTTCTCGTTTGAATTGTTATGACGTGTTCAGTAATTTGTATTCCGTTTCCTATTAAGTTAGGAATTAATATCTCCGGTTGTAATTTTTACTCCACAAATTGTCATTCATGCATGTTTAAATTGTTATAGTGTCCCCATAGAATTGTATTTCTTTCCCCATTAAATTGGGAACTAATACCTCCAGTTATTATTTTTGCCTCCACAAGTTGTTATTTCCGCCTGTTTGAGTTGTTATGGCGTCCCTATAAAGTTGTATTTTGTTCCCCATTAAGTTGGGAATCAATACTCCTTGTTATTTTTCACCCCCACAAGTTGTTATTCATATGTATTTGAGTTGTTATGGCGTTCCCATATAATTGTATTTCGTTCCCCATTAAGTTGGGAATCGATACCCCCATTTATTACTTTTAACCCTACAAGTTGTCATTTTCCCCTATTTGTGTTGTTATGATATCCTCATAGAGTTATATTTTGTTCCCCATTAAGTTGGGAATCAATGCCTCTAATTGTTATTTTTACCCCCACAAGTTATCATGCTTGTTTGAGTTATTATGTTATCCCCATAGAGTTGTATTTTGTTGCCTATTAAATTAGGAACCAATGCCCCATATGTTATTTTCACCCCACAAGTTGTTATTCATATATGTTTGAGTTATTATGGCATGCCTGTATTGATAAAAAATAGATGATAAAGTATTAATTTATTGTCAAATTCTCTATCAAATTAAGTATTTTAATATCATATAAGAACAATCAGCCATCAAATAACAACATAAAAATGTTAAATTATTTTTAAATATTTTATTATAATAATTGTCACTAATTGTCAACTATGATACTAATAACCACATTCATTTTTTTAAGTTGCCTACTCGGTTCATCAGAACTTTACCCTGATTATATCCGGATCCAACCCGCGTCACGCACCTGGCTATGGTGGGTGAGTCTTCCAACGAGAATTTTCTGCATATACTAAAGCTCAAACTCGAGATCTCATTTAAGCGATACCGAGTCGCTTACCACTCAAACTAACTCATAGACACAAACAATCACTAATTTCTTCTTTTTACTTGGGTATTTGCCAATTGCAATGGACCATCTCAAGCCCATGTAAGAGAGTATTTAATTTCTGCTTGACTTGTTTACTTGTTCCTCCTTTATATATACTTGACAAAGTTTAAATTTAAGATAATGAATTCGTTTAAGTAATCAAGTTCTAACATCACTAATTTAGATAAATTATATAAATTAAATAAATTAATTAATTATTACCTAATTTAACTTTTCAAAATGAATTTATATTATATAATTTTTAATATATCTAAATTAGTTAATTAGTTCTTATATTAATTATAATTAACTGATTTATTTAACTTTATTAATTTATCTAAATTACTCTCTTTGTATTTATGTATAATATGTAATATAATTGATTTTGATTTTATTTAATCCACATATGGAATTAAAAATGAGATAGAAATAGAATTATAGGCACGTGTATATTATTAGTTTTCCATAATTTATTTTAAAACATAATTTTATTACATGAATCTAAATAAAATCATAAAAAAATAAAACTGAATCTGAAATTTTTAACCAAACAGGAAGAGGGAAGACATTTTTCTAATTAAACAAGGGAGGTAAGTTTCCCCTTATTCACAGCCTTGTCTTGGTGAATAAGGTTTAGACACAAATTTAAATTTTTTATTAAATATAAAATAATTCATAAATAAATCAACAAGTATATTATATTTTTTATACATATATATTTACAAAATCATAATGAAAAATTTAAATATAAAATTTATAATTAGTTATATTATTTTGAAGTTATGAACAGAATCATAACGGTTATTTTTATAAAATATTTTTTATAATTTATAATAAATTATATTTTTAGAAATTATGAGCTTATATATGCATGTATTGTGACAAAACCCACAACAGAATATTTGGATTGCGATTTCAAACCCCTCTACACCTGACAATCTGGTCCCATGAAGTTACGAAAGAGATAAACACCAAAAATATGTATTTTTTCAAATATATATAATTTTATTTTTTAAAATACGATAAATGAATTATATATTCTATCAAAATTTATAATTATAATTTTCAAAAATAGTAATACCAAAAAGTGGAATATTATTGAATGTGGGCCCACTTTTCAGGAGACATTGTGTCGGTGAGAAGTGGGCTGGAAACAAATTCCCATTAAAGTAGGCCACAAAATATTTGAAATTTGTCTTCTCTATGACCAATAATTTCAATGGACTGATTACTCAAGATATCTCAAATATTTGAATTTAACTTCGCATGGTAAAAAAAGGGGTTCATATTCTATAAGAATATGATTTTAATTTCTATTGTGATTATGAGAGCTATTTTGATAAACGATTTTATAAGTTTCCTGTAAGTACTTTCTGAGTCCTAGAGTTGTACTCTAATTTTTGTAAGAGATCAGTGCCTAAGTTACCTAAATTTTTATATAAAAAACAATATTTGAATTTAAAGGACTTTTTACTTTTATTTTTTAATAAAATATAATGTAAAATGAATTTAATATTTGAATTATGAACATAAAAAGTAGATTAAAAACTCATGTGGTGCGAGCTTTTTAATTAAGATTAAAAATAAATAAATAAATAAATAAATAAACGTTGTAGATGAGAAGAAATATATGTTATATATACAAAATTAGAGGAATTGGTTTAGAATGAGTAATTATGATGTTTGGTTGAAGATTAAGTCTGACATTAATGATCCCCAAAATTGGAAAACAGTCCATCTCAACCTTCCTAGTGGATACCAACCAAAGGTGTCTTTGTTTCTAAACAAAAAATAATATAATCATGTTCAATGAATTCATTTGCTTTTTTAAATTAGGGTTAAAATGTATTCAATACCCTAAAATATTTTTTATATACATCTAACACTCTATAATATTTTTTCAAATGCGTCTAGCACTTTAAAGTTACTACTAAAAAATATTTTTGGGTGCTAAATACACTTTTATTTAGATTATTTTTTTAGAATTAATGTCAAGGTTAAAATTACTCTTGAAAAAATATTTTAAGGGCAAATTTTCTCACGAGAAAATTAGCATTTTAAAGGAAAAATTATATTACAAAATATTTTACGGTGCTAGAAATAACTTTACCCTTTCAATAACTATGATCCTCAATTTGTTCATATAACAATAACTATATATATACACACTATGAATTACATGGGATTTGAAAATGAGACGTATTATTAATGACTTACTTATAAATAAAATAATTTGATATAAATTTTAATATTGATATTGGTGATTTTGTGTGTATCATGATAATAATAATAATTCCTTTTTTATTTATAATTTGTTGTGATATATGCGGCATTAGCTTCATTTTTACAATATATTTGTTTTTTAAACAAATCAAACATGCAAAGTAAAAGAAAAAAAAAGAGTTTTAATGATTCGTGACATGTCTTCTTATAATTTGACTCATTCTTACTCCCTTTTGGTTTACTTAGCAATTTATTTTAATTTCTTTTTTTACTGAAAGTAACAGTGTTTTTAACAAAGCAACTCGCATCAAGGAAAACAAACGAAAAGGATAAAAAGAAAAATCACACACTTTTAAGTGAGATGGCAATCAAATGTAGTTTGATTAATGATGGCGAAAAAGGCATTTGGGAGAGCTCAGATTAGAATGTCTTCTTATATTTTATGTAGCGTGAAAAAAGTTTATTTGGTAATAAATACAAAAGTTTGAATAAGTTGAGTTATTGGATTTATTAAAGTTAATATGTTTTCAAACTTAAAAAATATTTATAGAAGTATTTATTAGAGGGCTACACACTGCTGGAAAAAAAGTTTTCTAAATCGGTTGAAAATAGACTTCTACACTGGACTTTGATCCGGTATAGAAACAACCCGTATAAAAAATTTAATATTCTACACCGGTTGTATATGACCGGTGTAAACAATCAGCTTTTTAAATCGGTTATTCCATACTCTAGGTCCGAAATAATTTCCTTCTTCTTCACAAATCTGAAGGAGGAGGAGAGTGATGAAGAAGAATAGGTACCTGTAAAATGCAAGCAGAGAATAAAAAAGAGGAAGAAAGAAAAAGCCAGAGAACCCATAAACGAAAGAAACAAAAACTCAGATATATGCACAGAAATAAAAACCCATAAACGTCGTCACCTAATTGAAGATATCACAAAAATATCGTCACAATTTCTTTTGGTTACCTGCTCAAAAGCAAACAAAAATATATTTAAACAGAACCCAGAAATGAATGAGATAAAAACCCAAATATATATACAGAAACGAAAACATAGAAACGCCGTTACCTAATTAAAGATATCACAAAAATATCGTCACAATTCCTCCGACTTACCCAGTTAAAAGTGAACAGAAATATATTTAAACAAAATCGAGAAAGAAAGGAACAAAAAAATAGACACCCACCATCGCAGATCTGGATATTCTTCTTTGGCGAGATTTAGAGGCTACAACGACTGACTTCAACAATAGAGAATGACGAGCATAGGTATGGGTCATCGCATATCTAGGTCTTCTTCTTCGGCGAGCTTTAGACGGTGTGTTACAAAGGTGGAGCTTCCTATCACTATGTGTTCTCCCTTGTCTAATTTTTTCTATGGACGACGATATGATTTGTGAAGATAAGGAATCGTAAAAAATTAACGCTTTTTGTTAGATTTTTAATAGTAAAGACATTCTACATCGGATGTAATTCTACCCGCTGTAGATAAGACCGGTTTAAAAATATGCTTTTTAAAGCCCCATTTTTAAAGCGGTCACTGTGGAACTGGTTTAAAAAAAACTGACCGGTGGCATTTTTATAAATAAGATAAAATATTTACACCGGTCATGACTTTTTACACCGATCATGTTTTACAACCGGTGTAAATATTTCATCTTATTTACAAAAATACTACCGGTTATGACTTTTTACACCGGTCAATACTTTTTACACCTGTCATGTTTTACAATCGGTGTAAATATTTTATCTTATTTATAAAAATGCCACCGATCATGACTTTTAACACCGGTCATGTTTTACAACCGATGTAAATATTTCATCTTATTTACAAAAATGCCACCGGTCATTTTTTTAAACCGTCTCCGCAGTGACCGGTTTAAAAATAGGGTTTTAAAAAGCCTATTTTTCACTAATGACACTAGGGTAGGGTTAGGGTCGGCCTAATGCCCAACCTGATGTGCAATTTTTTTTATTATAAAATTTTTTAGAAAGAAATTGGATTAATCTACGATTCAATGATAGGGCGAAATCTCCCTTCCTCCTAGGTAATATCAATATTGGGCAGAGCGAACTGTCAATTACTCTTAGGAGTAAACTTAAGTATCTAAAAATTAGGATGCCTTCTTAAGCATCGTGACTAAAACCATAATAAAGTGATACTCTCTAAGAATCGAATACGTTTTAAATACTCGCACATCTCACTCCTTCGTCAGTTAAAAAACAATAAATACCAGATGTGCAATTTCAACTAACCTAGTGCCCCAATGTTAGAGTCAGTTTTTGGCCCAATCCAAAAGGTTTTTTAAAAAATTTAAAAATTTGAGAAGAAAATTTATTCATCAACAAAAAAAATATAATTAACATAATTTAAAATAAATTTCTTATAAAAGTAATATTATGATGAAAAGTGATTATTTTTAAAATTATATATTCTTACAAATTATTTTTATTTTTACATATTGTTAAGTTCAAAAAATCAATTTAAAATTTTGATGGAGGATAAAAAAATTGAAAAATAATATTATTAAACAACTAGTTTCACGAAAACGAGTGGGTCACAAGACCACTTGTACAAGTATATCGGGCATGATGAATGTTAACTACAAGAGGGTTAGTTTTTGTTTTTTTCTTCTCAATATCCTTCTTCTATCTAATACAATCTTATTGAAGCTACTATGTAATATAATTCAAAAATTGATTCAGCATATTTGAGAGAATATAAGAGGGTTATTGTTTTATTTAGTTAGCTAAAGAGTATAGTGAATTTTTTTACTTAAAAAGTTCAAATCATAATTAATGGGCCTACATATATCAGGATCAAATAATTGTTACACATTGTCATCAAGTTCTTGTTCTGTTAACGAGAGTTAACACAGATAATAAAAATATGTTTATATCTTATAAAAACATAAATTCGATTTTTACTGTCATTGTGAGGGTTCTTTTAGTAAACGATATCATAAGTCCCCTATAAATACTATCTGAATTGTGAGGCTGTATCCTGGTTTTAGTAGGGAACTAGTACTGAACTTACCTAAACTTTTTTTATAATAAAAAAAGTTCCTATTGTTATGTCATTTTTTCCTTCAACTACATTATTTGATTTGGCAAAACTTCTCTCTGTCCAAACGCCTCAAGAACATAGTTTTTGTCAAAATATAGGAGCTCATGTGTAGTATGCTTTTAAATATTTGGTTTTGAAATCACTCTTTCTGGCTTGAAATTTCAATGGGTGGTTAAAAATGGTTAGATATTTCAAAACGTTAATCTTTTGTTGGGAATATGATACAACTAATTTAACCACAATAAACACAAAAAGTGGTTAGGCCTTTCAAAACGTTAATCTTTTTATCGGGAATATTTAAAAACCCTCCACAAGGCTCTTTGTAATATCTTCATGAAATTCATACTAAAACTTGGATTCATCACTTTTACAAACGATTACAGAGTTTATTAGCTCATAGATGCAACAGAAAACAAAACATTAGAGGAAAGAAAATTTCACTCTTCCTCTAACATTAAACAGAAAGAAGAAAATGAAGTTAAAAAAGGGAGTAGTAGGTCTATAACTACAATCGAATATGACTATTATGGTATACAAAAAGGTGAGAAAACAACACAAAAATACATTAATTTCACTCTAATTCCTCTAATATTTTTGCCTCAACTATTTACATTACTGCCCGCCATGAGTAACTGAAAAAAAGATAGAAAGAAAAGAATTTTATACAATTTGTAGTATCTTGTTCGATTCAATCAAAGAATCATCATACCACTTAAGATACATCAGGTGACTATATTTGGTGTCCGATAATATCTTGAACAGAATTACTTCTGATAAGAAGATATATTATGTGTGCTAGCAGAAAAAGATAAACATGCATCTTTTTGAAGATTAGGGACTGAAAACTCACCAACTGCATTAAATCCATTCAAGAGGTAGATATTAATGATGAAGGAGATCTAATCATGCCAACAGAGAAGCATGATGATGCATCTTCTAATAATGTAAATCCTGGATCTCTGTTCTCTAATGGCTCCTCCAAGTCCTCTATTTGTGAGCCTTCTCTTGGAAGAGTGACTTGCCATCTTCATGTGTTCTTGGTTGAGTTTGAGGTGAAAGTGTCTGTGAATGGTAATATATTTGAAGGGCTTGGTTTAGTGTCAGAAATGAAAGGAGGCTTCTTCTTATATATAGGAAGAGGAAAGAAGAAGGCATGGAGCATGGAGGGGCCTAATGGACCCCACAACCACTCTCATATGCCTTGGTATCCCCTAAATTGCTTCATCTCTCCTCACTAGGACACAAATTCAACAATTTGGGCCCTCAAATTAACATGTATGCAAGTTGAATTTATAATTATTTTTCTTGGTATTATGTTTACTTTCAATCGGATTTTTTTAAGTTAGTATCTAGTTTAATAGTGATTGAAGCTAGTCCAATAGAAAAGACATGAGTGGATAATATTATAATCCTCTTGTGTTAAATATAAGACTTAGTTTATAATACAATTTATATTACAAACTAAATTTTATATTCAAGAACTGATGAGTGTATTCCTATTAAGTGTGTGTTTCGGTAGTCCTAATTAAATATAAGATTTTAATCTAATTTATCTCTTATATTTATTAATTTTTAAACTAATTTATCTAACTTATAAAATTAAATATTATAATATAATATTATACAAGAGTATTTTTAAAAAATATGTCATATATGTTATAATTAAGTAATTTATTTAATTTATTTAACCTTCCTAAATTAGAATATTAAGAATCAAAGGAGTATTAAGTAATTCTTACTATGGATTATGAACTCTAATATTGTATATTGTTAATATTAAGCTTTGTTTTAACCTAAAATATACAAGTTTTTCCCAAAAACAAAATACAAGTTAGGTGTTTCTATTGTCCATGAGGACAAAAACCTTTAATTTTTTTAAAAAAATAATAATTATATCTATATAGGATAGGTTTAGTTGAATCCTACATAAGAATTAATCATAACACACAAAGAATTATGATCACTCTTTGACTCTTAATATAACAAAACACACACACAAGAACACCCAAATTGGGGCCACACACACTCTTAATTTGTGTTCATCCATAAATAGAAGTCCGGAAATTATTGCACTTGTTAGTGATCAATGATGACGACACAGGAAACAACACTACATAATTTCATGGGACTAAACCCCCCACTTCATTATTTATGAAACGCTCTTCCCCCTTTGATGTTTACGCTTTTAATCCTATTTACTTTTCAAAATTAAAAAACTACTCTATATATTTACAAAAATATATTTTAATATAATATATATAATGATATTTAAACATGATGAGAGAGATAGAGAGAGAGTGGTCAAAGGATGGAAATTTTGTACTGAAAAGTGAGATAGGGAGAAGTATTAGAAGATAACACACACACACACACATAATGCATATACTTTTTATAAATTTTGTGTTATTATTTATAAGTCATTTTGCAAAATCTATGAAGTAATAATTATTAATTAATAGTTTTTTAAATAGTGTTGTTATTAGTATGGATATGGTTGAGTTGCTATTAGTTTGAATAATAAGTAAATTATTTACGTTCATCACACAACAATCTCTTCCAGAATAAGGGATACGTATGGGTTTTGAGCACAAGGAACCAAATTGAAACTTAGTACTAAGAAGATCAAATAAGCCACAAGTGTATTCAAACACATCATTTATGATTATTATTACTGGTAATTAATTAAATCACCGATAATTGAATTGTGGTTAACGAAAGACAAGGGTAAGCATCCACTGATCCACTTGCTCTACCTCGTGCTCTCCCCAATTCCCTCTCACACACAAGCTCTCTAATTTTCCTATGATATCTGCAATCTGCATGCAATGGAACTTTAAGCGCTTGTTATTGAAGAAGGCGCTTTGTCAGGGATTGTCGTTTTATCTTAGTCAGGGGTTCGATTCTAGTAGTATGGATAGAGAGAGTTTTATGGCATATACTAAAGCCTCTTTAGTAATTCTATAGTGTGAGGGGATTAATCACTATTTTTTATGGTAGATACTTTAGCCTTACCTAAAAAATCTAGGTTATATAGTCAAGGGGGATAAAATTAAGGTTTGAAATGGACTATAATCAAAGTGGTCCAATCTAATTAAGCATTTATGGAATTTTGTTATTCTTTGTTCAAAGTTTGAAACTTTACGTTAAAAAAATGGTTTGGTTTGCAGTAAACAAGGAGGTCAGATCAGAGATACACGGGAAGTCCTCGCGATTCAAAACGGCCTTGCTTACGTTTTAATCAATTGAATACTTCTTTTTATCAGTAATCTTATCTGTTTTAAACCTTGTTCCCCATAGATGTTTCTTGATTAGGGAACAAGATGACCCGTTTTGAGAGGGTTTAAGTTCCAGTTTTTTTTTAATTATTATTAATTAAAGAAAAAAAACTAAAAGTGCATGTGGGAGAAAGAATCGATCAGTAAATTCAGATTTACAGTGTTTTTTCTTGACTGGAAACTTGTGCTGTTGTTATGTGTTGACTAATTAAAGTTATATGTCCAGGATTAGTTTTGTACGTGTCTGTTTCTTTGTTTCACATGGAACTGTTATGGAGACCTGAAATATATTGAAAAGCTCAACTAAAATGTGTGCGATTTCAACTGAACGTGGTTTTTCAGTTTGAAGAATGAACTGCAATATTTTATAATTTGTGACTATGACAACTTATTATAAAGTTTATCATATAGATATATATAGATTTACTTATTATGTGTTGGAAGTACATAATCAGAATATCCATATCTATATAATAAAATTTTGATCAATGTAATTTCAAATCATGATTTTTTATCCTATAGTTCCTTTTATCTAAAATATAAGTCACTATAATTTTATAAAGACTTAGATCTAAGTTTAATGACATTAATATTAAATATAGGGACCAAAATTAAAATTTATTAAAAGTATAGGGACTAGATCAAAACTTTGTTAAAACTATAGGAGAACAACAACTAGTATAAAAAATAATAATAATAATAATAATAATAATAATAATAATAATATTATTATTATTATTATTATTATTAAAAAAAGACAACTTAAATGCCATTTTGAAGTCTAAGTGAATAAAGGGTTTTAATTTATTCTGAGAAGTGGGAAACTGGGAATAGAGCTAGCAAGAAGGAATATCGAAGAAGGTGTATTTAGATTAGCTTCTAGAAAAAATTAATTATAAAATAATTATAGAGAAAAGATTTTGTGTGAATTTTTTTTAAGAAATAAGTATTTAGATAGTTATTATCAGAATATTTTTTTTAAAAAAATAAATTATTAGAAAGGGTGTGAGGTCAAATGATAATTACATAAAATATAATTTTAAATTTATATTTTTTGTTTGATATTAAAATAATAAATAATATACATAAGTAATTAAGAAATAATTAAGAGTAATGAATAGGGTGTAATTAATATATATACATAATTAATAAAGTTCATACATATAGGATGTAATTTTAAATTTAGAGTAATAAATAGTACATAAATTAAGACATTACAGAGAACAAATAACTTTTCACAAACATAGCAAAAAATATTTTTTTTTAAGTAAAAGAAATTACCCAAACACCTTTAAATTAGCTCGGTTGAACTTGGATTTCAAGCCATCTAACCTGATTATTTGAACCAATTTTGGAATCCAGAGATTACCCATTATAGGCAAAAACTTTTTTATTTCTTATTTCCCACCAGGAAAAAAACTTTCTCCATTTCTTGTAGACATTGAAATATTTCTTAATCGACAGATTCAGCATATGAATTTGCTATATTCACATCATTGATTGTATGGTTGTCCCAGCAATTTTATTTTGTTGAGCAAATATTTTTCTCCATAAAAACTAAAGCATTTTTTTATCCATGAAAGAGCAAGATCAAATCTGAAGGGAAGAACAAAATGAGCAAGAGAGATGAACAAATTCACTCAAAGATCTAAACCGAAAATTCAACCACCGACCTGAAGAGAAGAAGATGAGCTCCAGTAACACACGTGACGGGATATGGGCAATGCACACAATGGAGTAGAAGGGAGGGAACAGAGAAGCAGGGAAGACACCGGAGAAGAAGAAGCCGAGATCTAGGCAACTTACACGTCGGAGAAGAAGAACACACTAAGATCTCCACTATCCACACGTTAAGAAGACTGAACGGAGGAGGGAAGAAGCTGAAGAAGAATAAAGCTCTAGTTTGCACCACCTACACGCCGAGAAGAAAGCACGACACAGAGAAGAAGGCACTGCGACAAAGAATGACCTATGAGCACACGATGCCTTGTGAAAGTAGAGAACCAGAGAAGAAAGAAGATATTGGTTCGAATGGCAATGGTAAAACAAAGAGGAGCAGCTAGATGACGAAAAATAAGAGGCATATTCATCATTTCACATGTTTATCTATGAAAAATGGTTTCAAAAGTTGATGGGAGATGCTTATAGGAAAGCATAGTTTCTATTGTCTCAAACTATGGTTTTCTTCAAAAACAATTATGCTACTTTTATAGGTGTTTGGTAACTTTTAGACTAAACTATAGTTTAAATCCAAAAATACTTTTCTATACTCAAACCAAACCCACACATAATCTACTATCAAGCTTCTTCTCATTCAACACCTTTGCAAAGCATACTACCGTTTGATCTAGAATGTTAAGTTTGCCAAACAACTACATAGTTCTATAGAATTTACACGAGGGGTCAAAAGCTTCCTGACATGTTTTCTACAGATTCTAGTCACTGTCAGTCACTTCCCACCCTCTTTTTCTCCTCCTTTCATATTAATTAACACTAATTCTATTTTATATATGAAGATAATGAAATTTAATATACAGGCTATAGACAAAAATTTTCAACAAATAGTGACAAGCATTTACAGTATTCATTCTTCCCTGGGGATCCATCTGCTCCACCAAAGGCTTTTCCTGCGTCGGGTAAGCTCATCCACACTCTCATTCAATGTTTTTATGATCTTCCTCTGAAGTTTGAGAGCAGAGGCAAGAGCATTTCTTGGTGCATTGTTCTTCTTCTTTGGTTCAATTTCCTACAAGATGATGAAAAGGAGAAATCAGCTTATATGATAATGACTGTAGCAGAAAAATTTAATTTATCAATTTGACCAAACTACCATACGGGTCTTTGAGAGATGCAAGTTTCATCAATTTTGAACGGGACAAAACTTGGGTCAAATTTAAACAACTAACAATAACAAAATAACAAGTGTCTATACGAAAATTTATAAATCATAATTTACATTATTAAAGGTAATATAAAAATTTATAAGTATTCGTAGGTGAATTTACAAATGCACATACGTATTTTAAAAACTAACAATAACAAAATAACTAGTGTGATTGGAAAATTTTACCTAATGGATATAAGCAAATTGACCTTAAATTTTGTCCTTTTGGAAGTAGAAAATAATTACCAACTCCAAAAGTTTAAGATTCAGAAATCTAGCCCTGACATGAGTCTTGTTTACCAATTTAATCCACAACAGTGTAGTCAGGACCATATTGTATGTTAAATAATGGTAATTATCATTTGAAGACAAAACTGATAGAACGTGAATCCCTCAGGGACACAAATGGTGGTTTATTAGTCAAGATACATACTCTTAGTTCCTGAAGCTGAGCTTCAGTAAATCCTCCAACTTGTGAGGTTCCAGATTTTGCCATGAGCTGAATAATCCATTTGGCTGCTTCTCCATAATCCTGCTGTGTTGCTCGTAACAGCTGCAGTCTTAGATTTTGCATGAAAGACAGTGCCAACAAGCCTTCCCTGTCAAAGTAGGGATGAGCTAACACCGCTTTTGCACTGAGTCGTTGCCTTGCTTTGTAGCGGACCATCGATGTCAGAAGTTCCCATCCTACTCCACCATCTAAATCCAGAAGCTCAAAGCCTCTCCTTAGATCAGGACCGCAACGAGGTTCTACACCCTTTCTCCATGCAACCAAGTCATAGTCACATCTCTTCAACTGACGGTTAAATTGTATGAGGCAATTATCGGAGCGTAATCCAGGGAATGCCTGTAAAAAGAAAATGCATGAATTCTAAGCTCTCTGAAACTCCAGCTTCAATGCTTAATTGCATAATACATTAAGATAAACCAGTTGTCATTGTCTCTGGTCCTAAAATACATCAAACAACAAAAAGTGTAAAAAAACAATTTAACAGGAAAAACTACTATTTGCAGAGATGGCATATTCTTCGTTTTGTAAAATATAATACAATCTGTTAATGAGTTTGAAGAAATTCCTAGGTAGACCCAGGTTGCGAATTATAAACAAACAAAGCCAGTCATGATTAAACATATAACCCAATAAAAGAAATCTCACAGTGAAGTGTGTCAGACATGTGATTTATTCATGCTTGGCTTGATATACCTGTCTTTTGCAACCAAGGTTTACCATATAATTTTTCATAGAAATTGACTAAGTTTTAATAACAATAACAAAATCTACTCATCAGTTATTTGACACTCACCATTTGAAGAAATATTAGACCAGCACTATAGATATCAAATCTGTCCGGCAGATTCAACTGTTTAAGGAAAAAAAGAGGAACATTATAAGCAAGAAAAGACAACATCACATGGGAAAGTGAGCTATCCCAATTCCAAATAATAGTTAAGTATGGATGGTTCATAATATATGTTTTGACCTGCCATAGGACTGGGGAAAGTGCGGCTGCAACTGGTGCTGAGGGTGCAGAGGGAGTTTGTGTGCTCATGATGTACTGCTCTGGGGCAGCATATCTGAAAGTTAAGTATCATACACATCATGAATTGCCTAAATGATAACATGGTGTAAGCTAACAAATATGTGCTGCGTTCATTAATTATAGTTTTATTTTATTGAGGAACCAAACCGGTGGCTACTAAAATGGTGACTTAATTTTCTTCTACTGAAAACCATAAGGAATACTAATACTCATTCTCCACTCTATTGATTAGTAACCCTATGTCCCTGTGAAAATATATCAATATCATCTAGTGTTACTCTCACTATTTCATTGCTTAGACTTCAATTGTATGATCTTTGAGAAGTATGTGCAACCTTGATTTTTCACCTAAAAGAAATCAGAATGCATAGGACCCACTTGCTAGTCAGCAAAAAGTACCAACCCAGTAAGATCTAAACCCTTCTCCACCTGAAGATGCTTCAATGAAAACTATAAACATCTTGTTCAAATCTAGATAAAACATAGGGATGATATCCAAAGACGTCCACATCAAGGGACACTTCGAAAAATAAATGAGTAAACATAACATAATAAAAGAAGATATGATGACTAGGCCATGCGCATGACCCAGAAAAACCATAAGTCGAACAAGTTTTATATCATTTGGCAACCCGTATCACTTTGCCAAACAAGATACCTTGGATCCAAAAGAAACTCATTAGGAATATAGTTGATGCCAACTCGCAAATCTGCTGCAGCTCCAAGATCAATAATTTTGAATGTACGAGATCCTGATCCCATGGTTTAAAGAAAGTTAGAACTTCACCAGATTAGGGTTATTCTTTTGATTGAACAAAGCTTTGCACTTACTACAAGAATTTGAGCTCAAATTCTCTTAAATGTAGTGCAAAAACATTTGTAAGGAACTTATTATAGTATATACTTGAAATATTTATAATATATTAGTATTTACCTTCAGAGAAAATAATATTCTGGGGCTTAATATCCCTATGCACGATTCCAGTTGAGTGAAGACCGTCCAATGCAAACAAGATCTGCCTCATAATTGTTTGAATGATTATATTTTCTCTTTCCAATCCCTTAGGCAAGTCCTGGACCTTGCCCAGAATCATTGTTTCAACCTGAAATTTTTCAGTGGCCATCACTAGGGCTGATATTGGAGAATTCAAGACATAATGGTTTTTCATTGATGAAAGACCGATAATGAATGGATCCTTTCACTTGCAGTTTCCAGCAGACAATAAATACTGTTTTTTTATTCCTTGTATGACTACTTATATAAATTTTGGTATATGATTAATCAAAAGCAATTATACTGATAAGAGAGACTACCGACATTATATGGGAACTCTTTACTCTGCATTAGGTCTGCTAGTGTGGCATCCCCTTCAAATTTCCATATAAGCCAGTATTCACCACCCTTCTTCCCAGAACTCTGCAAAAATGTTGTCAGGAACGTTCTGGTCACAACAACAAAACTAATATCTTTGATCTGTTCATAAACGATACAACAATAATACCCTTAATTCATATTGTAGAAGTAGTAGTCTTATAAGAGCAACACCTCAAGGAAACCGTAAACATAATCGGCACAGCTGTTTGCACAAGCTCTCCGAACACGCTCATTCATCCAAATTTCTACTGCACCATATTCAGTAGCCTTCTTCAAGACCAAGTCACCTTCCTTCCAGTGAGAACTAAAATACATCAGTCAACATTCTATAACCAGACCAGTCTAAGAATTCACCAATAAAAAATAGGGAAAACTCTAAAGTAAAGAACTCATGGTGACAAGTGAGTGGTTAATTAAGCCAATATGTAGCATTTGTTATAAAAAATTCTCCCCAGAAAGTGTAATACCTTTGAAGCGGGCTTCTTGGTCGATGAAACCCTATAAACTACACCAAAGGATCCCTCACCCAACTTCTTCCCTAGGACAAAGTCATCCTGTCACAATAAAGCAATTCAATTTCAAATCAATGGTAGCCTTAATTGTAATTTAATATCTCTAATTTACTCAAGAAAGCAACTTAGTTAACATTAAAATCAGCAATTGTCCTTCTAATCCATGTATTGAAGCAAAGTTAACTTCAGTTAGATCAATATTACACCTCTAATCATTTGGAAGACAAGGTGACTAGAGACCGTTAAATTCTATAGTTTGCAAGCGAACAAGATCGTTACTTTGTAATAGCTATTAATTAATAATTAGAAAGGTACACTCTTACTGTTTAAATTAGGATGAGAAGAACTCAATACCTCTTCCAAATAAATTAGAGTTTAGAGGGGCAATATTGCTCCCATTGAAATGAAACCAGAAACAATACTGTATCCAAATTCAGATAAAATTCCTGAAATGTGCCTTCAAGTTATCCGATAAAAAACATAACCGCTCACGGAGAAGAATCATGAAACGCAACCTTCAATTGTAAACTCATCTTCAATTCACTGACCTTTCTAAAAGTAGGTCTGAACAATCTTTCAACAAAGGCAAGAACAAACATGTCAAAGAAACCAGGGGCCACACCAGGCGTAGCCCAGAGGTAGGACACAGCACCGAGAGCCAAAACCACCCCAGGAATAGTAATCGTCAAGCCATTCGACTTCGGAAGAGTACTTCTGTAGATTATGTCGCCACACTCCATAACCGTACAAGGAAGCCCAACCCCAACACCCACAAACAGGTGATGAATCGAATCGAGCCATTCCCCTCCCAATGCGCAGGCCACGAACGATTTAGGGTTCGAGAAGGTTGCGATTCTTCCACCAAATAGGGATTCCGTAACAGAGGGTTTATTTCGAAGTTTCTGGCCCAAAAAGAGAGACTTATTGCTGTTGTTGGATTGAACATGATGGGGTCTTTGGTGAAGCTTCGCTGCTCCTACGCCTATTCCTCGAGCTGTAGCGACAGTGGCCATTTTCAGTTTCAGTGCAAGAAATGGTTTATGGCATGAGACTTGCGAGTGCGAGAAAATCAAGGAGGAGTTTCAGTGAGATTCTGCTTCAAATTGAGACCACAAGATCACTTTCATATATATATATATATATATATATATATATATATATATTATTTGCATGAGTGTATAGTATTTTTGGCGGTTATTCCAGGTATTCTTGCGGATGGCAAGGATTTGGAATTTTCAGAATTGGATGGAGGATTAATATCCACCACGCGTTACACGTTACATTGGGGCGGGGCTTCATATTATCTCTTTAGAGAAAATTTCATTTAAATCTCACAAAAAAAATAATTATAAAAAAATTATGAGAAATTCTTAAATAACTATAAAATTGAACGTGATGTGATTAATTTTTTTAAATTATAAAATAATATAGTTAAATTTAAAAAAATAATAACTCAGTTATTATTTTTTTTATTTCAATTGTTATTTTTTCTTATGAGAGTTATCATTTATATTATTTGAGTTATTATCTTTTTTTTGTTTGAGTTATTATTTTTTTATTATGGAATTGTAATTCCTATTGATTAAATTATTTTTTTCTTACTAACGGGGGTTAGTCCAAGTGGTAAACGGTTCGGTATCGCTTAAGCGAGGTCTCGAGTTGCAGAAAATCCCCGTTGGGAGACCACCCACCATAGCTAGGTACTCGACGTGGGTCGGATCCGAATGTAGTCGAGGCAAAGCTCCGGTGAACCGGGTGGATAAAAAACTTATTTTTTTCTTATAGGTAATTCTGTCATTTCACAATTAAAAAAAAATCTTAAATCTGTAGAACTTCATAGTTATTTTTTATTGATCGTTTAGACTTTAACCTTCTTGTTTGATTCCCTTGTGTATGGAGGGTATGTTTAGATAAAAGTTTAAAAAATAGTTTATAAAAAATAGTTTTTAGACAATTTTTAGAAAAGGGATTTTAGAGAAGAGTTTATGAAAAAAAATTGTTCTGAATAAATGAGTGTTTGGATACTTATTATTAGAAGAATTTTTAGAATTGAAAAATTACTAAAAATGTATAATTTTATTAAAAATAAGAGAGAGAAGAGATGGTAGATAAAAGAGAGGAGAGATAAGAGATGAGAGAGAGTGGAGAGAAGAGAGATGAGAAATTGTGGAAAAGAGAGAAGAGAGAAGGGATATGAGATATGAGAGAGGGTGTAAAAAAAGTAAGAGTAAAATAATAATTGGTAATTTATAAGCTCTTTTACTGTTTTAAAAGTTAGTCTCAGTAGCTTATCTAAAACTTAGTTTTAAACCATGGTTTAGTCCAAAAATTTTTTTTAAATAAATATGACTATTTATTTTAATTTTTTTTAAATTAAAATTTAAGTCAAAAGCTCTTTTAAAACTATAATTTTTTTTTTCCAAACACACACGTAACTATAGAAGTATATCGAATAAACATTGACGAAATAATCCACAGGAGAAAAAAAACAAATAAAACACTACTTCAAATTAGTGATTAGATATACTTACATATTTCATAATGTCACACTATTTCAATTTTATCAAATCAAAATATAACAATTTAATATATTTTAATCTTAATTGTATGATAATTTATCTAAAACAAATAATATTTTATTTTTTTAAAAAAATAAACCTCTTAATTTAGTTTAAATGAATTTTTATTAATTACACGTATAAAAGAATATTTTTATAAAAGGATGAATTATACATTAAAAAAAACAAAAGATAAACAATCACAAAGTTGTCCAAGACATGGCTTATGCCTTATAATAATCCTCAGCAGATATTCTCTACGTCTACGGCGAGCATTCCAGTTACGTACAGGAAATTCTTTTGATTGGTATGTTGACTTTGACACATCAATTTCTCTACTGGGATCTCTTCATCTCCAAGCCAGCTTCGTAAAATTTAACTTTTTTTTTTAATTTTTCTTGTGAATTATATATATTGACATACGAACTCTGCATCATCAAGCTAGTCTCATTTCTTTGCTTGAAAGTTTTCTTACTAATTTCGCCAACCAAAACTCTTTCATACAGCAATGTATCAGACGAAAATAATCATACAATATAACTTACAAAATGACCAATAATAAATTAAACAATTATTTTTTCGGTTTTTCCCAGACAAGAATATACCACGTATTCCGTTACTTATCATTATACTGTACATACCATGCATGCATCAAATGAGAAAAACAGCCTCCTTACGTCACCGTTTCGTCTTAGTAACCTTTTCAGTTTCTTCGCACTTTTGTGTCCTTTTTCGTCATTTTACACTCTTTCCTTCCCTGCTTCACTCCACTACCTCTACCACAGTCCACTGACCACCGATCAAACTCCCAAGAGAACAACAAACGGTTGATTGAAGTGACTCGGCGGCGGACAACTGTGGCGCGTGGCAAACATCGTCGTCAGCCCCTAGTTGTCGGAGAACATCCGAGAGTGACGGAACAGATCGTATGGGGCCCACAAGCTATCCAACGGGGCCTCTTCGAGTGAACCCCTTCCCGCTCCAGGGAAGCAGGCTCACCTGTCCGGGATGAAGATCCCGGCACAAAGCTTCCAGATTGTCGCCGCCCGGCCAGTGCTCAGTAAGAACGGCCGCAACGAGCCTAGCTCGTAGATCCGGCACCGCTTCTGAATCCTCATCCAGTTCTCAAGCTTCTCCGTGTACTTTCCTTCCCTCCATTTCCACAGATCGATCACCATCACGCCGGTGTTGAAGTAGCATGGCTTCTGTTAAACAACATCAACGATATTGTCCCTACTTGAACACCATAACAGGTGCAGGGTTTTGTTCTTCGGGGCACTTGCTCCCGAAAAGGCCTCGTTATGTGGGAGGAGTCTCCACACCCTTATATAGGGTTGCTTCGTCTCAACCTCCCCCGATGTGGGACTATTCTTTTACATTCCATCCACTTTCCGGATCCGGCAACGTGCCGGCACATCGGTGCCACCTGGCTCTGATACCATGTTAAACAACATCAACGATATTGTCCCTGCTTGAACACCATAACAGGTGCAGGGTTTTGTTCTTCGGGGCACTTGCTCCCGAAAAGGCCTCGTTGTGTGGGAGGAGTCTCCACACCCTTATATAGGGTTGCTTCGTCTCAACCTCCCCCGATGTGGGACTATTCTTTTACATTCCATCCACTTTCCGGATCCGGCAACGTGCCGGCACATCGGTGCCACCTGGCTCTGATACCATGTTAAACAACATCAACGATATTGTCCCTGCTTGAACACCATAACAGGTGCAGGGTTTTGTTCTTCGGGGCACTTGCTCCCGAAAAGGCCTCGTTGTGTGGGAGGAGTCTCCACACCCTTATATAGGGTTGCTTCGTCTCAACCTCCCCCGATGTGGGACTATTCTTTTACATTCCATCCACTTTCCGGATCCGGCAACGTGCCGGCACATCGGTGCCACCTGGCTCTGATACCATGTTAAACAACATCAACGATATTGTCCCTGCTTGAACACCATAACAGGTGCAGGGTTTTGTTCTTCGGGGCACTTGCTCCCGAAAAGGCCTCGTTGTGTGGGAGGAGTCTCCACACCCTTATATAGGGTTGCTTCGTCTCAACCTCCCCCGATGTGGGACTATTCTTTTACATTCCATCCACTTTCCGGATCCGGCAACGTGCCGGCACATCGGTGCCACCTGGCTCTGATACCATGTTAAACAACATCAACGATATTGTCCCTGCTTGAACACCATAACAGGTGCAGGGTTTTGTTCTTCGGGGCACTTGCTCCCGAAAAGGCCTCGTTGTGTGGGAGGAGTCTCCACACCCTTATATAGGGTTGCTTCGTCTCAACCTCCCCCGATGTGGGACTATTCTTTTACATTCCATCCACTTTCCGGATCCGGCAACGTGCCGGCACATCGGTGCCACCTGGCTCTGATACCATGTTAAACAACATCAACGATATTGTCCCTGCTTGAACACCATAACAGGTGCAGGGTTTTGTTCTTCGGGGCACTTGCTCCCGAAAAGGCCTCGTTGTGTGGGAGGAGTCTCCACACCCTTATATAGGGTTGCTTCGTCTCAACCTCCCCCGATGTGGGACTATTCTTTTACATTCCATTTTTTTTTTTTTTTTTTTAGCTAGAAATTGGGAGAAAAATTTTATTGCTTTACATTTTTCTCTTCCCAACTTGTACACCAAGTTGGTAATAAATGGAAACATTAGTTTTTGCTCCTGTCATATCACCTTTGACTATAAAAAACATATATCATCAGTGAATGTGTGGTGTAAATCTAAAATGCTGAAGTTCCAGCTCTTGACTTGCCCGTCAAAACGTCCTTGGCTTCATTTATCTTTGAGGCAAGGTAATGGCTCCCACCAGCATCTGGATGATTTGCCATCATCACTCTCCTGTGAGCCTCCTTAATCTTCTCCATCACTGTACTTTCCCTGACTCCGAGAATTAACGCCGCCTCTCGTTTAGTCATAACCTTCTCAAAAGATTAAGGACGTTTTGACGGCACATCGGTGTTAATTCTAGGTGGCACCGATGACTCCTAGGTGGCACCGATGTGCCGGCACGTTGCCGGATCCGGAAAGTGGATGGAATGTAAAAGAATAGTCCCACATCGGGGGAGGTTGAGACGAAGCAACCCTATATAAGGGTGTGGAGACTCCTCCCACACAACGAGGCCTTTTCGGGAGCAAGTGCCCCGAAGAACAAAACCCTGCACCTGTTATGGTGTTCAAGCAGGGACAATATCGTTGATGTTGTTTAACATGGTATCAGAGCCAGGTGGCACTGATGTGCCGGCACGTTGCCGGATCCGGAAAGTGGATGGAATGTAAAAGTATAGTCCCACATCGGGGGAGGTTGAGACGAAGCAACCCTATATAAGGGTGTGGAGACTCCTCCCACACAACGAGGCCTTTTCGGGAGCAAGTGCCCCGAAGAACAAAACCCTGCACCTGTTATGGTGTTCAAGCAGGGACAATATCGTTGATGTTGTTTAACAGCTTCCGTCCTCGAAACGACGCTGCATAGGTCGGATTGGACCAGAACTTCGGGGTGAGTAATTGGTGAGGTTGGCGTGACAATACTCAGGCGCGCTAAGCACACGCGTCCCCAAATCGATTTCCATAGCTTCGCAACGTCATCCACCACGATGAGATCGAAATCGAAGTAGAAGATCGGCGAACTCCGGCCGGTAGGATATCGGCGAGATACATTCTTGCGTAGTTGAGAGGCTGATCGAGAGCTCGGCGAATGGAGTAGGAGATCTTCCCCTTCACGAGGTTCGAGTCGAAGTGGTACAGGTGGAAATTGAGGTAAGGGGACGTGAAATTATGATCCGCCGAAGCTCCGAACGCCGGTGCGTGGAAGCGATGAAGTGGAACACCACATTCTCCGGGCAAGATGAGTGCTACAGAACGGAGAATATCATAAATCTTCTGGAGAAGATCATTGTTCATTATATGCATGTTTTCAAGCCCTATGTGGCCTTCTAAACAAATTTTTTGTCATATTTATGTTGTTTTCAATTATCTAGTAATCTCTCTCAAAAATTTCAGAAACTTAAGTTCTAATTCTCTGCGGGGTTCAATACCTTCTGGGTTCGGGCAAAAATCCCGGATACGTGTGTAAGTATTACTGATGGTACATTTGTTACCTAGTCTTTCTGCCAGGCTTTGTTATTTTTCAGATTTTCTGCAAATTCACAAAACCTAGTGGAGCTCTTTCTTCAATGAATGACGATCAATTTTCTATATCTTTATGCACTGAAGTATCATTTACTTAGATGTTAGAAAGGAGTTTACCATTACTCTGAAAATTGGAATATTTTCAGAGTCCATATATCTTTCTTGCACAATATTTTGTCAGCCGCTACAAATGCCACCACATAAATAGCAGAGTTGCTTGTTCATTTTAATAAAATTATAACACAGCAATCTGATCTGTATAAAGGAGAAATTGAAAACGACCTTGTTATTATGCAATACTTAATTTATTTTCTTTATAACATCTGCTCCAGGGATTTGTCCAACAATGAGCTAACAGGTTCCATACCAGACAGTTTAGCCTCTTCAAGTTTGCAGCTTAAGTATCCATTGAGTTATCTATTAACTCTCTTGTTACATAAAGCCATAAACATGTCATGATTGGCATCTAGTTCTGAAATTTTTCTTGGATACACTTTTCTTAAAACGTTTTGATAGCTTATTAAAATCTCAAAAATGCCGTCTGTAAAATATGTGATAACTTAAGAATTGAAGAGAGAAACTTTATACGGCCCTTGTGCCATCCTTTATTTATAATGCTGAAAATATCAAAACTTGATAGTGAAACTGTCTCCTCGAGATGAGATGATTAATGAGATAAATTCGACCTAGTCACCTCAATGCCAAGAAAAAACTTCAACAAGGCCAAGCCTTAGCTTTGAAAATTATTGTGAGGAGGCGATTTTAAATTGGTAAATCCTCGGCTATCATTGCTAAAGTCACAATATCATCTACATAAACAATAGATATATTTCTCCACATAGGACTATAATTATAAAATACAGTGATCCACTCCACATCTTTGAAGCTCCAAGGGTGTAACTAGTTCAGTAAACCTGCTAAACCATGCCCAAGGCAGAATTAAACCTTATAATGACTTATTTAAACTGCATGCACTTTGCTCTCCTTGGAGCAACAAACTCCATCAATTGCTTCACTTAAACCTCTTCTTGAACATCTTCATGAAGGAAAGCATTCTTAATATCTTACTTTTGTAAAGGCTACTTGAAGGTTGAAACTTCAGAGATGAAGAGATGCACTGAGGTTATCATGGCTACAAGTCGTCTCAGAATATATAGTCCAAATCATAGACCTGAGTGTAGCCATTTTTGTTGTGAAGTCCAAATCACAGATTCAAGGCCTCTACCAATTGTCCTCTTTGTTGTTAAATCCTAAATAATCAGAGTCAGGAAGAAAATGGAACAAGTGAGATTTTTTGTTAGTTTGCTAATAGACATGATTGTAGTAAAATTGAGGAATATACCATGTCAAGAAGCTTGAATTCCTCCTTCGAATTTTTTTTTTCTTGCTTTTTTCTGGTATGCCATTGTTTTATGGGCCCAAAGATTCAGAGGGCAAGACAGAATACTTGCATAGTTGCATTGGCTGCGTGAAGTGGTCTGTCTATTATTCAATTGCCAACCCTGCACATGAAGGTGTCCTGTTCGATTGCAAAAGTTTATATTATAATGGCTAACATGCTTTTCTCCCTACCAAAGAGTTAGAAGTTGAGAATTGGGTAGCATGGGCAGAATTCTCAATATTAGGAGTGGAACCACTTTTATCCTTGGTGGTAGCACATAAACATGAGAGTATACGTTTGTAAACCTTGGGATTTCTGCTCCTGCAAGAATAAAACATGAATTTTCTGAAAACCATCACTCTTTAACTCCATTATCAAGGTTAGGAAAGCCAGTTGGCCTTTTCTGAGCATGCTGGTATCACCACTGCCATCTAACTTGCCCCCACTGGTAGGCATGTGGTCGTAGATGGTCAAGAATGGAGTGGCACATGAGGAAAAATCCCAAAACAGAGATTAGGAAATTGAAGATATCCCAAATCACATGAAGGGTTGGACATTTGAGCTATAAAGGAGCACACTTTAGGTGTTTCAAATGACAGTTGCTTTGGGTGGGTGGCGTGTACAAAACTCAAATTACTGATGAACTAACTGCAACCTGTCCTTTTCTTATGTTTAATAGTTTGGTTTCCTGAGATCAATAACTAGATGAAGGTCAAAGAGCGCAAAGGTTAACACTGAGATTTTCTGATTTATGGGGTAAAACCTAGGTTAAAACTGTCCCAATGAAGCTGTTACATTAGCAGTTTTCTTGGATTTAAAGTGTTCAAAGATGAGACTTTTTTACGTATCTCCTCCTTCTTATATGGATAGATTGAGTATATATGTTAACTTGTGTTACAGTATTGCTTTGGACTTTGGTGTTTGTTTTTCTAATCCATTTTATCTTAGCAGGCTATTGAATGATAACTTTTTGGCAGGAACTTTTGGTGTGCATGGGGGAGCTTTTGAGTATGTTACTCTAACCTGAGTTTCTGCATAACACTATGTCCAGAATGGAATTTGGTTAATTTATATTTCTTGGACGATTTCCCTATCTGGCTGACCATTCTATTTGTCTCTGTCTAAATTAAGTGCAATTAGAGCCACAAAAGTCCCATGTAAGCTCACTCTGTCATTTTTATCAGCTTTGAAATGAAGGACAGACTTAATGCATGTTCTCACATAAAAGTCGTTCTGCCTTTTCTAAGTGTCCGTTGTGGATTATAGTACTCACCTCCTTTTCTCATGTACAGTTTATTCAATTTGTATATTTCTGGAAAACTCAAGTAAAATTCGGATGGTTTATGAAAACTTCCCCACCTTGAGTAACGTTTGATATTCTTAATTGAATGACAACATAAAAAATTTGACCTCTGCCATCTGTTTTTGTTTTACTGGGCATGGAGTTTTATCATAAAGGACATAAATCAGGTCCCCACTGCAATTTTTGTCAGACTTGAGTGTATTTTGTTAGGTTTCTAATTGGTGCAAAAATAGTGTTTCACCATAGGATAGTATTCTTCTGTCAAAGTTGTAGTCCTTTGTAATAGTTAATTAATAATTCGGATGATAAATATTTGTTTTTATTCAGTCTCTCTGGCACCAAAGATTTGTGTGGTGTCGTCTCTGCCAGCATGTCCTCTATTGTGGAAGAATTGAAGATTATCTACTTGGGTCAAAGTTGCCATAGGCTTGTCATGCCTTTTTATTTTCTGCGCAGTACTAGTGCTGGTATTATGTCAGGAGGAGAAGGAACGGATATGCTTTTGATATTCCCCATGAATTAATGTGAAGTATGACCTCATTTGCATTCTGGTTATGGCAAGACATTTTTATTGTTTCAAATACATTTGGTAGTATCATTACCCGAGTGGTTGTTTTTCCTTATGGTTACTATTTACATTGAACTAAATATACCTTTTGCATATGAGGAGAATTATAAATTGGAACCTAGAGGTTTGGCTTTTGTATATGCAGAATACGTTTGTGTTTTAAATTTTGAACTTTTGTATTGACGAGGACATATTGGGTAAGGTTTTTATTATATCAAGCTTTTCTTCAACATGAGCGAATCTGTAAATTTTTTTGTTGAAGGTGGCATCTTGCAACTTCAGTTTAAATCACTTGTAAAATTTTTCTCTGAGAATCTCATTGTTATGGTCAAGACACATGATTTCTGACGTGAATTTCCATTTGATGATCATTTTTTTTCTTCATACTTCTTTAGCAGACTTTTGACTCATGCCCTATTTATGCTTCACGTTCTTGTCCAGTACCTTCTGATAATGTCACTATTGCAGTTTTTTGGATTTCTGTAAATGGGCAATGTTCAATCTATTTACTTGTTATGCTCAACGGTTCAAAATTCTCTTCAGTTACTGATGAATAGCACTCAATCTGATTATGACCATTAATTTCATTTTTCATTCTCAAACTTGGGAGGGGACAATTTTCAGACGTGGCAGAGATTTAGAGTCAATCCTTTGTGGCCACATGATCAATCATCTCAGTATTAAAATCTTGTCGCACTGTGGAAAATGGAAATATTAAAATTTTGCTGCAACAGGGAATAATTTGTGCTGGTATAAATGATTTCTTCTTTCTTGGTCCAAGTTTGTGGTATTATCTATAGATTCTATTCACATGTGTTTTGGATAAGTTTTTGAAAAAAAGCATATGGAGAAAAAAAAGGTTTCTCGACAGCTTATAGAAAAGGGCCTTTGGAGAAAAATTTATGGAAAAAAAGTGGTTCTGAATAAATGAGTATTTAAATAATTATTACTATAAGGGCTTTTATGATTGGTAAATTACTAAAAAGGGTATAAAATAAAAAAATATTAATTATGCTCACTGTTCACTCACTGTTGATACTGTTCATTCTTCTTCTTTCCTCTTCAGCGCATACGTTCATAAACTTCTTTCCTCTTTTTCATCACAACATGGCGATGGAGAATTGGGTGACAGAGAGAACGGCGAGCACGATGACAGCTCCAGCGACAGAGAGCACGGACGTCCAGCTATCTTCCTCCCTTCTAGCGACGCGACGGCAACGGTGACGGTAAGTTCTGGCAACGACAAGGGAGAAAAGAAAAGAAATAGAAGAAGAGAAGAGAGGAAAGATGAGCGAGAGGAGTGAGAGGAAAGAAAAAAAAATAAGGGTAAAATAGTAATTAGATAGTTTATAAGTTCTTTTACTATTTCAAAAGTTAGTCTTACCAGTTTATCTGAAACTATAGTTTTACTCAAAAACCCTTTTAGACAAATATGACTATTTGTTTTAAAAAAAATTCAAACTAAAGTTTTATTCAAAAGAATTTCTAAAACTATGGTTTGGATGTAATCCAAACAGGCCCATAATTTGAGTCAATAGTAATAAATTACAAGCTAAGTTTCCTAAATAATTTTAGGTCCTAATTAGTTATATCCTTTGCAGGCTGAGTGAACACAAGAATGTCTAGTTTACATATACACCAAAAGTCTTGATTCATGATTGAAGCATCTCTCTCTCTCTCTCTCTCTCATGATTGAGTATGTGCTTTATGTCTTCTTTCGCAGCATTAGCCGGCAAGAGCAACCGATATCGGAGACACAAATCTTTAAGGCATCTTGAGATGGAGAGCCAACATGCCAGGGGTTTTATCTTCACCATAGACTTTACAATAACCTGCAAATTCAAGGCTGATTTCTCGTAACACATTCACCGACAACAGCTTTTACCAAAAGGGAATTTCAAGTTGTAAATAAGCGCAAGTTGATGTGACATCACTGCCTTACTTTAGAGAGGGAAAAAAAGAAGGGATTCCAGAGTTTTGGCTTTTCTCCTACAGCTTTTTATCTCGTCCAGGATTGTGGAAGCCACTTATTGCTATGCTGTGTTACACATTGTTTGCTACACCGTCACCCACCACAGACACAACCCGTTATATCAGTAACCAATACACAAAGTTACAATCTTTTGATGAATAGGTGATAGGAACACTTCACTTCAATATGTAAGTAATATGAACTTACATATTGAAGAATATGTGATTAAAAAAAACACTGCCCTGATATTTACGTTGAGTGGGCTTTGCTGTGCTATGAACTTTTTGAAGTTCTTCACTTGTATTTTGTCTGACTGCATTATTTTGAAGAATTTAATAGGAATTGTTTGGGAATCGTGTTTTATGTTTTTATTTTGAAGCTTTATATTTATTTTAAGTAAAGCATGATGGAGAAAGCTTAAGATTTCATGATGGTGTTATTTTGTTGATTTACTTAAAAATATATATGTCATGGACTTGTCAGAATTAGAGGTGGGAAAGCGGGCTAGCCCGCTCAAAACGGGCCAGCCCGCTTCTAGCCCGCGGGCTAGCGGGGCGGGCTGTGCAGCCCGCCCCAAAATGGGCTGGCATTTTGCCAGCCCGAGCCCGCCCCGTTTTGGGGGCGGGCTAGCCCGCGGCCCACCCACTTTTTTTTTTAAATTTCAATATTTTTAAAAAATTATTTTTAAACTTTTAAAATACTAATAAAAAATTTCTAATGTTATATTAGTATAATAAAAAAATTGTTCATATTATACTCTTAAAAATTCATATTTTTTATAAAAAATCTCAAATTTTATAACTATAAATCTAAATAAACATTAACAAAATATTAATCAATTATTATATATCAACAAATAAATAATCATCTTTACTAGTAATTGATAATGAAAGTATTCAAAATAATATTTGAGTAAAATAAATAATATTATTAAAAATAAAAAAAAAAACGGGCTGGCGGGTCAGGAGGGGGCGGGCTGTGCAGCCCGCCCCAAAACGGGCTGGCAAAATGCCAGCCCGTTTTTGGCCCGTTTTGATGTAAAACGGGTTAAGCCCGTTTTACCAGCTCTACTCAGAATTGGGTTGTATATTTGGAACATCCCCTTGTCCGTATTCAATAGCATAATTTTAGGTCAAATCTCATTTAATTGAGATCAAATTGATGCAAAATTAGATCTTTTACAGTCATAGTTACATATTATAGAAATAATGACTTGAAAAGTAGTGTGCCTCAAATCTATTTTTTCCTTCTGTTCATATTTATCCCTCTCTCTCTCTCTCTATATATATATCCTATAAAGATATTATTATAGCATTAAATAATAAAATCTCTTAATAAGAATCTACTACTACTTGTGAACTATTCAGACGAAATTTATCTGTTTTTTATTATTTAATATTTAATATTATAATAATATTTTTATAAAATATTAAATTTCAACTATTGAATAATATTGCGAAGGCGGTCTTCAGATCTAATCTTCGGAATACGACCTCCTCAACGAAGCTTTAGCGACATAGTCTGTCACTAAATCTGCTTTCCTTGAAATTCACCTTCGGATTGTTTCCATTTAATAAAAGCTTTCTCTTGACCAGAAGAGATCAACTGGTGTTGGTAAAAAGTTTTTGACTATTTAAATACGTGATTTACCAATTGAGTTGATTCGAGTGGTAAGCGCCTCAGTATCACTTAAGTTTGGTCTTAAGTTTGAGCCTTGGCGTATGCAAAAAATTTCCATTAGGAGATTCACCTACCATAGCCAAGTGCGCGACGTGGGTCAAATGCGGATGTAGTTGGACCAAAACTCCAATGAACTGGGTGAGCAACCAACAAAAATAATAATAAATACGTGATTTTGAGTTAAGGTAGACCACACTCAATGAGATACCCATATAAAAAAGAAGAAGAAGAGGCATCAGTAGGCAGAATGTTATTTGTTTGATTCCACCCATTCACATCCCAAAGTTCTTGAAGCCGAGATCCTCGTAGATCATGTATCTAATCTCAAAATGTTATTTTTATATTTCAGTAATATAGGAGTTGATCTTATTTTTAAATATAAGATATATTTTTTATATTTACTAAATTTTTTTAAATTGTTCTTTTTGATACTCTCTCGATAATAATCAAATAAGAGAAAGGAGGAGGAAATATAGGAAGATTATTATGTCGTTTTAGAAAAAATGATATATTAATTAACTTAACTAATCTAATTAAATTAATTAAATATATTTTATATTAAAAATCGGAGGAGTATTTCAGAGTGCCCTATACATTTTAACTTAAAAATGATTGATGAAGCCAAACTCTGTATAACTAGTTAACGGTGTGCCTGAACGCATAACATTCAAACAAGAACATTCCACATAGAGGACAAGGACCATAGTTATAACTTGTAATGTTGAGATGTTCAAAATTAAAAGACAACAAAATTAGAGTCCAAATCCCATTGCGGTAGGTCGTCATTTCTGACTTGTGACTGCAAGAATCTTTCCCTGGTCTTCTTAAATCATAGGATTAATCGTCTAAGAAACCGAAGGTTAATAATATATAAACTGGTGTGCCTAACGTAGTGATTTGAAAGACACGTAATGTAAATTTGAATCTTGACTATCAAAAGATATATTAATTAATTGGGCGCATGAAAAAGAATATATTGTATTTGATGTATGACAATTTCCGCATGGAGTTATTAGAGGATTAATTAATTACAACAATACAAGTTTGTGTGTGGTAAGTACTTCTTGATATTATAAGTGACAAGTTTTTGACTACGTGATTGATTAATTTAGAGTTAAAGTTTAATTTTGTCCCGGAGAATGCCACGTATAAATAATATTATCTCGAAAGTTTTTGTTAGGTTTTATGTCACCATAAAAGTGTTAAAAAGTGAGCAATATCGCCCATGACCATTAGAGATATTAATAGGCAATATTAATTGTTTAACAGTTAATATTAGGTTTTTAATAGTCAGGGCGATTTCATTCTGTTTTTAATATTTTCAAGGTAATTTTAAATTTTAAAAAAAATCAAGACAACGTTACTCTTACGTGAAGATTTCTAGAATAAAATTAGACATTAATCTAAACTCCAATAAATTGAACAAGTGTTATGAAATAAGTATATGGATGACTATTAATCCTATACTCTTTTTCTTTTCACCCACACCCGCTGTTGTTTAGTTTCTCATGTGCGCTCTTAAGTTCATAAAGTTTCAATCTTTTTCTTGATTGATTTGAATAATCTTGTGCGTTGCAATGAAGTATATTGCATGACCAGTACGCTTGTAACGCAATCTAAAGCAAACACTCCTACTTGCATAATTATTTAAATCTTCATAACAAATCCATTTAAACTTGCAACTCTATATAGATAAATATCAACCATCAATTATATACCTTTTACATTATATTTTTGTATATATATAATCCTCCTCAAACTTTGAGTTATATATGCGCATATATATATATTTAAAACCTTAAGCTTTGAGATATTTACAGATAGGTAATAAACAAACATATATTAGTAGGAGAGTTACACTTATAATTGTCTTAGGAGGATTCATTATAAATTTTTAAAGTTTAAAGAGATTATTTATATTATATATAAAGTTTAGGGGAGTTAGATATAATTTGTTTATATAAATAATAGTACAGGAATTATTGTTCCACATCAGAAGTTATAGAGAAATATTGAGTGATGATATGATTATGCAAGTTACCTTTCTTCCATAGATAATTAAAGACGTATAGAATACAACCATATTTCACTTTACTATACAGAACTAATTAAGTGTTGACTTTGACCAAGCCATGCAAATTGAAATTAATAATGCCCAACCACAGATCACCAACTGTGATGTTTAAAAGCAAGTGTGGAAAAATGGCTTCCTCATTTATATACAATCAAAGTATGACTTGTTTGACTTGTCATTCTCTCTCTCAATTCTCTCTAATAGTTTGACTGAAAATTCTTGTTCAAATTCCACAAATCATGTTGCATCAAAGTTAATTTATCGACCCTCAAGCTCAGGTATGATTAATTAACTGGATGTTTAATTTAGTCTTCTTCTCATGTTGAATATTTTTTTTTATTGTTGATTATATTTCTTCAACGTACCAAACACGATTGTGCATGTAATCTAATAATTTAATTATTACTCTTACATATTGTTTATCATGGTGATATAAAGATTTGCAGGATTAATGGATCAATTAAGCTGATGATAATGCTGGAAAATTAACTATTTGATGTTAGGTGGAAGTGTGATTTTAATTAGGCATAATTCAACGCTTTAATATGCTTTTAATTTAATAATTAAGCTCAAGATAGATGCATTATTAACTGTAGCAAAACTTTGAGGTCCTTTAATTTGTATGAAATTAAATAATAATCATAGGCATGTGTGTGGTTTTCAATCTGTTTGGTCAGTTTGTATCCGAATTCTCTTGTGATTTCATTAATTTTTTTTCTTATAGTTTAACGAAGTTAGGCTTGGTGCATATATATCTGAATCAAGAACCATAATGGTTTTAATTTCTATATATAGCAAGTTGGTCAAACATTGGGAGATGTAGAAAACAAGTTATTTACGAAATAATTTCCTAATTTAATTGCATTGTGTATAACGTACTAATAATATATGCTAGGCATGGCTCAATTTCTATATGATTTAAAGTGGATAATTAATTAAATTGTGTCCGTTTAATTAAGTAGAGTTTGCTTATTTAGTATATTAGTTACATTAAATGCAAGTTATGGAAGCTAGAGAAGATTAGCGTTTAATCATGTTCCAAATTAAATTTTATAATTACATTTTCATAAAAGAAGTTTTAAGCATGTCCCCAACAACAAACCAAAATGAAGAACTGACTTGGAAGCACTTAAAAGGCAAACAGCAATGTATTCATGTGAAATTAAATAAATCTCAAAAATTGACCAGAGAATGAAATTTTATGCTTCAAAGATCAAATTATTGACTTTATATGTAAAAAATTAAAAAAGAAAAGAAAGAAGTGATACAAAACCAATTGCAATCTTCTGCCTTTCTCAATTAAAAGCACAATGATTAACCCCCAATATATGCTTCTTTTTATTTATATATGTATATGTATATTTAAAAAAAAAATATTTCGTTGAGATATTAATATAATGTTTACTTATGTCGTACATGACGTCATGAATAATAACCATATGTATAGGACCCAAGTTGCAAGTCACCTAATAATTAAATTTGTATTATAAAACATATAAGGTTGAAAGTTGACTTATTTCAATTGGCTCCATATGTTTTCAATTATAAAGCAATTATAATCTTGATAGACTTTTTAATTAATGTGTGAAAAAATTGTTTATATGTTGACATCCCCATTAGGCAGCAATATAATAATTCCATTTGGCTAGCTAATTTCTTTGTGTTTCTTTGCTAGCATTAGTAATATTTTAGGATTTTAATAAGTGAAAAATTAATATATTTTAATTTAATTGACCAATTATTGCTTCTTATAACAAGTAGAACAACATAAGAAATTAGGAAACAAAAAAAGCCACTAATATTCATGGTCAAAGGTACTCACAGAAAAATTTAACATTACTTAATTAATAATCAAATTAATCACCAATACATATATTGTTTTAGGAACCATTAAAATCTATAGACTATTTGTCCCACTAATCAATTAAAATATTGTCTAAATAGTATAAACAAATTTTAATAATTGAAACCAGCCCAAGTCTTCGCATGACTATATATATAAATGCGTACTAATTCCACTTCTATATATATTGCAGCAATCAAATTGTTGCCTCAATTATATAAATTATTGAATTATTGAATAAGTAGTAAAGGACAACGTTGTTGACTTGGTTGACTTAGAAATTAGTGCCCACAAATTGTTTTTCCCATGGTTCCACTTATCCTTCAAATTGCGGTAATTATTTCTCGACTACTTTTTGTATTTACTTTTATAAGGATGAATAGACAATTTTCTATACATTATATGAAATATAAAAAATCGCAGAGTTCATAGCCTTTAAAAAATACAACTTATAATTAATATATATTTACAATGTCGTGTCTTGAGTTTAAATCTATATAGACATAAAAAACATATTTTTAAGAGACTTATTTTCGATTAGACTCGATAATACTTAAATTTAAAACAGTTAGATTGCCACATACAAAAATTAATATTTATATTTTTCTATAGTAATTTTGTTAAGTAAACTTTGTATTTGGTTGACTTTTCCATATGATAAAATTTTAATAATTTAAATATTTTTAATAAAATGGTGGTATGTAAGTTTCGTAAAGAAAACAAACAATTATGGATATTAACTTTTAAATTTACATTTATTTTGTGACATGGTTTACATTAAATTTTGTTTGTTTTTATGCCATCATATATATTGAACCATTGTAACTTGATTTGATAACCGAGTTTTTTTTTTTGCCTTTTTTTTGTCCATGGTTATAAATCCATGATAACATGTATTATTAATTATTAATTTTCTACGATCAAACTTAATTAAAGGCAATTTTATTAAATAAATTTGTATCCTTTGTAATTAAAGGAATTTTTAAAAATATATATAATTTAGAGATTCTAGATCTAGGAATCTGAAGATGGATAAGATAGTGATTAAAGCTCAACATGTTAAGATAACAGAACTATATTCATAAAATTACTGTATTATAATCTGAGAGCACTCAACATGGTAGATTTTTCAATATATGGCCACAGCAGAAAAGTAAATAATAAATAGATATTTGAAGTAGTTGAAACGTTGGTTCGAATTGTCTTATAGTTTGGCAAGTTAAGACAAAAAGGATTATTTAAAAAGAACAATAAAAGGAGAAGATGTGAATGCTTATCTACAAGAATTGTCTGTCTCAGAAGCAAACAAAACATAGTTTTGTGTTTTTGTTCCCAAAATAATATGCCTTCAGACTATGACACGTTTTGTAACATCACGTTTTTTGCTTTTCCATTGTTGGCTACATTATTGAGTCTCTTTTACAGCCACAAAAAATAAATCGTCTATATTTATTATTAAATAAAATTGACTTCAGGTAATTCCATGGAGAAAAATAAGAGTAAACAGAATTAATAAATTATTTTATCATTTTATGTAACCAAGAAAGCATAGTACATGCAACCTATTTGAGGAAGCATGCAGTTCCTGTAGTACATGAATAATCGTAATAACGAGTAGAGCCCATGCATGTTGACCTTTCTTTCTATATAATAATTATTATTCCAATCTTTAATATAATTTAATTAAAAAATAATCTTAATCTTAAATATAAAATTTATTTTTTATATTTATATATATATTAAATTATTCATATTAATACTTTCTCAACAATAATTAAATAAGAAAGTAAGTGAAAAAATAAAAAAATATAATTATGGTGTTTTAACGTAAATCTGCCCCTGTCCTCAATAATATATATAAGTTAATTGTTTGTTAAATATGCCAACTGAGTTTCCAAAACTTGTAAATGGTAATGACTAAATTATTACCAAATTTTAAAGACTGAGTACTATGGAATTAAAAAAATAACCATTCAAATAAACTCAGTAATTATTAAACCTTGTAGTGAGGAGGAAATAATTAGTATATGTAGAATGAGAAATTTTCTTTTCCATGATACTGTTATTAATAATTAATAAAACATAATTATGCTTTAAAATTTCAGATTTATTAGGGTGGAGAAATCCTCTACATATTCAAATTACATGTCTAATAAGTACTTGCCCAACATATTAATTACTATAGGGTATTTTGTGGTATATAAATATGGAATATATATATAAATAAATAAACCCCAGTATATTTGCATGTATATGTATTATATTGACTTGAGACATTTCTTTGCACATATATTATATTTTAAAAAATAAGTTTGTATTTAAAGTTTATAAATATTATAATTTAGTATAGATTTTCTTACATAACGATTTTTTTTTACAACCAATAACAGCATACCACTGACTAATTTATATTTGAACAGTATTAGGTATAAATAGGGTATAATTCTCACTTTTCACTATGTAGTTGTTTGTATATAGAATTTAAACCTTCAATCTTTAAAAAAAATATTAAATCTCTTTGTCTACGACAGTTGATAATATATTAATATATTTATAAAAAAATGATTTTATTATATTTTTAATCTCAATTCATTTTATGTATCAAATGAATTTTAATTTTCTCAAATTCTATAATCCTAAAAAATAATATTTTTAAAATATAATTTTTCTTAAACGAAAAAAAAAGGTTGAAATAAACAAGTGGCGGTAAGGCATTCATTTCATTGGTTGCTTTAAGGAAACAGCGCTTAAAGTGGGCCCCGCTTGATGTCTTATCTCATCATTGTTCTCTTCCAACTTGGATTGGAATCTATAGAATCTTCTCTTCCATATCCCTCCAATATTATCCTCAACCTTTTCTCTTTTTTTTTTCTTTAAGCACATTTAAAAAATTAATTTAAATCTTCAAAACTTCAGATTACAAATATTTATTATTATTTATTTTCAAATATAGTAATAAGTCTTCGGAAAATTAATTTAATAGTAAATTTAGTTATGAAAAGTAATAATAGTCTTTTAGATATTTCAACTTGGAAAATAATTTTATCCGGTTATATTCTTAAAAATATGTTTGTAATTTTGAGAGTATATATAAATCTATAATTTTGCAAAAAAATTTAATTACTGTAAATCTGATAAAATAAATGTACTTAATTTTTTTCCTTGGTGATGCTAACTCATTAGTTGTACTTATCCTTACGATGTTAGATTTTTTAAGGTTTAAATTACTAAATTTGATCTCAATTATTAACATATCTTTAAATTGCATATTTTAATTGTTAAATAATTAATAACGTTTTCAAAATTCTAACATAATAATTTAGTATTCAGATTATGAATAATATTTATTTTAAAAATATTTTTAAAGAAATTCATTTTCTTACTTTTATGTCTTAAACATCATCAATATATATTAATTTTCTTATCCATGACAAACAGCGTTTACATTTTAATTATATATTTATGTTTGTTAATTAAATATTATTAACAAAATAATCAGACGCTTTAAAGGTTCCAAGCTCCACTATATGCTCATGCGGGTTGACCCGGAAAGACGGGTTACCCTCCACATCAGCAATGGCATCCCCTCTCGCTTGGCTTATTAAGATTCTGTAGCATCCAATTCAGATTTTGCTTTTAGAAAATTGTTTTATTAATTAATATGAATTATTTATTTTATTTTTGTCAGTTTCGGTAGGCTAGAGAATATCATAAGAGACAAACAAAAATATAAAATTATAGGGGAAAAATTAGCATATGCTTGTTGTTGACGTGGAAGAAATGATCAGTTTACTTCTACATAAAAAATCTAAATATCCTACCATTTTATTATTTAATTCATTTTAATACAACCTGTCAAATATTATAATTATTAAATTATTTTTTTTAGAAATTAAGGACTGAGATGACTTTCTAAAGCATATGCAAAAGTTTAATTAAAAAGAAGGGAGGATCATCTAAAAGGTGTTACTTTATTCTGTGTGCTATCTACATTTACAATTTTACATTATCTTTGAGGATTTACAATATCTTCTTGGATCACTGAGAATCTGATTAAACATATATTCATAAATCTCACATTTATTTGAAGAGTTAATTAAGTTATAGTTATGTTTAACTTCTCTTTTTTGGCACTAATATCTCTTTGTTGCCACGTGGAATATTCTAATGAAATTAAAATGAAAATTATTTGTAATAAATAATCCTCATTAAACCATAATGTATTTTTTTATTTATGAAAATGCACTTAAATGAAATCTGAATGTCTAATTGAATTATTCATATGATTCTATACAAGTCAATAAAACATTTGGTTTTTAAATTTTATTAGATATATGTAATACTTTCTTCAGTTTTTAGTATAAAATCTACTTGGCTAGTTTGAATATATTAATAAAATTAATTAAGTTAATTATTTATAATAATTATGTATTAATTTTTTTAACATATCTTTTACTATTAAACATATGAAAAATTTTAATAAATAGCTAGCCCTAGGAGCCATTAAAAATATATATTTGACGATTTAATATGTTTTATAAAAATACATACGCATGGATGAAAATGAGCATTATAATATATTCCACGCATCACAAGCATATCCACATATATTGATTTCTTGTTTTTTGGCACCATTCTCAAATAAAACACTCCTTCTGATCTTATATATAAATTTGTTTTAAGGGATAACATGTTACTATTTAGAAGAGATACTAATAGTCTATTTAAAAAACATAGTATTATTCTTGTCTTTAATATAATATATATTTAACTAATTTTATTAGATTAAATTAGTTAATATATTATATTTTTTCTAAAACTCCTTAATAATTTTATTTAATTTTTTCTTCCCTCTTTTACTTGATTAAATAGATAAATATGGAAAATAGATATTATATTTATAATAAATATCAATTCCTTAATTAGATCATATATTAAGAATCGAAAGAGTATTATTTTTTATTTTTGTCCATATTAACTATTTTCTAGTTTCACTGTATTAATTAACTATCTGCTATTTTTTTCTCTCGTACTCACTCTCTACAACTAAGGATATTTTTAAAAAATAAATTATATTTTTATATATTTTTTTATTTTTATATCTTATTAAAAAATTATGAGGATATATACTACTATTGATATGAATAGGTGATATCACTCACAACGTGTTACATGCACATTCCTAGTAGCAAGCTATTAGTATAGATTAGCTTTGCAATTAGTTATATATATTAACTTGCCGCACACAAATTAATTAATTAATTAATTAATTAATTAATTAGAGAGAGAGAGAGAGAGAAGCAAAGCCTTATCCTTTTTAAACCAATGGAAACACCAAAATGATACACAATCCAACATACAAAAGCAAAACATTAAAGCTATTTCGATGTGATGCATATCCCACTTAGATAATGAGATAATCAATTTTATCAAACAATCATTATCACAAGCATTAATGTCAATTTTTTTTTTTAATTGTTGGGAATATTATTTAAACGTTTACCAAGCTTTACCTCAGTTCCCACATGACCTTTTATATTATCTTTGTTTCATAAGTTTCAAACATCATCTCTCCCTGTATATGTATATATACATATAGTGATATACACGTGTTTATCATGAATACATACATACATATGTATTTTCGAGCAAATATTTCTTTTAATTTTACTAGAATTAAAATTACATAATTTTTTCAGGATTTAATATATGTACTCCGAAAACAAAAATTTAATTAGGTGGACTTCTTTGCGTTTTATGAAAATTATATAAATTTCTTCTTTAATTAAGACCTATGCAAACTTTTCCTAATACAAAGATATATTGCACAGACGTCCCTTGTGTTTTATCAAAATTATTCAGAGCTCTTCTTTATTTTTAAAATATATATAAATGAATACTAAAAATAAACTATTTATGCTATATATTTTCGCGCAATGCACAGTGTAAAGATATATAGTGAAGTGCAGAAGATTTGTGTTGATGTTGAAATAAATTAGTCTTTGTGTTAGAATGTTAAGAGTGAGAGTGAATTTAATTTAATATGAAAAATCTTACATCATATATAAACTAAAAACCTTAAGATTTTGGGTTAAGATGGTGATTAATCATGGACTTATAATTATAAAAAATATTGTTAGAATGTTAAATGTGAGTGGATTAATATAAAAAAGAATTCATACTAAACAAAATCAAGCTTCATAAGAAATATATAAATTGAAGGACTCATGAACTAATAATTTTAAATTTTTGAGTCAAAATGTAATGTCATCTACTTATATTAATCGATTTATTATTTTGATTTCTCCTCTTTTTTTGACCAGCTAAATCATCGGTTCATGTTTCTGTTTCAAACATTATCTAGTTTCAACTCAATACTATGATTTTATTTTTCATATGTCATATTCTAATCTTATTTGTGATACAATTTTATCCATAATTTTTTTAATTTGCTGTAATTTTACCCATAATTATTTGATTTAGTATAATTTTACACATAATCTTATTTCTCAAGTACCAAGAATTATATCAAATTAAAAAGATAATGCGTAAAATTATACTATAAATAAGATTAAGATACTAGACACATATGAAAAAATAAGATCAGGATATTGTGTGCTATATAATCCTTACAAAAATTATGCAATTTAATTACTCTATTATTTTGTTGGTCCATGACATGGCATATTGGCATAGGATCAATGACGTGGCACAACGATGGATCTTACTTAAGTCATGAATCTAAGTCACCAACAACTAGTAGTGAGCCACCTTAGCTAAGCAAGCAATATTTCAAAAAAGTGCAAGAACAAACAAGAGTCATGCTCTTCACAATTAATTAATTATTATTAATTAATAAATTAATCTTTTGAGATAATCACAAGTGTTTTCTATATAGATAAGCAGATCTTGCTTTCTAGCTCTCTTGGGAAATATATATATATATATATATATATATATATATAATAGTACTCTCTAGGAATAATGACACGTGCAATAATAATCGAAGTCCTTGATTATCATATATATTGCCATAATCACTATAATATCACCCACAAAAAAAGTTGGAAACCCTATAATTAATAAATAAGTGTTTTGTGATATATATAGGCAAGAAATAATGGGTTTAGCAAGAAGATTTACTTTGGGATTATTTTATTTGTGAAAAAGTGAAGAATGGCACTTTATTACTTTATTAGAATTGGTGTTTTATATATATATATATATATATATATATATATATATATATATATATTTAAGGTCGAAATTAAAAGGTGACATCTTGCATTCACATTGTGAAAAGAATGACGAGATTTTGGAAGTTGAAATAGATAAGCATGATTCAATTTAATTTTGAGGCAATCCAAAGGAGAATATCACGTATCGATATAGCTATTTGAGGGCTAGCTCCCAAAAAACCAATATAAAAAAAGATTCATGTGGTGTCTTAGATAAATTCGAAATAAACTAAGGTTATTCTTCTAGACCAACCGAAATAAACTAACTCGTTTTGATCCATATGAGAGAAAGAGACGTGTGTGTTTATATGTGCTCGACGAAGACATGAATATATTATATATAGTTGAACATATTGTTATCATAATAAATTAACATTTAAATTTTATTATTATTTGTTGAATGGTGTTTTTAGTGAATTTATTTTCTAAGAGTAAATTATAATATAATATTTTTTGAACTTTGAGTTATGCATAATAAATCTAACTTTTTTAAAAAAAAACATTCACAGTGAACACTCAATAAAATTTTGAACTTGTCTAAAGAACTCAATAAAATTCCCTATTATAATATAGAGCTTGATAAAGTTATTTATGCATAATCTAAAGAGTTATGTAATTAGTCATATTTTAATAATGGGTTAATAAGATTTCTCAAATTTACATAAATTTTAATTTTAGTCCATCAAGTTTTAAATATGAGTTTTGGTCCCTTAACAAGCAAAATAATCTAGATTTTTATTAAATTATAAGGACGAATATTTTAAACAGAAGAAAACTTGATAGACCAAAATTTATAATTTAAAATTTGAGGGACTAAAATTAAAATAAGGGCAAACTTAAGAGACCAAAAATTGTATTGACTATTTAATAATTTATGGTACTCTCTTTGTTTGATTATATTTTTTACACAAACATGAAATATTCTATCTCTTGATAATCGAAAAAGAAAATCACTTATTTTAAAAAGACTTGAATGTTAATCACGTTCACATTAATACATATTTCATATCAAAAGATCGATCAGGTGGCGTGATCTAATGGGATAAGTGTGTAATTAATAGTTGAATAAACCTGATTTTGCCTAAATTAGGTTTAGAACAGAGACTATGATCTAAAGTCAGCAGAGAGGGGTTATGGAAACGAAACAAAGAATTAGAGCCAATAACAAGATAATATAGATTAATTAAATCGAATAATTAAATATAACTGTGGGGTAAAGGCAGGTATGATATCAAAGTGCTTGTTGTGTATATGTGTGACGTAAGAGATTCATTTTTATCAGATAGACGTATGTTCGTGTTATTTTATTATAGCAGCCCTAAAAGCTGTGTATAGTTTAGCCGACCATTGAATATATGATAAAATAATACCTATAGGCTTGTGTAATTTTGTATTTCTTAATAGAATTTTCTTTAATTTCAAATATAAGATTGATGGTATACGTAATTTAATTAATTTTATTTGTATGCATATTTTTGTCAAAAAATATCTTATATTATAAAATGGAGGGAGTATATATATATGTGTGTGTGTAGCTTTTGTTATGTTTTAGTTAATCTATGAAATTATTTTTTTATTTTACCAAATCAGTTTCTTTTTAAATAAATATTACTCATTTCAGTCCTAAATATAAAAATTAGCTGAGGAGTTAATTTTAATGATAAATATAAGACCTCAATTTGATCACTTTATCTTTTAAATTTTTATAATTTTTTTATAAGTAATTCCAATAAATATTACATATATATATATATGGGGATTACCATTAATGGGGTAATGATTAAATGGGGATATATTTTAGAGAAATTAATACATATTTATTATAAATAATTAATTTAATTAATTTTTTAATATTTATAAATTAATTATTTAATTTTTATATTTAGGACTAAAAAGAGTATAAAGTATCTAGTAAATTGAGTATTGTAAGATCCAAACAAATTATATGTACTTTTTATTCTATTATTTTTTTATTATAAAATGATATCAATTTCATGCCATCCTAACCCGGCGGCTGTCCCAAAAATATTGATGGCCAAATATTTTCCATCTAATAGATATCCATATTTCTTAGGTGATAATGCAACAATTAACACTTTTGTTAAATATTTAATCCTTTAAAAAATTTTAGTTAAATTTCAATAACTTTTTTTGAAATAAAATTTGAAAAAAAAAATCAGAAGAGAAAAAGCTTCGACTTTCATGTATATATACCTCAAAAACTAATGAAAATTTTCACTTTTAAAACTTGATAGGACTAAAATAATATTTTAATTTGAGCGTCGAACAAAATGTCTTATTCCATTTGTGCCAATATAGTTGCTAGAATCAAAATAATGAGAAGAATATTCAACAAATTATTGAAGTAATTGCAACACTTCTAGAGATTCCAACATTTAGAGGAATTAGAACGCCAGGGAAAAAAAACAAGTGGATGAATATATATAAATATAATTATACCAAATATGACTCAATTTGTTTTTTTGATTCAGAGTCAAATGTGATTCAAATACAATGCAGGTACAATGCATGTAGGAATATTTGTTCCTTATATAAGTTTAATATATATTTTTTGTACGATGCATGATTTTTTTTTATTGATATGATTTGATAAAAATATTACATCAGAACAAAAAAATTATAATTATTTTTATGGTCAAATCACAGAAAATTAAGGTGCTAATATTCACGTGTTGATTTCGAACTCCACATAATTGCAATATAAAAAAAATAGTTATTTATAAAATATATCTATGTTAATTTTTTTAAAATACCCTTTTTTAATCATTTGTATCATACTACTCATTTGATAGAAATATTTTCAATATATAGATTAATCAATAGAAAATTTAAAAAAAATTATAAATTTAGAATATAAAATAAATTAAAATTTTATATTTAAAATTAAAATAAATCTCTTTATTAACTTTTATACGTAGATCCCAAAATTCTTCAAATTTTGTAAAAGACATAAAGATATTTAGCTACCTACCAGAGTTAACATTATCTCTTAAATAAAATTACAGTTAGGCTCGAATTAGACATTAACATGCATATTTAAATATGTACATAGCTAGGGTTATATATATATATATGAAACAAAACATTACTTGAAAGAATCTTTCCTTTAATGATCTTCAAACTTAAAGGTCTCGAAGAAGAATACTAATTTCTGACATGGAACAAAAGATTCTGTTTCATCCATACAAAAGAAATGGTTTTGTGTAGATACAGTGTATGTTGGGAAAAAAACAAGATCGATCCCAAATAGGCTCTTATTATATGAAAGAAACGAGGGGTTGGAATAAAAAACCATAGATGAGTTGGCCGTGGGTTTTGAGCCACTTGTCGATGTGGGACATATAACGCTATCCTACGTGCAATGAAGTTCCTTTATTGGATTAAACTGGTTCGTCCACTTGTTCCCCCTCAAATAAAAGGGATTGTATGACCAACAGGTCTTTATTAATTATAATATTTTAACCCATTTAAATAGAAAATTTTAAGTTTAAATCTATATAAATATAAAAAATATCTTTAAGAGGGGTCATTCGATTAGATATGACAATATTTAAATTTAATCTAATTAGATAGCTGTATAAAAACTAAGTGTCTGGTACATTCCAAATAAAACTAAGGATGCATGATTCATCTTAATTCATACATATATATAGATAGATAGATAAATAGATAGATCAAGCCAAGTCATCCTTAGAACTTTCCCTTTAAAACAGTTAATTGGATTGAATTCATCATGCATGTATGCTCCCAAACAAAATCACCCCCACTTGAGAGTTTGACATGTAGCACATATTAACATGTCTGTTGTTGTTCTGTTGTTGTTGTTGTTGCCAAACGCAATTATGATTTTATATTCTTCATCGCCATTTGTTTTCCATCGTCCAAAATACCCTCAATTTCACACATTCTACTTTAAAAAAAAAAACTCTATAATTTAATATTTTGATTTTTATGTATATGAGAAAAATATGGATATTTTAATATGAATTATCGTTAAGATAGTGCATTTTATTATTTTAAGAGCATGTGTCAACTCTTGTGTGCCATAATAGTCTTTGTTTGATTTAGTTAGTTGAGATGATTCGTTAATTTATTTATTTTGTTGATATATTATTTTATGGAAAAAACAGAAGTAAAAATAATTTGACTGTACTTTTAATAAAATAATGATCATTCAAATTTAGAGAGAGAGACTAATGATACGTGGAATCCAAAATCTAATACAAACAACTCGGTGGCTTGAGATTTTTTTTAATTTTTAAATAAATATAATTTTTAATGCTAGAGACAAAATTACCCTTTTAATTGAAATTAATTTTACAATCTCTAAGGATAAGTTTGTAAAAATTACAATAAATATGAAGAAAGTAGAACTTAGGTTATATTTTACTTTCTTAACTGTGAAGAAAATGTAAGGCTTAACTTTCTAAAATATTAGTCCTTTTACTCTTAATTTGGATTGAAAAAAAAATAGAGAGAAAATAATATTAGGATGAAAAACTTTTAAAAAAAAATTTATTTTTTGAAAGTTTTCCTTTATAGTATTATCTCCCCTACCTTTTCCTCCCATTTTTCCATCCATCCAAACAAAACAAAAAAATCATTACTTCTCAAGAAGGTTTAACTTTCATTATCTACGTACCCCAAACAAGCAATCTCCCATATTGCTCAATTGAAAAATTCACAAAATATATGAATCAAGGTGAGATATTAGTAATTGGACCACTGGATTCAAGGTTCAAAATAACGTTGGTGCCATCATGAATACTTTAGACATATTTGCAAATTACCGGAAAACCGTTAAAAATTAAATAAATTAAAAAACACATATTTTTAAAAATTAAAATTTTCATAACAAAAAAAAAATGCTCCTCATGTCCTTAATATAAGATTAAATTAGTAAGCTAATCTTTATTCTAAATATAAGACATATTTTTTATATTTATTATTTTTTTAAATTATTCTTATTAATACTCTCTTGACAATAATTAAAAAATATAATTAAAATATTTTAAGAAACTATTAAATATTAATTAATTTAATTAATTTTTTTAATTAAATTAAATTAATTAAACATATCCTATATGAAATTGGATTGGACGAGTAATTTGTTTATAATTGAGGAGTCATATATGCATGCAAGAAATGATTAATTTTGTCCCCTTTGTTTTATTATGAGGATGAACGGGTTCAATACGACAAAATGAGCAAGTTTCAAGGAAAAGCCAACAAGGATTCTCTGTCTTCGTCTTCGGATGATGTTGTGCCTTCAATGCCCAATGCCCTTAATTAACATTATTTATCATATACTGGCCCCACAACCCCCCTCTCGCTGGAAGCGGATCCCACTTCATGTTTATCTCCTCCTCCATTTAATTTCACTGATGGCAATATTTTTTTTATCTTAAATATAAAAACTAATTAGAGATTAATTTTAATTAAACATATAAAATAGCAATTCACTTTTATATAAACAGATCCCACCTCATGTTTATCTCCTCCTTCATTTAATTTCACTAATCGCAATATTTTTTTGTCCTAAATATAGAAATTAATTAGAGGTTAATTTTAATTAAAAATATAAAATAGTAATCCACTTTATCTTTTATATTTATCATTTTTAATTTCTCAAACTAATATACTACTAACTTATAAACTGTTATATAATCTAATATTATACATAAACATTTTAAGAAGTCAGGTCGTATTCGGTATAATTAATTAACTAATTTATTTAACTTTCTTAATCTATCTAGATTAGTTAAGTAACTATTATATTAATGATAAGAGGAATAATATATATTTTGAAAGATTAGCTGTGAGGTCAAAAATTAGATTTTATTTTAAGTATTTCTCAATTTACAAATTTTAAATTAAAGATTAATATATCATCGTTTACTTGTAAAATCACCGTTTAATATAAGGATTTCAGGATGGGTTCGTCTCATCCCGTCCTAAGAAGGACCGAGACAGGATATTATCAAGTCGAGATAATAGGAAGTATTGGGATAGGATATGTCTCGGAATGACCTTCAGGACGTCCCATCCCAAAGATTATTATTATTTTTTATTTAATGAATATCGACTTCATCAGTGTTTCACTCTTAGTTCCTTGGTAACGGGCCCTAACAGACACTCACGGCCTCGCTCACTCGCTCCTCCACGCCACCGTCATTGCGCGTCACCGTGGTTGCAAGTTGTAGCCCCTCACTAGCTCCTTTGCGGCTCCACCATCGTTGAGTGTCGTAGTCGTCGTACATCCCCAGATTCCCCACTCCCCATGGTCTACTCGGCTCAGGCTCTCATCGTCAGGTAGGGGTAGATTTCTCATTTTTTTAAATCGAGAATTCCTATCTTAGTCCTGGTCGAGATGGGACACGAGACAGGGGTGCTCACGGGACAGGAAAGTCCTATGAACACTCCTAATCATATATATATACAAAAATATATTTATATGACCAAACAAACAAATTAAAAAAGAAATTATGGGAAAAGATTTTGATTAGAATATGAAATGGAATTATTCTAAGCGATCCAAGAGAGGAAGTATATTCGGTACTCATGAGAGAAAAATATGTGTCTCTTTATCAAATAAAATTAGAAAAGTATTACCAAAGATAAAATAAAATTAGAAAAGTATATATGCTAGGTCTAGGTTAAATCTTAAAAGGTGATTGCCACTTGGCATAGAGTTAAAAAAACAACAACAGAAGACATGAACCATGAGCCACAATAATAAAAAGAGCTATTTTATTATAGAAGATGATAATAATCCATATTGTTCCAACAACAAACTAGTCACGATCGAACGAATAACATGTTACACATGAATAAATAAGAAACGTTATATTTACCAATTTATATTACCGATATTATATTGTGAATAAATCCCAAACTCATTTAAATGTCTTGAGGGTTGTACAAATCCTTAACGTGATCTAGATGATATTATTTTCTTTTCTTTTCTTTTCTTTTACATTTTTTAATCTACTGAAAAATATTTAAAAGTGTGTACATGTTATATTTTTTTAGCCAATGAACTCTGAGCTTAAAAAATAATTAAATGGATAAATTTAAAAAACAAGTTTAAAACTTTTAATTAGAATTATAAAATTATAATAAACTTTTTATATATATATATCTTTGAAAGATTTTTTTAATTGACGAACGTAACTAAATATATTTACTCACAGAAAAAATCACCATGCATGATAAAGAGAAGAAAAATGAGCACCTACCTTTTGAAATTAAATTTTCTGCAATATCCTATACAACACACGAGTTGGCCAAAAAATATAACAGCACACGAAAAAATTTGCTAAGTTCATAATATATGGCTTAATAATTTAATTTGCCGGACGCATAATAATTGTTTGATGACTGTGTATATAATATTATATAATCATTTTTTGGCAAAAAAATGATAATATTTTTTTAAAAAAATCTATAAATTGTCGAAATAGAATATATGTCTTTATAGTTAAGATAAAACATTTTTTTACCTGAAAAGACAAAATAAATGAGGATATTTATTAATTCACCTGATAAAATATTTTTGGATATCCACAATAAATGATACATAATTAAGTAGATAAATAAGTAATTAATATTATAAATTATATATATTCATTATATATACTCCTTTTGTTCCTAATATAAGTTGATCATAATTCTAAATATGATATATATTCTTTATATTTATTAATTTTTTTATCTTACTTGTATTGATATTTTCTCAATAATAATCAAGTAAGATTAGGAGAAAGGAGTAACATATATTTTTTACAAGTCACAAATTCTTAATAAAAATAAATTAGACACATACACATTAATGGATCTAACCATCTAGGCATGTTTATAACCACAAAATTTAGTTAAGAATATATCCTTTATCACCTCACATGAGATATATTTAAAAACCAAATAAACATGTCTAATTTTGTGTGTGTGTGTGTGTGTGTGTGTGTGTGTGAGAGAGAGAGAGAGAGAGAGAGAGAGAGAGAGCATGGATATGCTTAGAAAAAAAGAAACAAGAGCTGCAAAAGCACAAGGGGGGATGGACTTTCCCTAAATCAAGGTCCACCCTGTCATGTGAACCTCATCAACTTGGCATTACGTGGGTCCCACCTTACATACACAGCCCACAACTCTCACAACATACTACTCACAACGCACACACCTACCTCTTATTTCTTTAATTATCTTATTATTCACTAATTACCATTCCCTCTATTTTTCTGCCTATATATACCACACCTATTCCCTCATTTTCTCCTTCAAACTACAGACTAATCAAACTCAAACCTTCTTTCTTCTCTCTCTTTCTCTTCTCTCTGCTTTTATTTGGTTCATTAAGAGAAGAACACGATATCAATGGACGGAGCAAGCTCTATGGATGAAAGCATTACTACTGATTCTATTTCTGTTTCTCGTTCGCTGGTGACGATTCTGTCTAACAAGTCATCGCCGCCGCCGCCCAACAGTCTATGCCGCGTCGGCAGCGGTGCTAGCACCATCGTGGACTCTGATATCGTCGGAGTCGAAGCCGAGTCCCGGAAACTGCCGTCGTCGAAATACAAAGGGGTTGTACCTCAGCCCAATGGCCGTTGGGGTGCTCAGATTTACGAGAAGCACCAGCGAGTCTGGTTGGGAACTTTCAATGAAGAAGATGAGGCGGCGAGAGCGTATGATATCGCCGCACAGCGATTCCGTGGGAGAGACGCCGTCACCAATTTTAAACAACTTGCCGCCGGCCCCGGCGATAACCACAACGACGACTTTGAAGCGGCGTTCCTTAACGAGCATTCGAAAGCGGAGATCGTCGACATGCTCAGGAAGCACACTTACAATGACGAGCTGGGACAGTTCAAGAGAAACTACGGATTGACGGTGGACGCGAACGGGAAACGGATCATCAAGGAAGGATCCAAGGCATCGGGTCGGGTCAACAACGCGCGTGATCGGCTTTTCGAGAAAGCAGTGACACCCAGCGACGTTGGAAAGCTGAATCGGTTGGTGATCCCGAAGCAGCACGCGGAGAAGCACTTCCCCTTGCCGTTGCCGGTAGGAATCTCCGCCCCGTACGCGGCGGCCGCGACGAAGGGCGTGCTATTGAATTTCGAAGACGGTGGCGGAAAGGTGTGGAGGTTCAGGTACTCGTACTGGAACAGTAGCCAGAGCTATGTTCTGACCAAGGGATGGAGCCGGTTCGTGAGGGAGAAGAACCTCAAAGCCGGAGACACGGTTTTCTTCTCCCGCTCGACCGGACCGGACAAGCAACTATACATCGACTGGAAGAAAGCCAGAATTATTTGTACCACCGCCAGCAGCACAACTTCAGGGCCGGAATTGTTGGGACCGGCCGGTCCAGTGGTGGTGGAGCCGGTTCAGATGGTTAGACTATTTGGGGTCAACATGTTGAAGATGCCCGGTTCAGATGCCATTGCTCCAACAAGTGGGTGTTGGAATGGGAAGAGATTAAGAGAGATGGATCTGTTCTCATTGGAATGTACCAAAAAGCCAAAGATCATTGGAGCTTTGTAACATTGGCCTTTTTAATTTCAATCCTTTTTTTTTTTAATTTCCTATAATTATTCTATTTTTCTTGAATTTTGGAAATTGTCTGACTTGTGAAGTAAGAAAGAGATGAATAGTGATGATGTTGTGGTGTAAGTGCAACTTGCAAAGGGGAATTTGTATATTATTATTAGACAGAAGGAAAAAGCCAAAGGAAAAAAAAAGGTGAAACTAGCTAGATGCAACAAAATTGTAAAATAATATTATATATATAAATAATTATTTTAAAAAAGAAAAGGGTATATATATATAACTGTTTATTTTATGTGTTCATTTATGATTGATGGGGTGTATTCCATGAGCGATTTAACTTTTGCCGTTTCTTTGTTTTTGTGAAGGGCATGGGCACTTTGCAAATTGCTCGTGGCTAGCTTTTTCCCCAAAAATATCTGTATGCCGACAAATCCAACATTTATTATAATATTTTAATGTTTATATATATATATTCATCGGTCGTCCCCTGTTTGACAAATTTAATGTTTTGTGAAAACTTACCGAATTGAAAAGAGAGAGAGGTGTGAATCAGACAAACTCTTTTCCTTCCTCAATAATAGAGGACACACACATTATTATTGTATTTGATAAAATACCAAATTATGATTGGTTGAATTTGCTTAGCAAAGTACTCTTATAATTTACTATATATATTTGTCTGTGCACATGTTTCTCCTTTTATTTTTCACTATTTTATTTGTTCTATAGATTATTTAAATATTCGATAGTTTCATTGAATCCTGTGTGTGATGCGAATAATAACAAGTTATATTGAATTTGTAAATTAAATTTGAACCCAATTTCATAAACAAAAAAAAAACCACACAATATATACACACATCTTTATTTATTTATAATTTACTCCATCTGTGCCTTCTAGAAAAATACTTGATTTAAAATATGAATCACTTTTAGAATAATTAACTTGTTTATCAATTTTGTATTTATAATTAACACTCATCTATTTTGTTAATTTTTTATATATTCTCTCTCTTCGTAACTCATATTTTTTATTAAGAGTAAAAACAAAAAAAATATTTGAATTTAAAACATATTAAACAAATTAGCTATCGTTTATAAAAAGAAATTATTTATTATTTTTTTATTCCGTAAATTAGTTTTTCATTATATGATTAAAAAGTTAAAATAAACAGAAGGAATCTAGAGAGTGAGAAAGAGAATTATGATTTTGAATTTGTTTTCGAAATCCTATACACACTTAGCTGTATTTGTGATTTAATTAATTAATCCAATTAATCTTGAGTTTGACTTGACCTAATTTAGTGTTAATCGTGATTAAGTTTAACCCACCTAGCTATATTTAGCTTGTGGATCTACATTTCTAGTATAATTATTAGTATATCTATAGCTAAATCAATCGATTAAAGTTGACACTCGATTAAGTTAATAAAATATGTTTTCATTTCTTAGTGGATCGATGATGCGATAATTTGGAATCAAATTTTTTCCTTTTATAATGATGAAGAGTTTGATTTTTTTTGGAATAATTTACAAAAGAAAATTTAAATAAACTTAATTATCGTGATTGGAATCATGAATTTGTACATAATATATATATCAACGAAAATTTATAAAAATTTGCAAAAGCTGTGTATAACTATCATATAACCATATATACACATAGATACGCATGCATGACTAGAAAGATGTATCACGTACGTACATAGATACATATACATATATATATATATATATGTATGTGTGTGTGTGTGTGTTTGTGTTTGCTTGATTATTTTTATCTAAATATTCAATAATTAAGCATTAATCTTCTTTCAACATTCAGCCTACTTCCAAACACTAATATTTGAAGTTGACAATTTTTTTTTGCCAAAAATATATATATTGGAGTTGACCTAACTTATAGAACAAGAGTTAAGAATAGTGATTATACAATTTGACTTGGTGGTGTAAGATCTGTTTTTTTTTTTCATAGTTGGCGTAAATATAAGTTATTTAATGTAATTTCTGACATGGCTTATTTAATTAATCAATAGGGAAAATTAACACACACACACACATACATAGAAAAATTGTCCTTGTAATTTTTCTTAATTTTAAATTAGGTCCTTGTGATTTCTTTTAGAATTAGGACCTTATAGTTTGATCTATTATAGTTCATAGATCCTTAGATGTAAAATTAAGTAATTTTAACTATAGAATTTTATAGAATTTCTTTCGTTTCATTTAAAACCGTTTTAATCTTGCACATTTATATTAATGAAAATTTATAAAGGCTACATTTCTATTAATCAATAAAAATTCAATTCAGATAAAATAAAATAAACTATAGAAATCTAATTTAAAATTAAGATAAACTATAAGATTAAGTAGATTAATTTTAGCGTGTGTGTATATATATTGCCAATTGTGTGTGTCTGTGTATGCTTGGAAAGAATTATAACTAAGGTTTTAAAATGGTTTTTAATCTAAATATTGATTTGAGAAAATTTTAAAACAAACAGTCATATTTATCCAAAAGGGTTTTTGGACTAAACTATAGTTTAAAATTAAGGTTTTGAATAAGCTACTGAGACTAGCTTTTAGAATAGTAAAAGAGCCGATAAACTACCTAATTACTATTTTATCCTTACTTTTTCTTACATCGTCCCTTCTCTCTCTTTTCTCTTCTTCACCCTCTCTCCTCTCTCTTATCATATTTTTAATAAAATTATACAATTTCTAGTAATTTTTCAATTACAAAAGTTATTTTGGTAATAACTATCCAAACCCTCATTTATTCAGAATAATTTTTTTCTATAAGCTCTTCTCTAAAATTTTTAAAAAAAAATTGTCTGAAAATTCTTTTTTCTCAAACTATTTTTTTAAACTCTTATCTAAATAGTCTTTATATAGCATGTTGTGTGTGTGGAGAGGAGGTTGTTGAAGTTGTAATGAATTGCATGTATATTTTCGTGGAAAGTTCCCCCACGCGTATGTCACACGATGCAACTACGTTCATAGCTTGTGACCGGCAGACTTCCTGTCGTTTTATTGATACTTCATCTTTTAGTTCACCTAGAGTGCCACTTGTGCCCTTTGACCCTTTGCCAATTATATATAGCTTCGTAGTATCTTCTTCTTCTTTTAAATACATGTTTACCACTCATTATTATTATAAAAATTAATTGACTAATTTTAAGAAAATTCAAAAATTTAAATAAATTATTTTAAAGTATTTATATTTATTATTTTTTAAAACTAATTTATTTAACTTATAAATTAATCTATAATTTAATTATATTTAATATATGTTGTAATTAAAGCATTTATTTAGCTCTCTTAATTTTTTTTAAATTAGTCAATTAGATCTTAGATTAAAAAACTTAGGGCGTAATATAATAATGATATGAGAAAATATCTAAAAAATCCATTGCAAAATTTATTTCTTAAAAGTTACCAAAAGATCCAGATTCTTAAGCAGATGCAACTTATTTTTAGTTGTCTGCAATGTGTATTCACTATATACAAATATCTTTCATGTTTTAAACATAGTTAAAGGTAAATTGCACACAACCGAAGAATTGCACTGTCTGAAAATAAATTGTATTTTGAGCCTTTAAACAAATTTAAGTATTTTGAACAATAAATTTTATAATTGGATATTTTTTAGCAATTTAATTTCCCCAATGATATTCTTTTTTAATAACATGATAGGTACATATATAGGTTGGTTGTATAATATAATCATTTTATCATGTTATAAAATCGTATATTTACGATACATGAATATAAAATCTAAAGCAAGTCACTATTCATAAGTTCTTTTTAATAAGTCACTCTTTCTTTCGTAGTCCTTCTATTCTTAATATAATACTTAATTGATGAATTAATTTTAGTCTTAAATACAAAATTTATTTTTTATATTTATCTATTTTTTTTAAATTATCCCTATTGATTCGATACTCCTCAACAATAATTAAGAGAGGGAGAGGGAGAGAATTGTAGAAAATGATTAGGATATTTTATAAAAAATATGTTATATTAACTAAGTTAACTAACTTTTTAATCTAATCAAATTAGTTAAATAGATCCTATATTAAGAACAGGATAAGGAGTAACTTATATCCACACATCATTGCTCATTCCTTAGCTCCATCTAGATACATGGGCTTCAAATTCTGTCCTAAAAATGAACATTCCTCATTTTTTGGGCAACAACGTATATTCTTCCTTTTGTGTGTGTGTGTGTGTGTGTGTATTTGATGATATCTCCATGGTTGAATATTATTAAGGCTCTCCCATCGTTTTCACAGATAAACTTGTTATAAACGTTAAACAGATATCAAGAGGTCTTGGTCTTTGGCCTTATCTTTTCAATTCCAAGCTTAATATGTGGAGCATTATGAGAGATAGGATGTGGGATTCGGGAGATGTGAATGTTCCAGATTTTATAAAACGAGATTTTTTAAGTCAGAATTTTCCCTTTATTTGAAGGTAAAGACAAGATGAATCGTTTAGGTAGTTCAAATGGTATTTACTCTGTTAAATTGGCATATAAATGGGCAAAGTCTAGAAATAGGGTAGATGATTCAAATTTGCCTTGCTCTTCTCGACTTGTCCCTCATGAGAACTGGAAATTACTTTGGGGTCTAAAAATATAGACGAAAGTCAAACACTCTCTTTGGAGAGTGTGTCAGCGTGCACTCCCAACTATGGAAGCTTTGTTTAAACGAAAATGTACGACTTCTGCTGCATGTTTTAGTTGTTGCATGGCTGCTGAATCTATTGAACATATGTTATTATTGTGGGATTGTGTTAAAAGAATTTGGTATGCTAGCCCATTAGGAATTGTTGTTTCGGATTTCAATATTAGTTCTTTTGTGGACTGGTTTGCAATGATACGTAATCAACTTAAAAATGATGAAGTTGTCCAAGCTCTCGTTGCTTATTTATTATGGTAAGCTCAATGTTGATGGTGCTTATATTGCAAATAATGGTAACTGGTGGCATTGGTTTTGTGTTACGTAATGATGCAGGTCAAGTACTTGATCAGTGTGCAAAACGATGTGATGCTAATTCATCATTTCTTAGTGAAGCTGTGGCTCTCTCAGAGGCGGTTAGTAAAAGTGTTGCAGATTCAGACTTGGGAAAGATTAATTTGTGTGGAATCTGATTGCAAAACTTTGGTGGATGCTGTGCTAAACCGTTCCCACTGTCCAGATTGGCGTTTTTGAAACTGACCAAGACATTTCTCTATCTTTGGCTTACCAAAGCAGCTGTAAAGGGGTTGTCTTGGGGAGGTTGACATACCAATCCCCCAACCCCTCTAGGTAGGATTTTGCATTTAGATATTTCAACTTCTAGCTTGCCTCGTGTCAGATTTGGTATAGGCTAATTTGGACAGACTTTTGATGTTCCTATTGACAAAAAAAAAATACCTTAATATGTGGATCAATAATCCAGAAGCTTCATGAAAAGATCAAAAGGTCCCACATTAATTTAGACTTGTTTTTAAGTTTCTTATTCTTTTCTTCGTGCTTGTTTCTTTAAAGCCAAATATGATCTAAATCTACGTGCGTATCACTATCGAAACTTGGAATTTTAGGAGTATTCATAGGTTTTGGTCGTTAATATGCTCGTAGTATGTGCATCATTTGTATTCCCAGGATAAAATAATGAGTAACTTCATCAGTATTAGTACTCCTTATAGTCCCTTATATAATTAATTTATAAAAATTAATAAAATTAGTTAAATTAGTTATTTATTAAAAAATATATTATTTTCTATCAAATATATTTTTAATCATTTATATAGGAAATTATTTTCTTAATTAAAGTTGAAGGGTTTGGTTTGATTATACATATAAAATTTTAATGATTTTTCCTCTTAAATTTTTAATTTTTTTAAAAACTATTTCTATTTATTGCATATATTAAAAAAGATTTTTATTGATAGGGATATTGATTAAAGTGAGGTATTTGAAAAAATTAACACATATTTATTATAAATAACTAATATAATTATTTTTATAAATATTTATAAATTAATTATCTAATTCTTATATTTAAAATTGGAGGGGACATTGTCTATAGATCTTAATTATTATTAAGGTAAACGAATTTTGCTATCTTTTGTCTAAAATTGGATCTGTTAGTTTGATTCAACTTCGTCTAAGTATCTTTGGCATTTATCATTTTCTAAACACTGTTTTCCTATCATTTTCCCCAAAAAGAATTTCACTGACGAATCAAAATCCGCAAGAAAAAAAGGCTCCCAAAAATCCCCGTTTCCCATAGAAAACCAGAGAAAGTCCCAAAAGGCTGCGTATTGACGAGTTCAACTCTCCCTCTTTCTCTAACAGGGGTCCCACATGTTTGTGTGGCCATTGTTTCTTCGTTGTGTTGCCATCTTCTGCGATATGGGGACATAGTACACCACCCTTGACGGCTTCATTCACAGTGAAGAGTCTTCATTCCCATGACTTTTATGTTTCTCTCTTCAAACTAATCCACACGTTACGTTCAATGTTCTTATATCATCCATATCATTATCAACCTCCATGCAAATTTTATATATTCTGACATATTGATTTCGACTCCAGGGCATCACAATAACATTATATTACTTGATTAACATCATAGGTTTATTTCTTTTTCAAAAGCAGTTGTTTGCATCTTTCATTTCTAATTAAGATTTCAGGGATATCGATTTTATTTTTAGTTTGTTAGGGTTTATTATATTTTAAAAAAAATAAATATATTCAATCTTAACAGTAACTCAAATTGAACTATAAATTAATGGGCTCAAAGTTCCAATGTTTAAACTAAAGTATTAACATTAAACTTTCTAAATATTTGTATCAAAAAAAAAAACTTTCTAAATATAAATTAATGACAATACTAATTCTTTAAAAATTAAACCTTATATAGTTGTTTAATTTAAACATGAATTATAACACACGCAAAAAAATAACTTTTCCAACTCTTGTTAAAGTATTTTTAATTCAAAAACTACACATACACCATTAATTATATATATATATATATATAGAGAGAGAGAGAGAGAGAGATTGAAGGTCCTTTGTTCATATAACATGACCCCCTCCAACATAATGGAAAAATCCACGCAATCTTTGCAAAAACCTTACCTTTTCGATGGCAAAAAAAAAAGTTCATATAACATGATATTTTATATAGCATATTAAATACATTAAAGATTATTTGTTCTGGTATAATACTGCATCTCGATATTTTAAAGGTAAAGCGAAGTCTCCTTTTTTTCTAAAAGATACTAATATCGGGCAGGACGAGCTGTTAATTATCTTCAAATATAAAATCTAAATACTATGACTAAAATTATAAATATTATGATTATAACTATAATAAAATAATACTTATAGTATATCGATGCTCCAAAATAAAAAGATTGGCCCAAATTTTGAAAATATCATAATATATTGGGCTTTGTACGAACGGCCCATAAGCCCATATCCGAAATTGTAATTTCACCCTGAAGTTCAAAGTCCCTCTAATTCCATCATCCACTTTGTGTTTACTGTTCACCGTCTCCGCGGAAATGGCTCTCACTTCTTTACTGTCTCACAGTCCAATTCTGAAACTGTCGTCCTCCACGCATGGCGAAGCCTTTTCTTCGTCAAATTCTACTCTATTCATGGGAACTCCGATTGCCTTTTCGCGCTCTACGCTTTCTGGTTCGTCAGTTCATCTTGAACTTGTTTTAGAATTTTATAACGGAGAAGAATCTTTTTTTTTTTTCCTAGTAATATAAACCTTGGGTTTCGAACTACAAATGTAGTGAAATAAATTGGTTATTTTTTCCTGTTTAACATCGATGAGAGTTCACTGAGTTATTGCATTGCAAGGCTTCTGATGCCTCCCAGTTCACAATTGAAGCACCGCTGAATTATTCCTTCATGGAGTTTCGTAGGTAGGTGTTTCAATTGCTTGTATTATGAAATGAAAGCCTATTTGTTCCAGACCTGCTGACCTGGCTGCAAAATATAGGAAATATCCATGATATTGCGTGTTGATTATTGCATTACCAATATCTTGAATCTTGAATTTGTCATATATCTCGCATGCAAGTATATTGCACGGATTTCGAGTACTTGGAGGATTAGGATGCTCTCTTACTAGATGCCACGGGTGTAATTAACACGCTTTATGAATTTTCATGTTCTAGGAAGCCAATCACCTTCTGCAAAACAACTTGTGGTTTTCTCTAGGAAGATATCAGGATTGGAGGAGGCCATCAGAATCAGAAGGTAAGCATATGTGGTTGCAGTTGAGTTGTGCTTTGTCCTTTATGGACTAAACTTGCATTTTCTGGACTCTTATTCAGGTTTATTAGTTTATTTTTCACGTCACCATTCATGTCAAAATTCTTTCTTCAGAACATAAAAGCTTGGCCCGCTTCTTTGCCCATTCGTGCCTTTCTAGTATCCAAATAAAGGCTTAAGTGGTTTTTTCTTGATAGGATAGATTCAAGTCATTTTTATACCCCTTCATGTTTCTAACCCATTGCTCAATTATATGTAGACAACGTGAGCTTCGAGGTGTGGCAGAGGTCAAGAAAAGACCTCCATTGAGGCGTGGAAGAGTATCACCACGTCTCCCTGTCCCTGACAATATACCAAAGCCTCCTTATGTTGATTCAAATACATTGCCAGAAATTTCAAGTGAGTATCAAATTCATGATTCTGATGGCATTGCTAAAATGAGGGCTGCGTGTGAGCTTGCTGCTCGTGTCTTAAATTATGCAGGAACTCTGGTTAGGGTAAGATTTTCTCTTTTCAGTTTATTTTGTAAATAACTGATTTGATTTTACCTACTTTTGCATGTGGTAATCCATTTTGATTATTAATTTATTACTTCTTCAAAATTTAACCTCTATGTACAAATTTCTGTGTCTAGTGCATGGTTTTGTTTTGTTAAGTAATAATTTTGTTTCACACTTGAGTACTTGACAATGTTGACAAAGGCTTCCATCGTCATAGTTATTGATCTTATCATGAATATGAAATACGCTATTAGAATTGATTTCTTGAAATCATATGGTCATAAATGCATAAGCATGAGAATGGCATTATCAATTGAGTTATTCTTGCTCCAAAGAAGTATTTAAGCTGATGATCTTTGCATATGCCTCCAACCTTCAGCTACTTAAGTTCTGAAATTGTTGAAGATAGAAGCAAATATAGAATTCTATATGTATGTATGATAGATAAGCCTGGTGGCACAAAGCAATATATTAAATTGGGCTTATTAGATGTGAGTTATCTGCTTCACTCTAGCTTCTATTAGTTAAATACGTTGGTGAAATTTGATGTTCTATATTAAATTGGATGGATCCCAATCCCTGTGTTCTATATTTCTTTCCTTTCTATTGGATTATTTCATTTTTCATTAAAAAAGTGTGCATGGTTGAGAAGTTGTAACAAGTAATGATTTGAAGCTTATGTCTACTTTGTATTGAATGTTATTTTTTTAACTACAAATGTCTCCTTCATTGTGCACCACTTTCTTTGTTTGACTTAAGCATGGCTTATATTTTCAGCCTTCTATAACGACAAATGAAATTGATAAGGCAGTGCACCAGATGATAATTGATGCTGGTGCTTATCCCTCACCACTTGGATATGGTGGATTTCCAAAGAGTGTGTGCACATCTGTTAGTGAGTGCATGTGCCATGGAATACCTGATTCTCGGCAGTTACAGGTTTTGCGAGCCTTAATTTCTTTTTGGTTTCATTCTTAGCATGCATATGACTCATAACTAATGACAGTTATGATTATTTGCAGAACGGTGACATTATTAACATTGATGTGACGGTCTATCTGAATGTAAGTTCCTGAATTTTTTATGAGAATTTAGTCAGCATTACTTGAACACTCAACTTGATTTAAAACAGCTCATTTGTTTACAGATCAAGCACTTCATGTGGCTTCTTTTTAGTGTTCAACTCAGTAGTTAAAGGAACATTTAAGGAGTCTGTCTCATGTTTAAAAAAATAAAGGCGTCTGTCTCATGTATGTGAAACGGAATTGTTGGGTTTTGTTATATGATGCTTTGTATGACAGTTGTTTGAAACTTCTGGCCTGTCTATTGAGTACCATGCTGATCTCAAAATTTCAAATATTCTCTCCTTTTTTCTTTACTCTTTGGTAGATTAAATTCATAAAATACTAAAACAGCACACCTAAGTGTGTAAGCAGAATGTCTTTTATGGTTTTATGATATAAGCAGGCCATTTTTAGCGACCAAATTATCTCATGACATATTTATTCTGTGTTAGGGATATCATGGAGACACATCAAAGACATTTTTGTGCGGGGATGTAAGTGATGCTATGAAAAAGCTTGTTAAGGTAAGTGTTTGTCAGTTGACGTATGTTGCATTGAGTGATGTCTTGTGCAAAGATTTAGGTTGTGCATTGACCACGTTATTTTTTCCTATTTTGATAGATAACTGAAGAGTGCATGGAAAGGGGAATAGCTGTTTGCAAGGATGGTGCTCCTTTTAGAAAAATTGGGAAGAGAATCAGGTACATTTGTAGGGTCATAATAAAGACAAACCTATATGGTCTATAGTTGTGAAATTGCCAGCATTTATCATGCATTCCTTGTGAAATCTGTTTCCCATTTATTATTGAAGAACATTATAGTTTGCCAAGAGAGAGAACCCATTAACGTGACATGTATGGCAATGTGTTACTTCTCCAACAAGAATTAAGAAGATATAAGGACACTAATTAAACTTCCAGGAGCCATCTTTAATACCACCAAATTCTATTCTGTAGCATTTACCAAGTCCATTATAGACTAGAGATGGAGTAAGAAAAGAATTGGGACTAAATATTCCTAGCCATAGGACAATGAAGAAGCTCTATCAGCAGTTCAAAATAAAACTTTTATCCAGCACCAGCTTAGTATTAGATGCCTTCTTCTTGAACATTCAAGTTACATATGCTGTTTATTTTAAGGAAGTTACCTCAGTACTCTTTAGTCATATGGAAATCTTTCTTTTCGTGGAACCATCTATGAAAAATCCATGTTTTTCTCTTTTAACATTGCTTAACCTAAGATCATAAAATGAATATTGTTATTTTTTTTTCTCACTCTAATTACTATACTAGAGACTGAAGTAAAGGTAGAAACATGATCAGTAACTCGGATTACGGTGAACTTTCTCGTTTTCTGTGCATAAATATAGGCACTGCAGCAATTCTTTCTCCAGATAAATAAGTAAAATTGATTCTCTAGCTCTTAAAATGTGTCTTCGTGTTCACTTGGATATATCAAGATCACTATGGAAGTGCTTGAGAAAAACAAGACTTGACTTGGTAAAGCTGTTGAGAGGGAAGAAATTAGTTATGTGTAAATGGGTATTCACCATAAAGGACATTTCAGATAGCACTATAGACATATGCAAAGCAATATTAGTTGTCAAACTCTATACTCCAAAAAAACAAACCAGTGCTAAGATATACAAGATGATGATCTTATGATCAGTGGTTGTGAATTTTGGTTGGAAATACAGCAGTTTGAAATCAAGAACATCATTTTACATGGAGATCATGAGGAGGAGATCAATATGGGGATTTCCTCTGGGTTTGGCCTGAATGAAGAAAAAGGAATGGTATGTAAACCAAAGAAGGTTTTGTGTGGACTAAAGCAATCTCCAAGAGATTAATTTGGGAAAGTAGTTTCTGTTATTATTGCTTAGTCTTGTTATAAGCAGGGTGATTATATTTATAGGGTGAATAGCTATGTTGTAGCCCTAATAGAGGATAACTAGATAACGGTTCATAAAATTTATTCCTAATGAAACAGAAATAGCCAAAGGACTAATCTCAAAGAGCCTTCTTTAGAAGCTTCTGTTGCCATCCTGCAGCCCACCATGTGCCAGCTTCTCTTTGCTGGATATATACCAGTGATATGTGTTTCTTTGATCGACCATACAATTGATTTTCTTGGGTCATATTTTAAGCATTTTTCGTTACTTTTGAAACATTTTTCAGTGAGCATGCTGAAAAATATGGCTATGGTGTAGTGGAGCGTTTTGTTGGTCATGGTGTGGGAACAGTTTTTCATTCTGAGCCAATAATTTTTCATCATCGTAAGTGAACTATCACTCATATCATATTTTTCTCCTGTTGCTGTTACTGTCTTGCAATGATAGCCTGCCTAACAAACAAATCCTGTTAACTCGCAATTTATGCTAATGGTTGCCTAGCTCCAATATTCTTAAATTTTTAATTAAGTGTGTTTTGAGCGCTTGGTTACTTTGTAAAGCTAATTTGCAACCTTTTAAGTTGGAAAATCATTTCATTTTCAACAATGATGGGATCAGATCTTTCCATAGAAAAATTTCCGCTGATTAGTAAAGTTGAAAGGCCGGTAAATTAGCATTTGGTTTCTGTTGAGTAATTGACTCATTTTTCATTTTCTATTAAATGATACAATGTACAAAAGGACCAAAAAACATTTAATATGGCATCGCCTCTTTGTTGTTTTAAAAACTATCTGGCTTAGTTACTAATGTAGCATTTTTTTAATGAACTTCTAATTTTATTTCCTTGCTTGACAGGTAATGACGAGCCTGGTTGTATGGTTGAAGGTCAAACATTTACAATAGGTAAGTCTATGATTATCTTTACCTAGAAACTGAAGTAATCGTCGCTAAGCAAAGTTATTCCCTTGGTATTTCACTAACTTATTTCTTAAATATGCTTTACTTTTAGACCGGTGGTTTCGTTGGGTTTGTGTGTTGACCCATGTATAAGGTTTTCAGATGATGTATGGGACTCTGGGCAGGGAATATTTTTATGTTGAGATTTTCCCTCACATCTACTATCTCATTCTTTTCATAGTTCATTGGTAAACCGCCAGTGGGAGGGTTCATTCCAGAAACAGAAATAAGGGCTGTTATGGGGGTTGTTTGGGGCAGTGCGACATGGGCGAATAACAACAGAATGGGGATGGAAATAGTAAAGGAATGTCGAAAATTGTATGAAACTCAACTCTGCTAACCCTGTCCCTGGGAAGAATGCTTAGCATTAGCACTACTATCTCAAAGCATGTACGGGGGACACAATATGTGAGCAGATACATGCATGCCTTTTTGAAGTGTCGAATGATGTCTTATATTAAACATGCCTTAATTTTTTAGTGTGCATTAATCCCACTTCCATTCCTTAGTGCCACTTCCTCAGGAGTTCTTTCTTTCTTTCTTTTTTCTTAGAGTTTAATCATCAGAACATTATATTTATAACTAAGTTGACTCCCAAGCATTAGATATAAATATAATCTGTGAAATAAGTTGTTTTATTCACTTTTTGTTAATAGTCTTATATTGATTCTATGCCATGTCTCTCTGTACCTTTCTTGTATTTCCTTTCATATCTACTAATTCATGTTCTATTTGGTCATCAAGCACCACACGATGATTTCTGTCATGGTATAAGATCACCCCTTTTCCTCACATCCTTTGTGTCATAGCTGGAAATGAGAATCTCAAGCCAACTCATTTCAGATTCCAGTATATAAAACTTTAAATTCTCAATGGTTCGAATTTCTGTTAGGAGTAGATATCATGCATATGAATTTACGTACACATGATAACAAGTCAAGGTTGCTTTCGAGAATCTTCCATTGTTGCCTCTCAAATTTTCTCTCTACCACAGAACCTATCCTTACGATGGGAAGCATCAAGTGCGTTACATGGCCGGACAATTGGACAACGATGACAGCCGATGGGAGTCCAGCGGCTCAGTTTGAGCACACCATTTTAATCACTAGGACTGGAGCAGAAATTTTGACTGCCTGTTAAAAATTCTGACAAGATAATGTGGATTTTGAATGTCATGTGGATCATTAATTAATTAATTGTAAATATCTTGCCTTCTTGGAGAGCTATCTATACAAGAAAAATGCAGGAGGCTAGGCCAGACACAGAGATAATAGAGACACCGCTGAGTAGTGAGTATGCCAACACCATCTTCGCATGCGCATATATATACATACATATATATTACACATATATAGATTCAAATTTATGAATATTATTGTGTCTATGTTAAAATACAGAGAGAACTGAGATTTGACATTTTAGTTTTACATTTATTGTATCAGCAAATGCATGAGTTTGCTGCTACTCTACAGTGGAAACTTGCAATAATGCATTTGGAGGGTTGCTTGCTGATCCTGTTTGAGTAGCTCTGCGGAATAGACCTGCGCTGCAGATTATGCAGTGGTCAACACACAAATTCTGTTTATGTTTCTCTGCTAAGGCCTCATGCATTATCTTATGCTGAATATGGTAGTTTAAACTTTTTTGTACTTGGAATGTATTATTCATGATTTGAGAATGTTTTAATCTTATAAATTTTGTACTTTATATGTAGATATTGATTTCAGTTTCATATGTGAATTAAATACAGACAAAAATATATACAAAATTATTTTACAATTAAAAAAATTAGGATGGGAAGAATGAAATTATTATATGCCTCTGATGAGAAGACTTTGATATCAAATCGAGAACTTTTCTATTAAAAATAAAGATTCTTGTAAGCATTAAAACAACAAAGATTATTTTCCTTAATTCATATTTTCTTTCATCATGTCTGTTCTTTTTTGTAATTTTCCTTCTGTACTTTTTTAAAATAAAACATGTCAAAAAAAAAAGTATTTTTTATCATAATGTCAAGTTTTATATTACGTGGAAAACTTTATGCTTTTTGAAAGTAATATAAAAATTGGATATAAATAATTTTTCATCAGTTCTGAGATAAAATGTTACTACTATTTATAGTTGGAAAAAATTAGAATTATATTTACATTAGCTTCTTTACATCTATTTTATTAAGTTCTTTAATCACATTTGTCTATGTGTGTTATTTTTTTCACGTGGGTTTAAGTTAAATAAAAATATTAAAAAATATAGGACACACAATAAAGTAGAATTAGATAATTTGACAAAATAGATATAAGAAGCTTGATCTAAGTTTTCTAAAAAATTTGTCTTACTCATCAAAAAGAAATTATATATCAATTTAGACAATGCTTAAGTGAAAATTAGTAGGGATTATCTGTGGAGGAGAATTATTCTAAAAGACCACAATTTGAAGTTTTTTTATATTAAAAGACTGAATTATTAAATTACTTTTAAGGACCAGGTTATTCTTTGCAAAATATATAAATAAATTGTGATGACCGAATTATCCTTATTGTCACAAGTAAATTTGTGATTTTTAAGTGGTAAATTCTTATATTAAGATTTGTTAATTGGGAGAATTACACATATATCCTATGAAAGAGAATTTATTATAAAAAAAATCTATAAAATCATCAAATGATTAAATATTTTCAAGGGACCTAGGGATAATAAATTCAATTTTTGTAATTACTAAGCTATTATTATGCACAAACGGAATAACAACTTGAAATGGCATAAATAACAATTGAAGGCATGCGGTGACAACTTGAAGTGACATAAATAACAACTAGTGGTATGCGATAACAACTCCCAATTACTATTTGTGCCACTTCAAATTATTATCATGTGCTCAAAAAATTATCATTTGTGCATAAAGATAACTTGGTAATTGTATAAATCAAATTTATTATACTCAAATCCCTTGAGACTATTTAATTATTTGATGATTTTATAAAAAAAATTTATAATAATTTCTCTGGACCTCTGAGTAATTTTCTCTTGTAAATTTGTATTCCTTAAATGTTAAATAAATACTCGTATTTAGATTTAAAATCTCACATTCTTTACATGTATTTAGCACTGAAAGAATACAAATTTACTATCCCTAGTACAAGAATTTACAACTAATATATCACAAATTTAACAGCAACATACATTGGGTAATTTGGCCAACATTTTTTTTCTTTTTTTCTTTTTTATAGATAAGGTTCTTAGTCCTTCAAAATAATTTCAGAAATTCACTATCCTTTAGCATAAATATTTTTTTTCGTCCAATAGTTTTCCCTAATTCCAATCTTAAGCCACTATCCAATATTTAGTAATTGACTTATTTGTATTTAATTTTTTTATAGTTTTGAAAGTTTGGATAAATTGGGTGATAGAATTCTCATCACATGGCTCAAACAACATTTACAAATTTATAAATACCCACCAATAGAACTCCCATCTTAAAAATCTGTAAGTATTTCTTGAAACCTTACGATATGACCTAACCAAGTGTTAAAACCTAGCTCTCCTAGGCTTTTTATATAATACTAATAATGCAAGATAAAAAATATAAAACTCCTCCAATTATATATCCAAATTAAATGTTAACAACTCACGTCTTTCATTGTGTTAATTTTCGGGTGTACCTTATATCTTTTTCTGTTCATCGAGATACCCACACGCAACCGGAGTACCTTGTATAGACTTTGGTACATTTCATAACAAATGCACCGAAGGAGAAAAAGTACTGAGAAACACTTCTGAAAAATAAAGCAAGAACAGAGGAGGAGATAAAACGAAATGCACGCATACTATTTCTGCAGAGAAAGAGAGAGCCTAAAAAACTAGAACTTGCACTTTCCTTTAGCACATGTGGTATGAATCACATGTTACAGTGTTCCTCTTGTCCTATAAGAGTATATGTCGTTTTGATTCTATCAATCACACCGTACACACTTAAGTCCAGACACTCATAATATCTAAACCCAAACTCTTCAATTCTACTCACATAATATGATGTCAATTTTGAAGAATTTGTTATCTGGCTAAAGTTTCATGGATGTGGGTATCCATAGTTTGATTCATATCCTTACTCATGAATCTCATCTTGACTTACTGCACTTTTTAAGCTAAGGCGACATTTATTATGTTTCTTCTATACCATATAAGCACTCTTGCTGCTTTATTGGTGAACACATGTCTCATCTTTGAACGCTTCTCTAGCATCAAAGGCGGTTGCTCATGAGAGAGAGCTACATTTTTCAATTTGTACGACATACTAGACATTGTATATTTTCACTCAGACATATTAATAATAATAAATAACATAATATCATTAATAATAAAAAAATATTACATACAATCTGCAACTTTAGATTTTTTGCATGCCAATAGTTTTTACATATTTCTCAAATGTTTCTTTGCCTATAGACTTAGTCAGGGGGTCTGCAACCATACATTTGGTTAAAATGTATTATACAGTTACAATTTTTTGTGCTATATAATTCCTCACAAAGTTATACTTGATATCAATGTGTTTAGTCTTATTGTGATACTTAGGGTCTTTAGTGTAAACTATGGATGCAGTATTGTCACAGTGTATCAGCACCGGATTGGTACTCTTCTCAAATCTTGAGTGTTCGATAAATCTCTTCAGTCAAACAACCTCTTACGCTGCTGCAGTGTATGCCACAAACTTAACTTCTATAGAGTATAAAGCAATGCACGTCTGCTTCTTGCTACTCTAACATATAATACCGTTATTAAGTAAGAAGGTATATCCTAAAGTAGATATTTATTCTTCTTCATCACCACCTACATCAGCATTGGAATATCCGACTAGACACATATCACTTCCTTGATAACACAACGCATAGTCAGCTGTGCCCTTTAAGTATCTTAAGATCCTCTTCATCGCTTTCTAGTATTTCTCACCAGGGTTGGACTGGAATCTGCTAACCAACCCACAGCATAACAAATATCTAGTATTGTACACATTATTACATACATAAGGCTACCAACAGAACTGGCATATGGAACTCTTTCTATTTGCTTTTTGTCTAAATCAGTGTTGGGACACATGTCAGAACTTAAGGCCACCCCAGTGGCTACAAGGATATCCATAGGATTACAGTCACACATATTGAATTGCTCAAGTATCTTCTTGATATAATTCTCTTGGAGTGATTCCTTCGAATCTTGACTCCAAATATGTATTCTGCTTCACCCATGTCTTTCATTTCAAAATTTGATGAAAGCTATTCTTTAATAGTTATCACCGAGTCAAGACTATTTTTGGCTAAGAGTATGTCGTCTACGTATAAGGATAATATTATAAAGTTACCCTCAAATCGCTTAACATAAACGCAATGGTCTTCTTCTATCATCTATAAGTTATATAAGGTTATTGCCTTGTGAAACCTCAAGTACCACTATCTAGATGATTGTTTTAATTCATAAATGGATCTTTTGAGTTTACACTTCGTGTGTTCAAACCCTTTTTCATTGAAACCTATTGGTTGTTCCATATAGATTTTTTCATCCAGATCACCATTCATAAATACGGTTTTTACATCCATCTGATGCAACTCCAGGTTTAAACTGTTTACTATTGCCATAATAAGTCTTATAAAGTTAAAGCGCACAACAGGTAAAAAAGTATCCTCATAATCTATACCTTCTTGTTGTGTATATCTCTTTGCAACCAATCGAGCTTTAAATTTGTCAATTGATCCATCCACCTTTCTTTTAATTTTGAGAACCCACTTATTCCCAATAACTTTACGCCCTTTTGACAGATCAACCAATTTTCAAACTTAGTTTTTCATTATTGAGTCCATTTACTCTTTCATTACTTTCTTCCATTCCTCCTTGGTATCTCATGAACAGTGTGTGGTTCATCATCCCCTTATGGAGTAACTAAGATTGCTTCTCTTTCTATTTAGAAGCCTATCTTTGGAACACTTTCCCTATTACTCCTTCTAGTAGGAGCAACTTGATTATCTTTTCTCATTTGCCTCAGTCTTTATGTTAACTGTTCTTGGCTCCGACTCAAATTGACATACCTAGAGGATTCACGTCTGTCAATTTGTTTAGCACTATCCTGTTCTTGAGTATCATAAAGAGATACAGTGCGGTCAACATCTCCCCTACTGGAAAATTCTGTTTCAATGAATACAACATCTCTTGATTCTATGTTTAGTCACTGTCTCATCTTCAATTTTACTTATGAATATATATCCTTTTGAGGATTTAGAGTACCTTATAAAAATATATTTCTTCCCTCTATGACCTAATTTCCCATGTCTATGAGAATTATCATGGATATATGCCGCCGAGCCCCAAGGTCTAAGGATGCTTAGATCTGGCTGACGTTTAGTCCATAACTCATATGGTGTGAAAATGACTGACTTGGAAGGCACACGGTTAAGTATGAAGGTTATTGTCAATAAAATATCATCCCAATGTGAAATTGGAAGGTTTGCCTGAGCCATCATAGATCTAACTATGTCTAGAAGAGTTCTATTTCTTCTTTCAACCCCATTCTGTTAAGGTGTGCTAGAGATAATTAATTGCCTAATAATCCCTTTTTCTTCACAGGGCTGTTTGAATTGATCTGAAAGGTATTCACGACCTCAATCAATGAGTAATACCTTGATTCTATCATCTATTTGATTCTCTACTACATTTATGTATCGTCTAAAGCACTCTAGTGCCTCGGATTTATGTGAAATCAAATAGACATGACCATTTCGTGAAAAATCATTAATAAAGGTAATGAAATACCAAGCTCTGTGTCTCGCCCTTACACTCATTGGACTGTAAATATCAGAATGAATTAATTGCAACGGATTTTTGGCTTGTGTTCCCTTATTGAATGATTTTCGGGTAGCCTCACGTGCTAGACAACTTTCGCATAATGACATATCCATATTAGGGATTACCCCCAACAAACCTTCTTTTGCCAGTTTAATCATTCTATTTTAATTAATATGTCCTAGTCTAGCATGCCAGATATTTATATCAGGACTATTCGAAGTAATAGCAAAATAATCATGAATATTAAAATCACCAGCAAGATCCAAAATAAAGAACTTTTAAAATTGAAAAGTTGAACCATAAAATGTTGAGTTGCTATAAATGTCTGTAACTTTACCATGAAAATTTATATTGAATCCAGAGTTTAATAAGCAAATTACATAAATTAAATTCCGTCGGATGTCGGAGCATGAAGTACATCATGCAGCATCATGGTCTTTACACCACGGAAAATAAGTTTGCAGGTGCCAATGCCTCGAACCTCGATCCTTGCATTATTGCCAACGAAAAATCACTTGCTTTGAAATGGCAACCGACGGTATCCCACGAAAGTTCCTTGATCTCGACTTACGTGGTTTGTGGAGCTTGAGTCAATAATTTAAGAAAAGGAAACAGGTTCTGAGAGAAAAATAATACTAGAAACAAATGAGACTTGTGAATTCATATAATTCATTTTTACCTTTCCGTTCTCAGTCTGTTTAGAACAGTCACGTGCGAAATATCCCATATTATGGCAAGCAAAGCATTTGACCTTCTTTAGGTCTAGTTTTTTCTTGCCTCCTTTTTTTCCCCTTCTTCTTGTATTGTTGCTTGCCTTTCTTGGGTGGAGGTCCGCCTTTCTTCCCTTGTTTATGAAATTTCTTGCCCTTTTTGAATTCATGCTTTGATTGGGAAGGACCAGCACCTTCGGTCAAATAGGCTTGTCCAGTGGCCTTATAAGCCTCCAGACGTTCATCCTCTAGCTCCAAATGCTTAGCTACATCATTAAAAGTGATGATATTTTCATTATGGGTCAAATTAACTTTCATGTGCTCCCAACTGGTAGTGAGCGATCTGATGACATCCTGCACTTACTACTCGTCAGACAAATTATGTCCAGCCTCCTTCAGTTCATGAATCATTATGGACATCTCTAGTAGATGTTGTCTCATAGGATTATTTAGTTTTAACTTATAGGTATCGAATTTGATCGTCAACCTTCTAAGTTTAGTCATAGAGATTCCATAAAACTTATCCCTTAAGGCAATCCACATAGCTTGTGCCATTCTGTGTATCTCAAATTCACACATTAAATCATCAGCCATTGCACTTAGGAGCGTGATTCTTGTTATGCTATTCTTCCTTTTTCATGACAGGTATGCTTCCTGGTCTCTCCTGTACTGGGCTGTATTTTCAGCCTCAGGCTCTACCATTGCCATTGTTAATTGCTCAATTGCATCCTATTCTTCTAGAATATATTAAACCTTTCGGTGCTAAATATCCTAGTTGTCCCTTTCGATTTTTCCCCATTATTCAATTCAGCAATAATGTTCTTTGATGCTATTGTTTAATATCGATTCTGTGACAAACTTTTCCCACATTAATTTATTGAACCATAGAATATTTAAGTGAATTTACATATATAATACATGTAAAGTATACAATGTCATGTACTTTTATTATTTTTGATCAAAAAATAATAACATCACTAGACCCATGATTAGGAGAATACGTTTGTACCTCCCATCACATAGGCACTAGTAACGCCATTACCACGGCTGGAAAAAAGGCTTTTTAAATCGGTTGAAAATAGACTTCTACACCGGACTTTGATCCGGTGTAGAAACAGCCAGTGTAAAAAGTTTAATATTCTACACCGGTTGTATATGACCGGTGTAAATAATCAGCTTTTTTAAATCGATTATTCCATACAACCGGTTTAAAAAGTAATGTCAAAATAAAAAAAAATTCAGAATAAAAAAACTCTAGATCCGAAATTATTTCCTTCTTCGTCACAAATCTGAAGGAGGAGGAGAGTGATGAAGAAGAATAGGTACTGTAAAATGCAAGTAGAAAACAAAAAAGAGGAAGAAATAAAAAGCCAGAGAACCCAGAAATGAAAGAAACAAAAACTTAGATATATGCGCAGAAATGAAAACCCATAAACGTCGTCACCTAATTGAAGATATCACAAAAACATCGTCATAATTCCTTTTGGTTACCTGCTCAAAAGCAAACAAAAATATATTTAAACATAACCCAGAAATGAATGAGACAAAAACCTAAATATATATACAAAAACGAAAACCTAGAAACGCCGTTACCTAATTAAAGATATCACAGAAACATCGTCACAATTCCTCCGACTTACTCAGTTAAAAGTGAACAGAAATATATTTAAACAAAATCGAGAAAGAAAGGAACAAAAAAATAGACACCCACCATCGCAGATCTGGGTCTTCTTCTTTGGCGAGCTTTAGAGGCTACAACGACTGACTTCAACAATAGAGAACGACGAGCACAGGTATGGGTCATCGCATATCTAGGTCTTCTTCTTCGGCTAGCTTTAGACGGTGTGTTATGAAGGTGGAGCTTCCTGTCACTATGTGTTCTCCCTTGTCTAGTTTTCTCTATGGACGACGATATGATTTGTGAAGATAGGGAATCATAAAAAATTAACGCTTTTTGTTAGATTTTTAATAGTAAAGACATTCTACACCGGATATAATTCTATCAGCTGTAGATAAGAATGGTTTAAAAATATACTTTTTAAAGCCCTATTTTTAAATATTTCATCTTATTTACAAAAATGCCACCGGTCATGACTTTTTCCAGCGGTCCTATTTTATGACCGGTGTAAATATTTCATCTTATTTACAAAAATACCACCGGTCATGACTTTTTACAGCGGTCATGACTTTTTACAGCGATCCTATTTTACGACCAGTGTAAATATTTTATCTTATTTATAAAAATGCCACCGGTCATGACTTTTTACAGCGGTCATGACTTTTTACAGCGGTCATATTTTATGACCGGTGTAAATATTTTATCTTATTTACAAAAATGCCACCGGTCATTTTTTTTAAACCGTCTCCGCAGTGATTGGTTTAAAAATGGGGCTTTAAAAATCCTATTTTCCAGTAGTGTACTTTCTATCAAAATTAATATAAGTACTATTCTCATCAAATTTTATTTTTAGAAGACTCATTATCTAAAAGGCTCCACTTATAAAAAAATATACATGAATTATAACTAAGATAAAGAAATGAAATGAAACATATTTCTCTTACATATAAGGCATGTAATAAACGATAAATCTTAACAAAGAAAGAGTAATTAAAACATATCCTTAACAAAGCGAAGAAGTAGAAATCAAATACAAATATACATCATTTGATATGAGCTTTACAGTAATCTAACATCATTTTTCTTAGTTTCTGAAGCTTACGAGGTGGCTTGAGAAGGTTAGATACAAATTCTATTGTTCTAAGCCAATACTGTCTACTTAAGCGTCATTGTTTGGGCTTTCCTCTAACCCTAATTGCTCTTATGTATTCCATTATAACTTTCAGGTATAATGCAATATTCTTCTTATCTGTCATTAATTCAATGTAGTTGCCAATCACACCATTAATACCTTTTATATTTGTTAGTTTGGATGCATCTCTTTCAGCTATGTTCATGGCCAAAGTAGGGTAAGAGGTTGGTTCACTTCCTCTCCATCCTTAACTGGAGATTCATCGTGAAGGGTAGGCACCGACTTGGAGTCTGGAAAATCCATGAAAGGATGCAAAGGAAGGGGTTCAATGGAGAATAAAATTTCTAACCTCAGTCCGGAATCATATATTACTTTTGGTTCCTCTTGTGGAACTTCCTCCATCAACTCCTCTGGTCTTTTTCAGAAAGTTTATCAAGTTCTTGTTCTAGATTCTCTTCATGTTTCCCCTCGGGGTCCTCTTGAAGGTTCTCTTCTAGGTTATTGACATCATTCAGGAATGAGATGTCATCATTTAAGCTATATCTCAGAAGTATTAGATGAAGTCATCTTCACCTAAATAATAAAAAATATTAATTATTATAATTTTCTGGAATTTTTAAATATAAAAAATATTAGAAAATACACTGAATATTCATAAATAGGTCCAGAATTGCCCCAAAATTAGGCAAATTATATATCAAAATAAAGATCTTGATTTTAAAAAAATTTAGGAACAGATCGCACCTCAATCAGAGTTTCCACACTCCCTCACGAGCCCCAAGAAGAAATAATTCAGAAAAAATAAAAAAAAATGAACAAAATCCACTCTCGGGGTGCTGCCACGTAGCCACTGCCATGTGTCAGTCCCAGATTTTTCTCTTTTTTTTTTGAAAAATAAAAATAAAAAAAAATAAATATTTTTTTTACAAATCCCCTGCTACCAACCCTTTTTTCTTTTCTTTTTTTGTATGGGCCTAGACACTGTAGCCCAAAATATTTTTGTTTTTGTTGTTGGACTGGGCTGGATGCAACCTAGTCCGCAAAAATAGTCTGCTTCACCTTTTTTTTGTTCAGGCGTCAAAATGACGTCGTTTTGGGGATGATCAAAATGCACCTTTTTTATCATCCCTAACCTCCACTTGGGTTATACAGACCCGACTGAAAAATAGACCCAACCCATTTTTTCTTCGTAACTTCTCCGTCTGACGTCCAATTTTGACGTTCTTGGTGTCGTTTTCTTCATTTTTTTATGCTATACGTAATGGGACTAATTTCAAGGCCTAAAAATACTATTTTCTAATTACCTAACTTTGAAACGAAATATCTCTATTTCAGTTTATGGTAAGTTTGCTCCTGTTTATGGTTTAAAAATATGCTCTATGTTTCTTGGCATAAAATAAACATATTTAAACAGAAATATATACAAGAACAGCATGCTACCAGAAAAATGAAAAATTCACAGAAGCATATGGACGGAAAACCAAAACAGAACAACCAAGCTCATTATACCACTTTTAATTTTCGAGCGTACTTTGGATCTTTTCCTGTTCACCAAGATACCCACACGCATCCGGAGTACCTTATATAGACTCTGGTATGTTTCACAGCAAATGCACCGAAGGAAAAAAAAAGGCACCGAAATCACTTTCGAAAAATGAAGCAAGAACAGAGGAGGAGATAAAACGAAATGCACACACACTATTTCTGCAGAGAAAGAGAGAGCATAAAAAACCAGAACTTGCACTTTTCTTCAGTTCCTGTATGTGTGTCTAATGGGAGGAGTAGGATGCTCATATAACTTCCCACTCCCTCATTTTCTTCCTTTCAAAACATCAATTGTTCCCTCCATATTTGCATCTCAGATTTGGGCCTAATCTACCATAGGTAGAATGGCCCATTTCCCAACCTATTGTATCAATAATATAGTACCAACATGATCTAATTATAACCCTAGTTTGTTGCTGCAACAACTGAAAAAAGAAAACCCAACTTTTGGTGGCACGCCGGACCAAAACAAAAGAAAAGCATAATAATCAAAGGTATATTCATTAATATTCAGATTCAGATATAGCTTTTTGTGCATTACAAAAAATTGAAAAAGTCTTTTTATGCGCAAAAACGTATTTAAGTCACAAAGCTCTCTGTAAAAGAGGGTACATACATACTCAAAAAATAATAGTAGTAGTAATAATAATAATAAATTGATCACTCTTTTCTTTTGTTATTAAGTATAGGTATCTTTCTATTAGAGATAATTATTTTTAAGATACTGTCGAATACTAAAAATAAATATTTTTTATAATAAAAATTTAAATTTTAATTCACAACCATGTTAATAATAAACAGATAACTTTATTCAAATGTTTTGGTACTCACAAAAAAGATTGAGCAGTGCTACTCCAACATAATTATCCCCGATCAATACAAAACTTTGTCAGTCATACATATATACATATATATATATTAACAAACAAAATTTATATCTTCATTGTACAAAAAGATACCTGATTTTGTTTGTTGATATATGAGACTGACAAGTTTTTGTAATATAATGCATGCAAATTTTATAGGCTTAGCTTTTGAGGACTTTACGTACAGATATTGCAGTACTACTATATACTGGTGATGATGAATATGCACCAACTCCTGAATAGCAGCATATCATAATGTACATTAGATTTTGACCTTTTATCTTCATTCATAAATATATATATATATATCACAAATTAATTAATTAATTATTAGTAGTAGTATAAACTTTCTATTATTAGTTATATCATGACTATTGACATTTAGGGAGCTTTGAATGGAGAATATTTTGTAGGTATATGAATGAGTATATTGATCATAGATTCTATTGTTGAATTGTTAATTGTATATTAGGATCTCAAATAGGTTTATTTAATGTTTTGAATTAGATAAATGGCGGGATTTAATCATTTCTGATAATCACTTTTCTATCATGGTTGTGTTATTTGAAAAGATTATATTGATAACTGGTAAGTTGTTGTTTTTTTAAGGTTGAAGTATAAATTTACTTATAAATTTGTAACGAAAATGTATCTAACACTATGTGTGTATTTGAGAAACTCACAAATTATATTTTTAAAAAGATTTTTGACATAAATTTTAATTTAAATTTTTTTAAAACAAATAATTATATTTGTCTAAAAAAAATTTAAATTAAATAATAGTTTAAAACTAATATTTTGAATAAACTACTAAAATTAACTTCTGGAACAATAAAAAAGTTTATAAACTACTCAACAACTATTTTATCCTTATTTTTTCTTACACTCTCTCGTCTCTCGTCTCTCGTCTCTCTTCTCTCTTCTCCACCCTCTCTCTTCTCTCAACTCTTCTCTCTCATTTTCACCATCTCTCTTCTCTACCCTCTCTCATCTATCATATTTTTAATAAAATTATACTATTTTTAGTAATTTACCAATCATAAAAACCCTTCTGCTAATAATTATCTAAATATTTATTTTTTTAGAATTATTTTTTTTCTATAAACTCTTCTCTAAAAATTCTTTTCTAAAAGTTATCTAAAATCCATCTTTTCCATATACCTTTTTTCAAAATTCAACAACCCTATAACGTTTACTTAACTATAAAAATATACATGAACTTTTTTAAACGGAGCAAGAAAACTGTCCCCGATACTTTTTTTCTGTGGGTCCCACCTAGTTCCAGATGTCATGCTCTGAGTCAACATCTTCTCTCTCATCTCCATCCACTCTCTCTCCCTCTCACGTCTCGCCCTTCCTCTCTCTCACCCCTTATATTCTGCAGGTCCAAAAACTGCCATGCCTCCATAATTCATATGTAGCATTGGTATATATATATAACGTTAACTATGTCATTCATATTTCATATATAGATAGCATCCATATATACATAGGCTTATATAGATATATCCCTTTATAAAGCTCACTGCCCCAAAAAATCTTAGCAAACACAACAAAGAATGGCATTCTGCATTTGTCGACGTATATTGTTATAGAGCTTTCTCTCTAGTCTCCCTTCAAATCAGCTTTGCTTCCCACCACTACCATCATCATCAAGAACAGGTTACCACCTTCTTCCTCCTACACTCTCATCGGTTTAAACACAAATTATTGCTTTACTATTAACTTAACGGCTGTCTAAATCAGTTAACCGAGATAATATTTTTGCTCCATTTAGAAAAATTCATATGTATTTTTTACTTCAAGTAAAAATTATAATGCCAGATGCACTTTCATGAAAAGTTTATAGGTATATTTGCACCTTAACCTTTTTTTTTAAAAAATCATGATAGACTTTTGATGAATCACCATGTATAATCTTTTTTTTTGTCATGGTTAACCTGCAAACAATTAGTTAAACTTTTTTTCTATTATATTAGAAGGTTTAACAGGTTCAATTTTAATTTTTTTACCATAATATATAGAGTTAAAAAGAGTTATGAAATAATGGTTTAAGTTTAATGGTTTTAAAAGTAGAGTGTTACATATATATATATATAACCGAGGAGGATAATATCATAAAATTGTTCTAATGTGATATAATACAAACATTGTGTAGGACAAAATACTTTTTGAGTATATATATATATATAAGATTTAAATTTCAATGTGCCACTTTATATATACTTTCAACTTTAGCATAAAATGAACATTAGAAATTCAGAATACATAAAATTTCGATATTGAAGTGCGGCGCTTCGGATATTCACTTACGATTATAAATATAATCTCTACTGATTCAAATCATAAATATTCACTTAAGACCAATGCATGCACGTGCATTATTCATATTAAGTGGCACTATATTTATAAATGATAACGTTGTGAAGAATTATCATTTAGTGCAGCTAATTGAATCTATGAACTTAGGTTAAAAATACATGTTTTTTTTTATAAAAAAGATAGTATTTTACTGTATTTAATCAGGATATTAACAAAAAAGTTAAAGTATCTTAAAAATCATAATTATTTTTTCAAATATTAATTAGGGAACTCACTATTTTTTTATGGATAATTAGGGAACTCATTATTAAATTGAGGATGTTAGGCTTAGGTCTATATATTTTGAAAAGTTTACTCTATTAATTACTTAAAATGGTAATTAATTTCCTTAAACTAAAATTCTGAGATCTATATTTTGGAATACACTTTTATCGTATATTTTTTAGAATAATCATATGAATAGCGTAATATCTGTGAAGAAAATCTAAATGGTAAGAAATTAATTTAGGAAAAATTAATCTAAGGTCCTTATAATGAAGTTTCCTGACGTGGCTAAATTTTTCTATATAAATGTTGAGTCAGGGTTCAAGTTGTCAAAAACAATTCAAATGTTTGCCAGCCCTAGCTCTTTAGCGAAATTTTTAACATTATTGGTCATTATTTAACGGTTTTAAAGATGATGGACTAATAGATTTGATAAAAGAAACTAAAAGGGGCCAATAAAAAAAGGGGAAAAAATTAAAGACATGATTCAAAATTAGAGAATTTATAAGAATTTTTAAATTAATTTTCCCATTAATGTAGTCACCTCAACCTTTGAAAGTACATATGAAAAAATTAACTCTATAGCAGACTAAGTAAATGTTGCAAATACCTACATTAAGAAGCTATAAATAATACCAATTGTCTTATAATTTAATAACACGAAAATTTTCACTTGTAATCTTAAACGGAGAGAGGTATGAGTAACAAGGGAAGAGGTATAATTGGAATAATAAATAAATAATAAAGTTGAAAGTAATGAATCAATGAGAAGAATATATATATATATATATATATATATATATATAAAATAAAGAGAAGAAGTAAGAATGTGAAAGAAAGGAGGTGGTCTGAAAAGGCAAAAGCAACCCTTTGGGTGAAACCCCAAAAACAGCAAAGTATCAGTGGTCCATTGTTACCCCTCTGTGTCACTCCCAGTCCCCTCTGATCAAACTCTTTTATTACTCTCACTCTTCTCTCTTACTCATCATCATCATCCTTCATTCATTCATTTACCCCTAACCCTAACCCTAATCTCTCTCTCCCTCCATCTACAGTGGAATCTGTGACTGTTCTTGTCTGCATGCATGTCTGCCCCCTTCCCTTATCTGCAGTCACTGAGTACTCTTGACCACCTTCACTATTCCGTCTCTCTCTAATAATAATAATAATAATAATATCGAACTGCCACCTCCGGCATTTAATGCAAAGATCCTCACCTTTCATTTCATTGTTTGTCTCCATCTCCTCTCTCTCCCCCTCAAGACAAACGTAGTACACAATTGATTATCCCAAATCTTATTCCTTAAAAAAAAAAAAAAAAGCTTTAACCAACACCTACTATGCCCCTTCCTGTTAACTATGTAGTACTCATTCTCAACCAGAACAATCCTTAGGGTTTCAATTACATTTAAACTAGCAGTACTTCAATGGGACCATGATGATGATGTATATATATGAAGCAGTACACTACATTATATTACTAGCGATTTGATTGATATATAATATATCATCGATCATATATAATTAAACTGTCTCGAGACTTGAGAGTATCTAAAACGTATATATCAGAAGTAAATGGACGCATGATTTCCGCTGTAGACGAACACGTCACTATTATTATCGTCCTCTTCTTCCTCGTCATCTTCGTCTTCTTCCTCGTCAACTTCTTCTTCTTGGTGGTGGTGGTGGTCGCGGCTGCTGTCGACGGTGTGAGGGGCGTGGCCGTCGCCGAAGGCCCGTACGTGGTCTTTGAGGGATCTCTTGTGCTTGAAATCGGAGCCACAGATACAGAACCAGAGCTTGCCGCAGTTCTTCTCGTGAGTCCTCCAATCTCCTCTCACGGCGAACGGCTTCCCGCATTTCCGGCAGCCGAACGGCTTCGCTCCGTGCTTCCTCTTGTAGTGTGTCTGAAGAGTTCTAAAATCCTTCAATGGCCTCGACCTCGGATGTTGAATATTGTTCCGACAACCTTCGGCCCAACAATAACATGGAAGTCTCAGAATCGAAGACGCTGGTTTTGCCCCTCTCAGAGATTCTGGCCCTTTCCTATACTGCGATCCATGTCCCCACATATGCATCTACATTATATATATACATATATATATAATACAGTTAAGATCATCGATGTTGTAACAAATAAATTCAACTCGATGATACAAAAACACATGTTAATTCGTGAATATTATACAAATATCTAATCTAGTTACTTCAGAAACTACTGGTCAAAATGATAATGATATGGCCAAGCTCTAAAAAGCTAGCTTCTTTAGAGTTTCAGGAACCTCAATATAATTAATTTGTAGTTATAAAAACAAGAGTATCTGATATCTTTTTTGCTAAAAAAAAGGTAATAAACAATAAATTACTGAAAAAATCATGGGTCAAATCAGCATGTCTGAACTCCCAAATAGGCAGGGGAAAGCCCCAATCGAATAAACTTGATAAAGAATATTGATAAGGAGAATTTAAACCCAAATATGCATACGAAATCATGATCCGGGTCGTCCCTGAACCAGCTGAGTCGACCCGTTTATTTTATTATTTTATTCTTCTTCTTTTTTTTTTTTGAAAGTTTAATGGAGCAGTGATTACCTGCATGTTGTTGAAACGGTTGAATGTTTTGTTGCAGACAGAGCAAGAGAATTGAGTGGGCCCGATAAGGATCTGAGCAGGAGAAGGAATCCAATACTGACCCGGAACATGACCCGAAGACGTAGAAGAAGAAGAACTCATTAACGGGTCGGGTTTGCCAGAACTACCACCACCATCATTAGTAGTAGCGGTAGGAAGGCCGATATGAAGGGCCACGGTGACGCCAAGATCAGTGGAGCTAGGGTTTTGGTGGTGATGAAGATGATGATGATGGAGAGAAACGACGTCTTTGGATGAAGAAGATTTGGAAGAATTATGATGAGGAAGGTGGTGGTTGTGTTGGCCAGGAGGTCCAAGAGAGAGGGAAATGGAGTGTTCGTCGTCAAGTACTTGTTCTGGTTCAAGATATGACGATAAGGAGGAGAAATTAGAGTACTGATGAGTCTGCATGGTGATCGATGACGATGACGGCGAGTAGTTATTCCACAGAGAGAGAGAGAGAGAGTGGAAGTGTGAGAAGGCAAGTGGGGACGATGGAGGCTATAAATAAAGGAGCCTCTCGTGGGATTTCATTTTCAATATTAAGCAAAAACTCTAACATCTTCTTGTAATGTAGGTTCTACTTGTGTTATTACTACTTACTACATACAAATAAGAAATTAATGTATAGAGAGAGAGAGAGAAACAATTTGAGGTTACAAACGGATCAAATTCCATGACCTCCCTGAGAAACTTCCACGTCACTTAATTATAAGGTCATTATATGGTATTCTAGTTAATTCTGAGTTGAAAAATTTCATAAAACATATGTACACGGTATATATAAAGTTCGGATCAGTGTATTTGGTTAGGGTGATAAATGGCATCATCTTTTAAAAAGAAAAATTTAAATTTAAATATTAAGAAATATATTTATTGAAAGAAATAAAAAAAACTTTTAAATAAATAAAGAAAAATGAAGTAGAGAAGCCTTAATGAAGGGAGGGATTAGTGAGTGAAAGAGAGAGAGAGAGAGAGAGGAGGGAGACAAGGGAGCGGGAAAGAATGAAAAAGGAATGCATTGAAGAGCGCACCAAATACTTGCAGTACCCACACCCATCCCTGCCCCTTCTCTTCCCTCTTTCTATATTCTATGCACCCCTTTTATTCCATCTTCATTTGTTTCTCATTTTTTATATAACTACACTGGCCCCACCCTTTGGAGACATGTACACTCGGTTTTTATTTAATTTTAAAAATTATAAAATTAAATAAATTATTTAATTATAACAAATGATATAATCTGTTTTAAATATTATTTTTTATATAATATTAAATTATATATTAATTTATAAGTTAAATAAATTAATTTAAAAATAATAATAAATATGATATATATTAAATTAGAGTTTTATATTTAATATTAGAATTCATTCCCTAACTATATCTTGTATTTAGGAATGGAAAAATATTTTTTAAAGTGAAATTTTCACATACTACATTTTGCAATTGAAATTGGGTTAAAAATTAGCTAGTTACTATAACATGATTTATGCTTAAATTGAAAAAATAATTTTATAACTACTTATATTTTCTATCAATTTTTAATTTGTTACTTTTTTTTAGTTTAATTAAATTCATTAATTTTACTGTGCTTTTTCATGATGTTTCTAAGGTTGGATGTTTCAATCTTAATAGTGAAAAAGTGAATATTTAATTAATGCTCGTGTTTTTCTTATGATACCATGTGTTTTAAATAGTTTGAATTATTATAAATTTTATATTTTATAATGATAAATATAAGATATCAAATAGATTGAGATTATATTTTATAATGATAAATATTATATATCAAATAGATTGAGATCTTATATTTAGAATAAAAAATAACCCTTAACTAGATCTTATAATTAGGATCAGAATAGTATATTTGGTATGTATTAGGCTTGGATACACACCAATAGTTTTGTGGTCTAATAACATGTAAGCTTCGCTATTAAGAGAAATATTTATATACTCCTGAAGGGTTATATTACCTAAATTTTGTCTAATCAAAATACAACAATTTAGCTGATAACTCATTTAAAGAAATTCATAATTAATTTTATTTTTAACAAAAATAAGTATTTTAATTAAAAAAAAATAAAAACTCATCTGAACCAAATTAAAAAATTTATTTTTTGAAATCTAAATAAAATGTGAATTGTTTCAGATAAATTATCGATCAATTAAAATTAAAATGTGTTGAGTTATTATATTTTAATTTAATAGAATTCAAATAACGTAGCACTCTTAGAATATATAAATATTTCTCCCCTATTAATGAAAGATAATAATTTTGATTTCACTTATAATCCTTATAACCTGATGAGGTTTATACTTGTCTAGTTGTCCCTTTAATTTTTTTCCCTTTAAAAAAAGTGTTATATATATGTGTTTTATGTTGTATGAATATGACATTATGTGTGTGTATTGGCGCTTTTTTATACGTACGACAAGCAAACGCTCGTCTTTCGATAACACAATAATCTCATCTTCACTTTCTGGCCTCACCCTTCTGCACTCATTTACTCTCTCTATCTCACTAAGGAACTCACACACACAGAGACATAGACTCACAAAAACCCAAAAGTGAGAGTAAGTGGGCGATACATAGGCAAAGGTCTCTTTCTCAAATTCAGACAGACACAACAAAAACACAAAGCCACCAACTGATAGAGTGAATCATAGCATAAAACGTACTCAGTAACTAGACTTGGAGAACTGTAGACTCTCTCTCTCTCTCTCTCTCTTCTTACCAAAAGGGTTGATGAAAGTGATAGTGATGGTGAAAAAGAGAAGTTACCTGCGTTGTGAAAATAATTACGTCTAAAGAGACCTGTCACAAAGCTTCATCATCTATCTTTCGATTTTCTCTACTCCGGCTTGTTTAGGTTTATATATATATTACGCATAAATATTTTTCTGTAAACATAATTTTATGTTACTTTTAAAAGATGAAAGTGACACGTTCAATAAGTTTTACTTTTACACATATTTTCGGTAGGTTCAACTAACGTGGATTTAACTAGTAAAAAGATGAGACATACGACTATTTAGAGTGTATTCGATCTTTAGAGAGTATTATTTTATTATAATTCTAGTCATAGCGCTTAGAGAGATATCCTAACTCCTGAGTATTTAGGTTTATGCTTGAGAGTAATAGATAATTCGCCCTACCTAATATTGGTATCGCCTAAGAAAAATAGAGATTTTATCCTGCCTTTAAATTGTGAGTGAGTCTAATTTTTTTTCAAAAATTTTTATTAGAAAACAAAAGTTTTACTTTTACGATCCCCACCATCTCTATCAATCCAATGGCATGCACTTACATATATATGAAAGATATGGTTCACGTTATTATTATTACTACTTCAGAGACTCTGTCATTAATGTACACACACACACATATATATATATCATCTATAATTATGAAAATTATAATCTAGAAAACTTTTAAATTGAAGTTATAGGCCATGCATTAATCAGGAGGCGGCCTGTTTAACTCTTTTCATAAATGAGTTGGGTTTTTTAATTATTATTTTAAACTTGTCAAATTAAGATATAATGAGTTAACTCATTTAACCTACAACCCATGGATTGATTTATTTAATATTTAGAGTATGTTTGGGGAAACTCTTAAAATAATGGTTTTTGCTCAAACTTTAATTTTAAAAATAGAGTGGTCAAATATTATTTTTTTTTTAAAAATACTTTATGATTCAAAACTATAGTTTGAAGATAGAAAACTATAATTTTTAAGAAGAACAAAATTTGTCTTTTTAAAAATTATTCTGTTGTAAAATCATTTTTGTCACTTTAAATTTTTTTAAAAGATATTCTTTTTTAAAATTACTTTTATTATTTTTTTTAGAAGTATTCTCTAAAAGTTAATTTAAACATACTCTTAGTTGGTCTAATCCATTTTGCGTAATAGAAAATACCAAGAGTAAAATAAGATGATGAGATGCTAGCAAATACGAAGTCATGTTTATACATGACTTTATTTGAAAGATAAATAAAAAAAAGTGATAAATGAATGTCGTGTTTATACATGCAATCTTGATCAATTTTTTTTTTTTACAAAATTTTTTAGAAAGGGGTTGGGTTTACTCACGATCTAAAGGTAGGGCGAAGTCTCCTTTCCTCTTAAGCGATATCAATATTAGGTAAGGTAAATCATCTATTACCTTTAGGCGTAAATCTAGGCACCCAAGAGTTAGGATGCCTCTTCAAGCGCCGCAACTAAAATCACAGTAAAGTGGTACTTCCTAGGGATCGAACATGCTCCAAATGGTCGTATGTCTCACCTCTTCACCAGTTGAATCCACTGACGATGGGTCAACCTTCATCAATTTTTTTTTTGGTACAAAAATTTTTAGAAAGGGATTGGACTCACCTACGATCCAAGGGCAGTACGAAATCTCCCTTCCTCCTAGACGATACCAATGTCGGGTAGGGCGAGCCTTCTATTACCCTCAGGCGTAAACCTAGATATCCAGGAGTTAGGATGACTCTCCAAGCACCGCGACTAGAACTACAATAAAGTGATACTCTCTAAGATTCGAACACGCTCCAAATAGTAACATGTCTCACCCCTTTGCCAGTTAAACCCATGATGGGTAACCTTCATCAATTTATATATCAGATATATCCTTTTCAAGCGAAATAATGAAGAGACAAATTAAGGACCAGACTTATGGGCCAGCGGGCCAAACTCTATTTGACAGCCTAAACCTAGGATCCTTTGACTGATCCTGCCCCACCCATGTCCTCAATATTTTGATTGGAACATTCAAATAATCACAAAGTTTGTGCCAATAAGAGTTGACACACATAGTAAAGAATTGACTCATATCTTATAAAAATACGAGTTCAATTTTCACTGTCGTCGTGAGAGCTAATTTGGTAGATGATCTCATAAATTTCCTATAAACGCTCTCTAAGCCTTGGGGCTATGCCCTCACCTTGATGGGGGACAGGTACCGAACTCACCTAAAGTTTTTTTTTGTAAAAACAAAACAAAGTTTGTCCAGTTCCAAGCAAATGATAAGAAATGGATTCATATCCCACAATGAAGCGAGCTTGATTCCCGCTACTGTTGTGAGGGTTCTTTTAGTAGGCAATCTTATAAGTCTCCTATAAGCACTTTTTGAGTCCTAAGTTTTGGTAAGAGACCACTGCCGAACCCACCTAAAATTTTTTGTACCAAAAAATAATTTGTCCAGTTGATTAAGAGTTAACTTATAACATATAAAGTTATGAGTTCAAATCTTACAATCGATATGAAGACTAACACATGCCTTGACCAATGAACCCTTGAAACCAAACCCACCTAAATTTTTGTGTATAAAATTTATATGATTAAAGTAAATTCAAAATAAGGAAAACTATTATGTAGATAGACATACTTTTTCTCAATTTTTAATTTAATACTTATGCTAATTTTTCTCATTATTAAATTATTTAATTTTAATATGTTAGTACTGTTAATTCCTATAATTTTATTATGTTAGTATTATTAATTTCTGTACAAAAATTGTGCCAACATAGCAAAATTAAAAAAATTATTAAAGAGAGAAAAAAATAGGTAATGTTAACTGTAAAAGGGAGAAAACAGTCAGTAAAATATCAATTCACACAAGACACCAATTACATTCTTCAATCCCCTGTTTATATGAATATTCCCCAACTACCCTTTCCTTACAATTTACCCAATTATCCTTAATGTACCTATTCTCACATATCAAATACTAAATTAAAAATTGAAAAAAAATATAACTACTTTCTTTTCAAAATAATTCTAAGTTTAAACAATGTAAACAAATAATTTCATGATTTCAATTATAAAAAAAATAAATATATCAAATACATATCTTTCAGTGTAATTATTTTTCTTATTAATTGAGTTAACTTTGTTAGTTATTTTTATCAAGTTACTTGATCTTGATGTATTAAATGGAAATTATGTGTCAAAATTATGTCCCTATGCTATTGCATACAAAAGATTGGATAGGGATAGCTCTTTAAATAAAGTTAAATGAGTTTGGGATGGTTCAGTGTCTTTATTTCTATTTGTGGAAGTGCCTTTGATTTGATGTGTCCCTGAAATTTTAAAGCACATGTTGGTCAAGTCTTTCTATTTATTGGAAATCATCGAAACCTTTGTAAATTAAATGTACAATCCTATTTACTTCACCGAACCAATATTAATATTTTAATATTTGGTATAATTGTAATTTCAACACGTAAACTAAATACTTATCATTTACTCAAAAACAAATATTTACTCCCTCTATTTTTTCCATCTATCCAGAAATATGCCCAATGCGTTACAATTTTAATTTTTCTTAACTTTTCTAATATATCCTTGATGTATGTTAGTAATTATTGATAGATAAAAATAAAAATAAAAATAAAGAAATCTTAAAAAATATGCAGGGAAGAAACAGTGAAACTCAAATGAGTGATGATAGTACGACTAAAACATTGAAGTCTCAAACATTAGTTAGTAGTGTCATTTATTCACTGAGTGAAGACATACGACAAGTTCTGAATCTTTGGACCACATTAAACGCAGGGACGGGTTTATAACCGCAGTCTGTTCAACAGCAACTGAAACAAAACGACATTTTCCAAGAAATCTGATCAACCATTAGATACACATGTAATTACGTCATATATTCTCAATTAAAAATAAAATTCCCCCCATCATATACATATATACTGTTATGTAGGGGTGCTCAAATTATCCCGTCCTGAGTGTCCCAACCTAATCCCAATAGTTTTAGAATGGGTCTGTCCCAGAAAACTATCAGGATGGAATAGAGGAAAGGGTTGGGACGGGATGGGTCTCGACCTGAACCTCAGGACTCCCGTCCCGTCGTGACCCTATTTTTTTTTTCAATAAAAAAAATATCACGTTGTATCGTTTTTGTCACTTTGTCCACTCATCTCAGGCTCTCTGTCTCTCTTCTCTTACGGTCACAGGTTTTGCCACTCGCCACTCTCATATATATATTTTTATACAGATATTTTTACTTACAAATATTCTTATACATATATTTTTATTATTTCTTACTGTTTTGTTTTCTTTCCCCTTATATAGGTAAGTTATCATTTTATATCAGGGAGGAATGTTAGTATTTAGAAGAAATTGTTGTGGTATTTTATATGGAATAATTTACTGAGATGATTTTATTATAATTATTTTTTTAAAATTTGGACTTGGGAATTCTCGTCTCGTTCCAAACCCGTCCCGATTCCGAATGGGACGGGACGAGACACGAGATGCATTTTGCGTCCTGTGTACTGTATCAGGACGGGGTTATCCTAATCCCGATCCGTCTTATGAGCACCTCTATTATTATGAATTAGGAGAAAGACACCAAAATACGTAGTCCCCAAATATGTAAATCTCAAATTCAGCACCTCAAAATGATATAATCAGTCTGAAGTTTTGTGGGACTAGTTTGAATTAATTATGTAAAAAATTGACCTAAATTCCCTTTAGTTATCATCGTGTTTGTTATTATTGACATTTGATAAGTTAAAATTTTACTTGTTAAACCTTGTTATATTATCATTGATATTTAACAACTTATTAATACTTGTTAACGCAGAAGTAATTTTTGCAAAATTAGTTGTCACTACATTTTTTGTTTTCATTTGATAAAGATGTTGTTTGTTAAAGCTCTGTTGCCATTTGATTTTTATGTTTTCCATATTTCAAATGAAGGGCATTTTAGGTAATTCTGTTACAAAATTTAGTTTCAAGCAAATCCCTAAAGACTTCACACTAATTAAGTTATTTTGGGCCCTACATTGAGATTCGAATATGTGTGTGTGTATTTGGGGGTATTATATATATTTTTGTGTCTTTAATTTCTTCCTATGAATTGTGTTTCATATTCAATATCGATGATAATATAAAACTTAAAATCGGTAGGTTTTCACCATCAGAAATTAGGTTAAGGAAGCAGACAAAGAAGACAAAGCTCCGCAAAGAAATGAAACCTAACATAGATTAGCTAAGTACGTATATATAAAAGAAAATAATGGGGTTGCCATACAAAGGGAGTGCAGAAATGGGAAGGGTTTGAAGAACGAAAGAGAATGGTCATATAACTAGAGATAGATAGAGACATTGGATTCTGCTAAAAACTAAAAACACAGACACAGACACATATAAATAAATAACGTTGGTGTAGGGCACAGTAGTGACTGACGTAGAGGACAAGGGTTAAAGCCAATGATATATAATATAAGAAAACATGGAAGGAGAAAGGTTGAACTAGAGTTTTCCAAGAATATTGCAAGTATGAGAAAGGAAACTAACTGCTCGACACAACAGTGACGTCAGACTTTCTTCATCACCGTCATCATTTATCTGTCATCACTCAAATATCTCATCACTTTCTCACAGATTCAACACCTACCTACTCTAATTAATACTAGAGAATTTGTTTATATATATATATATGTTGTCTCTTGCAATAATCCTCTCTCTGCTGGTCAAGATTCATTGTTTGACTCAAAAATCAGAGGGGAGAGAGGGGGAGAGAGAGAGCAGGATATTTATCTGCAGGTTCCTCGAACGATGTTGTAGGGGATTTTAGATACGTCAAACCAAAAGGACTTTTGTTATGCCAAGCAGATTCTTGGGCGACTTGAAGATTAACAATGAACCATCAAAAGAAGAAAGTGGATGGTGAGTGTATACTGATTCATGATTGATGATAGTTATAAATACTTCATACAGTAACCAATAGGGTTAAGTAATGAGTTGATACCTTACAACTGATAAATTAATATTTAAATTTTTATAAAAATATATATTTATATTTAGTGTCCGACAATTTCTCAAATATAATTATCTTTAATAAAAAAATACATACGCTTCACAAAATAAATAAATAAATACTCCATGCAGTAGTAATAAACGTTAGAGCTAATTGGAAAGTGCAATTTAATCATACAGTACTAAATGTAACAGTTTATAAAAAAATTATTTTAGTCTTAAATATAATATTTAATATTTTTTATCTTCCATATTTATATATTGTTATTATTGCACGCATTAATGTATACATGATAATTTTCAATTAAATAATTAAAGAGAGAGATATTAGAGGAAAATTAATATATATGTTTACAAATTGTGAATTTAATTAATTTTCTTAGCATGAAAACTTTGGACTAAAATTCCTTTGTGATTAATACTTAATATTTTTTCCCTAATGCATCAAATATCTTAAATGCATCTCAAATTTTGTTTTTTGTTTTTTTTTAAAAATCGTGTTCAGCATTTGCTCATATAAAAGAACGGAGGGAGTATTTGAAGATTGTCCTTAACTTTTGGGCAGAAAACTGGACCCCAAAAAAAAAAAAGGCTTGCGGATCGGATCGAATTAAAGGACAAAGAAGAATATTGGACATTGGAAATTGGAAATTGGGCCAAATTTGGGCTGAGATTGAAAGCCCAAAACATCTATATACAAGGGTTACTGTGACCTTCACCCAAAAAAGGCCCTGTGATACTTTTTTGTTTATACTGCTGCTTAGATCTTATATTGTAGAATTCATGTACGGTGGCCCAATATGTTGTACCTATGTTTTTTTTTTGCTAAGAACATATATTCTCCTATTAGAATCAAATAATATTCGTGATACTGCCAGATATTCAATATGGGCACAACTTCTAGTAGAGATTCGAACTGTAGTTTGTTACGTTGTAAGCGCTAACTCTCCTAAAAGTATTTACTGCATTCACATAGACTCAAACTCAATAACTTGTGTCTAAGCGGCCAAAGCCTCTTCCACTTAGAATAATGCCAGTTAATTGTTCACTTTGTACTCTTAGGCCACGTTTGGTACATAGCATTGAGGGCTTGGGACTGGCACAAGGACAAGGAATTGGCTAAATTGGGCTGTTTGGTATATAACATTGGGAAAACCTTAGGATTGGGCAATACTACCTTCCCACTAGTATTGCATTTTTAGGCATAGGATTGATAATTTTGAAGACTAAATTACCCTCAACTCATCCCTCTCCCACCTCTCCCTCTGTCGTCCTCTCATCTCCTGCCAACGACTTCCATATACCCATGGCGAAGTCCTTTTATCTCCTTCTTTCCTCAACTAGTCATCCCCCCCCCCCAAGGTGTCCTTCTATGGTTATACCCCACAACGGCAAAATCTCACAAACCCATCGCTCCATTTCCAACGGTGTCGTGGGGTTCGAGGGAGTGGGATATGTAATACCCCAATTTTTATCCTTATATTTAAATAAAATTTTAAATATTATTTATCAATAATTTAAAAATATTATCTAATTAAATTATTATAGTTTAATATTTTTGTTATTTTTAATAAAATATGATATAATATATAGATTATCCTATTTTTATCTTATTTAGAATTTTATGATTTGATTGTTACTATTTATTAGGATTTGGATTCAAATTTAGGTATACAATTTTATTTTAAAAATATGGTTTAAATTTCAAGATACCTGATAGAATTTCGATAAAAATAATAATATAATTATATCTTTAATTAAATATGCATATAATAATATATGTATTTATACTATAATAATAATATAGTCTAAATTTTAAATTGCTATATCTGATAAGATTTTAATAAATATAAGATATGAATTTGAATTTTGAATTATCATTATGGCTTTATAAATAGAGCTAAGACCCTGAGTTATTCCTCAAACTTGATTATTGAGTCGACTATTCTCTTCTTAATCCTCTCTCTCAGTCCCTACTCTATTCCTAAAGAAGGTAACCACTTTCTACTCGTTGTGTGGGCTAATATGATGTTTGTGAGTGTTTTGATATATATAAATTTATTGGTACTAATATAATTATATTGAAAAAGCTTATTTGATTATTTTTATTGAAAATAGTCTCGTGAAACTTAAAATTTAATATAAAAAATTTGAGTTGAGATTATAAACTTGTTATATCTTGATATTGAAATTTGAAGAAAGTTATGATCCTGAGAAGAACTTTTTTGTGATATTTATCAAGCTATTGAGATTTTGATTAATATGATTATTTTGAGAACTATGCATTGGGGATGGGTGATGATGGAGTTGTGTTTCTACCACGTGATATAGCCACCATCGGAGCTCAATGGTTGACTTTTGTCCCACCAGTTTACCGAAGGACGTGCCCCACCTGTTTATCGAGGGGCTGCGACACCGCCACTTGTTTATCGAGGGGGAATGGACCCATGGTCCGGTCAGGTACTCTGTGGATTTTGGCCTATCCATATCACTTGATCGGTTAACTGTTCGAGGGGTAGTTACCATTAGCCCATGGGTTCGGTCGGCGAAAATAAGGCGGTTCGATTGATTTGAAGGGAGAAACTTAGATGGGTTATCTATTTAATTTTATTATGATAATATATTATTTTCTATATATTGTATTTTGTAATTGGTCCCACTTGACACCTCATGAGCACATGGTAGTACTCATGATGAGTAAAACTGATGGTTACTGAGACGTTAGTCTCACCCTATTTTTATAATATTTTTCAGGTGATAGTATCATCTTAGGAACCCAGGAAAAACTTCAGAGGCTTGCTTAAAGCTATATTGATTGTATAGCCTTCTCCTTTGAAGGTATATGTAGAATATTTGTATATTGCCACAATAGGTTTTATTTTACATACTTATATATACTATTACTTTATTTATATTTTAAGAAAATATTTTTATAATCATGGTAGAGTTCATTTAAATTTTAGTTAAACTCTTTTCGACCATGGTTAGCTCTTTTAAAATAAAATAAATTTATTTATAATATTCTTTTTAAATTATATTAAGTACAAAATATGTTTAAATAATTAATAATAGTTATATTTTAGGAGTATTTTACATGATACTATGGCAAGGTCAAGGTTTGTAGTGTTGTTTTTTTACAATGGATTTGGATTCATGATATACGCTTGGATGGGATAAGTTTGGGATTATGCCGGTGACGACTTGGCCGAAGCAGGAATTGGTTTTAGATGTGTAGAGGGATAATATGACGGCTTTGAAGCCGGCTTGGGGTTTTCGGTGGACGATACAGGAGAGGTAAATGCCGGTGATGACAGGGAGGAAGTGGAGGAAGACGAGCTGGAGTTCGAGGATACAAGATTGGAAGATGTCATATGGCCAGCGGCAGAGGTTGTTGTCACTGGAGCAGCCACCAACAAAATGGTTTGATCAAAGCTGAACGACGAAGGAGAGAATTCTGGGGGATGGAGTGATGAATTATGGGCTAAATTTTAGGGTTTAGAATAAAGGGTACTATTATCTTTTCATAATTTATGGTTAATTATAAAATAAAATTAATAAAATTATTTTTTTTAAATATTACTTAATACCAAACATAAGTTTAAAGACTTATTTTTTTCTCTCACTCCCACTCCTACTCCTAATCTCAATTACAATATATCAAAATCTAGTACTACGTATTAAACGTAGTCTTAAGGTAAAGTGCATATTATATAATAATAAAATTAAAAAAATTATTAAATTTTAAGATATAGGTAATAAAATTTAAAATATTTTTTAATTTTAATATTAAAAATAATTTATAAATAAAAGAATAGAGAATAAGAGTATTGACCACGTAAGCTATTGAAGCCAATTTCAGTTGAACTTTACAAGTATTTCACATGGGGAAAAATGCTTGGTTAACATTATTGCGTTGTTTGGCACCGTCAATTTCTTGATTTTCACAAAATTATCTAGTTTTTTTTTTCACCTTTCCCACTAAGAGTATTATCTTAGTGGTGGGGCCATCGGACGGTAAGAAGGTAAGGTAGAAACTGGACAGTGCCACGTCATAGTTAAGGCACGCGCTGACAGAGCGAGTGGGGGAAGGGATAAGGAAGGAAGCCGTGAGCATTAAGAAAAGGGGAAAGTCGGTGGGGAACAGGGAAAGCGTAGAATGACCATTGGAGGTGGCGAAAGGCCAAGTTCCAGACAAGTCTTGGCCCGAATCATACGCGGCGTGACGCACGCGTGTAACGCGCTCCTCGAAGATTCCCTTCTCTCCAATCCCCGAGGTATATTCTGTGGATATGTCACCCAGTTCATCAATCATATCACATTTCAGTTTTTCATTCACCACTATTCCTTGCCCCACTGCGTCTTCACCATTTTTTTAATTCCAAATATTCATATCAAGGATTATTTCCCAATTCCTATATTAAAACCCAATTTGGATGGATTGGTCTGGTAAATCAATATTCTAATATGGTTTTGGATGGTCAACTGTATTAAATTTTATATTTTTTTTTATTTTTAACTAAATTTAATATGAAAATATTTTGAGTAAAAAATAAAAAATAATAATTCATCATATTCGTATATTAATAGCTTTGTTTTAATTGAAAAAAAGTTATATGTAATTTATCCATGAATTTTCCCCTTTTAGATTAATGAATTTGTATTTAAATATTATTTTTTTTAATTTTATGCATAATTTTTTTATATATTTTAATTAAAGTATATTATTTTAATTATAATTATGTTAACTCCAATTACGTTATCAACCCTTAATCCATTGTTTGAGTTGGCTGATTTGTGGCTTCAGTATATTAACCGCCTGCCTAATCATTTAATCAGGCGGCATAAAATATGTATATAAAGAAGTAGTATTGATAAGTTACATTATACTTCAGTTATAGCCTTAATATAATATCAAAGTTGGATTTTTTTTCTTGAAAATTGATACAAAACATTTTATACGCTAAACTATCATAAAATGATAAAGACGAAGAATATACTTGCTATACCCTAAGCATTTGTTACTTTTAATATCTAAAAATTACCTTAATATTAACTCTCTTTTTCCCACATTAAGATAATTTAAATTATTGATTTTTTCATTAATCAACACAACTGAACACAACACAACATTACAACAACAATTCTCTTTTATCCATAATCTTATATCTAATAATCATACATATATATGTATATTAAATGAGATTGATTATTAGTTTCATTTTTATGAAATGTAAACTTAAAATTATTTATTTATATATTGATAAGAATAAATAATAAAAATACCTCTACAATAATATACAATAAATAAAAGTGGAAAATATTAGTAGGTGTGGATATAAAAAAATGGATTAATGGACAAATTTATCTCTTGAATTTTTATTCAAGAGTGCTACGTATGTAGAAGTGTTTTTAGGAGCGAAATTATTCTAAAAATTTTTAAATTATAATAATATTATTCAAACTGTTAACTAAAGTTAAGTTTAACTGTTAGTTGATAAATATGTTGAAGTGACATGCCACGTGGTATCAGCATCATATTTTATTTTGGGTTAAGATAAAAATTTGTCCCAAAATTTTTTACTAAAGAGAGTTAAGTATCTAGAAGTTTATTTTATATTCAATATTAACCTTTCACGTGCTATCTATTTTATTTTTTTTAAAGTCAAATTTATAAATTAAAAAAATTATAAAAATGTCTTCCTCTAAACTGTATCATTAACACAGTATCACTCTTGGGAGATCATACTTAATTTTGGTACATTTTTTAAGTATAAAATATAGTAAAAAAATACAAAAGATAACATATACAATAGGCCTCATGAGAATTCTTTAAATGCGTGAATGATAAGGACTATCATATGTTAGTTTTTGAGAAGTTGATAAAATATGGTATGTTGAGAGTGATACTCTAATAACGACGGAGTTTGAAATGATACTTTTTTTAATTTTTTTTATTTATAAGTATGACTTAAGAAAAAAATGAGGTAGATGACTTGTGATACTGATTAACTTAGCATACTTAATCAAATTAATGATCAAATTGAATTTAGATAATAGTCATAATGACATTGGACCTAAAAATTACTTCTTGGAAAATTTCGGGGCAAATTTATATTTTAGATAATAGTTAGAGTGACCTTCAATCTAAAAACTACTTCCATAAAAATTTCACTTAGTCAAAAGCTCCTAAGTAAAAAAATTTGGAGTAAATTTTTATCTTAACTTAAAATAAAAAATAATATAAATATTATGTCAGTATATCTGTTAACTAATAGTAAAATTTAACATTTAATAATAATCGTGATGATATTATTACGATTTGAAAATTTATAAGATAACATTACGTTAAAAAAAACTTTTAAATATCTAATAGTTTTAAATATAAATTTTATAGTTAAATTACACTTTAACCCTAAAAATTTAAAATATTAATAATTTAACAAGAATATAAAACATGAATGACCAATATATATATATATATATATAAAAAGACAATAAAAGAAATAATGACGAGAAAAAGAAAGGGGTAAGAGTGAGAATGTGGGAACTTATCTTCAGATAAGATGAAAGGAAAGTGGAAAATCGATGACGCCATAGCCAGCCCAGAGTGTAAAAGCGAATCAAAACCTCGAATATTCAACTTTCTCTCTCTGAAAATTATTAGTCGTGTTTTAAAATATCCATCAAAGATTCGTTTTTGTACGCGACGCCACGACCTCGATCTTTTCCCTACTTCTTCTACACCCTCCGATCTTCCGTCCTCGACCCCTCATCATATTCCCTCTCTTCCATTCAAAAATCTCTCTCCCCCTCTCCTTTGTTTGTGTTAAAAAACGTCCTTTTTGACTTTATTATAGTTTAGATCAAAAAATAATTAAATATATATCTTATCATCTAAAATGATTATAAAAAAATTATAATTTAAACATTTAAAATTATAATTTTTAATAAATATTTTTATTAATTTATTTAAATTATAAAGATATGAAATATTAATTTTATTTTTTTTATTTTTTTATCATCTTGTTGCCCATTTTATTTTATATTTTATATAGTAAATTTATTAAAAAATTATTATGATAATAATTATTTACATATTTATTTTTTTAAAATTATTTTATATAAAATTTATTTTATAATTTTTTAAAAATTATTTTAAAATTAATTTTTTTTATAATGTATTCTCCATACTATTATTCCTAATTTTGATTCTACTTAGATCCCATAATATTCTTTCTTTTCCCTTTGCTTGTTCTCAAGTGGGTCGGATCTACCTATGCTTTCACAATACGCCATTCTTATATATTCCTTCTTCTTCCTTCTCTCCTTGATTTTCTCATCCTTCTTTTGCACTACTCTTTAGATTTTCTCTTCTTCTTCATTTCTCTCCAGAAAGCAAAATGCAGCGTCAGAAAATGGGGGTTCGAGAATACATCGAAGCGTTAGAAGAAGAACGCCAGAAAATTCAGATGTTCTCTAAAGAACTTCCGCTTTCACTCGAGCTTGTCTTGCAGGGTGCCCATCCATTTCTGGATTTTTGGTATTTTTTTGGTGTGGTTTGATTTTGAGTTTGATTCTGATTCTGAGTTTTGGTGTTTTTTTGGGCAGCCATTGAAGCTTACAGGCAACAACTTTCTACGACCACGGAGTACAATTTTCATGGACAATCGGATTGTTCGGAGCAGACTTCAATGGAAGAAGGCCCTGTTCTTGAAGAGTTCATTCCCATTAAGAAAAGGGCTTCCCCTGGTTGTGAAGACGAAGAAAACGAAGAAGATGAACAACATTCGCATAAGCCTAAGATTCTAAAGGAGAACAACAACAATAATAAGAACTCCGATAAGAAAAAATCCGACTGGCTCAGATCCGTTCAGCTCTGGAACGCAGATCCCCCAACTAAAGAGGTATTCTAGTATCTTCTTCTTTGACAAATCTGATTGATGCGAAATCTGAGTTTGGATCACTAAGTTCTGGAGATAATTGCAGTGTTTGAGGCGAGACTGGAGAGTGAGAATTGAATTTGAATCTCTGTTTTTGTGCAGGATTTGCCGAGAAAAGCTACGGTGGTGGAAGTGAAGAGAAATGGAGGTGCGTTCCACCCATTTCAGAGAGAAGACAATAATAATTTTGGGAAGACGAACAATAGCAAAACATCGGCCGGAAAATCTGCATCTCCGGCTCCGGTGCCTGCAATGAGCTCCTCCTCCGGTGCCGTCACCGGCGGTGGCGGAAACAAGAGATCGGAGGAGAAAGAAGGGCAGGGTCCGAGGAAACAACGGCGGTGCTGGTCCCCTGAATTACATAAACGCTTCTTACAAGCCCTTCAACAACTAGGCGGTCCAGATTGTGCGTACATCTTTTCTCATTTACTTACTACTCTTACCCAAATTTTCATTGTTATTACTATTCCCCCCCCCCCAAAATGCTAATTCGTGTTTTCTGTCCCCGTTTGTTTCATCAGCTGCAACTCCGAAACAGATCAGAGAGCTCATGAAGGTCGATGGCCTCACAAACGATGAAGTCAAAAGCCACTTGCAGGTTCGTATCTCGAATTTTCAGCTCAATTGTTTTGTAATATATGCAAAATTTAAATCTAAATTCATGTTAAACTTCTTTAGTTTTTCTCATTAGTGCAAAAATACTAATTTAACGACTTCATTTTCGTGTCAATTACATGTGGAATAGAAGTAGTAATAAATTTATCATATTTTCGTGTGTTTGTTAATAAATAACTGAGTAGTTTCCTTCATGAGAGGGACGAAAATTACTATTTTCTGCTACTGTTATTTTTACCACACACTGTAGTCGCAAAAATTTTGCATTTTTAACGGGCGTCGAATATATTATTTTGTACTAATATCTGTTGTATGAACTTGATTCATTTGAAGAAATTAATCTGAATGTTGGTTTTTGTTCAGAAATTTCGGTTGCACACAAGAAGACCAAGTCCTATGATTCACAACAACGCTACTTCACAAACAGCTCCATTTGTTCTTGTTGGCAACATTTTTGTGCAACCGCCGGAATATGCGGCAGCGGTGGCGACTTCAACAGCATCAGGTGAGGTAACTACGGTCACTACACCGTCCGGAATTTACGCGCCGGTGGCCACGCACCCCCCTGCCGCGGCTCCTCCTGTGCCGGTGGTCGGGGCACGGCAGGTGGGGAAGCAATTGGAGCACTCACATTCGGATGAAGAAAGGGTGAACCACAGTAGCGAAGGAGCTGTTCATTCAAATTCTTCTCCTGATTCATCATCTTCCACACACACCACTTCTCATTCTCATGGATATTGAAATAAGGAAAAAAAAAATCAAATTTTGTAATCAGGATGTTATTGTAGTAGAGAGCTCGATCTGTGATATCGTGTTCTTCTGGGGGTTTAATTTTAAATATTATAGAGGTGAAAATACAGTTGACTGTTTTGTTGTGGAATATGTGTAACTTTTACGTAAATTAGAATACATAATCAGAATTCAGAACCGTGTTTAATTCTTAATTTCAATTCAGCCATTTCGTTCTTCATCTACTGAAATTCCAAGCTGAGTCGTTCTGTTTTCTTTTCATATATTGCGATAAAGCAAATTCATACAAAGTGAAAAATAAAGAATTCCAGCTTATGAGTCTTTTCATATATATATATATATATATAACTCATTCTTATGACGTTTTTTAAAATAAGTATAATTAAATCCATTTGTGTTGATTTATGGCCTCTATTTTTTGGTCATATAAAATAATATTTATAAATTGTTTTTGGAGTCGAATGTATGTATTGACTTTCTGAAATATTTTAAAATTTGACTCATCTAATTTTTTTTATTTATCAAATGGCTATGAGGTGGGATAATACGCGGGGGATTATAATTAAGTGGAGAAGTGAAGAATAATTTAAACAAGAGAAGTGAAATTAGGTGGGGGGACTATGAAGGCATAGTGGGGGGAATCTTGAGGGAGAATCTAAGAATATCCAAAGAGAATATGCAATGAACCAAAAAACGCAGGTGTTGATTGGATGCAATGAACAAGACAAACAACTTGCTCCCCGCATTATTATTCTTGAAAGCGCTATCCCCTCGTGGGATATGATATGATGTACTTCAATGTTAATCTTATTTATTATTTTTATATCATGAATTAGGTAAATTAATTTTTTAAAAATATAAATATGAGATATAATACAAATTGAGATATTATATTTTAGATTAAATCTAATCTTATAACTACTTTTTATATTTAAAATAAGAGATAGTTGGTATTTGTTATTTTTTTAAACTATTTATATTTATATTATGTGTCATCAATAAAAAACTAGTTTTTGATTTAAATAATTGAAATAAAAAGCATTTAAAAAATAATACACATATCTTATAAAATAATTAATTAAATTATTTTTTTATACGTATAATTTATTATAAGAGTTGTACTTTTATCTTCTTCTTTTTTTGGAGTTAGGAGTAAAGAATATTAAGTAGATTTTGGGTAATTAAAAATTTGCTATATATAAAAACATTAATAATCAAATTCTTGACCACTTATTTAAGCTATGTTTGAAAATTTTTTAGAAACATGCTTTTCCAATTTTTGAAACAAAGCTACTATCATATATTTTTTTTGTTTTTTTATATAAAATTTTTTGGAAATGGACTAACTCGCCCATAATTTAAAGGTAGAATAAAGTCTTTTTTCTTTCTAAATGATACTAATATCGGGCAAGGTGAGCCATCTATTATCCTTGGGCGTAAACTTAAATACCTAAAAATTAATATACCTCCTAAAACACTGCGATTAGAATCACAATAAGATAATAATGTCATATATTTTCAAACACATCTATACACACATAAAATGAGAGCTCTCACAATCACAGTCAGCCCAATTTAAATAGGTATTTATGCAATTAATATCACCCATTCCCATTCACAAATCACAACCGTTCACCAAAATATCAGTTTTGTTTTTTAATTGTAAAAAAGAAATCAAGAAAAAGGAAAGATTCCTTAGAATCTTCTACATGAATTTGTTTCGAGAACGACTCAGACCGCAGAGAATGGCCCTCTCAATTTCTTTTGTCTTTACTTGAACATGTACAGCTCCTCCAAGTAAGGTCCAAATAATCTTAAAATTTAAAATATTTTTTAATAAATAATGAATAGGAATAAATCATCCTAATTTAGTAATTTATATTATTGCGAAATAATATATATCTATTACCTTCTATATTTTCTTATTATTAATATAAAATACACAAAATATAGAGCGTAGAGAAGTACAAGATTGTACCTGCAATTGCGAAGAATCCGCCATATGATGTGTGAATTGCGTACAACATAAGCTATTCGTGGTTCTGTCTGATCGTGCAATGGCCCTTACTATTATATTCCATATTATCTTAATCTGTTGTTTAATCCATATTAAAATATTCTTAAATAATTTTCATGATTAACTTAGCATGTATTCTTTTATTTAATCAAACATATTTTAAACTATTTTAAATTTAAAACTAATCCCTCTTAAAATAATTTAGAATGTAAATAATTTTTATATCTTTTAATAAGTTATATTATTTTCTTTATAAAATTAAGTTCAGTTATTACTTCAACTAACAATATATTATTACTCAAGACATAAATCTATTGGTACATGTTATTTTAATTTGAAAAATTAGCTAAGAATTTTCCTATTGAAATATTCAACGAAAATTCATTTTTCAGGTATCTATTTTTTTTTAATTTTAATTTAGTACCTAAATTTTTTATACTAGTTTAATTTAATCTTTTAAATTTATTCTGTCAATACTAAAGGTTAACGGTACAGGGTAAAATTAAATTAAAATAAGAAAACTATAAATACCTAATTAAAAATTAAAAAAATATATGTATTTATAAAATGATTTTCCTAAATATTTGTTGCCTAAAAATACCTAATTAATTAGTATATTCAACTCATAACACGTATTATTTTGGGAACAAAATAAAATATATTTACATATAGATAAATATATATTGTACATTTAGTTGCTTTCGTTTGAAGACATGGTTCGTTATACAAATTTCAGTTACTTTGGACAATAATATTTCAATGGGGATTTTTTTTTTAAACAATGCTGTATTTTTATTTTTATTTAAAAAGTTAAAAAAAAAAGAGGATACATATGTTTTCTAGAACTTTATTCATCGACTTTAACAATTTCTAACCGAGTCAACAAAATCATTTTCATTACTTTTGTTATAGAGGGGCATCTTGTATTCCTTTTCAATTCACGAAGACTGATCGGTTGATTAATTTTTCAAAGCCAACAGCATGGCTAAGTTCTCTTGGTTAATCAATAGATTCTCTTTTGAAAAATATAGCCAAACAGAACTTATTTGATATTATAGCCAACAAAGGAATAATACTTATGGTACGTGGTACTGGTGACAAACTCTAAAAAAGAAATAAATGTATCCATTAGACGGCGTGCAAAAGACTCACAAGTTAGGTATATAAATTTTCAACGAGAACCATAAATTCATATTTGAAAGTTTGGTGAAACTCCATTAATTGATTATCAACCACTCAAGGCTTTTGCTATCAACCATTAATTTTCTGCTACTCACGCGTATATTTAGTATAAATATTTTATTTTATTTTATTTATAAAAATACTAGTAATAATTTATTTTAAGATAAATGTACATCTAACATTTTAAACTAATTTAAAAGAAATAATTAGTACCCTAAAATATTTAAAGGTGTAATCAGCACCTCAAACTAATTTTAGAGGTACAATTAATACCGTAAAATACTTAAATTATTATAATTTTTCCCTTTTACTAATAAAAATATAAACTTTTATTTGATAAATACCATACAAAATTTTTATTTTGACATATTATTATTTAAAATGTCATATATATAATATTATTTTAATAAATTACACTAAATAAATTATAAAATTTCTCAATCTTTACATATAAATTCTATACAATATCAATTTTAGGATTTATTCAGTACTATTTTTTAAAAAAATATGACATATATGGTATTTTAAATACTAATGTGTTGAAATAAAAAGTTTACGGGACATGGACGGATATAAATTTATATTTTTATTAGTAAAAAGATAGAATTATATCAATTTAAATATTTTAGGGTGTTGATCGCACCTCTAAAATTAGTTTGAGGTAATAATTATACTCTTAAATATTTTAGGGTGTTAATTACTCCTCTAAAATTAATTTAGGGTACTGGATACACTTTTATCTTTTATTTTATATCGTCTCCGTAAAGTCCGGTTTAGAATTTGGGTTTTAGAAAGCTTATTTTATAGTATAGATTTCTATCCTTATTCAATTTTTGAAATCTCAAAACATTAAAAATAATATTTACCATGCTTCAGGATTACTAAAAAAAATAAAGAATAATAATAATCGTAATAATAATAATTATTTCTAAGTTGATTAGTAAAGAAAATTTAAGATCCGACCTTAATTTTTCCCCAATACTACAAAAGTACATTAAAATGAAGTTCTCTAATAATGAAATGAAACATATCCTCCTGCACAAGAAATGTTGATGCACCTGACCTTTATTTTCAATGAATATGGTCAAAACTGTTCTTTACCAAATCTCTCAGATTACATTGCGTGTTAGGTATAGCTACTTTCTATTTTAATAATATATTATTTGTTCTTGTCTCCCATATGCATTCCATATATACATTATTACTCCTTATCTTGTAATTTATGGAGAAAATTACATTCAACAATGACCTAGATCCATCATGTAAAATTTTTGTTAAAATATCTTACAATTCAGCATTCATATATAATTATTTGTAATATTCAGAGTTTTGCCGATTTTTACAAGACTTGCTACTGTGTCTCAATGAAGTTATCGCTTAGTTATACATAATAAACATTAAAAACTATTATTTCCTTTAAAGACGATAGAGATTCTTTATTTTTTTTAAAAGAAAATTAGTACAAATTATTTTACCTCAATTTTAAATTAGATCATATGGTTTATTTGAAAAAAAGGGTAAAATATCTCTATTTAAAAATTTTATTAGTTAAAATGATCTTATATACTTTCATACACAGTAAATATTAATACTTTGAAGAATTTATAAAGAGCGTATTAATATTTGAACTTAAGTCATTTTAGTCAATGAAATTTTTAATTAGAAATATTCACTAATTTTTCCTAATTTATTTTGTTTTGATTGAACCCTTATTGTTTGATCTTTTAATTTTACTTTATATAGGCTATATAGAATATAGAAATTGAATCAAGGATGGATATTCACAACAATGAAATTATAAAAGGTTCAATTTAAACAAAATAAACTATAGAGTCTGCTGACTAATTTTCTAAGAAAAAAATTCTAATAACTTTAATCCTTAGAAATAATTATAATTTTTAAAATATTTTAATATATATATTTTTAATAATATTAACTAGATCATATTATTAATTATACTAATATATACGTCTCTTCTAGAAATATAAATTTTCTTTTAACAATAAGTCATTGTTAGATGTAATTTTCCTTAATGTGTCATATTCTACAGAGTTAGGTAAATTCAATCTATAAATAAATGGATAACCAAACCAAACCAATGAGAAACAATCGTACAATCATCAAACGTAAAATGATAAATTAATTTGAACTAGATTCTATTTGTCGTATGATTATATTTCATCGACTAATTAAGTAAAGCAATTTTTTAAGTCTATCATATTATTTTATTTAATTATTCTTCACTTTCAATTGAAAGGTAAAAGAAAATGTCGATATGTCTGTGGATAATATTCTCTCTTATCACATGGATAAACCATGCATATCCTCTCTAATTAATTTATTAATGCAAGTTTCTTATAATTTAATTGATTAATGTCAACTTCTAGTGCTATAAAAAAATTGATATTATCCAAAAACTGATCTAAAGTCTTCACCGATTGTTCTTGATAGCGGTTTGGTTCCTGAATGAATGAGACTATAATGTAATGATGATTATATGAATTTATTTGATACATTACTAAAGAAAGATTATGCATATACATACAACCGTTTTGTTAGATTAATACAGATATGGGAATATATTGGCATAGTAAATTAAAAGTCAAACTCATCTTTATCAATATATGTATATGTACATAATGAATTAAAATTGTATATTTTTTTGCTAAAATATATAATAACTTTATCTACATATATACACATAATAAAGTAATAGACCAAATTATCCTAGTTAATATATTCAATGAAAATTTCAATTTTTTATTAATTAAAATTGTGTTTATATATATTATAATAACTAATATAATTTTTATATAAATCTAAAATTGATGAACAAATAAATGGAATCATTGTACATAAATATCTGTATATAAATATATATATATATATATATATTAGTTTTGCTTGTATTATGTTATAATCAGGTAGTTTATCTATCTCATTAATTTTTTTCTTTTATTAACTTATACGCAGAAAATACATAATTGAATTAAAATAAAATAAAATTTTTATAACAGCTAATATAATTTTTATATAAATCTATAAATAAGTTAATAAGTCTAACATAAATATGTACATAAGAACTAATAAGGTGAATCCTATATATAATAATAAATTAAAATATAATGCAGGTCCTCATATCTCAACCTTGCAGAGAATATTGATAATTTTTCTAAAGCAGCTACTCTCTGGAATCGAGAAACTTTCGGCGCTATTGGCCAGAGGAAACGAAGACTTCGAGCTCGCATATTAGGAGTGCAACGAGGCCTTCAAGACCAACAACTTCGATCTGACTACGACGATGTGTTTCTACAAGAGGAACTTCTATGGCTTCAAAAATCACGGAGCGAGTGGATCAGCCTGGGGGATCGCAACACTGCATATTATCAAACCAAGGCACGCATCCGTAATCGCAGTAACTGCATCTCCTCCCTTAAGAATGATGAAGACAACTGGATCACTGATGATGATACACTCCGAGCAATCGCAAAACATTATTTCTCCTCTCTCTATGCTGACTCTGGGCAATCTGCCATTGTATATGCTCATCGAGTTATGTTTCCTTCCCTTCATAATTCCTCTTGGCTGTCCTTATCGGCTACGGTTAGTGCAGAGGAAATCAGACGAGCCCTTTTTTGTATGAAACCACTAAAAGAGCCTGGTGCCGATGGATTTCATGCTTTATTCTATCAACATCAGTGGGATACAGTCGGTGAATCTCTCTGCAAAATGGTCAAACACATATTTGAGGGTGGCACTTTGGATCCCGTTCATAACCGCACTCTAATCACCTTGATTCCAAAGGTCGAAAAGCCCTGCAGGTTGAAAGAATTCAGGCCAATAAGCCTCTGACCAGTTGCTTATAACAAAGATCCTTGCCAATCATTCGTCTCAAACCAATCCTGCTGGATCTTACACTTCCTCATCAAACTAGCTTCATCAACCTCCAAATCGCAGCCTGCAACCCAACAATTGACTCTGATGAGGATGCACAGTGTTATTGGAATTTAAATGCAAATGGAAACGTGGTATCTGGATTCGTTGCGGCACCTATTAATGAGTGGTGGCCTGATAAGATCAACCCCAGAAAGTCCCCCAAACGTGGGATCCTGATATTTGGCATTCTATCTTGCAAGCTGTGGCAAGCACGCAACAAAAGACTCTTTGCAGGCGAGTCGTTTACGCCTCGGGGGATTTTGGCCCTCTAATGAGGCGATGGTTAAGCACACTACCAAAGCCATGAATCTCACTGCTTATTTAGATAGTTATCCTCAATGTTTGTCGAGACTATTGTTGTCTTTGTTTTGTAGTTTCCGTTGTGTAACTTGTATTATTTCTATTCATTGAATGAAATCCCTTTCCATTAAAAAAAGTATAATGGAGATCTTTTTGTTAAAATTGTGTATCTATTATACACCAAATTAAATATAATATATGTTTTTTAATTAAATTTTTCTTATATATTATAACAAGAAACATTATTTTAAATATATTTCTTTAATAACATCGTGTAACCGGGAAGAGGATGGTGGCCAAAGAAATTTACTGGCGGCGAAATATTGTTGAGAGATATTGGAAGGCAAATAATACATATGTGTGGTCAGGTAAAAGAAGACTATGGAGGAAATAAAAGTAAATAATGACTTTTTTCTAAATTCTCACATGTTAGATTACTTATTTATATGTTTAGACAGTATAATCCCTTTTACATCATTTGATGTAATTATGATTATGAAATATAATCTCCTTTACATTATATAAGTACAACCAAATGTTATAATCAATCCGTTGTATATGGATTATATTTAATCCCCTCATAGAATTGAATCAAACATGCTTTTAATTTCCTAGTGAAACACTTAAATTGTCTCTCAATTCCATTTTTCAAATAATGATGCATTCTTTGCTTTTAATTTCCTAGTGAAACACTTAAATTGTCCCCCAATTCCATTTTTCAAATAATGATGTATTCTTATACATGGTGGTTATATAAGCTATGGAGAAATATTTTTTTTATATAAATATCTCAATTAGTCAAATTTGAGTACTATCAAGACTAATTAGGGTAGTTATCCTAATTTTTTTTTACATTCACATTGATTTAAATTTAAAATTTTATATTTAAATAGATAAAATCTACTAGGACCAGCTCACATTGGTGTAGGTGAGAAATATTTGCATATACTTTGTTTAGAGGGGGAACCAAAGAGAAAATTAAATTTATAAGGACTTCAATTTTAAAAAATCAAAGAAACTTTAAAATTATTTTATACATATGAAAGAAACTTTAAAATTGAACTCGTTTGAAAATATAATCAGACCTACTATCAAGCTTTAGAGGATTTATTATTGATTTTTTTTTTAAAATTAGTATTAAATTTTACAAAAGATGTTGATGTTTGTGATAGTAACTAGAAGAATAAAATTTGTTGATATACTAAAATTGAAAAAAAAAAAGAACAAGTCTGTTGATGCATATTACCAATTTTAATTTCTCGTGATTGTGAACAATATGTATAATTAAAATAAAATTAAATACCATAATTTACATTTCAAGATCGATATAGGGTTTCAGAATGAATAGCTAGGCTATAAAATTCAATAATCAGATCCTGCTTGCAGAGAAGTGATTGTGAAGTAATTCAAAAGGCTGAAAATGAGCCTTACTAATCAGCAAGACATGCTTAAAAAGCTGTAGTACTTGAAGTAATAATTAATTTTTTATTGGCGTTTTACCAAAAAACTAAATTTTGACAGGGGATATCAATTCAACTCTTTTTTTTTATTATTTTTCACAAAATTATATATTCTTAGATATTAATTTTTATACTCATAATTTATAAGAGAAATAATATTAATAGCTAACGATAACATGACTCTCATTTAGTATATATACTTAAATTAAATTTACCATAGAGATCTAGGTTACATATTATATATAGCTGCCAGTATAATAATTGTTTATGTTAATAAATTAAATTTTATTGCTTAATTTTATTTTTAAAAAAAATCTTTTTATATTATATTTTGTAGCAGGTCTCGATGGATGAAGGAGACTAGGTTAACCAAAGGATGGTTTGCCCTTGCTTTTTCAGCGTAAAAAAGGTAGGGAAAATGACTTAAGGGTAATTTTTTTTTTAAAATATAGCTATTATTAATTATTTAAATATATTTTATACAAAATATAAATATAAAATAATATTATAAATAAATTTAATTTATTTTAAAGCAGTTAATTATGATAAAAAAGAGTTTTAATAAAATATAAAAAAAACCCTACCACAGTTATATAATTTTTTTTAATAGATAAATAATTACGGTAGAAAAATAATATGATGGGTCAATTATTTATGACATATAAATTGCTAAATATTTTATAAATTGTATAATATAACTAAATATATACTAAAATCGGCTTGATTTTAAAATATAAATATTATACTTTTCTATAAAGATGTATATTAATTAACAAAAAGATAATAATAAGATTTTTTATAAAATATTCTTAAAGATATTAAAAATTAAAGTAAAGTGTATATATAAAAAATAATGTAAGAGTCTATGCAATTTTAATAAAATTAAAAAAATAATTAATAATTTAGAGTAATCTATCATAGATATTTAGAATATTATCCTCAAGACTAACTCCTAGAACCAAATTCAAATAATATATTATATAATTTTAGAGTATGCGTAATGAATCATATTGTAGTAATATACAAGTATTCTACATATACATTTAAAACAGAATGCTATATAATTAATATAGATTTAATTAAACTTATAAACTTTTTCCTGGGGTCATAAGAGGAGATTATCACCTGAAAAATATTAATAAATATAAGGTGAGACAAACGTCTCAGTAACCATCAATTCTACTCATTATGCATACTAATATGTATTCATGAGGTGTTAAGTGGGGCATCATAAAGTCCAATATATAGAAAATAACATATTATCATAATAAAATTAAATGGATAACCTACCCAAATTCCTCCCATCGATCCAATCGAGCCACTTTGTTTCCGCCGACCGAATTCATGGACTAATGATAACTAACCATTCAAAAAGCTAACTGGTCAAATGGTATGGATAGGACAAAATTCACAAAACACATACCTGGACCATGAGTTCCTTCTCCCTCAGTAAATAGATAGAGATGTTGCATCTCCTCGATAAACAGGTGGGGCACATCCTTCGGCAAATTGGTGGGATAAAAGCTAACCATTAAACTCCAATGGAGGCTATATCACATGGTAGAAAGATAATTATATCATCATCCATCCCCAAAGTATAATTCTCAAAATAATTATATTAATCAAAATATCAATAGTTTGATAAATATCATAAAAGGGTTTTTCTTAAGGTAATAACTTTCTCTAAATTCTAATATTAAGATATAACAAATTTATAATTTCAGCTCAAACTTTCTAAATTAAACTTTAAGTTTCACAATATTATTTTTAATAAAAATAATCAAATAAGTTTTCTCAATACAATCATATAAATATTAATAGATTTATATATATCAAATTACTTATAAATATCACATTAGCACTTACAAAGAGTAGAAAATGATTATCTTTCGCCTATATATATGAATAATTATCATAAAAGATCTGAAAGGTAAATTTTAACTTGGATGAGTTAAACTAAGGGCATATTTGGGAGAGAAATAGATGTGAGATTCTTTGGGAATAGGAAAGAGATTGAGAGAGGGGATTAAAAAAAGAGATATCGACTCAATAATCAAGTCTAAAGAATAACTCAAAGCATTTGTTTTATATATAAAGCCATAACAATAATTCATATTTAAATTCATATATAAATATGAACCTAAATCCTAATAATTTTTTAACTAATAATAATAATCAAATCATAAAACTTTAAGTAAAGATAATAGTAGAATAATCTGAATATCTTATTTTATTAAAAATAATAAAAATACTAAATTATAATAATTTAATTAAATAATATTTTTAAGTTATTAATAAATAATATTTTTAATTGTCAAGTGTCCATATCAACCATAACTAATATATTATATATTATGAGCATAACAACTAATATACTAATTAATAATATTTATAACTGAGAAAATTTTAAAAATCAATAATAAAATAGAGAGTTAATATTGTTATTGGTCTTTAACGGGATCAGAAAAGTTTTGGTGATGATGATTGGGGTTAAGATGAAAGCTAAGTGTGGGAGAATCCGAGGCTCCAACCCCAAACCTATCAAGTATCAACAACGATGATCTGTGATCAATCAATAAATATTGGTTAAAATCCAAAAGCATAACGACAAAAAACTGCACAGTGTTGTCAACTTCGAATATCAAATAAAAATTAAAAAACTCTTTATCTTCTTCATAAGAAGAAACCTATTTATGGCGTTGTCTGGTCCACTTGAGAATATTCCGGGCCTCAAATTTCATGTTCTGGTATATTCTCTTTTGTTTACATTATCTTCTTCGCTCACGAACCAAACTTTTCTATTATCTTTTTTCTCTTATTAAGATTCCATATTAATCAACTTACACCAATTTTTGGGGTGGTTGTTTCAGCAGCATTTGTGAGAGTGGGGACCTATTCAGCTGCCATTTATATATATATATATATATATATATATATATATATATATATTGCCACCTTTTTGTGTGGCATCTTTGATAAAAATGATAGGTTGTAAATGCCATAGCAATTAAAATCCAGCTAACCAACTAACATTGTCAAAAATATTTTAAAGGGGTTAAACTCATGAGTTTAACTAATAAACTTTTGATGGGAATGTAAAGTTAGATCATGATTAACCCGAATAATAAATTTTGTAAGTTTAGTTTTATTAGTAAATAGCTATTAATAGTATATGATTACATAATTAAAATATAAAAAATGATAATAATTTGTTGTAAATATATCTTAAATTTTAATAATTGGATTTAAATTCATCAATATTTATAGATTATTATACTCAATAATTTTTTTATTTATAAAATTCACATGAAAAACAATATAAAGAGTGACTTAGTATAATTTTATAAGTTAAAAATGTAAAAATGATAAATTTAATGACTCAACTTACTAATTTAACAATAATGATTTGTCTAGGTTGAGTAATACGAATATTTAAATAAAATTTTGAGTTTGAATATTGTAAATTAAAGGGGAAAACTGTATATGTTAGGCGATTGCATTTTTGTATGTTTTGTTATGGAATGTGGGTTTAGTTGGTAAGAATAAGGTCCATATTTTATAATTATATAGATTTAAATCTTATTACTAATATGTGATGATCTCGTTAGTAAATAATTTACAATTATCTTTATAAGTACGTAGAGCTCTATAAATATCCTCTCAGTCTTAGATATATATAGAAATTAAATAATTAATTTATAGATATTAATTAAAAAATTAATTAAATTAATTATTTATAAGAAAATATACGTTTATTTATCTAAAGTGCCAATTCGAATCATTTTCATATATATAGAAACTATTCTCTTGATGATACAATTTAATTTGTTCTCACGATATCGTTCATAAAACAATTGTTTGATGGAATGATTATAACAATAGTAAAAACAGTAATAATAGTAACAATAATGTGTATGCATGGTTTATATATGATTCCCATAAAACTAACGTTTAGATCATATATATATAATATTACATCATGAGTCCTGAAGATTTTTTCAAGTGGATGAATGAAAAAGCATATAAAAATTAATCAAATATATGATGATTAATGAGCCATTTGTCATCAATACTTGAAATTAAGCATTCTTATTATATTATTATTGTATATTAGATGGTATGACTCAATCCTCATTTAAAAATCCACTTGGACTAACAAAATCTGATACAATTAGTAAATGACTAAGTTTTTCAAAGTTTAAACATGATGCATTGAGTTTGAATCAGATCATGTGTATGAAAAGATTTTATTAGAAGAGACAAAATCTATTTCGATAATTTTTATATTTCAAAAAAATTAGTCTTTAGCTATCGGTTAGAAAATATTATTTGGATTAAAAAAAACAAGAAGATCAACATGGACTAATGGTTTTTTCTTTTTTGCACGTGTTTGTATTTTATAGAGACAGAGAGATTATATATTTGGCTTTTCAGGGAATAGAAGGCCAAGTGACTCTTTAGGGTTTCTTAAAGATATATATAGAAATGCATATCAATTAAAATATAAACAAGTCCTAATTAGGGTTTATGAATGTGTCACTGTGGGTTAGACGGTAAGAAATATTCTTCCCCAATATATATATATATATATATATATATATATATATATATAAAAGAACTGAAAACCAAAACGATAATTAATATTTAATATTAATACACATATTTACCAGGTCAGAGACACGTGTGTATACATATATATATAGTACAAATCACTATACAACGTGAATTTTACGAGAATCTTGCATTGATCTTGTCTCTTTCGTATACTTTGCTTAATATGATACATTATTGTTTTCCTAGTCATATTCATATAATTAATTTTGTATATAACATATAATTTCCTATTATTCTGACTTTTGTTTCACTCTCATCATCTGAATCCATTATTAGTTGACAAAATGCGTGTCTCTGTGTGTATCAGTTATATTCCATGACTTGTTGCGAAAGATAAGGGATAAGAGAGAGTAATTAAAGATAACTAAATGGGTATTTGGATAACTCTAAAACTATATATTTAAAAGGACTAAACTATAGTTTGGGAAAAATTTTATCCAAACACCCTTCAAAACTCCATAAGCTCTTCTAGAAAAAAAAAAGTTGGTTCAAATTTAAGTTTCAGATAAGCTGATAGGAACCAATTTTTGGGTAGAGAAAAGAGCTTATGAGTTGCCAATTACTATTTTATCCTTACTTTTTATGACACATTCTCTCCTCTCTCCTCTTTATCCCCTCACTCTGCTATTCTGCCACTGGTCCTTTTGTCGTTGGGTAGTTTGTCACTAGGTGGTCTAGAGCTAGTTGGTCCGTCGAGCGTCTCTGGGTCTTCCATTGAACTTTAGAGTGTCTTTTGTAGAGGGTCGCTGGGTCTTCCGTCGAATTTCATAGGGTCTTCTATCAAGCGTCATTGGGTCTTTTGTCGAGTGTCAATGGGTCGTTGTGTTCATATCTAGAGGAGGAAGAGGAGGAAGGAGAAGTGGCAAACAGGGGGGAAGAAGGAGAGTTGGCGGATGGATAGGAGGTTGCCTGGAAGTGAAAATGCCGTCGTCGAGAATGAAGAGGAACAGTGACGTAATATTATTTTTTTTACATTATACCCTTTCTAATAATTTACTAATAACAAAAGTTATTTTGGTAATAACTATTCAAACACTTATTTATTCAGACTCATTTTCCCCCCTATAAACTCTTCTCCATAAGAGCTTATCCAAAATTATTTTCTTTCTATAAACTCTTCTCCAAAAGCTAATTCAAATGGTCCCTAATTAGCTAGGTTTGAAATCAAAATTAATAATCTTCATTTCCAATTCATAAATATCTAGAAATTAAAGTACGTAAAAAACTTCAATATAAAAGATCTGTAATCTTTATGGCCAGATTGATCACTTGTAGTAATAAAAATATCCAAAATATTTTAGCTGACAGATCCAAGAGAAAGCAATAAATCATTACTCCAAAAATCAACTTTAATTTACCACCAACAGGGATTGATTTTATTACTAAAAAATGTTAGTCTTTTATAATATACTAAATCAATATGTAAATGGCTAGTGGTTATTAAGATTCCAAAAAAAAAAATGATAGGGTATGTCCCTTCGACTTTGGCAGAGCTATTTTTTTATTTTTTGGTTGTCCACCCGGTTCACTAGAGTTTTGTCTCGACTATATCCGGATCTGACCCGCGTCGCACACCTGGCTATGGTAGATGAGTTTCTCAACGGGAATTTTCTGTATACATTAAGGCTCGAACTCGAGACCTCATTTAAAAGATATCGAACCGCTTACCACTCAGACCAACCCCATTAGTTTTGGCATAGCTACTTAGTCTCCTAACTGATCTTCAAATATGCAAACAAGGTTTCGCCAAATTCCTTTGCTTATACTAGACGATACCTAGTGCTCGTCTTAGAGCGGATTCATTACTGTAATTTGTTTGCTTTTTTTGCTATGATGTAATCTTCAAGTTTTTTTTAGAAAAAAACAACAACTTTAACCCAATACATAATTAATAGATGATTAGAGTAAGCACTTATCAATTGCCAATAATCTTATAATTTAATAGTACAAAAATTATTTTATAAATAAAAAATCGTTAATTTGATTGCACTCATAATATTAAAATGTTAGTACTTGTCCTTTTAATTAAAAAATTAATTATAAATGTAAATGGTTTATCGGATTAAAGATTAGTTTGTTTAAAATTTTTAAAAAATTAAGCGCATATCAATTAATGAGTGTGGTCCAATTTATAAAAGTGTTGGGGCTTTTCATTGAGGACTAGGAAATTATTATTTTTTTGCCAGAAAGGACAAAGAAATTATTATATAACATAAATTATAATAAAATTTAACAATGTTTTACTGAAATACTTTTTGTCTCAAATACTTTTATTTTTTTAAAATTACACTGCTAGAGTGGATTAAGATATTAATGAAAAGTAAAATAATAAAAAATATAATTCATTTTTTCAAAAAATTAAAGTGAAAAATATTTTGAAAAATTACAAAAAGTATAAAGTGACATTTTTTCTTTAAAATAATTAATCTTACATAAATATTTTCTTTAAAACTTCAAAAGTTTATTGAATTGAGATATTGCTTACAATGATTCATATAATAAAAAAAATGATTGAGTGTAGCAGTGTACTGAAATATATTTGAACATGATTGATTTTACATAAATACTTAAAAATGCATATACAATTAAAGACTTAGCGCAGTTAAATATAAAATTGATTGACTGATTGATTTTGCTATAATTTTTTTTTAATGAAATCTTAGCTAAATCAGGCTAAATATAAATAAAATTAAAATTCCTGAACAGAAGGGAAGACTCCCATTGGTGTTCATCAATAAATGAAACCCTAGGGGGTTGAGGTTTCGTTATCATTCTTGACGAAGACACAATAATTAATGATTTACCAATTATATATATATATATATATAGAGAGAGAGAGAGAGAGAGAGAGAGAACTATACAGCTAGAAGCTTCAAGATCTTTGCATGATATTAAACAAATGGAAAAAAGTATAGGATACAGATACAATATTTAACAAATTTGAAAACCAAGATTTTCAGCCTCCAAAGGACTCCAATCAAGATGCATATTTTATTTTTTAATTACTTAGGTCTGAATTAAAAAATTGCCAAGGGTATGCATACAAACAAAACGTAAATGCAGCCATCTTGAGAAGTAGTTGAAAGGTGAAACCTAACACCACATTTAATGGAAACATACCTTCATTTTGAGTGTTACGATTTTTTTTAAAAGAAAAATCTTCATAGTATTAGAGAAGTAATTCTGTTCGAGATACTGTTAGACACTAGCTAATTCCAAATATGTCTATATTATCACTAAATTTATATTCTAAAATTGGTAAATAATATTCTTCTTATCCTAAATATATATTTAGGACTGGACCAGTATATAATTACTCCTGTAAATTTTTTTTTAAATATATTTTGACTCGTGGCACTTGAGGTTTGATTTAACAAAAAATGTATAGTTTTCAAATCACCAGTTTAATATTTATTTTTATTGGAAAAGCTCCCATTAATTAAACTTATCCTCCCCAATTATAGAATTCAAATTATCCCCTCCCCAAGAAAAATAAAGAAAGAAAGAACACATCCACACACACAGAATTGATTATGTGTCTGAAAATTCTATGCGAATATGCCTGTAGAGGGTACCATTTCGCCAACTTGTTAAAGGTGTTTTTTATTTTAAAATTAATTAAAGAATGCCAATCCAATAAGAATTAGCAAAAGGAATTGGAATTTGGAAAATGGACTTGAAAAGAAATATCCTACTTTTGAATCATAGTGCACTTCATGGAATAATAATATTATATATTTTTACGTATGTTTGCCCTGTTATATCCTATAACATGGCTTCTTATGAACTATGATTTGTCCCCACATACAGGTCATTCCCTAATCAATGAGCACAATCATTATTTAGATCTTTCCATTGATAAATTTAAATTTGAATAAGCTCTCATTTAATTCCCTAAAATATCCATGCCCCATCTATTTAACCAGTAACTAGTGAATTTTGTTAACATAAATATAATTATCATCTTATGCCAATAAAAATATAATAATCATCAATTCATAGCCGGTTGATGGATTTTTTTTAATTAATTTATTTTTTTTGGAAGTCAACAGATGGTAGCGTTCTAAAGGCTAAATTCATGTAGTCATACCAAAGTAACTTATTCTTTAAATTTCAGAACCAATTTAGGAAGCCTTGTCCATTACTAATCTGTATTGCTTTTGGGGATAGTACCTGTATATATATATATATATATTTGATACAAGATAGTACCTATATATATTATCACATGCAACACTATATCTTGGCCTCCGTTGGGCCTTGTATGCTTTTTATTGGGCTCATCATTTTTTTGGTAGAAAGCTAAGCTTATTTTTTAGCCCAATACCATTGAGTAACCCTTTTATGGACAAAATCTTCAAAGGTATTTTTATAAAACCCAAAACGGATGTTAGCAATAAGCATAATAGGCCTTCAAGGTTTCTCCCCCTATGTTTAGATGAGAAAAAAAATTAGGAATAAAAGAATACTAAGAGAGAATTCCTAAAATAGTAAATTTTTTTATTATTTTTAGAAATTTTCGTTTCTAATATCCCTCCCTTCTATTTTTTTCTCACTTTTATTTCCACCTAAATATATATTTTTCTCACTTTTCTTTCCACCTAAACATAGCGAATGGTTGATTCTAACAAGTGACATGTGAGAGGACCTGAAACCTTATGACCAACATGAGGATTGTTTTCTTTTTTGGAGAACCAATGACCTTTCAGTTAGAGATGGATAGAATAAAAAACCTCAGAAGTTTTAATACTGAACATTTTATTTTAATTACATAATAAATAGTGCCTTTGTTACATAATATTTGACTATCAGCTAGCTATAATCATCCTGAAGTTACAGGTTTGGGCAAGAGGAGAACATTACTGATTTACTGTAGACTTGAATTTGCTGAAATTTCTAGTGGCACTCCAGGGGTGGGTTCTAGAACCTTCGCGGCTGGCAACTCTTTTGATAAGAGCTCCTGCATAATATTTAACCTTTTTCAAAACAAGATGACTATTTGACATGTCAAAAGGAAGAAGACAATTTTTGAAAGCAATAACTACATCTAAATGACAAAGCTTAACAAGCTGTTTTTCATTTGCACTAGTGGAAGATGCAAGAACTACCACAAACCAACCAATGAATTGAGAGTTAATTGCATCCTTGTTCTTGTGGGAATGAAAAAATGCATTATTAGAAACAATATCATTCAAGTTGTAAGAGACCTTAATTATTATAATTTAGAATGATTTGAAGGAAAAACTGTAGACAAGTAATCAAATTTGACATTTTAATCAAATGAGGAAAAATCTTTAGGAAAATTTAGTAAAATCTGAACAAGCATAGGATGGTGAATTATGGTAAACTGTTTTTCTTTCGGCCAATGAATTCTAGTGAACTTTCTTAAATGGCCTTGTCACACAAACTTAAGCAACTTCTTATTTCCAGAGCAGAAGTACCTTCCCCTATCTTTTTGAAAGGAAACAATGTTTTAACAAGTTACAGCCAAGTTAATTTCTAGCTTATCCCAAATTCTAACTTGGAACCAGTTTTACAAAAATATTCTAGTTCGCATGAACAAAGAAACGATAAACTGTTAGCAAAATAGCTCAAACCTTAAATGATTCCACTGTTCCTTCTCCCCGAACTAAGCTTGCAAGAAGCCCTTTGCTATCTAGGTCTCCATTTTTCATTGGCACAATGAACCTATAACTCAAAGAAAAAAGGTTACTCCCCCCCCCCCCCTCACAAACACACAAAGAGACACTCAAAGAAGAGAGAACTAAGAGATAAAGCTAAGCTCCTGATATGAAATCAATAGTTGATCAGAATCACCTATTTCAACTAAAGTTCAAATCTATGTGATACTTTAAGTATTTCAGGCCAAAAAAAGACCTAAAAATTTATATCAAGCAAATAACGTCAATGCTATTGTTTAATGGACGGTAAAGAAACAATCCTAATGAATTATTTAGTATTGTTATTGCATGAATTAAAAAGGCCAACATTTGGGTTGAATGGAAGAGACTTGACACCCCATCAGCATGGTCTTAAGCTTTGATTGTTTTGAATATGAAAATTCACGGTGTGAGAGCACCTCCTTTTTGGGCTTTAAAGTAGCTCAAATCCAGATTGATTGTACTAAATACTGGATAATTCTCACAAAAAAAGAAGAAGAAAAGAACCATTTGCACTTCAAAGAACAGTTGGACGATCAGAAGTCTTTTAAAGAAAAAAATTACTTGGCTTGAAGCAACTTTGCTAGTTTCACAGCATCTTCCTGTCCTGAGACCAAAGTGAATTTAGGCAAAAGTTGCTTTATTACTGGTGTGATCACAATATCTACTTGTTCCTTCTCAATGAAACTCTGATTGTATACGCAGTGGGGTTCGTAGTAAAGGGTCAATTGACCTTGTGGGGATTCAACAATATACCTGCAGCACCCAATCACTTTACTGAATACCATTCAAGTGAAAATATAAAGAAATTAGATCTACACATAAATTTGGAAGAGCAAAAAAGTTCTGAAAAGCTTCACCCATTCTCAGGGCGTTGCCAAGGAGGTCCAAGAACTGGCCCTGCAGTAGCCTTAACTCTGATCCTAGAACCATTACTTGCTTCAATATCAGAGGTCTGTCCGGGTTCTAAATACGTTACCTGAAAATAACTTGGTGCAAATGTAAGTGTAAAGATGGATTTTGCAAACAACTCCAGAAAATCTTATATAACTAGTTAAGAGATAGATGAAAGCATGCTAAAAATAAAAAGGTAAGTAGCAATAGGAAGAATTTAAGTTGGAAGTTCAACGAACAAAAAACCCAGATAAAGGGTTGGAGGAATGAAGAAACAACTATATAATTAGAGGAAAAAAGAACCCAGAAACATGTGCAGCGATGCACAGATAGAAAGCAAATAGCACAAGAAAATTGTATGTTTTTGGGAGGAACTCATCCATGAAGTGCTGTTGTTCATATATAATAAATCTGATTGATGGGTACTTAACTAGAATGGAGAACTCTACCTCAAAAGCTAGCTATTGAGATGGGAGAACCAACCCACTTAAATACCCTGTTGAGTATCTCATACTACTCAATGTGGGACTTAGTATCCCATACTACAAAGTCCCCATCAAACATAAAATTCTATAATGAATAACATGGTTAACATAGCTGGTAAAGTAAGCAACAAGTTCAATTCCTAGAAAACATATCCCTGTGTTTTCAGAACCACAAGAAATAAAATATTTCATAAACATATAGTACACTTACATTTTTGAGAAGAGGATCCAGCAATTCCTTGGCATTGGGAGTTGCTATGACTCTAAGGTTTGGAGATTTTTCTGAGAGAGGTCTTAAGGTCTTCAAATGGCAGTGATCATCAAGGCTTTGTGTGATGAGTAAATAATTGATTTCAGGAAGATCACTAAGGGTGTGTTTGGATTAGCTTTTGGAGAATAGATTCTGGGAAGAATAGATTCTGGAGAATAGATTTTGGGTAGAATAGATTTTGGGTAGAATAGATTTTGGGAAGAATAGATTTTGGGAATAAAGATGTTTGGATGATTAGTAGTAGAATCACTTTTTATATTGGTAAATTACTAAAAAGGGTATGATATGATTAAAAGTAAGAGAGATGAAAGAAGAGAGAGAAGAGAGTGTAGAGAGGAGAGAGGAAAGAGAAAAAAAGAGATAAGAGAGGAGAGAGGTGAGAGAAAAAAGAGATAAGAGAAGAGAGAGGAGAGATAATAGAGAAAAGAGAGGAGAGAGGGTGTAAGAAAAAGTAAGGGTATAATAGTAATTGGATAATCCAAAACCTAGGTTTCAAAGAAAAAGCTATTTTCAGTAGCTTATTCAAAACCTAGGTTTCAAATTGAGGTTTTGCCCAAAATCAATTCTCAACAAAAATTGCTGTTTGTATAAAATTTTTTCAAACCGCGGTTTTGGCCAAAATTAATTTTCAAACCTCATTGCTAAACAGGCACTAAGCTGCACTATAGTAGTAAATCAGTTAGAGCAAGCTCAGCCATTAACAGGAGGACAGAAGCTTAAGAAGTTGTTAGTAACCATCTAGCATTTATCAAAATATACCTGGAATTTTTTGAGAAACTTCTTAGCACCATCATATAGCCAGGGAATTCCAAAATCCAAGTTGCCCACCAAAATTGGATCAACCAATATGTTCACACCGCCTACATTCCACAACCAACTATTTCCCTAAAAAAAATACTTCACCCATGTCAAATAAAACTCCAAGTAGTTAAATTCATGATATATTTAGAGCAAGATCAAGAACCAGTAACCTACCTCTAAGTATGTCAATTTGAAGACATCAGAAGCAGAGAAACTAGATCCAACTGCATTTTCTTCAGATACAACAGCAGAAAGAACCCTATCCCACCTGCTCACAAGCTACCTGGTTATAACTTTCAAAGGTGCCCTAACTATGTTATAAAAAGCCTAGGTTAGTTTTTACGTGATTGATGAGAATTATCCAAAAAATTGATTGTTGATAGACCCCACCTAGTATAATAAAACTTGTTGATTGTTGATGATGAGAATAACGTCTGTCCATGACCGAAATCTCAGCATGAACAGTTAGAATCATTTAGTTTCAATCCCAAGAATTAGCGAGTATACGATTTAAGCCTACAAAATAACGTGCCTATCCAGGACACTTATCTAGAAGACCAACATGCGATCTGACATTAAATTAGCTTAACATTTAGCTTGTGTTTAGATAGGATTTTAGAAAATAGTTTATAGGAAAAAAAAACTTTTGGGACAGCTTTTGAAGAAGAGTTTATACAAAAAAAATAGTTTTGAATAAATGAGTATTTGAATATTTATTACTAGAAAGACTTTTATAATTGGCAAATTACGATAAAGTGTATGATTTTATTAAAAATATGAGAGATGAGAGAGGGTAGAGATGAGAGATGAGAGATGAGAGAGGGTAGCGAAGAGAGAGGAGAGAGTGGAAAAGAGAGAAGAGAGAGAAAAGAAGAGAGAGGATAGAGGGTAGGGGTGGTAATGCGGGCCAACCCACTGAAAACGGGTTGGCCCGCCGCGGGTTGGGGGGGAGGCGGGTTGGGGAAACCCCAACCCGAGACCGCCATGGCGGGTTGGCGGGCTAGCCCGCCAACCTGCCAGTTTTTTTATTTTTTTTTAATTTTTTATATATAATTTTTTAATTTTTTTTCAACTTTTTTTTTTAAAAAATTACATATGTCAATATTAATTAGATTCGAATCATGTCTTAAGTCGTCAAAATATTTATTTAGTCAATTTTGTCACTATCTATAGATAAATCTATCACAAAGAAAATTATAATAAAATAAAATAAATATATATAAAGAAAGAAATGACTCAATGAGATAAAGTTAATATAAATTAAGTATAATGTCTCTTGTTTAACTAAGGCTCTCAAATTAGTAAAGTATAAATGTGTAATATAAATAATAAAAAAATAAAAAAAAAGTAAAAAAAAAAAAAAGCGGGCTAACCCGCCAACCCGGCGGGTTAGCCCGCCGCGGGTGCGGGTCAAAAAGACCCGCATCAAAGTGGGTTGCAATTTTTGCAACCCAACCCGCCAGTTTTTGGCGGGTTGCCGGCCCAACCCAAATTATCAGCCCTAGTAGAGGGTATAAAAAGAAGTAAGAGTAAAATAACAATTAGGTAGTTCATAAATTCTTTTACTGTTCTAGAAGCTATTCTCAGTAGCTTATCTAAAATTTTAATTTTAAATTAAGATTTGATCTAAAAATTCTTCTAGATAAATATGACTATTTGTTTTAGATTTTTTCTAAATTAAAATTTACACCAGAACGATTAAAAAGTTTCTAAACTTGTCCTAAAAAAACTAAATAGTAAAGTAAATCAAACCAATAAAATTGACTCACAGACTAACCTGAGTCGAGGGCTTTAAAGCATTATAGCTTTTGAATGAAATCAACGCAGATATCAGAAGCGTAAATTTCCTTTTTTTTTAAAAAAAAAAATAAAAATTGGATGGAATTTGAATATGGATATTGAAAAAATGACCAGCAATACTGCCCGTTACCATTCCTAATTTTCATGAATGATTAGCTTATTTAGTTCTAACCTCCAATAATTGATAAATGAACGAGTTGAACTTTAAAGAACTACTTATATGATAGTCATTTCTACGTCTCTAACTATAATATCACTGATGAGCAGCAAGGAGCAATTCCTAGTTTGAATTAGCCTAACAATTCAAGAAATCAAATTACTAGATGACTCTAAATAAAAGGAATCAGAAAGAAACACAGGCTAACCTGGAAGTCGATGAAGCCTTCGAATTTGTAGAAACCGAATTGCGAAGACTTTAGAGGAAAGGGGAAGATGAGGAAAAGGGGGTCGAGGGTCTTGTGGAGTGAAATGGTGAGCTAAAACGAAGCGAATTGCATTGTAAGTGGAGGCCATAGCTGCTTACTAGCGTGGGAACAGTTAAGCACCACACTCAATTAACTGGGCTTTGAATTCGCTCGATCGATGATTCATATCTGATTATCAATGAGCCACTTGTCTCATGCAGACCCGCTACTTTCTTGAGCTGCAGGTTCGTGTTGGCTCCTACTTACCTGCACTTCTTGTTGCTTCAATACTAGGCTACGCACACTGGCTCTTTATAGGGTGAGGTACTAAAAGCATTTGCTTTCGTAAAATTTTTAAAACAAACAGTATATTTATCTATAACTATTTTTAAATAAAATTATAGTTTAATTATATTTTTAAATAAATTATTAAAATTAATTTTTTAAATAATAAACAAATTTATAGATTATCTAATGACTATTTTACTTTTATTTTTTTTATACTCTCTCTCCTCTCTCTCACTTTTCTCTATCTCTCTCCTCTCTCTTATTTTTAATCAAATCATACCCTTTTTAGTAATTTACTAATATAAAAAATTATTCTAAAAATAACTATCCAAATACTTATTTATTTAAAATTATTTTTTTTCCATAAACTCTTCTTTAAAAGCCTTTTTCTATAAGCTGTCCATAAACCATTTTTTTAATAATCCCTTTTTTAAAATCATATCCAAACAGGCCTATATATTTGGCTTTTCATTAAAATAAAACAAAAAAAAATTATTCACAAGTCTCGTGAAAATTAAACCATGATTATTATCGGCTCATGTAGAATAATTTTTCTAAAAATATTTTTTATACTTATATAAATTTAAATTTAAAATTTTATTTTTAAATAACTAAAACTCTTTTTATTTAGCCTGATGTCTCTAGATATTTAGATATTTAGTTCCAAGGCAATAATGTCAAACAAAATTTTAAGTCTAAAAAATTGACTTTTTAAGTCAAGGAAATTAGTCTGAATAATAAAAAAAAATCCATCCTAGACATACCTCTAGTAAGATTCGCCTTAATTTGAACTAATCCAATAGAATTTAAATTAACCTACTTTAATTTTATTTACTTTTTTTATTTTTATATTAAAAACCATACCACCTCTTATCTTATAAGTAAATTTATTTTAGTTCTAAATATAATATCTTAATTTATTTTATCTACCAAATTTATAATTTCCTTTCTAAAATATCTTTATATGATTACATATATATTAAAAAAAATTTATCAAGAGATATTTCTAATACACATGATAGCAGATAGTATTTTAGGAAAATCAATTCACAATTACTACAAATAATTAAATTAACTAATTTTTTTACTATATCTAAATTAATTAAATAGATATTATATTAATCACTTTTATTTATAAATGATAAACATGGATTCTCTTTAGACTTAGCAAAAGACAAGACCCACAATGTAGCTACATTAAAATTGTTAAAAGATTTATTCTAAAAATTGTTCTAAATTATTACTTTCTCAATTTTAAATATATAAGATCTAATTTGTAATACAAATTACCTTATAAATTAAGTCTTATGTTTAACACCAAAAGAATAGTTATTATAAATTTAATTTTATATTTAAAACTAGAGGAATAGTTTTTTAAAATATTCAAATTTTGAATAATTTTAATGGTAACTTCTTTAAAATCGAATGCCAAATTCTCATGCATTTTTTTCAAAATAAAAATAGAGCCCATGTGAAGACTCACTCCTATTATCAAATTAGTAATTAGCAACAAATAGACTTATTTACGTCAAAAGAGGTAATACAAGTTGATTTTGAAGGTCATTTGAAGGTTAATCTCTATTAATATATTTACTTCAAAGTTGACCCCCGCCCAAGCCTAACATTTGAGAGTTAAATTTAATTATAATTAATTTATTTAATTTCTTTAACCTATTTAAATTAATTAACCAATTATTATATTAAAGACGGAAGGAAGTAATGTTTATTAGAAGTAAAATAAAACAAATGGTTGATCATTATTGAGTGTTCTATTATGCTTTAATGTGTGTATATGTTACAGATGACCAGAAAAAAGTAGCATACATATGAGGAACTTCCCCTTCTAAATTCAAGAAACCAATATCACGATAATTTACACAAACTTCTTCATAGAACTCAATCCTATCAAAACTTTTAACCTGCCAACCTTATGAGAAAAGGTAGGAAGAAACATCATATTCTTGATGAGCCATGACCTGTTTGGCAAGGCAGACTGAGCTATGATTTATATAACTTTCCTCTACTTCATCACCTTAAGAGAAAGGTGTCTCTCCCATCTTTTGGGACTATAAGGTATGAAGTTGACAATTTTGTTACATTGAGGCAATGGTAACTCCTTCTCTGAAGGGATCTTCTCGTGCCACACAAAATCGTTCTCGCGTACAAATTTTTGGAGCATCTCAGAAGCATCAAGAATTTCCTTCTCAAATACAGATTTCCATTCTGCTTCACTGCATATTTTCTTTTTGACCTTGCTCAATTCAGACTGAAGAACTCCGATCGCAGCCCCTATTTGATCAGAAGCCTTCAGACTTTCCGCATGGTATCTCTGACCTCTCAATGCATGTAGGGATTTGCAGCAATGCATAAATTCCTGCATAAAAGAAAGCTTGCCAGTAAGAAAATGAGGAAAAAATGAAGAAGAAAAATATTATCATGGTCATAACATAAATGAAAGGATTTGGGGATGATAATTTCCTGATCACAGGTATTTGCCCAACATGAGAGTGAGGACGGGGAAGGGGCTTGAATGGCATTCTATGTTATGCTATATAATTTCCTTCAGTTACCTCTATTTAATTAAATTCAAGAAAATGGAAAACTTAGCAAGTATCAACAAAGTACACATCTGCACTCCTTCCAGTGTAATCCTCTTTTTTTTTTTTCGAATTAGCAGGGCAGGCACTAATGGCTTGAGATTACATGTGGGATCGAACTCGTGACCTCCTACTTACAGGAGAGTTTTCATGCCACTAGGCTATAAAGCCCTTGGAGAGTATAATTCTCTTTATTATCACCTCTTCCAAGAACACAACTAAGTTTATAGGGAGAGGGGATTAAAATGAATAAAGGAATAATAGAAAATACAAAAATAATTAATAAATTCTGCAGCACAATTTTGTTTCAGCATTTAGATTTCATAGATAAAAGAAGAAATTTTATAATGAAGGAACAGAAAAAAACTGAGTGAAGTAGTTTGAAAGACTAGGGGTTACGGGGTGCTCTCTGGAAGAATTAAACACATGTTTCCACCTGCTCTTACCAATTGAGCAAACTCATTTGGATATAGACTAAAAATTCAGATTTAGCTTAAGTGAAATATACGCAGTGAAGCAGATTCAGACAGGTAAATCCTAAAAGAGACAATATGTAACAATACCATTAAGTTTGGTGCAATGTTTTTGCCCTCTCTGACACAAGTCTCTAAAACTCTACTTGCTTCTTCAAGAAACTGTGTAACACCATGATGCAACTTTGCTAAAAGACTTGAAGAATTACCGCTCTCTTCAGCCTTCCTTGTTGTTACTGCCTATAATAGATATTTATCACAGTATCAGCCATAACAGTTAAAAATTTCCCACCTTCATCAAATGGAAAAATTAATATAAAATACTATAGAAATAATATAAATAACAAGTTTCAAGATATAACCAAGCAATTTATAATGTAGAAATAACAAAAATTAGCAGCAATAACACCTACCTGGGCTTCAGCCAAACAAATAAGGCTCATAACAGTGGAGACAGAAGCAAGAGCTTCTGGTGGAATTTCTGGTGTCCACATGGTCTGTAACAGGGGAAGAACATTAAGTGCCAGGTGATGATAAATACCAGCAGCTTCTCTAAATGTGGTGGCAGATTGGACCAAATCTATAACAAAACAAACACAGTATAAACAAATGTAATCAATGGAACAAGTAAGACCATTCATGAAGAATGGAATCTTCATGCATAGTTACATACCTGTTGATAGAACTTCTAAAGCCCTCTCCCTTAGGATTGCACCATAAAGAAAAAGGATCATACCAAGCTCGAATCGCAGATGGTCAATCTGGAAAAACTTTGTACCCCAAAAGAAGTAAGATGGGCTTAGAGCACTACTCCAGCGTATCTTAAGAGAGGCATCCCATTTATACGTTTGGCGATTGCTGATTTCTTCATTATGTAAAACTAGATTTTCCAATAATGGGAGATACTGTGTTATTCTGTGAAGATCCTGATACAGGCCAAAATAAAATGAATAAATGGCATTCATACAGAATGGGAAAGACCCATCAATATTCCTAGAAATTTAAAATTGTGGCAAATACGAGTCATTATTCGTATACAAAAACAAAAGTTCCAATTCCCTACTGCGCCATTTCAGGTCAGATAACTGATCTCATACTGCGCCATCGACAGAAAGATATACAAAAACAAAAGTTCCAATTCCATAAGGTCATTCCTGAAGTCATTATTCGTAAACAGTTATATTTAAAGGCATTCATATCACACAACAATAGAAAAAGTTTACAGAATTAATTTGTTTAGCTTCACCACAAATGTTTGTGTAAAATTTCATTTTGAGGAGAGTGTAATTTGCAAATATTATCACTTAAAAATAAATTGAAATCAAGGATTCAAGATTATAGTCATTTTTGTACTGTGCTATGTAGAAGGTTCCTTACAAAAAGAACATGAAGTTACCTGTTCATGACGAGACACCAACCCTCCAGACATTTCTCTTGCTATAGCTTCTGTAATGGAGCTGCTCTCATTAATAGATTCTTCAATTGCTCTTCGTCTTGAGCTTAACTCCTTAAGTTGCTCAAGTGTAGCAGAATCACATGCAACATATACATCCTCAAACACAATCTGTCAACATGAAAATTTTGTAGTGAGTGCCACTGTGCCAGAAATTATCATGAAGACGCCAATTATGTATACGGATAGGGAAACAAAAAATCACTTCCATTGCAACAGAATATATAGACTAAAGAACTGCTGCAAGTAAACCCTTCAAACCTTCAATATCAAGCATAAAAAACAGTGCCTTACATTTGTAACCTCAGTAATAGGTCAGTCTTTTCCTCAACAATAGTTGTTTAGGTGAATAGAAGTCAAAATATGACAAGAGAGTATAATTAATTTTGAAGTAGATCAAGTTGTCAATTATTCTTTAAAATTGGGAGTTTAATCTAAAGCTTCTTTTAAGGGAGAGTCATTTGTCTGGACTGCAGCTCCCTATAGGATTATAATATAATAATAATAATGATTATTACAGATTCTTAAAGCCCAAAACATATATTTCTCCTGATATATGTGTCATTCTAATGAATAGTTCAGAAACAATTCTATATCCTTTTCAAAATCCAGCAGCTGCTGTTTTGAGGAATAAACAGTTTGGGGTATATGGAGAACACAGGTTGTGTCCTTGATCTTTGGAAGGCTTCGTTACTGCTATGTTTACAGGTTTATGAAGGAAAACAGTACTAAAGCACTGGTGTAATGTACAAGCTTCTCAATATCAAGGTGCATTCAGTTAGGAAGAAATTTGGAATATTTTTGGAGGTTTTCATGAGTTTGGAAATGTTATAGGAAAGGAATTAAAGGATATTGTTCATGTCTTCAGTTTGGCGTTCTTCTACTCTCTTTTTCCTTTCAATAGATTTGATTTGAAGTCCTCTTAATTTACTGTGCTCCTCTGTTTTGGGATTTTCATTGGAGGCGATCTTGTCCCCCTATTCTGTAACTCTTTTCTTACCTTCTATTCTTTCTTCTACAGAAAAAAACTAGAATACAGAGTTTTGGATTTGACATACAAAAAAAGAAGAAGGAAACTATAATATAGCAGAAACTCATTCTATTAGTACAGATGCACTCTATGAGACCATGCGCATAATTGTTTTCGTTAATCCCACTAAAAGGCACTGGCAAGTAAAGACCGAAGCTATCAAAGCTATCCCAGAAAAGACTATGCTTTTTTCCTTTTGGTCAAAGTAAAAGACAAATCTTACAATTATGCATGTGAAAATTTAGCTACAGACAAAAAAACAGTCTAAACTCCATAATGGGAAGTAGTACCTTCTTAGTCTTCAGCTTCGCCGGCTGTCCAAAATGCAGCATCATCTTTAACAAGGTTCAGTTCCTCAAACGAACAATACCCAATCTGTGAACAAAAGGTAAGTGAAAACAATCCCAAAGTACTTGAATTCAGTTCGTTCTCACGAATACTAAGAACATCCGAATTCGTGAAAGCCCTTAAATTCCCAATTCACAGCTCGCCACATAAATAATTTTCAGACCCCCAAATTCTATTGGATTCGAAACTCTTAGTCCGAGTCCTATTGAAATACTTCGGATAGATCGCTTAGATATAGCAGAAGAGTGTGTTGAAATCATTGGGGGATATGAGACCCTTCAAGTCTCCGTGTATAATGCGAATTTTCTCGTTCGGGGAGTTCCCAATCGCTATCATTATCATTATTATTTTCTGAGATAAATAATCTTGTGTAATTTCGATAAGCCTTCTTCTTCGTTGCGTTTCCTTCGCCAACAAGGTTTCAAGAAGGCGCGGGACAACGTCGCGGGGCACTCGTGTGGGCCCCACCTATGTTTGGGCAAAAAGACTGGTTCCTTCACACGGTAAAGTGATTTGATATTCGTCGTATTGGAATTATTTAAATTTGAATTTGTATTTTATTTTATTTTAAAAAAAAATAGGCTGGGAAATTTAAAAAGTTAACTACTCGTATTATTTTAGAACTAATATTGATCTCTCGAGATGATAAAACACCCAGATTCGGATCCTCAGAAGAGCCAAAATTGCTTATCTAAAATATATAATTAATATTTTAAATTATACAAATGAAATTTAGATAATTTTAAATAAATCAAATTTAGAAATTTCAAATACTATTACGTAGATAAACACAATATCCTAATTCTTAAAATAAATCTATAATTCGAATGTCATTAATAAGGTCAACGATTATATGGCTTTGCCTTAGATCAATAAAATAAATAATAAAGGCGATCTCATAGCAATTGCGGTTACAATGTCATGAATAATTAATTTTAGAATTATTTGTAGTCTTCCCAGGAAAATATGTTAATAAATGGAACAGGGCATAGTATATCCTTTCATCTGTGGGTGGGGTGACTACTTTTTAATTTTGAAATTATGCGAATTGCTAGAAATTGCCTCTTCAACATCCTTTCAGCCTAATCAACATTATTAAGCAAATTACCCACCCGCAACTGGCCAGTGAAAAGATAACACATGTGATTATTTAAAGTTTATTTGATCCTGAAGAGTATTATTTTATTGTCGTTCCAGTCACAATTTTAGAGAGACATCCTAACTCTCGAGTGTTTAAGTTTATAAATAAGGATAATATATAGCTTGCCTTGCCTAATATTAGTATCGTCTAGGAGAAATAGAGATTTCACCTTACTCTTTGATAGTGAGTGAGTTCAACCTCTTTTTAAAAAATTTTATATAAAAAAATATTATTTAGCAAATTTTATTAGTAAGAAGAACATGATAAATTTATACATATAGCAAGTACTATATTTTATAAAATTTATACATATAGAATATTAATACTATAATTTAGGTTTTGATAAAAGAATACTTTGGATGGAAGATTTCACCTCAATCTTCCTTTAAAAAAAATTAATTAAATTAATTAGTTATAAAAAATGTATATTAATTTTTTTAAAATAACTCTTCTAATTATTTATTTTAATGAAAAACAATTTTAATATGTATTATCAATAGGATAGTTTAAAAAAAGTATAAATTTTAAGTTATAGTAAATTAAAATTTTATATTTATTAATAAAAAATAAACCCTTCTATTAGTTTTTCTTGTATTTAAGACTGGTTAAGTACCTGCTATATCATAGTCAATATTTAGATGTCAATTTACCATAATCCCATCCAATTCAATGAACCAAGTAGTCTCATCTATAAGGAGGAAAATATAAATTCAAATTCTAAAAAATACAATAGTAAAAATTAAAAACTATTTACACTCTAAATTTTAGAAGGGATTATATTTTAATTAAATTTAAAACAAAATCTCTAAGACCTACTATATATAAAAGGGAATGAGTTATATAAACATCTATACTAACTGTTATTCTTTTTTATATACAACAACAACAAAAAAGACATAGCAAGGAAAACAGAACTAGCCTACATCAAGAATAATGCCAGCCTAAATCATTGTTCTACTTGAGAAATGATTATTGAATGAAATCCTAAAACAAAAAACTAGAGATGTGATCAAGCTTGTAGGAAATATAAAATTGAATAATACTACAACAACAAAGAACACACAAGTCAAAACCGCCAGTAGGCTCATCAAATCCTTACTATAATGCCATAAGCTGATGATGTTAGTCGTCATCAATATCTTTTTGAGGAGAGATATCTCTTGATGTCAGTACTATGTATCAATTTTTTCACCCCATATTGAAGATGTAGGCTCGAATCTACTCTGTAAGTATTTCTATAATGCATGTTCTAGCCGTTAGTACCAATGTGGCATTTGTTTCTTTGACACACTGGCACAATGTTCACAGCACTAACTTGGATATCCAGATCTTTAATTTGTAGGATATATCCACAACTTGAACACCTATCATTTTTTCCTAGACAAAACAAAAACTATGTCTCTACTCATTCTTTCTTTCTTTTTCTCTTTGTCCCCGGCCTGATATCTACGTAAGTCAAATTGACAAACATGACGGTGGCAGGTTTATCAGTTACCATTACAGGCTTGAAATAAGGACCTATCTGCATAATGCCATATCTGTGCCCTAATAACTAGCTGATATTCACACACACACACACACACACACACACATCTCTTCATCATCACCATTGAATTTTTGCACAAGAAAATTCAAACCCTTAAAGGCTCGCAGGAAGAAGTAGCGCAGGTTGATGATATGGCCTCAGCATAGCAACATTTACTATAAAGTTTGGCCATCTCACTGTAAGAGGCACAACTCTGCGTGTAGTTATGTCCTCTTATCAGCTTAATCTGAACATGCTCTGGCAATTTCAACGTATATTTATCTTCATCATTCTTGTTCTCATCATTTTCTTCCCCTTTTATCACAACTATTGAATGTCCCGTTGAATGTGACCTTGAAAACCTATTATTCTCTTCTCCTTCTCCATCTTCTTCTTCCTCTCCCTCTCTTCTCCTTGAAACTTCCTCTTCTTTTCGTTCTTCTTCTTCTTCTTCCCTTACATCAATACGGGTCTCGCTGTTGTTGTTGTTGTGATTATTCTCTGTTAAGGGCTGTTCTATTATTGTCTGGTTTTCCTGATGATGACGTTTTTCCTTTGACGAAGAATCAAGATCTGTGCGACAAACTGGGCATGTTTTATGAGATTCAAGCCAGAGATCGATGCATTCTTGGTGAAAGACATGGCAGCAAATGGTCAAGAGGCGAAGGATGCTATCTTCCTCGAATTCTAACAAGCAAATTGCACATTCTAGGCTATATCTTTTGTTGTTATTATTCTTCCTTTGAAACTCCTTCACGGAGGAGTAGGGGAAGGTGGGGAAGATTTGAAGCAGCGCCTGGTCGAGGCCTCGGATGGGAGACGCGGCGCCGCCGGTGGGGGAATGAATCTGGTGGAAAATGTTACCGGCGGTGGGACGATGGAAGGCCCAGGCATAAAGGTAATTCATAAAGCAACATCGACACAAGTAGATCAAACAGAAACCTACGATGAAACATATGAGGATGCCGAGGGTGAAAGCTATGATGACCGGCGAGGTGGTGTGGCCCGGCGAAGAGGAGGAGTAAAAGTTCAGGCCTATTGCAGCATGAGACATTGCCTTGAGTATCGATGGAGGTAACAATTAATCAAAATCTTAATTGAACATTTTGTGAATGAGGGAGACATTGCCCTTGGAATTAGTTTATGTTTTGTGAATGTTAAAAAGATTAATAAATTAAATTTAGAGGTTAGCTCATTTAATAAAGAAGCAGATTTATATTTTAAATAATATCATTATTTACTTTAATTATTTTTTATTTCACATGCACACCCATACATCATGCATTTTTTTTTACCATACACACATACTAGTTCATTATAAATTTATAATATGCTACAACAGATGTTTGATGTAGCGAGAGTGATTAGTTATTCATAATAGAACGAATCAATATTTAAATTACACTATAAGATATATTTATATTTAGTGCCTAACTGTACCTCATACTTATATTTTATAAAAAATTTATAATATGAAAAATTGCTAAAGGATCTCATATTAAAATTTTTATTACCTAAAAAAAGTATATAAAATTTATTTAAAGGTACAACTCTTCTTCAACTGTATGTAATATATTTTTAACTATATATGTATGTCTTTTGTTTTGCCTCTCAAATAGAATGAGTGCAATTCACCTTTAATGAGTACAACTACTTTTTGATTAATTGTGTATAACATATCTTTAATTATTTTTAAAAAGTTTTTCAATAAAAAATATTTATATATAACTAAAAATATATTACACGTAATTAAAAAAGAGTTTACATGCTCAAAGATATAAGTCCTTAAATAAATTTTAATTATTTTTGAGTAATTGAATTTGTTTTAGGTGATGAGCCCATTATCTATCTCCATCACCATCACCGGTAATAATAACTAATTCAGTATTAATTAAATTTTTAAGGAAAGATCCTTTAAGAAATTACTTTGTTTGCTATATTAATTTTCCCCCCACTCATTGTCTGTGACAAACTAAACTTTTCTAACTAATTAACAAACTTATCTAACTAATCAGTTTTATTGAGACGATGTTAAAATTTAAAAAATAACTAAGATTTTTAATTTACATAAAATTATTAATTATTAATAGCGACCCAATTGATGAATTTTACTATTACAAGTTTTGTATTACTATTAAATATTAAATCTTACTATATATATATTAAACACGTAACACTAAAATAATTAATTAAAAGATAAATATAAAAAAATGACTATGGTTCCCTATCTGTTCATTTTATTTTATTTTTGCGTCAATTTTTTTTTTAAAAGTTCATTTGGATTTGGATAGACTTTTAGAAAATTATTTATAGAAAAAAAAATTTAGACAACTTTTAAAAAATGGCTTATAAAAAAAATAGTTATGAATAAATAATTGTTTGGATATTTATTACCAAATTTTTTTTATAATTGATAAATTACCAAAAATGGTATAAAATAAAAAAATATTAATTATCTATCAGCATGACACTGTTCATCTTATTTTTTCTTCTTCTCTATCACATCATGTCATCTTCTTCTTTCCTCTACTGGTGATGAAGAATAGCGAGCACAAGGCAAGATAGTGGCATTCGATGGCGACGTCTTCTTCTATGGCGAGATAGCGACCAACGACATCTTCCACAACAAGATGCACTACGAGATGTAACCACCTTCTTCCGACGAGCATATGGTAGGTGAGAAAAGAGAGAGTAGAAAAATAATTTATCTAGAAACTATTTCTTAATAATTTATCTAAAACTATAATTTTAAATTATAGTTTAATTTATAAATTTTTTAGATAAATATAATTATTTATTTTAAAATTTTTATAAATTATAATTTAATTTAGAAGCTTTTAAAACCTCATTTTAGATACCATTCAAACGCGCCCTAAGTTTTGTTTCCTCCACAAGGCAAGAAGGAAATAAAAACCATTTCGGCATTTCTAAGTTCTCTGCGCACATTATTCACAGCTTCCCAGTCGAGTCGTTAACACTTTATTCTGCGCATGAGAAGCAAGTCTTGTGACTTGGCCGGTGAATCGTTATAATAGCCACCAAGCTTCCATTGAGAGCGCGGGTTCGCTCTCTGGCCATTGCCGGGTAAGGATTCTTCCTCTTAAATGCTAATCCAAAAAAGCGCAACATTTTTAATTCAATTCTTCTACTCCCATTTCTGCTACGCCTTCGCCACAGTGGATCCGCCATACGCATCATAATCATACTCACTGTTTCTTGTTTTTCCAGAGAGAAAGTGATCGTTTGGCTTAGACGAACTTCACTTTACCGCGTAGTTTCGAAGACTCAGAATCAATCATGGCGGAGAAACAGCTGATTGTCGTTGTCGAAAGCACCGCTGCTATGGGGCCGTATTGGCAAACCATTCTTACGGATTACCTCGATAAGCTAATAAGGTTGCGTTCTCTTTTGGTATCTGTGTTTTTATATTGAATCAAACTGGGGGATTTTTTCTTACTCCCTCCCTTTTGAGTTATGGCGTTTGGGGCTTAGATTTTGGTGTGTAAAAATGCGGTCCGCCTCAACCCCAATTCAAGTTTATTTCATGGACTTGAAATTTCAAATTTCAATTTCTAGCATGTTGTTAGTGATGAAAGGAGTCTTATATCTCGATAATTACTGTCACTTACGGTGAATTGGCGAAACACCTATCCCCTTCACTTTTTCCTTTCAAATTATGAGAACTTGAAGATGCAATGCTAATCTTACAAATTCAGTTGTTTTCGTTGGTTTAGATGTAGTGTTTCTTCTGTTCATTTCTGAGTTGACTGTGGATACCCTTTTTAGGAAGCAAATGGCTTTAATGCAATCAGATGATACATTCAGGAACTAGTCTCAAAAGTGACACTCTGAGAATTGACTTTCCATTATTAACTATTTCTTATGGGTCTGATCAAATAGATATATTTAAACCATCACTTAGCGGACTTGGGATTTGGTCATTTTAATGAAGTTGCAAAGTTTTGCCGTTACAATTGTAAAAATTCTGTTGGAGTTGGATGAAATCATGGTTTAATACTGTGAATGTTTGATACATTTTCTTGGCTTCTGAATCAAACCTTGGGGAGATTGCCCGGAAGATCTAGTTGTCAAGGGGAAAGAACCAACAGTTACCTGCTTTGAATTTCTCATAATATTTGGATGCTGGGTCCTAACTTCTTAAAAGGCAGGATCATGCGTTGCCTATATATTTCTGGTTTACATGAGCATGAGAGGTAAATTTAAATGAAGAAGAAGAAAAATAAAAATGGCAAGACCCTTACGAACTGAACCAAAGACTTTATTCTAGGCACAGTAAATCATCTGCCCATTACTTTTGGACTATTTATTTTTCTCAATTTCTCTTCATTTAAGAATTAAAATGGCTAGGAATTGATTCCATGCTATCTCCCACCCTTTATGCCCCTACACCATGGGAAAATTGATGTTGGACATATAGAAGAGTGGAGGAAAGAGAGAGGTTATGGGGTGAAAGAAAGGGGGAAGGACAAAAGTGGGAAAACACAATTGAACACATTCTCAGTTCTGAATTCATGTATTACAAATCCAAATTTGTAGGAATCCTTAAACTGGCAAACACCAAATGATAGAAGAGAAATCCTAAATTACTGTTAATCCCAAATTAATAAAAAAATACTCTTGTAACCCCAAATTACTGCTAATTAGTTAAATATCCAAATCACCATAAAATCTCAATACACAAAAATTAATTATTTTATACTCTTATACTCCCCATATTTCTTTCCCATTGTATCTAGTTTCTGGTAGATAAAGACATGTTTATCATTCAAATGTCAGATGTTGCGTTTAATGGTTTAGTTAGATGTTGAATGATCATATAGTTTTTATGAGTTATGGTTTAAATGTGACGCCTGATTTGAGTTTAGTTTTTGATATATTAGTTTTTTTTATTATTAAATTATTGTTGTTTATATAATATGAGCTACATTATAACGCTGCATGCACCTACACAACATGTTATTTGCTATCAATTAATAATGATTAAGTGAATGCGAATGTAAAAAATTCGCTGCCAAAAAATCTATTTTCTAGTCGATTATAACAAAAATAAGCCTCTTTTCCTTTGTTCTTAAATTTTTAATCACGTCTAAAACGGTATCATGACACAGAGGGAGTGTCAAAGTACAATGCTTAAATTAGATAACAGATCTCATCTTTCTGTTTGCATATACTTGAGCTAACTCTCATGCATAACTTCTGTAGAATGCGTTACAAATTTTCTCTAAGATGAGTAGAATCTCAAGAACACATGGTAAAAGCTTAAAGGGGTGTGCTTATTACACGCTAACAGTATCGCTTATATACTATATAACATGTATCCTTTTATAATCATCAGTAGTTGTTATTGTAGATTGTCAATATTTAATAGTAAAAAAAAGCTCTGCAAATTGTGGTGACTATTGTGTAAAGGTACGTTCTTGTGGGAACAGACCATTATCTAGTAAAATATTAAAGATAATTGGTATTTTCACCCTTTACCACCCGCATTTATTTTAGTTAGTTGATTGATAATTATCAGGTGGTTCCTTTTTCATGTGCTGCAAAGTAAAACAGTCCTCATATGTTAAGTCCTTCCTGTTTTAGTTTAAATAAATAACTTATGTCTCTATAACTACCTCACTTTACAGTTTGTTAGTGGCATGTACAGCATTTTTAACACCTTGTGGTATTCGTACAGGTCTTTTGGTGGAAATGACTCAGCTGGGCAGGTATGCATGATTTCACTCAAATGAAAATAATACTATCTAGGGAAAAGATAAGAGGAAGATATTAGTGTTTAGTGTGACCTTGCTCACTTTTTAGTGGCTTTCTTTTGTTTAACCTGTGTTACTTGTATTTGTGGACTGTAAAGTAAATCCTGTCTTCCCATTGGCGTTCTAGAACAAAGAGCTGTCTATTATGCTGTTAGTTCCTGCTGATTTTATTCGCTGGCCAATAAATTCTTTTATTGCCAACAATATAATTGTTATTTTTGCTTGATGCTGAAGCTCTTCTAAATGAATAAGGCTTCAATACTGGTCAGTGATGCATTGGAGACATGCATGATTTGGTCTTGGTAATCCATTGGATAGTTTCAACTAATCAACTGCTTCGATATTTGTATGTGGTCTTATTTGTGCTGTCAATTAAATTTACAAGTTCTAAACTCCATATTGAAGCCATTGTTGGCTTACTTTGATTCAGTTACTTGGATAGAGGAAAGTTGTGCAATTGATCCAAAGGATATTTATTAGGTGTCGGAAGCATGCAAGGTTTTAATGTGATACTGTTGAAATTACTACTATTGTAGACAAGGACTGCTCATATCTTCAAGTGCCTGTTTGGCAATGAGGTTTGAAAATCAATTTTGGCCAAAACCGCGGTTTGAAATTTTTTTACACAAACAGCAATTTTTGTTGAGAATTGATTTTGGGCAAAACCTCGGTTTGAAACCTAGGTTTTGAATAAGCTACTGAAAATAGCTTTTTCTTTGAAACCTAGGTTTTGGATTATCCAATTACTATTATACCCTTACTTTTTCTTACACCCTCTCTCCTCTCTTTTCTCTATTATCTCTCCTCTCTCTTCTCTTATCTCTTTTTTTCTCTCTCCTCTCTCCTCTCTTATCTCTTTTTTTCTCTTTCCTCTCTCCTCTCTACACTCTCTTCTCTCTCCTCTTTCATCTCTCTTACTTTTAATCATATCATACCCTTTTTAGTAATTTACCAATATAAAAAGTGATTCTACTACTAATCATCCAAACATCTTTATTCCCAAAATCTATTCTTCCCAAAATTTATTCTACCCAAAATCTATTCTCCAGAATCTATTCTTCCCAGAATCTATTCTCCAAAAGCTAATCCAAACACACCCCAAGTGTATCTCCTTGATCTTACTACTAGTATGGGATAAAGTTTTGTTTACATGCGTCATTTTAGTGCTCTGTGAATGGGTGTCTGTGTTTCAAATGAATTGACATTTTTGATTTGCAGAGAGTCCTGAACAGCTTTTATATGCAGTTGAGTCTCTTTGCGCCCCCCCTCTATGTTTTTCTGGATATCTTCTGGCCGCTAATGCTATTTCTTCTCTTTTACCTCTAATACTGATTTTTCTTTTGTAAAAAGAAAAAAAGTGTGGGAGATACTGCATTAATTAGAGATATTACAATTAATTAGATTTGATTACAGGGAATCAGATTTGAATGGATTTGATTACAGGGAATCAGATTTGAATGTGGGGAATCAGATTTGATTATGGGGGAATAATTAAGAGTGATTATAGGGATTAGACCATTAATGACTTATTCTATTTGTATCCCGGATTATACTCCCCAACATATGCCTATATGTGTATATATATGTATCTACAGATTGTTGCAATACAGAAGAACAATTACAGAAAAATAACCTTCATTCTTCCTTGTTCTAACGAGTATTTTTCAGCTTACAATTCAATATGGTATCAGAGCTAAGTTCAGGGTCCCAAATCTGTACCTCCGCCGAAGTCGACTCCACCATGACTGAGGGTGGACTGCGCCTCCCAGCGAAGGTCACCGGCGTTGAAGGCTCCACCGTGATTATTGTTCCCGAGCGTCTCACAGGTGATAATTACCTGGAGTGGGCTCAATCTATGTATCTCGCTCTTGATGGCCGTGACCGCCTCGAGCTGATTGAGAATGATTCTCCGCCCACCAATGATACTGGTACACGCCGACGGTGGAAGACGGAAAATTCACTAGTAGCATCCTGGCTTCTTAATGCGATGGTTCCTGCTGTCTGCCGGAGTTTCATGTTCATCACATCCGCCAAAGAAATTTGGCAAGCCGTGAAAGAGGCCTACGGCAAGCTTCCGACAGCCGCCCTGGTTTTCGATCTCAGAGCTAGGCTATGGACTGTGCGACAAGAAAATCGCCCCTTGAATGTATACTACCTGGAGAAGAAGACACTGTGGCAAGAATTGGACCAGTTAAAGCAGCATGTCTGGAGGCACGCCGAGGATGCTGCCACCCATCGACGGGATCTGGAGGAAGAAAGGCTCTGAGTTCCTTGTCGGCCTAAATCCAATGTATGAAGACTTCAGAGGTCGACTCCTTGGGCGTACTCCTCTTCCATCTGTGACTGAGGCCTTCGCCCTTCTTTGCGATGAGGAAGCCCGCCGACGTGTCATGTTGCCAGACACCTTGATCACTCCTCGACCAGTGACCACCGCTGATATGACTTCCGCACTTGCCGCCCGTGCTAAGGACTCCAGGAGAGATCGCCCTACATGTGACCACTGTAAGAAACAGGGTCACACACGGGATAAATGCTGGGAGCTTCACGGGAAGCCCCCAGATTGGAGACCTAGGTAACGGCGACCTAGGGGACATGTTGCAGAGGTGCAAGAAGGCCCAACTGACTTGGGCCTAGCAGCTGATCCAGCGAGGAGTAGTTCCACTTTTGGTGTTCCCACTCATGGCCTAGCAACATCCTCTCTAATGGGCTTGCTTCAACACAGGCCCAATAAAAGGAGGTCCATCAGCTCAAGACCCACTCACTCTCATTTTAGAACGTCTCAATGCACTCGAAGATCAATCTCGTAAGCAATCAATTGCCACTGTTGTGCAAAGAGGTAATTCTTTTAAAGCCTTTACTACTCTCAAAGGTAAGCCTACAGACTCCTGTTGGATAGTAGACTCAGGCGCCTCTGATCACATGACTAATGAGGCCTCCTATTTTTCTACATATACTCCTGCCCAATCATCTCTTACTGTTAAAATTGCTGACGCCTCTGACTCTTTGGTCGCTGGAAGTGGCACTATTAATGTTTCACCAACCCTGACATGTTTTACATGTTCCAAACCTAAAGTGTAATTTGCTATTAGTAAGTCAGTTGACTAAGGATGAACGATGTCGGGCTAATATTTTTGCCACTCATTGCATTTTTCAGGACCTGCTCACGGGGACGATGATTGGTGTTGCTAAGAAGATCGATGGACTCTACTATCTAGATGATTGCCATCGTTCTGCACGTCACTCATGCAATAAAGTGTCTCTCCCTAAGGCTAGCGAATTGGAGTTATAGTATAAGAGATTAGGGCATCCAAAGGCAGATCCTGAACCACCCCAAGAACAGCATAATGATTTTGATCTTCCAATAGCAGTAAGAAGACATCGCAGGTCATGTACTAAGCATCCCATAGAGAGGTTTGTTTCTTATCAGGCTTTATCTTCTGAACATCATGCTTTTGCCTCTCACCTTGATCAACTCAGAATTCCAGAAAGTATAAATGAGGCACTTGCAAGCCCTGAATGGAGGCAAGCTGTGATGGCAAAAATGATGGCACTCGAAGAAAATGAAACATGGGAAGTAGTTGAACTACCGAAAGTCAAGAAAGCAGTTGGATGCAAATGGGTATTCACCCCAAAGTACCTTGCAAATGGAAGTCTTGACAAATATAAAGCTAGACTGGTGGCTAAAGGTTTTTCTCAAGTCTATGGCATGGATTACACTGAAACGTTTGCACCAGTAGCAAAATTAAATACCATCAGAATTCTCTTATCACTTGCTGCGAATCTGGACTGGCCACTACATCAACTGGATGTCAAGAACGCATTCTTAAATGGGGAGTTGAAGGAGGAAGTATACATGAAGATGCCTCCAGGATTTCCTGGAAAGAAGGAGGGTCAGGTGTGTAAACTGAAAAAATCACTGTATGGGTTGAAGCAGTCTCCACGTGCATGGTTTGAAAGATTCACCAAAATACTAAAAGAACAAGGCTATACACAGGGACAGAGTGATCACACTTTATTCTTCAGACACGTGAATAGGAATCTTGTGGTATTAGCAGTATATGTGGATGACATCATCATTACAGGCGACAATCCAACAGAGATTGATAGAATCAAAATGGCTCTTAACCAGAACTTCCAAGTGAAAGATCTGGGGAAGATAAAATATTTTTTAGGCATGGAAGTAGCCAGATCCGCAAAAGGAATTAGTATCTCGCAAAGAAAATACATATTGGATCTCCTAGAAGAAACAGGTATGATGGGCTGTAGATCGAGCGATACTCCTATTCGAGTTGATAAGATTAGGGATGATGAAGACTTGGGAAAGGAGGTAGATATGGGAAGATATCAACGACTGGTAGGGAAGCTGATTTACCTATCACATACCAGGCCAGATATTGCTTATGCAGTTAGTGTTGTGAGCCAACACTCTCATAACCCTAAACAGAAGCACCTGAATGAAGTTTACAGAATTCTCAGATATCTGAAAGGTTCCCCTGGTCGTGGTTTACTATTCAAAAAATCTGACAAGAGGCATGTGGAAATTCTCACAGATGCCGATTGGGCAGGGGATCACGATGTCAGAAGGTTCACCTCAGGCTATGCCACCTATGTGTGGTGGAATTTGGTCACATGGCGCAGTAAAAAGCAGAGTGTGGTTGCCAGAAGCAGTGCTGAAGCTGAGCTCCGAGCTATAGCTCTTGAAATATGTGAAGGTCTCTGGATAAGCCGAGTTCTAGAAGAGTTGGGAATGCTAATAGCACTCCCTATCAAACTTTATTCAGACAATATGGCAGCAATCAAGATGTCACACAATCCAATACAGCATGACAGAACAAAGCATGTAGAAATAGACAGACATTTTATAAGAGAAAAGATTGATGCTGGGACAATGGAACTCAAACACATCCCCTCAGAAGAACAGACAGCAGATATGCTCACAAAAGGGTTGACTAGAGATAAATTTGAATACCTACTTGGCAAGTTGGACATGATAAATATCTATGCTCCAACTTGAGGGGGAGTGTGGGAGATACTGCATTAATTAGAGATATTACAATTAATCAGATTTGATTACAGGGAATCAGATTTGAATGGATTTGATTACAGGGAATCAGATTTGAATGTGGGGAATCAGATTTGATTATGGGGGAATAATTAAGAGTGATTATAGGGATTAGACCATTAATGACTTATTCTATTTGTATCCCGGATTATACTCCCCAACATATGCCTATATGTGTATATATATGTATCTACAGATTGTTGCAATACAGAAGAACAATTACAGAACAATAACCTTCATTCTTCCTTGTTCTGACGAGTATTTTTCAGCTTACAATTCAATAAAAAGTATTAAGGAAAATTCGCTCTGATTGCTGTACAGGAGGATTAATCCATCCTGAAGGTTTGAGCTATTAGGTGAAGTCCCATAAATGCTATTAGCATGCGTAGTGTGGAAAAAGCCTAGGCCATCAATAATATGTGAAGTAGAGTACATTAGTTTCTAGCTTTTTATATCTTAGTAGACATGATATTTTTTCTAGCTTGACAAATAATTGTCTTTTGGTTTGCTTGTCTATTAATTTCTCCCACCTCTTTTAATGCAGAAGCCTTCGACTTCCAATGTTGAGTTTGCATTAGTCGCCTTTAGTACTCATGGATGTTATTCTGGTACAGTTTTGCATAATCTTTTAATGGTTTTATTAAAATCTTCTCTTGTTTAGACTGCATGACTGTTGAATTATTAGAACTTCAGATGAAGTTGATGCATGATTGTGAGTCTATTCTTTTATTCTATCACTTACTATTTCTCTTCAAGTATTCCCATGTTACCCGTCCTTTGCACTTTAAATGATTTCTGTGACAAGGGAAATAAAAGATGAGTGTGATTTCCTTTGGTGAATTGAGTATAATTTTAAATATATAATAAATCAACAATTGTTTGTTAGATTTTAAGTTGAACAAGGAATTGGACAAAATTTTACTAATTACTAATTTTCAAGAATATAATCTCTTGAAGATTATGAAGTCTGAATTCTGCTCTTTTCACCAGAAAATCTGTATGAAATTGACTAATATATGGAGTATATTAATTGGGCATCATTGAGTGCAGGTTGCCTTGTGCAACGGACAGGCTGGACAAGTGACCCTGATAGGTTCTTCCAATGGCTTTCAGCTCTACCCTTTGTTGGGGGTGGTTTTAATGATGTGGCAATTGCAGAAGGGCTCTCTGAAGCTCTCATGGTATATATGCAGTTTATGTTTAATTGCCACTTTCTTTTGTTCTTGAGTTGTGTTCTCCTTTCAAGTTTGTTCCATCTCTTTACTCCATAAGGCTCTCCCATTTCTTAATGCCAGCACCCTGAATTTTCTTACTTTGAATGGAATATTCTATTGTAACAGAGAAATGTGTATTGACATTTAGAGGATCTTGGACAAGGCTAGCTTCAAAAGCTTGCTGATTGGCAGCAAATTTTATGGTGATGAGAACCATATGGAGAGCAAAAGTTCAGGAGAAAAGAGAGGAACCGAGCAAATTGTATTGTTGAATGTGGGGGTGTGTGTGGGCCAGATAGGGCCTGGAAACCAGCCCAGTTTCCTTCTTGGGCTCCTTTTCCTAGCCCAAAATCTGTAGTCAACGCGGATTGACTGAACATGGAAATAAAATGGATTGGATTCAGTTGGGCTAGAGAAATTTGTTCTGAAATTATCAAGTCTTTCTTTGATGAAGTTGTAGAGCTGCTCTGTAGTGGTTGCATCTTAGCATTTTTTTCATCTGCTCCAATCACAGACCCACCAAAATAAAGCACAATAGAAAATAGAAGATTAGAGTTTGAGCTCTACTTTGGTGCTTCATCTTCCTTAGTGATTAGTTAGGACCTATCTTCCTTATTGGTCAAGCAAAAGACTGGGAAATATTTCATTCCTTATCATCTGCCAAATCTCAAATCACTTGTGAAATAATTATTTAGTAACCTAAATATTAGATAGTCAATAATGTCTTTTTGAGTTTTTTCTATTAGTACTGTATTTTGAAGCTACTTCATGTTGGAATTTGTTTTAAAATGGTCCTATTATGTATTTGATTTATGCAGCTGTGTGTTGCTATTCATTTAATAACAACAAGCACCTGTTTTGGATGACCTTTACTACATGTAAAGATTATTGAGATTTAATTGTTAGGCCTACTTTTCACTTTGTAGTCTTGTATACAAGTCTTCCATAATTGATATATTGAAATGCGTTATTTAAAATTGTTAAGGGTTTCTTTTTGAAAACCTGGAATCTTATTCATGCCAACATGTTCAAATTCTCAGATGTTTCCCACTCCTCAAAATGGAAGCCTGAATCAACAGAATATGGACTTGCAAAAGCACTGCATTCTTGTTGCAGCAAGTAATCCATACCCTTTGCCGACACCAGTTTATGTACCACGATTGCAGAATTTGGATCAAGGTGAAACCATAGAACCAGATGCGGGGAATTGTTTACATGATGCTGAAGCTGTTGCTAAAGCATTTTCTCAGGTATTCCGTTTTTTTTTTAAAAAGAAAAAAACTTGGCTTCCTTGCTTTCATTGTTCTCTTATCTTTGGAATGTAATCTTTTGCGTGCAGTGTTCTGTTTCTGTATCTGTTATCTGTCCAAAGCAGCTCCCCAAAGTTAAAGCCATTTACCATGCGGTAAGGATGGGTTATGACTCTTTTCATAAAAGAATTATTTATTTTGTTTTCAAAGGATGTGATATCAGATACTTTGTCTAAAATAAACTACTCATTACAACAAGCATGATCTGAAAACTTAGTTAAGTCTATGATCATATTTTGTAAAGCAAAAGTAGAGCATATTTAGTGAACTATTTTCTATTCCCCACTTTTTTAATGTTTATTTTTAAATTCAGAATACAAATGAAATTAGCATTTGAGCTCTTCATGATGTTAATTACATCCCGTTGGCAATGTAGGGGAAGCGAAACAGCAGCCCAGCTGATCCACCTGTTGATACAAAAAACTCCCATTTTCTTATTTTAATATCTGAAAGTTTCAGGGAAGCCCGTTCCGCTTTGAGTAGTTCTGGGATCACATCTCTACCTTCAAATCAGAGTCCTGTCAAGGTGGATGCAGGCCCTGTTGCACCAGTTACTGGGACAGTACCTACTTCTATGCCACAAGGTTGATTATAAGCTTCTTAACAGTTGCATCACCTATCAAACATAGTTATAAATGCCATAGTCATGTGTACAGGCTTGCTTGTTTGACACTTGTATGATCCTTTGGCATCATTTGGATTATTGAACACATTATACAATCTTAGATCTCAAATATATGATTTTGTGCTGCATTCAGCTTATTTTATTGATATGAATGGTTTTGGGGGTTATTAGACAGTTGACATACACATGAATTGACTGCAATGCCCCTATGGTAGCGTCAAGTGCAATGCCTATGATTCTTAGGACAGTTTAATGCCATAGCATATTGTTATGGAAAATATTATAAACAGAAAGTTAGTTACAGTCAGTTAGTTAGTTACTGAGCCTACTATTAGGGGTTAAGTAGAGATATTGGGCTATAAATAAAATGGGGAAGCCTTTGTATGAAGGGGTCTTGATTTTATGATGGATAGTTAGAATATACTCGGTTTCCTCTCCTTTCCTCTCTGTTTTCCTTTCTTTTCCTGAAGTCCCTCTATGTTTCCCTTCCCTTTCCCTCTTTCTCTTCATTTTCTATCTGTTTACGCATCAGTGGTATCAGAGCATACGCTCCTCGGACCTTGGCTCTGACTAATGGAAACCAGAATACAAGAAAACGCCAGAAAAATGGAAGCCAAGATGCAGAACATCGAGCAACGATTGCACAGAGTGGATGAACTACAAGAGACGGTTCTGGGCTTCCGCAATGAAATTCAGATCATGGGGCGCACCTTCCGTCAAGAAATACAAGCAATGGCTCTTGAGATACGAAACATTGCCCACAGCCCAACCTATGAGAAGCCGATAACGGAACTGACCCATCTGCGACAAACCGGAACGTTAAAGGAATTCAACGTGAAATTTAATACGCTTGCGGCAAGGTTAGACTTGCCAGAAGCATACCTTGTGGACGTATACGTGGGAGCGTTAAGGGAAGAAATAGCCGACTCTGTCCGATTCTTTAACCCAAGAACTTTGGTGGAGGCACAACGTATGGCCAGAGTGCAGGAGATTTCTTTGCTGTGGCGGAGCAAGAAGATGGTTCTGTCAATCAAGAACGAACAGCAAGGGAAATTCCCAGAACCCCAAGAACACATCGCAATGCAAGAAGAAGTTAAGGAAATGCAAGAGCCTTCCAGTCAGGACCCAAGTTTCTGTAGCGAACAAAGGTTCTGTTCTTCAAACTTCTCAAAGACAGAGGTTGGGTGTGCGGAAGGTAGAAATTCAAGGAAAGTATACCCTACCTCTGTCCTTTTGCCATTGGGTTCCAGTTCGTCACCTCGGTTTGTCACTTCTGGTTGTGGGATGTTTCCGCCGCCATTCATAGATTCGTCACTGGAGTTTATTGCTGTTCCTTTACCGTTCATGTCTCTGTCTTTACAAGTTGAGCGACGACAGCAAGTTCAGCTGCCAAGAAATGAACGAACAGGGCGTTCTCATGTTGGATCGTACAACACGCTTTCAAAGCCAGCGCCATCGACAATTACTACTGCTTCCTCAACGTTGATGGTTGCTATTCTCCGTGAGCTGCTGAGTTTCTTCCCTTTACTGTTGTTTCTGTTTGGGTCACGTGTTCAGAAGACTTTACAAAGTGGAGATAATGCGCAGATTCCAAAAAATATGGAACAGCTTGCAGAATGTGCTTGGAAGTTCACGTGGCTGCAGAAATTTCAATGTGAAAAGTCAAATTTACAGCTGGATTGCACTTTTGTTAAGCCACAGCAAGGTTTTAGAGGCTACACAGGAACCCAATGGGCTTATGGACTAGGCTGGAATAGTAAAGAGGAGAGCTCAATATCATTGCAATTCTGTTTCACAATTCCTTTGGGTGTTAATATTGATGGGTTATTTCTCCTGAACTTCATTCCAACAAGAATTATGGTATTTGAATGGTTTAAGGGAGAATTAATTGCAATGTTGTTTGGAAGGGTCTACTGTTTAAGTATGACAGAAAAAGAGGAAGTGAAGTGCGCAGTGCGGCAGGGAATCAGCTCCTAGATTCAAAATACACAGATTTATTCACTAATTGCAGAAAATTCTTTCCAGGATATTAGAGTCTATATTTTGTAATTTTGTTTTTACTTGATCCTTGGGGGCAAGGATCTCTTTGGGAAGGGGGTATTGTTATGGAAAATATTATAAACAGAAAGTTAGTTACAGTCAGTTAGTTAGTTACTGAGCCTACTATTAGGGGTTAAGTAGAGATATTGGGCTATAAATAAAATGGGGAAGCCTTTGTATGAAGGGGTCTTGATTTTATGATGGATAGTTAGAATATACTCGGTTTCCTCTCCTTTCCTCTCTGTTTTCCTTTCTTTTCCTGAAGTCCCTCTATGTTTCCCTTCCCTTTCCCTCTTTCTCTTCATTTTCTATCTGTTTACGCATCACATATACTACTACAACATATTGTCTTCTTTATTTTCCTCTGCAGCTCTTATTTTAGGGTTCTTGGATAGTTTCCTTAACGCATGTAAATTGAGATTGGAAGGTCACTAATGAAGTGGCTTATTTCTTGCGTGTCTTTGCGTTAAAGAAGATGATTTTTATTAATCTCACAATATTACAATATATGCAGAGCAGCCCCCATTATATAAAAAGGAAAAAACACAATACAGGGGATTATAAAATTAGGGAAAATAAAAAATACTAAAGAGTCAGATATGTACAACCCTCTACAATTAATTCTATTAAATTCTAATAATTTTGGTTATACCACACTCCCCCTCAAGATGGATCACATATGTTTAGCATGTCCAATTTGTGCACATAATCTTCAAATTTCTCCTTTGGAAGTCCCTTTTTGAAGATATCTGTTGTTTGGTCTCTTGTCAGCACATAATTAAGGCATACAATGCCTTCTTCAATCTTTTCTTTGATGAAGTGTCTGTCCACCTCTACATGCTTGGTCTTGTCAAGTTGTACAAGATTGTGACAGATATTAATAGCAGCCTTGTTTAATAGGAGGATTTGTTTTGAATTGCAACTCTTCTAGTACTCTCTTAATTCACAACCCTTCATTAATCCCGAGCAATAGCATGAAATTTAGCTTCAGCACTACTTTGGTCCACAACACTGTGCTTCTTACTTCTCCATGTAACTAGGTTGTCCCACATAAATGTGCAATACCCCGATGTTGATTTTCTATCCTCAAGTGAATCTACCCATTCAGGATCAATGTAGACCTCTTTATAAGTCTAGTTCGATTTTTTAAACCACAAGCCTCTAACAGGAGCTCTTTTTAGGCATCTCAAAATCTTTTATAACGCCTCTAAGTGTTTTTGGTTTGAACAATGAGTGCTAGCTTACCACACTAATTGCAAAGGCAATATATGGTCTTATATGGGAGAGGTATATTAACTTTCCAACAAGCCTTTGGTATCTTTTTTTCTCAACAAGTTTCCCATCATTTTCTCTTTGGTAATCGCAATTGGATTATCACTAGGCTTGCAACCAAGGATACCTGTTTCTTCAAGATAGTACATGCTTCCTTTAAGATATATGGATTTTCTTCTTGGATTGAGCTACTTCCATTCCTAGGAAATATTTCATCTCTCCATAATTCTTTACTTCACATTTTTTGGCCAAGGCTTCCTTGATCCTTTCAATTGCATTAGTATCATCTCTTGTGAGAATAATATCATCCGCACAGACAATTAGGATAGTCTTACCTTCTTGATACTTGAAGAACATTGTATGATCCATTTTCCCTTAAGTATATCCTTTGGTTTTGAGAATATTGGTGAATCTCTCAAACCATGCGTCAGGAGACTACTTGAGCCCATAAAGAGATTTTTTCAGCCTACAGACCTGGTTGCTCCTCCCATTGTTAACACTAGGAGGAAATCTCATATATACTTCTTCCTTTTAATCACAATTTAGGAAGGCATTCTTAAGATTAAGTTAGTGAAGAGGCCAATCTAGATGGGCTGCCAAGGACAACAAGATTTGTTAGGATATGTCGAGTGTGAGTAAATTTGACTCGATGTGGAAATTCTAACATTGAATAGAATTGGGCTTAATAAGATATATATATATATAAATGGAATGACCCATAAACTCGAATCTTAAGGTTTTGGGTTAAAATGTGTTGTCAAGCCCACTTATATGCCTTGTCTTCTTATTGCTATCAAAGCCTTGGTTATGGTAAGAACTTGTGTGAAGATGATGTTGGAAGCCTTAGTTTCAGCAAGGATTTAGTGTTTATGGTGTCTTTAGTATAGGGAGCTTTTTTGTGTGGTACTAGTCTTACCTTGTATCTCTCGATGGTGATATCTAACTTTGAATACTCACTTATCCCCTACAAGTTTCTTTCCTCAAGGAAGATCTGCTTCTTCCCATGTGCCATTCTTTTCTTGGGCTTGCATCTCTTCCAAAACAGCTTTTCTCCTCTAAGGAATTCTAAAAGCCTCCTCACTGTTGTTAGCCAGCTTTATCCTATTAAGATCAATGGTGAAAGCATAATACTAAGGGGAAAGGGCTTTGAAAGATATAGATTTATGATACATTTGCTTTTGCTGCCAATACATACATGAGGAAAAGACATGGAAAACATGAGAAAGGCAAGGTACCTTTTGGGATTCAGGGGGTTGACCCAAATGTTAATGATGAATTGGAGAAAGAAACATAAGACTAGGTGGCTATAGGCTTTTGTGTAGCTGCTATCTTTTTTATGTTGCCGCCTTACCTTTTATATATAATAAAGTTGAGCTTAATAAATAATAATATATAATAAAGTGTAAGGGCCTACAAACTTGAGCTGAGGTTTTGATTTCAGATGCGGCGTCCTCTACTTCTCATCTGTTATTTGTTCTCCCCCCCCTATTTTAGGCTTCGCTTTGCGTTCCTAGCAAGTGGTATCAAAGTCAGACTTTGTCCTAGACTTGTATCTGGTGCGTTTGAAAAGTGCGTGTCACATTGTTTGAAACCTACATTCAAAGTGGGTTGGCCATGGCTTGGCTTTGCCATGGACTAAATGTTTGTAGCGTCTTCAATATGGGGAGTTGATGGACTCATATTTGAGGGGGAGATTGTTAGGATGTCCAAGTGTGAGTAAACTTGAGTTGATGTGGGAAGTCTCATATCAGATAAAGTTGGGCTTACTAAGTAATATATAATAAATTGTAAGGATCTATAAACTTGAGCTTTAAGGTTTTGAATTAAGATTGGCATCATCTACCCTTTATCACCTATTTGTGCTCTCCCTATTTTTGGGCTTCGCTCCTCATTCCTAACACATTTTTGTTGAGGGCTATAAGCATGTGTACTTCTGTGTAGAATTCCTTGTATGTTTAGGTACTCGCCTAGGGTGTCATTCGAGTATTTTGTGCCATTATCTATATGAAGGACTTGAATACACCATCAAGTTTTCAGTCTTCCACTATTGCAAGGCTTGAGTCTTCGATGCGTCTGATAAGGGTGGTTTTCTAGTGATATATCCAACCTTTCTACAACCTCCAATAACAAATTTTATCACCTGGGCCCTCTCACAATAATTTTTGCTGTTTAGCTTCTCTGTTATGACAACCACCAGCCCTTTGAGAATAGAATTCACTGACATGGGACCACCAACTTGGCACAGGTTGGACATGGAGGAGCCATCAAGGCTGGAAGCCATTTTAGAGGGTGTGACTTCCTCACCTGAGTTCAATGCCCTACCAGTTTGAGGCCCATCATCTTCGGTTCTTGACTCATGCTCTAATGGAGATATGAATCATTGGACTGAAGATGATTTTTATTGATCAATATTACAATATATACAGAGGATCCCCCACGATATAAAAGGAAAAGACATAATATGGGGATATATATAATCGAGGAGAATAAAAGATAATAAAAGAGAAAGAGCTGGATATGTACAACCCTATACAATTAATTCTATTAAATTCTAATATTTCTGATTTTACCACATTTCTTCTTTTACATGCTGGTTAAAGATTTGTTATAAGCTCCATTAATATTGCCTGCTTTTTGTATGGATTTTTAGTTAATGGATCTATCACAAACCGGCAACCAATTTCTGCTGGGAATATGGCCCCTGCTACTATAAAAGTGGTAAGATCCTCAATTTCCCTGTATGAAATATTATTAAAATTTGGCGCTGATTCTTTTTTTTTTCAATTCAAATCTCATAATGGTCCTGGATTTATCATATCTCTTCAGGAGCCCATTCCTGTTACTTCCATGGTATCAGGACCTACTTTTCCTCATATGCCATCAGTTCCACGTGCTCCTAGTCAAGGTGTCCCAAGCTTGCAGACTTCATCTCCATATTCTGCTTCTCAAGATATTATGGCAAGTAACGAAAATACACAGGATGTAAAGCCCATGATGTCAGTGTCACAACCCTTGCGTCCAGTGGGTCCTCAAGCAAATGTTAACATTCTTAACAATCTGTCTCAAGCACGACAGGTCCTAAGTGGAGGAACCTCAATGGGACTTCAGTCAATGGGTCAAACTCCAGTGGCTATGCACATGTCAAACATGATATCCAGTGGAACGGCGTCTTCTGTGCCAGTTGCTCAAAATGTATTTTCATCTGGACAGTCAGGCATAAGTTCAATAACTAGTTCTGGATCTCTCACTGGACCCGTGCAGGTTGGAGCAAACTCAGGTCTTGGTTCATTAACTTCAGCCACGTCCAATGTGTCTGGAAGTTCAAATATTGGGATTTCACAACCATCGGGAAATCTGCAAGGTACTGCTAGTATGGGTCAGCCAGGGTTAGCCATGAACCAAGGAAACATTTCAGGTGCCCAAATGGTGCATAGTGGAGTTAACATGAACCAAAATGTGATGAGTGGTCTTGGTCCATCAGTTGTCTCTTCTGGGACTGGTACAATGATTCCTACTCCCGGAATGTCTCAGCAAGTAAAACAGGTGATGCAACCACTTGGTGTGAATAATGCAGCAGCTAATATACCTTTACAGCAGCAGACCTCAGGTGCTATGCAATCTACACAATCAAAATATGTGAAGGTTTGGGAGGTTTGTCTTGATCCCTTTTTAACCCCTGTAAATCTCTACCTCTCAACCTTTGACTTTCATGCATTTTCTTCTTTCCTTGAGAAAATTTCAAACTAATTGGCATGGAATATGAAATCCTAGCATTTCACCTATTATGAATCTTGTTCAGCATCATTCATTTTTCATCTGTTTCTTTTTAGATTTGATAGGAATAATTTATGTCACTTGTCCCTTGCAAGGCTTATACTTGAGTTTTAGCATGACTGCAGTATGTTTTTGAAGTATTACTTCTAATCAATTTTTGTGCATCTAATTCTAAACTGTGATTTGACATGAAACGAAGTGTTTATTTTAGAAAAATCCAATACTGTTATTGCAAACTGCAATTTTCATTTTAATTGCAATGGTTGCCTTTTCTGTTATGGTTCACTAAGGGAGACCGTAGTTTTTTCAATTCCAGATTTTGTTAGATCATGTCTTCGTTTTTTCTGTTGGTTTCTTTAACTTGAATAGAGTATTGGATGTTGACAAGTGCAGCTTATGTCTCTTGGGCCTTTCTAAATTCTCTGCCGTGTCCTCACTCTTGCCCACATTGTTTTAGATTATCATTATTACTATTTAGTAATTACATACCATAAATGTTTGTATTGTAGGTTGCATTATATTGTTTTTGTTTCGCTACCATTTTCAATTTTTATTTATCACGCATAATGCAACGGTCATAACTTGTACTACCTTAATCTCTGATGAATTCTGGATGTTTTGACATTATGGAAAGGAAAATATCACTGCTAGAAGCAAGAGGCGAGGAAACAAATTGCTGAAAATGGTTACTACTGTGTGTTTATACTATTGTTTAAATCTAATATACCCCTACAATTCTGCTTTAATCTCATTGAAGTTCTCTTTATTTTCTAAAATTGTATAAATCGATTCTATGTTGTCCAGTGGCTGTAACCATAAATAACTGTACATCATCAAATGATAAGTAGGAATTGCTACAAAGAACAAGTGATGAAAATTTCTTATTGTTATTCTTGCATGCTTTTGCATCAGCTTTATATCCTTAATTGTTGCAATTCATGCAGGGAAGTTTATCTGGGCAAAGACAAGGACAGCCCGTATTCATCACCAGACTAGAGGTATGATCTCAAAGCTTGATAAAAGTTATCTGGCTTACTTCTCCTTATCTTAGTTCTCCTTATATGGCCATTGCATTAATGTTATTCATTTTCAATCCCATTCCTAATAGTGGCAATTCCTGTAATTTTGTGGCATGTATTAATTTGATGAATACTTTCTTCATGGCAGGGTTATCGGAGTTATTCAGCTTCTGAGACGTAAGTTCAGGAAGTTATATTCTTTCTTCATAGAAGTCTAGGGATCATTGTCAGTGGTTGGACTTTCTAAAACTGTCGGCTCAATATTCTTTTCTTTTGGGTCTGTTGAGCTGGCTCTGTATGAAAGAAATTGCTGACTTCTCTTTCCTTGATGGCTTAATTGGTTTTTCAAAAGGTTTGAGTTATTAGATGATTATTTTCACGGAATCATACTTTTAGTACCGGGCAACCATTATTAATAAACATCTTGAGAAGCTCAGTTGAGTTTTTATTCTACTGATTTATGAAATCAATAAATTTCCCGATTCCTTAATTTGGAGACTTGGAACAGCAAGGATCAAACTTCTAACCTCCCACTTGAGTTTTAATTCTAGTGATTTATGAAATCAATTTCAAGGTTGCCTTTATAAGTTCTATAATTTTTACATGGGCAGGACATCTTTTTAACGGAGCAAAGTTTGCATGAGTATTCTGTATTATGTGCAAATGAAGTGATCATAACTATTTAGGTCGACATTTCTCCCATTTCTTCATAGTAAATTACCTTACGACTGATACAAAAAATTCAACTTCTCATAACACAGCATTTGCTCCAAATTTATATCAATATGGCTGAAGCATTATTGGGTTTTCCTAAATGTCTACCTAGTCTAAATCATCATCAGTAGCTTTAGATTGTCACCTATATTGGCTTAACTTGGCATTAGTTATAAAAATTTACTGACCGCTTTTAATGGGTCCCAGGCTTGCATCAAACTGGCCACCAACAATGCAAATAGTTCGTCTTATATCTCAAGACCACATGAATAACAAGTAATTTCTTTTCTGTGCTTAGCTTTGGTCTTGCTTATTTATATTTGAATAAAAAGTAATTTCTTTTCTGTGCTTAGCTTTGGTCTTGCTTATTTATATTAGAATGTGTAGTTATATGTTGGTTCAGGCATTATTCTGTAGATATTCTGACTTGACAATGCTTTGACACAAGGCAATACGTTGGAAAGGCAGATTTCCTAGTTTTTCGGGCTATGAACCCACATGGGTTTCTTGCTCAGCTTCAGGAAAAGAAGCTGGTAAGTTATCAGTGCATCTTAGTTTCTTCCTTTCTTTAATTTCTTCTACTAATCGACAAAATCTTATTAGTCGATAAAGTATCGTTCCTCCTTGATACCTTTGCACCAAGTCTCGTTCCAGAAAGAAGATAAAATGTGGCTTTTACAAAGTGAGGATCTCCAATTAATTAAATTGGAAGAGTAAAAAAAATCACATCACCGAAAATATAATAGATTAAATCACTATGACTCTTTGTGCATGAGGTTATCTTTGAAAGTATTTATGATGTGTACTGAAATTTATGGTTCATTATCAATCTGTTTAAAAGTCTCAATTTATATCTAAGATGTCCTAGTATGTGTGTCTTGAATACAATGCGTTCCAAATTTGTATAGGCAAGTAACTAGAAAGTTTTGCTACCAGATATAAGTGGGGATCACAAGCGTATAACCAGTCACTCAAAATTTGTAAATCACAATTGCATAATTATCCTGTGTTATTTCAAACTCTATTTTTTAAGATACTGAATGAGAATGGACAATTTACTTGTTTCATTGAAGGATTGTAGCCGTTGTATATTTTGTGCCTACTGCCTGCATATGCTATGAGCATGTTTTGCGAGTATTCTTTGTTTGTTTGCATGCATAGGAGATGGTTACGGTAAACTTGAATTAGGGGAATATCGATGTGGAATTGTAATTGTTAATGAGAGAGAAAGAAGGGGAAACAGAGGGGGATAGAGGGGAATAGAGAGAACAGAGGGAGAGAAGGAGAGAGATAGAAGATAGAGAGAGAGAGGAAGCGAAAGTGACAGAGAAACGGATTCAATCCATTATGTTCATCACTCACCTTTCTGATTAATCCCTAGGCCTTATTTATATACACTTATAGGTACATAGACAGTAACTATTAACTCCCTAAAATCCCAACTAACCTAACTAACTCTACCCCTTTTATTACAACTATATATCAAATATGGGCAGGGTATACTTATGAGACTCATACAAAACAAACGGGCAGCATTTCCTGAGTTTTTCTCTTTTGAGCAAGTAAAGAAGAATTGATTAGAAAAAGAAGAACAGTTCAAAAATAAAAGACCGAACATAGGAAGCAAAGGAAAAAAGAGAAGGCTCAATAGGCTCTCTGGTCCTCTATAATTTAACCTCTGTGCTACAACTCAATCCCACAAAAATAAGAGGTGGCAATATCATTATCTACTTAATTTGAATTGTTTTTGCTAGAAATTATAACCTGTCTGGCGGGACCATTATATTTCTTGGTCTTGGTAAGCTTAGTCTGGTGCTGAATTTTTTTTCTTTCATTTCAGTGTGCAGTAATCCAATTACCTTCACAGACGTTGCTACTATCTGTCTCTGACAAAGCCTTCCGCTTGATTGGGATGCTTTTTCCTGGGGTGAGAAATTCTTAACTCAAACCTCTTGAGCAATAAATTTTCTTCCCTAAATGCTATACTCTGCTTGAGGGCGTAGTCTTGGAAGTACTCCTAGCTCTCACTCAAGCTTTCCGGCTTGTCTTTGTATCTCAAAAAGAAAATAAATTTTCTTCCCTTTCATGGGAATCGGGATAAATGAAATCCACACTTTCTTCCATAATCAATTAGCTCACACATAAAAAGCATTTGAGTTTCTTTGAAATATGCCAACTTTAAGGTAGATGCAACATTCTGTTTAGTATACCATCGTAAGAGTTCAAGAGTACATTTCAATTAGTTGTTGACTCTTCCATTTAATGCTATTTACACTTTAGTAAGTCTAGAAGTTGAGCTACTTCTCTTGCCCCGGAGATGAATAAGCTATAAGGCTGAGACACACCTATTTCCACACGTATTGTAACAAACGTGATTCTGACGCCAGCACAATATCAACAGGCAACTGACATTTAGTTTGATTATATACAATGAACGGTCATTTATCTATTCTTTATTGTTGTAAGAATGTTGTATTATGTAAATATTCTTTATATATGCAGTATGTTACTATATTTGCGCCTTATATTTTGAAAGGCAAATGTTGAATCCCCATTCACAGACGTACTTGTAGGCTAAAACCAACCTGAAACTGCTCTACTCTAATGGGTGTTTGGGAATGCCCCCAAAAATCACTTTTGCACTTTACAAAACAAAATTTCTCTTACATATTTATCTCATATAGTATAAAATACTTAAAATAAGCTAACTTTAACACCCAAATATCTCCTTGACAAATCCAATTCTTAGAAGTTCCAAGCTATAATGATATCTTTTTGCTTATACTTTCAATATATTTTGAAAATTGCTATGCAAACAGGACATGGTGGTATTTAAGCCGCAATTATCCAGTCAGCAGCAACAACAAATGCAACAGCAACAACAGCAGCACCAGCACCCGCAAATGCAATCGCAGCAGCATCTTCCGCAGCTGCAACAACAGCAGCAACAGCAACTTCCTCAGCTACAACAGCAACAACTTCCCCCGGTGCAGCAGCAACAACTCTCCCAGATGCTGCAGCAGCAGCAGCAACTCCCGCAGCTGCAACAGCAGCAACTCCCGCAGCTGCAACAGCAGCAGCAGCAGCAGCTTTCACAACTACAGCCGCAGCAGCAGCAGCTTCCTCAACTTCAGCAATTGCAACATCAGCAGCAGATTCCTCAGCAACAACAAATGGTTGGTGCAGGAATGGGTCAAGCGGCGGCTGCGTACGTTCAAGGTCCAGGACGGTCACAACTGGTTTCTCAGGGACAGGTATCATCGCAAGGTGCACCCAACATGGATGGAGGTGGATTCATGAGTTAGCTCAGTTTTGCATTTAGTTCCCCAATAATGTATGCCTAATTATGTTAGAGTCATGATCTATGAGTCTGTAACTTATGTAAAAAATTGAGCCCTTGGCAGTTATAGCGATAAGTTCAATTTCAGACTGCAGATACTATAGTCTTGGGATGATTTCTTTTGCCAACGAATCATAAAGATTCATGCGGGAAACCCTATATTGTTAGAATGTTAATAACTGAATGCAGGTTTGCTAGCATATGTGGCCCTTTCCCCGTGTTTATCATTTTAACTAGAATTACATATTACTAATGATTAAGTGCAACGATACTTGTATAACGTTAGAAGGATTAAAATATAAATTTATCATAAAAATTTTTATTCAGAAATATTGTTCGGGAAAGTTTTTTAGGTTTAAGATTGCCTTAGAAATGTTAAAATAAAATAATTATTAATTTTTTAACTGTCAACATTAATTTTTTAACATATTAAGATAGTATTGTTATGTTTTGAAATTTTAAGGCAAAATTGAATCAAAAAGAAAGTTAGGTTATTATAAAATTAGAAGAAAACAATGGTCCAAAAACATCATGGCATTTTGTACCAATAATAAAAAAAGCTAAAAGGTACAAATTGTTGAATTACGATTCTTAATTTTTCTGTATTAAATTATTGAATAAAATACTTAGTAATAAGATTATAGAGATTTTTTTCCTCAACAAATCATCCAGTATTAGGCTTTTCATAGTTTTTTTGTTTCTTTCTTATCCGTAAATTAAAGCTTTAATTTAAGATACTGTTTAAAGCCTATTACGTCTCATCTTGTCACTTGATTTATCATAATCTATTGGTAAAATTAGATATGCTATTGAATATACATTTTATTCAATTTTATTAATAATATTTTTTAAAAAAATAAAATGTTTTTACTAATTTGTCTTCTATATATCACCATAAAATTTATAATAAACAATAAATTGCATATATGTGTGCAACTGGCTAACTCAAACTTTGCTTGAAAGTTAGTTGGGAATAAAACTAACATCATCAATGTATAAAGAACTTATTTTGGAATATGAGGAAAAGAAGTTAATATTATGGAAATGAAACCAAACGATGTTTTATTTTTTTTTTAAATAAAAAAGGAAACTAATTGTTTTGAGAATTTTTTTTATTATAATTTTTTTTAAAAAAAAATTATACTCACCTACGGTCTAAAAAAATAGGACGAAGTTTCCTTCCCTTCCCTTGAGCAAAAGCGAGATGGTTTATGAACATAACTAATGTGATTTTTCATTGGGTCGAACTCAAAACAGATTAGGAGAATTCTCTCTCCCAAATGTCAAGTTTCTGGTTCTTCTTATTTTTTTTTTTTTTTTCCTTCCCTCGTTTTTATACGCAGGTGAACTGAAAACCAAAAGCCGCGAACGGAGGCATCGAAGATATAGAGAGAGATAGGGAGTGAGAGAGAGGGATGGAGACTGCGATGTGTGGGAGATTGGCTCTCTCCCAACCACGTCTTCGATCCTAAGCCTGGTACTTTCTCTTCATTTCTCTTCTCGCTCCCATTTTTGAATTTCTTCTCCAAATATGTTGACACCTTTGCTACTCTATTCTTCTTTTACTCTTTGATTTCGAGCCTTGTCTTTCACGATTCCTGCAAATTTTCTGGCGTTTCGAATACTTACTCCTGCTGAACTTATTTATCACCATACGTGATTTTTATTTTTCTCCTTTTAAACGTTTTTGCTGGAAAGTAAGTTTGTTTGTTTGTTTTTTAATTAGCTACCGAGTATTAATTTGCAATCCATCAGGAGCACTAAGGAAGCTTCATTCATCAATACGAGTGGCTCTCCATTGTTTTAATTTACTCTAATAGCTCTAAAGAGTGAAGATAGAGCAACATATCCTTAATCTCAGATAATTGGATTGACAAGTTCCACTGATTTTCTCTTATATCTCCAATTTCCTTATTTTCCTCTCTTTTCCAGAATTAAGGTTGCATAAAAATTGATATCAAATTCCTTACTGAACTAGAAGTGAGTCAGAAGTCAGAATCAATCATTCATCCCGTACTCGGAATTTAAAGAAGTAAAACTTAAAACGAATATGTTTGAACCAGAAATGTTCTGTTTATCTCCCCATACCAAACAGGCCGCTAAAGCTACTCCATCAAGAATCGGAAAACTGGTTTAGCTCCTACGGTGAGAATATGAGATAGAGTGTCTGGTCTGGTCATTTCATGCGGTTGTCAAATCAAGGGATTATTTTTCTGGGAATAAATGCTAAGAAACTACTTCAGCTTTAGGACTTGGGCAGATGCAGATTTTCTTTCTGGAGAGGTCTGTTTCTACGTAAGAATTTGTCTACTAAAGAATCAGTAGGAGAATTGGTGGTTGGAAAATTGAAGCATAATTCTAGCGGCAATTAAGTAACAAAACTTGGATAAAAGTAGCAGATAACTGACAAATATCTCATTTGTCTTACAGAGGAGATAAATTAAGAGTCATGCTTAATTGCTTATATTTGTGTAATGCGTTGACCCTCTCTTTTGGTGAACATAAAACCTTGACGCCTCTGTAGATGATTGAGTGCTTCAAGAACACTTACTGAAGAAAAATTCACAATACAGGGGACAATATTCTTCTTGCAAAGGACCATGCTCCAATCTTGTCATTCCCATGGCTGTATTAGCAACAGGATCAGTCAAAGGAGGAGGACTGCTGGAGAAGCCATTTATTGAAAAAGGAACTCCTGGCCGTGAATCTGAATTTGATCTGAGGTATAGAGCAATTTTGATGTGGAAAGCTTCACATTAAAATTCTATGATTGGGCTGATTTAGTTTTACAACTTCACTGTATTAATTACAAGTATTAGGGGATTGCCTTTACAATCTAACCATAGAAACCATTAGATAAAAGGAAGATATATAGGAAGTTCCATGGTTTAATAACAGGAAACTGTTGGGAATTCTTCCAATAGTGTCACTTTTAATGGGAACAGGAATTTAAGGTATGCAATCATTTGCTATAAAAGCCAGTCTAGACGCCAGATGCTGATAAAACTGTCTTGTGGAAGAATGGAGATATTATTTGATTAAATCTTGCCAAATATGTATTATTTATATTGTATTACTTGTGCCTGTAGCCCCTTTAATTTTAAACACTATTTGGAGTTTCGTTTGGAAAACTTGAGTAGTTATTTATGCCTAACCTTCCTAATGAAAAAAAAAATCTAGAGGGATCACTATAGTGAATTATGCATGTCGTTCTATATTTATTTATTAATTGTTTTTTATTTTATTTTTAGTTTTAAATTTAGAAATTAAGGTTTTCTAATCAATAATTTTATTTTGGGTTGTTCGGTCATATATTTTACTTGTTCTGGTGTGTTTTAGTCATGCTAGACTTCTGCAGCCTGTATATTTATAATATTGATTTGGTTTCATACATTTTCCTTTTGTTGACACTTAACATTCGTGAATCTGATTAGCGAATTTTTCTCTCTTGGTTCTATACCAGGGGGTCAGCTGTTTTTTGTTTGATTGTCGAACCCATTTATAGAAAACAAATAACTAAATTACGCAGACCAAGGAATACAGTGAAAAGCGATAAATATGTTTTAAGATTTAACTTTTTTCCCAGAATGCCCATATTAATTGTTTCATATAGTAGTTGTGTATTACTTGAATGGGGGAATTTTGGAAAATGAGTATGATTCTTGAAAAGATTAAGGTTGTTAACTACCATTAACTACCTTTCTTAATCTTATGAGATTTGGTTATCAAGGCCCTATATTTGGGACCAGATAGGAAGTATTTTATTTTTTCAAAAAGAATTATTAGATTGAAAGAAAATGTTTAATTCTGGTTTTATGACATTCAGGAAATCACGGAAGTTAGCATCACCATATCCTGTAATATTGCACAATGATGACTTCAATAAAAGGGAATACGTTGTACAACTATTGATGAAGGTTATTTCTGGAATGACCCTAGATAATGCACATGATATCATGCTCGATGCTCACTACAATGGAATGTCAGTTGTGATAGTTTGTGCCCAAGCTGATGCTGAAGAACACTGCATGCAACTTAGAGGTAATGGCCTGCTCAGTTCAATTGAACCTGTAAGTGGCGGCTGCTAGGCATTGGCCCCATTGTAAATCTGATTATGTTCTATGTCGTTGAAAAGCAAAATTTCCAGATTTTAGTTTGCACATAAATTGGTCCTCATGAACGTTTAAAGAACAAAGAAAGGGGAAAAAAATATGGTCGCCCTACGCATAATATAAGGGATAGTTGTGGCTTTGAATTAAAAATTTCACAACTTATGTATCAGAATTGTTGTTACTTGGTGCTGCTAACGTAGGCAACCATAATAAGTCTCAGCTAGGTCTTAGTTTCTGTTGATATGACTTGTTTCAGTAATGCCAGTTGTGCAAATGTGTGTTTGTGCTGATAGGCGAAACCGATTTCCTGTATTTCTTTTGTTATTGCGTTTAGTAATTCATATAGTTGTGCATAATTGTTTGGGGGGAATTCCATACTTGTCTCAAATAAAAAAATTTATTCATATAAAATCCTACAAAATCATCAAATTATTAATAAGTCCCATGGGACACTTAGGGAGATATTTCAATAGTAAAAAGATGGTGTTGCATTAGTTTATTAAAAAATAACAAGTGAGATGGCATAAATGATAATTTTATGTGTTATAATTAACAATTCAGGCATCAATGAATAATAACTATTTTTTAAAAATATTAAGTCTAGATTATAGGTTGTCATTCGTTGTTTCGTAACTTATCAATTATAACTTATAAAGTCATCATTTTTTAATAAACAAGTGCAAAATTTTTATTTTATAATTAGAATTTCTCTCCCTATCATGGGACTTGAGTGGGATTCCCAATTCAAAAATTTTCATTGCTTTTTTTTTCCATTTACATACTTTTGTTTCTTTTATTTGCGTTGTAACTATTGGATAGCATTCCATTAACTTAGATAAATAAAACTTCTTAATTGGTTTAAATATATGCCAATTAGCCAATGGCCCGGGAACAGGGCCAGCGATTAAGTTCCTGGGAGGTTGGGGGTATTAGTTTAAATATTTTATTCTGAATATTTATCATGTATAATTCTTTTTTAAACCCATTTGATATCCAATAAAATTATCTGATAAAAATTGGGCATGATACAGATATTATTCATAAAAATAGACTAATTATTACCCTCATTTTATCATTGAAGAATTAATATTAATTAAATTAAGACGTGAATTGCTAACACTCTTACTAATATTATAACAGTTTATAAGTTACTTGTTCTAATTTGATTAGACAAACAAAATATGAATTATATAAGATTAAACATCTAACTGTTCTCTTTTTTAAATTTTCTGTAACTTCAAACTTTTAAGATTTGAAAATATGAATTTTCGTAAAGTTTTGGGTCACGTACAGCTTAGCTTCCCAAGTCTCATTTGGAACCACAAAAGAGAGGATGAGAATTTGAAAGAGATGAGAAAAGGAAAGTGAGACTTGGTGAGTCTGACTTGTGTGGGCTTCACACTGGTGAGTCCCAGAAGATTGATGAGAAGGGGAAGACAAAAATGAACTGGTTGGGCAACCAAAAAAAAAAATGAAAAGTAGTTCTGCAATTAAAAAAAGAAAACTAATACACTTATCTAAACTTAGAATAATGAATTCAGATCTTGTCCAGCCATGCTTATTTGATTTTAACCCATAAATTATATGAAAGGGTAAAAAAAAAAAACACAACCTTTACCCCCCAATAACCCAAGGCAATAAGTTGAATTCTTCTGGCAGCCAACCCCACTGTAACATTTAGTGTGTTTAATAACTGACCAATACCATAGCATTCTTCATCATTCAACTGGAGTAAGGAATGATTGGATACCGAATACAATGAAAAGAATTCCACCTGAGAGTGCAATCTGCCAGGCATAAAGTTTAATGTTACTACTATACCAGTCATACAGAATAATATAAAGGCATAAATACAGAAAATAAAACTCATTCCACCAACTTACCGTTTGAATACCTTCATTATCTGTTGGAAGGTAAATAGAATTTTAGAGAAAATTGGGTAAAAAGTCCCCATTGAAAATTTTATTGGTGAGAAAGACCTAATAAATTTTGTACAGAGAGTACTGATACTCTAATTTAGGTCCTTATCACCAATAAAAATTTTAATGGGGGACTTTTACCAAATCTTCCCTAGATTTTACTTAATCTAGAATTCTTACTTTTTTTTTGGTTGGTTAATTGATAGTCTAAAACTAATATTGACCCATTTTGGAGAAGTTATACCGTAAACTTGATCCATGGGCTTTTTTAAAGAAAAAAGATACCAACCATAAACCGGGGGAGCATAACATGTGGCCGAGATATCATGCATAGGTAAAGCCAAAGCTGTAGAGCGTAATTTCCAAACTCAAGGTAGACAAGAAAAGGATAAAATGTATTACCATTTTTTCAGATATTTGAGATGCCAAACTCTTTCCTCCAACAACAGCAGCAGCAGTGCAAAACGCTTGTCCGCTGAAAAAAGAAAAGAAAAATTGGAAATTAAAGTTCTCTCCCAAGCAGTTACTGGATTTTAGGCATGTGAAACATCCCGGACCCGTGCGTATGGTTCTAGGCAAGAACATTGCATGTGCAAGGTACGCACATTCGCAAGTGTGTATGCAGAATTTCAGGAAAGAAACCACTGAATTAACATACTAACATGGGCTCAAAAAATTCCCGACATATATATATATATATATATATATATATTAGAATGACTCTAATTCAAAGATAGTATAGTCAAAACTTACACAATGCCACCAAGAACCACACCAAATGGATTCTCATCAGCAGCCAAACCAATGGTAGCCAGCTGAAACAGAATGAATTGATGTTAAGTGCTGGACCAAAGTCTCTAGCCATGGAAAAAACAAATATACGTGTAAATATGCTAACCTGGCTCTTGTCACCCCACTCACCGAAAAAGTTGATAGAAAATGCCTGCATTATGGACATGATAATGTGAATCAGATGGGTAGCTTGGCAATTAGAAAAATAATCTTTAAAGGAAATGAGATTTACTACCTTTAAAAATATGGGGGAGAAAAACTGACTGAAAAAGGGCCGTCTCTGCTTTTTCAAGTCATCATTAACCTGGAAATGAGAAGTTGGGAACATAAAATGTGCATTATTTAGAACCCCAAGTACATCATCTGACGAATCAGTTCTAAAATTAATCGATTCTTGAATAGCACCTAGAAAACTATTTGTTCCAGCTCAAATAAATCCATACATCACTTTAGCATGGATAGTGTCATAATGCCCCAAAGGAGTATGGCTACACATTTCTGCACTTATCCAAAAAAAGAAAAATGAAAAAATAAATAGCTTCACGCAGAAGGTCTACTTTATAAAATTTCATTCTTGTTGTAAATCCCCTCAAGTACAATAAGGAGTCATCATCATTGACAAATTGGTATTAAAGCTTTTCTTGTATAACTTCGAGCAATATTCAATGCTAAAATAATTGGAGAACAATAAATATGTAAGATAATTATCTAGAATTTGTCTCTTGGTCACCACTGCAGCAGATATAAAGGTTTTCCCAAGGATTATCTAACCAAATAATTGGTTTAATTTTAATGCTATAAATGGTCAGTGTACTGAACATGATCAAGGCCTCCCACCTTCATAAGTTCATAACTACATATTTTACCTGCATGACATGTGATGACATATGATAATAACCTTATGAATCCAGCAAACAATCAACAATTTTGACCATGTAACTGTCTAGTATTCAATACTTTAAAAAAGTAGTCATAGGTATTTGTTATTAGCGTGACCAATAGATAGACCTTGATGTGGCAGAGAGAGGAAAAAGGCAAAACTTCTTATATTGGATGATTATTATTGTTGTACCTTATTGCTATGTTTTGCGGATCCACCATTAGCCTTGTAATCCGCATCCTAATCACAGTACAAGGATGATGTCAAAAAGTAAAGAAAGACTGAAATTAAATAAGAAATCAAATAAAAATGTAACGAACCAATTTTGCTTCTACTTCAGCCAGTTCTTCAGACTCCCTGTCCAGTTAAATAATCTAGCATCAGTAAACAAAGTATCAATGCAGATGGGAAATTGCTTTCAAAAGAAAAGGACAAGCAATTGAATGTCAAAGATATCATCACCCTTCTTCAAATATCGCATCCTTCAAGGACCATAGCCCAAAACCAAAGAACAACAATGTTGTTATGTGATGAGTCCATTTACGAGAAATCTGCAGAATTATATGACGATCAATATGTGCAAGAACCAAAGAAAAGTATAGCATGCCTAAACAAGAGCTTGCAACATAATCTTCATATAGATAATTGCACTTGACCTAACATGCATGATCACTTAACAATGGAACTTCACTAATAATTGACTGATATGCAATCATATGTGGTTGAGCTTTAGATGCAACACGTTAAGACCCAATGTCAAGCAATCGTTTTAGCCATGTCTTACCTTTAAATTTATCTTGTAGAAGAAAAACCATAATAGAACATAAATGGTAAATAATTATTTGGGCATTATTGCAATAAGACACTCAATTAATATCACAGTCAAATGAGCAAGTTAAAGTTAGCCTTGGAGGGAAGACTTTGTAATGAATTCAAGCTAACACCTGAGTTAAGTACTTGCATTAATTAAGTGCAAGGATAACACTTCTGAAAGGATCTATCCATCAACACACAGAACAATGACAAGAATTGTCAAGTTTCACAAGCAACAACGAATGCTTACCAGATTTGGAGCAGCCCATCCAACAAGAGCAGATAGAATGGTCATAACCTAAATGTTGCAAATTTCCTTAAGAACTTTAGATTTGAAGAAAATATCAGATATGAAATAATAAGCTGTTATTTTTAACAAAAACAGAAAGATAGCTATGAACCAAATAGGGAGAAAAAAAACATATCTTACAATCAAAGCTGATAGGCAACCTGACAAAACAAGCCGTCTGGGGTAACGCATAGCCAGGATCTGGAAATAAGCATCATATCAGATAGTTAGAGTTCTGATTTCTAGTTCTCTAGACCATACAAAGAAACAAGGAGCACTTTTTCTTTTTTGGTCAACGACTACGCACATGAAGGGGGGAAAATATTACAACAACATAACATGTCAGACTAGCTTCATCTTGCTAAGCACTACAGCAATTGAGAATGGATTGTTCAAATACCTTGTAAAATGGGAAAAGTACAACGACTGGTTGCTAATTCATAATAAATTCATTGGAATAGAAGTATTTGTTAATACTTCAGCAGTATTAAAACACAGAATTGCAGGAAAAGAAGCAACAGAAGGGGAGAAGAAGCAGAATGAAATAAAGAAAGAAGGCGAACAGAGCAATATCTCTGGAAGTTCTAGTCGATGATAACATGCTAATCTCCAACACAACACATACTGACCCAAAGTATCCAACGTATCAACCCAGAGAACTTAGTTCTTAGATATTGACCAGGGCCAAAAAACAAATTTGCTCCCTTCATACGAGCTTTATAGAAAATAAGAATATAATGACTTGGATAATAAATCGCCAGCGGCTAAACCACTGAATATTATAAGTCAAAGTTCTCATATACCGCTAAATACAGTTTTCGACTTCAGTTGAAAGCAACAAAATATTATATATATATAAGATCATACACTAAAGAAGAACCAACCCAAATTTTCCGTCAAAAAACTCACCGCAGCAGCGAAAAATGTTTTATCCCCGATTTCAGAGAGCACAGTCATAGCCAGAGACTTGGTGAAACCCTAATCAAGGAAGAAAAACAGAATCAGGAGCCAAATCAAAAGGCGAAAGGAAATCAAATTCAGAGGTGGAACTGATGATGAAGTTACCTGAACGACGGAACTCATCTTGGATGAATGCGCCGAGCAGAGAAGAGAAGCTGTAAATGGTGGGGTTAACGGAATCTCTCAGACTCAGTGTATTAGATTGTCGTCAACGGCGTCAGCTTCCCAAGTCGCCGCCGTCTGATGCTCGGAATTTCTAGAAGAGCTAGTAATTCTAAGGAAGAAAAGGAAGAATTGAGCTGCTTTATTCTAGAAATAGAAATCAGAGCATGAGATTCAATGCCTGTGAACGTGACTGATGGAGATGAATAATTGGAGGCCGATAGCTTCGAAAGTTCTGAGCCACCGAGCAGAATCACGGTGGAATAAAAAGATGCGCTTTTACTGCAACCACGTTATCCAGGAAAAACTCTCTTGATAAAATTACGAACATAAACAATAAGAAAACACACATACAACAAAAGTAACTATTTGATTTGAAATCTCATTTTAAATTTTTTATAAAAATAAATAAATAGATTAATAAATTTTTTGGCTAAAAAATATCAATATAATTAACTAATTAATTAAAATAGGAATTAAGGGGGACATTGTAATTAATTCATTATTAATCAATTAATTGAAATCTAGCGGATAAAAAGAACTCTTTATCAAATGTAAGCCATAAATTAGAATAATCTATCAAAATGCTAATAATTATTTTTAACATATTTCATCATACTTAAAGAAAATATTAAATCTTCTTAATTCTGTTTTTAAATTTAATACCTTTCTGAGGAGGAATACTTCATACTCCTAGAGGATCTCTATTAAAATTTAAATAAGATAAATTATTTTATTTTAATTAGTCAAAATATAATTAAAGTGTCACTCTAAAAATATACGAGTGTTTCTTTTTTTTAACTTTATCTTTATTTCTATTTAATAAATAAAGAGTAAATTTATACGTTTATATAAAAAAATAATATAATTTATAAATAAGATTAAAAAAATCTCTATTTTATAAATAAAATTAAAGGAGAGTAAGGTACATTGCATGTTTTTCATAAAGATTTAATGTTATTTTTATAAAAATGCCTTGCATAATTAACCATTGGACTCTTCATTTTTCAATGAAGAGTAATCATCATTCACCCAAATACGAGTACAAATATTTATAGAGGGAAAAATAAATAAAAAAAGATAAAATACTTTCTAAAAATTAAATTATTTCTTAATGTGTGTCTAGTTTCACTTGCAGCTTATTTATGTGACAATTAACAATTAAATCTAACAATTTTTCTAATCTGACTTTATTTTTATAGAATCAGATCCCAAATGATTAATAATTATATTTATATTATTGTTAAATAAAAAAGGAATCTATACTCTTTATTCATGGTTTTTTTTCTTTTTTTTTTTATGAATATAGGTGGTGTTGAAGCTATGGAACTGGATGCTATTACTGGAGCAAGAATCTGATTAGAAAAGGGCAAACATGTATGCTTGTAGGTTTTTATGGATTATATATTGGTCCGATTGGGTAAGCCAAGATTAGTAGCTTTCATCGTTAGATTAGATTTTTTTTCAGAGTCCGCGCTTTTGACATAATGACATTAAATATTTAAATTTAGATATATATATTTTAAGTATAAAGATAATAATTCGAGTCTATATAAATATAATAGATACATAAATTTTTTTCTTTAAATAAAAGATAAAAAAATAAAGGATGACAAAAAAAAAATCTTTGAGGACTAGTTCTTTTTATAAATTAGTGGGGACATCTTTTTATTTTTTTATATGAAAAGAGAAAAGGTAATATTTATTTATTTTTAAATTTACTATTTAAAAAAGCAAGGTGTTGGGTAAATAATATTAATATATGTGAAAAAAGCCAAACGGGTAGCTTTAAAGCTACATCGCCCCTAACGAACCCCGCCACCAAACAAACAACGAGAAATGGGATTCCTATGTTCAGTCTTGAAAGTTTTGTTTGTTTCTCATGAAGGTAGGGCCAATTATGGAATGCTAATTTCCTTAATTTTTATTATGTTTACGGTCAATTAATGGAATGTTTCTTTTTCTTTTTCTTTTTTACTACAAAAGCAATGTTTCTTTCATCTTTAGAATTATTTGTTTCCATGTTTAATCATATTATTGTTTTTTCTTTTCTTTTTTTTTATAATTATTGTATTTTTTTCTGTGTATTAAGGATATGCTAATTCTTGTGTTAATTATTCTATTTATTTATATGTTTCTATATTTATATATAATATCATTATTTTTATAGAAAATAAAGGGGTTATAGCTTAGTCTAGCCTATTTAATAAATAAGCAAAGTTGAGGCTCAGGCTCAAGCTCAAGTCTATTGTTAGATTTATTTTTATAAGGCATAACTTATAAGTCTATAAACTTAGCTTATTTAACTCTTTTTTTAATTTATATTATTTATATAGTATAATTTAAATTAATTTTATAAGATTTATAAAATTATTAACTTGACTTTAACCTTAAATTTCACGTCTCTTTGATCGCTCAAGATAACAATGATAGCTCCCATAATGTGTGACATTGGATAAAGTATAATAATTATTGTAAATTTATTTTAATGATACCCAAATAAAATATAATAATCTCATCAGGAAAGTTTATCCCATCTTATGTGAAAAAAGCAAGAGGTAAAATTTAGTTAAAAAATGATTGGTTCTTCTTATTTCTACTTACTTGCACAATTATTATTGTTAGGTATTCTTCTCTTTTCCATGCTCTTTAATATTAATGACTAAATTCATTTCATAAAAATTATCTATGAAGAAGAAATTATATTAAAGTCTAAAATTATTTGTTGTGACCATGATAAATTTTTAAGATTGTTTATGTTATGATTATAAACAAATTGTTATATCTATATTATTGTAAACTTGTAATAAATAAAACTTTACTATTTTACTGTAAATTTAAATTAATTTTTTAGATAATTAAATCATATCTAATTTTTTTAGCGTCAATTTTTTTTAAAAATATAACAGATTTTTAAATAGGTTTGAACTATTATATATTGGAGGCATATACTTTAAAACATATTTAAAGTAAACCTTTGAACAGGTTTTTAGACATTGTCATGCCTTTTGAAGGCTTAGACTTTAGCATTTAAAAAAAGTCTATCTACAAGCTCAAATTAGATATTTGATGCAAGCCTAGACCTATTTATCTAAACCCCAACTTAGCCTAACTTATTTTTACCCTTATATTGGTAATAAATATAAAATTTATAATTTATAATAAATTACATTATATTATGGGTGTGTTTGTATTAGTTATAGAGAATAGATTATAGATAAATTAAAGTAGATCCTGAATAAAATATATTTTAAATATAATAAATTATATAATCATAGATTTTGAGTAGAATAGATTTTTGTAAAAAAAATTATTTTTAATCCAAATCATGATTTTGGATCAAATAATCCAAACACCCCATATTTTTCACAATTAATTTTTTACAAAAATCAATAAGCTATCCAAACATTAATTTTTTCCCACAATCAATTTTTTACCAAAAATTAATAAACTATTAAAATACTAATTTTTTTCTACAATCAATTTCCATAAAAAACCATAGTTTTGGAAATGCTAATTCCATTTTTAACAATCAATTTTTTTATAAAAATTATTTTCTACAAAATCTATTATATTCAAAATGTATCCTCTAAAAGCTAATTTAAACACACTAATTAGAAGTTGTTCCCCTTAACTTATATCAAAACCTTGGTTTTGGTAAAAAAAAAATAGATTGTGGATAAAAATTAGTGTTTGGATAGTTAATTAGTTTTTGTAAAAAATTGATATGCGCATAACGTAACAAACTAAGGTTTGAATCCTCACATATGCTAATATTTAGTACCTAGTGGTGTCTAAAACAATATTATCTCCCATAAGAGGATATATGTGCTTAACAAAAAAACCCATAGTCAATGCTGAGTCTTATAGAAGAGGTTAATTATTCATAATGTGATGAATTAATAATGGGAAGAATGATTTGAAAGTTGAAACAACAACTTATGTTTTAGATTCTGGACAAAAAACAATAAACTGGTTTGTTAATGGAAATTTCGGGAACAAACATCAAAAAATATATTTAGTAAGATGGAAGAGTTTTTTTTATAGGAGTGGAAATAAAAATAAAAATAGAAATGAAAGTAAAATTAAGCTAGAAATAAGCTTTAAAAATTTATTTAGTAGGATGCAAATGAGTATAGAATTAATATATTTTTTTATAACTTGAGATAAAATAGTTTAAAATATTTTTTTATTACTTAGAAATGGTTAAAGTTGTACATAAATTTTATAATTAGGATAAAATGATCTAAAAATAGGCTAAAATATTTTTTTATTACTTAGAAAGGGTTAAAGTTATACATAAATTTTATAATTAGGATAAAATAGTTTAAAAAATTTTACTTCCACTTCCATCATCTTCATTCTTAACTTTTTTTATAACATTAAAATAACTTAAAATATTAAAAATAAAAATAATTTTTATTATACAAACAAAAAAAATAAAATCTTATACTTTTACTTTCACTTCCACCTTATCAAGCATGCCCAAAGTTGTAAGAGGAAGGTAGATGAGGACAAAAACTGGAAACCAGAAAAGGCCGTACCGAAAACTAAAGCATGTTTATGTTGACATGTTGTAGAATAACGAGATTCAATATAATATCATTAACTAATTAAATTTATTCTCGGTCCCCATCAGTTATATTTTCTCATAATTTCATCTTGCTTAAATATATGCGGAACATAAGAGCCCATTATCGTGGAATAAACGTGCACATCAAGGAAACACGTTCAATGACCAAAACAAATCCTATGACGTGGCATATATGCGTGTTAGATTAAAATAGAAACATACCATTATTTTTTCTAATTGGCTCTTAGATAATCAAAAAGTCATATTAAAAAGAAATAGAAACATATCAGCAAAGAGAGTTTGATCTCTTATAAATTTATAATGTGGCAAATTATGGATAGTGTTCACATTTATCTTTTAATATGGGAACAAGTGTGTTATTACTTTCGCACATTAATATAATATTTAGTTAACTATTTAATATTTATCTGATTCTTAATATAAGACATAATGTGTAGTGTAAATTATATTATAAATTATGTCTTATATTTAGGATAAAAAATATATAATACAATTAAATTATTTAATTTTATTAATTTTTTTAAATTAGTTAATTGGGTCCTATTATAAGCAACAGACAAGGAGTAAAAAAAATTAAAATATATCACAAAATCTCATAAAATGCATTTTCCACATTTATTTTTTTAAAAAAAAAAATCTTTCATAATCCATGAGAACATTTTTCCATTTGAAAACAAAAACAAAGAAGAATACATTTTTAGCTAACAAGATCCTATCTCATTCAGTTACCTCTTCCGTACTGAAGCAATCGTCCTTTAATTAATTTGAAAACAAACAATTTTTGTCAACCTGAAGTAATTCCAATATATATTATCCTTTCCTTAATTGATAATTTTATTAATTATTGACCCTTTTAATTATGAAGAGACGACTATATCTTGGGCCAAAAAAATTACGAAGAGACGACAACTTCATACAAGACAAGACTAATAATATTAATTAATTTCAATTATCGGTAATGTTGCTATTTTAAATTCCTTTTTGCAACCACGTCCCTTTCCCCTGAAGAAGGACCTTAGGAATGTGTCGTCTATAATGTCATTGGCTCCTCTCTAGCCTGGGAGTCAATTTTAATGATAAGGATAAGGTGATGCGTGAGTATAATAATTTTTAAAAAGCTCATATGAAAATTAAGTGGGTTTATGTTTGGATAGGATTTTGAAAAAGGGCTTATAAAAAAAAAGGGCTTATGGACAACTTATGGAAAATGACTTTTGGAGAAGAGTTTATGAAAAAAAAATAGTTTTGAATAAATAGGTGTTTGTATAGTTATTTTTAGAATGACTTTTTATGGTGGTAAATTACCAAAAAGGGTATGATTTGATTTAAAGTAAGAGAGAGGAGGGAGTTAGAGAAAAGAGAAGAGAGAGGAGAGAGGGAAGAGAGGAGAAAAGAGAGAGGAGAGAGGGTGTAAAAAAAAGTAGGAGAGATGAGAGAGGGTGTAAGAAAAAGTAGGGGTAAGATAGTAATTGGATAGTCCATAAGTGCTTTTACTGTTGCAAAAATTATTTTAAATAGCTTATTCAAAACCATGGTTTTGTCCAAAAGCACTTATAGACAAATAAGCCTGTTTGTTTTAAAATTTCCCCAAACCGGAGTTTGGGCCAAAAGCCCTTTTAAAACCGCGGTTTAAGGCCTTACCAAACAGGCCCTATAACTTTTTCCATATGTGTGTTAACCATGGTTTTCTGTCCAAAATTATGTTATTTTTATATGAAAAAATTTAAGTGGGTTCAGCACCGATCTCCTACTAAAATTTCTAAGGATCGGAGAGTATTTATAAAGAACTTATAAAATCTTCTACCAAAAGAGTGTTTATGATAATAACAATGAAAATCGAACTCCTATCTTTATAGGATAATGTAATCCAGACACGTATGTAAAAAGGGATCCAAATCCTGATGTGGGCTGACAAAAATAAAAGCCCAAGGACTCAATATTTGGTAAGCTTGTCACTTTGGGCCGTCCACTCATAAAAGTTATATGGACTAAAAGCAAAAAGAAAACTAACATGTTTGTTATCTCTGTCGGCCCCATAGGTTTAAAGGTCCAAAAGCAAACCAAATCCTGCATAGTTGATCCCTTTGTAGATTAGTTTTAAGGGCTGTTGTTAATAAGGAGAGTTTGAAAGTTAATCCTCTTATTATAGATTAGTTATATCATACACGTCCTCTCTTGTACCAAAAAAAAAATCCTGCATTGTTGATGTTTATTATTAAAAAAAAATTGAAGAAAAAATCTCTTGTACATCCTTTAACCAATTCATCTGGCTAATAAAAAGTTAACTCATACTCTATAAGTTCATGAGTTTAAATCCCTATTACTAAAGTGAAGACTTTCTTAATAGATAATATGTAAATAACATATCATAATTCTCGTGAGCCTTAACCGAACCTACGTTAAACATTCTATGTATAAAAAAGAAATATCTTGTTCATTCTCAAGTGCCAAGCTTACCATGTATCTTCCCAATAATACTACCCTCTCATTTGAAGTTTCTTTCCCGCGACTTTGACACGAAACCAGCTTAATTAGCTTCATTCTTAAACATATACCCACATTCTGCATTCTCTCCCCTTCAATAATGGCAAATCCCTCTCTTAATCGTCATCATCATCATCTTCTTCTTCTTCTTCATTTTCCCATTACTACTCCGCTGTCGAACCACACCCTTCGCTTTAAAACCCATCAAGTTTTCACCTCCAAACGCCATCATCTTCAACAACTTCGCTCTTCTTCATCTTTCCTCTATGCGCAGATATACTCTCAAAAACTTCCTTCACCAAACTCCACCACGCAACTACACTGACAGGTCGCTAACTTTAGCTCGACTCGAGCGTGATTCGGCTTGAGTCAACTCTTTACCGACTCATTTAGATAGAGCTTTGAAAGGCAAGAAGCTTGGGCTTGACAAATTACAGGCTCCTGTTATTTTCGGGACGAGTCAAGGAACTGGCGAGTACTTCGATTGAGTCGGAATCGGTAAGCCGCCGAGTTTCGCTTTCATGGTGCTCGACTCCGGAAGTGACGTCACCTGGATCCAATGCTTACCGTGCACCTATTGTTGCCCTCAAGCTAACAGTGCAAGTCGTTATTGGATCGATATCCCTCCGACGACTGACCAACAACACTTGCCTTTATGAGGTTTCCTACTGCGACGGATACTACACCGTCGGCAACTTTGTGGACAATCACCATCGGCTTGACTCTGATGAAAAACATAGCCTTAGGCTGCGGCCACAATAACGAGGGGTTGTTCCTCAGCGCGGTTGGCTTGCTCGGTCTTGGTGGCAGCTCGCTATCTCTCCCTGCACAGCTTAATGCTTCGTCTTTCTCTTACTGTCTAGTGGATCGTGACTCTAACTCAAAATCCACCCTTGAGTTAAAGTCGCTGTTGCCTCTGAAAGCTGTTACTTCTCCATTACGTCGTAATTATGGACTCGACACGTTCTACTATGTGGAACTGATCGGACTCAGCGTTGGAGGTGAGTTGCTTCCGATTCCCGAGTCAAGTTTCGAGTTGGATGGTGACGGAATGGGCGGAACCATAGTGGACTTGGGGACGATGGTGACGTGGCTACGGAGGGAAGTGTACGACATGTTGTGTGAGGCGTTTGTGAAGAATACATACGGTTTGCCGTCTGCAAAAGGCGTGGGTTTGTTTGATGCTTGCTACGACTTGTCGTTGATGGATAGTGTGGTGGTGCCAACGGTGTCGTTTCATTTCCCTGAAGGGCAAGACTTGGTGTTACCGGCTATTAACTATCTTATGCCGATTGATTCGGAGGAGGGAACGATTTGCCTCGCGCTCGCGCCATCCCCATCATCGTTGTCCATCATGGGTAACGTTCAGCAGCAGCGGGCACGTGTCAGTTTTGATCTCTCAAATCATCTCATTTGCTTCTCTCCCAATAGTTGCTAATCTAGTTATGGTCCAATGTTCAATATGATTCTATAGGATCTATAATTTCATTCAAGTAACAGATTCTAAGCAATTAAAAGGATCTTTTGATCAGTTCATAAATGCTCAGCTTTATTTTTTTTAAAAAAATCAATTCTTTCTATTTGATTCAACCACTAATAGTATCTCTGTAATTTTTTGAGATGACTTGTATTTAGAATATCCAAATCTTTGCTAATTTAGGTAAAATCGAAGAACATGCTATTAGCAATCTGGTTTCACTTGTTTTTTTTTTTGCTCTATCTATTTTTATCAGAGAAAATAATAGTAAGTTTATCAGTAAGTCAAAAATTAATTAATTCATCATAGGTAACCAAATTGATTAATTAGTTCCATAGAAAATAGAAGAGATATCCTATTTAAGGTTGGATCATGTTTGAATTTGAATCAATTATAGTACAACTGAGTTTTAGATGGTGAAGCAATGATAATCTCTCTGTTCTTTTTTTTTGGTTGCCAAAACATAAATTCTCATTAAGGGGAAAAGACCAGCAACAATATCAACAAACCATAAACAAAGCTAAGCACCCAAATCCAGAGAAGGATGAATTATCAAATCAAAAATCAAAATAAAAAACACGATAAAGAAAACAATGAATTATAACTCTATCAGGATTAGGGTAAGAAGGAAAGGGATTGTAACTCTCAATCTTTCGAGCACTTTTCCTATAAGAGCTGCCCAAACACACATGAATATGTCGGTTCTTCTTGAAATCCACTCAAAAGCAACTAAATCCAAGAGTTTTTCCAAGATTCGCTAAGTACGTACTTCACCAAATTCAAGCTCTTCCAATCAGGACAAATATTCTCTAGTTTGGCCGCTTGAATCAATAGAGGACAAACATTTTGAGTCACATTTAATCACGTATCATATATATATTTAAGATTTAATACAAATTTTTATCCCTCAAAAGAAAAAATGGTCCATATTTTATTAAATTATACAAATCAATATTTTATATAACAATAAATTTGAGAGATCAAAATTTAAAGAAATCAGTGGTCTCTTAGGAGAAATAAAGTATCTTTACGTCTCTTCAAGGAGCAGAGTGGGTGAAATGGAATCTGACGCATGAAGCAGGTAGAAACCACACAAAGAAGGTGCAATGGCCAACCCTCTTCGGATACATATGTTGGGATATATGGGTCTCTCGCTGTGACAAAGTCTTTGGGAGAGAGGAGCTCTATGATCAGTCAAATGTAAACTCTAGCTTTTCCAGAGCTTGCTTGGATCAGGATTCGATGAGGAGTTATGTTTCTATAAACTCCAACAATCAGCTCAAAGTGGTCCTAACAGGTTGGATGAAGGTTGGGTTAAAATGGAAGTAGATGGGTTAGTGTTGAATAGCGGACGAAGTGGATACGGCGGAGTTATTCGTGACAATGTGGATCAATGGATTTGCGGTTTCAGTTGCAAACTTTCTACTATTCCTTCAGCCATTGCTGAGGTAAGTGGGATTATACATGGTCTCCGCCTATATTGGAACAAGGGCTTTAGGAACATATGTATTCTTTCTGATTGCATTGAAGCTAACAATTTGGCTAGTAGGGGCTGTGATAGAGATCATCCATACAAAGATCTCATGGATGAGGTTAGGTTTCTTATTCATAGAGATCGGTCAATTGTATTTAATCATATTAACCGGGAAGATAATTCCATTGCCGACCGGCTAGCTAAATTTTCTCATAGGATAGATGATAACTTTTATGTCCTTTATCAACCCCCACCTCTTGAACCTCAAGAGGCGAGTGATGACGAGGGAAGTTAGGTCTCAGTTTTGTTTTTGTAAGTTTTTATTTTGACTTAATGGATTTTTAGTATTTATTAAAAAAATTAAGGAAATAAAATTAAGATGAGAGTAAAATTGAGGAAATAAAAATTATATTAACCCTATAAATTTTAATATTTATACCATCAAACTAGAGGTGGTAAATTGGAACCCGCCATTTTGGGTTGACAAAATAAAGGTTAGCACCTTTTTTTAATTTTATTATTATTAATTTATTTATTTTTTATCTACTTTTAATTTAATTCTGAATCTCTTACGCTTAAACTTAATCCCCCCTCTTGTCCCGATTTGTTATCATTTCAAATTTTATTTTTATTATTTTAAATTTTATATTAAAAAAAATTAAAAATAAAAAGTGACAGGTTGTTTAAATACCAACCCACTAAAAAATAAGTCTTTTCAACCTAACCCATTTCCCCTCAACCTGCCACCAGTCAATTTGTTTTTGACGGGTTCACTCATGTTACTAGCCCTACATCAAATCAAACCTGACATCTTAGCTAATTTTTTCTGTCAACCTCTTCTAATTTAAATATAGAGTTTGTTTTAGTCTTCAGAACTTCAATGATAATCAACCAAATCTTAAATCACATTAATCGTAATACTCCCATAATTTCCAAGTCAAATTCCACTCACTTTCATGGAAATTCATCTCATGTAATCTACTAACGAAAATAATTCTATGTTCACGGCACACAAATTAAAACAGTAAGTTTATGATGTAATTTTGTTTTTTTATTGCTTAATTAAAATAACAAATATATTATATTTTATTTATTTGTTGTTTTGACTTCATTTTGTACAGTAAACAGTAAAATCACTGCCTGATCCCTCAAGTCATTCACACTTGTAAACTCAACGAACTCCGTTCATTTCCAAACCCAGTTAATATTTTCCCAAAGAACTTAATTAATTTCTAAATGATTCTGACGTCCCTGGAAGATTCTTCTCTCTCAACCCAGAATCTGTTCAAGATTACAAATTCGATTATTTCTTAACATGCTAAAATTTTGATTGAGACAGTTTAAATTTTGTTTACGAGAGGGCACTAATATATTAGTGTTCTAGTTTTTTTTCTTAAAAAAATAATCTGACGATAAATGTATTAATTAAAAAAAAAACAATTTGCTCACTATCTCTTTGGCTCCTTGCATGCACATAGAGAGATTTTATCTTTTGGATTTGGTTTGGTACATTGTTTTTAGTCTTCTGTCTTGTATAGGAAGTTGATAAAATTAACGGAATAAAAAGGTTTTTATATGGAATGGTCAAAAGGTTTCAATATTGACCATTCATGATCTTTATCTCAAATTGGATGGAATCGTATAAAGTCAAAGATTGGTTTTGTTATTAAATAATATAAGCATATTTTTTGTTGAAAACTGGAATAAGAATACCAATAAGACAATTTTCATAGAAATTTTTATTTTTTATTACACTAAATAAAGATCCATCTGGATTGGTTTTTAAAAAAAAAAATTATAGAAAAAAATGATTTAAAAGTGATTTTTAACAAGAGTTATGAAAAGAAAGTGACGGTGATTAAATAAGTATTTGGATATTTATTATTAAAATAATTTTTGTAATTGATAAATTAGTAGAAATAGCATAAGATAAAATAATAATTAAATAAATAAATAATTTTTTTAATTAATTTATTATTAATTATTGTTCATCATCATCCTCGTCAGTTCTGCTCCCACGACTGACAACGCTACTCCACAACCACGGCAGATGCAACGACGAGATATGACAGGAAGAAGACGAGACCTCCAAGAACTTCTCTCTTTGCAACTAAAGCACAATAACGACGAAGAACACAACATAAGTCGGTGAAGCTTCGATCTACAATGGAGGAACTGAAAACCTCGCTCACGGGTCCGCGCTTGCTCAGATGACACAGAGGCGCATGGTGACGGAGAAAGCAGACCTCAACAGAAGTATATCTTAGGAAGGAAGCGTAGTGAATAAATGAAGAAATCAGACGAGAACAAAGTGTAGTGAAGAAAGGAAGAAATTAGACTCGGTCCAGATTTAGAGATGCAGTGAAGGAAGGAAGACTATAATAGAAGAGTGAGACTTGACTTTCTTTTTCAATAACAATGGTGGATGAGTTGCAGAAGACTTGACTCGTGTTTATAGAGAAATTAGACGAGCTTGCACAAAATGACGATCCCTGCGCAGAGAGAGGAGAAAGTATTAGAAAAGTAGGGGTAAAATAATTTTTTGATACCCATAAATTATTTTTTCTATCTAAAAGCTATTTTTATATGCTTACATAAAATTATGATTTTAAATAATATTTTAACACATAAGTACTTATAGATATTTGTGGCTGTTTATTTAAATTTGTTTTTAAAGTATAGTTTAGACTAAAAGTATTTTTAAAATTATAGTTTTGATTAAATCTAAACACCCACTAAATCTCATATATGTGCAAGGGGATGTATTGGTTAGGTGTTCTAACTCCATCATCTTTTTTTTTTCTCATTAATTTTCACGAATTGTTAAGTATGTAGTAAAGATAACTGTAATTTGTTGTTTAGTGAACCCTTTTCACTTTGTTGCTTGTTTGACTGGACTAAAAATTCCTTTTAGTGAAATATTATATTTTTAAAATTTAAGAATAATCATTAATAAATTGTTAGTTAGACTTGTTCTAGAAAAACATAAATTCAAATTTTAAAAAACATAGTAATAACAACAACAATAATAATATATGTATTTCAAAACTACGCTGTAAATAAATTTATAATAATCAATAGCCTCTAATTTATATGGTATCAACAGCTTCATAGGATTTGAATAGCTGGCTTGAGACTTCCTCAATAGAGCAGGATGTTAATCATAAGATAAGATTATGATTTAATGGTGAAGAGATATAAATGTTTTATTTATTTTTTTGAAAAAAAAAATTTGTAATTGTCATCTTCATACTATTAGATCAGAGAGATCCAAAACTGAAAATCAATCAACTGAGGTTTTCTACCACAACAGGATGATACATAATTGTATGGATACTTGATATTTCTATTCCATAGCGACCGTTAAACGCTTTGCCCACCTGGAGCCATGAACTGTCTCTTGACTTTGAAAACTAAATCACATCAATAAAAAATCATTATATTCTTTTAACCTTGCATTGCATCCTGAGTCCTGTTTCCCGTTTCCTTATCTTCATTTTACAAAGAAAATCTCATCAGATTTTTGTAAAAAGTTATTACAGTCCCGTGGCTCCCACGTTGACGGAGGCTAAAGGTGGTTAGGTTCGTCATGGCGCGTGGAGGTTAAGGCCATCTCTCTCATGGCCTCAAAAAAGTCCACCGAAAGCGACTGTGCCAAATCACGACGCACCAATCTGCATTTCCCTGTTTCCTGATTCCTCTCTCTGTTAGCCGTTGAGTTTCAGACTCAGTCGCCACCCCACGAAACCCCCCCCCCCTCCCTCATACTTCTCATTTCAATTCTATATTCGTCTTTGGATTAGTCAAAAACCCTAAAATCACCATCCATTGACCTTCTTGTATTCTCTCACAGCTTTTCGACTTGTTGCTCAAGTTTTCTTCCTCTGTGGTTCTTCTTCATTATGACCTCTTTTATACTGTTGATCTCGGCAATGTTCCTTCATCGCTCTCAATGACGGACTCTTCTCTATCATCCGCCTCCTCCGATTTCGGTTCCGTCAACACCGCCGATCAGGTACCGCAATAACACTCTGATGTCAAGCATTTTCTCTTTTTCCCCCCTCACTTCAGAGTTAGTTCTTAAAATGCAAAATTTGACTGATTTTATTTCGGCTATTCCAATTAACATCTAAATAGTTGAATCCCCTTCCCCCGCTGATTTGTTAATCTGGGTATCCCAATTTTCCTCTGTCTTCGTCATTTTTGTTCTATCTAATCACCCCAACTTTCGTGAAGATGTGAGATTTCAATTGGGACATTTTTGACATGGTTGTTTAACCACTTTTTTGTTTTTGATAGAATGCGGAGCGGAGTCGGAGGAGTGGGGGCGTTACTGAAGTCGTGATCGTGCAGCAAACGCGTCGGTGGCATGACGTTTTCTGGTTAGGAATATTTTTGATTCATTTGATTGGCCTGGGGTTCCTTCTGGGGCTTGTCGGCCTCAATAGGTTTAAGAAGAAGAATAGACTTGATATTGATAGATATACTGCCCGGTTTTCGGAGAATAAAAACGGCTTGACCGAGGATTTCTGGCCTCTCTATGCTGTTGCCGGTGGAGTTGGGACTGTTCTTGGTTGTAGTTGGTTGTTGTTGCTGGGTTCTCGTGGCAGTCAAATGATGAAGGTCTCGGTCCACATCCTCACCACTTATCTTGCAGTGATCAGTGTTTTATGTTTCTGGACTGAACAGTTTTTCTGGGGAATCTTTTTTGCCATTGGGGCTGCTTTGCAGTTCTTGTACGTCATATCGGTCATAGACAGGTATTGGCAAGAAAAAGCTTGTAGGTTCTTTTTTGTTGTATGAAAACTGTTTTCTTTTTATTGGTTTGCTGGTCCACAAATTCGTACATTTGAAACTAGGATTTGGCCCAAATTTATTGTCTAAAGGTGCGGCAAATTAAGAACTATCTGTTGTAACTACTCTTGCAAGTCTTTTGACTTCATTCTCATGCCAAGAAGCCCCTACTGCGATATCTGCATCAATTGGAGCTCAAGTGAATGTTTGCCTTTTTTAATGGTTGCTGTAAATTTTGGGACAAAATTTTCAACGTTATCTTTTCATTACTGAAACTATTTCATTTTCGGATATGATTGACTTTGATTGTGAAATTTTGCGTATTTGAATGTGATCTGAAATGTAAAATTGAATTCTGAGGCTCTATAGAGAGTATTTTTAAAATAAATATCCATAACAAAAGCTTTACCTTATTTTTCCTTTGATGATATCTGAATTATAAGAGATGCAGTAAGTAGTTGTGGAATTTGGTCATTCATAGGTGAAACCTTAGTTTATTATTGGATAGGTCCATATTCAATATCTCTTGTTTTAAGTGGTGAAATTTGACATGAGTAGGATGGCCTTGTATGGCATTTTAATCTGGAAATTTCATGCTGAAGTGACTAGGTTAATCTAATGCATTATAGGTGCTTTCGTGTATTTACGGATCTGTTTGAGAAATCACTAAATTTAGTAGCTCGTTGGTGTGGTCAATTCTTTTTAAAGTTTGAGTTTATTCTTTGTTAACTTCTCCTGCACCATCCCTTTTTTTACAATTTTCCCCTTTTGTTATGAATCCAAATAAATAATTTAATGTTGAAAATAATTTCTGGTGGCAATATTGGCTGCTGTAGACTTCCATTTACCATGTTGGTTCTACAGAAGGCTGTGAAGATGGTGTGGAGTCTTCCTGAAGTTATGAGATTGGCATATGCATTTATGCTTGTTGTGCTATTATGGATGGCCTTGTGGTCTTTTGGAGCAGCTGGAGTTGTGGCCTCAAGCATGGGTGATGGTGGACGCTGGTGGCTTCTTGTGGTGAGCTGGCAAGTTTTGCTTTTCATTCTATATATATTTGTAGGGAGTAATTGAGAAAGCAGATTATGTAAGCTTTCCTCATCCGATTACTTTGATATGGTTATTTGTGGATGCAGGTTTTCTCTGTAAGCTTATTTTGGACTGGTGCAGTACTTTGTAATACAGTACATGTTATTGTGTCTGGGATGGTGTTTCTTGTTCTTATTCATGGTGGCAGAGAGGCGGCATCAATGCCAGCTAACGCTCTATTGAAATCTCTAAAGTATGCTTTAACTACATCTTTTGGCAGCATTTGTTATGGGTCATTATTTACAGCTGCTATTAGGACACTTCGTTGGAAGGTACCCACTACTATTTACTTTTGCAACTAATTTGCAAATCTCGATTTTTATGTTCAGAAGCTACTTTTTGTCCTCTTGCTTTATTAACGTTTTTTCAAGCCTTTCAGATAAGGGGATTTCGGTCAAAGATTGGAAAGAACGAGTGTCTACTTTGCTGTGTGGATTTCCTTTTTCATCTCGTGGAGACTCTTGTCCGTTTCTTCAACAAGTATGCCTATGTTCTGGTATATTTCTACTCCTATGTCATTAATCCCTTTCATATGTGATAATTTTAGATGACAATCAGATAAGAGATATTGCTGGCTTTCTTTAATTTTGAGATTGCCCCTCATGGTAAAGAGGGAGACTGTTGAATTGTTTGGGGCAGCTTCTACCCATGGGCTCATTTTGTTTTAACTATTTATTAGGAACGAGGCTGACTATGCATCATGAGGCGATCAGAAAGAACCAATGTTTATACATTTGTTTTAAGTCTGAAGTTTTTGAGGCTGTGAGTGAAATAGTGATGATTGAATTTTCGCAAAAATTAATTCCTGAAAAGTTCAACAGAAAATAGGGATTAGAAGCTTGTTAAGTTTTTTGAAAGAGAAACTTGGCTCAGCGGTAAGCTCGCTTGCCGTGGGGTCTGAGGTCGCGGGTTCGAACCAGCCTCCCTGCAAAGCAGGGGTAAGGCTGCTTAGATTATTCCCTTCCCCAGCACCCCCACCAAGTGGGGACTCGAACTGGGTTGGCCCTTTTTATTGAAGAACAGTCGAACGGGTGCCCAATACTCAAAAGCTAACATCCTGTAATTATTGACAACTTCAATACCAACTTACCAAGTGATGGGTACCTAAATGAAATAGGGAGCCTTACCTCAAAAGTTAGCCATTGAAGTGAGAGGACTAATCTACTTAGTTATCCCATTAAGAATCTCATACTGTTCATTGTGCGATTTAGGCGTCCCATACCACCACCTAAGTCTCCATCACATCCTAACCTATGCCTCTTAAAGACATTGGTGCTTAATGGCGGAAAGCAACTAGATTTGGATAGGTTGGGCATACAATATTGCACATTGTGGGTTAGAAATGCCTTTTTTGATAATTAAAAAAAACAATTGTCCATTTTTTATTTTTTTTTGCTGGGGTGGTGGTGGTCTGAAATCTAACATATGGACTTGTTAGTATTGCCAGTTCGTTGAAGGTAGTTAATCAATATAAGTTCTTGGAAAACTAATTGGTGCACGGGTAATTTTCGTGGCCCTTACAGATTGCTGTTAATGGTAAAAATTTTAACCACTCGGCAAGAGATGCATGGGAGTTATTCCAGTCAACTGGAGTTGAAGCACTCATAGCCTATGATTGTTCTGGAGCTGTCCTGCTAATGGGCACCATTTTTGGTGGGCTGATTACTGGAACTTGCTCTGGTGTTTGGGCATGGTTGAAATGGAGTGACAGAGTACTTATGATTGGGTCCACGTCTATGTTGATGGGAATGGTCTTGGTAAGTTTACAGTCTTGAGGAAATCCATCCAGTCTTGAGGTTCTTTCCATACATCACAAAACTCACTGGTGTTACTCCTCACTTTTCAATTTCTTGTCTTATATATTCTGTCTCGTTGCAGTGGCAGTAACTGACATGCTAACACATGAAAATAAATGCATTTGTGCTTTATGGCTGCCTCTTTACCAATATTTTTGCTGTATGTTGCCTAATATTGAAGTTCATTACTGCAAATCGTTTAAGGTCAGATTGTAAGAAAAGTTGGCATCTGGGTACAAAAGGTTTGCATTATATGTGTGTAGGATTTGGTTGAGAGGCGAGAATAAAAGTGGCAACTTAATGACCAAGAATCGGAATTTGACATTACAAGGAAGTAATAGAATATCTCAGAAGATTTTTTGTTTACAAATGGTTCATTAAATTAATTTCACAATTTCAAAACTAATACAGTTTCTTGTTCATGCTATAATAAATGATGTACAGTGAAGGCTGCTAGTAGCAAATCCTAATAGGACATGAATCATGTATTGTTTCAGGTAGGAGTGGCAATGGTAGTGGTGGAAAGTGCTGTTACATCCATTTATATCTGCTATGCAGAAGACCCCTTATTGATTCGTAGATGGGACACTGAATTTTTCAACCAGATGTCTGAGACACTACATCAGCGACTTCAACATCGAAGTTCACGAGCTAGCGAGGTTAGAATGTTATATCGGCTTGATGGGCTGGTTCAAGAAAATGGTTCAATTTGAGGAATCACCTTCACTTATCCCACGTGAATCACTTTGCGTTTTTCTCCTCTTGTTTTTGTGGTTTGCCATTGGGTGATTGTTGTTTGTTTTATGTTGTAAGTTATATAAGTAATGTTGGAGTGCAGCTTACTGGTGTGGTGGTAGTAGTGTTGTGGTGAAAAGTTCATATTTGAATATGGTCCTCAATTTATACCAGGGAAACATTAGATAAGGAAGAAAAGGATTGTTTTTTATTTCTTCATTGTAGTTTTTGTCAGTGTATCTTGGTCACATCTTTTGTGTATGTATTTACTTTACAAACTGCAAATTGTACAGTCTTCCCATATTTGGTCAAAATAAAAATTACAGTTCCATTGTTGACCTCTAGATGGCAGTTGCTTTGTGTTTCTTTTGGTTTGTTTCTTCTTTGAACTTCAGGCTAGAAGATTCTTCAAGTCATTACAATCTTAGTCAGCAATTTTAATGCTAAATATTTACTCATTATAGTACTTTAATTTTTTTGTAACATAAAACATGTTAATCTGTACTAGGGATGTTAGATTGCAAAGCATCAAATATATGTTTAAAGATAATAAATGTGAGTTGCCTCTAAAATCACATATTTGTATGTGACACTAACTTAGAAAAAATCGGTGTTTAAAAATATTATTAGTCAAAATGACTGAGTTCGAGTATTGATATTTTCTATATATAACTATTTAAAATACTAGTATTTTCTGTCTAAAAAAATATATCTGGTTATTCTAGTGACCATATATGTGAATGACCATAGATTAACAATTTTGTTTGTATATTATATGGAAATGACAGTGAACAGAGAGTTTAAAATAATCATGGATCATTGAAATAGTCTTTTTACAATTTGCCCCTTTTCATTTCTAGCTGTTAAGTCTCACTTTATCAGCTGTATGACTATAATCATATCTTTGGCCAGAGCAAATACACTTCATCATTCAAGAAAACTTTCACTCACATGATTATTATTGACTCACATTAAAGAAGACGCCAACTTTACAACTCATGCTTTCATGGTGTCTCATCCTGATCTGGTGTGCTTCCCTTCTTTTATTTTGTACTTGTCATTTTTTTGGTATAATGCAAATCGTACAAGTTATAAAGAATATGACTCATTTTGTAAACTCTACGGGATGGTATTAAAAATTGGAATGGTATGAATAAGTTGAGACAATAGTTTAAAGATTAATAATTTAAATTGGGGTCAAACAAATCATTTTAAATAATAAAATTTAATCGATATATACAAAAATATTCATACATAACTCTAAAAAGAGTATTATTTAAATAAAAAAGTTATTAATTCTCAAGTAAATAAAATATTCATATATAAATTACATATAATCTAACAAAACAAATTAATAAGCATAAATATAATGGACCATTATTTTTTTAAAACTCAAAACGATATTGTTTTAAGTTCAATAATAGAACGAAATATATATATATATAAAATCTAACAAGATCAATTAAATTCAAAACTCTTGATTAGGTTAATTAAAAAATTAATTTATCAGTTTATTAGTCTGGCCAATTAACTTAGATTGAGTTTTCATATCATTCTCTACACCGGACTCACATATGATGACCACGAAGAGTATAAAAATTTGGAATATAATTCCACTGGGGCAAACAAATTGTAGGTGTACGTTGTGAAGCTTTATATAGAACTAACCATAATAAAATACTGAAAACGGGAAAATCGGTTTGGCCAAAGGTTTAGCTTATAGGAGAGAAGAGCGAACAATTATAGACATAGCTATATATATAATGCATGTGTTCTTCCTCATATGGTTTTCTCTTCCTCTTCTTGTTCAGCAATATCATCATCAATTCATTGAAGTTTTCAATGTTTGAAAAATGTACAACAGTGGCATGTATTCCCCATATTTGCAGACCAATCAATACAACGCTCAACAACCCTACGTGTATCCACCAATCATGCAACTTCCTGAGATAACAACAGGACCTTGGTCTACTGGTCTCTGCGATTGTCCTGAGGATTGCCGCAGTTGTAAGCCCTTCCTTATCCTTCTCAAACTTTGTCTCGTATTCCTTCCCATCCTTATTACAAGAACTCCTAGCATATCTAGAATATGTCTTGTTTAAAGCATTAATTTTGTTTTTTCATTTAGTAACTCTAACTCACCATAAAACTTCTTGACTAATTAACCAAATCCAACTAACTAATAATTTTTAGGGCAAAATAACATCTAATATTTTGATTTTATTTATCAAATACGGCTAATATCCTAATCTTATTTATAGTACAATTTTACTCATAATATTTTTAATTTGATACAATTTCACCCATAATTTTTTTAATTTGGTACAATTCTTGATTCCTGAGAAATAAGATTATAGGTAAAATTGTACAATTCTCATCGGCGCATCCCTTGGCCTTCTGTGCATGTGTCCAAACCATCTAAGACGGTTCTCTACCATTTTATTCTCAATAGGTGCCACTCTAACTTTTTCCCATATTTGTTCATTACGAATCTTATCTTTTCTTGTATGCTCACACATCTATCTCAACTCCGCCTATGCATGTAGCTGGTCCCAAGCCCGGGTAAAGGAGAAGGATTGTGTTAGGCCCCGACAGCCAACGTAAAACTTGTCGAATCTTATGAACATGTTTAGAGAGTATCAATAGGGGTAATTTAGAAAAAATGAATAAATATGTAAAATTATTTTATATTTAGGACCAAAACCAACTCTCAAATTAAGTGATATATTAAGAACTAGATGAGTAACTTAAATAATTTTCTTAGGGTTAAGGGGTAAATTTATCTCAAAAATATTGTCTCAAGAACAATATTATCACGAAAATTTATTTATACTTAATATTGCCTTAAAAGTTTAAAATCATAGTAATGTTACCTTAAATTTAATAGCCCAAACAATTAACTGTTAGCTGATCTAATTGTGCTAAGGTAACATACTTAATATGCCACCTCATTGCCAGTTTTTCTTTTACCTCTCCACCTCATCATCTTCTCCAAAACCATGACCTCCTCTGACGACCTCCTAAAACTTCACCCTTCTTCCTTCATGGGAACCAAATTCACGAGCACCATGAATCCTAGTTGTCATATTTAAACAAATTAAAACTTAACACTTCTTCGTCAGAACTTGTTCTTATAAACACAAATTTAAAAGAAAAGCTTAATTTCAAAATACTAATTTATTACGAGAGAATTTATTAAAATTATAAACTATATTTCATTCTTAAATTATTTTGATATCTGTGTCTTGAATCTATATGTATATGTTGGTGTATGTTTGGTAATTAACAAAGAGGTTGAAAATTGTGTAGGGTGGCACGGCAATGTTGAAAGGCAAAGACGAATGGCTCTGAATATTATGCAACCTGTAGGCTTAGAAGTAGGCATGGTCCGTTAGATCAGCTTCCGTTTCACACTCCTCTTGTACATTTTTTGTTCATAGCTTCTTCTTTCGGCCAACAAAAAAAGTTGAAAAATATTATATTTGTATATATTCTGTAAAATATTCTAAAATTAATTGTAAATAAAATGAATAATTAAATGGAGGAATGGGATTGTGCATGAAGAGATAGATCTTGGAGAGATCCAAATATATGATATACCAATTACCAACTCCCAGTGGGTAATGTTGGTTCAGCTATTCTTGCATTATTAAATTTTATTTGTTTATTTATTTACGGTGCATTTTCCTACTCACATCGTATGATATTGGATTAGAATTTCTTATTTTAAATTACATAATGAATTTTTCTACAAGATTTTTTTATCATCAGTTAATGCCTAATGGCTTAATTCTATAGAATTTTTTTTTTTGATACATTAATTCTATATAGAAATTATGTACTAAGATTCTTGCTAAGCCTTTTAGGCCTGGGGTTATATCAATTACGCTTAAGATCACTGAGGTAAAGCCCAAGAAAATTTTATTTTCAAAACAACAATTTTAACCCCTTTAATAACTAATTTCTAATTTTAACATAAGGGGCTAATAACCATCGTCTATAGGTTTAACTAGTGAAGGGGTGAGATATATAACTATTTGGAGTGTATTTGAACTTTAGGGAGTATCACTTTGTTATGGTTCCAGTCGCAGCGTTTAGGGAGGTATCCTAACTCCTAAGTGCCTAAATTTACGCCTGAGGATAATAGACGGCTCGCCCTGCCCGACATTGGTATCACCTAGAAAGAAGGGAGATTTCTTCCTACTTTTTGATCGTGAGTGTGCCTAACCCCTTTCCAAAAATTTTTATAACAAAAAAAAATATAAGAGGCTAATTTCTCATAACATGTTAAATTAAAGTTCAAACTATGAGACTTATCACAGTTGACATATAGCTAATTTTTTTAAGTATCTAGTTAAGGGTTAGATCCCTTGCGGTGTGTATAGAACAAGTCTCATGGCTAGCACTAATATCCCTTCAAGAAGTCTACAATATAAGGGGATTAAACATTATTTTTGATAGTAAATATCCTAATTTTACTTAAAAAAATTTAAATCATTATTAAAAAAATTGTTCATATTTAATAACTTACAGTGCCTCAAATAGAATTTGTGTCCAATAGAAACAAATATATGTTTGGAAAAATAAAGATAACAATGATTTGGCAAACAAAAAAGATAACAACACTTAAAAATGATACGAAAAGTCTGAAAAGATGGGGTGTCATTGGATAAAATTGATATTTACCCATAAAATAGAAGAATTAAAAAAAGTATTTGACTGAGAAAATGCTGGCATCTGGTTGACGTGTATTGTTGAGTGTCATTAGATCAAATGGACGGTGGTGATTGAAATGATTTTGTTCATTTGCGTGGATGTATCATTGTCGCCTTGCCACTTTCATTCAATTGCTAAGTCGAAGATGTACTATATAGCTCTCCTAGTCAAAATAAATCCTTTATAATTATTTTGGTTCAATGTGTGATTTTTGAATTAAAATTTATGCAAAATTTTGAAGGAAAAATTTGAATGATATATATCGACTAAAAGATAGGCTTAGAAGTCAGGAAAGAGCGTAGAGTAAACCATGCTTTTTTTTGTATAAAATTTTTTTAAAAGGGGGTTAGGCTTATCTATGATCTAAAGACAAAGCGAAATCTCTCTTCCTCTTAGAGACTATATTATTTTTAAATAAAGCAAGCCGTCAATTACCCTCAAACATAAACTTAGGTACCTAGGAGTTATAATATTTCCCTAAGCGTTACGACTAGAACCAAAACAAAGTGATACTCTCTAAAAATTGAATATATTCTAAATAATCGTATATCTCATTTTTTTTATTAGCTAAACTCACAAACAGTATAGGTCGTATAGTAAATCATACTTATTGAAGCAGATGAAGCCGAAAACAATTTTATATTGTAAGTAGTCTCTTAAAAACCTCTTTTAGATTCATACGATTTAAAATTTGAAACGAGACATTTTTTGTGTATATGGCCTTTCTTGTATTAATTCATGACAAGTTTAAATTTAGATAGTTTTGAATCAATTTTTCACAACTAATCTAAATAGACAACTAATTTTCTTAAAATACCTATATGTCTAAGTAAATTAGTTTGAGAAAATAATAGATATTATAAATAAAATAGATTGAGGTAAGACCTTATATTTATAATTAAAATTAATTTTTTAATTAGTTTTTATATTTAAAATGGGATGAGTGGTATATTTATTTAAAATCTATGAGATATAAAGCCCATGAAAGTGGACAAAAAATAAAAGAAATGCATAACATTAGATTGTGGTTTTCATGCATTACGCATAGGTTAAGAAATGAGCTGTAATAATCATAATATGTATAACTTGTTATATATTTAATATGGTATACAGACACTTTTGTGTGAATCATATATATTTAAAATAAATAACGTTTTTCATGAACTTATTATAATTTTTATATATTATATTAAACCAGAGTTGATGGGTGCATTTGTACAAATTACATGAGACAAGCAACAAGTTAGCTTACAATAATTGACCATGAGAGTAGTTTAAAAAAATTAATATATTTTTCCATTTCAACCGCTCCATTTAATTTAATTTAAATTATTATATTTTAATTTTGATGTGACTAATTTTTATATTTAATATTTTTTAATTTAATTTTGATGGGTCATGTGTTCTTTAAGGTGTGCTTAGTTAAATCATTTAATCAACGTCTTAACTTGTCAAGATATAATCATTCATATTCTACTAGCAGGGGTTAGTCTGAGTGGTAAGTAGTTTGGTATCGCTTAAACGAGGTTTCGAGTTCGATCTTTAGCGTATGCAAAAAATTCCTGTTGAGAGACTCACCCACCATAACCAGATGCGTGACGCAGGTCAGATCCGGTTGTAGTCAAGGTAAAATTTCGATGAATTAAGTGAGTAACTACAAAAAGTAACCATTCATATTCTGGAACGCATGCCATACCCAACTACAACGAACCTTTTTATGTCCATGCTTCCCTATTATTTAATTAATTTTGCTATAACATAACAATAATATTCCTCAAAGTCATTGATTGTTGTGATTCCAATTTAATTCTCCTTTTTGAGACATGAATACACCAATTAATCATCAATTTGAAGATTTTAAATTAGTTCATGCATTCCAAAAGTTGTACAAATCTAAAAACCAATTCATTAGTGTACTCAAATGAAGAGAAAACATCATTTGAACATGATGGATAATAGTATTTTCATGTAAAGCATGTGGGGAAGAGGGAAGAAATTGCATAAAGAAAATCAATTAATCCAGGGGTTACTTTTTCTATTTCTATCATTTTTTATGTATTTTCTATTTTTTTAAAAAAAATTGCTAAAAGAATCTCTTATTACAAAATTTATTGCCCAAAAGTACTTATAGATATAGGGTCCTTGAGGTGCAATTATTCTTTAACTCAATATATAACATATCTTTAACTGTATGTGCAAATATATTTCATTTTATAAATAATTGAAGTGTTGAAGATATATTATATATACAACTTAAGAAAAATTACACCAGCTAAAAATACGTTGCACCTAAGTCTTTAAATAAATTTTAGATATATTAGACAATAAATTTTTTTTCAACAACTTTCCCAATTGTTTTTACTAAACAATCCATGTTGAAGTTATACTCCAAATAAAAGGTAAAACTCTTTCAACATGTTTCTTTTTTCCATTACAAAAAGTTGAAATAATCTGTTATACATATTGAACTAAGAAGTATCATATCAAACCTGTTTCATTCTATGTTGGTTTTCTTTATCTCTCTTTCTTCTACTAACACACACACATATAGACACACGTATGCTTGTTCAAACAAATGCGGAAAAGACAATCTGAGAGTGAATAAACTGTAGAATTGGAGAAGAGAAGATCATAGAGCCATGACGAAGGATTTGATACGAGCAATCAATTCATGTGTTTGGCTCTGTGATATCTGAGATTTACTCAGAATCTGAAACGCATGACCTACCCCTTTGCACACCAATTGTTCGACGTTTTTCCCAACTCGCACCAAAGCACCACACAACTCCAAGTTCCGATCTTTCAATATATCCAACTCCGAAACACAAACCAACACAGCACACGGCCTCAATTCCTCCAATCTCACCCACCCTTGTCCCAACGGGTTGCACCATTGATGATCACGGTTCGAACCACGAGGCAGAGCCAAGCGCCAGTACGTATCAGAAGCAGCTAAGCTCAGTGCAGAAGAGCTTGGAGCTTCACCCATCTTCTTCTCTGATGCTGTTCTTACTTCTCCTCCAAAGAAAGGTTGTATCATAATCATACCCTTAACTTCCAAAGGCCTTATGGCTGATGAAGCTTCATGTGTTGATAAATTTAAGGCTACATTATAGGCTATGTTAGCTCCAGCACTGTCTCCTGCTAGGAAGATTCTAGAAAAGTTGCATTTTTTAATCCACAATAGATGACTAGCTTCAGTACCCTGGTATAATAGGATTTTCTGTTTCAGCCATATCAGGGATTTGAACCCATCTTCATAAGCAGCAGGAAGAGGGTTTTCTGGGGCTAGACGATAGTTCAGTGACATGATCAAGCAGTTAAGTCTGGATGAGAGTTTTGAAAGGAATTCATGGTAACAAACCCAAGAAGCAGAACCAACACAGAAACCACCTCCATGAAAATAGATCAGTAAAGGAAGCTTCTGGTGGGAAATTGTGCTGTTAGGGACATAGAAACGTGCCCAAGTTCCTGTGCAATTGTCAATGCCGATGTCTGTTGAAGTCACATGATTGGGATCTGGGCAGGGTGAAGCAGGGACACAGGACACAATCTGGGGTCGCTCCACATGTCCATCTCTGTGAACTCTGATAAGCCCTTCAATTTCCTCAACCACATCGCCGCCATGGTGGTGGTGGTGGTGGATTTCTTTGCTTCTGTATTGATGGCTATGGCTTGGCCTTGAGGTAAGAGAAGATGTGGCCTTTGTTCTCATTTGTCTTTTGTGGTGGGTGGGGGAGAGGAGAGGGAGTCTGCTAAAGAAACAAAAAGTTTGGAAAATATTTGAAGTCACAGGTTTGAACTTTGAAGGCTTTCCATATATATAAAAAAAGGAATGGAAGAAAGGCTTGTCAATGTTCCAACTTCCAATGGGGAATGATGAGAAAACCCAATAATTTATTTAAGAATATTTCCCAAGAAAAATTTTAGGGATGCGCCAAATGATTGTTAAATGTACAAAAACTCAGTTTATGCAGACAAATTATGGTTATAATTATATATTTATGTAGTCAAACCACCTTGTACATAGAAGGCACGTAAACTTAGGGTGTGTTTGGATTAACTTTTGGAGAATAAATTCTGGGAAGAATAGATTTTAGAGAATAGATTTTGGGAAGAATAGATTTTGGGAATAAAGATGTTTGGATGATTAGTAGTAGAATCACTTTTTATATTGGTAAATTACTAAAAAGGGTATGATATGATTAAAAGTAAGAGAGATGAAAGATGATAGAGAAGAAAGAGGAGAGAGAATAGAGTGTAGAGAGTAGAGAGGAGAGAGAAAAAGAGAGATAAGAGAAGAGAGAGGAAAGAGAAAAAGAGAGATAAGAGAAGAGAGTTGAGAGATAATAGAGAAAAGAGAGGAGAGAGGAGAGAGGGCGTAAGAAAAAGTAAGGGTATAATAGTAATTGGATAATCCAATATTTAGGTTTCAAAGAAAAAGCTATTTTCAGTAGCTTATTCAAAACCTAGGTTTCAAACCGAGGTTTTGTCCAAAATCAATTTTCAAAAAAAATTGCTGTTTGTATAAAAATTTTTCAAACCGCGATTTTGGCTAGAATCCATTCTCTACCGCTGTTGCCAAACACGCACTTAGACTAATCTAGGTAAGATTTTAAGAATGATAACTCTTCAATAAAGTTTTTAACATAATTACATACCTAAGAATTAGACTCAAGTGACTCATATAACTAATATATGTTTTAAAAAAAAAAATAAGAGATACTAACGATCTTATTTTAAACAGGATTATATATCTTTTACTTATAAGAGGAGTTTACATATTACTAAACTATAAGACTATTAATATTAATATAATTTTTTTATATTATTTATTAGATCTTATTATTAGGTATTTAGTTTTAAGATTAACTGCCTTTTTTAGTATGTATTTTTTTTTAAAATCGAATTTAATAAGATAAAAAAAAAATCTAAAGATTCTAATGATACGCTTATTGGCGAGGGAAACCCTATCTTGAATGGGACGAAGAGACGAATGAATCTTGATGTGACAAGTGGGTAATAGGGAAGGTGTCCACGTGAATTCATATGTGGAGGGGCATACATATAGATGTGACTGGGTTGGCCTACCATTTTAAGAATTCAACGACTCTGAACGTAAAAGAAGCCTACTTGAGAAAGTATCTAAACATCTTTTAGTTTTAACTTTTTATGAAAATTAAAATTGAATTATGTACTATTCATTATATTTTTATTATATAAAAATCAATAATAATAATAATAGTTTTTACTATCTTTTTTTTACTACACGCCCACCTATCATCCTTCATAGGAAGAACTTCCAGGAATTAAAGCGGTGAGCCCCTCAAAGTGAAGAGGTGTAATGTGCTATCAAGTGTAAGGGGCTTTGACATAATTTGTATTATCTTCAATTAAGCGACAAAATTAAAAGTATTTTCTATTTAGAGATTAGTTTTTTATGTTTTTAATATTAGATTCCGTGTACCTAATAATAACCTTTACGAAAAAGAAGACAAATCACATTTGTGGACAAATTAATTGCGTGGGATGGTGTTTGCCACTACTAAGTTCCAAAATCATGGTAAGCTGCAAAGTAAACAGCATGAGTGCATGCAATAGATGACTCAGTCTCACACGCTAGCCTCCCATCTTTGACCTTAATAATCCCCCTTTAATTTATAAATATATGACTTCTTTTTAATATAATTTATTTAGGTCAATCCTCTACAAATGACTAGAAATTAATTATATATGCTATTAAGTTATAAATAGCGTGATTTATTTCCCTATAAAGTATATACAGCATAATGAGATATAGGGCCTGTTTGGATAGTCTTTTGTAAAATGATTTATAAAAAAATAGTTTTCAGACAGCTTTTAGAGAAGGACTTATGGAGAAAAGTGTATGGAAAAAAAAGTAATTCTGAATAAATGAGTGTTTTGATAGTTATTATTTAAAAGACTTTTATGATTAGTAAATTATTAGAAAATATATGAGATACATTAAAAAAAATTAGATTACAACCCACGCCTCTACTTTTCCTTTTCCTTTTCTTCCACTGTTTATCTCTACAACGAAGATGACGACGGAGGAGCTGAAGATGACGACGACGGAGGAGTTGAAGACGACGACGACGCCTGACGATGGAGGAGCTGAAGACGAGAAGCAACGACAGAGGAAGAAGATGAAGACCAGCGACCAACACTACCTAGCGACCCACATGACCACAGAGATGGATGACGACCCAGCAACCCACCCTGATGGCAAACTCCAATGGTGACAGCGAGCTCCAAGGGCGAAGGCACAGCAATGGCGACAAAGAAGAGCAGAAGACGACGAGCTGGAAAGGGAGAAGAGGAGAGACAATGATAGAAAAATATGGACAAAATACTAATTAGATAATCCATAAGCTCTTTTACTGTTCTAGAAGATATCCTCAGTAGTTTATCTAAAACATTGGTTTTAAACTATAGTTTGATTCAAAAGCCCTTTTAGACAAATATGATTATTTGTTTTAAAAAATTTTAAACTAAAGTTTAGGTTAGAAACCCTTTTAAAACTTTGATTTGGGTTAAACCCGAATAGGCACATATATGAAAAAGCCATACATGTAATCCGAATAAATTCATATGAAATTCAGACAATTTAAGTAGGATAACCCAATTTTAATATGGATGATTTAGATCAAAATATATTTTAGAAAAAAAATTAATCCATATATCCTTATAATTTACCTCAATTTTAAATTAGGTTATGGTAATTTATTTTGCTTAAATTAGACCCTTATGCTTTATAAGTATTAAACCTTGAGTGTAAAAACCATTAAGTTTTATTTATAAATTTTTTTTACTTCATGAAATCTACTTCGTCTCATTTCACACTTTTTTTAACGCCAGCGCATTTCTATAAATAAAATTTAATAAAGTGTACAAATTAAAGGGTTAAGCTTATCTTAGAAATTTTTGGGTATGAGTTGCAAGTATCCAGAATTTTTTTTATCAATATCATCTAGGAAGTGTTAAAAAACTAGTAATATTGTCATTGACTGTTAAAAATATTAATTATCAATATTAATTTTTAACAATCAATATTAATTTTTTAACAATTCGGATGACTTTACTTTTTTTTAATACTTTCGGGGTAATATTAATTTAAAAAAAAATTCAGGTTATATCCACAGTTCCTACACAAATTTTTTTGAGATATAATTGAATCTTAATCCTAAATTGAAATTAACAAATCAGACAATAAGTACTCAATTCAAACAAAATAAACTATATAAATATGATCCAAAATTAAAGTAAACTATAAGGATTTGCATATTGATTTTCTTTATATTCTTCATTCAAAATGATCTTCATTTTTCTTTTCAACTCAAAATTTAAAGATTCTTTGTGGTAGGGAAAGTCATTTGATGATCCCTATTCATTCAATTGTTAAGGAAAAATCTCACAAAAATACTATTTAAATTTTAAAATCTTAAATCAATTTTTTTAAAAAAAATATGTTATTATTTACTTATCAAATATAGTCAATATTTAATGAAGTATAAAAAATAAAACTAATTTGAGATTTTAAAATTTAAATGGTATTTTATGAGATATTCCCAATTTTAAATGTCTCCTTTTAATACTCCATAAAAAAGTACTTTATTTATAGTATTGTCATTATCTTAATCATGTTAGCAAATAATCAATAAACACATATAAGTATCAATGGCAATTAGATGGAAAATGGAAGAAATAATATATATTCCTAAAGCAAGGAAGGTAGTAAATTTAAGTTTTATGGTTAGAGAAAATTATGGCATGACTTAGATATAGATTAGATTTAGAGGGAAAGACTTGATACCTATTAATCAATGTCAAATATTTAAACCTTGTGGATAGGGAAGAACTATAATCAAAAGAACTATTCCTATTTAAGTTCAATAATACTTAAATTTAGAATAGTATTTATTGGAAAAGGTAAAAAAAATCCATCATATCCTAGTAAATAAGCATTGCAATACAATCTTTTGGTTCATTTCTTTGTTGACATGTTTTATGATAAACGTGACAAAAGTTCAGTTCATCCGATGTCATGGTTCAAGCTGCGGGATCTATGTCCTTTAACTATGTGTTAAAGAGGTTAAGTGTGAGGAAGATATAATTACTATTAACTGCCAATCGCTTTAGCTCATAGATATGATATGAAAGTTTTTTGTATAATTAAGAACACGTGAATTTAATCTCGTTTATAACTTTAAAATGTTAGCGTTTACCTTTTTAATAAAAAATAAAGAAAAGAAATTTTAATGAACTCAATAAATATATTTTTATTGGATTAAATTGTCAATACTTAGTGACATGTCAAAAATTTAAATGCTTAAAATTCCCATAAATTTTAAATGTTATACAAATAACCCTCTTAATCTTTTAAACTTAAGTGTGTTTGAATTAATTTTTAGAGAATGGTTTTTAAAAAAAATTATAATAGTGATTCTAATAGAGAATTGTTTCTAAAAAAAAGTAGAAAAAAAATTCGCTTCATAGGAAACCATGGTTTTCCCTCCAAAATTATAGTTTTAAGAAGTAGCCAAACTAATAATAAATATCACTGATTTTTTAAGTTTATGCAAATAATCCTTAACTATCAACTATATGTCTCCTTAATCTTTATTTTTGTATATATAACCTCTTAAACTTTAATTGATACGTAGATAATCCCCTTAAACTTTAAGTTGTGTATGGATTAAATAATATATAAATTAAAAATAATTATACGAGAGTTATTTGCTTGAATACAACGTGGTTTCAGTGTAAAATTTCAAAAGTTACGAAGATTATCAGTATATCATTTATTGTGCTTGGATTGAGGGAAAAGAGGAGAGGAAAGAAAAATAGGGTGACAAAATAGAGAGGAAATGGGAGAAAATAGGAGAGAAAGAAAAACTATTTGGAAAAATGGGGTGGGTCTCACGCCCTATTCTCTCCCCACTCAAAAAATTTTTCCACCATCTGCCCTCCCGCGCGCAAAGCTCTCATTCGCGAGCCAAAGTATTGTCACCATTACTGTCACCATTCCTATTTGTTGTCCATCCAGTGATAGCCATTCTTCAGGTATCATCATCATCATCTCTATTCTCTAGTTCTATTCTAGTTCTCTTTACTCTGCTATTGAGCCCTAAAAACAATTTCACTTCCGGTTTGTACCTCCATTACAAATCAACTCTAAATTAGAAAAAACAAACTGGAAAACAATATATTGAAAAATAATGTACTAATATTTATTTTTGACCTAAAAGTACTGTCAGTAGTTACACAAGATTGCAGCTCCAAACGATCAGGTTGGATTGGTCTTCTCGGACATCCAAGTTCTTGTGGGCTGTGCGGATGTTTTGGATAGAAAATAGTGTTACACAAGAAGAGGGAAAATTTGAAAATTCTATATTATGCACCCACGCTAACTATGAAACCTAGCTTCAAAGAGTCTCGAACTTGGATCAAGAACTTGGTATAATACTGCTTCATTGTAAAATTGATGTGAACTTGGTAAAATATGTTTTGGATATGTTTTGAATGACAGAATAATTCTAGATGTCATTGGACATGTTTTGAATGACAGATTTGTCAGCTTGTCTAAATGAATATGTTTTGTTTCCACACATGAATGTTAAAAAAATCACCAGCCACATTTAGAACTATGCATTTTTCTTTTTAAGACATGAAAACCATATTTGTTGCTGCTGTGGATTGTTGCTATGCTATTGTTGATGTTGTTGCTGAATTTGAGCCAATTTTAGCTACCAATAATAGAATCTTTGAGAAGATGTCAATCACAAGACTTGTGTTACATCAGCAAAAGAGGGTCATAAAGTGTAAATTTGAGTATTACTATTCTATTTTTTTCATCTTATTCGATGTCATTGGTGTTCTTAATAAGTAATTTTTTTTCTTCATATGGAAGTAGGTTCTCAGATTTTCTAATGAACCAAATTTAATAAAGTATGAAAATTTGACTAATATGTACAATATCAGGTGTGGGTTGCATATAAAGAGTGTGGTTGGATTTCTGTAGTGTTTTGGATAGTTCTATTGATATCTCTTAACAGATTAGTTAGTTTCTTACTATTATAATTCTAACATGATGTTTAATACTAGTGATTCAGATTTTCAATTAGTTGTTAATTTGAACTATTATTCTTTGACATCAATAGCAAGATTTTGTCTTAGAAAACTACTACATGGTTATTCCTTGTTTGTAATACTCTATGATCATGGTGTAAGATATTTTATTTTATAAGTGTTAGGATCAATTTTAATAGTATTATTAGTGATATTTTCGTGATGTCAATTTCTCTTATTATTATAGCATTTTATTTTATTCATTTTTTTATCATTTTAAAAATAATATTGGATAATGTATAATTTATTTATTTATTTTGTATTTAATTTTTTAATTTTTCACCTAGAAAAATAACTTTCTTTTGCTAAATTATTTGGTTTCTTTAGTAATTGTTTATATAATAAGGGTCTCTTAGTCATTCTAATATTTATTCATTTGTTCTCTCTATATTTTCTCTCATTCATCCAAGCAAGATGGGTGCTTATATTATCATTCAAGTTTTCTCTTCTCTTTATTTTCTTTCTTCTCATTTTCTTTCCTTCCAAATTTTCTTTCCACCCAAGCAGGGGGTTAAAGTTGACAGGGATTATGTATAGTTTAACAATTTATATAAAGTAAATTTGAATAATTAAGATAAAAGTGTATGTAGGTAGTGCATGCAATAAGAATTGGCACTAAAGCCTAATTGAACGGTGAGAATAGGCCAAGAAAACATCTAAGTCGAGGGATGAGGGGATCATTTGGACTTATGAGGTCAAATCTCATATTTTTCTTAATTACGTCTTCTTTTTTATTATTATTTTCTCGAGAAAAATCACACCCACTTGTTTTCTTATTGCAAATCATTTTCCCAAAGAATAACTTTCATGTTTCAGACACTTGACAACAAATATTTCTTCCAATAAGTGGGGTTGATATAATTATTAGCATGCATTGATCTCACTGCTTCCATTTTGTATAATTTAATTCAAAATCTCTTATACCAAGAATATATAACAAAGTCCATTCAAATCTTTTTTTTTTGTCTAAAATTTATCATAAAAACTATAAGTTGAATTTTAAAAGATACCAACCCCAAGAGGATTGGATAAATCTTCAATTATATTAAAGAAAAAAAATTATCCATTGAAAATTAAATATAGAAACATCCCCAAAATTTCATATTTACAAGTTAAATTTAAATATTTATAGTCACATTTAACAATTTATGTTTACAAGTTGAACTTGGATATTTATGAGTCAAAATTGTAAAAACATTGAATTTCTTGAGACTTATTTAATTTTGTTGTTTAGGATTTATCAATTGATTTCGCAATCTTAAAAAATATGCTTTGAAAAGTCAACTATTTCAAAGAAAACTTGTAAATGACAAAGACAAATAAATGTGTACTATAGGATTGCACACCTTCTCACATTCTCTTTTTACGTAGGTCCTCTTTCCCAAGCAAGTGGCTACGGCAAGATAAGAAATAATACATTTATGAAAATTGATATATATATATATATATTAAAAAATTGACTCATATCTTATAAAAATGTGAATTTAATTTTTAATGTTATTATGAGAATTTCTTTAGTAGGCGATCTTATAAATTCCCTATAAATACTCTCTGAGTCATGGAGCTGTGTTCTGGCCTTGATGGAGGACCGATGCTGAACCAACATAAATTAGCTAATAAGAGTTAGCACAAATGATAAGGAACATGCCCGTATCATACAAGAACGCGAGTTTGATTCCCGCTGCCATTGTGATGGTTCCTTTAGTGTGTGTTTGGATATCAATTCTAAGAATTGATTTTAGCCAAAATCGTGGTATTTTTACACAAACAGTTATTTTTGTTGAGAATTGATTTTGGGCAAAATCTCGGTTTGAAACCTAGATTTTGAATAAGCCACTGAAAATAGCTTTTGGTTTGAAACTTAGGTTATGAATTATCCAATTACTATTCTACCTCTACTTTTTCTTACACCATCTCTCCTCTCTTATCTCTCTTTTTCTCTCTCCTCTCTACACTCTCTTCTCTCTCCCCTTTCTTCTCTATCATCTTTCCTTTCTCTTACTTTTAATTAAATCATATCCTTTTTGGTAATTTACCAATATAAAAAGTGATTCTACTACTAATCATCCAAACATCTCTATTTCCAAAATATATTCTTCTCAAAATTTATTTTCCAGAATCTATTCTCCAAAAGCTAATCCAAATACACCCTTAGTATACAATCTCATAAGTCCCCTGTAAGCGCTCTCTGAGTTTTAGAGTTATGTCTTAGTCTTGGTGGGGGATAGGTGCTGAACCAACCTAAATTAGCTAATGAGAGTTAGCACAAATGATAAGGAACATGCTCGTATCCTACAAGGACGCAAGTTTGATTCCCGCTACCATTGTGAAGATTCCTTTGATAGACGATCTCGTATATTCTTTGTAAGTGTTCTCTTAGTCCTAGAGTTATGTCTTGGCCTTAGTGAGAAAGCGATGCTGAACCAACATAAATTAGCTAATGAGAGTTGCATAAATGATAAGGAACATATTTGTATCCTACAAGGACGCGAATTCAATTCTCACTACTATTGTGAGAGATTATTTAGTAAGCGATCTCATAAATCTTTTATAAGCGCTCTTTGAATCCTAGGGATGTGCTTTAGCTTTAGTGAGAGACTGGTGCCGAATCCGCCTAAACTTTTTTATAACAAAAACAAAAAGATAAGAAATAATAGACCAATCACGTGCCTTTCACATGACATATCTAAACATGAAAGAATGGAATATTTTGTATTCTGCATATATAAATAAGTAGTTACCTCAAGTTCTTTAGATCTATTTTTTTTAAATTCCTCAATCATATTTGGCTATGTGTATTATTTTCTTTATGTGTATTTAAATTAAATTAAAATATTAAAAATAATATGACACATAATAAAATAAGATTGAAGAACTTGATGAAATAGATTCAAGAAATTTGATTTAAATTTTCTCCAAATAAATATTCACAACTCTCACATATTAGTTATTATAAATTCATTCAGCTCAATAACACGCGCGCACACAATCTTTTACATAGATTTCCATTTTTTGGAAGATAAGCTAAGTTTATGTCTAGAATTCAATCCAAGTCGTTTTAAATTTTTATCCACAGATTTATTTTCCTAATTTATTAAACAATAACTAAATAAGTATCAATTTATTCCTTTTAAGTAATGTCCTTTAAATTCTTGATGGAAGAGTTTTACGCTGCTAAAGTTGTATATGAAAAAGAGTTTGTCGTGACATCTATTCTTAAAAGAAAATATAGTCATCTAAGAAATAATAGAGAAAATTGAACAAAATACTTAACAAATTTATTAAATGAGATCTTCTGGTTAATAATATATATAAAAATTTTATTATTAATAGAACATAATAACTTCGAATAATCTATAGAAAAGAGTTAGACTCACTCATGATCTAAGGGCAAAGCGAAGTCTCTTTCCTCTTAAGCGATATCAATGGCGGATAAGACGAGCCGTCTAATATCCTCATGTGTAAACCTAAACACCTAGGAGTTAAGATAGCTCTCTAAATACCGTAACTAGAACTAGAACAAAATAATATTCCCCAATGATCGAATACGCTCTAAATAGTCACATGTCTCGTCCTTTCGCACATATTAAAACTGTAAAACAATAAGAGAGAAATATATATATACACACATATTAAGCTTGTCTAAATTAATGAATTATAAGCCGTTAGAGAGAGATTACAACAATAATGAAAACTAAATCACATCAACTATAGATTACTAGCTAGACATCATGACATGATCAATGGCATGAGAAATATCTCACGTCCACATCTGGGTCCTGGCTCAGCTCAACCAGACACGGCCGAATAGTCTTCTCCACCACCTTAGTCACAAAAACAATTATTTCCATCACAAATTAAGATCACAACAATAACACAACCCTGAATATTTTTTCCTGTCCTAAATATAAGAACTAGATAAGATATTTACTTTGATCATAAATATAAAACTCTAATAACAAATTAATTATCTAACTCTTATATTAAATATTGTAGTACATATAGTGAGTGGACAGAGAAGAAAAAGGACAGATAACGGGTATGCAAATGGAATGTGTCCCACACAATCATATACCTTTAGCACCACTTTTTCTTCGAATATATGAAAACAAAGTATGATTTAATTTGTACAGAAAACAGTACATGTAGATTCAGATTCAGTAATAAGAAAGATGATGATAAGGTATCAGATGCTTACAGACTGGTCAATTATGGGGATGATGGACTCTAAAATCTTGGCCACGTTGAACTTTTTGTTGGGCACTCTACAGGGAGCAGCAATCAGGCAGTAATTAGTTACAAAACGAACTAGATTGAACCTTACCCTTATAAAATGACAGTAAAAACAAGTAATTAACCTGTCTTTTGATGCAGTAATTACAACAGGCAACAATTTTGAACAAGTGATTTCAGGGCCCATAACAGGAGCAAGCAGAGAGACAGATCAAAGTATCGTCCTGCGATATAAGTAGTGTGAATTGTTGCTCATGTCCAAAACCTGTCCGTAATTCATAGAGTTGCATTCAAGAAGAAAAAAACAGCAGTAAAAATGCATCTCGGTCTATAAAAGTCAACGTTATGTATAAACTGTCAGCACATTGTGACTCTTTTTCAATAATCCAAGACAAAAAGATGAACCTGAGGAATTATGTGCTGCACAGCTCAGGACCAAATTCTTCTGCGAGACGCTTCAGGTTGTTAGCAGCCGCATCACGAATTGAATGAACCTGCAAATGAACACCAAAAACTGAAGGTTAAGAATGACAGTCATGTGGAACAGAAGATTTCCTAACCTTTTCTTGGGAAGCTGAAAAAAATGATATATTGTTTTACTAGGGATGTCAAAGCAAGACAAGGGCCTTCACAAAAGCAGTGAAAAAATGTATACCTACTGTATGAGAATTCTTAGTCCACATAGACAGAGGAATGAGTACTATGCTAACTACATTAGACTAGTTGTGAACTAGGAAGCAAGAACCTTATCCTGCAACCACTGCATGCAAAGAGCGCCAAGCTTGTCATCGAAAAACCCAACCACCAATTGACTTACCAATAAGGGGATATATTTTATTATTGCAAGCCTGACTCCAATGCCTATCCTCAGCAAGCTCAACAATTGCTGGCAACAAAGATTGAGATAATAGGCCTATTCCAATAACCTGCAAATATGTGGCGGCTTCATCAACTTTACTTCAAGAAACTGGCTTTCTTTTATGCCCTTTCTTCTGTTTGAAGGAGAAAGCATGACAATATAGATAAAAGTATTGGTTGTGAACATCAGAGGGTTTGAAAGAATAACCTGATTCACTTGATCAAGTTTGCTGATAATGTTTAAGCACACATCGGGGAATTCATCCTTCGGAAGGGAAAGGAAAATTGGAAGAAGCTGCTCAATTGTTGCATCCTAAAATAACAAAATGGTAGGATTAGGAAGTCACATTTGAACTCAAGATTCTCCTGTAATTGTAAAAACCGTATTTATGGACACTAAATGACACAAGTTTTCAGATCTAAGGGTATGCATATATATTAATCAAGAAATTCATCTGAGAGATTATCAATCCATATAATATATCTGAGAACAGTATCTGCAGTTTTTTTTATGAAAGGCATTAAATGATGTGTTTAATTTAACTCCATTAAGGAAAGGGGGAAATGCCGGCACATGAAATAATTTAAACACCACCAAAACAATATATTTCACCTCACATAATAAGTAGAAGCAAATTCCTATCAGTACCGCAATAACTGCAGATACTGTTACATGAATGATGCTTATACCTTTCCTAAAAATGGAACCATTCCCATTATCACTGAAGCCAAAGCAGATCGAACATGTTGTGAAGAATCTGATGACAGTTCCTACAAGCATTGATGCAAGAGATTGAAATAATTGTGCCGTAAGGCACATAGTATATAACTTCTAAATCGTGAATTGCATGGCCAAATCATACTACATTACAAAGGTATAAATGTACCATAATATTTTTTTATTTTTAATGCATGCACACGTTCACACAGGGAAGAATATGCTGAATTGATATAACACAAGTACTGTAGCAACTTTTTGATATAACACAGGAAAAAAACCTGGTAGAGAAATGAATGCAAGTAATCAGAATGGTGATGCATTATGTGAAAGGATCAAAGTAATTAAACTATTTTATACTGAAGGAAACAACAAACAAGTGTTATCTCACCTTCACCAAAGGGATAAACCAAATCACTCTCCCTCATTTGAGATCCAATTCTACAAAGTTATTCCACAGCCTTTTCTCTTACACAGGTTTCCTCAACTGTGCAAAGCGTCTCCAGAGGTGGCAGCAACACATTGGCATGTTCCACCCCACCAACATAGGGTATGAACACTCCAAACTCCTCTGCCATGGCAAGGAGTACCTCATCATCTTCATTGTTTTCACTCAAAAATGGAATTAATTCCTTCCGGGTTCGCTCCTCCCCAAGAGCACGTGCTACGGTTGACAGCCTGCGAATTGAGTTTAACCTTAGTTGGATGTCATCATTTTTTAGCTCGTCTATAAACACTGCTATTGGATAAAGTGGCTCATCAACCATAGACATCTTGTTTCCAAGCTATATGGCAGAATGAACAATTTAATCAAATGTTAGAAAAGAAGTATATCAAACATAGCCATGACTTCTGCAAACAATATTTGATTATTACGCAGATAACTTACTATTACTCTCAAGCAACCAACTTTTTTTATATCAAACTCAAGCAACCAACTTAAAGATATAAGCACGCAACATCTAAAGGATCCCAAAATTTGACCCAAAAAATAAAAAAAGGAAAGGAAAATGGAGAAAACATTAAGCCAGAAACTTAAGGCTAAACCCAGTGTTGCAATACAAAACACTAGAATGGCTGTTAAAGGAAGCAAAAATGGATATACAAATCTAGAAATCTCTAGTCATTAGACATTGCACTACCTCTAGGTTGCAAACAAAGTTTCAGTTATCATAAAATTAATGCTTCAAATCCTTCACAAGAGATCTAGTAAAAGATTGATTTCTTGGGAAGCCTCATTTTTAAGTATATATACCCACAAGATAGTGCCTCTTAAAACCCGTTAAGGCGCTATGTTCTTTCGATTTCAATAAAACCTAAAATTCCCAGATCATGAAGCAACAAAATTTAGCAACTTCATAGCTTCTCTCTCAGCTTACTTTGCAAGCTATACAGGGGATTTGATTCAATTTAGTCCAATTGACAGTGGAAGATGTCTCAGGTAACGACAGAGAAACTAGAAATCCATTTCCAAGAACGAATCAGTGAAATGACAAGTACAAAGCACCGTACCGATCACACTTCGTTCCCGCCGGCCGTCTCAGATTCCAGAACGTGGACGGCCGCTGCGAGGAGAGAGAAGGACCGACCAAGAGAGAAATTCTTAACTCAATGCTTTGAATGGAAATATATATATAGACGATTTTACTGCCAACTTTGTCATGGAAATAAGGAAACTTACGAACGTTTAACGGTAACCGTTGATTGAATTTAATATATATTTAAATTAGTTGTTTTTAAATATAAACTAATATATAAAATTACCGCAAAAGTATAGTAAAAAGAAATTTAGCGGGAAAAAAATACCAAATCTAATATCAAAATATACAGAGTCAAAGACGAGGTGACACGATTTGGACTGGCAGCGAAAAATAAAAATTATACAATTTTCCCCAGAAAATTATACAATTAAGGATAATTAAATTTAAATAATATATTTATGTATCCATCAAAATATCAAAATATATGATAGAAAATAGAAGTACTTACGGTTGCTTTTATGTTGTTTTCAGACATTAGTCAGTCAAATATAACCGTGAGTTTAAATGAATGCTTCCATGATGTTTTCAGCCTTTTTGAGAAACACTTAAATTTAAGTTTATTTACCTCAAAGTTTGAGAAAATTTTAAAACAAATAGTCATATTTATGCATAAATATTTTTGGGTTAAACCATGATTTTGAATAAACTACTGAAACTAACTTTTAGAATAGTAAAAGAGTTTATAGACTATCCAATTACTATATTACTTCTACTTTTTCTTATACCATCTCTCCTCTCTCTTCTCTCTCCTCTTCACCCTCTCTCATCTCTCTTCTCAACCCTCTCTCATCTCTCCTCTCTCTTCTCCACTATCTCTCATCTCTCTTCTCTACCCTCTCTCCTCTCTACTCTTTCTCATATCTCCTATTTTAGTAATTTATTAATATAAAAAATTATTCTAAAAATAACTATCCAAATACTTATTTATTTAGAACTATTTTTTTTCATAAACTCTTCTGTAAAAGCTATTTTCTATAAACTATTCAAAAGCTATTTTTTTTCTATAAACTCTTTTTTAAAATCTTATCCAAACACATACATTAGTTGTCACTTGTCACGTGCCATTATCTAACTATACTCAATTCTTAAAATAATTACATCCATATTTAACCTAACATAAGGCCTAATTAAAAAATAATTTTTATTTTAAATATAAGATATATTTTTTATATTTATTAATTTTTTTTAAAAAAATCATTGATATTCTTCTAGTAATAATCAAATAAAGAATAGAATGAATTAAAGAAAATAATCAAGTTGTTTAGAAAAAATATATTATATTAATTATTTTTTTAATCTAATTAAATAAATTTTATATTAAAAAATATATGAGTATAATATTAACATGATCCAAAGATGCACCCTCACTTCTACATATAGAATGAAAAAAATGAGGATCATGATATATGAAAATAGTAACAGCAGAAAAAAAAAAGTGCATGCGAGAAAAATAGAATTTACTAATAATTTGTGTTTACTATACCACTACTGTGCTGTAAGAGTACAAGTCTATAAACATAACTTCCAACTAGTATTAGGAAAATTAGGCATAAATTCTAAATAAGGAACTTAATTATAAATAAATCCGTGAGAATTTGCTAAAATATTTTTAAATCTATTCAGATTTATTTATAGTTAAATTCACTTATAAAATATTTGACTAATATTAACCAACCATGACTGTTGATTGGTCACGGGCCTGCCAATGTTGATCAGTCAAAAGAATATTTTTTATTAAAATGTTAATATTTGTAAATATTAATATTTTAATAAAAAATATTTTTGATTGCTCAACGATTGCCGCAATCGGTCAATTATCTAAAGATATTTGTGTCATTTCATAGAAGAAATTAATTACAACCAAATCTCAAAAGATTTGAGAGTATTTTTATTAGTGAATAAGTCCCTTAATTAGGACTTATTCATAATTTTTATTTTTCCCATTAGTATTTGGTAAAGAGATAGATAATTATCCTCTGCCAGGAAAAGACTAAAATATCCTTGTAAAAGAACAAGGAAAAACAAATAATGAGTATTTGACACTTATGCTGGGGAGAAGAAAATGATTTGAACATTTGCTTTATTTAGATTACAGAGACCCCACGCAAGTCACCTAATCATTTGCTCCTGTCTAAGAAGATCCCTTCCAATCAAACAAACAATTTAACAACACTGCTCTTACCTATTTTCCAATGAACCACCAATAACATCGATTGATGGATTCATATAATCATTTAAATCCCCAAGGCGTTCTTAGAAAAAGCAAGTGTTTTTTTAACGTTTATGGGGCCGAACAAATAAAGTAAAAGAAAAGGTGAAATTTTGTAACAAAAAAAAAACGAGGTGAAATTGGTCGTTAGAATTTTAAAACTGACAATTATATTTTATGAGAAAAAAGAGTTTGAATGAACTGAACAATTCATCTAAATTCTTATGTATCAGATATAAAATTGGATCAGCTTTTAATATTAGAAGTGGAATCAATCAATTACTATATACTCTTCCATCATTAATATAGAATTTATTTAACTAATTTAATTAGATTAAGAAAATTAATTAAGTTAATTTATATGATATATTTTTCTAAAATATTCTAATCATCTTCTTTAACTCTCTCTCGCCTTTTACTTGATTATTTTTAAAAGAGTATCAACAGGATAATTTAAAAAAAAAATTGATAAATTTAGGAAATAAATTTTATATTTAGAACTAAAATATATTCTATCAATAATAAAAATTAATATTTTTTAAATTAGAAGGATATGTATTAAAAGTGAAGTTATATGCAGGATCGAATTCATGATCTCCTATGTATATGTATAGAAACTTTCATGTCACTTGCCTACAAGACTATTGGTAAGTAGGACATTTTTTTCTAAAACAAAAGCGCCTATACACTCTGCTCAAAGTCTAACCACCTGCTTAATTACTCTGGCTAGTCTGAGGAACCTCTGAAGTTTGCTTTTTCACTCAATTCTTCGAATTCATCTACAAGATTCGGAAGCCTTGCAACGAACTCAATTAAAAGTGAAGCAAATGTTGCTAAAGACAAGGAACTTGCACTTTCATATACCTCAGAATTTTGCTCATCCGTCGCATTAATGGCATCGGCATCAAATGGTAGAAAAGGCCATGATCCCATTTTCCTGACATTATCTACAGAGCTCCATTTCCTGATGCAAGAGTCTTCCGAACTATCCCTTGCTTCACTTTGTGGTTGCAAGTTATCCTGCACCAAATTCTCGGTTTGTTCTAATTCATTGGGATATTTTGAAGCTGCCCAGCTCTTTGAATTGACTAGAAGAAATGATTGTTGATCAATCTTTATTTGCAATTGCTTGGCTGCCTTATGAACTTCAGACAGTATGCTTCTCCCTTTCACCTTTTCCATCTTTTGAACTTTGCTTCCAAGTAAACGTAGTACTTTTGTTCCTTCAATCCCAACCTTTTGAAGCTCTTCACGAAAAACTTGCCTCTTTTCAGGTGGTGCCTGCATTTATTGAATAAATTAGAAGGGAGCTGTAAAAAGAATGTACTCCTCTGGTCATAGAGAGAGAAGTTTTTCTTATCTTATGTATAGGAAATCATTACATTTTTTATATGAACGTACAATTTTACCTTTTATTTATTATTGTATAGACTTTGTACTCTTGAGATAGAGTGTATATTAAATAGGGGTAAAGTTAGAAGGTTATTAAATTTTGAGATATATTTAATGAAATTTAAAAATTTTCTTGATTCTAGTGAAAAATGTTATAAGTGACTTATATAAATAGGACATTATGCAACAGTTGGCAAAAAAACAGTTCAAAACTCTTGGTCTTCTTTATGAGTTTTCACATTTACTTTGTGTGCAGACAGTACAACCCTGAGGTTTTTTACTATTGAAAATGATTAAAGAAGTTTTCAAATAGAGCAATTTCCCAGTTCCTTAGACTCTAGCTTATAATTTTTTACTTATGAAAGATCAGTTAGCATAATAACGTGCTAGGAGAGTCCCAGGTATACCTGGCACTGATTAAGTTGTTTGAAGCAAATGATAATCTCATCATCAAACACTATCTTAACCGTCATGCTTTTGCACAGGACATGATAAAGAAATCATAAATTTTTAAAGTTCAGCAAGTTCACATGGCTTAGGAGTTTTCTAGTATTTTGCTTAGCAGTCATATTATTTGAAAAAGATCAACTAGTGCCAGAAATGCCCCACAATACAGAACATGAGAGTAACCTACTTATTGCCAAGTGTATTTGTATCTTGCAGCAAATTGAAAGAATAGTATAAGGGTCATTTTGAAATGACAATTTATGAAATTGCTTATACGTGCATGTTGGGCATCATGGTAACGTGACCCAAACTGATTCCTGAGGCCACAAAAGCTACTTTAAACTCAAGGCTGATGTTTGGAATAGCTTTAGTAATAAAGTGTTTTTGCTCTTAAAATTCAGTTGAGATTAAAGCTAAAATTTGGGGCTTATGTGATGCATCACGGTGTGGTAAAAATGGCCATGGGTCCCACAAATAATGCCTCCCTTGTTGTCCCGGTCAACCTAGCCACATCCCCTGTTTGTCTTATTCTTCATTTTTGTTGAAGAGATTGGTCCCAAAGAACTTTAGGTTGGTAAAAAAATTATGAAGTTGGATTATTCGCAACGGATAGTGAAATTGAAAGTTCAGATATTTAAGTTGTCGTCCAATAAAAGACAGAACACACAGAAGTATAGAATCGATAACAATAATTTCAATTAATTTTTTCAATTACCACATAGAATATTAAAAAAACATCAACTTATGGTTTTACCTGTATTTCTGAAAGTATGCACCCATGCATTGCCATGACCATGAGAGCACAATGCCTTAAAGCTCCACTGAGTTGCACATAATTTCTCCAAGGATACTTGAACGTCTTGTATGGACCGTGAGGTGGTTCCCACAACGCAAATTCTAACTACAAGAATAAGATGATATTGTTGAATTAAATAGTATTTTCAACATCAAAATAGGATATCAGAATTGTGAGATGATAATACTATTAGATGTATAATAATATCATATCGAGTAATTAGAGGATTAATCACAACTATGTAAGTAATAAGCCTTAGAACTCTAATAAATACCAGAGACTCTTCTTGACTTGACGATTGCACTGCTGATCTATAGCCACTATAAAGAGGATCATCAGAGGCTTGATAAGTAAGAATTTTTGAAGGGATCCTCTCGTATTCAAAACATTGCAGGTAACCACTTACACAACCTAAAGAAGGTAATACTGGTATTAGCCATGTTCATCAGTGGGAAAACGAGCTTAATAAATGAGGCAATTATAAAGCAGGTATTTAGAGGTGAGATATCTGGAAAGTTTGATCGAACCTTCTAAAGATTTAGCAACACCATTGAAATTTTTTACCACCAATTTGTGCAGATCCTCCCCAGACCAGATGGGGCATATTAAAATGTTTACAAAAAGACTTACGACAGCACCGAGAGCAATAAAAACTAATCTGGACGCAGCTGTGAAAAAGAATTCTGATGTCCTTCTCCCAGATATCAATACAATGCAAAAAGTCAACAGAAAAACACGAAATCCATATTCGTATGACTTCATTGCAGGGTACTGTTTGACATAGGTTATAAAAAACCCTGCAAACCACAAAAAGAGCAGCACAAGCATAAGAACTAGATACTAAAGGAAAGGCATGACAAAACCAAGGAATAACAACAAGTGCAATCAATCGTCTTTCCACAAGCAGAGGCAGCAAATGAAAAATATAAAGGGCTGAGTAGGGACTTGTAATGAGCACAAATCTGTTAGAGTTGAAGAACCCAAGGCTTTATGAAGCCCTATTTTAAGGTAACCCTCCCAATGTGATGACAATGCACCCGCTTGAGAGGGATGTCAAGACGGCTCCAATTGGCCGACTTTCAATGGAAATACTAATGTAACGAGCATAAGTACTTAGGAGAACACACCTCAAAAGCTAGCAGTTGGAGTTGACCAAGGTCTCATTCGGCCCATCAGGTAACTCTCCCAATATGTATGGGACTCGGGACATTAAGCAAGCCATAAGATTGAGTAATATCAAGTGAAAAAATAAACGTCTAACCTGCGATGAACAGATTTACTGTGATAACAAGCTCATTGTAACTTCCAGCTAATACGGATAATCGTGCAATACCCAGAGCAAGCCCTCCAGCAGAGAATGTTCCTAAAGCACGATTGAATCCTTTGGTAAGGGTTGCACCTACCAGAAAAGAAAGAAAGAAAGAAAGAAAAAACTAATCACAACCTTAATTAAACTTGAGATATTAAAACAACAGAACCAAATGTGAAATTTCTCTCCGATCTCTCACTGTTTCCTTTTTCAAAATGAACATGACTTTATTATAACCATTACCAACGCTGAATTCGAAAACGACGACGACCGTGAGAATCGCCCAAACGGAGTAACGTGTGAGCTGGTTAAAAGTAGAATGATCCTGAATATATATAGCTAGTGACACGAGAGCTAAGGATAACCCAGCTTTCATGGCGAACAACACCTTTCGCGGATCGGAGTGACCCATCTTATATAATTTCCGATACATCTGAGCGATGCGATCAGAAATTTCGCGGAAAGAAAAGCACTTGGCTCTATTACAATCATCCAAATCGGATCGATTGATCTGAGGAAGCAACCTTTCTCTGCTCCTATCCATAAAACTTTGACCCAATAATCCAATTTTCGCTGCCATTTATTGAACCTAGAACAACATAAATTCATGAACATGAATAGAATTCTTTACATGATCGAAAACATGTGCATTTGAAAACTGTAATGAACTAGAGAATATTGAAATGTTCTGTGTTCTTGCCTTCTAGGAACGAGTTGGGATGATAGAATGAGATTGAGGAAGAGAGAATACGTGAACGAGCACGAAAGAACAAGGAGAAGGGAAGGAGTTCTGTGTGGGTACACTTCAATGGCGGGGAAGGAGACGCCAAATGGTATACATCTCCAATATATTTGGACGAATCTAATTTAGATTTTTCAACCCTAGATTTTCTTTTCTTTTTTTGCCAACAAATACTCGTAGATTCACTGATAATTTTTTTTTCCTTTTTGAAAAAATGAGACGGAATTTGGCAATCATTGCAACATTTTGTTAATTGGCAAAAATATTTGGCAAAAAAAAAAAAGAATTGACACAAATAAATAAAAGATTCAAATAAGAACTCGTGGCATTTAGAGTATAAATTCAAGAAAAAAATATATCGTTTTAGACCTAAATGAGAGATATATTTTGTCTTAAAGATCAAATGAAAAATTCTTGAAAATTGAGTATGAAAAGGTTGACAATTAATAATATAAGACTTGCAAAATAAGCACCTTCTCTTAAACAAACTTGTTAGCAAAAAAATGTCCTTAATAACTAAGCAAAACAAAAAGGTGGTAAAAGTAGTAATAAAGACTTATAAAATAAGCAACACCTTTTGCGTATTACTAAAGCCTTTGATGCAAAATATGTTTTCTTCCTTTTTCTTTTTTTAGAAATTAAACGATATCTCATAACCGATAATTTAAAAATTAATTCTCTCAAGATATAAAGATCATTGAAATATGTTTTATCTCACCAAACAAAATATTTTTTAACATACACAGTCTGCAAAATATGTCTTCTATTTAGAGATTTTTTTCATAAATTCAAATTTTATTGATAATTTTAAATTTTGGTTTAATTTTAAGTGAATTTCTTCTCATGGATTTGATGGTATATGTGATAAAGGTTAATTAGTAAGATTTAATTCAGATATCTAAAGTTATTCATTAAAAAATTGAATATGCATAATTATCCATTAAAATTAGAATTTTATTTATCTTTTAATATTTTGTATTATCTCAATAAAATAGAATATCCAAGCTCTCCTATAATTATCTTTATTATCTTTATTTTAAGATTATGATTTAATTTAGATCTAGATTTAAATCTATAAATAGAGTTATTTCGGACTTAAATATTGAATAAAAATTTATACTTTTTCTTTTCTATTTCTCTCCTTCCCCTTCCCGTTCCATATCAAATTTTTAATCACTTTAAAACTGGTTGAATAATTATATTTCAGAAAAACTTGTACGTACTCCTTTGCTCCTACTAATCTTTTCACTATATGTGATTAACGGATTTAAATCGCTTGTGATGATGTTTTTATGTCGTGCGGCGTGCGTGCTCAAGTGCAACCTATTTAAAAAGAAAAAAGACAAATTTATTATAACTAAAAAGAAATACTCGTATATAGATATCATATAGATGGTAGTTTTGAAAAGATTTGCCCACAGCAATTCAAATTTGACTTTTTTGTTGGAGGGTCTGTAATGACCAATTGACTTGGAAAAAAGTCATAATCGCAATTCAAGTCTTGTTTTGAACAACCCCGAGAATTCAATTAGAGAAAGGGTGAGAAATACGATCATTTAGAGCGTGTTCAAATATTGAGGAATACTATTTTATTGTGGTTCCAGTCGCTGCGATTGGGAATGCATCCTAACTCCTGGTGCCTAGGTTTACGCTTGAGGATAATAGACGACTCGTCCTGCCCGATATTGATATGGCCTAGGAGGAAAAAAGATTTTATCCTATCTTTAGATGGTGAGTGAACTAACCCCTTTTTAAAAAAAAATTGTACCAAAAAAAACAGCCTTTGTTTGAACATATAAGATAGAGAATAGGGTGATAGTTATTAAAAAAGAAATGATAGAAAATTGTTTTGAGATATATAAAAGTTGTTTAAGATGTCTAAAAGACTATTCATATTTATCATTATGTTTGTATATATATATATATATATATATATATTCCTTCAGGCATCTGAAGCAAAAAAACTTGGCAACATCAAAAAGAAGATTTTCTAATCAAATTGAGTGTACTCTATTGGCTACAAATCAAATTATTAACTGTGTTCAATGATGCTTACAGGATGAAGTACTGGAGCCTCCATCACATGAACGCCAACTACTCTGCCAAAAGTTTTATTGCAGAAGTCACTATCATGTAAGAATAACCATAATATTCTTTCTTTGAAAACCCCAAAGAGTAAACAGAATACGCACCAAATATTTTGGGAATGAGTGGTTTTGTGCATAAACTCAAGAGTTCTATATCTACGCAATTGAGGAAGATAGAGTGAACATTTTGCAATACAGGGCTTGTATGAAAGCAAGGCATAGCTGCTGCTATAGAGCAAAGCTCTGGACGGCGTCGTTGAGGTCATCTTCAGAGAAGAGAAGCTCGGGCGTTGCTTGGTTTAGTTCTGAGCACCCAGTAGAGATGATTATGCCAAAAGAATGCCATTTTTGTAATTCTAGATTTCAAGCAGGGGCATATGGAGAAAGTGCCTGACAACGTCGTCGTTTCTCTCTATTCTACGTCCTCCGGAAATGATGAATACTTCTTCTAGTGAGAAATCCTCTGTCATCTGTTTCTCCATTTCATTATTATAGGATAAGTAAAAAGATGGTCAAAGATTGGTTTGATATCTTCCCTTGAAGACCCATTTGTGGAACTCAACTCATTCCTCCGAATTTCTCAGAAATTTTCTGGATTTTGATATTGTTGCAGTCATTCTTTCTAACTACAACATGCTCTAATATTGATAAGAAAATGGTAAAAAAAAAATTTGAGGTGGTTCAAATATATATAAAAAATGTTATTAGATTTGGAAGTACTAATGAGAAAGATATATCTATATATAAATGAGGAGAGGAAAAAATAAAAAAAATATTGAATGAGACATTTTGATTAAAAATTTCATCGTTGATAAAGCAAAATAATACCATAAAATATATGTAGCATATCCTATCTAATGGGATAAAACTTTTCATTATTGCTTTTTATACTCATATGTCAACTAGAGCTCTGTTTCAAATTCATTCTCAGATTGCATGTGTCTTCTTAAAAATAGTGTTTAGGGTTTATATAGAAGTTTCAATACACTCATTTATTTTGGAGGATTTAGTCCATAAACAAGTAGAGATAATAGACTAAATCAATCATGCATATATACATAAAATATCTATCATATTAAAATTATTTCTGGCACACAAGCTAATATGCAGGTATCGATTTAAAAATTTTCAATTTTGGAGACTACTCATAAAATCTGGATAAACTACTATGAAATTTCAAATAAAAAATTGAATTACTTAAAAGTCACAATAATAACTAAGGAGCTAACATAGTAAATTCTACCGTAGGAATTAATAACAAGTTTATATTATTTAATATTTTTTTTTTGTCATAAAGTCATTTTCACGTAACCTCACAGTAATTCACCTTCAACTCTGTTCACAGCCAGCTGATGCTAGTGGTTTGGTTGAGTTGAAGATTTGAATTCAGGAAGTCCGTACATGTCTGGTTCGTACAGAGAATGGCCTCTTCTGCAAGTCAAATGTGGTGTACTCTGTTGCATCTTAGATCCTGACACTGGATTTGGAATTTGGTGGCTATTAGAGCTTGTTCCAACCTCCATGCCAGCACAAACAGGTAGCTTCTTTTCTTGACTTTTAAGCTCAACCTCAACTTCTTCTTCCTTCCCGAATACACTGTTGTTCTCCTTCAAAATCTCATGAGCTGAATCTGAACTTGAAAAGTCTTCTTGCTTTCCTAGCTTCTCTGCACTCTTGTCAGGCTTTTCTTCTTCTCCTTGGTGTTCAAGTTGAGATGTAGTAGCTCTTACAGGTTCATGCCCATTAAACGATTTCCTTTCTTGAGGGCTAGTACTATTCTGAGTATAGCAAGTTTAATATATATATCAGATAAACTCTGTATACCAAATTGAATAATACCATATTAGAAGCATATGAACATTTGCTATTCAATTTTACCATCATAACCCACCCATCGTGAGTTCAACTGGCGAAAGAGTATGACATGCAACTATTTAGAATGTGTTCAATCTTTGAGGAGTACCACTTTATTGTGGTTCTAGTCATAGCGTTTGGGGAAGCATCCTAACTCCTGGGTACTTAGGTTTACACTTGAGGATAATAAACGGCTCACCCTACCCGATATTGATATCGTCTAAGAGGAAAGGAAACTTCGCCTTGCCTTTGGATCGTGGGTAAGCCTAACCCCTTTCCAAAAATTTATATAACAAAAAAAATAATTTTGCCATCATAGATGATCAAACAAGTACTTCTAGAACTTTCTTCCCAACTTCTATTCAAGTTTAATATTTTTAGTATTTTTCTTAAGTAGCAATTAGTATCATAGACTAATTTATAGTTCATCCAGTACTCTAAAATATTTTTTTAATAACAATGAGTAGCCTGAACGTAGGATACTGAGTATTACTAAAAAAATACTTTAACGTACTGGTTGCAATAGAAATTACTTAAAAAATATTTTAGGATACTGAGTATTATTAAAAAAATATTTTAGACTAGTAGATGAACTATAAATTAGTCTAGCACGTTGAGTACTGCTAAAAAAGTACTTAAGTAACTTAACCCAAAAAAACAAAAAAAACACATAACATATTCTTCGATTAATTAAGTTCAGAGGTGAATTCTGAACTCTAAAGGGTTCACAGTGCCAGAAGTCTATATTACCTATCATATAACACAGGTGAATTATGTTGTGGTTGGTTGCCCTTATGCCTATCTCTTAACCGGATCATATAACAGTATGTTTTTAGCATAGCATAATATACAATCATATAAACCCATAATTAATAAAATTCTTACACTCGGATCATCGTCATCATGAGGTTCAGACCGGTAGAGTTCCATTGCTGCTCTAGCAGCAGATGCTGCATATGCTGCAGACTCAAAAGCTGCCTGCGCTGCATCAGCAACGTCTTTGTACTTTTCTCTTGCCTTAAAGGAATCAGATAACCCACCAAAATTTCCTCCTTCAGGTAAAATGTTCAGCTCCTGCTCTTCCCTAATCTCGACTTCAGGCTGGTTTTTCGTTTTTGCATTCAGTTGTTCCTGCATCGGTCGACATCAGATTCCAACAAGCATAAGTGGTTGTTATAAGTTTGCTATAACATCAGCTAGTGCTACCTTAATTTGCATACCTCAAATGATAAGGAAGAAGCTTCTTCAAGCTGCAGAACAATGCTGTTCTGAGCTGCAATTTCTTTGAGTGCCTTCAGTCTTCTCTCCAAGCTTGCCATTCTTGTTGACAGATTTTGGACCATCTAACAGGTAACCCCAAGAAAGAAGAAAAATATCATAGAGCATGAAGTATAATACTGCAGAAAGAGATTTACTTGAATCTAATTTGAAAATGTTCTCTGATTTGACAGGAAAAGATTGTAAATGAAGGATCTCAAGTCTTTAGAACAATAAACACTAAGTTTGAAAATCCGCTGCTAGTATTGGATGCTTCATGATGATCTTGAGTGGCATTCGCTTTACTTTTAACTCATGGTGTCAGCTACATTAACCATACAACATCATTATGCTCTGTCAACAACCAAACAAAAACACAGGAATACCTGTAGATGGACGCCACAGTTATTGCGTAACTCAACAGCACGAGCAGTGAATTCTTTACCAAAGCGACATGTCAAAGCTGCACGAATCTCTTGGAGCTCTGGAAATTCTCCACACCTTGATGCTCCGTACAGTAAACCTGCTACTGCCTCCTTAAGATCCTCAGGACATTCTCTGTAACATCAACAACCATAATAACAAACACAGTAACATCATCATATTTCACTTTCGAATCCTCTAAGTCGTGGAGTCCCAAGTTGTTTGAGTTCCTATGATTTTGTCTCATTTCTCTTCTTCACACATGTAAACATAGAAACTCTTCGAAGAAGTGAACCAACCTTTCTTGTACAATGAGGTGAACCCTTTCGATCAAGAGGTTGAAGTATCCTTCCATCTTATCATACACATCCATCATATCTTGCTCCTTGATCACATGCTCAACCTGTCGACGTAAAAACAAAAAATCAAAACTTTTTGAGAACCCAGAACTAAAATAATTCAAAAGCATAACAGTATCAAACTGTTTCAAGTATCTTGCTCGAAGCAAAGCTCGTTCATGGTGACCGAGTTGGAGGAGTTGGAGGAGTTGAAGGACATCAGAAAGGGCTTGTTTGGATCGTGTTTGTCTTTGGTTCTTGAGAACAGCAAGGCGAGCAATGGCAAGGTTAACGAGTGGGATGAACTTTGTGGCTTTCAAGCTTCTTCCAAACAGAGCATAAAGCTTCTTCCCCATAGACACCGACTCTTATGTTTTTCTCAAGAGTGCAGAAAATTCAAGTCCTGGCTTTTAAAGTCATTTTCTTGCAGTGTTTAAATTCAAGTGATAATATTATTATTTTTCAACACTTTTTGATTGTCGTTTCTTTTGACATTTCTGGTGGGGATGAAGAAGAAAAATGCAGCTTTTGAAAGAAGATTTGGAAACTACATGACCAATGGCCAATAGGTCATCTTCAGATGGTTCTTTTAAAACGCGGTTTTCAGCTTCTTAGAAAATTCTATATGATCAAGTTAAAATGACAGAAACGGAATATTATTCTATATCAACGAATCATCGTTTGTTATGTAAATGACTGGTTGGTTAGAATATTGGACACCAATTCTACCAAATGATATATTTGTATAAGACGGCAATTAAATCTTCCAGACACCAAATTATATATCTTTCAAAATAACATTAAAAAACATGTCATTTTTATATTATATATCTTTGCATGCTTATTATTTAGAATTTAGAATGTGCACTATATCTCATAGCTCATAAACAATCAAAGATCACTATTAAATGGAATTATTTATATTTTTTAATCTCTCGCTCTTCGTACACCTTTTTCTTGTAGACCTTTTTTGTTAAAAGACATGTAAATGTAAAGAGCCTGCATGTTATTCAGAAAAGCGATTAAAGTTTAACTAGTATTCCAGGATGAATTATTTCTTCTTCTTTTTATATATCAATAGGATGCATTAATTCTAACTACATATATTCTTAACTTTTTCATGTAGTTCTTTTTCTTTTTACAAATTTTTTTAGAAAAAAATTAAATTCACCTACGATTTAGGACAAAATCCCCCTTCTACTTAAACGATATCAATATCAAGCAAGACAAACCGTCTATTACCCTCAAACGTAAACTTAAACACTCAAGAATTAAGATACCTCCCCAAGCATCGCGACTAGAATCACAACAAAGTAATACTTCCCAAGGATCAAACACGCTCCAAATAGTTATATATCTTACCCCTTCGCCAACTGAACCCACGGACGATAAGTTGCATATAGTTCTAATTGTGTAATATAAATTTCTCATTATGGGGCAAAAAGAACATCAAACCATTAACAGCTGAAAACTGATTTTCATTGGCAATCTATTTCCTAGTTTTTTTTACTACATAATTTTACAATTCAAGAAGCCGAAGCAAATATACACGTATGATTCTATACAGGTAAAAGGATATTGGAATTCATAATGGAATTGAAAACATTGAATCTTCTCCAATCCAAGGAAATGGTGAGACGAAACGGAAAAGTGGCAACATTGTGATAGACCCTTTTGAGAAGTAAAATAGTGTCGTACCTAATTGGTACCATAGTCGTTTAGGGCAATTCATACGCCAGGCCATATACTCTCATATTCAATGGCAATGTTATGGGTCGAACAAGATATATATATATAACAACAGGTCCTTTAAAGTGTAAGATTTCAAATAGAATTAAACTCTTGGGGTTTCATTTATAAAAAATACTTTCATGACTTGTCCCTTACCTCAGGATCATCACCATACTGCAAATTTTGGCAAATAAAGAAACAAAAATGTCATACAACCCAAAAAAATAAGTCGAGCAACGAGGAGACTTCACAGGGTCAAACCTATCGAACGTACCTACAACCAAAACATTATGGCCACAACTCCATACAATTCACACGTTGCTTCCATGCAAGCAACAACTAATACTATATCCCTACCACAACATATTTTCCGAGGCAAATTACAAATTACATATTTTCTGAGGCTACAGCTTCAGGTAATGATCCTCAACATCCGAGGTAACTATATCCCGACCATTTTCCGTATGAAAATCACAAGTCAATCATAATCTTATTGCTGCATTTCTTGGTTCTGGTTTTGCACGTGCGTACAATACTCAGAATAGCATTTTAACAGACAGCAAGACGTAATGACCCCACCTTTCAAAGGCGTTTTACTCAAAATTGCAAACTGATATTATCGATCCCAGCAATGCGTCACATTGCTGCGTTTGATGAATATTTCGATGGGCAATCCCCGCACAGAAGATACAGAACTATATATTCGTAACTCAACAACTACATAATGTAAGGCTGGACAAGACATCTGGATCAAGCAAACATAATGCAGACATAGTGATAATGTAGGAGCCCTAAGGCTGCAATGTTTACGCAATAAAACAATTTAGACCAGCATTGTGGCTTCTCAAATAAGCATAGCTCATTATTCCGTTGGATGAACTTCAAGTACATATTTGTCCGGGCATCCCATTATGTACGAGATACGAAATGTTTAAAATTTAATTATATTAGAGCATTGCATCCAGAAAAGAAATCTGGAACTATCGTACCAAATCGAAAACGAAAACGGCTATCGAGCTTCTTAAAAAATCAAATTTTACATTCAACCAAATTATTGTTCCACCATGCGTATTGTGCAACATACGACGACTCGTACATGAAAACTTCTAAAATTTCTGAATGTGTATTCAAAATGTTGACACACGAAAAATGACCAACATAAAAGATATAAAATCAATATGTTCATAACAAGGCATTCATATTAGCATAAATTAACTTAAAATATAATTCTCAATTAAAATTAAATACCAAACTTCACCGTCAAGCATAAACTCTTGACGCGTTTACACGCATTTCAAAAAAGGCCAAAGAACTTTTTTAAACACATCCAAATGAGGCACACTACTTTTTTTATGCCTTGGTGTCGCAGGGTAACCATGTCATGTCCCCAAACCAAAACTTCAAAAAGCTATAGCAGGTACTTTGGTAATTCTTCAAACTTCATTGTTAACAATGATGAGTCTCAATTTGACACATTATACGCCCATATCAATTACATTATTCCTCAACAATTTGTTTATTTTTTTCTGAAAATAACTGTAGATTTTCACTTTTCCCGCATTTGGCATGCCACAGGAAAGATACCTAGGAGTAGAACTTTAACTACATTATGTACAACGTCATAACATGCATAGAAGTCAGGAAAATGAAGAAACCGCCAGTGTGGCCAAGCATACCCTCAAGACTAGGTAGGACCTTAGCAAGAAAATTACTTCCATTAAGAAATGCAGAGAGAATATTTTCTAGTCCATCAATGATGGATCAGGAAATAGAAGTAGAAAAACACTGGCACATACTAAGTTGTGCAAAAGATTCAGAATAAACAGCAAAAAATATACATGTTTGAGGATAAAGATTCCAGTTTGAAGGAGTTACATGTGGAACAGACTGACAAAAGGGAATGTTTAGAGGAAACCAGAGAGCCATGATACAATGAAGGGGATCATATTCCATACATCTAATTCAGAAGAACACGGGACTAAGAATGTATGACAACCAAAATTTTACCATCATTAAAATGGCTGTGAATAAGTCGGAATACATTGAATCCAAGGAGGTCACAAAATAGCAATGCACAAAAGACAACTGAGAATAACTAAACACAGGAAACCTCAGACCATTGATCATCAGTCACATAAATGCAGACAATAAGAGAAAGTTAAGTTGGACATGAATATACTTACCAAAATAGCAGGACCAAAGGTACTGTACCTAGAAAGAGAAAAAGTATATTAAGACCAGGATATTCAATCAAATACAGGCAACATCAACTTTAACCCATACCACAAGGTTAACTGAACAGAAGTTTCTGGATTTAATTACCCACTGAGAAAAGAATTTCCTTCAAGAACCCAGCCAAACACCTCCAGTGGAAATGCCTCCGGAATGACCAGGCCATGGATAAGATGCAACGCAATTTCATTAGGATTTGCAAAAATTCAATTTAAGAAATAATTTAAACAAATTAATACAAAGAAGTTGGACTCAAGGAGAAGCTAATAAAATTAACATACTACACACCTACATTTCCAAGTAAAAAGGACATGCACAACACACCAAGCAATCTATATTCCGAGCTTGATCAATCAGAGGAATACCCAATAAAAATTAAAATATAACACCCTTCAACAATGTCACTCATGTGACTTGCTTTTTAAGCAATAGAATAATGCTGGACTAAAGATTTTGATTCCACAGGGTACATACCCCCATTACAAATTAGTCACAGCAACACTAAAATTTATCCAATGACCTCAAATAGATATCACATGAGCACAACTTCGTTAATTTACAATCAAGCCAAGTACCTAATCTACTAGTGCTCATAGCATCTAAAGTAAATCATTACTCATTCCAGCGTGGTCAAATTAATTTTCCCAATAAACAAACCAAGGTACCTTCTCCTGAGTGCCTTTAAAGCATCTAAGAACTGGAGGGTTGCCTCACAGCATTGATGTCTCCTGAATGAAAAATTAAATTAGCATCTCCAGAATCCAATTAATAAGCAAACGTAAGGGCAAATGAACTAGCATTAACAGCAGCAAGGGAGAAGGACCGTAATTTATCAAAATAATAAGACATAATAACTAAGAATGAGAAAGTTAAACGAAAGTTGCAAAAGCTAATGCTACAACAGAATAAGAGTAAAACATGATACAACAGCCAATGTTCAGCAAAAGATCAGAAAATCAAGTGCTAAATCAAGTTTTCCATTATAAAAGATAATTGCAAAAATAATGTCCAAAGTACATATACACCTATATTGAAAAAAACTAATATACTAAATTACACAATGGCCATACAAGAGGGGGGGGACTGCCATTGGCAAGTTGTCATTCCACTGAGAACCGCCAGTAAAGTGTACGCCTCATCAGACATCACCCTTTATCACTTCAACAGGCCAACAAGTGTTGCTGACACCCCTTGGACGGGGCAGAGAAGATAAATAATGTCAAATGATTAGAATCACTATGAATTGGGTCATCATGTACAAAAATCAGCAAACATCATTTTGCAGTCAAAATCAGCAACATGGTTTCACTTGCCAGTGATGAATGGGTGGCTTAATGCTTGTGAGACTGTCAACCTCTTCTCTGGATCCAGGACAAAAACCTTGTCCAGAAGATCTTTGAAATTGGCTAACATCTTTGGATCCTCTCCAGGAGAACCAGCAATGATAGTTCCAATATCTTTGAGCTTTATGTTGAGAATCAACCGCTTTATAGCCTAGGCAATCAATTTGGAACCACAATCAACAAACTCAAAAATGCAGATCCACCTACTTAACAAATGACATAGTTGACTTGGAAATAGAATTTCAAAAATATGTATTGGAAAAAAAAATGGTCCAACTCACCTTCTTCGTCACTGGATCCTCTTCTGTAGCAAGAAAATTCAAGTCCTGGTCAAAATGCTGATCAATAAACGCTCCCTGCAAGTTATACAAGTTTCATCAGAAACACCACAAATACATTACAGGATACAGATCACATACATGGATGAGATTAGAAAGTCAGACCAGGAGAATAAAAATAAAGAAGGTGAATAATCAACAACTAACAAAAACAAAAGACTCATATTGCTTATTTGGAAGGCTCAAAGATGGCAAGGTGAAGTGAGGCCCTACTCAATTTTTTAAATAATAAAAGTTCAATGAAAAAATAGATGGTGAAACCCTATTGTTAGAGAACTACAATCTAAATAGCGTGGAAAGAGTTTGAATGAAAAAATTACCAATGCCAATTGCATGAGCGAAAAAATACCATATTTGCACAGCTTTGTCTAAAGTAGTTATTGCAATCCACACATTAGGATGTGTTTGGTTGTGGGTTTTTGGAGGGGATGGGAGGGGAGTATTAACTAAATTAACCCCTACATTGAACATTCCATCACCATTGATTTTCTAACAACTACAAAATGGAAAACTGACTCCATTTATTTCCATCCCTTCACTTGCCAATCCATTGTTTTATGAATCATTTCATTCCATCCTCTCTAAAAATTTCAAAAATAATCATTCTTGAACAAGATTTTTCGTTTAGTGATGCTTCTAAAAGAGATTCAGATAGGACCAACGAACCAGACCAACATCCAAAAAACATTCAAGCTCAAATTCGAACAGCAACAAACAATTAATGATAAGCATACACGTATTTACCTTGCGAAGCATCTTCTTAGGAAAAGGGCCCTTCAATTCCATGTGAAGCCGCAGCATGTCATTGTTAGTAGAACCTGGGAAAAGAACTTTTCCACTATAGAGTTCATACAAACAACAGCCTACAGACCAGACATCCAACGGATGATCATATGGCAAGCCAAGTACTGCACAGAAACAAAAATTCAAGAGTTAGTAACTATACGAATTTCAACACGAAAATAAGGCACATGTATGATGAAATTATAGATACTATAGAAAGAAACTTACTTATTTCAGGGGCACGATAAAAACGACTCACAAGGTATGGCGTAACTTCATTCTTTCCAGCAAACATAGCATTACCAAAGTCACAAAGCTTCAAAACATTTTTAGCCTCATTCACCTAATCAAAGAGGAAACTTTAATTTTTATTTAAAAAACAAATGAAATGATTTTTTATACCAATAAGCCAAACATAAAAAGGCATTTTAGACATACCAACATATTGTCTGGCTTTATATCACAATGAAGAACACCACAGTTCCGAAGATGCTTCAATGCTATAAAAAGTTGTTTCGCGTACGCTCTCACAGCTGTTAGCCTAAGGCCAATATTGCGACCAAACTTCTTTAAAACCTCACGCAGATTCATATGAAGAGATTCAAAAACTAAACAAAGGTGATTCCTGTACTTAAAACTCGAAAGGAAACGAACACAATGACGCTTATCATCTGGATCTGCACCTACTAATTTCTTTAGTATGACCAACTCATCCATACCAGCCTTGTACCTGTGCCATATTTAGACATTTACCAATGAGCAACAGAGACATTAGTTAAATGCAAAATATTTTATAAGGATACAAGGGAATCATTATAACTCACATAGTGTCATTATTGCGAATAATTTTTATAGCTACTTCTTCAGGCTCAACATTACCAGCCTTGAGATTCTTTGCACGAACAACTGTTGAAAAGACACCTCTACCATGAGCTGCAATAACTTCATATCGACCATCAAGTATTTCACCAAAACGATAGCCTGTGGAATCACATAATAATATTAACACCCAATAACACAACCAGAAGAACAGATATACACGAACAGAATATTTAAAAAAACTATTAAAAGAAAAGGGCCAACAACTTTAGGAATTTTAATTGTTTCAGGGAACTTTCCGCATCAAGTTGACAAAATATATCTTAACAGATCACAAGAAATTCATCAATAAAGAATTAATAAATAATTAATTACTTAATTACTATAAAAGCACGTCTCATTATAACATTCCTAGGTATTTCCTCAATTCTTTACTGTAAATCCTAAATTGTAAAGCAAAAAAAGCTTAAATTAATATAAAATACAAAATATATAATAAGCCGCAATATTCATTGATGACAATGTGACTCATCTCAAACACAAAAGGCAGGCCCAGCAACTTTTAGGATTTCTAATACTTCCAGTTGAGTTTTCATATCAAATTGACAAAGCATAGCTGAAGAGATCTAGAAATTCATCAACAACAAATTAGTCAATGTGAGAGTAAGAAGTTTCAGTATAGCATTCATGGGTCTTTTACTAATTCTGAATTCTGAATCCTAGCTTATACTGCAAAATTTATTTGAATTTGCTTTTAAAAAAGGATGCCATGAAAAATGTATAAATACCCTTGCCAGGGTTGCATAGCCAGCACAAGGCCACAACTTGAGTCAACAATCAGATCATAATTAAAACAGCTAGATACAATTAAATGCAATACTCACTGTAATACCCCTCTGCATCATCCCAATTGTCATGCAATCCGCCCCTGTCAACACGCAATCCATCCCCTTTGCCCTTCAACAAAAGAAGACAAATTCTAAATAGATAGCATGAGAAAAGTGGGGGGATCAGAAATAGGTACCATTCACATGTTACTCAGGCTTTATATGTTTACAAAACTCCTAGGTTCTATTTTAGTTTCCATTAGGAACTAGAAAACGAAACCCACAAAATCCTGCAAGAAAATTTTAATAAACACATTCAACCACAAAATCCAGTGGCTACATAAGATTATCTGCACTATATTATCACCCAACAGTGAAAATCACCTATCAGCTCGAATATAAGTTAATACTAGTACAGCTGAGCTTGAAAAAATGTCGCAGATAAGCAACAGGCTTCTAAATATTAAATGTTCAATAAGTATATAAACTAAGATTTTCACCAAATAATAACTACTTAATCAGTCACTACAATATTCACACCCACTCATACACATGCATTAAGCTTTCACTTATTTTATTCATTTAGAGAGTGGACAGGCTATGGAACTTCAAATAAAATTCACCATCCATAACATTCTACTTTAGTAAGCATCAGCTAATACCTTTAAAAACGCATAACACCACTCCCTGCCAGTGTTGTTACTTATAAAGCAATAAATGGACCCAGAAACCTACTAGCTTGAGTTAGAAAAAATAATGCTATCATTATATGAACACTAAGTTAACAAAACACTCACCGATTTGCGAACTCCTGTTGGTGTCTCACCAAATATGTCATCACAAAACTTGTCATCGGATCTTTCACTCTGTATATGTTATAAATGAGCTTCAAAGCAAAATAGCTAAAAAGGTTTCACCAGAAACCCAACTTAGTTATGATATTTTCTCCAACATATACACACTAAGAAATGAACAAACCTTTGGAGTGCCCTCTCCCAAGCCCCTAGCAACACCAGGGATCTTTTCAGATGTATCATTTCCATTTTCTCGAGGAGGAGATTTACCAACAGTGAAAGATGGTTCCCCTTCAAAAGCATCAACTCCATCATTCTTAGCATCAGGAGCTTCCGAAACAGCAGCCAGAATATTCAAAGGATCCTTATCTAACCATAGTTCAAATGTATGCTTCAGTATATGGCAAACACATAATGAATAGTAAGTACATAAGGGCGAAAAGCAAACATAAAAAATGTTACACAGATATATCATCCAACTTCTGAGCCTTATTTATTTATGCATCAGCATCTGAACTACGTGTCAGACATTCTTAAGTAATTTCAACAGAACATCACTAAGGCTAACAAAGAAAAGTTAAAAAAAATAAAAGCCAAAAAACCTTTTTCTTTATTTTCAGAAGTTTGCTCTGCTTGTTGATACTGCTGTGGTTGCTGCTTTTTATATTTCTCTAAGATTGCTTCCCTCCTCCTTCTACTCTCCTCCTTAATTCTATTGAGATCTTCCTCTTCTTGTTCAGCAAATTGTAACGTAACAGTCTCATCTAAGTCATCTTGTTCATCCTCACCTCTGTGGTCAATAAAAATCAATGAAGTGAGGTGTTCCTAAAATAATAGTAAAAACAAGGAAATAAAATAGCATATTTTGTATGGACACTTCATAGATGAAAATATAAATACCTGTCCATAGGGTTATCAACTTTCACAGACTCAGAGTTTCTCTGTCTCCCCCGATAGCTTTCTGCTTCTTCATGTCTAGAATGCCTAGGGCGTATATCTCTGTCCCGGCTCTCATGACCATGCCCATAACCCATATTTTTATCTTTATCAAGAGTGTTTCTATCCTTATGCCTCTCCCTCTCCTTAATCTTATATCTTTCTCGATGCTTATCATCCCTTTCATTCTCCCGGACTCTATCTCTCTCTCCAACCCTTGCTCTGTCCCTGCTCCTCCCTCTTCCCCTATCACTTCTATCCCGCTCACCCCCTATCTCCCAGCTCCTATCTCTATCTCGCTCCTTTTCTCTTCTTCTATCCCTGTCCACCTCTCTTCCCCTGCTCCTATCTTTTTCCACATCCCTTCTATCCTTCTCATGACTCCCTTCATGTTCTTTTTCCCTCCTATGCACACGGTCATCCTCCCTATTTCGGCTCCTTTCTCGTTCCTTTTCCCTTCTTAGGTACCTATCCACATCCCTGTCCTTGCTCCTATCTCTATCTCGGGCCTCCCGACTGTAATAACTGGAACTACACTCCCTTCTTTCCTCATCATTCCTTCTCCTGGAATAAGCATATTCTTCCATTACACTATGAGTATGACCACTTGATCTGGATTGACTCCTAAATCTATGATTAGGTGAGCTTTCCCTGGTCCTATGCTTGCTGCCTCCACTTTCAGGGGAGGAGTTCCTTCTATGAATCCTTACTTTGCCTCCATTAACCTCCAGTTCTTCGTTATCATAGTCACCTTTCAGCTTCTCATTTCCTTTAGAACATCCGAGCTCCCCATGCTGCCATTTATCCTCTTTAGAAGATTTACGATCCAAATACCCATTGCCCAAACCGTCTGAACTAGCTCTAGCATGCTTACCATCTAGAGACTCAGCACTTGAATCAGTAAAAGAACCATCAACTTCATTTCTACTATAACCAGTGATTCTCTGATGGCTGGTATCATCTTCTCCATCCAATACTGGACTAACAAATCTGCCGTTGCTGATATCCTCATTATTAGTTTGTGAACCTTTAGCATTGATCCCTACAGTCTCTTTAGAAGGAATGGCATCTTTCTGGTGCAACATCTCTTCAGTGAAAGGTACCTGCTCAGCACAAAAGGTAATTATGTGCATATATTACTGGTCCTCATACATACGTAAGTAGTTTAAGTTAAAGCAAAATGAACCTTGACATAAACACATTTATATCAGTCAATACATAAAATTAAAAAAAAAATAGAAAAGGACACGTAACCAGCTCTTACAAATTAACCGTAAGCCTTCAGTCTTCACTGAAACGCCTAGAGAGACCTCTTTTGCAATTCACTCATGCTCGTGTAGTGCAAGCGGGTTCTACATATCTATGAGAAACTGACAGGGTATTCTACCAAACTCTAATGAATCAAGAATTCATTATACAGTTTGAAATACAAATTCCAAGCCTTGTTTGGTTACCAAGAAGAAGTGGATTCGTTGAAATACCAACAATCAACAAGAAAATAATATTGACTTTTGTGAACAATAACAAAACCGAACAAGAAAACAAGTTCTTTCAAATTATAGTATCAGTCTCCACTTCCCCAGCAACCAAACAGATGAGAAATGTAGCAAAGATAAAGAAAATAATAAATTCGATCATGACCTACCGGATTTGAATTATCAGATGGAATACCTCGACCTCCCGCGGCCATAATTTCACCAGACTCAGCATCAGACTCCGTAGGATTTTTTCCAATCTCACCATCTCGGCCACCAGAAACCTCCTCTTCGAGAATCTCCCCCTCCTCCACATCATCATCAGGCCTAGGGATCTTCGGATCAAAATTAGGAGCAAGAGTTGGAGAAGGAACCGTATCAACAGTTTCGCAATCAAGTTCAACTTCTTCTTCGTGTTTCCTGCTACCGTGGCGGTGCCGATGATGGCGGTGCCCATAGTGGCGGTGCTTATGACGCTTCGAAGATCGCTCGACTTCTTCGGGAGAAGATGAGCGCCGGTGCTTACGACGGGAGCCATGTGCATCGGAGGCCATGAACGGATGCGATTCGGAGGATTATGATTAGGGTTAGGGTTTTGGTCGTGTTCCTGAAATCCCCGAGGAAGAACTGGAAGTAAGTGAAAACCCGAAGAATAAGGGCGGATGGTCAGTATTGGATCAGATATTATTGAGGGAACTGTTCCGCCTATTTGGTAGAAATCGGCAGTATTTTGGAATTTATTCCTCTCAAAGCAAATCCTTTTTATCTAGTTATCCACCAAAAAAAGATTATTTACCTGCATTCTATAATACCCGTATATATGTCAAATATAAATTGTGTAAAGAAAATGTAATGTATGGCTGGCCAAAAAACTGTAACGTACTAATGGCTTTAAAAATTTTAAAATTAGTGGATCCTATTGAATAATTTTAGTATAAATATATGTATGTCTTCCTTTTATGAGATGGATAGTGTTTTACCAACTTTTTTCACATATTTCTGTATGCAACCAATAACCATGTCTGGTAATCAGGGTGGTTTACACTGGGAAAAATCCTATTTCATCCCCAAAATTAAAATGTATAATGTCTATTCTATCTCTTGTAATTACTATTTAACAACCACTATCTTTATTATTATTTTGTATCCGTAAACAAGTGTACTTTTTCATACTTAAACAATTAAGGAGAAAGGCATGCAACTAATAAAAATAGGGGGAATTAATTCGAGGTCCAAAAAAGACAAATTATCGTTAAAAAAGTAAAGGCATGCAACTAATAAAAATAGGGGCAATTAATTCAATGTCCAAAAAAGATAAATTATCATTAAAAAGTATTATGAAATAATTAAATTCAGATGAAATTCTAACAAATTTGTGAACGATTCTTAACTTATCAATTAATGTATTACTAATGACAAATTAATTATCTCAATTGACAAATCAATATATCAAATAATAACAAGTTAAGGTGTTATAATTGACAAGTAACAATGTCACCAATAAAAAATCAATGCGTCTCAACTGACAAATTAATATATTATTAATAATGAGTCAGGTAAATTTATCTTTTTATAATTTTAATAAATCTCTCATAAATATCTTAAAACTTCGATAATTTAATAAAATTTGATAATAATAATAATTTATTTTTTTTAATGTACAAATCGTAATTTCATTAAAAATATACTTGCTGCCAATAATCATATGACTTGTAATAGTACGAATTCCCCTTGAGGTCGTTCATCACACCCACTATTTCAAACATTAACTTACACTATTCATTGAAAATGGAGGAGGAGGAAAAATTTTAATATTTAATTTTAAAAAATTGAAAAAATAGTTATAAAAACTTCTAATTAATTTTTTTTCACTATCTTATCTTATATCTTTTTTTATCAAAATTTTATAATCTCACTTATCTATTTCTTTTAAATTGAATTCATTAAAATTTTACCTCCCCTAGTTTCCCCACACCAGACAGACCCCATGTATCAATATAGTAAATCCATGTCCACAAAGATCAACCAGGGGAACCACAAATATGTGGCAAAGCACTCAATGGCATCATTTGCAAAAGAAGATGAAGGAGGAGATGGTAGCACAGGGCCATGTGAAGGAAGTGCATTTCCTCACGAAGTGTGAATTTGATATACCCCTAAGAATTGTGACTCTAGAAAAGGAGGTAGAAGTGAATTCTTTTATAATAGACAGAATCCATAGCAGTTCCATAGAATTTCATTTTTAAGACACTTTTATCCTCATAGAAAATTTAGAAAACCAAATTTTCCCAAAACCCATTTTTGTAATATTTTCGCCAAGAATATATATAGGCACGCATGATATTATATACTCCTCCTATCATTAATATAAAAAATTTTAGTTATAAATATAAGATATTAATCTATTTTATATTTAATACTCCCCTGGTCCTTGATATAAAATATATTTAACTAATTTAATTAGATTAAGGTAACTGAGGAGTTATATTTATGAAAAAATGAATAAATATGATAAAAAAAGTCTTATATATATGACTAATATCAACTCTTTAATTATATCATATATTAAGGACCATAAGAGTATTTATTATTTATTCCAAAACTAATTTACCTAACTTATAAACTGATATACAGTATAATATTATACAAGAATACTCTAGGGAAAATTATATCATATTTATTATAATTAACTTATCTATTTAGTTTCTTTAATCTATCTAAATTAGTTAATTATATCTTATATTAAGAATTGGGATTGAGTAATGCATACAATATTGCTCTTTTATACATATAATTTATATATTTATAATATTTCTTTTACATAATATTTTGTTTATATATAATAAACCTTCAATCCTTAATATAGGACTTATCTAACTAATTTGATTAGATTAAAAAAATTAGTTAAATTAGTTAATATAGTATGTCTTTTTTCTAAAATACCATAATCATCTTAACTCCCTCTCTCCATCCCTTGCTTGATTATTGTTGAGGGAGTATCAATAGAAATAATTTTTAAAAAATTGATAAATATTAAAAATATATTTTACTTTTAAAAACAAGATCAACTATTCATGTAGTGTATTAACTACCGGAGTAATATCTATTATAGTTCATAATACATATTAGTGGTGAATATTTCATATACATAGAGAGAGAGAGAGAGAGAGAGAGAGAGAGAGAGAAAATAAACCAGAATCTGGAACAACAAAATGGAACAAAGGTCTGATTCAAATGGTTGGACAAAGCGTTAAAATTATTCAATATCAAATCAATCCCATATATAAAAGTCTCCATATGGATAGCAATCCTAGAAATAGAAACAATAGACGAATATTCTCGTTGACATTTACCAAAAGAGGAAAAAATAAGTTACCATTTTCTGCCATAGATATCCATGTCCCCTATCATTAACGTTCAATTTTTTTATTAAATTAATCTTTATGTAATATAGAGGTCAATCTAAGTCGTATTTTTTATGTGAAGTCAATGTATGATTTAATTCTAAATTATTAAGTATACGTAGAAGGAGGAAGAGTAGAAGAGAACTTGATTAATTAAAATTTCTAAAAAAATAAAGAGAAAATAATGAGAATAAAAGTAAGCTAAATGGAGGATGTTACTAATCTAAAGATGAGCGCTCTTAATGATTGATGTGTAACTATCATTGTTCAATAGTATATCAGAATTATAATAATTATATATACTAAGGGTCTACTTGGATAAATTTTTAGAAAATGACTTATGAAAAAAAATATTTATGGACAGCTTTTAGAAAAGGGTTTTTAGAAAAGAGTTTATGGAAAAAAAATGATTTTGAATAAATGAGTGTTTGGATAGTTATTATTAGAAAGACTTTTATTATTGTTAAATTACTAAAAAGGGTATAAGATAAAATAATATTAATTATATTCACGGTACTATTTATACTATTCATGATACTGTTCATCAGCTTCTTCCTCCCCAGAATCGCGACTTCTTGTTCACGTTCTTCTTTCTTCTTCTTCCACATCTCTCACCCTCCACGTCCAGCAGCTCCTCCATCGACAACCAACTCCTCCAGCGTCCACGGAGAAGATGCAACGGCGACGAAGAGGAAGAGTAGGGAAGAATAAGGGTAAGTCAGTGACAGCGACAGAAGAGAGAAAAGGGAGAGAGAGGAGAAAAAATAAAGGTAAAATAAGAAATGGGTACTCATAAGCTCTTTTACTGTTACAGAGCTAATTTCAGTAGCTTATCTAAAATCTTGATTTTAAACCATGGTTTGATCTAAAAACACTTTTGGACAAATATGGTTGCTTGTTTTAAAATTTCTCCAAACCTAGATTTTGCCCAAAAGGGCTTATAAAACCAAGGTTTGGAGTCTTTCTAAACATGTTGTAAGTCTCTAACATACAAAACTCTAAATAATCGTCATGGTTATAATCATAAAATCTACAATTATACCTAGATATATCATACAATTGTATCAATAATGATTATTTAAAAGTTTCACTTAGCATGTGATAAATTAAATAATAAATAATTTGTTCCTATAACATATATATTCAACCGAAAACCTTATAACTTAGAAGAGTTTGATCACACAGCTATCTCAACTGAGACATTATATTTAACATATACAAATCTCAAACTTAAACCGAGAAATTCATAGACTTGCATAAAAGAAAAATAATCAAATCATAAAATTGTTTAACTCTTACTTTAAGACATAGGAACTCAAGTCACTACGTCTTTCCTTGATAACTTAGAAGAAAAGTGATTGACTTATAGAAAAGATGAAGAAGATGATTGTGATGGTAATGGTGACTAGTATGTTAAATGGATGAGTCTTAGAGTCCTTTATATAGCTTTAGGCTGTGGCCTTAATGTTTTCTTTGTTGATGTGTGATCTTTTACTAATTGGCTCTCCAAAAAACAATGATTTACCTTAATTTATCTTCTATAATCTTCAATTATCTCCAAGTTGTCATCTTTTTTAATATCTCTAAAGATAATCATTTTAACTCAAATATTCTAAAAACAATTCAAATAAAAAGTAATAGAATAAAAGAGATAAAATAATTAATAAGAAAATAAGAAAAGATAACACCCTTATCTATTATCCTTTAATTAAATTCAAATAGTGGATATTGATGAATTATCTTTAAATTAATTCAAATGATACTAATATAATATAACATAATACTAATATAATATAATTTTATATTAAAATAATAAATTAATATAATAAAATATAATATAATATTATTGGAGGTATTTTAATTTTCTCTAATTTGATAGTATAATTTCTTGATTAAATTTAACAATTCCTCAATTAACCTTATATAGTAGTTGATATTGGTTCTAGTTATCATTTATTTATTTTTTTCAAATTTCTTGAAATATATAGAAGCAAAGTAACTTCATGAAAATTAATTTAATCAAGAAAAATAATAAAATTAATAAAAACATAAAAAATTAATATTTTTAATTATCTAATTCATATAATCAATTAAATTGTAAAGTGACTAAAACTATTATAATAATGCCTATTAAACATGATAAATTTTTTAAAATATATAAAAAATAATATGATAAAATAAAAATTCTTTTGACCTAGATTTGATAGAACTTCTGATGATTCAGTTTGGTTTCATGTTGTTCCAAAGAAATATAAAGGTTTCATATTTTTGCCAGTTTGGAATCTGAATCTGATTCTGCTTGGACTAAGCAAGAGGAAGTTGTTTATTTACAAGTCTTGTTCATTATCCTTCACTTCATTCTAAAGTTTAATGTAAGGAATCATGCATTCCTTCTTTCGTATACGTGGCTTCAATTACCCAACTAAGTGTGTGTTTGGGAGCATGTTTCAAAATCAATTATGGGTCAAAACTACGGTTTGAAATTTTTTTACACAAACAGTTATTTTTGTTGAGAATTGATTATGGGCAAAATCTTGGTTTGAAACCGCGGTTTTGAATAAGCCACTGAAAATAACTTTTGGTTTGAAACCTAGGTTTTGGATTATCCAATTACTATTATACCCTTACTTTTTCATACACCCTCTCTCCTTTCTCCTCTCTTTTCTCTATCATCTCTCCTCTCTCTTCTCTTATCTCTCTTTTTCTCTCTCCTCTCTCCTCTCTACACTCTCTTCTCTCTCCTCTTTCTTCTCTATCATCTTTCATCTCTCTTACTTTTAATCATATCATACCCTTTTTAGTAATTTACCAATATAAAAAGTGATTATACTACTAATCATCCAAACATCTTTATTCCCAAAATCTATTCTCCAAAATCTATTCTTCTTAGAATCTATTCTCCAAAAACTAATCCAAACACACCCAAAGCTTTGATTACATAGCCGTCATTTTCTAGGGGAAACATTTTCTTTTCAACATTTAAAAAAAAATAATATTTACATCCTTATAATTTCGCTTCATTTTTAGTTAGATCAGTGTAGTGTTTTTTATTCGGTATTTGTAATTTTCTTAATTATAAATATTTGTAGCTGATGATGTGGTGAATGACCGAGTGGTCGGAGTTGCGGCCAACGATTCTAGAACAGAAGTGCGAAGGGAGGGGGATCAGGGAGGAGTTCTGGGTGGTCAGAGGGTAAAAAAAAAAAGAATTCAGCACCAATAATCAATCAAACCATCTTGTATTTAGATAATGTGGATGTAATAAAAAGAAAAAAAAACTATAAAAATCTAATTCAAAATTTAGTGAAACTCTAAAGACTGTAAGATATATTTTTCTTAATTATAATTAATTAAGTTCTTTATTTTTTTTAACTTAATTAACTAACTTTAATATTAATAACGTGAGGTTGTAATAAAATTTAGAACTCTCCTCCTCTTTCTTAATGTCCCATCCAGGTGTAGTAAGGAGAAGGCATTAGTGGAGGACAACTCGAGCATTTTTTTTTTGAAAAAAAAATGCTAAATATCACGTTTTAGCTTGTGACAGCAGCATGGGAAAAATATATTTAAAAACTTTTGGCCAAAATTAAAATATAACTTTTAATTTATTTTAATACTCTCCAGGTCAGGTTATTCAACGAAGCCAAGTCAATATTTAATCCAATCTGGTTGTAAGCATTAATTCTTTTTTTTTTTTAAATAAAAGATTAACCCATGTAGCTTAGCGGCACCAAATTAATAGAGCCACGAGACTTGATTAAATTAGGATCTTTCTGAAACTAATGTTTCATATCAAAAGGTCTGAGACATAAAAAAGCACACACAAAAATATGAAAGATTCCTCAATCATTAGAGCATATTGGGTCCATTCACTTGTAGACCTCAAAATTCTAATCCCACTAGTTAGAGAGCCAGACACACAACAACATAATGGATACTAATAAAATTTGATATAATTAATAAATAACTAAATTTTTTAAATATAATATTATAAATTTAAATTAAACTATGAGTATAGAAAATATTTTGTTGAAAGAAATAAAATTTACTTCAATGTTCTATACCTTTCGAAAAATTAATTTTTAACTATCGGTTTAGGAATATTGTTTTTGATGGATAGAAAAGTAACCAAAATTCAAGAAATGCCTTTTATTTCTTCTTGTGTGATTTGTCACTGTTCACTTTAATTTTCTACAAGTAAAAAATATATAAGACACCTTAAAAGTTCGAGAAAAAAAAAAGTTACATGAAGAGGAACATTACATTTTTCTACAGATACTAAGACTACATACATATATCCTTATTATTTTCTACGACGAAAGACTTGAGGACTGAGCTGTGATTTCAAATTGATATGATTGACATGAATCTGAATTCTTGGAATTGGTGAAGTGAGAATGTGAGATGGTCGGATTTACCTATTTCATCTCTGCTGCTCCGATTATGTAAAGGAGCCAAGGAGGTGGGCCCCACATCAGGGGCTAGTGAAGAACATGAAAGGAGCGAAATAAGCGTTTGATAAGGGCAACTTTAGGGAGGGAGGTGCGAGTGACTGGAGCTAATTGGCGTTGCTGCATCACTTCACCAACAGTGGGTAGTCTAAAAGTGAGAGTCACCTTCTTTTCCAACACGCTCACTTCCAACGACTCTGTCTCTGCTGATCAAGTTCATTGATTTTTAGCTTCTTTTTGAATCAAACACCCATTTGTACCAAAAAAAAAATCATAAGGCCATTACTCTATCAAAATACCATCCATCATAAATAATATAAATATTACTCATATGATCTGATTATAGTTACACACGACTTGTAACATATTTTACTGTAATTAGATTTTTTTTTTAAATTGATCAACTATGATAAGTGGTGAGAAAACGGGCCGTCCACAGGTTATAGGCCAACTGTAATAACCTGCGAGCTAAGTAGGGCACACAAAACAGACTAGCTAAATGCTATCAAAATACCATCAATCATAAATAATATAAATATTACTCATATAATCAACAGTAAAGGTGCATCCAGCACCCCAAACTAATTTTAGAGGAGCAATTAACACCCTAAAATATTTAAAGGCGCAATTAGCATCCTGAACTAATTTTGGAGGTGCAACCAGCACCCTGAACTAATTTTGGAGGTGCAACCAGCACCCTAAAATATTTAAAGGTGCAATTAACACCCTAAACTAATTTTGGAGGTGCAATCAGCACCCTAAAAAAATTTAGTGTAATTTATTAAAATAATATTATACATATGGCTTTTAAACAATAATGTATCAAAAAAAAATTATGTGATATGTATTAAATGAAAGTAAGTATTTTTGTTAGTGAAAGGGTAAAATTGCATCAATTTAAATATTTGAGGGTGCTGATTGCACCTCCAAAATTAGTTTAGGGTGTTAATTGCACTTTTAAATACTTTAGGGTGCTGGTTGCACCTCTAAAATTAGTTCAGGGTGCTAATTGTATCTTTAAATACTTTAGGGTGTTAATTGCTCCTCCAAAATTAGTTTAGGGTGCTGGATGCACCTTTACCCTATAATCAATTACATATAACTTCTAAGGGTGTGTTTGGATTAGCTTTTGCAGAATAGATTCTGGGAAGAATAGATTCTGGAGAATAGATTTTGGGTAGAATAGATTTTGGGAAGAATAGATTTTGGGAATAAAGATGTTTGGATGATTAGTAGTAGAATCACTTTTTATATTGATAAATTACTAAAAAGGGTATGATATGATTAAAAGTAAGAGAGATGAAAGATGATAGAGAAGAAAGAGGAGAGAGAAGAGAGTGTAGAGAGGAGAGAGAAAAGAGAAAAAGAGAGATAAGAGAAGAGAGAGGAGAGATAATAAAGAAAAGAGAGGAGAGGGGGTGTAATAAAAAGTAAGGGTATAATAGTAATTGGATAATCCAAAACCTAGGTTTCAAAGAAAAAGCTATTTTAAGTAGCTTATTCAAAACCTAGGTTTCAAACCGAGGTTTTGTCTAAAATCAATTCTCAACAAAAATTGCTGTTTGTGTAAAAATTTTCCAAACCGATGTTTTGTCCCAGAATCTATTTTCAAACGTGGACCCAAACAGGCACTAACATATTTTATTAGAATTAATTTTTTTTAAAACTTATCAATTATGACAAGAGGTGAGAAAACGGTCCGTCTGTGGGTTGCAGGTCAACCCGCCACAACCTGTGAGCTGAGTGGGGCACACAAAATGGGCTGACTTCCCACCCCACTTAGGCCTGCCACATTTTTCTTAATATTTTTTAAAAAATTATTTCTAAAATTTTAAAATATTAATAAAAAAATTTAATATCACATTAGTATAATCAAAAAATTACTAATGTTATACTTTAAAAAAAAATTATTTTTATAAAAAAATCTCAAATTTTATAATTATAAATTTAAATAAATATTAACATAATATTAATAAATTATAATATGTTAACCATATCAACAAATAAGTAATCATCTTTACTAGTCTTCGATAATAGGAGCATTCAAAGCAATAATTGAGAAAAATAAGTAATAATATTAATTAAAAAATTAAAAAAAGGTGGGTTAACACACTGGCCCGTTTAAAAATAGGCCAACCCGCAGGCTGCACAACCCTCCCTGTCTTGTGGTAAAACGGAATCAACCTACAGACTGAACCTGTTTTACCAGCTCTAAACTCTCTTTACAAATTTAATAAGTTTTACAATTTTACCCCTATCAAATATATATATTTTATCTCTATTTTAATAGTAACATACTCTAATAATCATTCTCTCTATACTTTATAAATAGAACCAAAAGAATATTTTATATTTATATATTATACTTATATTTGGTGTGTGTTCCTTCTTTTAATAAAAATTAAAAAGATAATGATAAGAGGCAAATGCTAACAGCATGACATGTGAGATTGATCTCACAATCTTTCACTTAGAATTGAGGCTTAGCCACTAGTCAACTGACAGAGATAAGCGGTATCATGAGCATAAAGATGAGGAAAGAATTCAATCTCTACATTAAGTGATTGAATAATATTTTTTTCTTAAAAAAAGAAAGAAATTATTGAAGTAGTGTTTTAGATGCTTGAGCTCTATTGAATTTCTATATTAGTTGAATTTTTAATATTTTTTTTCCAATGCCTATGCAAGCATATTTCAAAAAAAATAGATGCCTTGTCTCATTATTTAAAACAGATCCATAAATATTATGTTAAGAGATTGTTTTCAATTCTTTAATTGCTGATGGCATCAAGATTATTATTGATAAAACACATGCAGTCACCACAAAACACAAAACCAACCAAATTGGTACTTCAAATTATTATATTTTCGCCAAAAAGCTCATATGCTTTGGCAAAAAGGTTATTATTTGGTGAATAAAAAACAAAACTTTTTTGACGGCTTTTATTGTGTATTGTGATATAGGACAAATAAGATTCCAAGCCAGCTGGTAAACTACGGGGGGATAAAGTCATTAGGAGGTGACAAAGGAACTTTTTCTTTTTTTAACCCGAAACTTTTGGTATATTTGGTAGATTGAGTTAAAAGACGAGAATATCTGAATGAATCAAAACCCAGATGATTTAGTTCTGGGCAAAACCCAGATGATTGCCTTAGCTAGTTTCAATGTAACAGATAAGCTTGAAGCAAAATCTGAAAATACTAATCCTCTCTCTAACACTAAATTCTGAACCAATCAGCAAACTAAACTGGAAAGTAAGGTAACGAAAAGGAATTGAATGTACCGTTCATTTTGGTGATAATATCAGAAACTCTCTTCTGGCAATTCTTACATTGCATATCAGCAAAAACAACAACCTCCTGAACCTGTTTTCTCAACACAAAAAATTCCCAAACCCATCATCATCCAGATCATCATCAGAAGAAGAAAAAACAGAGGAAGAGTAAGAAACAGAACATACTATTGGCAGAGACAAGGACTCCATAGAACCCAAGGTAGTAGTAGCTCCAGAAATAGAGAACCCTTGTGAGAGTTTTATACTAACTTGATCTTCTTCCATCTCAGCTCCGTCGTCAAAATCCATACCTGTAAAAAACAACAGAATCCGTACACAACCACCAGAAAGAGGCCTCGCTTTATGATAACTTTATTGAGATGGCAAGTTCCATCACGAAGAAAACGATCGATAAACAGCTAAGTTCTTCTGCAATGATAGAGCAATCCCATCTCCATGAAAACTTCTTATTCTTCAAGTAGTAGCTTCAGGAGGGAGAAGAAGAGTAGAGTTGGTAAAGTGAAAGGAGGGTTTCTGCCTAAGTTGAAAAGGATTGTTTTTTTTTTTGGTCCTTTTTTTAGTTGTAGCCCCACAAAGTGCTTGTTTGAGTTTTTCAACACAAGAATTATTCCTCTCCGAGGTTGCTTCTGAGACCAGGCATTAGAATTAATGTAGAGTTATTAGAGAAAATGAGAAATATTCAAGTGGAGCTCACTCCCATGGGTCCCAAGACATGAAAAATGAGGCGAGTGATCATAATAGACTAAGACTAGTACTTCTCTATCTATCCTTTTCAACATATTGCCTGAGTAAGCAATGTTAAGTTCCCATTTTAAATCAGGTAGTTTCGAATATTTGGCAGAAATAATCGACTGAATTCTTCGTATAGTTTCATAGTTGAAATCGCAGGTTTAGCCCACAGATGATAGAGAATGTGAGAACATGAAAGGGAAAGTTAAAGGAGGAAGAGGGAAAGGTTCTAACTCCCTCTCTAACTTCATCTCTAGGGAAGAAGTCTATGTATGTAACCGTTAGAAGTAATTAGCATAGGATCCAAGCTGGAGATTAATGGGTCCTTCCGGAGGAAACACAAGTGAACCACAAAGGCTCCTTGATTAATGTAGTGGTCCTTTTCTTTCATTATTCTTTTACTTTTATTGCTCCAGTCGTAATCCTCTGCATGCTAATCAACATACACCTCCTGCTCATCTCTGCAATCCTGTAAATTAGTCAAACACCAACAACTACTCTTTATATACTAAGGCTCTTACATTTGACTATAGCACTCTTGGTCCCTTTCTAATTTTGGTTGGTAGGTTTGCTTGATCGTACAAACCATTTAGAAAGACCAGATCTGAAAAGTCTTTGTTAACTTTTATATTTATCTTATATATTTTTTAATATATGATATATTTAACTAATTTAATTATACTAAAAAATCAGTTAACTTAGTTAATATGATATTTTTTTAGAATGCCCTAATTATTTTTCTTAACTTCATCTTTCTCTCTTATTTGATTATTGTTGAGAAAGTATCAATAATATATTTTATATTTAGTATTAAGATCAACTTTCTAATTAGATCATATATTAAGGATAAGAAAAATATTTTTTTTTATCAAAGGAACTTGTGTTTCTATAAGGTTAAAGATTGTGTGTGTAACAATGTTACAATGATTGTATGGTAAAATTTGAGATTTGTGTAAACGCAGGGGGGGGGGGACTTCCTATTATTTTTGTGGGCAGTTTTGGTTTATTTCATGCATGAACCATTTAGAAAGAAAAGGCTTGACCAAGTTTTTAATTTTCATGTTTTATAACCCTCTCATATTTTAAAATTTAAATTTTACATCCTCAGTATAATGTCAATTAAGAATCTCTCGTCCTTCGTGGCTAAAAAGAAGCACTCATACGAAGGATGAGTCTGGGTTAGGATAACTCTATCCTATATATCGTCTTGATACAATATATAAGACGCAAAATACGTCTCATATCCTATTCCCGATCCAAATCGGTCCAATTTTTTTTTAAAAAAAATATAATAAAATCATTTCAATAAATCATTCTATATAAAATGCCATAACAATTTTTTCTAAATACCAACATTCCTCCAAATAAAATGACAACTTACCTATATAAAAGAAAATAAAACAATAAGAAAGAATAAAAATATATGTAAAAGAATATTTATAAATAAAAATATCTATATGAGAATGGTAACTAGTGAAACCTGTAACTGTGAACGAGAAAAACATGAGAGAGGAGAAACAGAGAGCCCGAGGGCAAAGTAAAAAAAATGGAAGAATATGATAATTTTTATTAAAAAAAAAATTAGGGACGGGAAGGGAGTCCCGAGAGTAAGACTAAAATTCGTCCAGTCTTGACCCTTCTCTTTATCTCGTCTCAATGGATTCCCATCCTAATCTTTCTTAGGATAGGACGAAACTGTCCCGAAACTATCTAGACGCCCCGGGATGAGACAATTTGAGCACCCCTAACTCATACTCTCATTTTGCCCTAGATTTTCGAGCAAATAGAGTCGCCTGCTAACTAACTATATTCTGTAATCTAAATCTTGATAAAAGATCACAATTACAAGGCACATATATAGAACAGAAATTAAAATTACAATTCTAGAAAAAAACGAACTGAAATTAAAAATATAAATACACATGAAGAAGAGAATCTTATTAAATATGGTTAGGTAACAAATTGCACTTCAGCATATCAAAACCTAAGTCACTCTCATACAATACAACCAGTTATTCCACTACTCTTAAAACTTTCAACCAAAACTTCAGAAGGCATCATCCTTGCCTCCCTCGGGCTTCCACATTCCATACAAAGCACCAAAATCAAACTGAAGCTTCGATGCCAAAAAGATTACCCAAAATAAATAACAAAAAGATTAACCTAGCATGCGAACAAGAGCATGCCTGCATCGAACAGATGCAGGGGAGGGTATTGATTATGTGTGTAATTTTTGGGGAAAAAGAGGAGGAAAACCAAGGAGACTAGACAACCTAGTATATAAAAATCACAAAAGTCACCTACACATGACCAAGTTAGTTGTTAAAGAGGGCACCACTGAAGAGCTGAAAATGGCTTGATCCCCCCTGGTGTATTTGCAGTCGTCATGATCAACTACTTTTAAGGATGCTGAGATCATATAACTGTCAGAAGCATGGGGGTCTGAGGAATCTGGGGACTTTCTGCAGTTGTTTCGACCTGATCCGGTGCTGCTGCTGCGGCCCCTCTTCCTAGATGACTTCCATCTTAACTGAGAAAGAACATCGTCCTTCGAAAGGTCTGGAACCAGCTCAGGCTTTCCTGATTTACTATCGCTTTCAGGATTCAGGCTGGTATTGTTCCTGCCTTGCTTTGAATGTCCGGCGTCTCCAGCAGATGCAGCTCCAGCTGATTTACTGGGATCTTGTGATGTTTTTAAGCTGGATAATATAGAACCAACAAGGTCAGGCCTTTCCCTTACTTGTAACCACCCACTCCCTGTCCATTCTTGAGCTGGTCTGATGTCACCAGATCCAAATATTGACACTAACTTCTCCCCTGCAAGGATGTGACGATGAAGAGAAGTTAAAACAAGAGCACACCACCAATACAAAAAGACGCTAAGGGGAACTAAAATTAATGAAAACTGATGAGATAAATGAGAGAAAATGTTTGCTGTACCTGGGAAATAAACATGAAACTTAGCTTCAGACTCTTTCTGAACAACAATGCCTTCCCACCAACCATCATGCCACCAGACATCCACAATGGTACCAACATTAACAAACCCAGAAAATTTACAAAGACTGGACTGAGGGGCTGGACGTATCGTAGTCCGTCCATTCAATCGGACATCCAAGTGATCATGTGCGGCAATTCTGGAAGCTGAAACCCATTCCTGAATGACAAATGAACGATGAGAAAAAAATGTTAAGCTCAACGCAACCACGCAATTATTCTTAAAAGATTATATTAAGTCAATGGTCATGGAAGATACCTCAAGCTTCCTAGCTTCATCAACTACATCCTGAAGGTCTTGATACTGCAACTTCACTTTAATTTTGTGCTTCTTTATGACCGAAGCTCTAAACCAACAGCCTCTAATGCCGCTGTCCTGAGAGAGAACCTCGACCTGAGAACCTATTGCTAAATACTGTAAAGCGTTTTCTTTTGTCCCTTTGCTGGCTGTGGTGCCAACTTGTTTTAAGGAATTGTTTCCATTTTTTCTTTTAGTTTCATTTCCACTATCGTTCAGACTTCCCGTTTCAATAGCAGCGACTTCACCATCAACTTTTGCCCAGCGCAGCCTTTTCTTAGGTCTAATTCCGGATGTGAACTGGAGGTCCTCTTCTTCCAGTTTATCATCAGATTGTTGAGAACTTCCATTAGATTTTGCGTCAGAAAGGGTATACATGTATCTGAGGATTTCCTGTTTCCAATAACCTTTAACTTGAGTTATATCAAAGTGCTTAACATCATCATTGTCAAATTGGTTGTCGCAGACATATGGTTCCAGCATAGTATGCCTTGCTTCTTTCTGAAACTTCTCGTAATGCTGGGGACTAAGTACAGTAGCCAATCCATCTATGCATTCGATGCTCAGATCTTGAAGACAAAGAGAAAAGAAAATCTCTCTGTCACTAAAACTGTGAGGCAAAAAACTACCAACCTCATCAATTTTGTGAAACCATCGTACCATAACCATCTTGTTGCCTTTGGAGTCCTCATACATGTCTTCCAAGTAGGCAACCAAACGCTTATCTTCTTCTGCTAAAACATATACGAAATCATAAACCTGAAAGTGTTTGGGAAAGGCAAGGGAAATGAAAAAGGATAACAAGAGTCAGATTATATATTTTTTTCTGGCCCAGGGAAGGAGATGAAATCATAAACTACAAAAAAAAGCGATGATTACTCACAGATATCTTTAAACCATTCCATACAAATGACTTATAACGCTTTCTTCGTTTCTTACAGGTCCAGGAAGACCCTAACCATGAGAATTCTTTTGTACCATGGCCCATCTTCCGCAATTGATTATCCTGAAAACACGAAGAAGAAAATGAGAAAGGGGAAATAAAACAACCAGCAGTTCAATATACATCAAGAAGTTCACAAGAAGATGTTGGTGGGTCAGTAGATTTGCTTAATCAAATATTCAAATGTTTTGAATACCTTCAAGGCCACCATGTCATGTCCACTGCCACCTTTTTGTTCCTTGATAGCACCCTCGCGTCGTGAGTCTGAAAAATTAATTGGCAAAATTTAGAGAAACAACAGCTTTGGCACCTCACAGTAAACCATAGTAAACAGAAATAATTCAGCACATATCGCATTGAAAATTTACAAATAAAAAAAAGAGCATAATAGAATTTCACTGTTTAAAAGATCGAAAATTTTATAAAAACAAGGTACTTTCAGCTATAGGGCTCTATTATCCCCGACGCAGATGCCTAACCAGACAGATATCCACCGAAGGCTTAGGAAAAAAAACCAACATTAAAAAGGAGGAAAAACCTTGGGGAGTGAGATAAGGTAGGCAATAGAGAGCAGTTGCAGTGAAATTCAATTTTATACTAGCACAAGGAGAAGTTCTACCACGCAGCCCCGAAGGGCAAATAGAACCGCATAAAGATCTAATAGACTAGGGTCAAAACATGAAAATTGGATAAGAAAGAGAAAGGGACGAAAACCCGTTCAGCTAAATGCAACTGTCTCGCCAAAAGAAATCACAAAGACAGTACCAGGCCATTCGGAGACATCGAAATCAATCCCAATTTCATAGCTTTATTGATTGATATTGGTCGAATACCAATAACCAAATCAAGCCCCATATAAGAATTTGAATGAGAATCCCGAAATTCGAACATAAAAATTTGAGATTTTGGAAAGGGCAACGAAAACTTTGGGCAAATTGATAAAGGATGAGGCGTAGAAACCTGAAACAATGGAATTCAACCAATCAATAACATCTCTGCGTGATTTGAGCTTCAATAGTGATACCGACGACCCAATGAAAGCAAGGACCTCATCTCGAATAGCGTAGTTATAAGACATATGCCTCGTGCTCTTTTCTCTCCCAACCACGGCCAGATCTGTGCTCCCATCGCTTCTGTTGAGAAAATACCGCACCTGCTTCCTACCCTTGCTTTCGCCGACCGGGACGAACACCTCCTCCCAGCTCACATACCCACACGACGTCGTGGCCTTCGCCGACGCCAATCTCTCCATTTCACCTTCAAGTTTCAAACTCTCGCCGAATCCCAGGTTAAACCTTCTCTTCCCTCCTTGTTAGCTTGCTTTCGCTTATCTTCGCTTACGCGCTGGCGTGGATGCGTAAATAAATATTCGCGCTCTCTCTCTCTCTCTCTCTGCGAGTGCCGAGAACAAGTAGATGGAGAAGGGAAGATGGAAAAAGATTTATATTCAAAATATAAATAAGAGAGGGTGAATTTGAAATAAGAGTGAGAAGGAGAGAGGGAAGAAATTAGGGTTTCGAAATAGGGGAAAGTGGGAAGGAAGTTTCGTGAAGAGTGGGAATAAAGGCCAATAGATGGTGACGTCAGCCCATAGAAACCGGATCCAAAACGACAGCTAAGCCGGCTGAATGGGAATCTAAAAAACGAAAATTATTAAAAACGGGAAAACCTGGAAACGGGATCTAGCGGTAGGATTGAGGGGAAGATAGGGGGAATAGGAGCCACAGCTTCACCGGAAATAACCTGTGACAGCTAAGGGCGTGTCTGAATTAGGCTATGCCTGTACCCGGTCTTCACGTGACAGTCATATTCCGAAATGAATTATGAGCTGTCAAAAAAATCTTATTTTAATGATGTGGGCCTCCCCACTTGCCTTACAGTGGATCCCACTACTCCCCTGTCAGGTCATTGCGAACTGCCGCTCTATTAGGACTTGGCGCTGTTTGTAGTAGGCAAGTGGAATTTTATTTTCTCTATTTTTTATAATTATTATTACACACGCGAATGAAATGACGAAAATCTATAGTCAACTCAAGACTGTAGTAACTTAGCCGCTAAGTTACGGATATGATCTGCAAATATTTTTCTAAATTAATTTATAATTTATCTAATAATATAAAATATCTTTTTAAATAATACTTAGTATCCTGGAAAAAAATGTATATGTTCAACTCCTTCAAGTATTTCTTCGATAACACTCACTATCTTAGGTTAGAATGTTCATTGTTGCTTATAGGATGTTATTAAAAAATATTTTAAGTTATTGAATGAGCCATAATTAATTTAGGATATAAAATGTTATTTAGAAAATATTTCACTTTGTTATACATCTTAATCCTAATTATTTAATAATTTAAGTCTAGAATGATGAAATAATTTTTTTATTACCACCAACATCTTTTTTGGCAATAACAAAAAATAACCCCGACTAAATTAAAGAGTTGATCTTAATTTTAAATATAATATACATTTTATATATTTATTAATTTTTTATAAATTGTTCTTATTAATATTCACTCAACAATAATATTAGAGTAAAAGAGATAGAGTTCGAGTTAATAAAGATAATTATATTATTTTAAAAAATATTATATTAATTAATTTAATTAAATTAATTAAAAAAATTATATATTAAAAATCATATGAGTATATTGAATGAATGAAAGAAACAATATGAGATAAGATCAAGTAATAAGAATAATGGGGAAATATAGATAAAGATAAGGATAATATAATAAGGAAATAAAGAAAGAGGGTTGGAGATTGGGGATTCAGGTATTGATATTACGAGAGGGGGAGAACATGATTTTATTTTACGGCGATTCTGTTATAGAAATAAAAAAAAATATAAGAGAGATTTGAGATAAAAAAATAAAGAAGGTATCAGAAAAATTGGAGAGAATGAAGAAGTAATTTTGATTAAGTGTATACATAGGCAGAGTTAGACAAGGCAATTTTCCTGCCCGATACCTTGCCCGAAAAAAATAAATGCAGCCCGATACCCGTTCTGCCTGGTAAAAATCCTAACTATTTTGGGCTGGACACGGGCAGGCTGGACACACCTAAATCATGATACCCTGCTCATATCGTGGGAAAAAATCTATAATTATGAACTTCTAAAATAATACCATATTAATATTTCTTCAAGAGTTAAATAATATCTATAATCCACTAAGAATAAAGCAACAAAAGATAGTAATTAAAGTTTTGAAATACATTGCATATAAAAAAAAGACTTGAAGTTTAATTAGTTTGCAATTGTAATTTTACATAAATCTCTCAAAAATTGATAAAAATGAAGCATCTGAAAAAAAAATATGACAGTTAGCAAAGTTTAAAAAAAATAAAGAAAGAAATCAATTTAGTTATAAATTTTAAAGGATGCAATTATCTACTTGACTACTCATATTTATAAAATTATCTTTTAGTCACCAGTATCTATCATATTCGTTCTATGTAAAATAATGTAATCTATAAATTTTGATATAAAAAATGTAACCAACTGGGCAAGGCAGCAACCCCTGCCCGATGCCCACCCCTGCTCGAAATTGCCCATTTTACATTGGCCCATTTTTCACTGGACTGGGCAGGGTATTGTTTATGCGGGCTCGGACGGGCTCACCAGGCTATGGGCATCTTGCACATCTCTAATTCTCATTTATTCAAGTTTATAATTACTTAGTACATGTCTATTATTTATAAGTCACAAGTTCTTAAATTATATTCTAAGAATTACATAAAGAATAAATCTATATAATTGTAGAACATATAACATTTAAAGGTTATGTGTATTAGTCATAGAAAACTTTCAAAAGACTATTTATTTATAGGTTACATAGTTTTAGTATAGAACTCCAAAAGATAACTTAGAAAATTATGGACATACACACTTAATATTGCAATATTCATAACACTCCCCTTGGATATCGATAAATAAATATTATGTTTCATTAAAACTTTACTAGAAAAAACTATGTGGGACAAAAACTTAATGAAGGAAAAGGAGTGCACAATATATATTGAAACTATCTCGATAAAAACTTTACTAAGACAACCAATGGAACAAAACCTTAGTTAAGAAAAAGAGAGTATAGCATGATTTTTATTCTCCTGATGATGATATCATTATTCATCCTTTCATCTGAACATAATATACTAGTTTCACAAGCAGATTATTTCAATACCTTTTGAGCATATGACAATATTTTTAAGTATATTATTCTAACATATTTTCTGGATATGTTGAATTATCAACATACTCTTCATCTGTCTTATGCATTATGAAGATAACAAAAAAAATCATCATAAAAATACTATAATATATCTTGAATTTACATGTTCAATTTATTCAGAACAAAACGAGCACATGTAATATTTCGTAGAACTATCACCTCAAATATCAATTTCATTATCCATTTGTGTACCTAAGGAACTTATTTTTTGCTAATAAAATTATAACATGCAATATCAACACAATAGATAAATAAATAAAATAAATATATAGGACTTCTGGTCTATTAAATTTAATATATTTTTTATAGACAAAATGATTATAGCAAAAATTTAAAGATTATGAAATCATTAGGTATTCAACTCTAGACATTTTTTTATATGCTTCAGGTATTTTAAATCTTTAAAAGATTATCATATAAATTTTGTTATTAGTGAGCATATACATATGCTATAACAATATTAATCAAACATCTATTTTATTTTCTTATATGGCTAGACTATTAATATTTACAAAAATTATTACATCTACCACAAAATAATATTTTTCATTATAACTTTATAAAAATTTTATTTTCACATAAATGTATATATATTGAATAATAACTTAATGTTTCAGATATTTTGACTGTAGATCCATAATTTTCACATATTGTAAAATATAATTTTATTCTTATTGTGTCTTTTCCCTTTTACTTTTTCTTTTTGGCCAAATATTTTTTCTATCTACTTCACACGACAAATTTATACAAAAGATCCTCATTTAATCACGTGATATTATTATCAAAACTTTTGTTAACAACTTTATTTTTCAGTTCAATTTTTGTTGTTGTGACGTTACTTATCAAGCTCTCTTTATTACTTTCAGGTACCTGAATCTCTTTTAAGGTTTATGCAAATAGTTATGTCTTAACACTCCTCTAGAGCGCCTGCCTCCTCATTAAGATCATCTTAATACATGCTTATATATTTTCAAGATATTTATGTTTGAAACCGATTTAGTCTTTCATACTTCAAGCATGCCTCAATTGCACTTATATTAATTAGAGCATCTTCAACTGTAATATGATATTTGATAATTCTTATAATAAGTAGTCGCATCTGGCAGATATTTTGTAATACTTTATAAATACAATATTTAATGAACTTCTAGTTTATACTATTATATATTTGAGAATCTATAGTGGATAGTAATAATGCATTCCTTGTATTTTCCTTTTCAGCTACTTATTTTCTCCCCTTGTGTTAAAAAAACTTTGTCAAATGATGATCAATTAATCATATGGTCTGAATCTCCTAGATCTATTTGTTTTCTTTAGAAACATTATTTTGTTTAATTTAGAGACAAACAAGAAGAAAAAAGTTCGTACACAATATTTATCTCAACTTTCTTTTAGTAGCTATATATGTGCATTGTAAAATTCTCCTTTACATAACTATAAATTAACCACTTTAAATCATTTTTAGTAAAAATGAGTTACAAACTAACCATGACGAAAATAAATTTTGTTAATCATTTAAAATTTATCATAGTTAGAGAAAGAAAACTTTACTCCTAAGTAATCAACCATGGTAGAAAAAGATAAAACCACCCTCACGCTCTATCATGTTTAAAAGAGTTCAACTTATTTTTAAAAATATTATCCATGATAGAAAAGAGTAAAACTTATATAAGAATACGATCATGGATATAAAAATTTTACGCAACATTCACATATAAAACCATATTAGAAAGGATTCGGGTTGAAGCCCCTGATTAACACTATATCATAATTATTCTCACAACCATCTCAAATTAGCCTCTGAGCATCAAACCCAAGAATAATATCACATAAACCCACTTCACAACTATGATTCTTTATAATACTCGTTGATAAATAAATTCTTAATATTTTTCATTCTAAAAGTGGATTCAAAATTAACAAATCATAGGGTCTTAAGCCCACTATCAGCACATATTCCCAGTATCAAATCCAAATAAAGTATTTCATTATATCAGAGTATGTAAAATGAGTCATACTGTGGCAATATATAACTATTTCACACATAAACCAAGAGGAGGAGGCTATACAATTGATATAGCACCAATCAAGCCTCTGAAGCCTTCCCTGATGGCTTAGTATGACACTATCACCTGAAAAATGTTAATAACCACGAGTGAGACAAACGTCTCAGTAACCAACAATCCTACTCATCATGCATACTAACATGTGCTCGTGAGGTGTCAAGTGGGACAGGTAATAAAATACACGAGATAAAAGAATAATACATTATTATAATATGATCAAACCGAAATACCATCCCAATTCCTCCCATCAAACCAACTGAATCGCCTTATATCTGCTGACCGAACCCATGGGCTAGTGATAACAACCATAAGACTGGCCACTCAAAAAGCTAACTGGTCGAGTGTTATGGATTGGCCAAAATCCACATAGCACAAGACTGGACCATGGGTTCATTCCCCCTCGATAAACTGGTGGGGGTGTCGCAGCCTCTCGGTAAACTGGTGGGGCAAGTCCCTCGGTAAACTGGTGGGACAAAAGCCAACCATCGAGCTCTAATGGAGGCTATACCACGTGGTAGAAATATAACTCCATTCTCACCAATCCCCAATGCATAATTCTCAACATATTCATAATAATCAAAATCTCAATAGCTCGATAAACAATAACTTCAATCAATACCACAATAGGATTTTTCTCAAAATAATAACTTTCTCCAAATTCCAATCTCAAGATATAATAAGTTTTTAATCTCCGTTTAAACTTTTCAAATTACTTTAAGTCCCACAAGACTATTTTCAATAAAATCAACAATCAAATTTTTCTCAATATAATCATATCATTATCAGTAGAGCTGGTAAAACGGGCCCAGCACGCGGGCTGGGCCCGTTTTACCTTAAAACGGGCTGGCAGTTTGCCAGCCCGTTTTGGGGCGGGCTGCTGGCCCGCCAGTGCTGGCGGGCTGGCCTGTTTTTAGGCGGGCCAGCCCGCCAGCCCGTTTTTTTTAAATTATTAATATTATTATTTATTTTACTCAAATATTATTTTGAATACTTCCATTATCAAATACTAGTAAAGATAGTTATTTATTTGTTGATATGTGGTGACATATAATAATTGATTAATATTTTGTTAATGTTTATTTAGATTTATAGTTATAAAATTTGAGATTTTTTATAAAAAATATGAATTTTTAAGAGTATAATATTAACAATTTTTTTATTATGCTAATATGAAATTAGAATTTTTTTATTAGTATTTTAAAAGTATAAAAATAATTTTTTTAAAATATTAAAAAAAAAAAAGAGGCGGGCCGCGGGCTGGCCCGCCCCCAAAACAGGGCGGGCTCGGGCTGGCAAAATGCCAGCCCATTTTGGGGAAAAAACGGGCCAGCCCGCATTACCAGCTCTAATTATCAGTATATTTATATATATTAAATCACCCACAAACATCATATTAGCACACACAATAAGTGGAAAGTGGTTACCTCTCGCCAAAGCTAATAAAGGTACCATAAATGGGGAGCCCCGTGTTTAGTTCATAATTCACTAGTCAATCTACAATATTTGTATAAATGTGCATCAATAAGTTGTTAATTTGACACAATATATCCTTTTAAATAAATACTCACATTTATCTACTAACTTTATTTTATTTAAAAATTATTAAATCAATACCATAACTTAATTTCTCTATCCCAACCACACAACTATTTACCAAATTATCATTATAATGATAATCCTATATTGTCTTAACTTCATTCTACTTATATAAATTCTCATTTAACATCAAACTCCTCAAACAATCTAAAAACCCCAAATTTATAACTCTTAATGCTTCACCTAAAATTTTTAATGCTCACATTTCATAATCAACCTCAAAAAGCATAATTCATAATTTTCAATTAAAATCTAACTTTAATTTACTTAAATCCACCACTAAATCCTCCAATTATACAAAATTAGCAAATCTCTGAACTTATAATTAACAATAACATACTAAACCTTGAGTTGCATCACCAATCAAATTACTAAACAAATAATTAATTTAATTACATAAATTTAAAGTTCCCAATTTTTACCTCTAATTTCTAAATTTTCCTTACAATATTCAAATCTCCATTTCAATATTAAATCACATCATTCATAAATTTCAATAACTCATTTGCACTATCAATTAACCCGTAATTATTCAATTCAACCAAAATCCCCAAATTTCTCTAATTTAGGGTTCCAACAAAAATACCCATTTTTAAATTACAAGCTCTAGCCACAATCTAAACCGATTAAATATCGATTATACCTCCAATAAACATAACCCAATCATTAAACCCAAATTAAATCAACAAAATTTTCATATTAAATCATCTCTACTCTCTAACATTTAAACCCTAATTCAACCTCTTCCATAATACAAATAGAAAAATTCTAAACCGATTAAATGTAAGTATTCACTTATCTCTACAATTCTATAGTTCTCATTTGTTAAAAATTCACACGTATTTCAAACCCTAATCCTCAAACTTACTTTCTTTCTTACAAAAATTATATTTCTAAAGAGCTTTCTTAGTATAAAAAAATAATTAAGAAATAACTATAGTAGTTGAAAAAGTTTATGAAAACTAACCAAAGATCAAATGGATCAGATGATGAAAGGAAATGGAGCTGGAATGTCGAACGAAAATGGACACTGGAGAAGACAAAAAGACGAGGAAGAGGAAAAGGAAAAGAAATAGACTCGGCGAGGGAGGGGGAGGAGTGTAAGTAATATTATAATAGTGTGGATCCCACACCGTTATAATATATATATATATTTTTTTTTTTTTTTCTCATTTTTTCTTTTTTTCTTTCTTTCTTTCTTTCTTTGTTTTTTTTTCCTGAACCACCACGTATATCTTTTTCCTTCTTCTTTTTTTTCCTTTTTTTGGTCTATTTATTTTGTTTTCTTTTAAAAAAAATAGTATTATTTTTTTAAAATTCTTTTAACTTATATAATTAAATAAAAATTTTATCTACTATAAATTAATTCTTTTTAATACTACTTAAATCCTAAAATAAAAATAGGGATGTTACATGCATTGTAGTGGATCAATAGAAATAAGCATTACATATTTAAAAATATTTAGCTCCTGACCAAAAGTTAACTTTATTAGGAGAATTTTATTGACTTGATATATATAAGTGCCATAGTATATTAAATCAAATATGTTAACACTGAAATAGAAATCTTGTTCTCATAAGCATTGATTAGTTACTTATGAAAATATTAATAAATTATTCTTATATTCTAAAAATTGTGCACTCAACATATTGACTACATTTGTTCAAAAATACTCTTACAAATTTCTGGTTGCCATCTTACAAAAATCTTACATGTAACCATCTGTATAGATGCATCTATCAAATTTATGGAATGCGTGTATGGTTATATAGTAATTGAATGGGTCCATATATGAATTTAATATATTTCCATAAATGTAGAGATGTATTATGCACGATAACTAGTGATATTCTCATAATCAATTTTGTTTGAGAATAAATAGCACATGTTAATTCTTATGTTGAATATTCACGATTTTTTTTTTAATTCTTCAATTGATGTCAATACGTAATTTTTAATAATTTATTACATCATCTATATGATCAAACAAATTATATCATTAATATATCTATTTGATCAGTAAATTTTTATTTTACTGTAACTAGCAATAAACTTAATATTTAAAATTATCTATAACATATATATTTTATCATAATATTTTTATGATAAATCGATAGATCATAATAAATAGAATTATACCTCACATCCCAATTATAAGAATTATTGAACAAAATTAATCAGTAATTATTATTTAATTAAAATAAAAAAATTTTGTTTTTGGGCATGGCATAGGACTCATTCAGATTTATTTTTAAAAAAAAATATGAGATTTTGCAATTCAACGTTTATGTAATTATGTCCATATTTGTCTTTTTGCAAATAAAAAAACATTGTACTGTTTCTTTTTCCTCTTAAAAATATAATTTTCTCCTATCCTAAATGTATGAATTAGTATAAATATTTATTTTAATTTTAAATATATAATTTCAATCTACTCTATTTTTTAAATTTATAATTTTTTAAATTATTTTATTAAGAGGATTTTCAATCTAGAGATTAAAATGAAAATTTTAAAAAAATCAACCTATAGGCTAAAAATTACTTTCGAGTAAAAAAAATATATATGCCCATGAGCGCAAGTTCCTCTTCCTACTAAATTTAAAAATGTATTTGTCCATATGGGATAAGTAGACGACAAATTTTTTGAACTAACCTCTTGTCTGGATTGAGAGGAGAAAAATTAGGAGAGAAAATAAGGAGAGAGACATGTTTTCTCTTATTTGAATAAATGAATAAAAGTAGGAGGAAAAAAAGTTAGTTAAAAAAATAGGTGTGGGATCTACCTTATTTTCTCTCCAACCCTTCTCTCCCAGAGAAAATGAGGAAAGATCTCATATTCTAATTATGCGTTTACACTCTACTTTAACTATTTTATTTTTATATTATATTTTAAGTATTTTATTAATTTATTAATAATGTTGGATAATAATATTATTTTTTTATTATATTTAATTTCAAAAAATTATCGACTTTTTTGTTGGTGACAAAAACAAATATTTGGTTTTAAAATATAATAATATGGATATCAAATAATTTGATTTTTACTTGTTGGATAATGATAATGTTGATATGATTTTTCTATTATGATATTTAATTTAATTTTAAATATGATATATTTTTATATAAGTATAAGAATATTTTAGTCATTCAATCAATGCCTATTTTCTTTTCTCTTTGTTTCCTCTCATCCATCCACCAACTAATATGAGTGATAACATCTTTTTAGTTTTCTCTTATTATCTCCATCTTCCTTCTGCCCATTTTTTGATAAAATATTATATGAAATGGATGCATGGAATCTACTTGACGACTTCATATTTATTTGTGGAACATTATACCAAGAAATTATTACATATTTTCATACTACGTAATTAAACAGACATATGTAATGAATAAATCAAATTATTTATCATGTGAATATGATCATTGTTTGTAAGTTGTAGCAACTATTATTAGCATTTATTTCAACGGCAAAAGAAAATATGGTCTATTCTTAGCCACAAAGAGCAGCCAAGGAGGAAAGTTAGTTTTAAAGCCTTTTTTTTGTCCAATGATTTGACCGTTGAATGCTTGTTAACGACCAAATATGTGCCCAAAGGAAGTTGCCTTGGAAAAGGAAAAAAAAAATAAAAATCTCCAATTACATCATGAGATACATGATTTGTCGTTCCAATCCAAGTTCTATTCCCAAACTAGAAGGTTCCTATAAATTGCTGAACAGCATTTTTCTGGCCTCTAGCTTCCAACATGAAAAATAAACTTTAGAAATTTTTATGGCTAATTATTAATAAATTTTTTAATATATTCTTATCATATTCATATATCAATATCAATCAAATATGTGACGTGCTGCTTCCTTGCAAAGTTAAAAGTCACAGTTTTTATTTTACTTATAATATTATATCCATATCTAATTATATTAGTATTCATTTTTTTTAAAATTACTTAGTCATAAAATTAAGTTCTAAATAGGCATTGTTTGTGCCATGACTCATGAAGTATATAAATACACCAATATGCAAGATAAGTAAAATATACACAGAGAAAATGACCCTATGAGTTATGACATTAATCTAATAGAGTTCACATATTTTCATGCAGCTCCATGAAACATGCTGACAAAAAAATAAATAAATCATCGCAATTGTCTGTTCTTAAAAAAATTAAATAATTAACATTATTTGTTCCTATATTATAATTTTATGGGACAATATTTTAGAGATACTTATATTTTTAAATTTTTTTTAATTTGTTACGTATATTATTTTCCCCCCCTATTATGTTATTTAATTTTATTCTATGAGTATAGTCAGTTTCTATATATAATTTAATAGTACTAATAAAATTAAATTTTAAATCATAATTTTAAATCTTATTATTAATATAATAATTTTATTATTAAACGATTTGTAAATAATTCTATAAATATATTAAGTATACAAATATATTTTGACCGTCATGAGAACTACGGCATATAATAGTTCATTTGTATATTTATTATTTATTATTTTAATATCACACATAAAATAAAAATTATATATTTTATTTGATATAATTATCATTTTATATTATACCATTTTTAATAATTTATCAATCATAATTTTTTTTACTAATAACTATCCAAACACTCATTTATTTAAAATTATTTTTTATTTTTTTAATAACTATCTATAAGCAGATTTTTTTATGAGCCTATTTTAAAAATATTATCTAAATATGCACTATTACGGAAAAGAAAAACAAGAGGTGGAGGACATGATCATTCAAAGCGCGTTATTTGAATTTTGAAACGATAATGACTCCAAATATTTTAACGAAATTATGTATGTTAGAGAGGAATACGGGGCATCGGTGCATGAGTTTACATCGCTCTCCTGATGTATATTGACTTTGATAAGCTCCTATATGGGTATTATAAATTATTTCTCTGCAAATATCTCCCTCTATTTCATCCGTCGTTTTCATTATTTTGACTCTTATGAATATAATAATTGTAAGAACTTTTCTATTATTTAAAATATCCGAATCTCAATTATTGAAATTGGCCCGCATGATAGACATCCACTTTGTCCCCTCTCTTCCTAGTTCCTATCCTTACTTAAAAGTCAAACAACCAAACAAAGGCCAATATTTAATTTGGAATTTTAAGCTTATACATTTTTCTTTATTTAATATATTTAGCCTCAAAAACCGTTATATGGTATGGCGATTATTGATTTTATTAGTATACAACTTATAGTTGGATGGTTATTCATACTTGTTAAATTTAAATTAAAAATAATTAAGATTAATATAATTTTTTGTCTTTCTAATTTATAAATATTTTATTTTTGGTCATTCAGTTTCAAAACTATAAAGGTTTTAATTCTTTAAAAAATAAAATTGTCTAAATTTCTATTAAATTATAAAAATTAATATTTTATACAAAAAAAATTCAAGATACCAAAACTTAAATAAGGATAAACTTTATATTCACCCAAAAATTATCAATATATATGTTAATAAAGATAAGATTGTCTATGACTAGATGAAATAATACTTTGATTAACAGAAAATACATTTAAAACTTTATAAAATTTTACTATTAAAATTTATAGTTCCACAATTATTAATTTCTATACAAAATATAAAATTTTTATTCATGTGTCATAAATACACTTTTTTCTTAGCCCAAACCTAAATATTAAATTAGAATTTGTGTATATATCAACTCATGAAAAAAAATGAAGTAAAAATGTAATTCCATGTGAAACTTATATTTCATTTTTATATTTATTATTTCTATCTTTTCATTTTTTAAATTATATATACATATATTGACTTTTATGATTTCAAAGAATCCAAAATAATCAAACACAAGAAATAAGGGGATCAATTTGCCTACAAAGGTGAAAACACAACCATGGGATGATGGCCTACAAATTGACCCGGATTTCAAGAACTTAGATTTTTTCTTTGGGGAAAAAATTCATCATTGGGCATATTCTTATATATGGTTCATTTATGTTCTTTTTATAAATCTTATATAATATATTGATGATTTTATTTTATTTTCCTTTTTTCACTATTAAGGCAGACAATGCTATTTATAGTTTATAAATAATGCGACTTCTTATAATTTTGTAGATTTAAAAAACTCAAATAAATATCCTCAAAATATCAAAAAGAAAAATCAATTGTTCTAATTTGTAGAGTGTGTGTTTGGATAATATTTTAAAAAAGGGTTTATAAAAAAAAGCAGTTATGGATAAACGAGTGTTTGGATAGTTATTACTAAAAATAATTTTGTAATTGAAAAATTATTAAAAAGGGTATGTATGAGAGAGGAGAAATGGTAAAAAAGATAGAGGAGAGATGAGAGAGGGTGAAGAAGATATAAGAGAGATGAGAGATCGTGAAAAAGAGAGATGACAGATGAGAGATGGTAGAAAAGATAGAGGAGAGAGGAAAGATAGTGAAAAAGATAGATGAGAGAGGAGAGAGAGTGTAAGAAAAAATAAAAGTAAAATAATAATTGAGTAGTTCATAAGTTATTACTGTTCCAAAAGCTACTCTAACTAACTATCTGAAACCATAGTTTTAAACTTTGGTTTGGTCTAAACCGAAGTTTAGATAAATATAGCTGTTTGTTTTAAAATTTTTCTAAATTGAGGTTTGAGTTAAAAATCTTTTTAAAACTTAAATTTAAGGATTTCTCAAAATGTCCATAATCTCAAATCGGGCTACATGTACTAAAATGAAATTTGGAAATGTTGTTTTTTTACCATACTGTCCTACACTTTTTTTTTCTTTAAAAAAAAACCACCTAAGCACCCTCACCGACCATGACTCCCTATTAGCTGTCGACTACCACCTCATGAAGTAGGGGTGTTCATAAAACCCGCGGCCCGGTATGTCCACCTGAGCTCGCAAAAAAATGGCCCTGCCCAGCCCGATAAATATAGGGTAGGGCTGGGCATCAGGCTATAAAATACAACCCATATTTTTTTCGGGCTGGGCACCGAGCAGGGGGTTACCCTGCCCTTCCCTGCCCATGAGCACCCCTTTTTTATTTTTTTTATTTTCTCCGTAGATACTACACTTAGAAGGGAGAATATGATAGTTACTGGTGACTAAAGGATCATTTTAAAAATATAAGTAGTTAAGTACGTAAGTTGCAATCTTTTAGTATTTATAACTATATTAATTTTTTAAACTTTATTAATCATAATATGATTACATTACAAATTATAATTATTTATTTTATTTTATTCAGATACTTCATCCTTGTCAACATTTGAAAAATTAATGTAAAGTTGTAATTATAAACTACTTAGACTTCAAGGTTTTTTTATATGCAATGAATTTCAAGACTTTAATTATTATCTTTTTGTTACCTTATTTTTAGTGGATTATAGATATTATTTAACTCTTAAAAATATATGAATATTATTATTTTAAAAGTTTATAATTGCAGATTTTTTCAACAACATGAGCATGACATCATAACTTGGGCACGCCCAGCCCGCCCACGCCCAGCCCGCCCAAGCCCAGCCCAAAATGGTTAGGACTTTTACCGGGTAGGATTGGGCATCGGGCTGCAAAATGCAGCCCATATTTTTTTTGGGCAGGGCACCAGGCAGAGGGGTCGCCCTGCCCATGAATACCCCTATCATGAAGTGTAGTAAAAAGAGTTTCAGTTGCCAGCCACTAAGATTTTTTGTGGTAAAGTTGGCTAATGAAGTTTCAATATTATGAAATATTGGCTTTTTAAAATAAATTATCTAAGTGTAGTAATTTACTAAAACACTGAGTATTATAGTAAAAAGACAACATTTCCAAATTTCATTTTGGTACATGTGTACTAATTTAGGATTATATAAATTGAAATCACTAATTTAGAATTTTCATATTTTTAAAGTATTTATTTAAGATGTTTTCTTTCAAATGCGCTCATATCTATGGTAACACCCATACACTTAACAGCCTACAGTGCAAATTGATTTTCAAACGAACTAGATTTATTAAGTTATTATTGAATTCTTAGAGGGAGATAAAATATATTTTCTTACTCGAGGCAGTGTGTTTTATAAAATTTGATGCGTGTTACACTATTTAAAATATATGTTGAATATTGAAAATATTTATAACCTAATACCACCAAGAAGGAGAGGGCATCCTCTTCAATGAAAAAAATAATGTGCTGTTATAATAAAAGGAAATCATTTTTTGAATATTTATTTAATGTTCCTGAAGAGTTAATCATGCTTAAAAAAAATCTTATTATATATATAGAGAGATAGAGAGTCAAAAGAGAGAGTCAAGTTCCTCTGATCTCGTATGTTCTTTGAATGTTTACTTTCATCGTAATCCTTCCCTTTCATTCATTGGACCTCATCATCTTCCTTACCTTGGTAGATAAGAAAAAATATTTCTGGTTTCTTAGAAACTTATTATTTAATTTGAACACTTACGTGTTAATTAAAATATTCAGTCTCTATTATTAAAAGAATATACCCTTGGGGATAGATGATATTAGCCCTGTTCATTCCCCCTTGTCCTCATCCTTCCTCAGAGTCAAACAAGGAAAAAAAATGTTAAATTACCAAGAGATATGTGTTTCTTATTTGATTGACCTTATAGTTCTTTACACGTGAGAAGTTGTACATTAGATCTGCTTGTAATTTTTTTTAAATTATTAGTATCTGCTTATCTAAATTGACAATTTTATGTTAATAACATTAGAAGGAAATGAATTTTTAAAATACATAAAATTATTTTAATTAGATATTACTCATACGGTCTGTAATATAAAAGTTAGATTGAAAGTTAGATTTAGTTTTAATCCATTTTATTATATGATATTTATCATTGTTTCTCAAATTAATTTAACTAACTTATAAACTGATATATAATTTAATGTTATACATTAATATGAGAATATCGTATCATATTTATTATAATAAATTAATTTATTTAATTTTTTAATATATATAAATTAATTAATTAAAAAATAGAGGGTTTTTGTTCTTCTTCTTATTTAGATATAAATAATTTATAGGAGGGGAGGGATAAACTTTTCCTCCCTTGGAAGGGAGGAAAAGTTTTAAAAATAGACCTATGAAAAAATTAGAAGAATATATTGGCCTAGTCTTGCCGTTTTTATTGAGTAAATAATTTTTTTATAAAATTTAGATGGTGTCCTTTAGCCGATAATATGAAACTAATTTTTTATGATATCATGTTTAAAGAACTTAATTATTTACTAATTATATTAGGTTTTTTAGTTGAGTAAATAATTAGAATAATTTGATGAAATAGATTTTTTTGACTATGATAAAGTAGATATTTTTTCAACACAACATAGGATTAAACCTAAAAAATACATTAGAAATTAAATAGTAGAGAATTAAATCCCAAACAATCATTTTCCTCTACAACCCTTAGGTGTGAGAGTCGTGTTTGATAATACAAAATTTGGCTAAGAACTTATTCAATTTTTTATATTTTAAATTAATATGAAAAGATATAAAATAAATTATATCCTTTCTCCTCTATTTGGTGGTTGTTGACATTTTATTTTCTTTTAACATTTGTCCTTTTCCTTTATTACATGTAACATTTATCTTTATGAATTTGTTTTTCGTTTTTGCTAAGCATATATTTAATTTTATTAGAATTAATCTAATTTGAGGTACTATGTGGCATGAAGTTTGAGCATATCTTCTAATAGGGATTTTTTTTTAGATATAGCTAATTTTATGAATAGGTTTTTCCCTTTAAGATCAGCCCTAAAACTTTGACTAAACGAGCCCAATATTGATTCTCGGAGGCCCAATTTAAATATTGATTAAAGAAGGCCCAATATTGATTCAAGCTGGCCTAATCTAGAGCTTTGATGATAGCAAGCCCAACATGAAATTGAGCTCTAAAAGAATCTTGGGCCGACAGTTTATAAGCGTCTCACATTTCGCAAACAGGGAAGTTTGTCTTGCCTCGTTAATTTTTGAATCTTGTACCAAAATAATAATAATAATAATAATAAATTTTTGAATCTAAGTCATCCCATTGAAAATAATAAAATTTCACCAAAAGGGATAGAAAATTATGTAAGATAAATAAATAAAGAAAAAATGCATTTCGCAAAAGATAAACATTTTTATACATAAATATATTTATTATATTTTTATGACTATTATTTTAAAAACGTTTTTTTAATTGTTTTTCTCATTCTACTAAATCATAATCCTCTTTTGTTTTGTTTTTTTTAATTTTTTACATGATAAAAAATATTTTGGAGCAAAATGCTTCGTATGCGCTTGGCGATGTAATCAGAGCGAAGAGAAGCAGCAGCTCAACAGAGTCCAACTAACACAAAGCTAAGCTCCCTCGAATTCTCCGCCTCCTCCATCTTCTTCTTCTCCTTCCATTTCTATTTGCTTTCCTTCGTTCCCTCTCTTAATATTCACTCAATTCCTCTCTGTTCTGTTCCTTCTCTTTCACATTCCACATTCATTCACATTCCTTCTCTACCATTTCTCTCTATGGCTTCACTCTTCCTTTCCACCACCTTTACTTCCGCTACCACCTCCATTTCCTTCTCCTCTTCTCTCTCCGCCACTTCCATCTCATGGCGCAAATTCACCGCATTACCTTCCAAGCCTCGCCGGAGAGCCTTTTCCGTTCAATCCAAGATCCGCGAAATCTTCATGCCCGCCCTCAGTTCCACCATGACAGAGGGCAAGATTGTGTCCTGGGTTAAATCTGAGGGAGATGTTCTCTCCAAGGGCGAGAGCGTCGTTGTGGTTGAGTCCGATAAGGCTGACATGGATGTCGAGACTTTCTACGATGGGATTCTTGCCGCTATTGTAGTTGGCGACGGCGAGACCGCTCCTGTTGGTGCTCCCATTGGGCTGTTGGCGGAGACGGAAGAAGAAGTTGCTGAAGCCAAAGCCAAGGCAGCTAAATCCGGCTCTTCTGCCCCCGCCGCCCAAGCTGCTCCCGTTGCTCCCACTCCTCCGCCCAGCACTTCGAATCCTGCTCCGGCGATGGCTCAGCAGGCTCCTCCGCCGGCTAAGGTGGTTTCTGCTGCACCAGGAAAGACCGTGGCGACTCCTAATGCGAAGAAGCTTGCGAAGCAGCACAAGATAGATCTTGGATCGGTCGTTGGCACTGGTCCTTTTGGGCGGATTACTCCGGCTGATGTGGAGGCAGCTGCTGGAATCACACCTTCCAAGAGTAACGTGGCTAAGGTTGCCGAGCCTGCTTCGGTGACCCTCACTCCATCAAAAGCTGCTGTTCCCGCTACCCCGGCAGCTTCTCCGCCCCCAATTCCAGGTTCTACAGTGGTTCCTTTCACTACAATGCAAGCTGCGGTTTCGAAGAACATGGTGGAAAGTCTTACTGTGCCTACATTCCGAGTGGGATATCCTGTGAAGACTGACGCACTTGATGCTCTATATGAGAAGGTACATACGTTGAATGCATTCTTTCGTTTGTGATGCTATCTAAATATGGGGTTTCAAATGCAAATTTATGTGTTTGCTATTTCATTTTTAGGTGAAACCAAAGGGAGTGACTATGACGGCCATTCTAGCAAAGGCCGCAGCAATGGCTCTTGCTCAGCATCCGGTAGTCAACGCTAGCTGCAAAGATGGGAAAAGCTTTACCTATAACAGTAACATAAACATCGCTGTTGCTGTGGCAATCAATGGCGGTTTAATTACACCTGTTCTTCAGGATGCGGATAAGGTCCGTGATTTATAAATCCTGATTTTTGAATCAAAACTTTAACTTAAGAATTTGTTTCTGTTATCAACTTCCCATTGTTGTTGAAATACCAAGTTTATTGGTTTCTTGCTTTGTTACTTCAGTTGGATCTATATCTGCTGTCTCAAAAGTGGAAAGAGCTAGTTGAAAAGGCTCGAGCAAAGCAGTTGCAACCTCATGAGTATAATTCAGGTTTCATTAGGAAGTTATATGTCTGTCTGTTCTAATTCTCATTCCAAGGAACTTGAATCTTTCAACCCAAGTTAAACTGTGTCCTTCTCTCCATAGGCACTTTCACCCTTTCCAATTTGGGTATGTTTGGAGTTGATAGGTTTGATGCCATACTTCCTCCCGGGCAGGTAAGTAGGGAGATCAGGGACTTGAAGCCATGACTTTTAAAGATTCTGTGCTTCATTTTGTGGTAATTTTGCATTTTGCTGAACTTTGCAATTTATTTGTTAGGGAGCTATTATGGCTGTTGGAGCATCAAAGCCTACTGTTGTGGCTGATTCTGATGGATTCTTCAGTGTGAAAAATAAAATGCTGGTGAGTTATTGCTTATAATTAAATGGTTTATTGTGCTAACCTGCAAGTTATTGTTCACTTACTTCACTTGTTCTTAGAATAACAAATTCATCTAGGGGACATTGAAGTGCTTTTTTGGCGGAGATAGGCTTTTTAGTCAACAAAATACTTCATCCGGTCCTTAGTACAAGTACAAGTCACTCTTCACTATTTCATACAGATTAAGGAAAGTAGTGAAAAGTAGTTTAAATTCTCAAAATTGTCAAAACTTATCACTTCTTTTTAGGATTACCCTCTAATCAAAACCAATCTTTCTTAATTATGTTTGATTTATTTTTTTATGATCTCTCTCTACACCACAATCAATAAGGGCATTTGTGGAAAAAAAGAATTTAATGCTATTGATTTTTTGCAAAGTGACTTACATTTATGTAATAGAAACTTTCTAAAAAGTGACTTATATTAAGGTCTAGAGGGAGTAAATGGTTAACAATGGATGGTAGGTTGAAAAAAATGGAGTGATAAAAGGCTGAACTAAACTCTGCAATACCACAAGTATACCCATTTATCTTACAACAACTACCCGCACAAAGTTGTATATTCTCTGCATTCTTTGAGAAATAGTTTCACTCAAAAAGCACCATTTTCTTTTATAGAAGTGTGGGCACTTTCGTCTTGCATAAGCTTGTATCTAAAAGGGCCAGAATGTGTTGCCACTTACAGCCGTTTATATCAATGTGGTTTAATGGTTTATGTACTAGGCTGGCTTAGATAGAAAAGTAGCGTGAGAAATTACTGTGATTACTAATGAGGGAAATTATAAAGCTTCTTGGTGTAACATAAACAGATCTACATCCTGGTTTGAAGTATGTCAGGCTTTAGACAAAGCCCATATCATTTTTCTTGATAATATTATGATACATTGTCACAAACAAAATGGTACTGAACTTTCTACAAAGCCCCTAGCAGCAGTCACCAAGTAAAAACTGCTTGATCTAGATTGCTTTTTCTAGCAATTAAGTTTGGCCTCAAAGGTACTTTGGAGGAAGGAGTAGGCACAAGTTTTGGTTGAAGCTTAATATATTTAATTCCAGTTGAGATGGAGAATTTGTTGATGTGGCTGGAATATTATATATGCTTTTGTTGTGATATAGTTTGTCGTCATGTTTATTCTTGAGAGTTTTCTTGCCAAAAATTTTCTTTGCTGCAGAAATTTTTTTATGTCCCAGCTGACGGCCATTTGGTTGATCTTGGACTTTTTACTTGCTACAATTAACATGTCATAGCAAACACTTTTAATGATAAAGAGTTTGATGAGCTCATTCCTTTCTTGTCTGCTATGTTGCTTGATGCAAAATAAATGGTGGGACTTGGTTTTCTTTCCCGTCATCAAGGATATAGTTGCTCTATTGTATTCATCCACAGAGGACAAGTATTCTGCAATTTTCTTAAATGTGCTTTTCTAGAATCTCTATAGCTGATTCGTGAAAAATTAGTTCTGTGTATATATAATTTTAAGTGTTGAATTTTACCAAGAAGTGGCAAGTAAAATGGACCAGTTTTCTTAAGTTTGCCCAAGTAAATAATCTACCATCTCTCATCAGAATCCAAAAACTATGTTTCATGTTCTAGGAGAAATGTAGTAGAAACAGCACAATCATAATTTATTTAATGTAAAAATGCTTGGCATCCCCAAGCCCAAAACAGAAAGGTTCTTGGTTAGCATCCCAAGAGCTCTGTGGACATTCTTCTAGTGCTTGTTTTCTACCTGACCTGAGCTGCTAAGTGTTTCTAACTTCCAACTATGTTTATCTTTCCCGACGAGAGTCGGAAATATAATGAGCCGATTGTCTCAGCCACTTCACAATCACAGATGCACTACTGTATTCAAATTGTATTGCACAATCTCAGATGAATCACTTTTCTGAAAGAAGTGTGATTGTCTGATACTCATATGGCTTGCTCCTCCATATCGTGAGCGATGATTAGAAGAATAAAGTGCTTTCAGTTGTGCTGATTAATGCATGATTCTCATCGGCTCTATTATTTCTTTTGCAGGTGAATGTAACAGCTGATCACCGAATAATTTACGGGGCTGACTTGGCCGCATTCCTTCAGACATTCTCAAAGATAGTTGAAAACCCAGAAAGCTTGACTTTATAGTCTTTCATCGCTTCCACATTATCATCTGAGCTTTCCACCAGTTGATCCCCAGTCAATAGATCTATTCAGCATACTTCATTCATATCTTCTACTTTGCCTAACTTCAGCAGCTATTTTAATTTTAGTGCCCCCATTATGGGTGGATTTTGAAGGAGAGAAGATAGCTTTGAATTTTTTTTTCCTGGTATAAATGTGTTGTAAACGTCGATTTGTGATTAATAAACTAAGGTTCCAGCATGATTAAGGCTTATGCCTACGAGTCCATTATAGCATTTTACTCGCTGATTCACTATGTATTTGTTGACCGCTTCGCCCTTCCTCTGAACTCTGAAGAATTACTTGACTCCGAAAAGAGAAACAAGTCCAAGGAACAATTTTGGATTAACCAGTCAATTTGATCGATATTTCATGACCCTGCAATTGGTTAACGATGACAAAGACATTACAGACGATACTTATCTCAAATTTAATGTAAAGAACATGGATTCCATTTCCCTCCATACGCCTATACAAAAGTTCATACATAAATGCATCTTCATTTAAAACAAGCAACGGAAGAATCTATACGGAAGCCGCCGTTATACACAGTAGAGGCATATCAATGCAATCTTAAATATATACATAGAAGTATAGAACATTCTATTTCCTCTTTTCATATGTTCATTATGGGTTCAATTTCCCATTTTAGAACATTTTATATTATGGAAAGTTTGGCAAAGCACGAAACATCACTCCTTGAACAGCAGATATATATATTCACCAGTCCAACCTAATATTTCGAGACAGGTATAGTTTATCAATGTACTCTATAATTGGAACTGAAGCGTTGATGTATCTGAACATTTTCTTCTCAGCTGACTGATCTGCGATCATAATTAAGTATCTTTGAGACAGGAATTTTATAGGAAAACAGACTTCAGATACAACAAGCACAACACGATATAAGATGATAGGGACTTACTTGTTTCATTAAGCCTCGCCAACAATTGGTCTCTTGTTGGAAGTGCATACATGCCAGCAGCTACAGCTGCTCTTACTGTCCATGAATGATACGGAGCACAAACCTGTGCATAAGCCGTTGAAGCTGCTTCTTTTAGAGAACTGTCACTGAAAATGTCAATATCATAAATCATGTGTCAGCACCATCCACCAGAAACTTTAACATAACTGGAACAAAGATACTATTTTGATACACTAAAGCAACTTGAAAGTCAATTAGACAGAAGAATTCTAGTGTGTGACTCAAACAAGACAGACGTATGACTGCATAGAAAGAGCACAGACAAGTGACACTATACAAAGTAGGCCTACTTTCCCAATTTTCTAAACAATCCAGAACGTGAGAACCGGGAAAGTCGTGTGATTAACTATCACACATTTATTTTTCTGTACTTCTCACATAAGAGTCCTGTCAACTTTATAATCACTAAATTGTTTGTCAAACAAGAGTCCTGTATAAATAAAGTGGGACAAATCGGGATTGAAAGATCTCCAATCTTTATCCTGTGTGTTTCGGTTCTCATACCGAAATCCATTACTCATTTAGCGCACTCATGGACGGAACTGGTTCAATGGAAAGTCAGAGATTGAATGAACGATAGGAGCAAATGATTCAGAAACTAATAGGTATTTAAAGTTGCATAACATGTCATTCATTTTTTAAAATGTATATAGATTGAAAAGAAATAGTTGAGGATCCTAAAGTCACGTCCCATGTACATGTTGAATATTTGTCCAAAATGGAGGACACCGTTAGGATGCATTTACCAAAGCTTAATGTTATTTCTTCTTAGCATCACACACATTTCATCCCAAAAAAAAAACATCATATAGACAATTCATCATCTTTCAGTTTTAGTCCCTGAAAAATTGGGGGGGGGGGGGAAGATACTCAAAAATAAGATACATACTCAGTTAACAAAAACTGTTCGAATATACTTCTGACTAGGTCAAGACCCTGCCGAACTCTGCGTAGACAACGTGAAAGGCTTCCTTGTGTTTTCACTGTTCCATTTGCCACATCAAGGTCAATTATATCCTTTAAAGTATCATATGTCTTTGATGCATCCATGAGCGAATGAAGCTGAACGTATCCACCATATCATAAAAGGAGGTGTTAATAGTCTATGATGAGGATCCATGAATTAAATGTCATAAATAGTATGATACTGAATCAAATATGCGTAAAAGGACAAGTAAACATCCAGGATAAAGTCTCAATTACCATGGTAACAGAAATATAATTTCCACCAAAGACTTCAAATTTTCCATTACGAAAAGAAATTTTATTACAGCATAATTTAAGACAGATAGGCCTCGACATAATGTACTAATTCGAATTAAAAAAAAAAACATTCCTACCACATTTGGCACAATTTCTAGATCTTTGATAAATTAACAGACCAGTTAAAAACGGAAAAGAAAAGGCAAGGCAAAAATCTTGAAACCTCTCAATCATAATTCATAATCCACTGTCGGCACAATACATTCAAATTTTTCGTCACAACCACAAACAAGAACATCAAACTTAATCGAAAGGAAAAAATAGGAAATCGAACCTTGGAGATATACTCTAATTCAGCGAATTTGAAAACGAGGCCAAGGGAATTAAAGAGAACAGAGACGTGAGAGCAAGCATGGCAAAATTTGTCGAGGCGAAGCTCTTGTTGCTTTGTGTTACCATTATTCTCAGCGCCATTGATGAACTTGTCAAGGTCCTCGAAGGCCTCGGCTATGGCGGAAAGTGGTGTGACCGCCATCGTCGAAGGCGGTTGTGCATACATGCCTTCTCTATGAACCATCGTTTGGGATTGGGTTTGGGATTGAGATTCCGCTACTGGTAGATCGAAAAAACTGCAGAATCGTTGAAGTTGGGAAAGTCAAAAGAGCAATGGAACAGGGTAACTTAAAATTTCGTGGTGCCTTTTCGTGTTACTTCTTCGAAATAGAGAGAGAGAAAGGAGAATTGTCAACCGCTTGTTCTTCACGCAGGTTCTCGGTTCGCGCCATTTCAACATGAACGTTGGTTATATTGGGCCCTGCCCCTATTCATCATCATTGGGCTATTAGCCCAGTTACGGTCCATTCCATGTCACTCCGGTTTGGTCTGGCCCATTGTATCAGGTTTGCAAGGATTTTACACCAGAAAACGGTTTTTTTTTTCCCAAGAACATTCTGATTATAATAGTAATACTGTAATAGTGAAAAGGAGTTTTAGGTTTTCACTTTTCAATGTCAAGCAAATGTTTTCTATTTTATAATTCATATATTTATTTTATGATTAAATATATTTTCACTAAATAATTGTATTTATACTTATTTTTTAAGAAAAATGGATCAACACCAAAAAATAAAGTACTTATCCTAATAGGATTTATTTAATTAATTTGATTAGATTAAAAAAATTAGTTAAATTATTTAATATGATATATTTTTTCTAAAACACAAATAATCTTCCTTAATTTTCTTTCCCCTCTTACTTATTATTATTGAGGGAATATCAATAGGATAGTTTAAAAAAATTGATAAATATAAAAAATATATCTTATATTTAAGACTAAAATTAATTTTATAATTTTGTCAGGGAGGGATGAGTAATATATATACACACTTGTGAAAGAAATGAAAGAAGACATTATGCTTTTGACAATTTGCACATAAAGCAGTCATTGAAAACTAGTCCCCATATATATATATATATATATTGTTCTTATAGTGATAGAAATACATAGGAAGATACATTATATATGCTAATATAATATAAGTGCGATTCTATATTATACTTATCGCTTAGCTTTATCTAACTATAAATACTGCCCCAGCTAATCCTGTCTACAAGAGAGTAATAAAGCATGAAAATTACACATCCAGAATCTTGCTATCTATCTATCTATCTATATATCTAGACCTTACTTGCAAGCTCAACTTCTTCTTGTACTTCCTTCTCATCTGAACTGCTACTATCACTCTTACTGTGAACTTGGACAGGTTTATAAGTATATCGTTTTGCGCACCACAAGTAGAAGACAAGGTTAATAACTTGCAGCAAAGTAATGAGCCAGTAAAAATACTCCAACCTCCCCTTGTTCAGGTTGTTATCGGGAAGCCAGTTGGAGCCATCGGGCCGTCGAGTGAACCGGTGAATCAACGTCACAAGCAGCGTGCTTACGTAGTTTCCGACGGAGATGACGGCCCAGAAGAGAGCCATGGCCGTGCTCCTCATGCTCTCCGGCGACTGGTCATAGAAGAATTCCATATGCCCTATCGACATGAATGCCTCCGCCACACCATGAAGGCTGTACTGAGGCAACAACCAGAACACCGATATGGGGATCGTCGCGTTGGAATGATCGGTGAGGCCGTAGGCGAAAGCGGCATTCTTGCGCTTGATCTCGACGAAGCCGGCGATGAGGGTGGCGAGGGTGGAGATGACGAAGCCGATGCCCATGCGGTGGAGGAAGGAGATGCCACGGTCAAGGCCGGTGAAGCGGCGAGCGATGGGGATGAAGATGCGGTCGTAGAAGGCGGTGGTGGAGAGCATGGAGAGGATAGTGAAGACGGACATGGAGCCGGCGGGGATCTGGAAGGAGGGAGTGAGGTGTCTGTCCATGGTCTTGGCCTGTTGAAGAGAGAAAGTGCTTTGTTGAGCGTAAGCCGTTATGAGGAGGATGCCTGAGGCCCATATAGGGCCCATTCTTATGAGGGACTTCAATTCTTCTACTCTGTGAACTGTGTTTAGCCTCCATAAGTTTGGGCTTTTCACGTTGTCTGCTTCTGTTACAATTGCTGCCTTGTCCAATAACCTGCAGAATTTTATTGTGAGAGAAAGCATACCTCGAAATGGGCCCAGGCCCAATTATAAACTGATAAACTATTGGGCCCAACATCGATATATAGAGAATATGCATTCCAAACTAATTCCAAGTGGCCAAAAAAGATTAATTCAGTTAGTAAAGAGTTATCTTATAACCCATAAGATCATGAGTTCAAATCCCGCTGCCAATGTGATGACGTTGTTGGTGGGCAATCTAGAAGTACTTCTATAATTACTCTTTGAGCCTAGAGATATACCTTGACCCTATGAGTCTCCGGAATCCAAGTCACCTAAATTTTTCTTGTATAAAAAAAATAAAAAATCCAACTGGGAGTGGTGTCCCCATTTAATATCTGACAGTATTTTAAATATAATTGTATTCAATAAGAGAATATTTATAAGCTAACAAAAAAAAAAAACTAATTCCCACCTGTTATTGATCCAAATAAAATATCCACATGATACCCACCAAAATGACCAAATCCAACTTTCAAAAGGGTTGGCAATGACATGATAAGAATGAAAAAAGAGGTAAGGATGAAGCAATACGGGTATAAAGCAAAAGCACATGAGACATTAGGCCCACCAATTTGTCATATTTGTACAGTGTCCTACCGGACCACCAAATATTATATGACTCACTACCTCATCATAATCAATTTGGGACAATCACTAATCTATTACCAAACAAAATATCAGTCAATCGTTCACGCCTCAAACTTCAAATAAATCCCATTTTCTATAAAATTTTGAATGGTAGAAATGATTAGAAAATCATATTGGATTGATCATCATATTATTTAGTTTAAAAAACTGTTTTTACGGTTGAGTCATGTTATACAATAATTGAACAGCCCTAGAGCCAAAATCTCAAATCAAATCCCATTATTTATAAATTTTGAATGATAGGCCATATTTTTTAGACTCTATGCATAGTAAAAAAGACTTGTTAAAAATACTCATTTTTGTAAACTCTCTGCAAGGTAAAAATTAAAGAGACACTTACTTCATCTGCTCGGTATGCATAAGCTTGCCTCCTAAAGAAATAGGTGCGTCAAGTTCATCATTTTGGTAAAGCAATTTGGCATCATCCACATTCATCTCTCTTTTTCTGAAGGCAGCCACACCGACTTGTACGAGTCGGGTGAAGGGGCTCCCTGCCGGGTCCAAGTGCCGATAAAGCGGGTACCCGGCCAGGAAAGCAATGATTGAGATGAACATTGCCACAGTGGGGATACCTAACCCCAAGCCCCACCCGATGTTATCTTGAATGTAGACAAGTAGTGTAACTGCCACTAGAATGGATGATCCCATCACGAAGTAGTACCAATTGAAGTAGGTCCATGTCTTTGTGGACTGTTTCGGATCCGACTCGTGGAACTGCTCTGCCCCGAATGATACCACGCAGGGTCGGATCCCGCCTGACCCGATTGCGCTTAAAAAGAGTGACACGTAAAGGACTGCTAGTTGTCCGGCATTAGCTTCTTGGCATGCCTCTTCGCCTCTACATGGTGGTGGCCTTAGCTTTGGAAGTATGGCTGATATCGTCAAGGTTATAAATCCCTGTTCGTTATTCACATACATAACCATGATTAGTTTTAAGAGTAACATGAAAAATATTAGTAGCTAAATTACTTAATTATAGATATTAAAAAAATTAGTTAAATTAGTTATTTATAAAATATGTAGGTTATTTTTTTAAAAATACCCATTTTAGTCATTTGTATTGAAAACTACTCATTTGATTAAAATTCACTTGATATGTATAATCAAGAGGAATAATTTAAAAAAAATATAAATTTAAAAAATAAAATGGATAAGAGGAATAATTTAAAAAAAATATAAATTTAAAAAATAAAATGGATCAAAATCTGATATTTATTATAAAAAAAAATCTAACCGACTCGTATATTTAGGACAAAAGAGACTCTGATTTTAAAATAGTTATTCTAAAATATCTTTAAAATCGTAATTAATTATTTCTAAGAATATATCAAAGTTTATAAACTTTGATATGAACTTCTATTGAATTTTAGAAAACTACTAGGAAAGCCTTTGAAATTGTAACTTTCTGAAACTTGTAAATAAATTAGACAAATATAAAATGTACAAAAATTTGTAAAGTCCATAAACAAACTATATATGTCTCACATATGGTCTGAAGAGACAAATAAATAAAGATGAAGAAGAGAGAGAGAGAGTGAAGGGGATCTTAACTAGTTGGTAGAAAATGGAAGAAAGAGTAATGGTCCAGAACTTTCCAGCAAAAGAGTCAGCCATGAAGGCACCAAGAAGAGGGGTCAAGCTTGCAGTGCCACCGAAGTTAGTGAGAGTGTTTGCAGCTTTCGTGAGTGGCAAATGAAGCTGCCCCGTCAAGTAGCTTATCATATTCGCATTGAATCCGACCACTGCCAGCTTCTCACACGCCTCATTTGCTGCAAATAATTCATTCAACGTCAAACAACAATATATACACAAATCCTTAATTAACACACAAGTTTCCCAATCTCTCCTAGTAGGTTGGGAGGTCACAGATTCAATCTCAGCTGATAAAAGTGATACACAAGATGGAAGAAGGGTATATATATATATATATATGGGTGTGTGTAGGTATTACCGAAGATGAAGGGCATGGTAACGAGGCCTCCCTTTTTACTTCTCTCATGGTTTCGGTTTTCTGCCTGCTGATCCATCGTCTGTGTGTGCTTCTGATGAGGAAGGTAGCCAGTACATAAGATGGCCTCAATGCCAAGTATTTATAGGCCAAACTTGGAATTCTGGAGACTACATGGCAGTAGAGCTTGCACGGTTATGACCACAAAAAAAAAAAAAAGATTTTTCTTTTCTTTCTTTTGTTTTGGGTGTTCAATAATTAGGTCTCTTTGGATCTGGGTGGGTGTAATATATATATATAGTAATTAATAATATATATTTGTTTGAAAGTGGCCCTTTTTTGGGCTTGTTTGATATTTTGATTACAACGTGTTATTATGGAAAACGATTGTAAATTATACATAAGTTGAGCAAGTTACATGTAGTTCAACCTAATTTTATTTAAATTAATCCATAGATTAACATGGATATTATTCACTTATTTTATATATATATAATAATGCATCAAAGGTATGAACAAGTAGCTAGGCTTCTTGTTATCTCTTTCTCTCTCACAACTTGCAATACATAAGACGTCCAATTAAATTAGAAAGATGAATTGCTGCTACAGGTTATATTAATTTAAATATTTTCTATAATGTTTTTAATATTCAATATAATAACAGTACATCAAAGATATGAACCAGTAGGCCTGGTCATTTTTCCTCTCGCAACTTGCAATTAGGTCAGAACTGTGCAATAATTTTTTTTAACCTCTAACACACAATATTTTATTCTAGAAAATAATAATCCGACATTTTTGCATTTATTTAATTAATAGCGCAAGAGTTAGTCCAACGCAGTGAAGAAGACGTGCATTCCTACGAAAAGTAATTGAATTCAGATAATAAAATCATATTGGTTCTTTCAAAAACATTATATCGATGGGAAGATGTGAATGATGAAATTTAATAATAATTTGAATTAAAAAATTTTAAAATAATTAATAAAATTTGAATGGTTAAAAAAATGTTTATATATATAATTCAAACCTCTTACGAATTTAAATATCTTATATACTCTTCTTTAGTTCATTTTTTTAAATAAAAGGACGCGTAAAATGTGTAAATACTAGCTAGTTAATAATAGTATAAGACTGAAATCTTCTAAAAAAAATAGCTCCATACTCTATTTCAACCCGATTTTTTTTTCCTTCTTACTATTTTTTTTTAAATATATGATTAATTTTCAAACTATAAATATAAATATTATTTAGTAGCTGTCGGCCTGTCGGGTGCATGCATAAATCAAATCTTGAATGCATATAAACAGATGCAATTCCAGATTTGTGATATTACATTTTGGCCACACTTGAAAAGCATTTAAATACAGTTTTGCTGCTTCAGAAATATTTAATGATTAGATTTTTTATTAATTAAATTTAAAATAAAATAATAAATTGCGAGTTTGGTATAAGGGACAATATTCTGCCACATAATTCTCTTTATAATGCTTAAATCTTGAAACTTCTATATATTCTTTGATAACCTATGAAAAGGTGGGAAATGAAAGTGAAAATGAGATTAACGACGGGAATACTATTCCAAAAATATCAATGTAATAAATTTAATTTATTTATAAGAAATAATAAAATATAATATAAAAAAGTACAAAAGGTTAAAATAAACAAATACCATTTATATATTTTTTTAAGACACTAAGAGTAGTATATTCAATCGGTAGTATTTAATTTCCTTTTAAATATGAAGATAAAAATAAATTTCTCTCAGCTAAAATTTCTTTCATATATAAAGGCTTGAAATCAAATGTTTAACCATGCTATATTTTTTTTTATTTCCATTATAAGTCACTATATCTTTATTTATTTATAGCCAAAATATATAAAATTCCCTAAGTTTTTGGTCAATTGTATATTACCTCATTAATTATTAAAATTTAAACTAAAGATTATAATATTTTATGTCTTGATTATCAAACACATGACACTAAAATTATTGTTAAAGTTAACAATTTTTGTCATGTTATAATTTTTATTTTTTTATTATATATTACATCATTTAAAAAATAATATTTGACACTTGATATATAATTTTAAATTTTTTTAAATACTTACACAATAAAATATTTTAAAATTATAAAATATTTAAATAACACTTTACATTTAACGTATAATTGAAAGTATGTTTTAAATATATAAAAATATAAAATACTTAAAAAATTATTTAAAATATTTATATAATTATAAATTATTTAAATAAAAAATATAAACTACTTAAAATTATATATAAATTATTAAGTATTATTTTTTAAATAATATGATATATAATAAAAAATATAAAAATTATTATATGATAAGAACTATTAATTTTTAATGATGATTTTAATGGTAGGAACTAGAAAATTAAAACATAAAATATTAATATTTTTAATTTAAATTTTTAAAAATTATAAAAGTTACATACAATTAATTTAAAATTTAAAATATTTTATGTATTTAAATATTTATTTATTCATATCACTCTATTTCATTATTATAGTGCGCACTATTACAAAATTTTTAATTTTCTCAATTATATGTAAAGATTTGAACTCTTAAATCCTAAACATTAATACTCATATTTTAGTGTATCATTGGCAATTTGAGAATGTGTATCTAAAGACCATTTTGTCCCTACCGCTCCGCCAATTCGTTGTTATGCAGCTGAAAGCAGGATCGGTGCCCCGTAGGGACGTCTGTTTTACTGACAAATAAATAACTATACATATGATTTAAATTTTGATATTTAAAAGTGATTATTATTTTTTAGAATTATATTTTATTGTAATCAAATAAGAAATTAGAATGTTTAATTTTTTTATACAAGCAGTATATTAATTATTTATCCATATTTTATTTTATTTATCCAAAGAGCTTATTATTTCTTTTTTTTTTAATTTTTTTAAACCTCACCAAATGTAAACAATATAAAAAAAAACAAAGGAAATTAGGAAAACTTTGCCTTTGTATTAATCAATTCTCTTTTAATTTCTCTGATCAGTCTATTCGCAGAGACAGAAGTTCTATGCACCGATGTTGATATTCATAACGAATTAATAAGCTCCTTGGGAATAAAAAAAAAACTTTTTATTTTTGTTTTCCAATAAACAAACTGAAATGTGATAAGTTTCTTTGTCAGAAAGAGATAAGAATAACCAACATGGTGCTAATAAAAAAGTTTAAATCATTTAAATATAATATTTTAAATTTAATTTTGAGTTGTGACTATAAAAAATATTTTTAATTAAGTTCGATAATATTTAAATTTGATTCAATTATATAACTATATAAAAAATAAGGAGATATAAGAATAATTAATTAATGGATCACCCAAAATTTGTAATATAAAGTTAAATCAAATTGTTTCGTTTACTTGAGAAACAGAAACTCCACAACTCCATGAGAAATCGAAACTCCACAACTCCATGAGAAATCAATTGCTGCTTGTTGCTTTGTTTTTTATTTATTTGGCAACGATCATTATATGTAGGCTTTAGTCACCACATAGACCCTTAATCAGAATATGCATGCACTTTTTTTTTTGTTATTATTATTTAATGCATACGTACCTAAGCGTGTTTGTGCGTATATAATTCTTTTTTATTTTTTGATTATGACTGGTTTATCAGAATATTATTCAGTCTTAATTACCTATTTCTTCCCTTCTTTATGTTATTTTATTATCCTTTTACAATTTTTTTTTATGTTTTTGTTATCATTATCATCATTATTATTATTATTTGGAGTGCAACATATATATATTTACTCTTATATATAAAATACAGCTTTTGATAGCTATATATAAGCATTTAAACCAAAGATAGCTGTAAGAATTAAATTGCCATATAATGATATAGGGGGGGGGTGTATAAACATATAAGACTTGCATTATTGGTTTTAAATTAAGAGCAAAATTATGGGTGCCACTCATAAAAGATGAGCATGAGGAGCTCATCTTTAATCAGGACCGTCAACTTTATGAATCTTGATCAATACAATTATAAGTTAATGACTCTAAAAGTTAAATCCCCAGCTTTAATTTATAAAAGTGGGCCAAAAAGTGAATATTCCCAAATTAACAAAGTTTTCGTTTGGAAGTTTAAAGGCATAAGCGTATGGATATGAAAAGAAAATGAATCCAAATCCAAATATATAATCAAACGTGTTAAAGACAAGTTCAACCTACTCATATTTATAGGAGAATTATAAATATATCCCAAACAAAACAATTGATCTTTTCCGCAGTCATGTTAATAAGTCAAATTTCTTAATTTATAAATAGTTTGGACCTATGGAAAATTATATTTTTATAGATTAAAGTGTAAATTTATCCTAAAATTTTCATCTAAGAACAATGTTGTCATAAAAGTTTTTTTGGGTTCAAAGTTATTTGGGAAGTGTTAAAATAAAATAATGTTATCTGTTATTATTAATTTTGTAGTGATCAATATTAAATTTTTAATAGATTGGGGTAATATTATTACGTTCTGAAACTTTCTGGTACTATTAAACTTAAAAAAAAAAATTAGGATAATATTGCTCCTAGACAAAGATTTTTAAGATAAATTTGAGCTTAAAAAAATATGTGTGTAATTCTCCCATTTTAATATTTGGAGGATATTTTGATCAAATATTTATAATAATAAAATTGTTGGGTGACCACGTGGCAACTAGTTTCTGCATGTTGCTAAAAAGAAAGGACATTTAAGATAGAATCACAAAGACGACAAAATTGATAAAGCCAATCTCTGCAAACCCTAACATGCTTTTCTTTGTGGACTTTGACGCCAACAATGATGCAAGCAAACATAAGCAGTCAAACAAGTCAAGATCAAATCTACATGTAATCATATTTACATATATTTTTTCGGACGCACAACAAAAACCATAGTACACTTCCAATTTTTAATATAAAATTCATTTATAGTATAAATTAGATTTTCTACTAAAGAATAAATACAATAATAGTTTTTTTAATATAATACATCATATATCAATTAATCAAATAGATGTAAAGAACCGAATAATATTTGCATATTTATGTAGGTGTGGGCTTGAGTCTCCCTATGACCGCTTGAATCTTGGATTAGAAGATCCTCCACCGCTCAAGGGCCAATGAGTCATTGAGTGGTTTGGAATTAGCTTGTCCTTTTTTTTAAGCAAGCACCTAGTATTTTGGATTTCTCTCTTTTAACTGGAGGATTTCATGAGCCATAGACTAATTTAGATTGGGTTATGATATAATTCATATGGATGGTGATTCTATCACCTTGCACTGTTATATTCTCAAATTCAAACTCAAAATCTCTAATTAAGATAGAATAACTCTTACTAGTTAATATAAAAGTTTAATTGTAATTAGCCGATATTTATTAGGGCACAAATGGTAAGACCTTATGTCAAGTTTGGTTCAATTTCATGGCTAATCCTAAAGCATTTAACTGGTTTATGGTAGTTTGATTGGCACAACACTAAAGTAATCTTGTGTAATAACAATTATAAGATATGACAATAAATATCAGGTAGTAATGCCCATTACATAGCTTTAGTTGTATAATTCAAATTCGAACTTACATGCATGAATTGGCATATGAACATTTATACCTTCAATGAATTACCATCCCTCGTAGCTGTAAACTTGTTCATTAAACAAAATCCATGTACTCCCTCCCTTTCAATTCTTTTTTGTTCTTTAAGGTTTTAAACACACATATGGATTAAGAAAACATCATTTTAATGTAAAATATTACTTTATACATAGAATAGAATGTTACCATTTAATGAAATAGTTTAGAGAAAAAAATAAAAAGCCAAATAATTCGATAGGAAGAGAGTGATCGATAAATTAAAATAGAGTTAACATTCGAAGTTAATTAAACAACAAAATATTATTATCAACAAATGTGATCAAGTGATTGAAAACTTTCTTTCATATTCATTGTTTTTATTAAAATGATCATCAGTCATGATTACTTTATATATTTTTAATGAGTTAGTGATAGAAAATATACAAATTTTAAAATATTATCCTAGCATCAAAGTATCTTTCATTTCCTTATTTCTGTACTTGTTACAAATATATATCAAACAAAAACACTGTAAAATTCTTAATCATGCAGTGTACTATCTTTCATCTGATCATTATTTTTCTACTTTATAGAAAGGGTTGGCTTAACCCTAAAAAATTGCTGCATTATATGGCCCAATAACTCTTAAGAATAATATTTTTAAACACGATTAAAACTAGATTTTCTACTGGTGTTGCCAACAGTTATTAGGTTAACGTATGAATGACCCAACTAATTAATACCACCAATATTTGTCAAATATGACATGTGAATTTCGTCATTAAAATTTTTTAAAGAAAACACCCATACTTGTAAAACGACCACATGACCAGTTTTGGGCGTAGTGGGGTTGGCTAGGTGGGTCCCCAAAAACGACCGACTGGACCAAAGTGGAGTGGTCCTTTTTGAATGGAACCTAAAGAAAGAACCACCGACCCAACAACAACACCTAAAACCTACAATTTAACTTCTACATATGTTCGTGCACAGGTCTCTGCTGTGTCACCATTTATTTGGCTCAAACGTATCACCTTACCGATATCGTTTGGGACCAAAGAGACCTTCCACAATAATCTTATGGTTCTTATCATTATAAGGTTTTAGGTTTCTCTGAAATAATAATAATAATAATAATAATAATAATAATAATAATAATAATAATGTGATTGTGGTTGAACCAGTTCAAGCATGCATAATGAGTCCTAGTGCTGTGGTGGGGACCCTTTTGATTTACTCATACTGAGACAGATCATCATTGATTTGGGAACGAAACTGATGGAAAGTGGAAGGTATATAGATATATACACAAGACTCGTATCAGAAAACAATGTGATATCTTCTAGGTTGTCTGCTTTCTCTGTGTCATTTTAAGCTAAAGGAATCTATACGTTAATGTCCTGGTTCTGTGGAATTATACAAGGTGATTAATGTTATTATATGTTGGTTGGACTGGTTGTCTGAGTATAAGAAGAAGATGAAGAAGAAAGTTGTACATGGAGTCTTCAAGGCATAAGTAGGAATACTTTCTTTCAGGCTTAATTCTCCTCTATCTATTCTTATTTTATAGGGTCTAAATTGGGTTAACTGGCAAATTTTATATAAAAAAAATCCTTAAGTATTTATTGCACTCACAATACTCAAGCCAATACAGTAATAGCTTTTTATAAATAATAATTTGATTTTATCTCTGTGTGCACTACTCAAAGGCAAAAGCAATAAGTTTGAAGTGATCGTGAAGGTATTTATAGACCAGAAAATGATACCTTAAAATAGTGTTTCGTGAAACAAATACCTCTTCAATTAAAAAGTTATAACTATAGGTTAATTCATCGTACTAACATAAATTAAATAATTAGAAGTTATTTTCTATAAAGAGAAATAATATTTTAGGATGTAGGGATATAGCTTCCTATACAATGCAACTCATGGATAAATTTCTTAATTTATAATTACTTTCTAAGGAACACATCTCTTCGTTCTAATAATATTTTTACATTATCTAAGGACCGTTGTTTGTGTGGTCACATGTCATCGCTAGATAGGTATTATTTTGGAGATTTTGAAAGTGAAAGATGAAGAGAAAGAGAGGAATCAAACAAACTTGTCGATCAAATGAACATGAATCATCTTATGTCAAATCGATACTCAACTTTCTTTTATCGTAATCATTGTAATATATATTAACAGAGAAGGAAAAGTTAATACTAATTTAAGAAGAAAACAACTTAAATAGAAAGTGCCATTTTGATTGATTAGCGTCTTTGATTTGGATTTGATTTTACTCATCACACAAGAAGAGAAATTGAGATAGAATTCTTTGAGACGATCGTGTGTGTGTGCGCTGTGTGAACATGCTTGTAAATAGATAAAAAGGAAAATGACAAAAACAAAATGTATATATGGAGCTTCATTCTTTTGTTTGGAATAAGCCGTAGAGATGGAATTCTAATAAAATTATAATAATTGAATAGCTTGTAATATTTAATTTTTTATAATATTTATCAGATCTTATTACTAGGTATCATAATTTTAGGGTTTTAAGTTACTCTTTCTAACATAAGTGTCTCCGTTAAAAATTGAACTCGAGACTTAGAGAGATCTAGTATAGCTTTATACCGTTAAATAAACTCTATATTAATATGTTTTTAGCTTTTGACGGTTGAACTGAGATAAATCTGCAAGCTTATAATATTTAATTTTGATCTTTTTAATAGTGGTTATATTAATTTTATTTCAAATAACGACAACAATTTTGAAAGAAAATTATTAAATACAAAGATACTTCAAAATAATATATGCACATACACACATGTACACACATATATAACATTTTCTCTGACACAGATTAGTTCAATAGCAGATTCCTACGGGGATTCTACATGTCTTAAAGGGCTAATTAAATTAGGTTTCTCTTTTTGCTTTTAACTATGTTCATGTTCGCTAGCCCTTCAAATTAGTTAATACCACATGTAATTTAGAGTTTATCAACGTGCTGAAAACCGAATTGATCATTAAACTATTTGAAACAATAGTTTAAGGGTCGGAAGAAAAAAATGATTAAATTATGACCAACTTGTTCATGATTAAAATAATATTATTTAATTAAAATATATAAAAATATTTATATGTCACATTAAAAAGAATAATACTTAAATAAAAAATATATTTATCTACAAGTAAATAGAATATTCATATGTGTCAATTACACATGATCTAATAAAATAAAATTACCACAATAAACTTTATCCCCTTAGGTAGAGTTAGTTATATGGATTACACGACGCCATTGAACTATATTAAAAACTAAAATTTTAGATAAATTGTTAACCAAAAAGTCTCACTCAATAATTTTATTAAGTATTTTTTTTATCTTCCTCTATCTTTTTTACATAAATTTATATTTTTTGATCTACCCTCTTCATTGACATATTCGATGGCCTTCTTTGATGAATATCATATTCTCTTCTACTATTTACAAAACTTCACCTATATTTATAGCTAATCTTTAGCGCGAATAAAAGATGAGGGTTATGTTAAATCCTCTCAGCTAACATAAACCTCGTCAAATTTGTATGAACGTGGATCAATAAAATATAAATTTGATGGACTCTTATTTTTCTTTTTACGTAAAACAACATTATTTCACACTTAACTAAGGGAAGAGAAAAGAAAATATAATCCTGTTAACCTATTTAAAACTTTTGATCAACCAGACCAGTCCCCAGTCCCCAGGTTGTATTTTAGGCATAAGATGAGACAACATATTTAGTTTCAATTACTAGTCTATTTTTTTCTTGTTTAAAATACAAGGGATCAGTTGGGCAATATATACGGAGGAGTGAAGTACCAACTTTGATTGATATGTTATGATGAACGAATCTAAACTGTGTGTACAGAGTAGAAGCGTATAATGGTGGAGAAGGATGCATCGTTCTACGTAATATACCCATCCAATCATTAATATTAAGAAATTAATCTCTAGATATATTTTTTATATTTATTAATTTTATTTTTAAATTATTTTTATTGATATTCTCTCAATAATAATTAAATAAAGAGGAGAGGGCAGGAATTAAGTAAAATAATTAGAGTATTTAAAAAATATTATTTTAACTAATTTAATTAATTTTTTAATATAATTAAATTAATTAAATATACTATATATTAAAAAATATAAAAATAATTTGAAACAAGTGAACGCGCGTGTACACGAAAAGAAAAGGGCAAAAGGAAGGTTTCTGCTCATTCAGAAGTGATAGTCAGGAACTGTTCAGATGGAGGCTGCACTATGGAAAGTTACGTTTGAAATAGAAAGGGCTGATCATGAATTGCGGCAGAGAGAGGAAGCATGCGTCCCGTACGATCCCGTTTAGTAATTACTAAAATTATTGTTTTAAAAAATTTCTGACTAAATTTTATATTAATTTTTTTTTAAAATAAATAATCATATTTATTTAAAATTTTTTTGATTAAATTATAGTTTAAAACTAAAATTTTAGATAAGCTATTGAGACTAACTTTTAAAATAGTAAAAAAATTATAAATTATCCAATTACTATTTTACTTTTATTTTTTCTTATATTCTCTCTCTTTTCTCTTCTCTATTATCCACCATCTATCATCTCTCATATCTCATCTCTTATTTTTAATAAAATCATATCCTTTCTAATAATTTTTCAATTATAAAAATTATTCTGATAATAACTATCCAAATACTCATTTATTCAGAATTATTTTTTTTCATAAATTATTCTCTAAAAATACTTTTTTAAAAATTGTCTAAAACTTTTTTTTTCATAATTGTTTTTTTAAAATTCTTATCTAAAGAAGCCTTTTTCGGCCATATGTGTGGCTCTTCTCTTTTGCTTCTTCCTTACACTTCACGCTTTTTCACAATCCCATTAAGCGTTCGGACCTCCATATCTCTTTTTGGAACACTCATCATGTCTCCGCTCACTCCCATTCGGATCATAATTAACAACATTATTGTTGATGAAAATATAAGGCAATCAACAATCCTCATTTTTTATATTCTAAAAAATTTAGCAGTGAAAAACAACTAGAAAATTAATAAGTACAAGTAAGAGAATTATCAACAATACATTAGTGAATTATGATGTAAATTAAAAACTAAGATTTTACATATATTTTATCTCTGCACTATATACGTTCAAATGGTTTTGATAGCTTGATAGTCAATGTTCAAATGGGTTCAAATCCCCTTGGCCAGAGCTTTAGCCTCTGGCAACGGCTGAAGCTCCGACAACAGTTGACCTTTTATTTAGGGGAAAAAACAAGGATACTACCATCTTTTGAGTTAAGTTTCAGAAATCTTGAGGGGCTATTGAATATTAAATTGCTACTGTGAGGATGCCGAGAAAATTTCCCTTCTCTTTAATTCATTCCATTCTCATCCTTTCCCTTCCAGCAAAGGAGCCGCTTTTTAGTTTGGATATATTCCCAGGCATTCTTTGGGTTAAGAATTCCCCCAACCCCACCGACGGAAGCTTTAAATTTGAATAATTTCCAGTGTCCAAGACTGAACTTAAGGACAAGTAGCATATATGCGAACATTGATGCAAAATAAAACATCTTATAGGACAAGCATCCATTTATATTAATGTCGCGAAGAACCCTAGAATGGGAGGAAATGGGGGAATACAGGTGCTATAATGCTAAGGAGATTTAAAATTTAAATTAAAAGAAAAAAAGACCTGGTCCACTCCAGACATGTAATATTTATCAACGGCGACCTCATTAAACATTATCGGCCCATGAAGGAAAAAAAATTATTAAAGAAAATGATGGGCAACAGGAAAGAAGAACCAATCATTCCTCAAACTCATGCATGTGATCTAAAAGGTAGTTGGCAGCCAGTTCCTCATTTTTGTTGCACGCAAAATATACCTCCAACACCAGTGCACGATCAAAACCCATTGCTTCAAGCTGGGACAGGATACACACAAATGACATCACAACCCTTGGAATTTAAAATTAATATTGGTGGACAATGTTATCTAGACATTAGTTGTGTATCATTCAATTCTGTATTAATAAACGAGTAATGTTTATAACTGACTCCATGCATGTTTGAAAGAAACAAGTTCAGGTTTGAACCCCCGGACTCAGACGGTGACTTTTCATTTTTGGTCAACAAGATGGTGATTATATTTCAATAGGCGTGTATGTGCGCGCACAAACTCTAAATCCTTTAATTTGTGGCTGTGGAATAATGCCAAAAAAACAAAAACGAAGAAGCAACCCTTCATATTGCTGAGTACTCAGGACATGAGAAGATGAACAGGCAATTCTAAATGAGGATAATTCTATTGAAACAGAAATAAACAAATCTATAATACAATGCATCACTGAGTTAAAAGGTCAAACTTACTCGTTCAATTGCTTGTCGCTCCTCGGGGGTGACAGCTATTTGTTGTGGCATGGCAGCAGCCAGCTGCCCTAATATGTTCCTAAAGCGTAAGTAAACACAAAATTAACACCAATTGAGTAAGTAAGCCAAAAGAATCCAATCTAGCAGAGAACGGGTTAAGATCCTCACCCGTCACCACCTTCCGCTGGTTCATTTATCAGGCGAAGGAAGTCAGTCTGGTGCTCTTGAATCAATCTCATAAGATGAGGATTTTGTTTCCCGAGCTCTTGAAGCATAGGCTGCAATACAACAGAACAAAATTCAGCAAGCTAAGAAAAAGAGAATAACAAATGTACTTCTATAAAATACCTGGAGTATTTGTGGATTTGCCTGTACCATGGCTCGCAAGGCTTGGAACTGAAACAAATATCACAAAATTATAGAATCCATGTGGAGTGCAGGTACGAGAAAGGTTAAGAGAAAGTACCTGCTGACTATTGCGCAGAAAATCTAGGGTGCCGGCACCAGCAGCACCAGAACCAACATTGGGAAGGCCCTGTTAAAGATAGTAAGTACACCGGGCAAAAAAAACTACAATAATTGTTTTTAATGACATACTACAATGTGTCAATGTCTACCTGGGGGAAAAGGTCTAGGGGATTAGCATTTGGTCCACTTGTAGGAGCAGGTGCTGGCTGTGCAGCTTGTGGAGCTGCTGCTGGAGGATTTGCAGTTTGTGGACTTGCAGGCACTCGGGCCACAGGAGGAGCTTCAGCTTGTTCTGGAATACCCTAATGTTGATAAATGATTGTTATATAAACAAGAATGGCTTAAAGTAAATTGTGGGGGAAAATAGTCAGCCACAATTTCAAAGTCAAGCAAGGCATGCAATGAAGTCATCAGTTTCATCTAAAGCATATATTGCCACACATAACCGGTTTGATCATGCAAACAACAGTTATGACAAAGTTAATGCCCAAAACTTTGTAATATATATTTAATAATTTGTAGAACTCATTACAAAGTGGCAATTCTTTTAACCAAAATTGACAGTGGGGACAAAAGCTAAACCAGCAATTAAAATGAACAGGTCAGATAATCAAAATAAATTAAAAGAGATATATTATATACATACTGTGTACAAATAATCAACGGCTCTCTCAGGATTATTGTAAGCAGCACGTAGAGCACGGACTACAGTATCCCTATCCCAGCTCCCTCCACCCACATCAAGAATTTGTTGAATGGTTTCCTCCAAGTTGCTTCCAGCTACAAGGTTAGATGCAGCCTGTCCATAGATATCAGACTCTGACCTGCTTTCACAAAATTCCTTTCTAAGAAACAATTGATGTGATCCTTTCTTTTTAATATGTTTTTTGAGACAAATTTGTCGAATTAGGAAAGTGACAGCAAGTATTGCTTCATTTTCAAATTGCAAACACTGATAGAGAAAACTGTCAAATCCATGTTTAAACATCACAAAAAACTAGAACTTACACAGCAGTGCCTGAAGTAACAGGAGCACGAGCACGAGCAGGTGTAGGTGCTGGTGCAGGAGAAGGAGAAGGAGCAGGCCTGTCAAATTGATTTTTTTTTTAAAACATTCATGTCAAAATATAAGCAATTAAAGTGTCATCATATCTGGTACTCACGCTGCAGCAGGAGCTTGAGGTGTGGTTGAACTTGAAACAGAAGTGGAGGTGGGAGCAGCACTTGTTGCTGGGGTCTGCATTGAATATGTAATCATTAGGTAATAATTTCAATACTCAAACAAGGGAATACCTATTGCCTCTGTAGCATGTGAAGATTAGATATACAATTAACAGATAGTTTTTTCAGTTAGCCAAATACCAATGCCACATAAAGATAACATCGCATTCAATCTCAACATTCGTCTTCTTGATAAACACCCAATTTAATCAAAACAGCACAAAAATTATCACCAGAATGTATTTGCAATTATAAAAATATATCAAATACACTACATATGCAGAGGAAGAAGCCCTGCGAAAAGAGTGAAAATAATAGTAGCATTGGAAATTATTCTCACCTTGGTTGAAGGTGCAGCTGAAGTAGTAGAACCGTCACCAGATGAGCTTTTGCTCTAGCATAATTATAAACACTGATTAGAATATTAAGTTGTAAAAATGAGTATAGTATTTGCTTTTTTTTTGGGAGGTGAGGGAGGGACAATAATGGAATCTCATTGGTTAATCTTGTAAAAACTACTCCACGATATGTCAGTCTAGAAGAAAAGTGCTAAGTGGAAGGCCTCCAACTCTCCGCACTTGCAACCAGACTTCAAGAGAATAAACAACCAAAAAGAAAGAAAGGATAACACAAGAGTTATAGCCATCCAAAAAACTCATTACTAGTTTACAATTGCTTAAAATTATTTAAGGAAAGCCTGAAAACAACAGATGAACATGGAAAAATTTTGAAACAGCAGCAAGCAAAAAGACTAAATATAAACACCTAAGACCACTCTGAACACAGAAACTCCCACTAAGAGTTATAGTGAACGCTAATACAACTAACAGTCACTCTCATAAAGGCTCCCCGTGACTTCTTAAGTATCAATGACTATTAAGTTTCCCCCATCATACACTCTACCAAGGTGTTGTTAATCTTTTCTTCAACATTTATTTTAACACTTAACTGGTATTCATGAAGCCACACGCTCTCCCAGCCTGATTTGCCCAAATTCTATCTACAAATATCTCAGGCAAAGAGCTCATAGTAAAATAAAAAATCTTAGTTTTAATAAATCTTTTGTGCATGGACGAGATCCTCCAACAAACTATACTGATTAAAAAACCAAGTATCTAAATTCTTAAAATTCGTGGGAGCCTCGACCATTTATTTCACTAAAGCCTCATCACTACCAGTTCCGCTCATTGATAACTATGCTACTCCTTGAGCATAAACTTAGTTGCCATTGGAATAGAGGGATTCGTTGTCTAATCTGTCAGTGGGAAGGGTGGCAGAATTCATAATGAATTGCAAAAACAGGTAACCTCATCATAGTCTTTGAAAACTTCTTATGCTATTATTATCATCCCAGATCCATTGAAAAATTGAAACCTATGAGCCATCCCCGCTCCTTATTCAACACTGATACATATCTAGTTTTTTAAGTTTAATCAACTATGCATTCAACCAAATAATAATGTTTGAGATATCAAAGACCAGACAGTTTATATTAATGAACAAGAAAACTTTACCTTAGAAAGCATAATTACGACAAAACTATTTTCAACTACTTTACTTTCCTCCAAGGTGGTGCCATCTTTCAGAACCTTCCCTTGATGGATAAGCATTTGTTGTGCAGCGGGATAGACATCCGCACCCTGAGCAGTTTCTATTTTTTTCTTCACTTCAATAACCTGAAAAGAATATTGACAACCGATAGTCTATCTAGAGGACTAAATAATAACTCGGATGCAAAATAACAAGGTAGAGGATTCACAAAGAGACAATCATGCAACAAATAAGAAAGAGGTGAATTTTTTAGATATATGCATTTTTCTTCCTTCAGATGGTTTGGCATCTTCACTTAAATTCAACAGTCAGAAATCTACATCAAATAGAGAAACTATTGCTCATTAAAAGGGCTACCTCCAAGTTGTAATAACATCATTTCTCCCAGTTCAATATTCACACAGTTGTTTCAAATGTCAGGTTACCATTGTAGCTAGTGATCATAAGACATAATTAATGGTCTTTTGATTTTCCCAACAGTAAAAAATACTCAAAAGTCCTTCTCTTAGTTATTTGTTACCCATGGTAATTTGAAGTTCAATAACATAATGGCTCCACCCTGGAATATACATAATAAAAAAATGAGCACTATATCATCTGCACATCCCTTGAAGATATGCACGACTTTCTGATTTGATACATTAATAGACATACAACCAATTTATTAATTAAAAGGATCAATCATGATTGAATAACCAATTTCAATACTTAGACTCCCATCTTGGCGCAATCATTCATAATCAATCAAATTTTCTATTTCTGAATTGACAAGAAAATAGGGACGAAATAAATGAACTTCAAAGTTTAAATTTTAAATAACACATGAGTTTGACACACACACACACACACCTAAATTTTAAATAACACATGAGTTTGACACACACACACACCCCTAAATTTTAAATCATACTTATTGACTATCTACATATCAGCACAACCTGGTCTGGAATTATCATGACGCAAGGCCGTAACAGTGCCAGACCTACACGTTATAATGTGCCAATATAACCAAACTATCCAGAAAAGATTTCTCATTAAGAAGTAGACTGGTGCAGAGTCCATACACACTATGCAAGTCTACTATCATATCTGTATTCCGTAAGATGGCTAGACAAGTTAAGCAGCTCGAAGAACAAACCAGCCATTGAATGTTCGAAGTTCCAACACTATTATATTTTATTCATCAAAGAGCAATAGCTCCCAACCACAGAGCAATTCCGTTTCAAGACTAAATTCAACAATAATATGACAAAGTATTATACGGGAAGTTTCTAATCGCCCATTAAATGCAGCAACGGCTGAAATACCCGATCGAAACCATCGAAATTATCAAAACAAGAGTAAAAATTAAAACCCTAATTATCACTCAATTTAAGAGCTTCCCCCCACCCGATGACCCAAGACCTCTGAAACAATCGAAAAAGAAATCCCGTATTTGCGATGTGGCAAAAAAATGAAAACATTAAACGATATTAGATTGAACAGTAAAAAACAAAGTAGGCGAACCGGGTCTTCTGGCTTCACTTCAATTTCGAAGTGAGAGCCTTTCAGAGTCTTCACGAAAATCTTCATCTTCTGCAACTACCAGACGATCACTGACCGAACACTTTCGAAATTCTAAACTTGCGGGTAGGATGTTGCTCCACCGATCCGCAAAGGCATATACCCTAACGGGAGAGACGAAAGCTAAAGAAACCGAAGGCGCAAGAAAGAATTCTGAAGAAATCTTGTTCCTTGAAGGGGAAGAAGCTTCTTTTTTATTTATTTATTTATTTATTTATTTATTTATTTATTTTCACTTACTAAACTAAAGCTAAATTATAGAAGATGACAAAAAAAACTTTAAAAAATAATAAATATTAAAGTATAATTTTATGTTAGTAATATCATATCTATCATTAATATACCCGATTTAAAATTTGTTATTTTTCATAATATTTTTAGGTCATTTTCTATAAAATTAAACTTGCACGGTAGCATTGAAAAAATAAGTTATTAGTGACACTGATTAGAAATTATGGTTATAAATATTTTCATGATACATATGTATATAATATAAACCAAAAAATGTATACATACACACACACACACATATATATTTCAATCCAATAAAAAGAAAGAGAAAACAATAAAAATACTATAAAAATAATAAATACTGAAGTAGAATAATTACTAAATATTACTACCATAATATCCTACTAAGATATTTATTATTTTTCAGAATATTTTTATCATTTTCCTAATAGAAATTCAATATCCTTTAGTAAAGTTATAAACTCATGTTAATTAAAAAAAATTATAGCGAGAAAACTATATATCTATATTTAAACTCAATAATAGTTAAACCTAATTTAATAATATCAAATGCTTGGTAGTCATAAAAATAAGTACATATCTATCTTCTTTTTTGGAATAAGATAAAATATCATTACAATATAACAATCTTATATATGTCCACAAGAAATAAAATTAACCTGATGCAACAAGTCTAAACAAAATAAATGGGAGAGGGGTTACATAAATCAACCGAAAGAAAATTATTCAAAAGACCATGAATATCCTTAAGTATAGTATTGATATGATTCTCAGTTGTAGAGTTAACTATATTCTTTAATCTAAAAAATTGCATTAGACAACTCAGTCTTGATCAAGATGAATTGGTGCACTACTTTATACTTGAAACAAAGGAAATCATGGCATTGTTTGGATGGATTGCTACCATTTTGTTTCCAAAGAACAAGTCATTCAACCTCAACATTCGACAGTGGAGGGACGAGATTTGTAGGACCAGAATTTGTATCAAATTGAGGCGCAGAGGGAGCCTTAAAAGCTAATTCTGTGTAGAGATCAATCCCAAAATTTCACGTATTGTTTCATCTATTTTTGGATCTTTTCCATGGTGTAAGGTCCAATTTCTTTTCATGCAAATAGCGTTGAGGAGAATGATAATGCCCTTAAGTAGAAATACTTCCCATCCTTATGCAATTGACACAAAATTTGTTTGATCCAACATTTGAAGTTCCTAAAGGATATATAATGAAGTTATAGGAGGAAACAACCATACCAAATAGATTTAACAAAAGGACAAGAGATGACCAAATGTTCAAATATCTCTATATGCTGACATCCGAATAAACAATCCCCGTGATGTTTAGATGATGCTTGCAAAGTACTTCAAATGATGGAATCGCTCTATGAATCAGTTTTCATATGAAAAGTAGATATTTGTAGAGGAGCGAGACAGACCAAAAAAAATTTCAAAAACGACCATTGTAACTATTTTTACTTTATAATGGCATGACATATCTATCTATTCATCTATTCAATCGAAGTTAAAATGGTTCAAGAATTTTTTTATCAAAACAAATAAATTTTAAAATATTCTCAATTTGAATTAACAAAAAACTTTATAACAAATGAACAGTATATAATAGCAAGTTCTGGTAAAAGAAATGATAATAAATTAATGGCTGTTAATTTATTCTAAGACTTAATATTTTTTATAGAATCTAGGTGATATCCCTAGTCAATAACTAGAGACTAATCCTCCTAAGACATAAATACTATTAAAGTATGTTTTACTTCTCCTAACAAAATATTGTTCATGTACATAATTTAGTTCAAACTCATGATGTCATATACATAAAGGATTCAACTATTTATTAACTGTGTTAGATTTTATTAGCTCTCTGGAAACATAGTTTGTTAGGTAAATCTAATATATCTTTTCTTTTGTTACAAAATTTTTGAAAATGGGTTGGGTTTATCTACGATCTAAGAGCAGGGCAAAATCTTCTTTCCTCCTATACGATACTAATGTTAGGCAGGGCGAGCCGTCTATTACCCTTATGTGTAAATTTAGACACCTAGGAGATAGGATATCTCCTCAAACACCGCGATTAAAATTACAACAAAATAATATTCCCTAAAATTACTTCAAATAGTTGCTTATCTTATTTTTTTTTTATCGGTTAATACTATAGACGATGGGTCTAAATCTAATATATCTGTAGCTGAGATCAATTAGAGTTGTCAATGGCGCTATAATACCCATATTCTCAACTCAATGGCATTGTCCCCCCGGGGGGGGTGTTGGAAATCCGATCCATTACACGCTGATCCATACAACCACATGGAAATTGAATGACCCAGATTTGGGCCTAGCGGTCATAAGAATTCTGCCTACAGTAAAATGAATTTACTTCCAGTGAATTTTTTTTTTAAAAAAAAGAAAAAAAAATAAATCACTCATTAGTTTCTAAATTTTGATTAAGTGTAACTCAATCTATATAATTTTAACTTACTTAAAATTTAATTCCTAAACTTTTTCTCAGCATAATTCAATCTATATAGTTTTGAATATTTAAAATGTTAGTCATTATATTTCTAAAAATAAAATATAAAAAATAAAGTTATTTCTTAAATGTTATAAACTAATATTTTAAAAAATAAAACTATAAAGACTGGGCTGCCTCAAGTTAGAAGAGTTTGAGTTTTAAAGTAAAGATTATGGGTAATAAAATTTTAACGAAATTTAGCCTACATAGACTAAATGATTTTTTTAATCCTTCCTTTGTCCAGCACAGTTGTAAAAAGGCTAGAGCAGAGGCTAATTGAAAACAAATTGAATTATTGATTGTGATATAAAGACCTTTAATGTCCATGCCCCAATTTAGCGGAGGAATATGTTCTTCCAGAAGATGTTTTATATCTAATCCCTAAATTATTTTTAAGGGTGTTCACGGGACGGGACAGTACCGGGATAACCCCGTTCCGTGTCCCTTGTCCCGTACTGTCCTGAAAATATCCCGTCCTGTTCGGGACCGAGACGGGTTCGAGACGGGACAACCCAATTTTTTTTAAAAAAATTAAACTATTAGATATTTTATGCACAACCTATCTATTAGTAATATATAATTAGAATATAAAAAATAATAGAAGAAATTAAATTTTTCTTATTATAATTATCAACTTAAAACAATAAATACCATTAATTATACTATAAACACAATTATTTTTTCAATTTTTTCACTTCACCGACTGAAGTTACTGTTTCATCAGTAAAGAAACAAATACATATAAGGAAGAGAAAAATAAAATTATCTAATAAATAATATGATATAACTAATATCATTTTTTATTTTTATTTTTTTAAATATAAATAAAATCAAAATATTTTTTATTTAAAAAAAATATTCGGGACGAGACGGGAATCTCGAGGGTCGAACCGAGACCCATCCCGTCCCAATCCTTCCCTCCGTCCCGTCCCGGTTTGTCCCGTCCCGACCCTTCACGAGACGGGATAGACTCGTCCCAAATTGCCCTGGATCGGGACAGAACAATATGAGCACCCCTAGTTGATTCTATACATGAGATGATGATGAGAAACACAAATGTAATAGCTAAATAATGAGGAGTCTCCCATATCTTGTTTGAGTTCATGAAAATCATTGATATAATGTTTATTTATTTTTATACTATTTATTTAATCATATTATTAGGTATCTAATTTTAAAATTTATAGATATATGTCTCATTTAAAAATTAAATTTAAGATTTAAAAAAATTTAGAAAAACTTTACACTATTCAATTAACTCTATGTTAAGCATTAATATAAGACTCTATGTTAGGCCTTGATCTAAGGTTTCTTCGTTACTTGCAATACTCTACATAGATTCAATGATTAAATAGAGAAAGTGATAAATAATTAGTGAAAATATATCTAATTTTGGAATTTGTGATTATCCCTCCTAATATAAATGTCTCCTATAAAAATTGAATTCGAGATTCAGAAAAATTTGGAGAGACTTTGCATCAATAAACTAACTCTATGTTAGACATTAATCTAAGACTCTATGTTAGACATTCATCTAAGGTTTCTTCTTTGCTTACCGTACTCTACATGGATCTAATGACTAGTCAGAGCCAGTGATGAATAATTAGGGGAAACATATTTTAACTTTAGGGAGAAAAAAAAACTATTTTTGATGTTTCTAACTAAACAAAACAAGTCTAACACTTAAAAAATGTGATTGATCAGCTCGCCTTTGATGGTTTGCATTAATAATAAGAAAAAAAAAATCATAATCCCTCTATATATTTTGTTTATTCACAACGAGATAAAACGGTTAGAAGTTAATCAAACGACGTTGCGTTGTTGCCTCTCGATGGCGCGGGTTCGGAGTTCAGATCCAAACCCGAACTATCCCCCGTAATATCTTTAACGCCGGCTTTGTAGTCCCCATCGTTCCCTTCGAAGTCATCCGCCTGGAACAACGGCTCCCAAGCCCTCGCCGTCAAGCTCCGACCCGATCCGTCGGCCCTCTCGAAGTGCTTGAGTGCCGCGCGTATCCTCCTCAGAATTGCGAAGAACTCCTCCACCTCTTCGTCGTCTTCTGGTTCTGCGGTCTTCTTCTTGCTCGCCATCTTCTTCTCTGCATCATCGTCTTCGCACTTACGCTTTCTTCTCTTCTCTAGATCCATTAAGTCATACGACGCCGTCGAACAGAGGATATATGATGATTGAAACGATGGGTTGCGAATATATATAAGAGTCCACGGCGACCTGGAATAAAGAATCGGACATCTGTCTTTCGTGAGTAGCGTGGACGGAGGAGCGGATGACGGGTGGAGTGACGTCATCTGCTGGGGGTGTGATGACGTCAAAATGGTGATGGGTGCAACTTGGCTGCTCTGTAGCCCCTTTGAAATCTCAAAGGAGGAGAACCAGTTTTTTGGGGAGGGGGGGGGGGGAAGCGCAGTACGGGACTTGAACCTAACACCCAATAGATCCATGTGCGTTTTGGAATAAAAATTGAAAAATTAATCGGATTATTTAAAAAATGTAAATGACGTCATACATTAAAATATATGGATTATAAGAACTCCAATTAAAAAATAATACATCCTCCTATGCTTAACATATAAATGTAGCTAGTAGTCAATTAATTAATTCATATAAATTAAAAAATTATGTGAATTAGTTATTTTATAAAAAATATACATATTAATTTTTCTAAAATATATATTCTTTCACTAATTTGCGCTGAGATATTATCAACATAACTTATACATCATATAAGATTCCAATTATATAGATATTTTGGAAAAAATAATAAAGATGGGAGGCAAAGAAAATTGAAGTCACCGAAATTTAGCCTTCACTCATAATCATAGTTAATCATGATTTTTAATTTTAATTCCATTCATTAAATTGAGAATAGAGATTTAACCATTGAGAGGAGAGCATTTGGAGGATACCTGTGCAATAAAAAAAACAAGATCATAAAGTTAGGTTAATATAAGAACTGAGGAATTGACCATATGGCTGCTAGAAATGTAGAGGAGGATCATTTCCATTATCAAGCGTGACTTATCATTCCACGGACTGTGCCTAACGAAGACACGTACAAAACTTCTTGAATTGAAAATGATTTGGACTTCATATTAAAATTAAGATGGTCTGATTTCAACAATTTACTTCTCTTTACAGCAATGCGCTGACCCCCATTCACAGCCTTCCACAAAAAAATCTGCACCCTTCCAATCCCAAATTATTTTCCACAAGTTATCAGTCCTTCCACACCCAAAACCCTTGATGCAATTATACATATCAGAAACTGTAAATGCACCATGCGAATTGCTTAGCCACTTTACCCCATCTTCTCGCTCATTCTCCTCAGGAGGCAAAATTGCCTGAATGCTGTCTACTACTTCTCTCGGCAAATATTCATTCAGCAGATCCAGCTTCCATTCGCCCCGCTCATTCACAAAATAAGCAACTAGCATGTTACTTAATTTACTGTTCAGAGCTCTTATACATTCAATGAACCTTCCTTCGCAACCCACTTGTCCTCCCAAGAACGCACCCTTTTTCCATTTCCAACTTCCCACCCTATATTAGCCACCAACTTCTCCGCCAACTCACCCAACCTCTTCCACACCATCGAGTCTCCTTTCTTTACAATGCATTCCTTCGCTAAGTTCGCTTTCCTGCCATATTTAGCTTCTAAAACTTTAGTCAACAACTTAGCCGGTTTTGCCACCATCTCCCAGCCAACCTTACAAAGCAAGGCATCATTCATAACTTTCACATCCTTGAGCCCATAGCCTTGGGCTGAAAAAGCTTCTTCCATCCTAAAGGATGGATCTTCCTTCTCCCTTCATCCTCTCCCCAAATGAATTCTCGCTGCAGCTTCTCAATTTGGTTACATACCCCTTCAGGAATATTTTTTTGCAGCATGTGGTACACTGGAATCTTCTGGGACACTGATTGAACCAACGTCAGCCTTCCTGCAAGAAAAAAGCTCTTCCTTCTCCACCCACTCAATCTTCTTTGTACCTTATCTATAATGAAATTGAACTTCTGCTTTGAGTATCTTCCCTCTGTCACATATGCCCCCAAATATTTCCCTATCCCTTCAGTTTTTTGAAACCCGCACATCTCTACTAACTCATAATACTCACATTCTTCGAAAAACTCACGTGGTCTTTTGAGGATTTATTTTTTGACCTGACATTTTAGCAAATAAATCCATACACTCCATCACTACGTCCAACTGCTCTTTATCCACCTCACAATACAATAAGATATCATCAGCAAATAGCAAATGCGAAATCTGCAACCTTTTCCTTCCTAACCTTATAGGTTTCCACCTATTCTCCCTTACCGCATCCGCAATAATGTGTGATAATTTTTCCATACCAAGAACAAACAGATAGGGTGAGACTGGATCACCCTGTCTTAATCCTCTCGTTTGATTGAATTCTGCAGACTTCTCCCATTCCAAAAAACCTGCGAAGTAGCCGTGCTAAAACACGCTCTAATCACTTCAAGCATTTTCCCCCTTATGCCCACCTCTTTCAACACTTCCACCAAAAAAATCCCAACTCATCTTATCATATGCCTTTTCTAAATCTATCTTCTCCTGTTTGTATGAATTGTATGATAGCAGAGGCAGATACAATGCATGTTTTGAGAGATTGTGGTGTGGCAAGAAAGATGTGGGTTGAACTCATAAAAGGGAGAGTGTGGGATGATATTTTAATTGGAATGGCTTAAGCAAAATTTAGGAAAGGGATTATGGGCTAGTTGGGACCAAATCTTTGCTCTGTGTGTGGATGCTGTGGCTGTGGCAGTGGCAGTGGCGTAATAGGAGCATATTTGATTCTGAATTTTTGAGGCCAAGAGAACCGGCAGAGTTGGTTTATAAGTGTGTGAAGGAGGTTAGAGAGGCTATGGAAGAGCAGGTGAAAGGGAAGAATACTGTGAATATGGTGGTGAGGTGGGAAAAGCCAGAGGAAGGATGGATTAAATTTAATTTTGATGGGGCTGTGGAGGGGAGAGTTGGGATGGCTGGATGTGGAGGAGTGTTCAGAGATCATGAAGGAAGATGGAGGGGGTTTTGCTAGGAAGATAGGAAGGTGTAGTGTTGAAGATGCTGAGATGTGGGGTTTATTAACTGGTGTAACTGCTGCATCAGTTAGCAGAGAGAAGAGTGATCATAGAATCTGACTCTAAGGTGGTTGTTGAGAAGTTGGAAGGGAATAGCAGATTTTTGGGGAAGGTGAGGAAATTTTTGAACGAAGGATGGGAGGTGAGGATTTGTCATACTGCTAGAGAAGGAAACTACATAGCATATTGGCTAGCAAAATGGGGCTTTCTTCAAACCAATGATTTTCGACTGCTTGAAGAACTACCGGATGGTTTGAGCAACTTGCTGGAAAAGGATAGATTGGGTGTTTCTGGCCCAAGTATTTTGTCTTAGTTCCTTTTAGTCTGGGCCTAGGCCCCGTTTGTAACCAAAAAAAAATTAAGATGGTCTGGATTTTTTATAGCTTGCTTGTTCCAACCAACTCTCTACCCGTCATCCGTATGTTTAACTAACGAAGAAGTGAGATATACGACAATTTAAAGCGTATTTGATCCCTAGAGAATGCCATTTTATTGTGGTTCCAATCGCAGCGCTTGGAGAGGCATCCTAGTTCATGGGTATCTAAATGTACGCCTAAGGGTAATAGACGGTTCGTCTTGCCCCGATATTGGTATCACCTAGGAGAAAGGGAGACTTCGCTCTACTTTTGAATCATAAATGAGCCCAACCCCTTTCTAAAAATTTTAGTATAAAAAAAATATGAATCCTCTCTTGACTACATGTACTCCAAAAGAGAAGTTTATTTGCTTCAAGTGTTCTCAAGTTGCTGCGCTTGAGAAAACCTCCTAGGTCCTACATTTCTAAGTTTACACTTGAAAATAATTGATAGCTCGCCCTGCTCAAGATTGGTATCACCTAGGAGGAAGAGAGACTTCACCTTGCCTTTGGATCGTAGGTGAACTCAACTATTTTTTAAAAAATTTTGTACCAAAAAAACAAAAGTGTTCACGTGCTTGCAACAAGCCTATCTAGCTCAATTAGTACACTTTAAACTTCTTTGAGTCAATGGTCTGTAACTTAGCGATATAAAAGTTCAGATAAAGTGTTTATGTGCTTGTTAGTGGCTTAGTACTATGCAGTGGTAACACCTTTTTTTTTTACTAAACATATACATTATCTTACTTGAGGCACTGTCAGACACTCAATATAGTCACTTCTCATAGCGGAGATTCAAATATTATTTTGTCACGTTATGAAAAATTAATATCTTCCACTCAATACAACTCTTGTTAGTAGAGGTAACACCAATTTTTTTTTTGGTAAAGAATTTTTTAGAAAGAGGTTGGGCTCATCCATGATCTAAGGGTAGGGCAAAATTTTTCTTCCTCTTAGGCGATACTAATGTCGGGCAGGGTGAGCAGTATATTACCCTCAGGCATAAACCTAGGCACCCAGGAGCTAAGATGCCTGCCCAAGCGCCACGACTGGAACTACAACAAAATAGTATTCCCCAAAGTTTGAATACATTCTAAATAGTCACATGTCTCACTCCTTCGCCAGTTAAACCCGCAGACGAGCCGTAACACCATTTATTGAAAAGGAGGAGGGAGACATATTTATGGGCCCACCAATGAACTCACTACAATTTATTGGGCCTTAACTCAATATGCTTTGGGCCCAAATGATGGTCTTTAGGGCCTCTCTATTCACTAGATTGGGCACAGTTGTATGGACATTAGGTCAAACCCAATAAATGTTCCCTGAAATGAGAGGAACAAGAAATCTATGGAGTAATCAGCAGAGTCTAGCAGAAAATATTATTCTCTCAAAACATGACAAATCAATATTCAAATTTTTGTTGTGAGAAATACTCACATTTAATACATAACAATACCTTAAATATGATTGCCTCTAATAAAAAGATACATATGCCCTATAAAAAAAAATGAAACCCATGGAGTAAATGAAGGCAAATTGAAATTGTATGTTGGTATATGAATATATATGATTGGTGGATGCCCACATTCTTGGTCATTTTCACTCAAACTCCAGTTATCTCCCATCCTCCCCACTTTGTTTGCCTCTTTCTTTTTTTTTAATAATAAAAAATTAGTTAAATTATAGCTCCTAAACTTATCAACACATGGCTAATCTTATACAATTCTTTATAAAAGTACTTGCTAATTACTACTTATCAACTAAACATTCATATTAGCAATAGAACCTGAATCCATGCCACTTTAGAATACAAGTCAAATCCTTGTTTATGAATGAGCTAGGTTGTAAAAGATCAAATTAACATATATGTCCCAAAATATCAATTTACTGACAGTTTGGTTTTCAAAAAAAAATTAGAAAATGAATTGTAAATACCGATTCAAACTATTGCAAAATTTTGAGTTTCAATAGCAAATCAAGTATCTAAATTTCAAATTCAACTTGAAACTAATAATTTTATTTTCAATTATTGAACGTTCTCAGAGACCTTGTTCTCATTAAATTGATAATTTGGGACCTAATTGTCATTCTTCCATTAAATTAGTCTTACTGGGCTGGACCAGAGCAGCCATATGCTTTGTTTGGTTTTTGTTGTGACTCAACCCAACTTGATATAAGTTGACATAGATTTAGGCATGCTAGACTGGACCAAAACTTATGCCCGTGTGTGCATAATTATTGAAGAAGGACCATTTTTTTATCTTCACGCTCTGTTTCTTGGCGTGCCACCAATTGATTTGCATTTTTTTCTAAGCACACGTGTCCTTCTATTAGAAATAATCTTATTCAAGATGTTATCGATTTTTTTTTTGCTCACCCGATTCACCAGAGATTTGTCTGACTATATCCAGATCTAACCCGCATCACGTATCTGGCTATAGTGAGTGAGTCTCCCAACAGGAATTTTCTATATATTCTAAGGCTTGAACTCAAGACCTCGCTTAAACGATACCGAGTTACTTATCACTCGGACTAACCCCCATTAGTTATTATCAACTATTTTTTTTTAGTTATCCACCCGATTCATCAGAGCTTTGCCTTGACTACATCCGAATTTGACTCGGGTCGCGCATCTGGCTATGGTGGGTGAGTCTCCCAACAGGAATTTTCTGCATACGCTAAGGCTCAAACTCGTGACCTCGCTTAAACGATACCGGGCTGCTTACCACTTAGACTAACTCCCGTTAGTTATTATTATCGACTATTTTTTTTTGTTGCATACCTGGTTCATCGGAGCTTTGCCCCGACTATATCCGGATCCGACCCGCGTCGCTCACATGGCTATGGTGGGTGAGTCTCCCAACGGGAATTTTCTGCGTACGCCAAGGCTCGAACTCGAGATTTCGCTTAAGCGATACCGAGTCGTTTACTACTCGGACTAACCCCATTAGTTTATTATTATCGACAATTAAATGTGAGCAATTGATGAGTTTTGAAAGGATCGAGACATTAACGGGCCCACCTTTGAGATTTCTAAAACTTACTGGGCCACGTTCCCATGATTTTCCATCACTCCGTGGGCCTAATCAAGGGTCTTTAGGACCTTTCTAGTTTATAGATTGGACCCAGCGCATGAGTTATCAAGACCTAAACCAAATGAATACTGTCTAGACAAAAATTACCACATAATTTTTACTAAAAAAAAATGCTGGCTTAAGTGAGAGAGAAAGGAAAAATTCATAAAAGTTGTATTATTAATATATATCCTCATGATTGGGGGATGACCACATTTTTTTTTGTGGTCAATTGATCACTTGTTTTTTTTTTGTGTATTTCTGGCCTGACGACAGATTTATTTAATAATTACTTGATTTTCATGAAAATATTTAGATATTTTTTTAAGTCCCGTTTTAAGAGTACGATCAAAAAGTCAAAGTGAAGGGAATAAATTGAGTTTAGAAAAAGTTCTTCCTCTACTCCATGTTTGGTTCCCCGTACAAAGTGAATTTCACTGACAATACAATATATACGGGGATCGAGAGCTACTATATATAATAAAAAATGAGTTTATATCTTATATAAATATGAGTTTGATTTCCGCTAACATTTTTTAAATTATAAGATTATACCCTAATTTTAATAAGAGACCGATATTAAATATATCTAACTTTTTTTGTAAAAAAAAAAACTTAATTTGCAAGCTGAAGAGGTTTACAGTGGGGCAGTAACAAGCTTCACAGATTTTACTATATAAAAATTTTGGTCTTTATAGTAGGGTTAAGATCAAATCTTATTCCTTAAATTTTTGTGTATAAATTGTAGGTATCTAATTTTTTTTAAAATCAATATCATCATAAAAATATTAAAAATAAATAATATCATTTTTAATCGTTAAAAATATTTACAATTAATATATTTTTTTATATTTTAGAAACGATATTGATCTAAAAAAATTTTAGATACTCATAGGCAAAAATTTAATTTTTTTTTATTGCCCACCCGGTTCACCAGAACTTTGCTCCGAATATATCCGGATCTAACCCGCGTCGCGCACTTGGCTATGGTGGGTGAGTCTCCCAACAGGAATTTTCTGTATATATCAAGGCTCAAACTTAAGATCTCGCTTAAATGATACCGAGTCGCTTACTACTCGGACTATCTCCCGTTGCTGCAAAAACTTGAATTGAACCTCTACTCTTTACGGTAGTTGATGATTGGGCTTTGATCTGTAATTTACTCGGAGTTGGGATATATATTGTCGGTGGGGGTTGCCTATTGTATATTGACGACAAGTAGGTTGTGGGGTTGCGCATTTGAATTTAGACATATAAAAGCACATTCTAAGATTAAAAATATTCACTGATTGAGTGGGGAAAAAAAGCCTCAATTATCTTTAGATGTGATCAAATGTTCAAACTTCATAGATAAAAAGCATTTTTATATACCTATCTCCAATTGAGCTCCACAATCCACAAAGGCCAAATCTTATCTAATAATACTGAATATTAACTATATAATTATATTTTTTTAAAGAAATATATTCACTGTCCCTCACACACATATACATGTATCATTTGTAATAAAAGTCATTCAAGTATATGGGCTAGTCAATAGAAGTCTTGACAAAAATTTGTAAAATATGAGTGGGCATTGTAAACCATGACCTGATCTCAAATCACTAATTAACAATCAACATGATAACTATTAAATATGAAAATTACAAAGACAACAATATGATTTTGTCTTCACTCAAACACCATATTAATGTCCAGCATTTAAGCTTGATTCCCGCTTAACGTTTTCTAAGTTCTACTCAATCTCTATTTTCTTTCTTCACTCTCACGCATCCACTTTCTTCGTTATTTTTTCAAATAGACAAAATAAAAAATATATATAATATTACATAATTTTTAACGTTACAATTCCCAAAAAATTAACGTATCTTTTGATACATAGCATTGAAAGCTCGAGACTAGCACATAGATATAGAATAGGCTAAATTTGACCGTTTGATATGTAGTATTGGGCAATACCACATAGATAAGATTAGGCAATACTACCTCCCCTAGTATTTCATTTTTAATTTTAGAATTGATAATTTTAAAGACTAAATTACTTTCAACACATTCCTCTCCCATCTCCTCCTATGCCGTCCTCTCATCTCTTACCAACAATGTCTATACACCCATTGCAAAGTCCTTTCATCTACTCCCTCCCTTAACTGGTCATCCACCCACGGCGTCGTCTTTCTTCCAAGGCAAAATCTCAAATCTTCCATTTATGAATGAGAGGACGGTGAGATAGATTGAGAGGAGAGATTGAGGAGGATGAACCTGCAACATTTACGAGGAAGATTTCAATGACTAGGAAGTACGAGGAGAACGGGATCAAGGTGGAGGAGGATTTGAAACAGAGCAACGGAGCGATGGTGTTCGATTTCTCTTTTATACTGTTGTTCGACGGTTATAGCGGTCTTGAATTTTCCATCGATGAATGAGGTAAGATAGATCGAGAATAGAGATTGAAGATGATGACTCTACCATATTCATGAAGATGTTTTCCGTTTTCGACGACCATGAGAAGAACGGGATTGAGGGGGATGAGTTTTGGGTTAAATTTTGAGACTTAAGGTAAGGGGTACTATAGTCTTTTTATAATTTATGACTAATTATAAAATAAAATTAATAAAATTATTCCCTTCAAATATTACTTTATACCCAATATAATTTTAAATGTTTATTGTCACTCCCAATCTCATTCTCATTTATAATCTATTCAAATTTAGTTATATGTATTAAGCGTGTCTAAGGGTTTTCTTCGTGTTTGCTTGATTATTGAATCTGCCATTTTTTTTATAAATAATATCATATAGGTTGTCAAAACATAGGTAGCCTAATCTTGCAACTTATAATAATATATACAAAACCATTATTTAAATTTCTCGGAAAATCCCAATGTGCCAACAAAAAGCAACCTATTGAAAGATGCCTTGGCGCGTCCAATGGTCAATTAAACATGTTTCTATAAATACATGACCTCAGATAAATATATAATTAATCAAGTTAACTCCTCCTCCTCTTATTCTAAATATAATAAGTGTAGTTTATAGTGTATTAAATATGTGTTTTCCAAATTTAACTATGACAAAATGCATTTGTTAGTAGGAAAGTTCTTTGCTCAGCAGTATTTGAGAGTCTTAAAAAAAACATAATAACATGTTTGGTTCAATTCCATGCTGTAGGATTATCCATATTAATCCTGATACATTTTACAAATTCAAGTGTTTGTTCCATGTAATCTTGATTACAACAGTTAAGGTAATCCTTAACTGCACATTTAGGGGAAAAAATTATTTCACATTTATTTTCTTTAGGAAAAAAATAAATTTTATGTCATAATTTCTTGATGGCATACCAAACAAATACTCTGAAATCGTTATTCTATTTCCAATGAATCTTTGTACCAACCTGCAGCAATAAATCTTGCAAACGCATTTGCCCTTCGTTATAATTAAGCCATATTTATTAATTGAAACGGTTTTCGGCCAAAATATTATTAATCGAAACTGTGTATGGGTAAGACAAATTCATTTCACTAGTTCGATCCAATGAATCATTGATCGATGTGTTTTCTAGGATTCCAAATGTATTGTGATTATGTTGATTGTGTTGGGTGTATGTTAGGTTAGGCCGGGATTAAGAAAGAGTCAAAGGTCAAAGAGGCCAATTTCCCTTTTTGCCCTGAAAGATCATAATCTTAGCTAGCATAAAAGGGTTTATAAATACTAATAGAATATTTTTAATAATCTCTTAAAATATGATAAATTAATATTTATATATTCGTTGAGTGATGTATCACATATATAGTAGTATAAACAAAACATAAAAACTAAAAGACCCCCTAAAAGAAAGTTTCACAAAATACATAACTATTCCCTAATGGAAAAATTCATCCAATGCCATACTTTTTTTTATAAAAAATTAGGGAAAAGTCCCCAATAAAAAAAAATTGATGAGAGGATTGAAAATAAATCTACTTTTACCTATTTAAATTAATACAAATTTTTTTATCAGTCGAACTAGACACTAAATATTAATAAGATTTATTTTGACCTTGGGGAACATCAATACAACTTTCCAAAATCTTATTTTTAAAAAAAAAATGAAAAGAAAAGAAAGAAAGAAAAGAAAACAAAACAAAATGAGTGGGACACTCGTGCTACCATCATTGGAAGCAAATGTAAGTGCTCTCACAATTTTTTAGGTAACAGAAAAATCAGAAAGAGCCAACTTCAATGAAGAAGCCAAACGAGACGAAGAATCTGGATGATCGATATCGAGACAACTATGAAAGGCAATTCTTTTGCAGCTGAAAATAGTGTACGTGTTCTTACAACACATGCGTTGCCGTGACGGAGAGATGACCCTGAAGGCAGAGATCCACAAGCGAAGGTATCTAATTCGGATTCTGAACTTCCAGAACAAGAAGACAGATTAATTAATAATAATAGCAATAATTAAATATTAAACTATTAATGAAACAACAGTCAAAGACGAGGGTAATTTTATGATCAGAGTATTGGCTAAACAAACAGTACGAAGTCATACGTAAATCACGTGCGCCAGACAGGGTCACCAGGTGGAATCAATCAATCACGCTTTAGGTTTCTTATTTTATTTTATATTTTTTTTCTTGCGTAAATTTATATTTATTAGTGTGTTCACTCCTCCTTCTTCCTCTGCACATCGTCCAATCTAATCCAATCTACGTACCGACGAATTTTATTATAATTATTTCCAGATTACTAATATTCATGCATTATTTGGGACCACCGACAGTGTCCTAAATCGAATCCCATGATAGAATCAAGTCGTTGGAGTAAGATTCAATGAAAAGAAGTAAAAACAAATTGGAGTTTGAGGTATAGAGCCTACGCATGAATATATAATTTTATTACTCTGCATTAATTTTTTTTTGGACATTATCAAATTATTGAGTCTTTTAATTAGTACATCAAATTTATTATAATTTTTTAAAATTCAAAATAAAATTATAATAATTTACATTTTTTATATCATTATCTAATCATATTATCATACATATAATTTTATGGTTTATGACTCTTCCTCCCAACGTAGTTATTTTTTTTAAATTGAATATATTCATGAGAAAAAATATTAAAATATAGTAGATAAGGGTAGATGAGTGTGTTACTTTTGTTGGATGCAAAACACAGGAAATTATATCACCAAAACTGATAATTGGATTGAGTAGAAGATATTGATTGGGGCTGAGCACAAGAACTCAAAATCCGGTTTGTATGACCTATTTAACTTGAAATAACTTAATCCATATAAATAACAGTATCATGAAAAACACAAACTAACTACATCATATTAGATGGTAGAATTGGATTAAACATAAAACTAAGCATTAGGCCACTTGGTTTTGATCTAACCCACATTTAAACACTTATATATTAGCTCTAATACAATTTTTCATTCATTTGCTGGTTGGATGAAATTAACCGTATTTAACAATTCAATATCTTATTTTTTTATAATTTTTTTTTAAATTAGACTCATTTATAATTTAATAGAAAAGTGAAATCTCTCTGTTTTTTTTAATAATATCTTACATTTTACCAATATCTTACATTTTAACAATGGTTTTATAAAGCATCTAAATCTAAATAGTAGAAAGTTGGCCCATTTTATGGAGGTTTCTTGTTTAGATCTCAAAGAAAAGTCCCACTTTTGATTTGCTTCATTCCATAGTCTTCTATTGACGGTTTGACTGCCGAGAATCACGCTCTATCCTCCCTTTCATCTTCCCCTGTTCATCTCATTATATACCAACTTATTTCATATGGATTTTTTTTTAGTGGACAAGGAGGCGTATGAATATGAGTTGCATAAGATCCTCTGACAAGGGCGATGGAAAAATCTTGAGAGCGGCGATGGAGGTGGGTCCCGCATACATAACCCAAACGTGTGTGAGGGACCAGGTGGGCCCCACTCGCCCTTCGTCACGCCCCCTCTTCACATGTGTTTTCACAAAAGTCCCAATCCCTTTCCACCTCCATGCTGCTCTTCTCCATCCCTTTCTTTCTTTCTTTCTTTCTTTTATTTTTATTTAATAAAATATTAGCAACTAATATGATAATTTATACTGTCACCTAATTGAGATCTGGATATTCCTTTAATTTAGTTTTCCTATTATATGTTACAAATTTAAGATAGGGACCGCATCTCTTTTTAGAGTTGTTTTTATTTTTAAAAAAGTTGAAAAAACAAAATAATCAAATAACTATAACAAACAGTAACAATTATATCATCCCTGTTGTTCCCTTTTTTTTCGTCTTACAGTAACAGACAAACCAAATCATGTTAAGAGGAAGAGGGAGTATAGGCCTTTTCCTCGCTCTTTCTATGATTTTCTTTTATTTACAAATCTTGAGCTCAAATTTTATTTTATTTATCTTATGGCCAGACATTTTAATATTTTTATGTCATATTATTTTTTTCCTAGTTTCGTGACTATACAGTTACGTCAGATTTAAATCTTATCTTCTTATGTGTTTATCTCTATCCATCTATAAATATATGATAGGATAGTGCATTTAGAATAAATACCAAAAATCTACATTCATTGATACGAAGATCCTGCATTGTAAATTCCTAAAGATTATGGCAAAAATAATTAAAACTCTTAATTAATAATAAATTCTGCTGTAAATGTTTTTGTTAATTAATTAAAAAAGAGAGAAGAAAACTGTTAACTTTTGGCAAAAAAAAAACTTATCTCTGTGAAAAAAAATCAGTCAAAAGCGGAAAGGTGATTCCAACCTCTTCTATATAGGTAGGCGCTTTCCGTCTGGTTCTCTTCAGCCCTCAGTGCCTTACTCCACAGTGAGCTATGGCTTCTCTCACTCGTTTATTTTCTCTCTTCCTCTCTTTCTTCCTTCTTGTTTCTCTCACATGTGGAGTAGGAGCAGCTAGTTCTTCTCCCAAGGGCGCCAAAATAGGCCAAGGCTATCGCTTAATCTCCATTGAAGAGACTCCTGATGGTGGTCTCGTAGGTCACCTTCAGCTGAAGAAGAAGAACAGCATCTACGGTCCTGATATCCCCCTCTTGCAACTCTATGTCAAGTTAGTCTCACCAAACTCATTCACACTCATTGTTTTTCCCTCTTTTCGGCGGCACTAGATTTTTGAAGTGACATTGGATTGACAAATTTTGATTCGTGTTTTCTGATTTATAGAATAATCGACATGGATGTAGGAAATGAGTTTCAAATATTTTTATAGAAATTACAAGTGTTGATTATCGCGGTGGTTGGAGATTCTGCGTTTCATTTCCTTTTCTTTCTTTTGGTCTTACTAAGTTTGGTAAAGGAAAAGATCTTTTTCTCTCAAGTCGGAAAGCTCATTCCCACCGTGTTTTAAGCCGTAATTTAAGCAAAATTTTGTTCAAGTGTGTATAATGGAGCTCTATTGGTCAAATTTTGTCAGGCATGAGACGGAGAATCGTTTGAGGGTACACATAACCGACGCGGAGAAGCAGAGATGGGAAGTACCGTACAATCTGTTGCCGAGGGAGCAACCTCCAGCTCTGAAGCAGACGATTGGAAGGACAAGGAAGAATCCTATAACAGTTTCAGAGTACTCAGGTTCTGAGCTTATTTTCAGCTACACTGCAGATCCATTCAGCTTCGCGGTGAAGAGGAAGTCGAATGGACAGCTTCTTTTCGATTCGAGCTCCGATGAATCAGACGCATATGGTCCAATGGTGTTCAAGGATCAGTACCTTGAGATTTCGACCAAATTGCCCAAAGATGCGTCGTTGTATGGCTTGGGGGAGAACACTCAGCCACACGGGATCAAACTTTACCCGAACGATCCATACACTTTGTACACAACTGATATTTCTGCCATTAATCTCAATGCTGATCTGTATGGGTCTCACCCTGTGTATATGGATCTTAGAAATGTCGGTGGTGAGCCTTCTGCACATGCTGTTTTGTTGCTGAATAGCAATGGGATGGATGTGTTTTACAGGGGAACTTCTCTGACGTACAAGATTATTGGAGGTGTTTTCGATTTTTACTTCTTTGCAGGGCCTACTCCTCTGAATGTTGTTGATCAGTACACTTCCTTAATTGGCAGACCAGCACCAATGCCTTACTGGTCATTTGGTATGGTTCAATTTACGCTCTATCTACTATGCATTGCACATACTATCTAGTATGCATTTACTAATGTATGGGTTATTATTCTAATATTCTTGATCTTGCTTCAGATTTGAGGTTTATAGATTGAGTAGTTATCAGTTTTGTGGGGTTAATGTTCTAACTCTGTCATGAGGGGATTGCATCTTATGGATGTGCAATCTCGCTTTTTGCTAAATAACATGCTGACGGTGATTATTGATGGTGTTGCATATTTCAAGCTGCCTTTGGCTTTGCATGATGCATCGTCTTTTAATAGGGATGTTGTTACTTTTATAATTTTAGGTTGGTGGTCAGTCACCTTTATACTTTGCAATTAATATAGTGTGCTGGAACAATGCATATCTTGGTATAGCTTTTTAGGTCTAAAATAAAATCTCTCTCTCACTCTCTGATATTTTTGTTCAGTAATTTATTACCTTTTAGGTCCACATGTAAAGTTGGGTCATACATAAAGTTGGAAGTTTATCTTTGCCGGATGAAAAAGATTTATCTTTTCCACTAAGCTTTTATCAGGCCGGAAACGTGGCCTTTGTGACTTGCGTATGTAAAGCAATCTGTGGGTCCTTGATTATAAAAAAAAACTATCATTTCACGCACTTAGTGTATCATTTTCCTTTTATCTGTTTTTTAGTAAGGGAGAAAGCATATTCATATTAAAGATTAGGTGTCATGGTTCAAGAAACTTCATACAATCCAATTATGGAAGATATGCTTGTCCTTCTAAAGATAAGCTTCTCCATGCTGACTGATCTAATTCTAACCTAAATGCAATTAGAAAAACTTTAGTAAGGAGTGACAGGTGAAATGAGTGAGACAGGGGAGGTCATGGAGTTTCAAGTTTCATTTTAATTCAATATTTGCTTTGGTGAAAATAATGAAAGCATTACTTTTTTTTGACCAAAAATGAAAGCATTACTTTGAGAGTCTCTATTTTTTCAGCTTGGTGTCCTTTTTCCCCTTATGATTTTATTTTACTTGTTTATAATCAGTTGAATGTTGATAGCATTTGATCCTTATATGTCCAGATCTATGTTGAAATGGTTCCTTAAAACTTTGACTTCATAATAGTGTGCTCTTCTGAAAGAATTATAATTCGTATGAGCATTTCATTTTAGAAACCATGCACAAAATCGTGAATGAATTTGCAAAGCAATTGATTGAGGAGTGGTGGGCTTGAGAGAGGACTTTGAATAAAGTATTAATCTAATATTCCTACCGATTTGGTATTGCAGGATTCCACCAATGCAGATGGGGTTACCATAACCTATCCGTTATAGAAGATGTTGTTGATAGTTACAAGAAGGCTCAAATCCCACTTGATGTGATCTGGAATGATGATGATCACATGGATGGGAAAAAGGACTTCACAGTTAACCCAACCAACTACCCTCGTCCAAAGCTTTTGGCCTTCCTAGACAAAATCCACCGCCTCGGTATGCATTACATTGTCATCATTGATCCGGGGATTGCTGTCAATGCCAGTTATGGAGTCTACCAGAGGGGCATGGCTAATGATGTCTTTATCAAGTATGACGGCGAACCCTTCATGGCCCAAGTCTGGCCAGGAGCAGTTTATTTCCCTGATTTTCTTAATCCCAAAACAGTTTCTTGGTGGGGCGATGAGATCCGCCGATTCCATGAACTACTTCCCGTCGATGGCCTGTGGATTGACATGAATGAAGTTTCAAACTTCTGTTCAGGAAAGTGCACAATTCCCAAGGGCAAGCAGTGCCCCACTGGAACCGGACCCGGATGGATCTGTTGCCTAGATTGCAAAAACATTACCAAGACAAGATGGGATGACCCACCCTACAAGATAAATGCTTCAGGAATACAAGCTCCCATAGGCTACAAAACCATAGCCACTAGTGCAGTTCACTACAATGGTGTTTTGGACTATGATGCTCACAGTCTTTATGGTTTCTCCCAATCAGTTGCAACCCACAAGGGGCTTCAAGGGCTTCAGGGAAAACGACCTTTTATCCTGTCCCGGTCCACTTATGTCGGTTCGGGCAAATATGCTGCTCATTGGACAGGTGACAACAAGGGCACATGGGAGGACTTGAGGTACTCCATATCTACAATGCTCAATTTTGGCATTTTTGGAGTTCCAATGGTTGGTTCAGATATTTGCGGCTTCTACCCAGCGCCAACCGAAGAGCTTTGCAACCGGTGGATCGAAGTAGGCGCTTTCTACCCATTCTCAAGGGATCATGCAAACTACTACTCCCCAAGACAAGAGCTTTACCAATGGGAATCAGTCGCCGAGTCTGCTCGCAACGCCTTGGGCATGAGATATAAGCTCCTTCCTTACCTTTACACTTTGAACTATGAGGCTCATATTAGTGGAGCCCCAATAGCCAGGCCACTGTTCTTCTCATTCCCAAGCTACACTGCATGTTATGGCACCAGCACCCAGTTCTTGCTAGGCAAAGGTCTTTTGATCTCTCCGGTGCTGGAGCAGGGGAAAACACAAGTGAATGCCCTATTCCCTCCTGGCACCTGGTACAGTATGTCTGACCCGACATCATTCGTTACATCGAAGAACGGAGTCAATGTCAACCTCGATGCACCGCTGCATGTGGTCAATGTTCATTTGTATCAGAACATCATTCTCCCTATGCAACGGGGAGGATTGCTTTCCAAGGAAGCCCGAATGACACCATTCACACTCGTGATAACCTTCCCTGCCGGCGCCACTGAAGGAGAAGCTCAAGGGAACCTGTACCTCGACGACGACGAGCTGCCAGAAATGAAACTGGGAAATGGCTATTCAACTTACGTTGATTTCTATGCAAGTTTGAAACAGGGAAGTGTCAAGATTTGGTCACAAGTCCAAGAAGGCAAGTTTGCTTTGGACAAAGGCTGGATTATCGAGAAGGTATCTATATTGGGATTGGAAGGAAGTGCTTCACCATCGTCCCTTGAACTTGATGGTATACCTCTGGTGGGCGGAGAGGTTCGTACATCGCAACTGAAGTATTCGCCGGCGGGGCAAGAAGATTATGAACAGACGACAATGACGGTGGACGTGAATGGCTTGAAAATCCCTGTTGGTAAAAATTTTGCAATGACCTGGAAAATGGGGGTTTCTCATTGAGATATATAAAATATGTTGCAATGTGGGGGGATCTTTATAATTTATTTAGGAGTGTGACATTTTCTTCTGTGTTTCATTTTTTCTTTTCTTTTGTCTTTTTTTTATTATTATTTTGTTAAGTTAGCATTGTTTTTTTTTTTTGGTTGCCCACCCGGTTCACCGGAGCTTTGCCCCGACTACATCCGGATCCGACCCGCGTCGTGCACCTGGCTATGGTGGGTGAGTTTCCCAACGTGGATTTTCTGCATTCACTAAGGCTCGAACTCGAGACCTCGTTTAAGCGATACCGAGCCGTTTAACACTCAGACCAACTCCCGATGGTTAAGTTAGCATTGTTGATGGAGGAGAGATGAGCTAAGAATTGCCCTCGTCCTTTTTCATGTAAACAAAGCCCAAGTTTATGAGCTTGTGTTGTATGTGTAGTGGTGAAATCTTGGAAGCTCTTGAATTGAATGAAATTTTCACCCATTAAAATGACCTTTAATTGTATAATTTAAGAGGATGATTTTCTTTCGTACTTTTTTTCAAACAAAATATAAGAAGCCGATAAAATTTGGCACAATTGACATATATTTTTATTTTAAACTAGATTATATGCATAGACTAAAATTTTAGTGAGGGAAGTAAAACTTATTTCAATAATTTATTATCTCAGAATAATTAGTCTCTAGTCAGTGAACAGGAGATACTTTTTAAACTCTATAAAAAAAGATCGAATCATTACTAATAAGAGTTGACTCTATTAGATCTAGCGGAAATAATTAGTTTCTTGTGTTGTCATAGTGAATCTAGGTTCGGATATTAATTAAGAGTGCTCACATCTAGTATCTGACAATATCTCGAATATAAATATACTTATATTTTTTTTTGTTACAGAATATACTTATACTTAACAAAAAGAAAAGTTGCCCATTAAATAATCTCTTCAAATAGTGACATTATTATTTTTATATCTACTGAAGTATATTTCTTATATACTGTGCGGTGTGGAGGATGAGAAAAGAATCATATTACTTAATAAATGTCAGAATGTTGTGTATTTTATTATACTTTGAGATATTGATCGATACATTATTTTAAATATAAATGAATTTTATTACTTTTTCTTTCATATGAGGGTGTTGTCATTCTTCAGGCTCTTAAGAAAAACATACCTTTTTCTTGCCAAATAGACAAAATACTTTGGGTGTATGTGTGCGTTGTGCCCCCCCCCCCCTATTCCATTCTTAATATTTACCTTCTTTATGAAAATTAATAGTATTTGATTAAAAAATTGTGTTATTCAAAATATTTTTAACGAAATAAAATAAACAAGCTCACTAATTAATAACATCTGGGTCGATTAGGTCAAGCCCAACGTAGAGTTTAGGCCCCATACGGTGCATCTTGTTATAAAAATATTGTATTTGTTTGTATAAAAAAAATATTGTATTTGTAGTTTTGTACCCATTTTTCTAATTTTATTAACTAATTACCTCGGGGCGTTTGAGGAAACATCTTAATTTTTAGGTACTTAAATTTGTATTTGAAAGTAATAGATGACTCGCCCTGCATAACATTAGTATCGTTTAAGATGAAAAGAGATTCCGTCCTACTGTTAGATCGTAAGTGGATCTAATCTTTTTTTAAAAAATTTTATACCAAAAAAAATAAAAAATTAATTAATTAATGACAAAGGGGGACAACTAATACATACACATATATATATTGCTTCATCTGGTGGAAGTTCATATGAGAAAAGATTGTGTGATTTTCATACAATTTGTTTTTTCTTTATCAGCATCAAACATAGTTGTTTTTAAGTCACAGTTGAGTAAACGATGATTGTGTAGTTATCTCCAAAAATAATAGTATTTTCGCTTTTTTAAAGGAAAAAAATACAAAGAGTTGAAATCATTTTTCGGAAACACAGAAAAATTAATTACAAATTTAATTTAGACCATTTAAATTTATCCCTGCAATCAAATCGTATAGTAAAGTAATGTTGCTAGTTCAATAGAACGCACTTTAAATATTGTGTTCCTTGTCTCCAAAACTAATACTATTGGCGTGTTAAAAGTGAATTTTTTAATAAATATTTGATATAGTTTTAATAAAAATTTGGTATATTTAATCAAGAGGTTGAATCTAGCCAATAAACTAATTCATTATAATACGATGAATTAAAATTTAAATTTTTATTATAAAAATACTTATAATTAATATTTAATAATATTATAAATAAAATTATCTTTAACAAAATAATACTTATACGTATAAAAAAAACTCTGATATATTTTGTTATAGGTAGAAAAATTTTGATTACAAAATTTAGATAGCAAGTCCTCGTGCCTCAGAATTTCAAAAAGTTTTAGTAATTTATTATCTAAATTAGAAATTTATGAATAGTCCAATTTGTTACTATTTATAAGAGAAAATCTTAAAAATTTATCATTTGAATTTTAAAATCATAAATTAGAAATTATTATAAAAATATATTATTATTTATTTTATAAAAATAATAATAACTTATAAAATATAATAAATAAATTGATTAGAAATTTTAAAATTTAATTGTTATTTTTTTTTTGAATTTTTTAAGGAAGAAAAGTGATAGGACGGAGGTTCCGGAAGCAGCAGAATGGAGGGAATTTTGGCGCGAAAGGATGAAGTGTGGGTCCACGTCGGCAATGTGCGCTTGGCTGGCATGGACCCCACATGCGGCTGCTACTGAGTTAATGCGCCATGCATGTGACTGATGATATGGATCCCCCCATGTGTCACGTGACTTCCCATCATCCCCATTTATATTGTATTTTATTTATTTATTTATGAAATATCTCCTCAGTGTCTCTCATTAATCATGGTGGGCGAATTCATTTTTATTGTCGGTGTATGGTAGGACCAATATCTTCAACCTATGTCACCGTCTGAGTAGCACTGGTGACTAGATATTATTTATTTAATTATTTTTAAGGTTCCATGCCATGGACCTGCATCTTGTGTGCTTACGATATTTACGCTAGAGAAGCAGTCCCCTATTTCTATATAAGAATATTAAAAAAATAATGTCTAAGAAAAGTTATTTATGGAGACCTATTTTTATGTTAAGATCTTAAATATATTTAATAATAATATTGTTAATCGATTTTGCATTTTTGTTGTTAAATTTGATTCTTTAAATATAGTTTTCTAAATGTACAGTGCTGGCAAAAAAATTTACTTTAAATTAATGAACACATACATCCCATGAGATATGTGCTTGTTTGGGTCAACTTATTTTTATTTATTTTAAGCTTTTTTACATTATATAAAATAACTGTGTGAGAAAAAATTTGTCTTAAATTATATAAATAAATATTTCTGGGGTGTATAATCATGATCGTACATGTTTCTAAGAAATCTTTTGCATTATAAAATGAAATGGGAAGATTATTAATCTTTTACATTGCTATTTTAAGTAGATATCGGCTCTAAGTATATGAACAATAATTTTATAAAATTTAAAAAATTAATTAAATTAATTATTTTTTATAAAAAAAGTGTATTGAGTTTTCTAAACATTCCTTCATTTCAGTAGGAATTACTCTATTGATGGAAAACATATTTAATATATATATAATCAATAAAAAAATTTAAAAAATAATTATAAATTTGAGAAAACATATCTATTATTAAGAATTTAGAGAAAATATATCTATTGATGGAAAACAAATTCCTCTAGTAGCTCTTATAAAGAGTAATTTTCTGCTGTGTGGTTATTATTAATTTGACAAATGAAATGGGTAACGTTATAAATGTCCTTAAAACTTGACCAGTTTAATTAATAGGGTTGGTCTGAATGGTAAGCGGCTTGATATTATTTAAACGAGGTCTCGAGTTCGAGCCTTGGCGTATGTAGAAAATTTTCGTTAGGAGACTCACCCACTATAGCCAGATACGCGATACTGGTCAGATCCAGATATAGTCGAGATAAAGATCTAATGAATCGGGCGTACAACCAAATAAAATTTAACAGTTAAAAAATATGAGATAGATGGATGCACAATGTGGTAACGCCCAAGAAACAAGACTGACACAACATTGCATCTATTCCCTCTTATTGCCACAGGGCTGCCTAATGGTAAGTTAACTAGATCACGTGGTGAAATTGAAGTTTAATTTCTACTTTATTAAAAATTATCTTTAGATTTAGGATATATTTGGATTAAATTTTGGATAATAGATTATGGGAAGAATAGATTTTGGAGAATAGATTTTGAGAAAAATAAATTTTGGGAATAGAGATGTTTGGATGATTAGTAGAAGAATTACTTTTTATATTAGTAAATTACTAAAAAGGGTATGATTTGATTAAAAGTAAGAGAGATGAAAGATGATAGAGAAGAAAGAGGAGAGAGGATGTAAGAAAAAGTAGGGGTAGAACAGTAATTGGATAATCTATAACCTAGATTTCAAACCAAAAGCTATTTTCAGTGGCTTATTCAAAACTTAGATTTCAAATCGAGGTTTTGCCCAAAATTAATTCTCAACGAAAATGACTGCTTGTGTAAAAAAATTTTAAACCGCGATTTTGGCCAGAATTAATTATCAGAATTGATATCCAAACACATACTTAGATAGAGATATTATGGTCATCGAATTTTAATTTAGATTAATTATTTACTTGGATAAGGAAAAAGTGTTTGATATCAAATTATCAAAGGATTATAAAAGGTGGGGAAAAAGGGCTGCCTAATTTGCTGATTCAACAAGTCCAATTTCCACAAAGCAATATTGTATTGTTCTCCCATACAATTTTTTATCTCTGTTTCTTTTTCAGTGCGTTTGATTAGCTTTTGAAGAATTATTTATAAAAAAAAATAATAAAAATGATTATAATAAGAAATTGTTTATAAATTTTGATATGGGTAATCAATTATTAAATTTTATAATATTAAATTAGGTATATTTAAATTTATTTTCTAATTTAATTATATATTATAATATTATAAGAATAAAATTAATTATTGATTGATTGATGGGGATTATAAAATTGATTGATTGATTGGAAGGAAATTATATCAATTTTGTTGTTAAAACAGGCATTTTGTTCCAAATTTCAAATAATTAGCAAAAATATGTTACCTTCTTTGATTGCCTGTGGCTAAAATATTTTATCAACAAATGTCTAAAGAACCCTTTAAGGAAAAGATCAAAGATCAAACACTAACAATATGAAATTAGACTCTGAAATTAAATACATAACTTTCCACTCAATAATAGTTTACATGACATTGGCCTATAATAGGATTACTTTGCTAGGGAGGCAATGCACCTCCTCTGGTTATTTAAGTAAATAATTAATAATAAAAAATATTTATTGTGTTTTGTTTTTCCAGATATGAATAATCCGTTGGGGGTTGTGAAAAGAAAAAGAGAGTGACTGTGCCCCCCTTCTTCTTTTCGGTGAGGAGGAAGAATTAATTAGAGAGGGACGACCAGGTCGCAACTTGCACGACTCAGCACAGTCTCCAATGCTCACACAGTCACGTGACAGACACTGCTTCCAATACGTAATATACAGTTTGCCTCCTTTTTATATAATATATTATTTAAAGTCCTAAAAATATCTTCCCACTTTTATAAATATAAATTTGAATTTTATATTTAATAGTGTCTCTGACACTACCTAATTCTTTTAGTGTCGCACGCGATGCGTGTCTGTGCGTGTGCACGATACTCCCCCATTTCATTTTATTTTATTACACTAACGCTATATTTGGTTCAACTAAGAGACGGAAAGTTAAGTTAATTTAAGAAAAAGTAGGGGAGGATAAATAAGATAAATAGGAGATGAGAGGAGATATTTTTTGTTTAGTTCAAGATAAAATTCAACCCTCGAAAAAACCTGGAATATAGAATAATTATGGAGGGTAATTTTGTCAAAAAAAATTCAACCCTCGAAAAAACCTCGATTTTGGAGAGGTGAAATAGTGGAGGAGGAACAAATATTTCCCCTCCCCTCCCCTCCATTTTCTGAACCGAACAAACATTTCCCCTCCCCTCCCTTTCAAAACCTCCAACCAAACAATGCTTAACTAAAATCCATTAACCCCTCACGTTCACATTGTCATTTTCCCCCTTATTAACACTTTTTTTCTCCTCAATGCCCTATTTTCAATATAACGTAAAAATAAATATAATTTTTAATTCTTTTACCTATAAACTATAATCAATAATCTCATTTTAATATTTAAATTTTTTTAACCTTATGATAATAATTAGTTAATAATTTTATTAATTTATTATATAATATTTTAAATTTCTAACCATAACAATAATAATAATATATGATCATCATAAAATTATTTTAATTTTTGAAAGAGTTAAAACTCTCTGATAATAATTAATTAATGAATTAATTTAATAATATTTTAAATTTTTAACTAGTAATTCATAATAATAATAAATAATTATAAAAAAAATTATATTTAAGTCTTATACAAATAATATAATTGTAGAGAAATTTTGAGAAAGCGTCAAACGATTATAAAATCTAACGGGACTTGACACTAATTTTTTTAAATTATAAAATGATATAATTAACGTTAGAAAAAAATATCTCAATTATTTTTTTATCCTATTTAATATTCTTTCTTCCAGAAATTATCATTCTTATTATTTAAATTATTATTTTTTTCTTCTTACTTGAGTTATTATTTTTCCCATGAAATTATTATTCTTATTTATTGAGTTATTTTTTCTAGGGGCAGTTTTGTCAATTTACAATTAAAAAAATTAATTTAAATCTCATAGGACTTCACAATCATATGATAATTTATCGTGATTTTTCTACAATTTAATTTTGAGACTTAAATATAATTTTACTAATAATTAATCATTTATAACATATGTTTTCCATTTTATGTGCACGGAGAAAAATCTCTAATTTATATAGACAATTATTCTAATTTTACCTATAATTACTTTGTAGATTTTGAAATAAAATCCATAACATACATAATTATCTTTTTCCTAAACACGAATACGAATAGCAATCATTTATAAGATATTTTTACACATTAAATATAAACATAATTTTTAATAAAAATTTAAATATTAATTTATTATATTATAAAAAATTAATTATTTTTACTAAATCTAACTACCTTAATATATACGTAAATATTTTTAAGCATTGATGACAATCTATGGAATCCAAAAACGATAAAAAATCATATAATATATAGTTTTATACTATTATATTCTTAGGGAATATTTAGATTAGTTTTTAAGAATAGATTTTGGGAAGAATAAATTCTGGATAATAAATTTTCAGAATAATAGATTTTGGGGAGAATAAATTTTGGGAAGATAAGTGTTTGGATAGTTATTTTGAAAATAATTTTTTGGGAAGATAAATTACTAAAAATGGTATGATTTTATTAAAATGAGTAGAGAGGAGAGAGAGTGAGGAATAGAGAAGAGATGAGAGTGGGTGGAAAAGAGAGAGGAGAGTGAATGGAGAGGAAAGATAAGAGAGGGTATAAAGAAGAGAGGAGAGAGGAGAGAGAGGAAAGATGAGAGATAGTAAAAAAGATAGAAGAGAGATAGTGTAAAAAAAATAAAAGTAAAATAGTAATTAGATAGTCTATAAGTTATTTTACTATTCTAAAATCTATTCTGACTAATTTTTCTGAAACCATAGTTTGGCCTAAACTGAGATTTTGAACAAAAATAGCTGTTTGTATAAACATTTTCTAAACCAAAATTCTACTCAAAATCAATTCTCAAACCACACACCCAAACACATACTTACTACTACTTGTTGACCACGTTCTAAGGGGTCAGGTGGAATTATGATGAATATACATTCTATTCATGGCGCTAAGTTATTTTTGGCCTAAAAATTGTTCATTTCTAAAAATATTTCTCTCACATTAATATATTTCATATTATATGAATGATACGTGCAAGCTTATTTTAGCAAAAAAAAAGAAAAAAGGGGGATGATATTATTTTTATTGTTTATTCCTATTACCTTGTTAAATTGTTACCAAAGAATAATTTATTTAAAAATAAAATACTGCTATTTCTCATGTTGCTTATGACCCTATAATATTCACACGTGTCTTGCAATTAAAAAAAAAATACTATAAAGTATGAAAAGTAAAGTACAAGAATTTATGCAGTTAGCACTTACAAGAGTAAGAAGTAAGAAATGACATTAAATTACTTAACATAATTTTACATGATTAATGAGTAATTAATTTTTTATTGACCAACAAAAAATAATTAATATTTCAGTTTTGGCCATAGGATGGGACCTTGTGTTGTGTTAACAATGAAGGTTATTTGTGGGTTAAATAATACTAATTAATTAGGTCTTCATGATCTGTTACTGCACAAGGTTTCAAATGGACGAGGCGTTGAGTCATCCTCAATTTATGAGGCTTCTTTTTTAAATTTATTGTTACAAATATACAGTTACAATTGAACAAGGGCAACTAATTAACAATTGAGACTACTCCATAATTATGAATTCATTTTTTTTATTTGCAAATTAGGGAGGAACTTTTTTTTTCTTATTTATTTTCTCAAATATATTCCTTTTTTTTCGTTTTATGGATTATTCATCAAATGCCAAATTTGTCGGCTGATTCATCATTTCATACAAAATAATTATCGATGTTACATGTAATTTTGATTTAAGCATAAATATTTCCCTTCAATTTTTTTTATATTTTAACATTTAGCCTATGATCTATATAATATTCTGATAATAAGGTTCCATGTTGCATGTGAATGTTTTTTTGGCAAAATGTTGTAAGAGAGATAGAATATATATATATATATTTTGTCGAGGAGTTTTTTTTTCCTATTATTTCAGAAAAAAAGAGCATTCAATTCCTTCTTATTATTTTTCCAAAGCCAACATTTTTTTAATCGCCAACCTTCAAAGCAACAACTGTAATCAGAAAATAACTAAAATCTCGAACAATCAGGGAATGTAAACTGAATAATCAGAGAAATGGAAAGTCAAAATTTATCTATATTAAGAGAAATCCCCAGAAGGAATCACAGTGAAAATCGATTAACTTTGTTTCCTTTTCACTTTCATTCTCTTCCTTACTTTCCTCCTGTCTCTTTATTTTCCTTCTTTAATAATCACATTCCACAGAGAGACAAGACAAAGATCTCTGTCATTGATTCTTTATATATATACATCTCTCTTCCACATTTTGACCGCAGAGAAAAAAAAAAGTAATTGGGAGAGAAGAAGAAATGGTAGAAATATGAGAGGAGAGAGAGACGCAGAGAGAGACAAAGTAAGAGGTAGCCCCCATAACAGGGAAAAACCGAGCAGAGAGAGAGGGAGAGAGAGGTAATTAAGTGAGATGACTTTTTCTTTCTTTCATTGATTTTCAGTCGTCAGAGAGAGAGAGAAAAAATTTAAAGCGTTGGATATATTTTTGAATAGAGATTTGCGTCTGTTCAATCTTGTGTACCTAGTCGGCTTTTTTTAACTCTTTTTCTCAGAGTCGGTCGGTCGTTGTCAATGGTTTTTTTTTTGCAGATCGATAAAACCTCACAATAACTAATGTTTTTGAGAGAGAAAATCGTAGCCATAGATTTGTGATCCTTTCCCTTCGTACCCTTGGGTTTCCTTTTTGAGTTCTTTATATATCAGTTTCTTCGCTTCTCACTCTCCTCTTTGTTTGGCCACAGCGAGGAGCACACGGCAAGAGAGCGAGAGAGAGATTTCCGAGATTTCTGCGAGAGATTTCTCCTCCAACAGTGTCCGAGTACCAGATTTTATGTCGTCTAGGTTTGATTCGGTAGTGATTGGAGCTCCGTTGAAGCTCTGCGTTTTGTCTGCTTCCTTGCTCTTCTTGTTCTCTGTGTGCTCTGTTATCCGCTGTATGCTTCTCTGTTCTTCAAGGCAGAGGTTGAATCTGGTGAACCCAACGGCTTCGATGCGTTTGAGACCCAAAAGGTTTGCGCCTCTTTTTACCTTTCCCCCCCTTTCAAATCTCCGTTAAACCCTTTTTCTGGCTTTTGGTTTTCTCTTGAGATTTGGGTCTGAATCTGGGTTTTCCATATCTGGTCTTTATCTGCAGGACTTGTTCTGGAGTTGAGTGTTTCGGAGGCTTTCACAATATAAGATTCTCGCACCTTTTCATATTTCTCAGAGGGGATCTCACTTGATAATTTATCTCTGTTGGGTTTTGGATTTTAGATTTTTCTTTTATTTTCTCTCTCTCTATATCGTTTGATTCTGTTTTGATTTCTTTCGAACATTCCCGGGTATTTTGAGGGGTTTTTGGTGGGTTTTTCCGCAATTTTTCTCTCTCTCCACCATGCCTGAACCTCGGAATCAACCGTCAAATCAGACGATGAAGATGAACAATTTTACCAAGAAGATGAAGCAGAAGCAAATTCCCATTCCTTCGAGAAAGCTTCGCATAATCTGTGACGACCCTTATGCGACAGATTCGTCTTCAAGCGAAAACGAAGAAGAACGACGACGGCCGAGGAAGATGAAACGAATCGTTCGTGAGCTCACTCTTCCTCTTTCTTCTGCTATGTCTAAATCCACTGAAACTGAAAGCTCATTTCAGGAGAGCAACAACGGAGTCATCATCAAGACTTGTTCCTCCTTCAAGTTCGCAGCAGATTATCAAACCCAGAGCAAGAAGAGGGTTTTGACCAAAACCCCATCAACGAAAAGCTCGTCTTCTTCATCGAGATTTAGAGGCGTTCGACAGAGAAAATGGGGGAAATGGGCTGCTGAAATTCGTGATCCATTTAAAGGTGTTCGCATCTGGCTTGGTACTTATAATACTGCACAGGAAGCTTCTCAAGCTTATGAAGCGAAGAAGATGGAGTTTGAAGCCATGGCTAAAGCTCAAGCTCAGGCTCAATCTGAGAAGAGTTACGTTGTTTCTTCTTCAGCTCAAGTTGCTGCTTCTGTGTCAGAAGATTCTGAGAGTGTCTTCTCTCAAACATCACCTTCCTCTGTGCTTGAACTCGACACCTCAACTTCCAAATCCACTGAAGATGGCGATGCCAACATCGTCCATAGCAGTTCAAGCGAAGAACAAAAAGAAGAAAATCAACCAGAACAACAACAAGAAGCAGCAGGAACTATAACTATGGAGGCTGAAGATTTTGGGAATGAATTGGCAGAACTCCAAATCCCAGATTTGAGCTTCCTGAACGAGCCGCCAGTGATACAAGCAGCAGCGACAACAACAACAACATCATCTGCAGCAGCAGCAGTAGATGTTTCAGTTTCAGTTTCAGACATGAATCTGGGATTCGATCTGGACTGGGTAATGCTCGAGGATTTTGGTCAGGGTTTGGAAGATCCGTTTGGTTTGGACGACATGCAAATATGTGGGTTTGATGAGGATGACATGAATGCAAGTGAGCTGCCTGATTTTGATTTTGATGTGTGTGCTGATGAGTTCGCTGGTTGGACTGAGGGGCCCCTCAATATACCGTGCGTATAAATTTTGCAGCTAGCTTCAACAACAACAACATAGGAATAACAAGAAAAAGCATTATTAATATTAATATTAGTAGTACTTTAGCAGTACTAAGTTCATAGTTTTGTGAGGGTTTTTGGTTGTTCAAGAATGAGTTTGGTTCTTGTGAGTGGTTTTGGCTGTTCTTGAAGAGTTAAGTTAGTAAGTTTTATCTGTTGAGGCAAATGTGGTAGAAGAGGAGGAAGAAGAATCTTTTGGGTTTTCCTGAGCTGCTATTAGAGCCGTCCAAGGGTTCTTCTAATCACCTTTTTATCTTATAATTATTATAATAGACTCATGTTTATGTTCCATTGTGTTCTATGAATCAATTTAAGCTTCGAGTTATAGTATTATACAAATATCATATTCCAATGGGATATTTTTTATGTGGACTCTCACGGTTACCTTGCCACAAGATTCAAATCATTTGATCTATGATTCTTGATTTGGGTCTGAGTGGCGCTAGACGTTGATCTCAGAATTGTATGTGTTCTAAGAAATGTTTTTACCGATGCGGGGATTCACTCAAGGATTAGCAGTATAATCAATTAAATCTACCTTAGTTTCCGGATTTCCTCGCTGCTCCCCTTAACCATATTTTTCTAGGAGATGAGTTTGAGATCAGAGTGATTTTGCAGGTTTTACAATATAAATAATTAAATGTAGGGTTAGTATTGAAACACAAACTCTTAAATCTTGTTTGGGTGAAGATGAAATTTTGGGGAGAAGCGAGGGAGAGCAATGGGAATTTGAAGGGAAGGAGAAGGGTGGGGTCCAAAGGGGGAACTTTCTTTTGCCAAGCAAAGCATATCGTCAACAAGAGGCAGTGAAAGCTGTTTTATCTCAAGTACTCGTTCGGTTGACCTTATGTGGCAACCAGCCCTATTTTTTTTTTTTGTTTAATTACATTTGGGTCCTTCATCGGATCCTCATCGAGCCAGTAAACCAACCAATAAAAGAAAAAATTGAGAAGTGCTTGCCAGCTACCACACAGCAGAAAACACCCTTGCCTCTCGCCACGTGTCATTTCAGAACTTCATTACCTGTAAATTTCTGCTATGCATTTTTATTATTAAATTTACTTCTTCGAAAATCAAGGAAATTTACTTCTGAAAATGACACCTTGGATCCTAGTATTATGTAGGTAAAAGGAATCATAGTATTATTATTATTATTAACATGGTTATGGGGATTGTCAGATCCACCAGGGAGTGAATTCATAGGATCCGATACTTGTTTATATGTAAAAATAATGCTGTTACTCTTAAATCACAGATTGTAAATTTTACTGTCAACTTTTTAGTTTAAATTTAGAATAAAACAATATACATATTTAAATGCTGATTCGGGATTTAGGGAAAATAGCTGATTCGTTGCGACTATTTGAATTCTTTTTTAAGCCTCGTGCGTGTAAAGGAAGGAGTAATATATATATATATATGAATTTAGGAGTAATATTGAAACTAAATTTAGCAAGTATTTAAGATCATGCCCTTTATAGCCATAAGCGAAGCACTAGACTAGGTGACTCCCGCAGACATAATTTTTTAACACATTTTTTTCATGTTATTTATGGTAACATATAAATATGAGAACTGGCAATTATAACCTACATTATTTTATTTTAAAAGAATATCTTCCTTATTTAGTTGTTATTCATTCATTCATTTTAAAAACAATTTAATAAAAGCACAACTAAGTTGTCATTATTTCATTATCATATAATGAAAAAGAATACTATATGATATTTCCTAATACTTATATATTTTTAAAGTATCACTTTATTTATACTTTAATCAATTAAAATATACTATTTATTATGATTTATTGTCAACAATGTATCTAAATTTATTGTTATTTTAGTTGTCGGGAATTTTTTTCTCTTTTCCAAAATATTAGAGGATGTTAATTAGAATTTAAATCAGATGAGGAGTTATATTTTAATTGGTCAAAATATATATGAGGTGGCGCTCTGAGAGTATGTATGCATTTTTCTTATATAAGCTACAATTTTTTGAATGAGTATGGTTCTTCTTATAAGTTACACTTTATATTTGTCTAAAAATTTAATACACATTTTCCCTTTATTTTTCCTCAATTTTTTAGCAAAATTTTTACCCCCAATTAATTACATATCTGTTTTACTCATTTTTTTCTTATTCACACTTTCTGTAAATAAATATATTTTTAGAAAATAAGTTTTATTTTTTTTACATATTTATTTTTCTTTAATCAATTTTAAACTAGCTTCTTAACTTATGTAATTCAATTATTTATATATATTATAAAAGAAAGATAGCAGGGAGTAATGAAACGTATGGACAAAAAAAATGCAAAGGATATCATAGGATGAGGATATTTGAAGTTGTTCTGGAAAATGCTAATAGAAAAGGAAAGCGCAAGGAGAGTAAATCAAAGGGGCGCCTCTAAAGGGGACAAGGAATGATATAGTAAATTAGTAATGATGAGAAGAGGAGATCAAAACGACACGACGTCTAAAACAGATGGATTCCCCAAATCCAAAAAGAAAGCAAACTACGATGTTGCCAAGCAAGTGGATGTCGTTCGTGTCTTCTCTCGAGCTTTTAATTCTTAATGACACATTCATATTCATTGGTTATCCCCTAAATATCACTGTCGTTTGGTTTGACCCCGACACAAAAACACAAGAGCAAATACAAAGGGATTTATATTATTATTAATTAATTTATTGAATGTATGTATATGAAAGGGAAAGGGGAAGAAGGAGGTGGGTTTTGCTTGGGCAGCCCGGGGGGACAGTGGAATTGCTATGATCTCTTGGAGTGAAAGGTGTGGCGTGCTATCTACAACTTCGGCGTTTTATTAATTAATATCGACGACTTCCCTATTTGTTTTTCAACTCTCATCACCTAACCTCAAGTGATAGTCATTAGTTAATTCCACTCCATAATCATCAACATACTCGGAACAAATATACAAGTAACATAGATTAATTAATCTCTAAACATGAAAGAAATTAATTCTCTATAATAACGTGTTATTGTTTTATTAAAATACCCCCTCTCTCTCACAGATTATTTATATTAGAACTATTTTTATCGTATGTTTTGATATGAAGAAAATTAAGGAATAGAAACTCCTAAAAGTACTAAATTTTTTTCACTATATTTATTAGTTTTCTTTCTTAATATTCCTTTCCTCTTTTGTCCCACAATTTTTCTCCACATCCAAATATAGTTTTTATGAAAATTCTCTTAATATGTATAACTAATATGGATAATTAGATATTTCTCCATGCATAGGTAATATGAAAAAAAATATATGTTATAATTGATTATTTATTTTTTATTATTATGAATTACCATTATAGTTAGTAATTTAAAATATCATAGAATTAATTAATGATATTATTGATAAATTATCATTATGGGTTTCAAAATCTCTTAAATATCAAACTGATTTATAATTATTATGAATAATTATTATGCTTAGAAATTTAAAATATCATACAATCAATTAACTGAATTACTAATTAATTATTACCATGAGATTTAAAATCTTTCAAAGACGAAGTGTGATTATTGATTGTATTTTATAAATAAAAAATTAAAAATATTAAATTGGGTCTACTTAAACATATTTTTAACTGAATTAATTATTATAATATTTTAAGAATATAATTGATAGCTGATAATAATTTATTAAATGATTTGAGAGTGGGGAAATAAAAAATTTAAGAGATAAAGAGAATCGATTATTTATATTTAAGAGATAAAAAATATTTTTTTATTTTAACTAATATATTTAAAATTAGAAAGAGTATATCTTTTTATGTTCAGCTCTAGGGGTGTGTAAAATGTCTATAGCCCAGTGAGCCTGCCCGAGCCCGCACAAAAAATACCCTGCCCAGCCCAGTAAAAAATGGCCAGTGTAAAATGGACAATTTCGGGCAGGGCTGGGCATCGGGCAGGGGTTGCTGCCTTGCCCATTTGGCCCTGCCCAGTTGGTTACCTTTTCATATATCAAAATTTGTAGATTACATTATTTCACATAGAACGAATATAATAGATACTAGTGACTAAAGGGTAATTTTATAAATATGAGTAGTCAAGTAGGTAATTGCATCCTTTAAAATTTATAACTACATTAATTTTTTTCTTTATTTTTTTTTAAATTTGCTAACTGTCATATTTTTTTTCCAGATGCTTCATCTTTGTCAATTTTAGAGATATTTATGCAAAGTTAGAATTGCAAACTACTTAAACTTTAAGGATTTTTTTTATATGTAATGGATTTCAAAACTTTAATTACTATCTTTTTGTTATTTATTCTTAGTGGATTATAGATATTATTTAACTCTTGAATACATATGAATATGGTATTATTTTAGAAGTTTATAATTGTAGATTTTTTCCCATGATATGAGCAGGGTATTATGATTTGGGCGTGCCCAAGCCGCCTATGCCTAGCCCATATATGTCTAGCCCAAAATGGTTAGGGTTTTTACCGGGCAGGGCAGGGCATCGGGCTGCAAAATACAGCCCATACTTTTTTTAGGCAAGGCACCGGACAGGAGGACTGCCCTTCCTAACCCTGCCCATGCACACCCCTGTTCAGCTCAACATAACGTAGGAATGTGCTGTGTTTATGTTTGATTGATAGAAAATAAATAAAGAGGGGGGAAATATGAAGGATGTGATTGAAAAAGATGTATATAGTTGTTGGCATGCTGAGTAAAAATGAGGAAGTTAATTAAGAAAAACTAAACTGAAAGGAATGAAGCCAAGCCACCATTTAAGACGGGGAAGAAGGAAGAAGGAGAAGAGTATGGGGAGGATATTAGTCAAATCAGAGGAGACGACATTGACCAAACCAAGGAAGAGGATGGACAACACCAAGGACCATGACATCTCATGTTTCTTTAAGTGTGTGTTTGGATGTGTAGTTTAAGAATTGATATTGGATAAAATTTCGGTTTAAATTTTTTTTACACAAACACTCATTTTTGTTTAAAACCTCGGTTTGGGTCAAACCATAGTTTTAGAAAAGCTGGTCAGAATAGATTTTGGAACAGTAAAATAACTTATGGACTATCCAATTACTATTTTACTCTTATTTTTTCTTACACTATCTCTCCTCTCTCTTCTATCTTTTTCACTATCTCTAATATTTACTCTCTCTCCTCTTTCCTCTCTCATCTCTCTTATCTATTCATCACCTTCTTTCCTCTTTTCTCTTTTTAATAAAATCATACCCTTTTTAATAATTTACCTTCTCAAAAAGTCATTTTGAAAATAACTATTCAAACACTTATTTTTCCAAAATCAATTCTTCCCAAAATTTATTTTTCAGAATCTATTCTTCCCAAAATTTATTCTCAAAAGCTAATCCAAACGGGCCCTAAAACTATTTAGGTTTGCGTTCGTAATTTTTATAACTTTTTAATAATTTGACGGTTAGGAATTGAACAAATAGGGTGTAGGAAATTTTCATAATTTCTTAATAATATGATTATTGGAATGTAACTCGAGGAGTTTAGTAGTATACCAACTTATAAGGTAAAAGAATTGAGGTTTAATTCTTACCTTACTCAAAAAAATTATTAAAAGATATCTTAGGGTCTGTTTGGATTAAGTTTTAGAAAATAGATTTTAGGAAGAATAAATTTTAAAAATAGAGATATTTGGATGATTAGTAGCAAAATTATTTTTTTATATTGGTAAATTACCAAAAAGAGTATGATTTGATTAAAAATAAAAAGATGAGAGAGGGTAGAGAAGAAAGAGGAAAGATGATAGAGTATAGAGAAGAGAGAGGAGAGAGGGGATAAAGTGGAGAAGAGAGACGAGAGAGGAGAGAGGATATAAGAAAAAGTAGGGATAAGATAGTAATTGGATAATCCATAAGCTTTTTTACTATTCCAAAAACTAGTTTCAGTAGCTTATTCAAAACTATGGTTTCAAACTATGGTTTTACTCAAAATCACTTATGGACAAATATGACTGTTTGTTTAAAATTTTTTCAAATTAAGATTTTGCTAAAAAGGGCTTTTCAAACTATAGTGCCAAATACACTTAATTTTAAATTCTCGATCAGATTAGCCGGTTGTTTAGATACTAAAAAAAGGATAGCTAAACTGCATGGATAGAATATATACATATAAGTAGGTGTGATATAACAATTAAAATAAAAAAGTCAACGTAATTAATTTATGGATTATTGTATTTATGTCCCCCGTTGAAGCCAAAATCCAATTTGAGATTTCTCACTTGGAAACAACCATAAAAAGAAAAAAATTAGTAGACTATGTCAAACAAAAACAAACAAACAAGGGAGCGAAAAAGTGTAGAAAAAGCATAAAATCCACCATCAATGGTGGAGTTGATATTGATTTTGGCCGTTTATACCCTTCAACAATGGGAGAAAAACATCCCACGCCAGAACTAATTGGAGCCATAGTAAGATTTTAATATTATATATAACGTGATAATGATAATTGATAAATACTCCTCCCGATCTTAAATATAATTAGGTTGTTTTAACTAATTTATAGAATTACAAAAAGGCAATTAAAATAAATGGAGAATTTGTGACACATTTACATAAATACCCATTACTATTCAATAATTAGAATTTAATGCAAATAAATAAAAATACCCGATGTATAGGAGTATTATGAAAAATAAATAATTAATATAAAGTATAAGAGAAAATTAAACCTTATATTTAAGATTAGAGAGTAATTAAGAATATGGGGCAGTAGGTTTAGGAAATTAAAAGGTACACATGGTCATTAGTGGTGTTATATATATATATATGGCCCTCACGTTGTACATTGTGGAGCTAATAAGCACTTCCCACATGCTCTCTTACTTAATTTCTTGTTGGCTTAAATTCTATAATTCAAAGTCACAGCTTTCTTTTTCATGACCCAGAACTTAGTTAAAAGTATAGTTGGGAAGGTACCAACAAATAGTAGTTTGAGTGAAAAAAATTTAACTGTTTAAACATAAAATCTTAAATTTAAATTTATGTGAGTGTAAAAAACGTTTTTAAGAGAATTACCTTTAATTAGACTTAATAATACTCAAATATAACTCAGTCAGATAATCATATAAAAAAAAATTAGAAAGGTTTTATTCAATATATTGTCCTTTGATGAGTAAATGATTAAATTTACTCTTGAGAGAGAGAAAAAATAGATTAGTGAATTTACTGGCAGTGAGGGTAATATAAAGTAGAGGATCTAATTAACTTGGGAACTTACCAATGCGTTATTGCTTTTGACATCATATGTGTCTTGGTCCAAACTAAACTTATAGCCTTTTTCACCTGTATACGTTATTTTCCTTCCCTATTTTGAACATTTATTCACTAAGGTGAATTTTTTTTTCTTTATACAATTTTTTTTTAAAAAATGTTAGACTCACCTACGATTTAAGGGTAAGATAAAGTCTCCCTTTCTCCTAAACGATATCAATATCAGACAACACGAATTATCCATTACCCTCAAATATAAATTTAAATACTTTTAATATTTTACCTGCCCTTAATAATTCTCTCACTTGATTATAACATAAGAGAGTGAACATTTGAATCTCGTAACGAGATCTAAAAATAAAATTCCTTTAACGCAGCGGCTTGAAGTAATTAGGCACACCAAGTTACTCGGAGTGAAATAGCTTAATTATATTATATATACAGCTCCAATAACACCACTTGATTTATTATTTTTACAAACTGAAATTAAGGTAAAAATATAATTCATATTTAGGATTTACTTTTATAAAAAAAACTTGGTTTAACATAAACTTATTTAGATAATATATTCAAAAATTGATTTTTAAGTTTCAAATATTCAACCAAAAGTTCAAAGCTCCAAAAACCAGCTTTAGTTTTAACCTGATTTATGGTCAAAAAGTTATTTTGCTAGAAAGCTGTCTAAACAATATTTTTAGCCTTCAATAGACTCGTAGCTTTTTAATAAGGTGGTTCTTCAGATTCTAAACGCCATGTCAAACATACCATAACTTGACATAACTCAACCCCTCAAGACAATATGATATTCACAAAACAAGTGTATATTTAAACTGAGGTCTATTTCAACAACTCATACATAACATATATATATATATATATATATATATAATCCCCCAGTAATAAATTTCAAAGGAATCATATCAAAATTTTCGTATTTAAAACCTAGATTTTCAAGAGGAATGAATCATCAGAACCGACCCTTTTGATAGTGGTGAAGACGTTGGAAAGACAAGTAGTATGGGCGTGAGAGAAATGCAAATGGGTAGTTCATAGTTGAATATTGGAATTCATGAGTGCATCAGAAAAACCAAAAAGGAAGAGGAAGAGGAAGAGGAAAAGTAGTGGGAAATTAGGTAAGGTGGGGCCTTGAGAATTGAAAATCTGAAGGGAAAGTGAAAGAAAAATATGGGCTCTTGGGAGAAAATGCTGCATCGTGGATCTGACTCTCTCACATATAAAAATTTGAATTAATTAATTGATGAATCACAGAATCATCAACCAATTAAATAAAAATAAAAAAACCGGTTAGTCAAATATTGCTACTCAACTCAACTACTCACACTACATCAGTATGTGATTCTGCACTCTTGTGCATGCAACTCAGATTTTATTCGCCCATACATATATATTAATTGCATTAGATCCCCACCAATAAATAAAATACTAACTAAAATTGAATTGATTGTATAGTTTGGTTAATTAATATGGCCTAGGTTAGAGATATTTTCACCTGTAAAATTAATTATTCTTCATCTACTTTTATCCTAAGGGATGTTATTGACGGATATAATAACTTTATTTTTTTTCAAAAAAACAGTTTAAAGTGTTAACTCAAGAGCAATCAGTATAATGGATAATTTGTAAATTAAAACTAATAATTATAGTTATGTCCTGGTTCTCAATGAATGTTAAAACAAATACTTTAAAATATAAGGCTTGATTTACAGATCTTATGACACTTTCTTAAAAAAAAAAAAGTGGAAGCATTTTATAATCAGAGATGCTAAACACCATTCATTGTATTGGAAACAAATTCATTTTGGGTTGGAAATTGAACTGTGCAAGCACATGATGATCACCATCTTCCTAGCTCCATTATATTTCAACAAGAATAATGAATAATATGTTTTCTTTCTTTTAAAGAAAAACTTTTTTTTGGTATAATCTTTTAAAGAAAAACTGTAATGGGATCAATAAGTTTTTTTGTTACAGAAAAAATTAGACGGATTCGGCACCTATCTCCCATCAAGGCCAGGCATAGTCTTAGAGTTTAGAGCGTACTTATAGGGAACTTATGAGATTGTCTGGAAAAAGAATCCTCATAACGGTAGCAGAAATCAAACTCGCATCCTTATAAGATATAAGCTAATTTATTATTATCAATGTTCTTTTCTTGACATTTAAATCTCAATTTGGGCCTAAAACACAATCGCAGTCCAGTAAGATGCAATGCACCAGCCCAAGACCAATCCCATATTTCCGTGGATCGATCTATGAGTCCACTGGTGGAATCATATTTGAAGAAATTTAATTGTCATTTGAATACAGATTTGGAAGTATTGGATATTTCTCTCTCTTGGCCTAATAATAGTGTTCGATAGTCAAAATTTATTTTTAAAGAAAGAAAGAGCGAGAGATGTGACACTTGAATGCCTGCATCTCTTTTGAAGAACATGAAGTAGACACTAGACAGCATCATAGGAAGGATTTTGCAGGAATCGCTCATGTCGAAAGATCTCTGACATACTCGTCTAAAGAAAAGCTGCATATATAATTAATTAACCAGAAAAAGCATAAGAAAGTTCAGAGAAAGCCCTTGTCTTGAAAGCTCTTGACGCAGTCATTGAACATATCTTGGAGGCTTTTGAAGGTAGAAACCCCTAACTCAGCAATCTTAGTGGTGTCCATACTATGTGGTATGTTATCTCCTTCCTCATTGTTGCACCTATATACAATATATATATATATATATATGCGGGGTTTGTTATGAAGACAATATATAGATTTTGGATTTTTTTGGGAATTACACTGCTCTTAAAAAAAATAAATTATTATTATCAGTTTCTATAAAATTATTAAATTACTATAAAATTTTAAAGGACTTATGGGTAATTTATTATAATTTTAAAAATACAAATTTACTATAATAAGTCAAATTGACATCAATAATAAACTCATCTTTTTAACAATTCTAATAAATTTCATGTCCCTTCTAATAAAACTCATCTTACAAGTGGATCAAACCCTTGCCCCAGAGTTTGAATTTTTCGGTATGGTTGAACTTACCTGGGTTCATAGGGGTAAGAAGGATACGTGTCACGAAGCATGTGGATGATGTGGGACCAGTGAGCTACTGAGCTGGAACACACAAGTCTACCACTTGCCTTTGGTTGCTCCATTGCTATCAAGTGAGCTGAGACGACGTCGTCTACGTGAACAAATCCTATTACTTGGTTTGGATATTCTCCTCTCCAACCCTTGATAATGCTGAGCAATAAGAGCAAAGTACTGGTAGGTTGGGGTGCAAGCAGAGGACCAACAACGTACGATGGAAGAACCACCACCATATCAATTCCACCTTCCTCTGCCACCTTCCATGCCTCTCTTTCTGCCACCGTCTTCGCATATGCGTACCATAGCTGCAATAATAATATTCAAACAACACTTCATTAATTTGCTTCACATTTCATTTGGTGGGGTTGACAACAACTGTGTTATATTTGTCGTACATTGTAGCGCTTGCAGTATTCGAGATCACTCCAATGTGATTCATTAAGTGGAGAAACTTGCCGTGCATCGTCTCGATATCTTATGGCTGAACATGAAGACGTCATTACCACCCTTCTCACCTTTGCTCTTATGCACGACTTCACCACATTCACTGCTCCTTTCACTGTCGGATCTATTAAAGTTTTCTGCAACACATATTAGAATATATTCAAGTCCCACGCAGCCGACTAATTAATTGAAAGATGAATTAAAGGTATATATATATATATATAGTTTTGAGGCACGTTCTATCAGATAGAAAAACTACAGGTTTAGTGACCTGAACGTCGTCATGGTAGTTGACAATGACAGGCGCAGCTGTATGGAAGACACCATCAACACCTTGTATTGCCTCATTGAAACTTCCTTCTTCTTTCAGATCGGCTTTCAATATCTTCAGCCTCTCTCTCGCTCCTCTCAGTTCCCATAAAAACCCTACCTTCTCCAAATCCTCTGTGTAAAGAAGAAGAAAAAAAATGACAACAAACTCTCTTAAGGATAACCAAATCCCAAATTAAACTCTTGGGATTACACGTGATATGAATTAATTACAATAGGATCCTTTATATAATTTGTAATCTTAACTAACTAAGCTAAGATCTTAACCAACTATAGTATGATATTTCTCAAGAAACCGAACTGAAATGTTAGAATCTGCAAACCTGGGTTTCTGACGGTGGTCCTCACATTGTGGCCCTTCTCTAATAAAGCTTTGACAATATAAGAAGCTATGAAACCAGAACCCCCGGTGACACAGAATTCAGGCATAACTGAGTTTTTCAAGTTTTATTGAGTTTGATTCTTCCTCAGATTTCAGAGAGGCTGGACAATGAACCAAGGGCAAATTCAAAGGAACTAAATAACCAGAAGTAACAAGTATCATGAAATATGCGTTTTCACTTTAAAGATAGGTAGATGGTTCACTCCATTCCCAATCCTGCGTTTAAAAAAAAAAAAGACTTTTTTTATGGAGTATTATATATTATACTCGTATATTTATAATTGTTTATCTTATACTAAAAAGAAACATTTTTTCAGGAGAACCCATATTGTAAATTGTGTGAACTGTCTACCCGCCTTGGTGCCACGAAATTATTTATCAGTATTACAATCAAAATTAGGCAATTGACAAAGGAGTCTAGACTCTCTCTCTCTCTCTCTCTCTTACTTCTTTGGTCATTAATATAGGACCTAATTGAAGAATTAATCTTAGTCCTAAATATAAGACTATTTTTTTAATAATTTATCAAAATTTTCCCAAATTACCCTAATTGACACTCCCTTAACAATAATAAAAAAAGAAAGGGAGTTAAAGAAGATAATTAGAGTGTTTTAGAGAAAATATCTTATATTAACTAACTTAACTAATCTAATTAAATTAGTTAAATATGTTATATATTAAAGACCGGAGGAGTACTATAATATAGCAATCTCTAGTAATTAGCATAAGAGCCAGTTAATTATTTTATGTAGATTAAAGAAACTAAATAAATTAATTAATTATAATAAATGTAACATGATCTTTCTAAAATAATTATTTATAACATTATATTATATATCAGTTTATAATGTAGGAAAATTAGTTTGAGGAATTTCAACAAAAAATAAATTAGTTTGAAAAATAATAATAAATATAATATATAAAATAGATTAAAATTTTATATTTAAAATTAAATTAAGTCCTCTAGTTATCTCATCTATTAAGGATAAAAGGAAGTATATAATTGATTGCTTACAATGCTATAAGAAAATATAGAGCTAAAAGATTAGTAAGTGTATGAATAAATGAACTTGACCTCGTATATTTTCTTCGTCCTTTTGGGTCTGATAGTCCCAAGAAGAGTTGTCTTTGAATAAAACATTCATAACCCAAGATCGCTTCCCAAATTCCCGTGGTTTTGTGGAAAGTTCTTTGCGAACATTCCATCATGACGCGTCTTCGAAATTTGGTACTCCTTCCCTTTCCATATTCAAAAGAATAACCCAATTTCATTCGAATTTAAGAGATTTTTTTTTTGGGTACAAAAATTTAAAAAGGAGTTCGTTTAACTACGATCAAAAACTAAGATAAAATCTATTTTCTTCTTAAGCTATACTAATATTATGCAAGACGAGTTATCTATTACCCTCAGGAATAAATTTAGGCACCCAGGAGCTAGGATGCCTCCTTAAGTACTGTGATTGAAATCACAATAAAGTAGTATTCTTTAAGATTTAAATACGTTCTAAATAATTATATATCTTATCTTTCACTAATTAAACTCAGGACGATGAGTATTTGAATTTAAAAGATAAAGAGGATCACGTCTGAGATAGACAAAGAGAATACGGTAATGAGCCCAATCACAATCATAGGCTGGCCCCTTTGTTTTTGGACTCAACCAATTAGCTTGTTTTGTCCAACTTGCAAAATAAGTATATCAATTTGACATTTTAGTGGGCCAACAAGCTAATGGATTTTCCTGTATATTCCATTTAATTAATATATTTTAATGGTCCGTATGTATAGTTATGGCCAATATCATCAAATGGTCCCATAATTCCAGAATAAAATGGAGAAATTACTAAAAAAGAAGGGAGACTTCACCTTACTCTTAGATTGTAGGTGAACCTAACCTATTTTTAAAAAAATTTATACAAAAAAAAAAGTAGACAAGAGATTAAATAGAATCTTAGCTTTTAAGTCATATGATGATAATGATATATAAATATATAGAAGATGGAAGTATATCCAGTTGGACACATAGATCTTCCAACTAGAATAATTAAGTGAACTTGTGTGTGTGTGTTTAATTAATATGGAACAGTTGAAAAAGTAGTTTGTATGGTTGATATGATAGAAAGGAAAGGGGGTGACTTGCTTGAAGAGCACAAACTCAACTTTCCCTTCTGATTATAACTTTCCCATTTACAGGTCTCAACTACTTGCCATCTCATTTTCTTCTTCTATTTGCTTTCATTTAAGATTTTGAGCCTAAGGTGGTTGTTTGGTGGTTGGTTCAATCTCACGTATTAATGCAACTTCACTTTCCTAACCATGTTCATAATAAAACAACTAAATTTTACGTTAAACATTTTGTTGGATCATTTTGAAAAGTCGTCAACTCAAGTTGGCATAAATCATCATGGACATAGTTTTGAATGCCATTCAAAATCTTGCTTGGCGGATCTCTCCCTAAAGAAAGATTCTCCCACGCTCAGGGATAGTTGGTGCAAAGTGCCTCTCTAGTCCTTAAACTCCATACAAGATTTTATTTTTGTCTTTTAATTTTATAATGTCACTTTTTAGTTTTTTAACATTAATACTATTAACAAAGAATAGTAGTATTAAAACTTTAAATATTGACAAAACATTCTGACATTTAGTTTAGTTTTCAAAAATAATGATTGGCACAAAAAATCAACATTTAAAATTAACATTATTAAGGTTTCAGACTAAAAAGATACTCCATCCGTTCCTTTTTATAAGAAACAATTAATTGAATCATGTAGATAAAAAAATTAGTTAAATTAGTTAGAGATAATAAATATGTAAAAAATATATATATTTTTTTAAAAATATCTTTATTTATATAGGGAGAGTATGCGAGTAAAAGAAAGAAAGTTAACTAATGGAAGAAAGAGGTTCCTTGAGAGTTAACCACTTAACCTTAATAATTTATCAAATTAAGAGGACAGGAACGTAAGGATATGAGTTGTATAGGTAGTATCTACATGCTTTGAAAGGTTTGATGTCATACCTAAATTAATGTTATTGGAGGTTCTTTTTAACTTACATTACATCAAGCGTTTTTGGATATTCATACACACACACATATCAAAATACAGATATATAGTATGATGGATGATGAGACTTGAGAGCTAAGATATATATATATATATATATTAAGCTAAACATGATTAGATGGATTCAATCAATCTCAGATAAACGTTATGCCATTCCTACATCTCATCAAGATTAATTTTTAATATATTTAAAATAATTATAACTGATTGATTAATTTGACTTATATAGCTAATCTTTTGTACACTAAATTTAGGAAGAAAAAGACATCAAACTAGTGGAAAATTGTGATATTTTCATAGTGATTGATTAGGAGAGGTATGGTTTGCAAGAAAATGTGTGTGCATGTGTATATTAACTTTTATTATTGGAAAAAGAATATTTCATTAAATCCAACCAAACATGGATTTTTAACCTTTTTTTTTATTTCCACATAAAAGAGATGAACCGTGAAGGCAGCTGTCTGAATTGGGATGGAGAAGCATGATAATGACAACAGCAAAATAGCATTAAATAGTGGGGGGAAATAATCAGAGTGTAAAATATTATTTTAAATGCTTTTTGTTGACTCGCAAGCTTAGGCATACTTCCAGTGAAAGGGCTGTGGAAAATAAATTGATTCCTTTCCATTTATGAGAATTGGGAATATAATTTCAGTAGGTTGTACTGTCTCATTCGTCTCTTTAAATCAATTCATTAAATAAAATGGACTCATCATGTAAACACGTATTAAAGAAGAGTTTAAGTTGGAAGTTGGCATCAAAAGAGAGAAGAGTTTAATTTCTTATATGAACAAATATTAAAGTATATAACTAAAAATGTTATAAAATAAAGAAAATCCTTGTGGCTCATATCATTTGCACGTTGCCCCTTCATAATTTTATAATTAAATTATAACATCAATATGCTATTCAATTGAATATAATTCAATACGTTGGCAAAAAGAGAAAAAGAAAATAATTCAATACAAAGTATGTTCGACAATACATGGCATTTAATATAAAACTTTTAGATATAATCTAATTATGTGTGGAATATTTATTTTATCTTTATTTAAGTAAACTGATATACTTTTATTCAATAAGCTATTATTTTTTGAAAGAAAATTAATTTGATTAATTTAATATAATATTGCCATTTTTTAATTAATTATGGTATAATACAATTTTTATTTTTTAAAAAATTAGGTTTTTTAATTAATATAATTAATTTATTGTTTTTTTTAATTTTAGTTTATGGGACCGCTTTTGATCAAACTGGTAGAGAATGGAGAGAAATGTTCATTCCTTCAATTTTTGGAAGGAATGATAATTAATTGCTAATTTTTTGGTAATTAGGATGACATGTTTTGCAACCAAATATTTTAAGGTATGTTTTGTGTGAAGGATTTGGAAGGGAGGGGAGAGATTTTACTATTTTTTTTTGTTTGGCACCACATAATTTTTAGGCTCTAAAATTGGGAGGATTTTAGGAAAAAATTAAACTTTTATCTTGTTTTAACTAGTATATCAATAATATTTTTTTAATATCATTAAAATATCCATTTCACATCTCATAGTTGTTTATATAAAAAAAAATTGTCCCCTCTTCTCTTGAATTAAACAATCTAACATTAAAATTTCTTATTTTTTATCAATCCAAACGAGGTAATATTAAAACTCCTTTATTTCCTTTCTCTCCCTTCTCCCTCCATTAAAATCTCTCCCATCTCCTCCCCTCCCCTCACTTCAATTGAAAGAGCAACAACTCATGAGAGTAAAGAAGGGAGTGAAATGTTATTTGCCGTGAGAGACATTTGATTCATATATTGAATTAGTATTTTTGGATTATTTTTTTTCAACTTCTTAGTTCTTTCCTGGATTAACACAATTTTTAGTCTATTGTTATAAAAATAAAAGAAATTATAAGAGAGATTTGGCATGAAAAAAATGAGAAGGGGCTGTTATAGAAATAAAGGGAATTACAAGAGAGATTTGGCATGAAAGAAATGAGAAGGGCAAGAGAGGATTTGAGAGAGAAAGAAAATAATTATTATTCTATTCATTCAAGCTCTTAAACACTTAGTATATGCTTATTATTTATACGTCACAACCCTTATAAGAGTTACAATAACATAAATAGAGGAATTAATCAATATTATGGAACATCATCAAACCATTAGGTGTTATTGCAATATGTAGTAGGAAACTATCCATTTGAGAGTTACAAAGAATCCAAAGAGGAATCCTAAGGGTTGGGAGTTATGGACATCCATTTTTCAATATTCATAACACTCCCATTTAGATGTCTATAGCTAATATTGTGCCTCGTTAAAATTTTACCAGAAAAAATTCTGTGGGACAAAAATTTAGTGAAGGAAAAAGAGTACACAATATATATTAAAGCTGTCTCGTTAAAAACCTTATCAGAAAAACTCAGTGGGATAAAATCTTGGTTAAAGAAAAAGAATACAGCATAATCCTTACTCCCTTAATGATAATATCACATTTACTTATCCTTATTATCACATAATTTTTATCCCATGATAATAACATCGGCTTTTCGACATCACTTTCTCAATATAGTGTATTATTTTCTCAAATAGATTATATATAATACTTTTTTTAGCATATCTTTCTTTTGGCCAAACTATACATGATGCATTGTCATCATATATTTCTTCAATAAATCTTCTGGATATATTGAATTGTCAACACACTTTTCCCTGCCCTATCCACTCAAATTTCAATTTTATTATCTACTGTGTACCTACAAGAACTTAATTTTGCCAATAAAATTATAACATACAATACTAACACAATATGTATATATAATATAATAAATATATATAATTTCTGGTCTACTAAATTTAATATATTTTTATAGACAATAAAAATTCTGAAATTATTGGGTATTCAACTTTAGACATTTCCTTTATACGTTTCAGGTATTTTAAACCCTTAAAATATTATCATGTAAATTTTACTATTTAGTGAGCCATAAGCATATGCTATAACAATATATATTAGACGCATATTTTATTTTCTTATAATGTCAGACTAGTAATATATGCAAAAATTATTGCCTCCACCACATAATAATATTTATCGTCATAATTATCATTAGCTTTTGTGAAAATTTTTATTTTCACATAAATATTTATATAATTTATATTTTAAATATTTGGACTGCAGGTCTATAATTTTCACATATTGAAATAATATAATTCTATTTTTATTACGTCTTTTCCCTTTTACTTTTCCTTTTCCTTTTGACCAAATATTTTCCTTTCTACTTCACATGACAGATCTACTAACAAAATCCTCATTTAACGATATTATTATCAAAACTGTTGTTGACAACTTTATCTTTTTAGTACCTGAACCTCTTTTGAGATTTTTGCAATTAGTTATGTCTTGGCACTTTTCTAAAGTACCTGCCTCCAATATTTCTAATATTATATTTGGAATCAATTAGTATTTCATGCTTCAAACATATATCACTTTGATTTATACTAATTGAAGCATTTTCAGTTGGAATATAAGATTTGATAACCTTCATTTAGGTCAATAATCACATCTGATAGATATTTTATAATATTTTACGAATGTAATATTTTATGAACTTCTAGTTCATACTACTATATTTTAAGATATTGCATTTGATAGTAATAATGCATTCCTCATGTTCCTCTTTCCAATTACTCAATTCTTTCCTCTCATGTTGAGAGAATTGTGTCAAATGATAATCGATTAATCATGTGGTATAAGTCTCATAAATCTATTTGTTTCCTTTAGAAACATCATTTTGTTTCATTTAGAGATAAATAAGAAGAATGAGATTCTTACCCAACATTTATCTCAACTTTCTTTTAATAGTCATCTATGTGCATTATGGTGGATCAATAAAAATAAGCATCGCACATTTAAAAATATCTGACTCCTGACCAAAAGTCAATTTTATTGGGAGAATTTTATTGGCTTGATATGTATAAGTGCCGCAATATATCAAGTCAAATATGCCAACACTATAATAGAAATCTTGTTCTCATAAGCATTAATCCAGTTACGTATGGAGGCATTAATAAATGATTCTCATATTCTGAAAATTGTGAACTCAAGCATAGTGATTATATTTATTCAAATAATCTTACAAATTTCTGATTGCAAACTCATAATAATCTCACATGTAACCATCTTATAGATGCATCTATCAAATTTAGTCAATATTTTATGGCTTACATGCTATCTGAATGGGCCCATATAATATGACTTTGATATATTTTCAGAAATGTAGAAATCCATTCTAAATAATAACTAGTAATATTTTCATGATTAATTTTGTTTGAGAACAAGCAACACCTATGATTTCTTGAATTTTATAATATGTTGGTTATTTATTAATAATCTTTTAGTTCTTCAATTGATGTCAATACGTAAACTTCAATAATTTATTATATCATCTATGATGATCAAAAAAATTATGCCAACAATATATATATTTGATCAGTAAATTTCTGGTTTACTGTAGCTAACAATAAACTTTTTAATTTTTATAACATATGACTGATTTACAATCTCAATATGATATCCATTTTTAGGAGATCAATTGAACTTATATGAAGATATGAGAAGAATTTTATCTAATATTTTTTCACACTTGTATTCCAACAATCTTCCCCTCATGTGTGAGTTATATAAACATATTTTCCTTTTTCAAGTATTTTACTTATAAGTTAAATGCTTTTCAACTCATATATAATCATGGATTTCAATCCAATTGGGCAATAATTTTCATACCTTTAGCGAATCGAAGCTCTAATGTATGTATAAGTTATAATTTCTATCATCAATCGTCTCGTAAAAAAATATATATATGTATTAGTTCTTCAGGAACTATGTCAATTTTATTACATAAAATTCTTCAGGAACTATCATACATGATTATAAATATCATATAATTTTACATCAATGTATAACTCTATTATTCATTGATAACATATTTTAATATATTTAAAGTACTATAAGAGGTAAAGTGAAATGAAGAAAATAAGATGCAATATATATTATTAACATTATAATACAAAATAATAAATTATTATGATATTTATAACTTTTTTTTTTCAAATTATCTCAACTATTTTAGTATCCGTAAATTTAACCATCATAGATCAATAATTAAGTGACTAATATAATTAATTTAAAAGATTAGTAATCCCACATAGAAGTATATTAATAGCTAATAGCTCACATAATATACAATTTTTTTTAAAAAAATATATTTGTATCAATCACCACTTTAATCATCAAATAAATAAAAGAGTAAAAATTACCTTCATGATTTCAACACCCAAAATTACATTTGATTTGCCTATGCTTTCAACTCAAATTTGAAGCAGCAAAACATAAAAAAATATCAGGTTATTATCCACATTTACATTAATCAATCATATTTATACCAAGATAAATATATATCCACAAATAATATCGTAAAAATTAAAATAAATGTATCTCTCATCTAAATAAATGATTAAATTTTCATGTCACTGCCATACTGCTTGGTTCACACAACATAGAAATTTTGATCATTCATAAAATTTGCTCTCAATTAGCAAATAATAGAGCCTCTAATAATTAATTTTTTTAGATTATCCACATATTTTAGGCACCCCACAGTTTCAAATACCTCAGTTATATATGAAAAGTATTTTTACACCTTAATAATTCTAATTAAATTAGAATCTCATCATATAATCCCTTCCTATTCTAATTAAATTAGAATATTCCATATATATGATGATAACCAAATAAAAAAAATAATAAGTGCAAATAAAATGCATCCAAAAAATATGACGTATATGGAAATAATCATATAACTGTGCTTAGTAAGGACCATGATACACCAATTTATAAAAGTAATTAACTAATAAAATCAGTCTTTCATGCTTCATTATTTCCCCAACAATGATACCAAATTTATAAACTAAAAACTTTCCAGCAAAAATAAATTCACCAACGGGTGTAAAATAAATTTACTAACATAAATGTAATAGTATTTCTAGCAACATAAAATATTTACTAGGCACTCCAAAGTACATCTTGACACTCATATGTTCAACATTAATTTATGTTTCAGATAATAAGTTTTAATTTCTTTATTAAAAACAAATATATTAATAATGTTAATTTGAAAATTAAAATAATGCCTTTGCTAATAAACACGCCAAAATATGAATTATAAGTATAGTTAAAAATTCTTAATTTGAGATTTTCAGTTTTTCACAACTATTTCTTTTCAGCCTTAATATTACACGGCTGCAATAATGATGTATATTAAAATCATAATATGTACCTAGAGTGAGAGGTCAAAATCACAAAAAGATCAAATTGAAACATATTTAATAGTACGTCAATTATATTTATATATTGCATAATAGCAAGTCCAATTATCTACCACTGTTATGGTGTTCGCATGTCAGGTTTTGTATTTAAAATGTAGTATCTATGAGGTCTTAACTGAGCTTGGTTCAAAGAGGCAAATATGACATTTATTGGTGTTTATAATCACCATCGCCCTCTTGAGCATTTAGTACAACCTCACAACCCCAACTCATAAATATCATCAAACTCAACCTCTACATGTTTTCATTAAATTCACGTCTACTACCAATTAGGATCATCATACTAGGTGACTGTGCCCAGATATATGAGTTAAAACTCAATACTAAAGTCATCTCTAGTCTCCACAACTTATTGTATTGAAAATATAATTACTTTTGATATTGTATATAAATCCCTTCATCCTTTGGTTTCATCACTAATTTTGATATTTAATTTCAATAAATTGATACAAATTTATCTATATGACTTTCGGTCAAATTTAAATATTTACTTTTTGTCCATATGACTTCTAGTCATATTCTATTGCTTTCAATATCACATCATCAATTTTTCTAGATATTGATCTTCGGGACTATAGCAAGAATCTTTCAAAGCTACAAGCTCTTTTGTGCAATTAAATATTTTAATCATTAGCATTTAGAATTTTGATATTAGTAATCATTACATTATCAAATTGTTATAATATTTTAGTCCGTCATGCCATCTATAAAAACCACAAGATGATCTTCTAGCAAATAACTATTATCAAAAGTTATATGACTTCTGGGCATTTAATCAAAAAAATAATATGGCTACTAGCAATTTAATAACAGAAAATTATAATATCAACATATATAGAAATAAATAAAATATAAAAAGAATAAATAAATCTATTAAAATATAGTATATAAGGGTGCGAATTATATATTAAGAGCAATATAACATAATATTTGCTATGCATATATGCAAGCATCTATTATAGTAGTATATGTGAGTACGATAACCATTGCTAAGATAATTACAAATAAAAAAAGACAAGAAATACTATGTATATATATAAAAGTATGAATAACATAATAAAAGAAATGAAAATGTAAAACAATAATGCTTGGTATATGAGCCATTAAATATATAAGAAACAAAAAGAAAAATAAAACAATATAATACTTCACAGGAAATATAGATATATAATGCGATAAAAAAACTAAGAAATAATATGATAACAAAAGAACAATATGATAGGTAGCAAATATATATAATTAAAATTTCACTCCACAATTGAGTAAAAAAAAGCTAATATAGAGTATTATTGTACATAATATAATAATACATACATTTGTAAAAAGTTTATACCTCATATTTTTATAACAAACTCATACTGATAACTTGTTATAGAAATAAAGGGAATTATAAGAGAGATTTAGTATGAAAGAAATGAGAAGTGGGTGTTATAGAAATAAAGGGAATTTCCAAGAGAGATTTGGCATGAAAGAAATAAGAAGGGCAAGAGAGGATTTGAGAGAAAAAAGAGATTATTATTATTCTATTCATTCAAGCTCCTAAACACTTGGTACATGCCTATTATTTATAGGTCACAACTTTATAAGAGTTATAATAACATAAATAGAGGAATTAATCTATATTATGGTACATCATCAAACCATTAGGGGTTATAGGTATAGCAATAAATAGTAGGAAACTATCCATTTGAGAGTTACAAAGAATCTAAAGAGGAATCTTAGGTGTTGGGAGTTATGGACATCCATTCTTCAATATTCATAACATCTATCAAATTTACCTTTATTTTAATTTTTGTTCTTTAAAGGGTAAATGATCCAAGTTTTAATTAAATTATATAGACTAATATTTTAAATAAAAATAAATTTAAAGAACCAAAGTCTATATTTTTTAAACATTAGTGTTTATTTGATGGTACAAACTTGGTTTTATTATTGAATTTTTATTTTTATATTGATTGAATATTTATATAAAATAGATTAAATGTATATATTTGTAATTTTTGAAATTAGTTTCATCTTATTATTTATAACTTTATGATAATATGAAAACAGCTTAAATTAAATTTATAAAAGTTTGAATTTTAATTTAAAATTAAAAAAATAAAAATGTATGTAAAAAATGTGGATTAACGGGTTAGCCCGCAACTCAATTTGTTGCGGGTTGTGTTGGAAAATTTTTAGCCCGCTCCACTTGACCCATAGCTCATAGTATGTTAGTTTATTTTTACCAGGCTGATTGTCATTATTCCACTCCAGCTCTAATTTAACACTATATTTCTTATATTTTAAAGGGTTAACTAGCAACTGAAATATTTTCTTATGTGCATTCAGAGCCGTAAGGTATTTTGTGGTGTACCCGGTAATTTAAAATATTTTTTATATGCTTCTAACACTTTAAAATATTTTTTATAATTTGATATTAAATACACTAAAAATTATTTTGAGGTTTTATATGCATTTAAAAAATATTTCATGATGTTAGATGTATCAAATAATATTATGTTAGATGTATCAAATAATATTTTAAGGTATTAGAGCTATTTAAAAAATATTTTAAAATATTAGAAATATTATAAAATATTTTAAGATATTAGATTCAATGTGTTACACCTAACCCCGTTTTAAATCATGATTTTTACTTTATCCTTGAGGCGGTTGAATGGAGCATTTAAATCTCTGCAAGTTCAAGTAAGTTCCCAGAAAATAAACCATTCAAAGTGAAGTTAAATTTTACAGGATATTTAAGATAAGGATGACAAGGAGGTGTATACATTCTTTACTTACATAAATGGCAAGTGGGAATGGGGTCCAAGTTCTTTAAATTTTGGTCTCCGTGAAGTTTTATTATGAAGCTATAATTTTCATCATTCTTCTTTTTCCTTTTTCTTACTAAGACCAACCCTCTCCATAGCTCCATCATTTATACCTGCATGTGGATAAAAAAATAATAGTTAAAAGAAAGTTATATAATTAATTATGTAAATAATTTGCATAAATTTCTAAATATATCTTTGTGAAACAACTTAAAAGGGGGCGAAATAGACGATTACTCCTAAATATAGAATATTACACGAGTTAATCTCCCCATTCCTCACCTTTTTCTATTCCACTATCATATTATTTTGTAGTTACTGAGAATATTAATATATATTCTTCTCATTTTATTTATAAATCATTTTAAAATATTTTACACGTTCTAAAAAAATTTTAAATTTTATTTTAAAATTTATCAACTTTTTAAATTTATTCCTAATTAATATGTATTATAATTATTTCATAAGAAGAAAGTTAACACAATAATAAATAAAGGGTAAAATTATATATTTATATAAAAAGTTTAATAGTGTGATTTATAAATAAGATAAATTTTTTTTCTATCATATAAATAGGAATAGAGGAATATATATACACTAAGAATATAAAAATTCATCATATTCCACTATCATAAAGTTTTAATTTCATTTATACGATTTCATACCTAATATTTTGCACAAATAAATAGTAAGGGTGCCCAAAAATATGCTAGCTAGCGATGATTAGATAGCCACATTTCCCATAAAATGGCACCTATTACTTGTTAAAATATAATATCATTTCCATACATGCATATATTATTTTATTTGGTGAGAATAATAATGTCATTAGCTTTATCATTTGCCCCGAATAGAAAGGACAAAGAATGAAAATCAAATATTCAATCACTTGTTCAAGGGACCAAAGTCATAATCAATCAAAATAACTTAAGTTGATAAAATAGTAATAATTATAATTTACTCTCTAATCATTAACGATAGACCCCTGAATTGGCTGAAAAATATGTCAATATTATTAACTATGTGCAATTACTAAAAGACCTGCTGCCTATTATTTAATAATTATTGTGCACATTGTTTTTTTATGGATTTGAATATATTAATAATGGCATATTTTATTTAAAATCTATGTCAAGTAAAATACGAAAAATCAAAACACTCTATCTTACACATAGATTAATTTGTTAACCTTGCACAAGTATCTTACCAATATCTAAATTGGTACCTATCAGGTAATTAAAAATAGAACGCGTGTTGAATTTTTATACCCAAAATCAAATAGAATTATAGAAAATTGAGATGAACAATCACACACACAAGAAATTGAGTAAAGACAATAAAGGAGAAAGACACATATCTCAACCTCAATTCAACTACAAACATACAAGAAATTTTATTCAATCAATTGTTGAAAGGCACATCTTTACCTCAATTTTCAACTATGCTTTATAAAAAAAATTAAGAAATGCAATGTTGCTAATTTTCTTTTAGAAAAACATAAACAAGTTGACTCAATTTTGAGAGTATATAATAGCTAGATTCGTCATATTTTTCGATATTACTATCATCTAAAAATGTATAGGTTGAGGGATATAGATTATCGAAATTCATAGAAAGTGGGGCAAAGAATGTATAATAGATTTCTAGCATTTTTCTATATTACTCTCTGAAAATTATTAATGCATAGATGCATATGAATATAGATCTAAATATAAGGATTGAAAGAAACAGAATGGGAGAGAGTGCCTTTAAAACGGAGGAGAGAACAAATGGGCAATGAATTAGTGGATGATATCACGTCTTAAATCAAAACTTTAAGCCTCTATTTATAAATCCTTCTACTTATATATTAATTACTTATTTAGTTCTTAATATATGAGATATTTAACTAATATAATTAGATTAAAAAAAGTTAGTTGATATAACATGCTTTTACTAAAACACCCTAATAATTTTTCTTAACTCTCTCCCTCCAGCCTCTTTTACTTGATTATTGTTGAGGGATTATCATAGGGGTAATTTTAAAAAAAATTGGTAAATATAAAAAATATATCTTATATTTAAGATCAATATTAACTTCTCAATTAAATCATATATTAAAGACCGGAGGAATATTACTTATTGATTTCAATTTTATGTGATGTGAGACTCCCACGTCAATTTAAGTTGACTCGCATTTGAATTTCAACAAATTAAATTGGTATAAAATGGGGGGGGGGGAAAGGAGGAAGAGGAATGTATGTAGCTAGTTAATTAAAAAGGAAGCAAAATCAATATAACTGTGTGCTAGTACCAACCATACAATGCCACCTAAGACGAAAGAGACGCTCTAATTGGGAAAAAAAAACAAGAAGAAGAGAAGTAGAAATAATGCATGGTGGGATGAGGATGTGTAATTAAATAATGAGGATTGCACGTGGAAATATTGGAGTCAATGAATTAAACTCTGAATTGCCAACTGTTGACACACTCCTCCCAACAGCCACCTATTCTCTTCTCATTTACTGACTTTCCCCCTCCTTTTTTCTTCCACACAAACATTTCTTCTCATTCTAACTCCACCACCCATTAGTGTTTCCTAATTAAATATTGCACTTTAGGATGCTAATTAAGTACGAGTAATTGTGGGAAAATTTTCCATGTTAAATAATAGAATTGGGATCAAATAGTGTTAGATCCACTTGATATACAATAATAAGTTGTTTGTTAAAGTAGTAAGTGGCATCACTTCTGTAAAAAATATAAATATAAATTTATAATGAATATATTTATTAAAAGAAATAAAAATACTTTACATTCTGAATATTTAAAGAGATCTATTTCAAATCCAAAGTGTGCTTTGCGACATCCTTAATATTAAATCAATATATATATATATATATATGCATGCATTGTCTAAGTCAAATAAAATTGAAGATCTTAGGAAAATTATATTGTTGTCATTTAATTTTAATGTCACTTCAACTGGCGAAGAGGTTATACACGTGATCATTTGGAGCATGTTCGAATCCTGGAGAGTACCATTTTATTATGGTTCTAGTCGCGACGCTTGGGGAGGCATCCTAACTCCTGAGTGTCTAGGTGTGCGCTTGAAGGTAATAGACGGCTCGCCCTACCCGACATTAGTATCGCTTAGGAGGAAGGGAGATTTCGTTTTATCTTTAGATCGTGGGTGAGCCCAACCTTTTTTTTAAAAATGTATGTATACCAAAAAAACTTTTAATGTCACGTCAGTACATACGGCAAGAAAAATGACTTGTAAGTTATTTGTCAATAGAAAAATTGGGGAAGACATGATTATTTGCTAAAATATGACATTTGTATTTATGCAATTAAGTTTAAGAACCAATCAATAAAATTAATCAGTAGGGAATCACATGATTCACAAAACAACTCGCATCTTAGAGTTCATGAATTATATAGATAATTAATTTACTTGTACAACGAATAGGCAAAATGGCGGGAGGTGGGGGAGGGGGTTTGGGGGAATCCATAGGTAATTCATAGACAAATTACCTTTATAGTTTATACTGATTAAAATCCAATTGTATTTAACTTAAATGCCCTTGTACGTAACAAAATACTCCTTTTGATTCACAAAAAAAAATGTCATTTTAGGGTTTTTAGCATGGACAAAAAAATTAACTAACCGAAATACTACCATTATAAATTTATTTTAACTAATTCTCACATACATATCAAATAATGATAGTTAAATTACTAAATATATTTTAAATTAATAATTTTTTTCAATTTAACCTTGTTCTCTCTCTCATTATATTTACAAATCATTCTCACACTTTTTCCTTTTTCTCTTTTTCAAATGATAATTGAATAAGGGTTAAATTAAAAAATAATTATTAATAACCTTTAAGTTGACTTATATTCTTTTAATCCTATTTACAAGGTAGAGAGATAAATTTTTTATATAAATATACTATTTTACCCTTTATTTATTTATATTAACTTTATTTTTACGTGGTGTAATGTATATTAAATAAGAGCGAAATTAAAAATTTATTAGATTTTATGACATAGTTAATAAGATTTAAAATTTTATTTAATATGTATAAAATATATTAAAAATAACTTATAAATAGAATCAGATAAGTATTTAAAACTAAAAAATTCTTCTATAAGTACATTTAAGTATAATAAGATGTAGTTATATTTTATGAAAATATTTATAACTTAAATACTGTATTTGTTTTATTAAAGTGAACACTTCACCCACTAATTAATATAAATTGGAAATTGAAAAGTACTTAAAGTGAATCAAACTTGAAGAGCACAATCTTTTGTGAAAAAGAGGATGATTAATAATAAGGGCACGACGATGGGGTTGTGTTGTTTGAAGTTGATACAGTAATAAATGGTTGACACGCGGGAAGATGCCCGCCGCCGCCTTAACTACCTAACCCACTTAACCATATTTACAACATGAACGTATGTGCGATTGCCTTCAAACTGAGCTGGTCTCACGAGTTACCATGTGCACATGAAATAAACATATTCCAGGTGTATCATGTGACTTTAGCAAAAAAAAAAAAAAAAACTAAGTTGAGCATTTAAGCTATGTTTAGATAAAGAAAAATACATGAAAAAAATAGAAGAGAAAGAATGGTAAGAATAAATCTTTTTTAAAATAGTAAACATTTAGTATTTTTAGAAGTTTTTTCTTATAATATTATTTATTTTTTAATTTTCTTTCCATCTAAATATATAGTTAATTTTTTTAATTAAAAAAACATATATCAATGACTTAAAATTATAAGCTAATCAAATCTCTCACTTATAGATAAATTTTTAAACCACAAGATTATAGTGGTTCCAAAGGCTTTTGAAATGTATGCATATAAGTTTGAAATTAGCCACATTATTTATATCTTGACTCTTGTAAACAATAAATCACTTCATAATATATATTTTTATGCCAATTATGTTAAATTTATAAAATACTAGTGGTAATTTTCGCTAACAATGTCATTTTTCCACTATAGTTTAGTGAGGGGGAGGGAAAATGTGTTAACCTAACCTCTTCTGTCTTTCCTATAAATTGAAGTAACCAAACCAACAATTTGGTTCTTAATATCTCAACTAAACATAACAAAAAGAAAAACTCATTACAATATTACAGTACTCTCTTTTACTCTTATTATAAAATATCTCTAACCATATCAACATAATTAAAGAGGGCTGGTTAAATTATTAACCTGAAGATGGAATAATTTTTTTATTTTACTAATATTTAAATAATTTTTTTATATTTTTATTACATTTTCTCTCATAATTAATAAATTTAATGTGGATGATATTAGAAAAATTTAATTAATACCCATAAAGTGACTTATCATAAGAGTTATCCATCTCTTCTAAAAAGTATCTTATAATAAGGATCCTATGCAAAACTTTTTTAAAATATATATTTCCTTTAGTCCTAAAAATAAAATTTATTTTTATTATTTTTCTTTATCCTAAACATAATTCTTTTTACGGAGTATATGATGAAATATTTATTAGCCATTAATTACTTATAAATATACCCCTGTTAAATTTATATAAAAGTAAATGAGGAAATAGAATATACCTATTATCGAAAAATTTTCCAATAAAATTAAAAAGGTGTATGTTTGTAAAAGGATAATCGTTTTTAAAACTAAAAATAAACAAGCCTATAAAATTAAAAAAAAAACGAAAAAGGTAAAACCGGTCGATAAATAAAGTACTGCCGAACAAGTAACCCATGGAATAAACTTTCCGTATATATAGAAGTGATATCCAACTGATTATGAATGCGTGTTTGGATAAAATTTAAAAAAAAAATTATGTGAAAAAATAATTTTTAGAAATTTTTTAAAAAGAGTTTTTAAAAAAGAGTTTATAAAAAAAATAATTTTGAATAAATGAGTGTTTGGATAGTTATTACTAGAAAAAATTTTATGATTGACAAATTATAATAAATGGTATAATTTTATTAAAAATATGAGAGAGGAGAGAGGGTAGAGAAGAGATAAGAGAAAGAAGAGAGGAGAGAGGGTGGAGAAGAGAGAATAAACAGGAAAGACGGTGGAGAAGAGACAAGAGAGAGGGTGGGGAAGAGAGAGGAGAGAGGGTATAAGAAAAAATAAGGGTAAAATAGTAATTAGATAGTTCATAAGTTCTTTTACTGTTCCAGAAACTAGTCTTAGTAGCTTATCTATAAAATCTTAATTTGGTCTAAAAGCTCTTTTAGACAAATATAGCTGTTTGTTTTAAAATTTATCCAAATTAAAGTTTAGGCCATGAACCTTTTTAAAACCTTAATTTAAAAATTTTTTAAACAGGCCCAATATTTTTTTTCTTAATTTTTGCGTTCTACCAATATGATTATCCATAATATAACTTATAATAATATAATTTACTAGAAATTTGTATTTTATAGTCAAATTAATCATGCAGTAGAAGAATCAAATCAAACCCTAGTCTATATCCTTTACCTGTTTTTCTTGTTTTCAAATCATTAGAACGCTAATTTTAGTTGGCCAAAAATAAAAAACATAACATTACAAGGCACAATGACGTAAATTGGCTATCCGATTGATTCATTAACCAATAAACCAACGCGTGGAAAAGTAGATGAGTGAGTGTGTTTATACATATAATCATAGTTATCTAATCTAACCATATTCAAGAACGCTAATACTTCCTAGGTGTTGCTTCTTTAAAGGAAATTTTGATCCAATGAAAATTGGACCCATTCGAAAATAGTAGTTTTAGTTTGGTTATCCACGAAAATCAATCCAAAGACTAAAATAAGGTTGTCTGGTTCGTCTGGGTTCCAAAATATATATATCGTTTTCAAAGATTGAATATTCATGAAAGTAGGTTACATTACAACCCCAACCTCCAACTATCCCTCCGTTAACTACTGCAATGACTGCTTCAAGCAATTAACTTCTATTTACAAACCAAGCAAATTACTTGCACGAAACAAAACAATAATATCAGTACCAATAATATTTCAAATCCTTTGAAGTTTTCTGCGGTGTTCCAAACATGATCCAACGTTGTCCCTCTCATCTCATCCATGTAAAAAAATAGAATTCATAAAGAGCAATACTATTCATAAATACTATAATTACTCTCAAATTTTTAATATAAAAGTTAGTTAACTAATTTGAGTAAATTAAAAAAATTAACTAGGGTAAAGTAGTACCAAATATCTTGATTTTATTTCTTATATATGGCCATTATCCTAATCTTATTTGTGGGGCAATTTTACCTATAATCTTATTTCTTAAGTATTAAGAATTATACCAAATTAAAAAGATTATGGGTAAAATTGCACTAAATAAAAAGATTATGAGTAAAATTACACTATAAATAAGATTATGATATTTGTCACATAAGAGAAATAATTAAAATCAGGATATTGGGTGATACTTTACTCTTATAATTAATATAAAAGCTAGTTGACTAATTTAGATCGATTAAAGAATATGTAATATGAATTCGTCATGAATGGTTGAATTTGATCATATTTAATTAGTTTATTTAATTTCTTTAATCTATCCAAATTAATTAACTATTTTTTATATTAAGAATTGGAGAGAGTATATAAATTCTTTTGGATAAAAAAGTGAGGGGAAAATAGGGGGAAGGAATACTAAATTTTTTTTTCTATAATGATAAAAAAATTATTATTTTTGAGAGTTTTCCCTCATAATAATCATAACATAGGGTTCATATATGATGCGGTGGGGTGTGGGTTAAGATCAATGTTGCAAACTTTCTCTTTGTATGAAAAAAGTATATAAATTCTCTTAGACTTCATAATTCCTTATTTTTAAAAAAAAAAAATCTGAAAATTCCATTGGCTTCAAGTAATTTTATTTACAATATTCTTTATAAATTTTTCTTTTCCCCAGATATTTCTGCATACAGTTTACAGGGTCTAATCTAAGTATTAGAAATATAAGCATAATTTAAAAAAAATGCAATAAAAAATATCTAAGTATAATATAATCATAAAATATAAAATTTATAGCAAATCACACTATTCATAAATCATAAACAATGAAGTACAATTCATTTCAATGTAATACAAGAAAAACATGTTTAATTTATCATGATAAAGAGATGCAGCTTACTGGATAATTGGCAATACAATAATAGCATCATGTTTTGGGGTGGTGCCCGTGTGGCCCCAAACTTGGTTTTGGCTTGCAAACGCCACCTAAGTACACCTTAATCCATCTTAAGCAAAATAATATACATACATATATATATATAATTTTCTTTAGTAAAAATTTGCCGATAAAAAACTTTTTATACCTGGAAATTAAAAAATAAATAAGAAAAAATAAATTAATTATTAAGCAATAATGATATAAATGTATGTATATCATTAATCCAATAATGATAGATTTTGCTTACCTCAATTTTGAGATTTAAGAAATGAATGGAAGCAGCCAAAATTTATGTGAAAAGAAATGCATATGGACACGAAATGCTTACTTCTATCTAAAGTATACATGATAATTACAATCCATTGTATATATAAAAAATGGTTAACCCTCAAAGTAAAGTTGATTTAGGGGTAAAATTTTATAAATTTTTTTGATTCTCGAGTTTAATTCATAAAAAAATATTTATATTAAGAAGGATAATTATAAATTCAAAAAATACTTAATAATATGATTTAGTAAATAAAAATCGATTTAGTTTTGTTAAAATATACTTTCTATGTGTGTTTTATAATTAAAGGCAGGAAAAGGAAAATAAATAAATAAATAAAAGAAAATGATTTCCAGCCATCTCTATCTTTCTAGGCTGCAGATTACAGGGCATTTAATATTCACTGGCCAGCGACTAACTAGTTTGACCAATTATATTAAGACTTAACTCTTGCATTATCAACCTCAACAAGACAACGTTGGATCAATCATACATCATTAGGTCAAAAATTACAGTTGTCATTTAGGGCTTTCTTATTTTTCACCCTATCATATATATATCTATATATAGTATAAATGGATATATATATAACGTTTGGATGATGACTCAATTCTTTTTAATTTTTTTCCAATTTATTTTGACCATGACAATGACTCAGTTCACCTCTATGGATTAATTGTTATCATATGATTACTATCGCAACTTCTTCAATAAATAATGGTTTGACGAAATCTGATAATATTATATAACTTGAATAATCAAGAGTTGAATTAACAAGTAATTACATTAATTCAATGTACACGATGTATACACATGCACATATATATCCAGCAATTAAATTTAATAAGTCCGATAATATTTAAATATGATATCGTCAGATAGTCATATAAAAAATAAATTAACAAATTAAAATATAACTTAAACATAGAAAGTGCAAATACCTCTACTCCTCTACAAATAAAAAATAATTTCCAAAAACATAATGCGGCTAAGTTCGTTAAACGTTTTCGTGTCATAATTCAATTTAGTCCAAATATATACTGGAAAAAAATTCATAACATGTATATATATCTATAGAGTATGGAACATAATAGATCAATATTATTCTTTCTATGGGCAACAATTACTACGTTACTTTTTTAGTTATAAACATAAATAGAAAATGCTAAAGGGGCCCTATATCTTGCCTTGCATTCTTAATTAAGATTTTGTCATCAAAGTGTTTTTTTTTCTCTTGAAACTCAAGTTGCTGTTAATACATTGTACTGTTATTTTCATTTAAACCCCGATTTAAGCACGCATAGACAAAAATTTAATTAATGGGGACAATGAAGAACTAATATAATCGATGTGCTATGTCTTTGACTTTATTTTTGTCTTTTAATGTGGGGACGGCTTGGGAAGATTACTATCTTTCATGTTTCCCAATAATTGACAAATATAAAAAAGTCAATGATGTATTCTCCCTTTAGTAATAATTATGATATATTAAAAAAATTAAATAAATAATTAATTATGATCAAATATAATCTCTCATGATGAATTTATATTATATGCTTATCAATTCATCTAAATTAGTTAATTATCTTTTATATTAGTTATAATTAACTGATTAATTTAGTTTAATCTCTAAAAAAATAATTGTTTTTTATAATTATAAGATGAGGTAATAGTATTTTTGCGCATGTATATATATATATTGGCAATTTCGCAATGATGTTTTGCTGACAATATTATATTGTAAATTAAGCACACAATAAATTCTTGCGCGCGCACACACTAAATCGATAAATCATTGATATATATAGGTATACAACTTATTAGGAATTACTAACAATATGATTTAATTATTTCACATCTAAATTTCACCCCCTCTAATTTATGACATAGATGGAGTTTAAAAAATTGGTTATCCAATAAAACATTTTAGATCATATACCAAAACTTGTATTTATTTCTACCGAAATTTCTTTTATAAAGTCATCACTTGTTATACGTTGCAAAAATATCTTATATGAACCAACCTAAGTTGTCAACAATGAACAGTCGAAGCAATCCATAACAATATCTATCTGTATATTTATAGAACTTATATGATAAATTTTAAACCACATTAGAGGCTCACCTAACTAGCTAGTTATCTCTTGTTAGGTCCCATTAATATATATATAAATATGTATATGTATACATAATCAATTATCTTCCTCATTATTTAATTTCATTACTCAGAAAGGCATGACACGGTTTTATGTACGTGGGTGAATATGATGGACGATGTTACTCAAAGTTGGTAATAAACAAGACAATCTTCGACTTTGATTTCTATATCCCACGTTTAATGATGAAAAGTAATACAACCATGGGCAACAAATAAACAACAATGAATAAATCCAAGCAACGTGGGACGATAAGAGAGAATTTCAAAGATGGATCATGAAGCAAAGCAAGTAAAGTGTATTTAATAAGGTATATAAATGCCTACTCATACACAACGCTCTCACTAAGCAGGGTATGAGAAGGAACATATGTATATAATTTTATTTTCGCAAGTAATTATGTTATTTTTAGGATTTGAGCCCACGACCCCTCGTATGGCAACAACCCTACTATTTCTTTCTCCGAGGCACCCCTTTGTATCTAATAAGGTATATAAATGGTGACTTATCAATATACAATGCTCTCACTAAATGGGATTTTGGAAGGGATAAATATACGTAACTTTATTTTCATAAATAAATATATTATTTTTAGGATTTAAATTCATGACCTCTCACATAGCAATTTTACTGTTACTCCAAGGCACCCCTTTGTATTTAATAAGGTATATAAAAATGGTGACTTATCCGTACACAAGGCTATCACTAAATAGGGTTTAAAAAAAGACAAATGCTCATAACTTTACCCCATAAATAAATATGTTGTTCGTAGGATTTGAACTTATAACTTCTCACATGATAGTACCTTTAGCACCCCGTGGTATTTAATAAGGTATATAAATCGTAACTCAATACACAAAGCTCTCACTAAGTAAGATCTATGAAGAAATATATGTACACAGTCGATTTTAATTAATCCCATAAATAAATATATTATTTTTAAAATTTAAACAGGTAACCTCTTACATGAGATAAAGTAATCTTAGTGTTGTTTGGAGGCATATAACCTCTAAAAATATGAACAGGTAGGATTAGAGGTTATGGAAAAAAGAATTAATAGCAAGGCTAAGGGAGCGTTGAGTGACGTCACGTCCTTCATTTATTCTCTTCATCTAACTCTTGGCTCCTCTTGGACTTTAAAACCTCCCCCAACCCTTCCCTTCTCATTCTCAAATCTCATTTCTCAGAACCTTCCCATTCTCTTTCTCTCTTTCTTCTTCCTCTTTGTTAATTTAATTCATTACCAGTTTCTTCTGTGTTTAATATTCAAGTCTCTCTTGAAGATGCCTCCCACCTTGCCTGAATTCTCCAACTCAGTGAGGCTCAAGTACGTCAAACTTGGGTACCAATATCTTGTAAATCACATTCTCATCTTCACTCTCATACCTATCATGATCGCCGTCGCCATCGAAGTTCTTCGTTTAGGCCCTGTTGAGATTCTGAATCTCTGGAATTCTCTTCACTTCAACCTTGTTCAGATCCTCTGTTCTTCTTTCCTCATCATCTTCATCGCTACCGTCTACTTCTCCTCCAAGCCTCGTACCATCTTCCTCGTCGACTACGCCTGTTTCAAGCCGCCGGTCACATGTCGTGTCCCTTTCTCCACCTTCATGGAACATTCCCGGCTCAACCTTAAGGACAGCCCTAAGAGCGTCGAGTTCCAAACGAGGATTCTCGAACGTTCCGGCCTCGGCGAAGAGACGTGTCTCCCGCCGGCGATTCATTATATTCCTCCCAAGCCCACCATGGAAGCCGCCAGAGGCGAGGCTGAGCTCGTTATATTCTCCGCCATGGATTCTTTGTTTGAGAAAACCGGGTTTAAACCTAAGGACATCGATATCCTCATCGTGAATTGTAGTCTGTTCTCGCCGACGCCGTCGTTGTCGGCGATGGTGATTAACAAGTACAAGCTGAGGAGTAATATAAAAAGCTTCAATTTATCGGGGATGGGTTGTAGCGCGGGGTTGATTTCCATCGACTTGGCTCGTGACCTTCTTCAGGTGCATCCGAACTCGAACGCCGTCGTGGTGAGCACGGAGATTATTACTCCAAACTATTACCAAGGGAACGAGAGAGCCATGCTTCTGCCGAACTGCTTGTTCAGAATGGGCGGCGCCGCTATACTGTTGTCAAACCGGAGATCGGAGAGCCGGCGAGCCAAGTACAGATTGGTCCATGTGGTTCGAACCAACAAAGGAGCCGATGATAAAGCGTACAGGTGTGTGTTTGAAGAGGAAGACAAAGAAGGGAAGGTGGGAATTTCGCTGTCCAAGGACCTCATGGCCATAGCAGGTAACATATATTGTTTACTATATATATATAGTATTATAGAGATTAATCCATTTATTTTTAATTAAGGGTCAGCTTAATTAGTCCTAGATTAATTGCTTGTCTTGAGAAATCCAAAGTAAACCTGGTTTATAAAGTTGAACATGGCTATACCGGGATCAATTTTTTCAAAAATAAAAATAAAATCAATTATATTTATGCATGGCATGATTGAATCTATGTTAGCTAGAGGTTTATTTACTAATATATTATTTTATTTTTTGAAAAAAATTAGGAATTAGAGAATTTTTATGGATTAGACAAAATTAGAGGAATTAATTGAGGGGAGCGTGCCATTAAAAATTATTTTATTTTTTGAAAATTTTGACTCACTATAACTTTTGTCATTTTATATATTGATGATTGATATTGCTCATATATTAATATACTGATTGATGATTGGCTTTGAAATTAAAAAATATATATTTCTTAAAAAAGGGACGAAATACACTTTTGAAGATGACATCATCTTTTTCAATAAGCTGGCTTGTTCAAACCAAATCATCTTAAAAGTTAATAAATTATATATCCGCTAAAAACAGTTGGCCAAACAACGGTTTTTTTTATATATATTATGCTATTTAGGCTAGGTTTTTAATCCATTTTTAAATATTCAGGCCTAAAATATCCATTTTTAAATAAAAACCTATCCAACAAGTCTTGCCCAATTTGACACAGGCTGAAAAACCTGAATTTAACTGGGGCATTAAATGCATAGCCGAATTTGTTGAATCAAATGTTTTTGGATGAGAATATTCCTTCTTTAACTGGTAGGAAAAAATATTTTGTGCAATAAATTAAAGTTTGTCTAAATATAAAAAATATTTTACATAAAACAATATTAACTCTAAAATTTTTACTACAATGGCAGGTGAAGCTCTGAAATCGAATATCACAACCATGGGGCCTCTGGTTCTGCCAGCTTCCGAGCAGCTTCTCTTTCTTCTGACTCTGATCGGCCGGAAAATCTTCAACCCTAAGTGGAAGCCATACATTCCCGACTTCAAGCAAGCCTTCGAGCATTTCTGCATCCACGCCGGCGGCCGTGCTGTCATCGACGAGCTGCAGAAGAACCTCCAGCTATCGGCGGAGCACGTTGAGGCCTCCCGGATGACTCTGCACCGTTTCGGAAACACGTCGTCGTCATCGCTCTGGTACGAACTGAACTACATCGAATCCAAAGGGAAGATGAAGAAAGGAGACCGAGTATGGCAGATTGCGTTCGGAAGTGGGTTTAAGTGTAACAGTGCTGTGTGGAAGTGCAACAAAAGCATCAAGACGCCGGTCAACGGACCTTGGGCCGATTGTATCGATCGCTACCCGGTTCATATTCCTGAGATCGTCAAGCTCTAAGAAGAAGAAGACAAGGTTCATATTCTAGATGCTTGGCTTAGTTTGATGATAACGGTCTGCTTTAATTAATATTTAAATATATATCCTTTTCGTTTTTAGTTTTTTTTAAAAGGTAAAAAGATATGAGGGGATTTCTTTGTGAATTTGCAATAAAACCCCTCGAGGTTTATATATATATATATATATATGTTTGATGTAATTAGGGGGATACAAGTAGATTAAGTTTCCACTTGTATTTTCTATTGTTTTTGAGAGCTTGTACCTATAATAAATATATTACTTGAAAATAAGAAATGTGTTTGATTACAGTGTGACAGGGAAGTTAATTAGAGTAATCTCAAGGTAGAGTTTGGTACAAAAATGTCACTGTCAATTTTCCTAAAATAATGAATGGGTTTAGCGTAGCATCATACACCTTTTTACATAGCAGAATAGAAGGATGCTCCTAAATTGGGAATACCGAACAACATTATAGGCTAATTAATTAATGAATAAGTTAGTTTTTTTATAATGGATGAATAAGTTATATTTAATCAGTATTTGGTTTCACAAGTTATCGTTTTCTTTTTCACGCATGTATCTAATTTTATTAGGGAATGCGTCCAGGAAACTGAAATATTTTGTGGTTGATGTAGTATTTTGTAATTAATCCGGCATCCTAAAATACTTTTTAAGTATATCTACCATCTTAAAATTGCTATTAAAAAATATATTTTGGTGCTGGATGCATCTTCACTTAAAAGACTATTTAGAAGTTAATGTCAAGATTAAAATTACTCCTAAAATTAAAAAAAATACTGTAAGGCCAAAGTTTCCCTTGACAAAATTAATATTTTAAAGATAAAATTATACTACTAAATATTTTAAGGTATTAAATTAACTACAAAATACTTCAAACGTGCTGGAAACACATTAACCCATTTTATTATATCCTTTTTCCATTTTCTTCATTATTGCTTGATTTGAGGACCTTCTAAAAATATACCAATTACAGTTAAGGATATTGAATTTTGAAAAAAAAAGTCCAAGACTATTTGACTGGAATTAAAATGTTCTTGATTTGATTTTTTGGTGCTCCTCTTTTTTTAGTATTTAACTTTATTTTTTAATATTCATCTTTAATATGTTTAGCAATTAGTTTTAAACAAATAAAAAATATGGTTGAAAACAACTCGTTTTACTCACGGGATTTGAGTTTAATAGAATGGGTTAATCCCTCAAAACATAATGAATCGATGTTTGAATTTTTATTAAAAAAATACTTATATTTAATATTTAATAGTATTTTAAATATAATTATTTTTAATAGGAATATACATATATTTAAACAAAAATAAGCTTTTATTTTATTATATTATATTAATTTTTATAATATACAAAAATATATATTAAAACCTTTCTTTAAGAGGAGAAGGCAAAACGCTGTCACATGTTACTGTGTCAGGCTAGAACTAATCCTAATTGCCTACTGTTTATTTGGTTTCAATATAAACTAGTATTTTAAAAAGGCTTATGAATCAAATTTTAGTTTAAATTTTTTTTAAAATAAACAGTTATATTTGTCTAAAAAAAGCTTATAGACCAAACTATAATTTAAAATGATGATTTTGGATGAATTCATAAGAATAACTTCTGAAACAGTAAAAGAATTTATGAAGTACCTAATAACTATTTTGCCTTTATTTTTTTCACACTCTTTCCTCCATCTGCCGACACCCATCTTCTCTCGCCACCAATGATCTGTAGAGGAGTTGTTGGCAGTGGTCCGTCCTCTCTCCCCTCCCCATTGTCCATTAGTCTTCTCTCATCTTTTCTCTCCTTTTACGTCTTCTTCTTCTTGTAGTCTTCGTCAGATCTTGCGACTGGAGCAGCATCGGTGAGTGGGAGTAGTGTCGGTGGGATAACGGAGATCTAGCAGAAGAAGCCTCCATCTTCATCATCTCCATCCCCCTGTGTTCAACAAAAAATAAGAGAAAAGAAGATGAATGAACATCTAAACATTTATTTATTTATAAACCTTTTTTTTATAAACTTTTTTTCATAAATCTTTTTTTAAAAGCTGTCTAAAAATTTTTTTTTTCATAAACTATTTTTTGAAAACTTATCCAAACAAACCCTTAATGCCTTCCATTGCAAAGCTGATACTCTCATAATCCCTCCCCCTCATGATGCCATTATTCACCATCAGATAAATCTAATAGAGCTCTCATGCTATTAAAAATTAAAAATAAATTAGTATAAAATTATTGAAGAGCTTTTGAATTTTAACTATTTTTTTAAAATTATTTTGAAGTGGAGCATCCAATTCTTTAGACATATCTAACTTTAAATAAAAGATTTATTAGTAGTCTAGATCGAGTTCGATATCACTAGCAAATAAATTTTTTAATGTACTGTAGTACTTTACACTAAATTTATAGGCAACTTATATTTTTTTGTATAAATTTTTTTAAAAAATAGTTGAGCTCACTCACATTTTAAAGATAAGACGAAGTCTCTCTTCCTCCTAAATGATATCAATATCGGGTAGAGCAAACTATTTATTATCCTCAGAGGATAAACTTATATACTTAATAGTTATGACGTCTTCTTAAATATTATGATTAAAATTATAATAAAATAGTATGTAACTAATCAACTTGTTTATGCTGTGCTACTTCAGGATTTATGATCACCAAACAATAAAGTCAGGTTTTGTATGGAACGTAACGTGATCCACACGAACACATTAATGCCCCATGTGTCACTTTTTTCATTTCATTTTTTTTTTGTCAGGCATAAGTACTTTTTAATTTGAGACCATCCTATCATTACATCCTTTTTTACAATTACTCTGATACATTTGTATTTTTCTTTTGCCTTGGCCCATATATTGCTCCACCATTTTTCTTATTTAGCACGGTGGAATCAATTTTTTCCATTCTTAAATAATGCATAAAATTTTTAAAAATTATTAAATATAAGTTCACATTATAAAAACTTCAACTGAGTATTAAATTAAAGTTTATATCAACTCTGTATGTAAGCTCTATAAAATTAAAATTAAAATAGTTAACAAAATATTAATTTATATACAACAAAAATTCTAGTGCATCACATTCAAATCTTAAAGCTTTTTGTACAATTCCAGATTTTAATATATAATCTAACTAAAATTTTAACTTTAATCCTAAATATAAAATATATTTTTTATATTTATTATTGTTTCTCTAAATTATCCCTATTGATACTCTCTCAACAATAATTAAGTATAAGAGAGAAAGAGAATTAAGGGAAATGATTATAGTATTTTAGAAAAAATATGTCATATTAACTAATTTAGTTAATTTTTTAATATAATTAAATTAATTAAATATAACATATATTAAAGATTGGATGAGTATTTTAAAATGTAAATATTTATTTTTTTACCATGAAATATTCCAAATTCCGTTTCTCAGCGCGTGTGGTGTGTTATCCGGCATTTCAATTACAGTAGTGGCCAGCCATTTCATTTCATAAATTATGAGATGTAAAATTACAGATTATATACGAAAATATTCAACTCTTCAGAGATAATATTGACTATTATTTTGGTAAATTAACCGGGACTATATTCCATTTGAGTTTATAATGAAAATTAATTAAATGTGAAAATGAAGTATATATTGAAGATAGTGATTGGTTTGTGTCTGAGTGAGTTTGAAGTGAACAGCATATAATTGTCGATTGGGAACTAAAAGACATAAATTAAATATAAATAATTAATACAGAAATGTATTTGAACAACAAAAATACAGCAACATAAAATGTAAAATATATACCAAGTCGCTTTCTTCATAAATTATAAATAGTATAACTCACTTGAAATTTAATTTATATGTAATTATTAATTAATTTACTCTTTTTTTCCTGCTAATTTAAGAAATAATATCATATTTTATTATTATAATTATATTCAAATAAAAGAGTAGACAATTTTAGAAGCATTTAAAAATAACTTTAAAAACTTATATAAATAAAAATATAGTTATAATGTTGAGTACAACCCATAATAATTAATGAGATATATTCCATTAAGTTCATAATAATGTTGATGATGCATTAGGGCAATGTGAAAATGAAATTGAAGATAAGGATGGGTTATATATATATATATATATATATATATATAGGTGATCGACAAGTTTGAAATAAAAATAAGATATTTACGGAGGGATGGTTGGGAATTAAATAGACACGTATGAATGCAATTAATAATTATATATTGGCAAAAAAAGAGAGGGAAATAATTATATTATTAAAAGGTTATTGGTATTAGTTGGAGATATATTTATTTTATCATGAATCGTTGTCCCCAAAGTTGTTAGACGTTAGCAAAATTTATCATAGGATTTGTACATCTAACTGTATTCTGTCATCCTAACTCCTAAATAAATAATATTTTCCATGCATGCTTAGATTAAATGAATTTAAATAATCTGAAGCGTAAAATTTGTAAAATATTTTGAAGTAAATTAAAGATGAGTGGCATAAAATTGAGACTATAACTAAAATTGATTTCTTTTATTTTCATGATCGTTTCCTTTAATTTTCTGTTATATCTTTTTCCTTTTACAAGATATTCAAATTTAATTAAATCAATTATATTATCACAAACTTCAATTAACATGAGATTCTTTTATCATTTATAATTGTATCTATCTCTGTTTGAATTATTGAATTAACGTCACAGTGTTTAATTTTTTTTAAAAAAAATAATATGCCATAATAATAGCTTTGATTAGTTGTGAGTAAATTCATGTTTGAAACTTTGAATAAATTAATATTTACTTTTTTTATCTACATTAAAAATTTTAAATATTCGATCCCATTCATGATTTTATTTTACCGTTATTGCATGATATTTATCATATCTATCTTTGATATTATATGGCAATCTGTGTTATTTACTCTCAGTCATCTTAAAAACGACAAAGAACTTCAACCAAAAGGAATAAACGACAAGCCGACCCTAGAAGAAAGAACTTCAAATTTTGTCATTTGAGACATAATGTTGGACTAAGGCTATATTGGGATAGAGAGAAAAGTTGGAGAAAATAAAGGGAGGGAATATTAAAAAGATTTTTTTTTTTAAAATAGTAAAAAAATTACTATTTTTAAATTTTTTTTTATAGTATTTTTTTCTCTCCCAATTGTTTTCTAATATAAATATAGAATAAATATCTTTCAAATCTTATATGAACGACAGATCATAAGATTAGATCTTCGCGATAAAATTCGAGTGTGTGTTCGTTACATATAGTAGGTAATGATAATTATAAAAATAATATAGTATGTGTTTGGATAGACTTTTAGAAAAGGGCTTATAGAAAAAAGGGCTTTTTGACAGTTTTTAGAAAAAGGTTTTTAGAGAAAAGTTTATAGAAAAAAGTAGTTTTGAATAAATAAGTGTTTGGATAGTTATTTTCATAATAACTTTTATGATTGGTAAATTATCAGAAAGAGTATGAGATAAAAAAAAAACTATCGCAGCCTCAGTTACTCTTTCCCTGTTCATCCTCTCATTTCTCTTCTCTCTCTGATTACGATCAGAGGGCGACGAAGCTGCCGACGGACGGAGGGTGACGACGGACGGAGGTGACCGACATAGGTTAGAATAGAGAGATGCTACCCACGGCTTGCAGCGATCGACGACCCATGAGCGTCAACCCACGGCTTGCAATGACCCACGGCGAGCAATGATGGCAAGCGGTGACCCATGAGCGGTGATGGTGACACGGAGGGGAGCAACACGGTGACGCCGATGCGAAGGGGAAGAAGAAAGAGAGGAGAAAGAAGAGAAGACAGTGGAAAAAAAATAGGGGCAAAATAATAAATAGGTAATCCATAAGTTTTTTTACTATTTTAAAAGTTAGTCTTACCAATTTATCTGAAATAATAGTTTTGCCAAGAAGTATTTATAAATAAATATAGCTATTTATTTTATATTTTTTTAAAACTGTTTGGATTAGAAACTTTTTTAAAATCGTAATTTTTTGAGTTTCCAAACTGGGACATGGTCATAGAAAATCACAAAGAATGAGAGAAAGAAGAGGATGTTGTATGTGTGAAAAGCTCTAAACTACCTTTTTAAACGACAACTCAGAAGGGGCACTATCATTAATAAAAGTGCCAAAACTCTTTAGGTCGAGTCTCATGATTTGTATAAAAAAGCAAAGAAGTAGGTAGAAAGTTTGGTAAGATTAGAGAAAGAAAATTGTATATTTAAATTAATTAAGTAATTATTTTAAACCAAAGACCTAACAATTTAGATGAAGCTAATTAGAATGGTGTAAATTTTATTTTCTATGTTATAAAATTTGGCAAAGGATTGACATTGGAGATATAATGAAGATAAACAAAAAAATGAAAATCATTATGACATCCCAAGAAAATGTACAAGTCTTATCTTACTAGGTGGAACCAGTTATATGAATTACACAACGTTATTATATTCTATAAAAAACTAAATCTTTAGATAAATTATTGGCTAAAAGATCCAACTCAATAATCTTGTTGAGTGTTCTCTTTAATATTTATCTATCCCTTTCAACGGGGACTCTATACTACTTAATTCATCAAAAAGTTCTAGAACAAGTGAGTATAAATATTTTATTATTTTTTACACGAAAATTTATTATTATATATTGTTTTCTTATTGTAGGAATACACTTTTTGACTTATTTCTTATGTTGGTCATATGAGCAGACTTATGAATTGGGCGACTTATTATAATTATTTATTTTATATTAAATATTAATATTATCTATATTCCTTTTCGTCACAAATGTATAAGGTTCCCAAAAATTTTACAGAACCCCAATGGATCCGTTTCACTTTCTCTCTATAGGCATTAATTAGTCCCCAAAGAATGTTGTGGGTATGAACATAACTATATATTGTTATATATTGTTGAAGAGATGGGGAATGAGGATTGATTAATTAATATATGTCGGGTTATAACTAGTTCATTGGTGGATTAGGGCTTAAACTCAATATCGGTGGGGTCCTAATAGCAATAAGGAAAAAGTGTGGGTCAAAAGAGATAGTTTTCCCATTATGATTTAAATTAAGCCATGTAACCCCCTACGTGAAACATGTCATGAGGGGTATGAGGGAGTCAGTTTTTGTGCAACTTATGACAACTCCCAGAATGGTTCTCCCTCTTGGTGAAATTTCTCTTTCTCTCTCTAGGTTTTATTTGCTGTGTTACTTAATCAAAATCTAGATTGGTACTCTCTGGGTAATTTGATCAGTTGGATCACGGGTATATCCCAGATTCCTTCAATATATGATTCCTTTGTAGAGAGTAACATATGGATATAAAAGGCTGGGGCCAAGTATGTTCCGAGAGTGTCCCCTATATATATATAGGAGTCCTTGCTAGTCCCTATATTTTTATGTATAACAGTTTGCGATGGATAAAAGAAAGCCAAATTCACTTTCGGTCGCAGAGATTTAACAGTAAAGTCATTCTCAGATTGTAAAAGTGACTAACAAATCCAAATTCTTAAAAGGAAAACGACGCATTTCATGGCAAGCTTATCTGTGTTTTCCCCCACTCCTCTTATGTTTAAAGAAGAAGACAACGATTGAATAACCTTCAAGGAACAGCACAAGGTCTCTAATGGGGTTATTGCAGAAGCTTCATTGAAGACTCGCATTCAAAGTCCAGCTCCAAAAGTCCATTCATTGCAGAAGCTTCAAGGTATTATTCATTTCTTCAGATTTTACGAATGAATTATTTCTGGTGGAATGAGACTTTTTGGCTCCTTTGGCGTTTCTGCTCTTAAAAGTGGAAAAGATTGAGATCGGAGCCTCCTTTTGGCCTTAGGTAAACAAAAGACTACTTGGATCGGTAGACTATAGGTTATTTTAATTTAACTAGTAGGCTCGTATTCGAGCTTTAAGTATTAAGTCATAATAATTACTTGAAAGTAACGAGTTCCCCTATCATGAGCTTATATTTTCGCAAATCAAACTATTCAATTGTTAATAGCAGCTGGATACTATGGATGAATAAAACAAAAACAAGAAGTCATGTATTTAAAACATGTTCTTGACAACTTCTATAACTACTCTCCTAAAATCACATACTCGATTAATTAATACTAGATTTAATTTGACACAACATCTGTTTAATGAGAGATTGAGATTAACTAATGCTTTTGCGGCACTTTGTATGCTGTTCTTAAGTGAATCAAGAGAAACGAGTCAAAAACAAGTCAATTTTTCATTATTTGTTTATTGAGAATCAAGAGAAAACAAGTCAGAAACAGAGCAATTCAATCCAGGTGTGTTAGGTAGCCTACTTGTAGTGAAGCTAAACTTTTACAACTTTTTCAAGAAAATTTCAGTTGAAAACCATGGACATCATGGAACAAGGTTGGAGTGCTCACCATCTTTAGGTGAGCAAAACTCATCTAGACTGTTCAAATCTAATTTGAAATGTCTAGATTTAATTTTGTTTTTATTTTTATTTTTTAAAAAAATTATCTATTTAGAATCTAAAATAAAAACCTATTAATTATTATTTTTTTAAAAAAATTATTTTTTGTTTAAAAAACGTTAATTCAAACAAAATTAAATTTGTACAGTCTATATCAAAGCTCATCCCATCCCATGTATATCTTTAAGAAAGTTTCTGAATGATCGCGTCTGACTCGCATTTTTTCTTAAAACACAGTATAAAAATTGAAGTTGAACTCTCTAATAAACAAACACGTTAGTAGTAGTCAATATGAATAGAATTTCTAGGTTCAAGTGTATATTCAAGCTGAACAATATGCACTCGTTTTCGGGTATTTGGCATTTGTTTCCTTTGTATATTCAAGCTGGAAATTTGCTGTGGGAAAGCTGCACTCCTGTCAACTAATAATTCAAATTTGATTTGAGTTAGTCATAGTCTATACTATGGGTGTGTTTAGATACACCCAAAACCATAGTTTAAGAAGCTTTTTTTTTGAGCAAAATATTAGTTTAAAAATTTTTAAAATAAACAGCCATATTTGTCCATAAGTGCTTTTAGGCAAAACTATGGTTTAAAACGATGGTTTTGAATAAGCTATTAAAACTAGCTTTTTCAACAGTAAAAGGGTTTATGGATTATCCAATTACTATCTTACCCCTACTTTTTCTTACACCCTCTCTCCTCTTTTCTACTTTTTCTTACGCTCTCTCTTCTCTCTCTTACTTTTTCTTACACCTTCTCTCCTTTCTCCGCTCTACCCTCTCTCCTCTCTCTTCTTTTTTCTCTACCTCTCTCATCTCTCTTACTTTAAATCAAGTCATACCCTTTTTGGTAATTTACCAATATAAAAAGTCATTCTAAAAATAACTATCCAAACACTTATTTATTTAAAACCACTTTTTTTTTCATAAACTCTTCTCTAAAAACTCTTTTTCATAAGCTATCTATAAATTCTTTTTTTTTATAAATCATTTTTTAAAATCCTATCTGAACAGTATCTATATATATATATATAACTTTTTGAACTCGGTTGATACAGTATACATTTAGTTGTCCAAATTTATATCAAAATACGTTTAAAATCTAATTTTTTTTAATTAATATTTTTATATTTTGAAGGATGAGTTGTTGATGTTGAAATTGCATTTCTTTTTAAATTCTATTTCAAATATTTTTTAATTTAAGAATTTTAAATTTAAGATTAAAATATCAATATTTAATTAACAGTTACCATTTCAATTTGTCACGTCAACATTTTCCTTAATAAAACTAATATTATTAACTTTAAGAGATTAAAGATATATTTTATAAATTTAAATATTTAAATTAAAATTTAATATAAACTAGGTTAATATAATCTTTATTCTTTAAAATTTATATAAATTTTAGTATTAATTTTTTAAATTTTAAATTATAGATTTTAATCTATTAAATTTATTTATAAATAAAATATTTGTTCTTATAATTCAATAAATGTTTAGATTATTTTTTAGATAAATTAAAATTAAAATTTAAACAAATTTTATAGAACAAATATTATATTAGCTCGGATAAAAGATTATACTACCCTTAGAGAACACAGATTATAAGGATAAAAGAGCCTTCCTTTCTCTTCTCTAAAGTGACCACAACCAACGCCTGAACTCGGATCTCAGGCTCTCTCTCTCTCTCTCTCTCTCGAGAAGAGAACCAGAGACATGGGTAACATCAAGCGCCAAAACTCATTGCTCGAAGATCTCATCGAGAACGCGGGTGGTTGTGCTGTCACTGATGGAGGCTTTGCCACACAACTTGAACGCCATGGCGCTTCCATTAACGACCCCCTCTGGAGCGCTCTCTGTTTGATAAAAAATCCTCATCTCATCAAGAAGGTCCTCTCTTTCTCCCAATTTCTCATTCGTCGTTTTTATTTTACATTTTTTGTTTTTGTTCTCAATCTTTGATTGGAAATGGGTTTGTTTGTTTAGGTTCATTTGGAATACTTGGAGGCGGGTGCAGATATATTGGTGACTTCTTCTTACCAGGTAGGTTTTTTACCCTGCATTGTCAGTATTGGGCTTGATTCATTTGTTCTGTTTCTCATTGTATCAAGAACAATATCATACGAAACTGTCGGGGAAAAAATCTGTTTTCTGGAGTGTTATTAGAATCGAGGACAGAATAATCTTTAGCCATATGCTGAATCAAGCTGCAAGAATGTGCTTGCATTATCTATTTACGTTGCTCAAAGAGATCTGAAACGGATGTTTGAAACCTTTATTATCCCCTGATCGAAATGGATTTTCATAGTTCCCTTGGAAACTTCTCTATAATTTTAGGCCAGCATTCCAGGGTTTGTGTCCAAGGGACTGTCCGTGCAAGAAGGGGAATTACTGCTAGAAAGAAGTGTCAAATTGACAGTTGAGGCTCGTGACAGTTTCTGGAATTCCATTAAGAAAACTTCTGGACATAACTATAGAAGGGCTTTGGTTGCAGCCTCCATTGGAAGCTATGGAGCTTTTCTTGCTGATGGCTCTGAATACAGGTGCTTTTTGTGCTCTTTTATAAACTTGAAAGTTTGTTTCCGAACAATGCTTTTCAGCAATTAGTTTGGGTAGTTTTAATATAATTGCAGAATTTAGACATTCGATTCTTTTCTTGCAGCGGCTGCTATGGACCAAATGTTACTTTGGAGAAGTTAAAGGAATTTCACCGCCGCTGATTGCAAGTTCTTGTTCAGGCTGGTCCAGATTTACTTGCCTTTGAAACTATTCCAAACAAACTTGAAGCTCAGGTATGTTCTTCCTCCAATCACTAGTTTTCTTTGAGTAATGTACATTGCAGTTAAGTAAATATGAATTACAGGCATATAGTAATCCTTGCAAAACTGAAAGTACTCAATGAAGTATAGAATTCAGTGGTGGTTCACAAGACCAATGAAATGCTGATATTTTTATCTAACCTGCAGTTCAGTATTCATTTCAAATTCTGAAAGCACAAATCCTATCATGTAAAACCTGCAAGATTGTCATTCCTATGTTCAGCATCCTTGAACTTGCAATGACCAAGAGAAGGAAAAAGAAATACTCAAATGAATACTCACATGATGAACAAAACATGGCATTAAGTTTTATTATCTTTTATTTTCTCAGTTTATATAATGACGAGTCTTATCCATGATTTGTCTTACTTCCCTGCACAATGATGATTTCAGGTGACAGTATCTTTCCTCTCAATAATTTTTTTTCAATCAATCACGAAGACCAATTACACTAAATGTTTTGAAATGTCTTGATTTGCCATAGGCATTGGGGAAATTCAAAGAAAAAACTCTAATTCTTAAGCTGGCTCCATGACAGAATGTTTGATATTAAAGTTCCATCTTAAATATTGGTCAATGTATTGAATGTTTAATTTCGTGTGTACAATCTTCCTAAAGGATTGTGTTGCCTCTAGAACTTATACAATAAGCATTATCAGATTCTTTTATGTGAAGCAAAGAATATACGCAAAAGAAATCAGTCTTGATTCTTTACTGATCTGATAAGTTTTCGATCATGGCTGGAGTATATTTTAATATTCTCATGTAGGGAGCTGTGGAAGCTGCTCCTTGTAATAAGAATTTTGATTGAGGCCAAAGATCTCGCGCACCAAGCCTTATATGATTGTTAATGTTTAATTACTAATTCTTTTACTTTCAAGTTCAACATTTATTGATGCAAAATATTGATCTTTAAGAAAAATATATTTGCAGGCTTGTGTTGAACTTCTCGATGAAGAAAATATCCAAATGCCTTCTTGGATCTGTTTTACCTCTGTTGATGGTGAGAATGCCCCCTCAGGAGAGAGCTTCAAGGAGTGCCTTGATGTAATAAACAAGAGTGACAAAGTAAATGCCGTCGGTATAAATTGTGCACCTCCCCATTTTATGGAAAACATCATCTGCAAATTTAAGCAGGTAATGAGACTTCTTATAGTCTTTATCAGATAGAGCTAGTTCTTCAGAATAAGTTCTTAGATAGACTCGATCGATGAACAATTGGTTGACTGATTCAATCTTAACAAGTATACAAACATTTCAAACAAACTTTCCAACGAGACTCATCTTTGACATTGTCAATAGTATTCTTCAGAATCGAAATTCTTAGACATGAGGGCAAAGAATTGGTTGTCTGAGTCAATCTTAAACAAATATATGAACATGTCTGACAAACTTTTCAACAAGATTGTCAATATTTCTTTAAAAGTGGTTTCCTCTATTTATCTGTATAAAGATCTCTACTTCAGAAAGACTCTCTTATCTGCCATTACTCAATGAAATGGTTAAAATCTCTCTCTGCAGTTGACAAAGAAGGCAATCGTCGTGTATCCTAACAGTGGGGAAATATGGGATGGTAGAGCCAAGGAATGGCTGGTAAGTTAGTTAGTTTCCCTCTCTCTCTCTTCCACAAACTGTAATTACTAATTAAGGAATGATTCTTAAGTGAACCCAATTTAGATATTTCAAGTCAATGGCCAAAAAAACGTCAAATGGGATATTGATATCTACTTAGTGGGACACACATTTTCTTCAATTACTGAGTAGTATGCATTAATCCACTGTGTTTTCCATGGACAGCCATCAAAGTGCTTTGATGACAATAATTTCGAATGGCATGCAAGAAAATGGCGAGATTCGGGAGCTAATATCATAGGAGGCTGTTGCCGGACAACACCTTCTACCATCGAAGCCATATCAAAAGCTTTGAGAGAATAGTAGAGCATAGTACTGGTTTATTTGTTTGCCTCAAAGAACAGCGAGATGTTTTGTAGGGTTTCCCATTGTTTTTTCCCCATCAAAGCATTGTTCATCCAATGAAATGGAATTTTGGTTCTTTCTCCTTTACACTAGCATAAATTTCTTGAATGAGATTTAGTCATTAATCCAAGTGTAGCCACGTTTGAGTTTATATACACAACTTTATTTTATTGGTTTAATTGCATAATGAGAATTTTGTTTTTTCAATTAAAAGGATAAGTACTAACGGCCTCAGTTTATAAACAGCTTCGAATCTACAGCCTCCGACCTACGAGAAAATTTATGTCATTAGACCACAAGTCCGTTCGCTAATGAGAAATTTGTTAGTACTTTCAGAAACAACAATTACGACGAAGTCAAACTAATCTTAAGTCTCTTCTCTTATGAGTAGTATAATCAAACAGAGGAAGAATACTTGCTCTGTTCAATGGGGTTGGTGTGCTTGTGTATCTTAAGACTCTTTATCTGAATCTTTTTTTCTTTTGTAATCATTAGTGACCCAAAATTCAGAGAGAGAGTTAATAAAACGTAATCCCAAACTAATATGAAACAGAGTAGTATGAAACAGAGAATATTAGAATATTCATTTGACTGAAACAGGGTACTGAGAGAGGAAGAAGAAAACCCAGAAGGAGATTGATGAGTGGGCAACATGAAAATGCATCGAAGAGATAAATTTTGAAGGAGGAAGAAGATTCTGAATCCAAAAGAGAAGAAGACAAGGGAAACAGTTCTATCAAAAAAAAAAAAAAGAAGAAGAAGAAGACAAGAGAAACAGAGAAGGAACCAATGGAAGGATTTGGTGAAACATCTTGACCGCCGCATAATACGTGGCGCTATCCCACATCGATTTCTCTGCTGTATTTTCACAATGCGACACCTTTTGTTCTCTTGTGACCTCCAACACACCTTTTTCAATTTTAAACCTCTTAAATTTAATAATCACAACATGGTCCTTTTTTTCCTTAATTATTTGGCATTTTTTATCCTTCACATTCACAAATTGACTCCAAATAAAAATAACAATTCTAAAGAGTATATTCCTGATCCTGAGTTATATATACATTCACAGGAGTGAAATGACATTTGGTTTTCCTCTATTAACAACTGTGCTATATTATATTGATTTTTTTTAAGGATCAATAAAAATGTTAATAATTTTTTATTAGGACTCAAATATCATTTTTCCTGTAACGCATTTCCGAGAGATATTATAGAGAAAAAATAAATAATATAATATAAATTGTATTATTTACAAACAAGGCAACTCAATTTACATGCAATGAAAAATTAGTAGTAGTAGGATACAGAAGTATTATTTATAAATTGTATTATTTAAAATGAACATATTTATTTATTTTGTGAATACTTGGAGTATCCTATATCAGCATGGAGACTAATCTTACTTAGGATACAGAAGGCAAAAAATTGTCCCTTCTCCACTAACATTTGATTTTTACAAAGCATAATTTATTATCCTTAAAATGATCGATAGTAGTAGAGAGTAGGAAAAATAAAAGTATATATGATCATATATAAAATATTCATATTCCAATATATATTTGCATGTTTGCACTTCTTGATAGCAAGAGACAAAAAGATGATTTTTTTTAAATTAATTAAAAAAAGTGATTGTAACCTTTCCCAAAACTAATTAGTTTACAGAGAGACTCAATCAAAATCACCTAACATTCAGTTCAGTTATACTTTCCCATGTTCTCTACAGTCAAAGTTCCCTCGCCCCCAATAATTTTATTTTTTTCCCCATAAGTAATAATTCAATTTTTCATATGATATTACAATGGTCAAGAGGATCTCTTGTGTAAATACTAAGCATGTGTTTGCCCATGTGACTGGATATCTCTCCTATTTAATGCATCTTTCTGCTGCCCAAAAAAGGAGAAAATTATATAAAAAGGTAAAAAACCCTGCAAGATTTTATATATAAATATATATTCTTTTAATTAATTTTTTTATTCTTCTGCTGGTACCAAACAAGAAAGAATACAAACTCCTAATAAAATTATTATTTAACAGCTAGTCTTTTGCACCGTCTAGCAATTAGTTCGTGTAAAAATAATATTATAATGATTTTTTCCCCAAAAAAGATACCCCTTAATATGATATTCGAAATATTAAGTTGTTCGACTCTCTAAAGTCTTTTGTGAGTAATTTTTAAATGGGTATAAAAATAAATAATAATAAAATTTAGCAAATTTTTTATATCTATTATATTAAGTTTTATAATGTGTTCTATTTTTAAAAATATTATTTTTTTGTGATAAAAGTTAGAAGATATTTTTTAATAATTGATAGTTTAGAGATTACTGGTTAAAATTTAAAATATTATATTTAAAAATATTAATTGTCTATTAATTATGATAAATTTTGCTGATATATACTAACTATTTTTAGTATAAAAATTAAAAAAAAATAGACTCATCTATAATTTATTAATAATAATAGGATAAAATTATTTTTTCTTGATACTAATATCAGGATGAAGCATCTATTATCCGCTTATACTGTTAAAAGGCAGGGAAGATCAGAATCCAAATCGGATCTTTTGGCGAAATATTTTAGAAACAGGCGAGAAGAGAGATATGAAGAAACCAGGCCCAGAATTTGCAAAAGGATAAAACGAGTCTGAGAATCAATCAAATCAAAGACGCAAAAAAAACAAAAACCTCCCAAATTTACATTTTAAAGATCTTTTCACAGAATGCTTCAGATTTTGCAGTAGCCATTAATGGCCCTTCATTAAAGACTCAACACTTGTTTTTTTCCCCTTTTGATGATCTCTGCAAAAACTTTTTCATGGACACTGAGCGAAGCAAAATAGCATTACCAAACAAAATTCAAAAAAGAATCAGAATTATAATTATTATTTGTTTTTTTTATGGGGTCAATGAAAAATCGCTTTGAGTCTTTGACATTGTTTTTGGTACAACTAAAAGGCATGAATCTCTGCCTTTTCCATTACTCATAATAAAATCTGCAGTTTTTTTCTTTCTTGCAGGAGAGAAAAAGATATGACAGAAAGTGATTCATGTTGCAGAACCAACAGAGAATTTATGCAGTAATAATAAAAAATTAAAAATATATATTTTTAAAAATTAAAAATAGTATTACTACTGTTTCTGAATTTTAACTTGTCTCTCATCAGCTTCTTGCCTTATACACAAACATAATGATCAGTGTGATGATCAAAACGCCATACATCTCGACAACAAAACCTCCATTGATAGGAAAGAATATATTTTTTTCCAGATAATACCAAAATACCCTCTTTTTTCCCTCATAATCTTCATTTTCGGCGGATATATATATTACTGGGGAAGAAAGTGATGAGAAAAAAGTGGGTATTTTGGATGATCGAGCTTCATTAACAGATAGAAAATACAGGCAGAAAAAGAGGGGGGAAAACAAGTGACTGAGAATATAATTCTAGTACTTGTTAATTGTGAAGAGGATCTGGGCAACTTGGTACTCTTCTCTTAGTTTCTTCGAAGCCCTTATGGGATGTATTGTTGTAAGTGATTCCATGGAAGAAGCGATTCTTGTCGTCGTCGACGTTGGTGGTGGTGGGGCTGAATTTCACTTTGGCGGCAACATTTTCTGGGAATATCCGAATGGCCCCAACCAGGAGGCAGGATGATGGATGAGAGCAGACCCATATCTGCAAAACTGAGAGGAGAAGGAGCAGTAAAGGAGAGAAGTGGAGGAAAGTCTTGCCGCCGGCGAAACACATGGCCGGAGAGAAAACCGCATCAATTTCCAGAGGAGAAACAACAGGAAGAAGACGAGACGGAGATGATTTGCTGTAAGGCGTTGAAAAGAATTAAACTTGACTTGGATCTTTCTCTGGTTTCTTCTGTATCTCGTGTGTGTATTGTGACTTGTGTGGATATATTATGGAGAGGGAGGGACGGAGGGAGTAAAAGAAGTCAATTGACGGCTAGCTATTTTGAGAGTGAGAGACAAAGATTGGAGGTCCACGAGATATACTAATACGGATTTGTATCTCAAATGAACCAATACAGTGTTCTGTAGGATTTTCTTTGCTTTTTGAAAAAAAAAAAAGAGTATTCCAAATCCAAAGTCCAAACATGAAAGGAAGGTAACACTTTGAAAATTGAAATATTAGTTTCATTGTCCTTAATATTATTGAGTTGGGGAAAGAATTTTATGTAAGTATGCGTTTGGTTTAAAAAAAAAATATTTTTAAATCTAAACTATTATTTGGATCTAAAAACATCTAAACACTTTATTTTTGTGTTAAAATTAATTATGGACAAAATCATATTTCTCTCGTTTAAAACTATAGTTTTTCAGAAGTAAATTTTAACAATTTTTATATGTATTTTTTAGATATTTTTAAAAAAATAACGGTTTTTTCTCTATAATTTTTTATTATTTTATTATCTCTCTTTACGTGATGAAACTAGAAGTACACAATAATCATCTATTTTTGTATATATCTTTCATTATATCTTTAACTTAAGATTTCTATGCTCGTGAAATTACAATATACTTTTACTTTTATTATTATATCTTAATTTTTTATATATACTTTTATTTATAAGATACGTCATTAAATTTTATATATAAATATATAATTTTATTTTTTATTTATTATTGTGTGAATTTTATTTTCATAGAATATTATATATATTGAATAGAATTAAAATTAAAAAATTATTAAATTTTAAAATAAAATTAATAAAAATTTAAGATTTTTTTAATCTATATAAAAATTAGTAAAAATAAATTATAAATAAAATTATGTAATTAAGGGATGTATAAGGGCATCATATGTGATGTGAATGCGCTAGTTCATTTATGTACAGTTATAAATATAATAGTGTGTACTGTGTAATAAAATAAGTGGTTCACAAACAACAACAAACGATCAGTCCTATACCATAATAATAATAATAACACCACTGAACATGGTATTTTGAGTTTGAATATGTGCGGGTGAATGTCGGTGAGCAAGAATTTCAAAGAGGTGGGGCCAGGGGCATGATTGCCATTTTGCGTAAATATATTATTATATGATTAACATTGAAAATCAGTAATTAAACGAGATTAGCTTAAATAAGAGAGATGGGGCGGGAATCACGGCAGCGTGCATTGTGAGAGAGTGTTGGGGGTTGAAAGTTGACGTACGTAGCAAGATCCTCTGCTTTCCCTTTTTACACTCTTACCCTTTTCCTTTTTTAATTCTTAATATAAAACATAATCAAAAAAATAATTTTAAATATAATATTTATTTTTTATATTTATTAATTTTTTTTAAAAATTATCTCTATTAATACTCTTTCAACAATAATTAAATAAGAGAGAGAATGAGAGAATTAAAGAAGATAATTATAATATTTTTAAAAAATAGTATATTAACTAATTTAACTAATTTTTTAATCTAATCAAATTAATTAAATATGTATTATGTTAATAACTAAAAGAGTATTATGTAACATTGCAATTTGCAGCTTCCCTCCAAATGATTTCGTGCAACTAAACTATATCTTACAATTAAATGGCCTAGTTAAAAAATCTCTAGGAGAAACATCCTTATCACAAAACCTCAATTTAAATTAATTGATTATTCAGGTATATAGTAACAAGATTCCAAAAAACACGAGCAACTAGGTAATCCAAATGGTTATAAAAAAGTAATTAAATAGCTTTATAAACTAGTGATAAAAAAATTATAAATAAAAAATTATGAATTTAATCTTATTTATAATTTTAAATTGTTAGTGTCGTATCGCGAATTCAGACAAAAATAAATCTCATACAGCTTAGGACCTTAAAGCCAAAGGTCGAGAAAGAAAGCTCCTATAGAAAATGGGAGGTCATGGCCGTGAGTGCATGGTCCCTCTAAATATTTAAGAAAAAAAAAGTAAATATAATAAAGAGAGCACATTTAAAAAATGTGAGTCTAGCCGTCTGCTAGAATTATAATTTAGATTAGTTGTGTTAGTTAATTAGTAGCTTTATGAATGGGGGATGCAAAAGAAAAAAAAATATTTCTCATAAATAATATGAATATATCATAAATTTTATGTTATATAAATATATAATTTATTATACCCAATCAAGGTATTTAGATAAGTTGTTGGTGATGGATGACACTTGTTAAAAAAAAAAATTTGTTGTATAATCGTTATATGGTATTAGTTAGGTATAATGGATGGGTTGACACATATCTAGTTCATAAAATACATGTTAGGATAAATTACACACATATCTAATTTTGTTAGAATTATATAATTCTTGTTTACGCACACTTTTTTGGTGCACAAATTGTTAGGTAAATTAAATGCTAAAATTTTAAATTTACTTTTATTTTCTTACATATCACCCCTCAAAGGTAGTTGGTGTTCAAGTTAACTTATTTAATTAATTTAATTAGATTAAAAAAATTAATTAATCTAATTAATATAATATGTTTTTTTAAATACTATAATATATTTCCTTAACTCTATTCCTTTCTATTTTACTTAATTATTATTAAAGAAATATTAATAGGAATAATTTAAAAAAATTGATAAATATATAAAAGTCATATATTTAAAACTAAAATTAATTTTATAATTATATCATATATTAAAAATTAGAGAGCATGCCATTTTTAATTGAGACACGTTAAAAAAAAAGTTAGATGATTAGAGTATCAATTTTTTCCTTCTTTGATTATTTGTTAACTAAGAGATAAATAGTTTTGATATATTCATAGGAACATCTTAGATAAAAAATTATTAATTTCTCTTAGAACTTAAAAGTGTCTTATATATATATATATATATATATATATATTAATTTCTCTTAAAACTTTTCTACATATTAATTATAAATAAATAATTTATTTATTATTTTAAATTATAAGTACTCCATAAGTCTAAGTCTCATCACAAAAATATTGTTTTTCATGATTGATAAAAAAAAAAAGAGAAAGGAAATTACTAAATGAGAAGAGGTAGTACTGTACAACAGTTTGATTATTTCACCAAACTTCTCATGTTATAATTAATTACCTCATTAAACACAATTAAATTAGTATGTACGAAACATAGAAAAACGCACCACAATAATGTCAACTAATTAATATGCACCATGCTTTTATTTATTTTTCTTCCTCTATATATTCACGTGCTCTTTACTCATTGGTGCCAAGTGGTTGGAAAAAAAATAACTACTCCCTCTAATAGTAAATATAAAAATTAATTAAAAAATAATTTTAATTATAATATCTTAATCTCATTTATCTCCTATGTTAATCTTTTTCTCTCTCAAAATATCCCTTAATATATAAGTCACTCTTAATTATGTATACTAAAAAAATAGTTAAAAAATTAAATTTATCATAATATTTAAATAATTGTTAGTATTATTTTTATTAATTATGTTAAATTCTAACATCATATTAATTTATATTAATTTTTATTTTCTCTCACCACTATTATTAAATATGGGTATATATAAAAAATATTTAATACTCTTTAAAATTAATAAAAAATTTATAAAAAAAAGACTAAAAACACTTTATAAGAGGTGCCCTGTAATAAAAATAAGAGGGAGTACTTGTATAGTTCTACTCATTACACACTTTAACGTATAAATATATGCAATTAATAGTGTAATTTTTTTTAAAAAATGGTAAAAGGAAGGACAGATCACCATTACACATTTTTTTATAATTTAATAATTTATTTTTTAATATATATGAACTAACTCATCTAACTCTTATAATTCTTATATTTATAATTAGAGTGAGTATTAATTTACATCTTGTAAAATAAATAAATACAGTGATATATAGAGTATTAGCGCGTTTCCCCCCCCTGTTAATATAAGTGTGTGTATGCTTTCTGTATTTATATCCTGCGGCTAGCGTTTTCACCAATTTTAGGACTTGTTTGAATTTGTGTGTGTAAAAGTGCACATGGTCCCTAACGGACTTTTGTAAATTGTAATTGAAATAGAAATCAATTGCTGTAATTTATTATTATTTTTTAATATTATTTGCTAAATTTTATTACTAGATATCTAATTTTGAGGTTCGTGACTGCCCCTCTTAACATAAAATATGCTCTAAAAATTATTACTTGGATGACTTTAAAAGAAATATTAAAATATAAAAATAAGAAGAGTCAATGTTTTATCGGAAAAAAAATTGTATAATACTAAAAAAATAATTATATATAATAATTTTTCTCTTTTAGTCTATCCCATTCCCAAATCTTCCTTCCAATTATTCATTTTTTTTTCTAATTATAAGATCTACTTAACTAATTTGAGTATATTAAAGAGTTAGATAAATTAATTATAATAATTATGTGTTAATTTTTCTAAAATATCTATCTTAATAATGTGTATTTGAACAACCTTTATAGGTACCCCTTAATATGTGCAATCATATAAGAATATATTAGGGAGAAAATCATAATTTTAGGAGATAAAATACATTAGAGTCTTATATTTAGAAATAAATCCAGTCATATATCTAACTTTTATAATTACGAACGAAAGAAGTATAAATATTACTCCTCTGATACTTAATATATGACTTAATTATGGTGTTGATCCTTAAATATAAGACTTTTTTTATTAATTTTTTTTAAATTATCCCTATTGATACTTCCTTCAAAATAATTAAATAAAGAAAGGAGTGATAAAATTAAAAAAATATTAGGATATTTTTAAAAAATTATATTAATTAATTTAATTAACTTTTTTAATATAATTAAGTCTTTTGTTAAATACTGGAGGAGGAGGAGGAGAAGACATTGCTTGTGGTCAAGGAGGATATAGAAAAGAAAAATAATAAAGTTAGAGACCACAAAAATAATAAAGGCAATGTAACTAGAAGTAATAAAAAACTGGCTTCCACTTGAACATGACTTTTGGGGACCAAAATTTGGTAAAAAGCTCTTATTTTTAAAAGTCATTCCAATATAAAATTATGACTCAAACTGATTTTTTTAAGTAAAAATCATTTTGTGAAAAAAAAAACAATGTGATTCCAAGCATGGCTTTAATGTTATTTGTGAGGCGCAGGAAATTCTTGAAATCTTGGCTTTTGCTAAAAGTCTATCGCCATCCAACCAATACATTGAAAATTAAAAATGGAGAAATGGGGGAAAAAATAAAGGAAAACCTTTTTTGGTAAGAAGTAATTTTGTTTTTTTGGCCAGCAAGAAGTCATTTGGATGTGATTAGATGTTTGACTTATAGTGTTGTGCACAGCGCACAACACTGTTTAAGTGTCAGATGTCTTCAATAATGGTAGATCGCTGTCCCTTTGGACATTTCATTTCATTCATATCAAACCCCCTATCCCGTCCCTTGTGGGATCACTTTTTTGTACCTTCCAAGTTTTCATAGGAACGGGAAAGCAGCATCATAGTTAAAAAAATTGAAAATGACATTTGATTTCAATACATAAAACGTATAAAATTGAGGCGAAAATCCAAAAATCCACCCTAAACCAATCATTTTCAAACTAAAAATTATTGTAATAACTTTAAAAAATATCATTTACATTTTTATACTTATATTCTCTGAAGGTCAAAAGAAAAAAACATAAAGTGGGGATCTACAATGAATGTTTTCTTTTTCTTTTTGTTACAATAGAAAAAATTAAATTAGTAAGAAATTTAATCCTACAATTTGTGTTTTAATATAAATTTTTTTAGAAAGAAGTTGGACTTACTCACGATTTAAGGACAGGGCAAAATCTTCCTTCCTTCTAAGAGATACCAATGTTGGACATAACGAGCTGTCAATTACCCTCATGCATAAATTTAAATATCCAAAAATTAAAATATCTCTCCAAATATCGCAACTGAAATTATAATAAAATAATATCGATCATGCTCCAAAATTCTGAAGCCCCTACAATACAATGCTTCTCTTCTTTAGGAAAGAGGGCTAATTATAGAGTAGGCCCAAACAATGAACTCTAAGGCCCAACAAGAAAGCATCACTTTCCTAGATGGGCTAATTGGGCTTCAGCATTATGACTTGCCTACTCTGAAATCCTCGCCACACAAATAAAAAACAAATTTTACCAACGGGGGTTAATCCGAGTAGTAAGCGGCTCGATATCGCTTAAACGAGGTCTCGAGTTTGAGCTTTGGCGTACACAGAAAATCTCTGTTGGGAGACTCACCCACCATAGTCAGGTGCGCGACGCGGGTCGGATCCGGATGTAGTCGGGCAAAGCTCCGGTGAATCGGGTGGGCAACAAAAAAAAAACAAATTTTTATGCCAATGAGTTAGTAAAAATAGTAAAAAATAAATTTATACTCATAAAGACGTAATTTCAATTCTCGCTCCCGTCATGAGAGCTTATTTGGTAGGCAACCTCGTAAATCCCTTATAAGCGATAAGCGATCTCTGACCATGGGACCATGCTCTAACCTTGATAAGAAACCGATGTCGAACACATCTAAACTTCTTTTGTACAAAAAAAAAATAATTTTACCTATCATCTCTAAGTTCAGCAAGTGGAAAGATAAAATACACTATCATTTAAAATGTATTCAATCCTTGAAGAGTACCATTTTATTGTGGTTACAATCGTAGTGCTTAGGGAGATATCCTAACTCTTGGATACTTAAATTACATCTAAAGTTAATTGACAGCTTGCCCTGCCTAACATTGATATCACCTAGGAAGAGAAACTTCATGAGTGAATCCAACTATTTCAAAAAAATTGGTACCAAGAGAGATAAAAATAAAAACTAATTTTCATGCATTACTCTAACCGTCAAATCAACCCACAAACTTGCATAACCTTGAATAACAAGATAGATCGTAAGTTTTGATATTTGGATCACTTCATTTTCTGGCATTGCTGCACTTTTGTTTCTTTCATAATATTTCAAGGTCTCAATCATATCATGATTAAATACACCCAGAGCGTTGCATGGGGTCAAAAACTATTACTACATATAGTAGCATCCATGAGGAGGAACACCATAATATGAACCGAAAGCCACCATGTTACAATAAAGACAATACACAGTCATTGACATCAAGCTTCAAAATTAGGGTCCCCTTTGTACCATAATCATCCGTGAATTTATGCATATCCGGTCATACCAACCGTTGAGCTTACCCGGTTCGCTTTGTGAGAAGCCGGAGTAGTTGTGGCCTTGTTGAAGTACATGTAGTAGTATACGTTAAGAATCATGGTTGCAACAACAAAAACTGCTCCAGCAATGAACACACCTTTCCTCAGAGATTCACATGTGAAGTTTTGAGCATAAATCATTCCCCGGTATTTGGTGTGATAGGCGTTCTTACTCGCGCCAGCTATCAAGCATGCTTCGGCGACCAGAAAAGTCACCCTGCGATTGCATAAAACATAAACAATGGAAATTCAAAAATCAGAAGAGCTGTTGAAAGAATGATGCTATTATAGCTATGTGGCACAATTGCATGGTATTTTAACCAGCAAGATCTGGGAGTGGGGAGTGGGGAGTGGGAACTACCAGGAAGCATAGCCCGAATAAAGAAAAAGCACAAACTATAACATGGGACAAGGAATGGTTCCAGTTTTAATTTGTCACATTTTTTAAGAGGGATAATTTCTAATTCACCTCACAAATTCATGGGCAAAATGGATGAGGAATGATGTACAAAGGAAATCAAGCAAATCTTTTAATGGTGGGGAAAAATGGGAATTACAATAATCATTTGTATCAGAATAACAAGGTGATATTTTGTCCGTTTGAGTATTTAAAGTTTGGATTTATCTATTGGAGAGAACACTATGGAATTTGATAGATACTTATTATTGCAATGAATGCTATCTGCTTTTTAAAACCCTTTTTTGGCGATCTAGTGGGCCAGGTTTGAGATTTTTGTCCATTTAAAACTGCAATTGAAGATGGCATGGTTTTTAGTCAGACTTCTTACCAACATGACATAAAATATATAACGGACCATGCTCGATTTCCCCCAGGTGTTAGAGGCCTCCCGAAACACATGCACTTTGTCACTCCCATAAGCAGTGATTCGCCCGAAAGAAGAAACAGGAATGCACCCACACCATATCCAGTTGCAACATCGGAATTGTAGATGCAATATGTTTCGTTTGTTCTTTCATCTCTAAACATGGTTCCCTGTCAAGGAAGAGAAAGGAATAGTATAAAAGACTGAAACATAATAAGCAAGCCAATAGCAACAATAAGAACAACTTGTCATACACTTTAAACAAAATTGACTAGGCATATAAGCTGCCAGGTAGATTATGGTAGAAATGTTCAGCCACCCTGCTGAATCTAGGTTTTGCAACATGTTGATTTGAAGGATAAAAATATACCCCCTTCACCCCGAGCTTAAGGAACTCAATCAAGAAAACTATCATCCCTGAACTTTATAATTCGGAAAAAGCATAAAAACTTTACTGTATCTTGTAAATGTGTTCTTCACTAGAGATTTCTCTTATCTTCTATATTTTCCACTTGTAATGTTCTTCACAAAGCACCAGCCTATGAAGCATTGGAATAATCAATTAGCTCTTGAGAAACCTCAAATAACACCTTCCCACAGGATAATATCCCAGGATAACTTCAATGCTACATTTGATGAAGTGGATCTAGAAGATTAAAGCCACTCAAAGAGTTTCATTTAGGATTCTATAATCTATAATTTCTAATAACTAAGGTAGCCCTCTCTTCGAGCCATGGGGTAATGGAGTCCTTCCAATAGCAAGTCTCCTCTGTAAATGCCAACACACTTGCTGCTACCTCTGAAGAATTGTTCGTCTTCATTCCATCAGAATATTTTACACAGACATGTTAAACGAAGAGCAATACTTGGGTTCCTGGGCCTATATAGCCATTCAGTACTGGATTATAATAATTTATAACACATTAGCCAAATGAAGATTCGTAGTCCCCGTCATAATAAATTCGGCAGTAAAATGGGGAAGTTAATAAGACCACATTTTTCCAATGCAAACAGGCTCAGTTTTGATCGCTCAGACAACAATCTCAGACATAATAAAGAGGTAGACAGAGTAAGGTAAAAGGAGAGCACAAATAGCTCGGCCATTAGAGAGCCAACAGATGAATTTAACAGTAAAACAAGGGAAGGAAAGTGACTGTGATATATTATCAATTCAATTTCTTTTGAGCAAATGTATCTGGAAGCTATTTGTTCCATCCCCAAATCTTATGAACTGGGATGAATACAACCTTCCCATGTTTAGGAAGAAGATCAGTCTATTTCATCAAAGGAGATCAACACTAAATATATCAAAGTCTTTGAAATCTTACTAGAAACTTCCTAGCAACAAAAAGTGCAAAATAAAGAACATTGGAACCATTGGAACTACAGTGTTCTGTACATTCCTGAATCAATCACCTTACGTAGCTAACTGAACTTCAAGAAATCTAAAAACAGACCTATTACTTAACATGGAACGGAATCACACTCATCTAATTTATGCAAAGTTAAATGTCATTGTCTTTCGCAGTGGTTTCACTGATATATGAATAATTCCTTTCTGTTTCCTTGACATAATTCACCGCTAAACACGGAAAAGCAATCATACACAGATGCAGAAAGTTGCAGAAACACAAGAAAGTAGAAGGCGTCTCCTCTCAGCAATTAACAAACATGGAATCATTCATTCGCGACCCAAAAATTATCGCTTTAAACATAAACCTTAGTAAAAGCTAAAAAAAATAAACTCAAGAAATCACAATTGAACACATAGATCTTTGGCTACCAATTCAAAATCCCTGATATTCCCAAAAAAAAATGTAAAAGTAGTAAAAGAAGCTCACGACGCTTCTCCTTCTCTCAGCAGCAATGGCGAAGCCGAAGGCGACTAAGCATAAAATCACCACCAAAATGTGAACAAGGGTGGAGCCTCGTCCCTCTACCATTGTTAGCCTTTCAGAGAGAAACTGCAATGCGGGTTTCAGAGACTCTCTGTGACCTGCGGAAGGAAAGGAAGAAGGGGCCCTAGCCGAAGCAGATTAGCAGAGGGAGCGCCGAGTGAAGCAGCAGTAGGAAAGATGTGAACAAAGTGAGTACCTTTACCTTTGTGAGCGCTTCGAGACAGAAAGAAAACCTTCTGCAAAAATGACAATAAAGTGCTTGGAACTTACTGGAATATTAACATTTAATTACCCCAAAGACTTAATAATACGAATTTGACGAATAAAACAGCTTGAATTTCTGTTATTATAGAAAACTTAAATTATTTATGCATTCATAATTTCATATGTTAAAAAGATAATTGCTCCCCTACAAGTCCCAATGTTGGCAGGAATTGGGATTTTATGTGTTGTTTTGTGTGCTGCTTAAGGTAAATATTTAGTCAGATTTCTAAAAAAATTATTTTAGATCGTCAAAACTCAAAAGTAAATTTCCCAAGAGATGATGAAACGGAATCTTTAACGCAGAGCTGTGCAGAGAGTCAATATTTGTGTAATCCTCGTTACTTTTACATAAATTAATACTAGGTTCAGGCAAAAATTATCTAAAAGATAACTTAATTGAAAATTAAAAATTTAGAATAAAATAGTAAACAATAAAAAATAATTTTATAAAAAGGGCATAGAAGATGTAACAGTTGAATTGGCAGAAAACTATGCTGACGTAATTAGTTGTCCAAATTCAATCTAAAGACTTAGTATCTTATTAATTTATACACGTTTATTTTATTTTATTTTTTAAATATAAGAGTTAGATAAAAAAATTTAATTATAAAAATAAGATTTCAATCGATTTTATTTTTTAAAATTATAATCTAATTAAAGAGTATATTTTAAAAAAATAAATACATAATTATTATAGATAACTAATTTAATTAATTTTATTAACTTATTTAAATTAGTTAAGAATATCTTATATTAATAATTGGAGGTAATATATTTTATATTAATTATAATATAATTATAACTATAATTGTAAATTATTTCTCTATGACTACTCATCTAATTCAAATTAATTTTACAAATTATTTAGAGAACATAATTCATTAAAGCTTTTATATTGCGTATATTAGTATTTGTTGGTTTTAACCAAACAAAATGTAATCTAAAATCTATGTAATTAAACTTAATTTCCATTTTGTTGATCCCTTTTTATGTTAATTTTACATTTTTCTCATACAACGGGAATAAATTTTGCAAATTTCTCCAACATAGTGTATATGTAATTATGTATGGACACTTAACTGTTGTCTCCAGTGGTTGGTGCTGTTTATAACTGTTTACAGGCATGTGAGTGTCGCAAGTGGTGGTGTGTCATGCACGCGCTAGTCTTATAGGAAGTCTGGTTATGGTAGAATGCCATCGCTTCCACAGTAGTTCTTGTGGGCCCAGCATTATGATTCATATTTCATTGTTCAGATAGACAGATACACAAGATAACAAGCTTTAGTAGTAGATCAATGGAGAGAGCTCGTGAAAGTAAAATGAGATTACTCGCACTTTAGACATGACGGTGCATATTATATAATCTACAACCCCGACATGTGATCGTCGCCAGATTTTGAAGGGCCGAACCGCTCTTTTCTTTTCTTTTTTAATTTAAGAAATTGACATTTATCCTTTGATTAAGAAGTGGGACCCGTGTTACCCGGAATTTATTAAAATATCGAAATTTATAATTGAAGTACTAATTAAAGCAAATGGGAAAAAAATAAAGCAAAACGTTTGTTTTTACATGTAGTGCGACTGTGCGATATATCTATGCTGTTTAGGATTTTAAAATGACGTGAAATCTTTTGTAGATTTTATAAATAATAAAAATAACGCGCATAAAGTGAATGAGCCTCGTCTTGATAAAAAAAAAATATTGTTTAAAATTTCAAAATTCAATCAAATATTTTCTAGTTCGAACAAAAAAAATTATAAATATGGGCACATTTTTAGTGCAAATTCAAAATTTGATTTATAATATTGTAAGGGATTAATTTTTTTACTAAACCAAATACCGATAATATATTGCATAAAGTTTGATTATTGAGCGGTTTTTTTTTACAATTTTTTTTTAAAAATAGTTGGGTTTACCCATAATTTAAGGGCAGGGTGAAGTCTCTCTTCCTTATAGACAATACTAATATTGAGCAGGACTAGCCGTCAGATACTCTCTAGCGTAAACATATGCACCTAAGAGTTAGGATGCCTCTCCAAGCGCCACGACTGGAACCATAATAAAGTAGTACTCCCTAGGGATCGAATACAATATAAATAGTTATATATCTCACATCTTCACTAGTTGAACCCACGGAGGATGAGTATTTATTATTGTTGAGCGGTTTTGTTTATAGATTTTTTTTTGTTATAAGTGAGGGCTAAATGCCTAAATAAAAATAAATTATAAGGGGATTATCTTCCAAATATTCAAAAGTAATAAGAGTCCTTAAATGTAAAGGACAGGAGTCTAATCTTGTCTTGGTATTCAATCCTTACTTTGCAAATATGTCTGCAAATTTATTCTGATTTCTAGCCATATGTTGAATTTTCAATTTTCATGATAAGTTAAGCAGAACCTGTATCTGTGATAATAATAAACTACATCTGTTACTAATCAGATTTGATAACATATTAACCACATTCTTTGTGTCAGATTCGAGATTAATTTTCCTATGATCTAACTCCCAAGCTAATTTAAACCCTTTATAAATAGCTCACTGTTCTACTCCTATCACACTACATATCCTTAATTGAGTTGTAAATATAATTATCCAACTTCCTGAATGATCCCGAATAACTCCACCACATCTTGCTTTATCATGAGATATAGTGAAAGCTCTATTAACATTTAACTTTAATCATCCCAAAAGGGAAGGTTGCCAAAGGAAAGGTTTGTAGACAATTGAGTTTGATGCAAGAAGATCATTATGCAAATGAGCTTGTTGAATTTACACAAACCGTTTCCATGTTTGTATAATGACCAGATAAGGGTCCAATGGTTTCAAAAAGTCCTGATCAAATACCATTTGATTTCGCCATTTCCATAATCTCCAAATAGAAACCCCCAGATTAGATCCCAATTGCAATTACCGTCCACCCCAATCTTGCTTTTAAGATTTAAAGCAAACAAATCTCTTAAAGAGGCTGTAAAGAAAGCTGAATAAAACTTGGGATCAATCAATTTACGCCAAAGTTAGCTAGTATAAGAGCAATCACGTAGAATGTGTAAAATATCTTCTGTATCATCTCTGTAATGTTGACATAAAGCACTTGTTGATGACTACTTATTTCTTCAAGCATTAGTCGATAGCTGATTATTAAATGTTGTCCATATGAAGACTCTAATAAGCTCAGCACCCCTCCACTTTTAAATATATATGTAAATAGGGCTAAAATTATTTGCAGATTGATTCTTAATAAGATAATAGGCACTTTAAATAGTGAAAATGCCTTCATTTATAGTATTCCAAATTATTAAATCATTACCTGCCTCCGCCATAGATGGAAGCATGCTTATTAATCTCTGAAAAGCATCACTAGGAATAAGACCAACAAGTCTTTAGTAATTCCAAGTCTCAGAATCTACCCAGTCTACAATTTTACTATTTTCTTTGTCACTTGTAAATGGTCTAAGACACATCTCCTTTAATCTTTTATTAGAAAAAAACCATTTATCAGTAAAGAAATTCACTAATTGCCCATTTATGATTTGCCATCTTGTTCCTAATTCAATAATTTTTTGTTGTTGTGAAATAAACTCCCACAAAGTAGAATCCCCTTTTCTTGCATCCAGTACATTTTCCTCATTTCTCAATATATATTTGTGTAACAGCACATCTATCAACAAATCTTTGTCTCCATTAACTAGCTTCCAAGCTATTTTAGTTCCACATACCTGGTTGAAAGATCCTAACTTCTTGAACCCTAGTTCTCCATATAATTTAGGATGAACAATTGGATCCCAACTAATCGGATGAAATCCATGAGAGCTTTGACTATTCCCTTATATAAAATTCCTTTACAACCTCTCTACCTCTTGGCAAACAAAGACTAGAATTTTAGCAACTTGCATAGGATAAATCGGTATAGAACTCAGAACAGATTTGGCTAAAGTGATCCTGCTAGCCACTGAAAGAGTACTCTCTTTCCATGTAGCAATCTTAGATTTAATCCGATTGATGATATACTAGAAAGTATCTCTAGGTTTCTTCCCTCTGATAATTGAAAACCCTAGATACTTCTCTAAATCGACAGAGATATCCATTCATGTAAGTCCACTAATCCTTCTTCTAGTATTGATAGGAACCTTTGGCAAAAAAAAACATTAAATATTTGCTCTTATTAATCTTCTCCCTAGATGCTAGACATAATTTATCTAAACAATCCATCATACACCTAGCTTTTTTTCTGTTGTCACTCTAAACAGAAGTAGATCATCTGCAAATATAAGATGAGAAATATACGGACTACCACTAATAATGAAAATTGGTTTCCAATCACTTGTATTCACTGTGTTAGTAATAATATGGGATAATCTATCCATACACAAAACAAACAACAAAGGAAATATAGGATCTCCTTGCCGATGTCCTCTTTTAGGATAGAAAAAAATAGTTTGAGTTCCATTCCGCAACAGATTATAAAAACCAGATGTAACACAAGTCATAATAAGATTTATAAGGTTAGAATATAAAACAACATTAGTAAGAATCTATTGAAGAAAATCCAATATAATGCGATCATAGGTTTTTTTCTAAATCAATCTTTAAAGCCATTAAACCAGTCTTATCTCTAGCTTTCTTCATTGTATGCATTATTTCTTGGCCAATTATAATATTGTCATGTATATGCCTGCCCTTTATGAAGCTTGATTAAAAAGTAGAGATAAGATCATCCATCACATCCCTTAATCTACTAATAATCACTTTAATAATGTATTTATAATGTATCTTACATAGCACAATAAGTCTAAAATGGCTAATCATCTCAGGCTGATCCCTCTTTGGTATAAGAGAAATCAAGGTCATGTTTACATTAGCCTCAAATGACCCTATCTAAACAACATTTTTCATAAATTTGCAAACAGGGTTACATACTGTACTCTAATTAGCTTGGTAAAATATTGGGAAGAACCCAGCAATACTAGGAGCTTTATAGAGCCCCATAGAAAAAAGAGTTTTCTTAATATCTTTATCAGTTGGCAATTGATACACATTAACAAGTTGAGCTTTAGCTTCTTAAGAAAAACTTGTTATAGTTTGAATCTCACAAGAATTATTGTTCGAATCATTATAAAGATTTTTAAAATAATCTATAGCAATTGATATCAATTCAGATTCCTCATCAATCCAGCTCCTATTATTATCTTTAAGAGATAGAACTATATTTCTCCTTCTTCTCATTTTTATTTTTAAATGATAATACAGAGTATTACGATCACTTTTAGTGATTCAATCAGTTCTTACCTTTTGAAACTACTTAATCTTCTCTAATTTTAGAATCTTATCTAATTCAGATTATAAATCATTTTCAAAAGATTTTAAAAATCCAAGTATAAGTTAGAGGACTTTAGATACTATTCAATGGAGCTAACACGATTTATAAGTAATGGAAGAGACTCATAGTGATTATGGGCCGGCATAGAATATGTGCTGTGGTGGGTTATTATAAGCAAATTTTGTTTTTGTTACAATAAGCAATTTGATTTTGTTTAGTCACACTTCAATGTTTGGTTGGTTTTGAACTTCTCAACTTACTTATGACTTCTTATTTTGATACAAATTTCAAAGTGCATGCAAGTCTTAAATCTGTCAATGTCAAATTGGGAAATAGACTAACCGTGCTTTCATAATAAAGGTTCTAGATTAAATTCTCAGATATTTCAACAACTCATACTATGACCGATCATTATATACTTTTAATTTCTTTAATATAATATATATTTAATTAATTTAATTATATTAAAAAAATTAATTAAATTAGTTAGTATGATATTATTTTTTCTAAAACAATCTAATCATCTTTCTTAAATCCCTATCTTTTAATTGATTATTCTTAAGAGAATATTAATAGGGATAATATAAAAAAATATCGTATATTTAAAATTAAGATCAACTCTCTAATTAGATCATATATTATAAACCAGAGGAGTATCTTATGTTAGGTGATTATTTTAGCTTTCATAATTGTAGGAATTTATTTATATATAAAATATTCCAAGATTAATAAGAAATATCATTAATAACTGTTAGAAAGGAAGCAGCTTACTATTTTCAAACAATGACTTGAAATAAATTCATATAGATAAGAAAAATCCCATGAAGGAAAAAGGTTGCTATTGTCGGATGTTCAATAATAATATTTAAATATCAAAAGGGCCAAAAAGTGACGATTGGCTAGCAAAATCGCCACAATGACACTAACACCAAGCTCAATTCCCTGCAAGTGGGAGTGTGTGGTTCTGTTATTACTAGTCAAAAATAAATTACATATGTGGAAATAAATGTTGGTTGAATTGGTAATAAATTAAATTATAATTTATAAAATCGTAAATTTAAATTTTATTATTAATATAATAATTTTCTTAATAAATAATCTTTATAAATACCTTTTAAGCATAAAGATATTTCTCGATTTAATAAGTTCCTAAAATCTAACCGACTTATATTTTTTACTTATTGGAGTAATAAATTACATATAAATATTTAAAAAGTTTGTTCAAATATGAATTCATGATCTTGAGGAGGTTTTGCGGGCCCTGAAGAATGGGACTGCATCCATACTTTGATGGAAATTAAATCAGTCAAATCACAGCTATGAAGATCACATGCAAGGGTGTGCAACAGCTAACAACCACCCTGGAATGAACATCAAATCTACCATATTTGAAGGGTCATATCTAGATATTTTATTATTAAATTAGTGTGGGTCCAATGTATTGGACATAATTTGGAAAATGAAGTATATAATTATTCACAACACACAAATAATGTCACTACATAATCTAAGGTGTAGGAATTTATCCCCCCACTAAAGGCGCAATCTTATACCAAAGATGCTTTAATTTTCTCAAGTTGCCTTTAAGAAAGCCCCCCCCCCCCTATATACTTTGGTTGGCCAAAACTAAGTATCAATCTATTACATCATCTTTCATTTGGGATTCACAGTTTGACCTTCGCTTTAATCTCAATATTTACGAATTCCACTTTATTTTAAATTTTTTTTTTGAAAAGAGGTATTTTAGTTTTAAAATCTCGATCCGAATTAAACAGTTATATATTTGATAATAGGAAGCAAAAAAAGTCTAACTTATAGATCAACAACAAACAACAATCTGCAGCATTCAGATTCACGCTGATCACAGTTCCAGCAATATAATTTACAACACACAGAACTTGCCATCTGCCCATTTCATAAAACCCGTACAATTTAACTTCCTAGCAAAAAAAAACAACAGTCACAAAATTTGATCCCTAAATGAACAGAGAAGATAATATATATATGATTTGACTACTACTGGCCGAATGATGAATTGGGAATTTGGGTCCTCAAGTTCCAGATATCGTCGTCCCAAACGACGTCGCCGTACAACTTGCTGAAAGCTTCGCCAACAAGACCCATATCCCAAACAGAGCCCCAAGACGTTTGCTCGTAATCCACGACACTGCCCAGCCAAAGCCAGTCATAGCAATGCTCATCCCAATGGGTCAATGTCCAGTCCGAATCAGTCTCGCCCGACCCGGAATCCCTGCATTCGCTTCTTTGTTCCTCTGGTTTTTCCTCCTTTACCTTCAGCTTCGGAACCTCTTTTTTGGCTCTCTTCCTTCCGATCGTCGCCGAAACGACATTTTCCCTTTTCCGATTTTTCATGTTGTTTGCTGAAGATGAAGAGTTTTAGGGTTGTGTTGTGTGTGTGAGGAGGGGCAAGTTTATTTATAGAGGGAGGGGGCATGTGGGGATTGCTTTGTCTTCAACTTGTGAGGGCTAGGGAAACGCATTCATGTGACGACGACGACGACTGAGAAGGCCAAGTGGGCTTCCTTAAGGCTGTGTTTGGGATGGGGTAGGATGGTTTTTAACCAAGGGGTAAGGAGGGGAGATATAGGGCTGATAATGCGGGCTAACCCGCCGAATACAGGTTAGCCCGCGGCGGGTTAGGCTGGAGGCGGGTCGGTCTTTTTAGGCCCGTCTCCAGGCGGGTTGGTATAAGACAAACCCGAGCCCGTCGAGGCAGCCCGCCAACCCGCCATTTTTTTTTTAAATTTTTTTATTATATATATTTTTTTATTTTTTTCAACTTTTTTTTTTAAAATTACATATATCAATATTAATTAGATTCAAATCATATCTTAAGTTGTCAAAATATTTATTTAGTCAATTTTACCACTATCCATAGATAAATATATCACAAAAAAAATAAAATAAAATAAATATATATAAAAAAAATGACTCAATGAGATAAAGTTAATATAAATTAAGTATAATATCTCTTATTTAGTTAAGACTCTCAAATTATTAAAGTATAAATATGTAATATATATAATAAAAGAAAAAGCAAAAAAAAAAAAAAATCCGGCTAACCCTCCAACCCGGCGGGTTAGCCCGTCGCGGGTGTAAGTCAAAAAGACCCGCACCAAAGTAGATTATAATTTTTGTAACCCAACCCACTATTTTTTGATGGGTTGAGCCCGCGAGCCTAACCCAAATTACTATCCCTAGGAGATATAGAGGGAAGGGACAGGGAGGGGAAGGAAGGATTTTAACTATCCCTTATCTAGATTGATTGGTGTGAAAGGGGAAATATAGATTTTAATGATTTCTTGTTAAAAATTTGATTATTTTACATTGTAAAATTTAAATAGATTATTTACTATAATTATATTGTCATATTCTAATTATTAATAAAATAATTAATTGAAAAATTTAACATTAATACTATAGTGTCATATCTCAAAGTAATTTGAATATATATAATAAAATTGTATGAATATAATTTTAAAATAAAAGAATTAAAATCTAACAAGATATACAATAAAATAAGTTATTAGATAAAAAAATATTTAATTAAAATTTATGTTATAATGAGAAGATACGGAAGATTATAGCATCAAGAATATAAAGTTATAAAATATAAAAGATAAAAAATTGATATAATTTTATTAAAATTAATATTATAAAAAAAAATTCTCCCAACTCCTCTACAAGTTAGAAAGGAAAAAAGGTTAACGGAGCTCCTCCCTCTTTAAAAATATTTTATAGAGAGGGAGTTCCCTTTTATCTTTTAAAAAATTTCTACCCTAAGTAAGGGGAGGATAGCAGTAACCGTCCCCTATAAAAACCCGTACTCAGTGTCAAACACAGCCTAAAAGTCTAATCCTTTTTATACGGGCATGTCCGCATTTACTTTACTACTTGTTTATGGGAGACCGAATCTGAATTTCTACGGCTTTGTTACATATAATTAATGACACTTTTTAAATTGGGAAAACTACCCTGCACTTCTATATCGTTTTACCTAATTAATAGCTTTTAGGGTATGATACTTTTATTCAGGTTTCTCTCTTTTTTTCAATCACGTCCTTCCAATTTCACCTCATTTTAATTAGGTATATAATTTCAGTTGACTTTTAATTAGATATATTTCTTTTTAAGTGGCTTATTAAAAAAAAGGAAAAACTAAAAATGAAAGGACCAGATAAAAAATCAGGTAAATATTTTGCATTGACTTAAGAGTAAATGGTTGCATACAATGTATCCCAAATGAAGTCAAGTTTTACGGGGTTAGAAAATATTATTCCCTAAATTTTTAATATAAAAAATAGTTATCTATATATTTAGAATATGATAATAAAATTAAATAAATCAATTAGTTATAATTAATATAAAAAATAGATGATTAATTTGGAGAGATTAAGAAATATATAATAAATTTTGTTAAGTGGCTGAATTTAATTATAATTAAATAATTTTTTTAATTTTTTTAATTTGTCTAAAAATATTAACTAATTTTTATATTAATTATATATTAATCCAAAGTGTTGAGTGAATTAATGGGTCATTTCATGTAGGCAAATGCGATGAAGGGAAGGCGTGGCCAAGGGGGCAGCAGGCAAATAGGGCTGAGCTGTGTCGGCATGAACACTCCTTTCCTTCTTAATGTGATTATGACATTTCATTTCATTCTCCACATGAGAGGCTAGCTGTAACATATCCACTTGCAATTCCCTCCCCCCACTTGCATCCTCTGTTTCACCATATTATTATATTCCCTTTTTCACCCAACTTCATCATGGGCCCCATCATTTGCCTTCAACTTCCAAATATGTCCCTGTCTTTGTTCTTTCTTTTTTATTAAAAAAAAAACACATTTTAATTCGCTTCTCAGTAAATTAAGATTCAGATTTTACTAACCACTGTGTGAGTGAGACCACAGGGGTGTTCCTTTGACTTGCTTGCATCACTGGAGTATTTAGTTTTTAGTTTGGTTCCGCCTTAACAAATGAAATAGAATTGAAAAAAGAGAGAGAGAGTGTAATATCGTTATACGTTGCGGCCAATAGAATGTGATCCGAATCCGATGCAAACGGCATTCCATTTCTTCTTCTTCTTTTTGCCTGTGTGCTATTTATTTGTTTATTTCTTCATATATATATATATATATACACATGGTACAAGTACAAAAGATTCAGAGACAGACCCCCGACAGATTCAATAAAACGAGTAATTTGTTTCAGCTCTCAGTTTTCAAGACCCGTTATATTATAATAAATGGGTCCATAAAAGCCCGATAACAGCATATGTGGGCCTCATAGTTCTATAGGCTCCTTTGGGCCCAAGGAGTTAGTGTTGCCTCCAAACTCGTAGGAATGGAAATGGGCTAATCCCGACATTAGCTAAATTCGCCTGAGCCTGTCATGAGAATCTGAAGCCTGAGCCTATAGACATGCGATTTTTAGGCTTATACTTGAGCCTTTGAAAGATCTGACAAGCCTAAAGCATTTTTAAATGCTTACTTATAACCAACGGGGTTAGTCCGAGTGGTAAGCGGCTCGGTATCACTTAAGCGAGGTCTCGAGTTCGAGCCTTGGCGAATGCAGAAAATCCCCGTTGGGAGACTCACCCACCATAGCCAGGTGCGCGACGCGGGTCGGATCCGGATGTAGTCGGGGCAAAGCTCCGGTGAATTGGGTGGGCAACAAAAAAAATGCTTACTTATAGCGTATTCTTCTAAAAAAATCTCACGTGTTACACTTTGAAGGCTGTAAATAGATTTTAAATCTATTAAAGACTATATAGATGTAGACTTTTGGTACACTAAAAAGCATACTTATTTTAAAGGGTTCAAGTGTAAATTTGTTTGACAAAATTTTCTTTCAAGAGCAATGTTACCTGTAAATTTCAACATATAACAATGCTCCCCTACCTTGTTAAAAAATATTGACTATTAAAAAATTAATAGTAAAAGATAATATTACTCTGTTTTAACATATCCGGGACAACTTTGAACTCAAAAAAATTTTTAGAGCAACATTACTCTTGACTGAAATCTTCCTTAGCAAATTTGCACATTAACCCTATTTTATAAATATATATTCTATATTATATATGTTAATAAAATAAATTAAAAAAATTAATCAGGTTAGACCTACAAACTTTTAGACTAGGCTTTAAATTAAAAGTCTAGCTTGTTTACTTTAAAAAGTCTAAAATCTGACTTCTTTGCTAAATAGGTTAGACCATAGCAAGCTCCAATCCAATCGGACAAGGTTATAGGTCTCTGTTAAGTGCTTAGCCTATTTTCATCCCTACTTCCAGCTTTCGGGCCATTCATTCCATGCAGGGCACATTTTTTTTTTGTACAAAAATTTTTAGAAAGGAGTTAGATTCATCCACGATCTAAAAGTAGGACGAAGTTTCCCTTCCTCCTAGACGATACCAATGTCATGAATCGTCTATTATCCTTAAGTGTAAACCTAGGCACCTAAAAGTTAAGACGTCTCCCTAAACGCCGCGACTAGAATCATAACAAAATAGTACTCCCCAGGAATTGAACACACTCTAAATAATGCTATATCTCACTCTTTTATCACTTCAACTTGTGGAGGATGGGTCATGCATGGCGTATTTAACAAAAGGGCCAGCTTGACCATTTTGTTCTCTGGTAATAAGCTTGACGATAACATTTCAATGCCACCTGACTAATTTTCTTATTTCCATAACCACGCTCCAATCCTCATGCATGTTTGGAACATTAGATTTTAAAAGTTGGACGGCTGATCAAGTCTTTTTACCCCTTGAACTAATATGAATTTAAACCAAGTGCCAATCACCTTTTAGTAGTATGAGAGTTTCCCTATAAAGCAGAATTTCTGTTTTAAAAATTAAAGAAACATACATTAACAATATGAAGTTATAAGCGGATCCAACGCCCTACTTTCTGCCAGAGAGTTTTTGTACAACTAAGTTACAAGGCCATAGACATCCTTAAAGGAGACTTGATCACTTGTTGAGCTCTTTTTTTATTTTTTTAAGACTAGGCCTATTAAGGATTAAATATTCAAAAGTTTGAAGTATGGCCGGAACTTGACATGACCCTTTACGTTTGCAAGGAATGGTTTTGGTTATGAAGTATTATTTGAATAAAATTGAGCTTTGAATTTTGTTTTTCCACAGTGATCTTTATCCCCTCGGAAAAAACTTATAGAATTAGATATGTGATATCTTGTTTACTTTTCTTAAATTAATTATTAGTTTTTTTTATAAAAAAATTAAGTGGGTTCGACACTAATCTCCTACTAAGGTTAGAGTATTTACAGATGGGACTTATGAGATCACTTACCAAAGGAGCTATCATAATAGTAATGGAAATCAAACTCGTATACTTATAAGATATGAGTTTATTCCTTATCATCTGTATCCACTTCCATTAGTTTAATTATTATTTTTAAAAATATTAAAAGATGGGAATCCTTATCACCTATAAGGAATAGGATTATCTATTAAGATAGAATACTTAATCTAGGTTCACTTTTTCTTCAAAAAAATTAATTATGATCTTTAATATATTCAAATTTCTTATAACAATTCTTAATTTTAAAACATTCTCAAGGAAAAAAAGTAAGGAACCATAAACTATTAATATTTAAATATTTATTTTTTACTAAAATATTTAATTATTTTTAATATTTGAGTAAAGCTCTTGACAAACTCAAGAGAACGTTTTATATCATGATTCTATTTTGCACAACATATCAACTCAATAAAACAACAATAGTGTTGATCGATAGGGATTGAATCTAACAGAAGAGGTTAATTATTTCTTAGTCTTTAGATGGCAAACTTTTAAATCCCTTCTAAGAGAGGTATCTATCTTTAAAGAGGATTATATTTAATAGGATGATTGACACACAAGACACAAGCAATTAGTACTTACAGAAGAAAATACTTAAATTCTTAAGAAGAATAACATTGAAGTGCCAACAAAAAATAAGAACTTAAATCAGAACCTTCTTCATTAGGAGAAGAGTTAGGTCTTGGTTTAATTGTAAATAAACTAAATATCAATTCAAATAACTATAAATTACAAAACCCATCAATCTACTCCTGATCTAATGACTATACATTAGCGATCAAAATTGAAACTAATAAATCAGGCTGTGTCCATAAAAATTTTTTTTGTTAAAAAAACTAAAATTTACTTTAGTAATCTCTACACCTCATGAGTATTAGTGTCTAACTATCGACAATATATACTACTTAAATTCTATTAAAAAAAATTAAAATTAATGATTAAAGTCTATTATCGATTCTCCTGATTATTTGTAGGCATTGGATGTCGACATAATGGGCATACATGACTTGTTTGTAACCATTTAACAATGCAATGATTGTGGTAAATATGATCGCATGGCATCTCTGAAAGAACTCCATCATCATCTTCAAAATCTTCTAGGCAAATCCTGCATTGTTCAATCCTTACTCCTTTTTTTTTGTTACCCACCCGGTTTACCGGAGCTTTGCCCTGACTACATCCGGATCCAACTCGCGTCCCCCACCTGGCTATGATGGGTGAGTCTCCCAACAGGAATTTTTTGCGTACGCCAAAACTCGAACTCGAGACCTCGCTTAAACGATACCGAACCGCTTACCACTCGGACCAACTCCCGATTACCGCTTACCGCTTAAACTTAGTCCTAATAGAAATAAAATCAGAATCATATATAATGTTCTTTTAATTGTACCTCAATATAAATTTTTAAAAATATAGTTTTCTAATTCTCTTATTCACTTAACACGATTTGATCATATATGTAATAAACACACTTATTGGTATATTTAAATTTTTTTATAAAAAATTGAAATGATGCTGTATGAAATCTTTTGGGGTTTACGTATCCTCAATTTCTGATTTTAATCTTTTAATTTTACATAAAATTTTCTTTTATCTTTTAGTTTTATAAAATATTTTATTAGTCTTTAAACCTTAACCTTTTGTTAATAAAAAATGTTAATATCAAAATTTTAAATGCTGAAAAAATATTCATAATGTGTCAATGTTAATATATTTAAGATTAATTTTTTGAAATAACAACGATTGTAACAAATAATTTTAAAAATAATATAAATATACAAAATTGAAATTTTTTTGTTACAACAATTTTTAGAAAGGGGTTAAGCTCATCCACGATCTAAGGATAGGGTAAAATCTCCCTTCCTTCTAGGCGATATTAATATCAGGTAGGGCGAGCTGTCTATTACTCTCAGGTGAAAATCTAGACACTTAGTAGTTAGGATGTCTCCTCAAGTGTCACAACTAGAATCACAACAAAGTAGTACTCCCTAAAATTTAAACATATTCTAAATGGTCGTATGTCTTACCCTTCGCCAATTTAACCTACAGGGGCGATGGGTTACAAAATTGAATTAAATACTAGAACAATATCACCAAGTTTTGGGTCTGATGGGAAGTATTGATATACTTAAAAAAGAAAAGTATCCATAGTGGTTATTTATATGATACAATAAAGGTGATGGATTTAATGATATGCATCATAATTCTATATTTCCCAGGCAAAATTGTAATTAAATCTAGTTAAAATACTCAAATTCATATTTAGATATATACTTTGAACAAATTCTTAATCAAGTCAAGAAAATTAATTAAGAGATTTTTTATCTTGTAAATTTACCTCAATACCCTTGAAGAAGATAAAAAGCATATCAATTATATTCACAAATATGGACAAGGAAAATGGCATACTCTTCTCAAGAATGCTGGCAGTAAACTAAAATTTGGAGTGGAGGAAATCTTAATTTATGGCATGGAGATCGTAAGTACAACGTAACTTATCAAACTAATTGTGAATTGGTGAGAGCTCTCCTCTATTTATAGACAAGTTTAATTTGAAGCTCAAATTACTTGATTGACACTTTTAAGGTGCATAATCACCACTTCCCTTCTTTTTAAGAAACAACCCCTCTACTTGTATCACTTTCTCCACTTCCACATGTTGAGGAGTTAGCGGTTTTGACTTGGTCTTCAAATTACTTGACATGGTCTTCAATTTGGTGGCTAAGACTAATTCCCTCGTTCTGGAAGGTTCATAATTAATATTAATCATGATTTTAAGGCATTTTAATTTGGGTTGGGCTTGGGACTCAAAAATGATAATTGTAGCACAAACAACAAATATAATATTTCACCAACGGGGGTTGGTCCGAGTGGTAAGCGGCTCGGTATCGCTTAAGCGAGGTCTCGAGTTCGAGTCTTGGCGTACACAGAAAATCCCCGTTGGGAGATTCACCCACCATAGCCAGGTGCGCGACGCGGGTCGGATTCGGATGTAGTCGGGGCAAAGCTCCGGTGAACCGGGTGAGCAACCAAAAAAAAAATTTCTCTTGTATTTAATAAAAAACTTAATTAAAAAATTAATCTTTATTTTAAATATAGGATATATTTAACTAATTTGATTATATTAAAGAAATTAGTTAAATTAGTTAAAGATGTTTGGATGATTAGTAGTAGAATCACTTTTTATATTGATAAATTATTAAAAAGGGTATGATATGATTAAAAGTAAGAGAGATGAAAGATGATAAAGAAAAAAAAGGAGAGAGAAGAGAGTGTAGAGAGGAGAGAGGAGAGAGAAAAAGAGAGATAAGAGAAGAGAGAGGAAAGAGAAAAAAAGAGATAAAAGAAGAGAGAGGAGAGATAATAGAGAAAAGAGAGGAGAGAGGAGAGAGGGTGTAAGAAAAAATATGAGTATAATAGTAATTGGATAATCCAAAACCTAGGTTTTAAAGAAAAAGCTATTTTCAGTGGCTTATTCAAAACCGCGGTTTCAAACCGAGGTTTTGCCCAGAATCAATTCTCAATAAAAATAGCTGTTTGTGTAAAAATTTTCTAAACCGTAGTTTTAGCCATAAGCTATTCTCCAACGTGGAAGCCAAACACACACGTAAACAAAAAGAATCCCTCGCATCCCCAACAGCATGACATACATTTTTTTCAGTCAGAGACAAAGTTTGCGTAAAACAGAAGCGAAGTTCTGTAGCTTCTGACCCAAAAAGCAACAGAGGAACAAAGAGGGAGGGGACAAACGTATCGACAAAGCCACCAGAATAAGATCTCTTCTTTACATAACTTTTTAATGTTCACAATGCAAAAAGGCAAGACCAAGTAACTTGGACGACTCAAATAAACCATCTTTTGTACAGATTTTCTTATTTTTCCCTTCCTGAGGCGCTACCTACATTTCAAATGACTCAGAAAAAAGATGATGAAAATGAAAATTTTATCAGTTTCCACCCTCAAAGACGTGTAATTACAATGAAGAGGATGGTGATGATGATGATACGCATTACTAGATCTCAACTAGACTCAGAGAAGGCTAATCCCCTCTCGAACTTCTTCCTTAGACCAGACTATTTGGTCTTTACACAAAGGATAATACCTACAAGACACAACATGACCATGACATTTACAAACACTTCTTTCTGAACATATTTACAATAGGCAAAAGATATTTTTTTTTCCTTTCACTCTTCTGCACTTCCAAAATTCTTCTCCCCGTTAACAAAGTTTGTGTGGTTACTAGTGGTGACAACAACTAAAGGCCTTTTCTCTTGCTCTAATTTGATATTTTTTCTCAACATGTGGATGGAGGATTCTGCCTAGGCCAGAGCAGGGATGCTGCAATTGCGCCTGTCCCTGTCGAGGCAATCGAACCCCTCGATTCTCACAGCAGGATTGTTTCCGAAGTTGGAGCGAACACAGCCTCCTTTCCTTGTGGAAGATGAGGGAGGCGATGAGGTTCCAGATGGGGTAGGAACCCTGGATGATGGTGAGAGTGGGGAGATCTTCTCATCCCCAAATCGAGCATCTTGAATTAATGGGTTAGCTACTCTGCTTGGTGGTGACCCGCAAAAAAAGGGGGGTGACGAAGCTACCTGTATAGACGATTGTTCTATACCACAGCCACCCTGCAATTCACAAATAAAATTAATAAAAAAATTAAGTTAACAATGAACGAAATTGAATAAACTGAAATTATAGATCATGACGGAGGAAATCTGTGGAAAAAGAGACTACCTTGGTTAGGATGAGGTCCAAAGGATCACTCCCGGATTTTGAATCAACTATATCTGCCTGGCAACTGCAAACCCGACAGACCTCAATCAAAATGACTTCATTTGAGATTTTATTAGTTCCGAAACATGAATCTAGAACAAACTTTACCTGAGATGCCACCGGAAGGGCCTAGCAGGGTGGTCGTTCACTGGGACGTTTAAGAGGCCGAGGCGTCGCGGCTTGGGACAAACCACAGGGTGTATGCCGCTCATTTCTTCACAGGATGCGACGACTTTTTGCTGCTGGATCACGCAATGGTTCATATTCTTCCTTGAATTCGGCTGTCAACAAGACCTACTCACAACCAAATGATAGAAAGCAAAAAAAATTAGGACATAATTTTAAAATTTAAAAAGAAACGTGTAAAAGGATGCTAGAAGTTCGAAATCATCAGCGTCTTAGATTAATTTTGTCAGAGATCGTAAACGCGCATAAAGACTTGAACAGCCCAAAATAAGATAAGGTCGAGCAGACAAGTATACATAAATTAAAAAAAAAAAGCTTAAAAATTATTAAACAAGGAGCTAAACAGATTGAGTTTCCTTAGCCGGAAATAAAGCCCGAGAAGAAGTTTCTTTCCCGCACAAGAGAATCCAATCCTTTACATACATACATCTCAGGCCGCAACTGACCTCGCAGGGCAAGATCTGATAGTTATCAGCGTTAAGAAAATTGTACTTGAATTCGACAAATCGGTGGCAAAAATTGAGAGGAAGAGAATAATTAAGCCGACTGCAGATGAATAATTCAACAATAAAATACAATAATAAATTCGCAGACACGAAAATGAATTGGAACAATTTTTTGCTCGGAGCAGATCCGAATAACCTCAAAAAAATAATCCAGAAGAGGAAAACAACCACAAAATCAACCGACGATAAAAACGAAGCTGCAGATCTAAAAACGAAGCTGGTAAATCAATGGCAGAAAGGTCTAGATTTTCCTTGAAGAAATGAAAGAGGAAAGACCTGTAATTAGCTTCACTGTACAGCTCCTGCCAGAGGCTGAAGACTCTGAAACTCTAATACTATTCACAAAAACAGAGGAACGTAGCAGGAAACATAAAATAGAAAAGTAGGTCAAGGGTCAAGGGTTAGGGGTGAGAAGAAAAGGAAGATGAAGGAGAAGAAATGGAAGGAGTGTGGAGGGGAGGGAGGCCACAACCGCAGGTGCCAACGACACATGGCTTATATTTATTTAATCATATTTATATTTTATTTTTATTTTTTAATAAAATTTCATCGAATATGTTTCAGTTTGTCTTGGTTGACATTAAATTTTGGAAGAGATATTTTCAGTCTAAAGTTAAAAATTTTGTCATAATAACTTTTAAATGTCAAAAATATCTTCAAAACTCAACATACCAACAATTTTAATTACAACAACAATATTCTATTACAATATGGATTATAAAACGTAAATATAGACACGATGGCAATAAGAGAATATTAGCAGGAAAAAAAATAGGAAATCACTTATTTTATTATAAAAATTTATTTTATTCCAAAAATAATTATAGAATCTATATTATATATAATACTTATTTATTTATAATTAAAGGGATTATATAATATATTAGATTTAGAGAAATATATAACTTTTATAAATATAGACAAAACATGATTAAATTAGAAGATATTTACAGCGGGGAATGTCATCGGTTTTCGCACCCACAAACTCGTTTTCTCTGGCTATGAAACGTTAAATAATAAATAATAAAGAAACATATTAAAATAATATTATTCTAAGGAAAAAAATCTTAAATATCAACGGATCCGTTGAGGAGGAGCTTTCCAGGAGCGTATTCAGAGACTCTACGTCGGGCGTACACGTGGCAGTCACTCCCGTTTCGTTCACTAAAACGGGATTTTATTGCTTTTTGTTTTTGGCCAAATACATCGAAACGGACTTTTGGAACTGGCCGGCAACGGCGTAAAAATTTAGGGACGCTGACATGCACCCCTGTCTCTTTCCGTGCTTAAAGCTATGTGTGTTTTTAGTTTTTATTAAAAGAAAGTTGTTTATCAAAAGTTAGCTGAAAAACTTAACCAAAAAATTTCTTTTCTTTTCTTTAAATTTTATTAATAAAAAAATATAAGTTTAAATCCTATATTTTCTGTACATTAATTTTTAAATTGAACTATATCACAACCAGACCATGAGAAATTGGTTTGGTTTGGTTTGGTTTGGTTTTTTTCCTTTTTTAAGCCAACAACAAATGGGTTTAGTTTAGGGTTAGGTAATTATATTAAAAAAATTAGTTAAATTAATTAATATGATATATTTTTTTTAAAATATCATAATTATCTTTCTTAACTCTTTCTCTCCCTCTCTTACTTAGTTATTATTAAGGGAGTATCGATATGAATAATTTAAAAAAAATTAAAAAATACATCTCATATTTATGATCAAGATTAATTTTTTAATTTGATTCTATATTAAGTATATGATATATTACTTAATTTCTCATTCCATATATTTTGAATAGAAATAGAAATATGTACAGATGATGGGATAATTTTAACTACACTAATCAAAATTGTACTACAGATATATTGACTGATATGAATATTGATATAAAATATAGAATTTATATCAAATCATACCTTTTATAAATTATCAAACTTATTTCTCTATTCAATTTGGTTAGATTTTGGATCCGTGGCTGAAATATTTAATAAGTTTATTTATTGAATAAAATATTACATAAATTTAATAAATAATTTAATTTATAGTATTCAAGTAATATAGATATCAGAAATATTTCTAAATCTTGTTGAAAATTAACGGGGTCCAGGGGGCGAAAGAAAGATTCATCTATGGGGTCAACAAATCATCCTCATTATCAAACCGTTAGATTACATGTACGGTCTAGATAACACGATAGGAGAAGTTACTATTAAAATAATTTTTTTATTAATTATCAAGTAATTCTTATTGTTAGGTTAATTTTAAATATTGTCCTGTATATATAAAATTATATACCGTTACTTAAGGTTATAATTCTATTGTATTTTATGGAATATGAATATATAATATAAAATTTATTTGAACGATATTATTTACTAAAAAGGGGTGGAAAGGGATGGAGAAAGAATAATGAAGAGATGATTTGAAGACTCGGGACAAGTGCGCCATTGGGAATTGAAGGTGAGGGAATCGGGAATTGAGTCTCATCACTTACATGTTATGTCTATCTTATTCTTCTAAAAGGTGGACGGTGTGTGGGCCCCTTCCCACTCCTAATATCGTCCTAATTTTATAATTTAAGCTTCTAAATTCAAATATTTTAATTTCATTCTTACTTTAAAAAAATATTATTCTTATTTAAAACACCACTCTATTCTTATATATAAGATATTTATAAAAAAATTATTTTTAAATATAGATCACTTGTAAAATAATTAATGATATTTTTTCAATTTTATGGAGTATGAGAAATTTATAGGGTAATTAATTTTTTAATACTTTTTTTAAATAAGGGTAAATGTAAATTTTTTTTTATCAATTTAATATATTATTTGATATGCGAGAATGTGGTATAAGTGATTTATATAGAAGAACATAAAATTTAGGGAATTAAATGTATTAAGCATATATTCTTAGTTTGATTCTAAATATAAGATTGTTTAATTGATTTATAAAATTTCAAGACAAGTAATTAAAATAACTATTTCTAATTAATATTTAGACAACTTATCATACTTTTTTTAAAATAGTCCCCTCCTATCTAATGATTAAAATTTAATTCGCAAATATAAAAAATGTCTCCATAAATAGGGATATTATGGAAAAAATTAATAGGCATGAGATTAGAGAGAATTGGACTTATTTAATACAAAACAAAATGGGGGAAATCATTACGAAGTTTTGAGGGAGGAATGTGATTATTAAAATATCTTATAATAAATGAGTAACATATAATAATAATTTTTGATATAGAAAATAATAATAAATTTATATTATTTATTTGTTAATGAAAATTTTAAATGGCTACATATTTTCCTTTATACCTCATAATTTTTCCCCCAAAGAAAAACTCCCAAATGAAACTATGGGATTATAAACTAGTGTTTGGAGTTAAAGTGGGGCTGACCAGCCCATGGGGTGAAATTTTTTTTTTTATACAATAAAAATTGACGTGAGTTAGGTTCTGAGGTTTAATAGGGTTAGTCATATTTCTATATTGAAATAACACTTATAGATATATTTATATATTATCCACTAATAAGGTAATTATATTAGTAATAAAATTTAAATTTTTGATCTTATAAATTATGAGTAAACTCACGACTGAACTATTTTTTTTTTTTGTTCATCCGATTCACCGGAGCTTTACCCTGACTATATCCGGATCCGACCTGCGTAGCGCACCTGGCTATAGTGGGTGAGTCTTCCAACGGGGATTTTTTACGTACGCCAAGGGTCGAACTCAAGACCTCGCTTAAGTGATGTCGAGCCGCTTACAACTGAAATAATTTGACTGGGTGTGAAAACTGAAAGGTGAAGGAGTATGTAATTTGTGTGGGTGTGATAGAGACGCATTGGTCCATAAAAGATGTGGCGGGTGCAACCCCCAAATTTGGCTTTTGCTCGTTCTAGCTTGCTATTTACAGCAATAATTAAATCCAACACACTCCTTAACTAATTACGCCTTTTGGGGTCTTCCCTCCCCCACCATCCCATTCATCTGCCTCTCTCCTTTTATTCTCCTCTTCCCAACTACTTTGAATTCCCTTCCTTATTTTCTTTCAACATTAACAATTAATAACAGCTACATAGTAATGTGTTCTTTCATCCTCAGTTTGAGAATGAACCCCAAATATTATTTTTCTTTATTTTTGGCCTGGAAAAAAATGTTATTTTGCATATATAGCTTATCTATATTTTGAACCACGCAAATATAGTTTCCACTAATTACTGTCATGACTCATAAGGCACACTCTGAAGGTTTTATGGTTCAAAATATATATGATGTTTTGTGGTATAATACTCCTCTCGTCCAATATATAAATATGAAGTTTTTAACCGAATGATACGGAATACGGATAAGGGAGTGTTATTGAATCATTAAATTGATAAAATTTAACTAATTTACCCTTATTAAATAATATAATTAAAAATAAATTACTTTTTAATTATAATTTTACTATATGTCATTTCTCTCCACTCTCTCTCCTCCTTATTAATATTTTGGAATAGGGGCAAAATGAGAAAACATTTATTCATAAATAGGAATCAATGTGTTCATCATCCTGAAAATACTCGAGTCTTGACAATTAGAAAGATTAGCTAACCCCTATTAATTTGACTTAATTATTTTTTGTTAAGAGTTAATGTATTTAATGAAGGGTACATTTGGAAAGACAAAAAATGTATTAAGGAATAGGGACATCAATTAACAAGTTGCACTGATCTTTAAGTTTGTTAAAAATTTCCTATAATAATAAATCAAAGGAGTATATCCTATCATCGCACTTCTTTCATTAAGTAAGAAGTTAATTACCAACATTTTAATCTCACCATTTCAATTCATTTAATTTAAATACCAAACTAGAAGTACCTAGTTTTTTTATATATATATATGTTTATATTTTTAGGGTGGTAACATGGTATGATCATTAGGCCGTTGAAACGAAGTCAAAGGAAAGGGGAAAGGGGAGTTGAGGAATAATAATTAACAAAAGCATGCATGCCCCAGCAAATCCCTTTAACAAGAGGCCGCTTTTCATACGCTGACCCGGGATTTTTCTTCTTCTTTTGTTTATTTAATATCTTTTTCAATTTTTTGTAAATTTTATAAAATATTATTTTTTGCTATTCCTATAACAATTTTGATTGTCTTACATAAAATTAATTTAGACAACATAAAATTATATGGAATCCTAATATTCATCTCAATTCATAATAGGATTAATGTACGTAATTTGTTAGCTTTTCTATATTTTTTTTATTTCTCCTCCAATATCTTAAGATAGGCTATCTTTTAAACATAACAATAGTTTCAGATTAATCTAGATTAAGAATTGGAGGACTCTTTCATACAATTATCCTACTACCTACTTTTGTTACTTACCTAAATTTTGAACTCAAGACCCTTGATATATAATTTGTTAGCCTTTCTATATATATTTTTTTAATTTGTAGTCTTTCTACTCACATTTTGTTGGGTTAAGTGGAATTTCCCCCCTTTAATATTCTAAACAATGTCCAATACATGTATGATATGAATATCTATTTTTTCATATATATATTTGAAATTTGGAACATTGTCCGGCAAAATTTAAGTAGCTCTTCCATTCCATCATGATTTTTTCCATCCAAACCTCGATCTTGTTAAGGTAAGTCAAATCCTTTTCATTTGATCTAAGCTGAAAAATATCTAGTATAGTTTAATTACAGAAGGCAAATAAACTTCTAGAAGGTTGTTCATATGATTACACAACACCACTGGAAACATCTCATAATTAGCCAAGGTAAAAAAAGAAAAAAAAGAACAAGAAAAAAATCGTAAAATGGAAGCATGATGGTGACGGGTTTGAGAAGGAAGGGACAAGGTTACTGAATGGAGGGTAGAGGTCACATGCATGGGAGGGTGAATTCTGAAGAAGGAACAACTCCTCAATTAACCCATGGTATGAGTTTAGCTGATAAATAAGCGAGATATATAATTATTTTGAGTATATCTAATTCTTAGAGAGTATTATTTTATTGTGGTTCTAGTTACGGGGTTTAGGAAGATATCATAACTCTTAGGTACCTAGATTAATACTTGAGGATAATTGACGGTTCGTCCTAAACGATATTACCTAAAAGAAATGGAGACTTCGTCCTACCTTTAAATCGTGGGTGAGTCCAACTATTTTTTAAAAATTTTTATACAAAAAAAACCTCCTCAATTAACAAGTTGAATTGAATAGTACTATCTTAAGAGCTTTTAAGATAGTAGTTAATTTTAATAATAAATATAACAATTCAATTTATTTTATTTTTTATTTTTATCATTTTTTCAAAATTAATTTATCTCATTTATAAATTGATATATAATCTATATTTTTTATGACTATTTAGGCCAATCGATATCTAGCTCTTTTTTTTTAGATCTATTACTATATATTTGAGTAAGTTAGCGACTAAATTGAGAGTTTAGACCAAAATACCTCTCCCCATAGATATTTTTTAAATAGGTAGGAATCGAACCTTAATTATCCTACTTGCAATCTAGTTGGTGATATATAGTTTAATATTATATACAAGTATTTTAAAGAGAACATATTATATTTATTATAATTAATTTAATTTTATTAATCTACTAAAATTAGTTAAATAATATTTTTTATAACATAGTATAGTCCCTAGGTATATTTTTGAAATAAATAAAAATAAAAAACCTAATATCCATAAAATAGTGCTGGGTGTTACCACATGAAATCTCTTGTATATATGCTTATTTGTCACAAAAATTTCACCATAGTCAAAACTAAATACCTCGCAAAACTCTAGTTAGATAGAGCCTGAACTTCTGTTGTAACTGTATGGTAGTGTGAGGAGAAATGTATTTTAATGATGGAAAGTCGTTAGTCTTAGAATTCATCTGATATATTAAAAAAATTTAATCATGTGGAAAGATATATTGAAAAGTTTAAATAAATTTAAAGTTCTACAAGTCACTTCCTGATCCTTATTATTATAACATAATATAATACTATATGTTTTGTTTAAAAGATTAATCTTTTTACCTAACTATAAAACTTTATGACTCATTAACCAAACTCCTGGAACTAATAATTTTTATTAAGAATAATTTTGAGACTTTATAAAAAATAACTAATTTTAACGAGCTAAATTTCTTAACTTAAAATTAATTGGAACTTAAGGGAGGAAGTATTATAGTAGATAAGTTATATGGTCACAAAAAATCCTAAAATAAGACTACGGGTTTGTTTGCAAAACCTCCAAACAAGCACTTAGGACTAAAATAAGTTATATGATATGATAAAATTGGGAGGTATGGAAATAGAAATGATTTCCACAGAGATAGTTTGTTTAGTAGGAAGGAAATGGAAAATTTCCATTTCTACATAAATAGCTGGAATGAATTCTATTCTCTAACCCAAGGAAATTGAATTCCATGTCCACATCCCATTTTTACCCTCACCCACCAACCACCGACGGACCCACCTTAGTGTGCTCACTCACCGACGATGTCTTCCCTCCCACCGTCTGCTCACTCACCAGTGGCAACAAAGATGATGGTGAAGATGACGTGGCGGCGACGAGGATGACGAGCTGAAGCTTGACACACCACCTTCTTGCTTATTCTGACGAGACCAAGATATTAACGCCATCTATAGTTACGGACAAAGTCGGGGCCATAGAAGGTGGGATCCAAAGGTGGAAGCTCATCGTGCACAACCACGACCCCATAGATAGAGGGAGATTGGTTGGATAGAGATCTTGTGACTCCAAACGACGTTGATAAATGGAAGACAAAAAGGAACTGTTGAAGGTATGTAAATGAAGGCAGAGAATCAAGTCATTGATTGGAGAGAAGGATTTTATATCCGCCATGGATTGAAGTTCCTGAGATCTCCCACTTTGAATAGTGGATCTTGAATTTTCGGATGGAGATGAAGATGGGTTCATCGTTGCTGTTGAGAAGATTTTATTTTTTTAATTTAGAAGGGCATTTTGGTCCTTTACATAAAAGGGAAGTCCCATATCCATTTCCATGATATACCAAACACACTTTTAAACCTCCTCACATCCGTTTCTATTTCTATATCATGTCCATTTCTATTTCTATTTCTATTTCCATCGCCCTTGAGAAAATTGGCCCAGAAAAACAGATAGAACCCGAAAGAAGCAGATATGAAATCTTGTAAGTTTTGTCTAATCTTTTAACCAAGAGTTCAATTAATCTTTCAGGAAACATCTGTAGGACATGGTAAATTTGTAATAATCTTAGTAGCAATGGAACCAAAATGCAAGGCTAAGTATTTGTCACCTATGAATTTAACAAGTACTTTGATATTCAAGAGCACAATACACATTAAAACAATTATACACAATTACTGACTCAAACGTGAACAACTAATCCTTACTTCCTCTCGATACAGAAATCCTATCCGTTGATTATAGTTTGAATACTATGACTCAGTTTTGCAATCATATATCTACATGACATGACTCGATGAAAGAACAATCAACAAGTAAAGCTCATAGAATCAACAATTAGTCCCAATATCCATGTCTCTATCTGTCTTTCATTCCGATAATCCTATTGAATAAATGTGCAATTTCAATTTTCTATGACTTATTGAGCACTCGATTTTTAATTTTAATTCGAAACTTTGGTGCAGCCGAAGTACCTTCTGATGCTTCCGGCTTTGAATCAACCCTTCCAACTTCTGCTTTAGATACACTAGGTTCAATTGCTTTCAGTTCTTGTGTTGTAGCAAATTCAGTCTCAGGTGGCTCTTTCTTACTAGAAAATTCTACCGAAGATTTCTTCGCTTCATCACCCTGCAGTTTTGCCATCTCTTTTTCCTTACGCTTTTTCTCTTTCTTCAATAGTTTCTTCTTCAAATATTCTGGATCATCATGGTGCCCTTTATGCTCTTCTCGCTTCCGTCTCTTTTCCTTGCTCTTCTTCTTTCCTTTCCCATGCAAAGAAACATTTACGGCCAATGAGTCTGCAACTGAAAGAGTTTGGAGGCTGGCAAATCGCCGAGCATCTGCATCAATATTGTTGTCCTGGATAATGCTAGACGATGAGGGACCCAAAGGCCGAGGTGAAAAAACAACACTTGAGTCAGCAGTACATTGGAGTTCTTTGACCAGTTCATCACCACCATCACTCAAGAATTTGGCACTACCAATGCTGGCAGTCAAGCGGGAACCATGATCATGCCAAGAATTAACTTCCTCAACATTGTGATTACTCAGAGTCTCTCCAAAATTCCTTGGGGGTGCATCTACAGACACTGAACTGCTAGCTGCACGATCAATTTCATTACGACCACCTAATGATCGTTCAACCATTTGATTATCAGTGTCAGCCCTACTGGCAGCAGAGGATTGTTTGACTCTGATTTTAACAACTGGCTTCTTCCGCTCTTGGCCAATGGACGCAGCATCAACTTCCTTGGGAACTTCATTGGGAGCTTCTGTTTGTGAGTCCTGCGGCAGTACTTCCTTGGGAGCCTCAAGGGGTGATCCCTTTAGAGTTTTGACACGCACATCTTTGGGAGATTCAGGGGTTGTATTACCAGGAGCTTCTTCAAGTGTGTCCTTGAAACCCTCTACCATGCCCCAATCTTCTGTCAGGTTTTGGGTAGAGCAAGGCAATTCAGGAGGTTTACTTTCTGGATCAAGAACAAGCATGTTTTTCTGATCGCTGCAATTTTCCACAAGACTCATTTGCAACGTTTTATTTTCTCTGGGTACTGCGTGTAGAGTTGGTGTTCTACAGGCAGAAGCACATATTACATTAATAATTAATTTGGTTTCTTTTTCACCCAAAATATATGAACAAAATAAATACATATTTTTTGGCCAGGAAAAAAGGAACTACAGATATAAGACCAGAAATCATCAACTAAAAGCAGGCATTCAACAGATCACATTAAACACAGGACGCTCCATTCAAGTTCATTCATCAAGTACATGGAAATTAAATATAAAAACAGGATTCCATATTGGGTTTGGTTTCCTATAAACAATATTAAGAAACTTTCAAATACCAAAGTATATGCTAATTGTATTTCAGGAAGATGAAATGATCTAATTATACCAGTCTAAAAGCAAAATCAAATACATATCATTTAACAAGATACGGAGGAAGACAAGCAAAGGTTTCACAAACATTGCACTAAACGGGCCTACGAGGAACTAAGGAATAGCTAGCCTCCAAATACCAGAGCACTTGAAACATGTTGAACAAAAGCAGCCTTCACTAATATTAAATAATTAATCAGATTTACTTACAAACAACAGCTCACACAAATTTCTGCTGACATTCAAATTCTACTGATTTAATTAATTACATAAATTACCAAAATAGAGATATCTATAGAAGGGTTAAGAATCTTGGGGGGCATAAGATAAAGAGAAGAAATATGAAGAAAGAAATTAAAAAAAAAAAGAAGCAGCTTTCCTCAAGGAAGAAAAAAGAAGCTTCCTGTTTACTCAACGAAAAAAAGGAAGCTTCCCTCCTAATGGGTAAGCAATCACTCAATCCCTAGACTATCAATCTTGTCATAAGCAGATATATGCAATATCCGTAGAGAAGATTAACTCAATAATCAACTCAATTTCATTTATCTATGTACTTGATTAACTTTTCTTCAAGGACTATGGATTACACATATGCCTACCTTCCCGCAAGTATTTGTACTATGCAGAACAAATGGTGACGGAGAAAGACATTATTGAATGATACACGACCTTCAAGCAAACAAAGCATAGCCCCAAATGTTTGGCTTGAAATTTCGTCACTGGAGTAAATTCTCATCTGACATAACCGTATAACATGAATGGCCAGTTTTACCTGCCCTGCAATCAAGGAATGTAAATTCGTAGACATTTGATCAAGGAGAGAAAACGAAAATGAAGGAAAAACAATCAAGGAACATGGGAAGAGTATTCTTGCATAAGAGTAGAATCTTGGTCACAAAGGATGCACAACCTCTTAGGGAAAGCTCCTCTTCCACATATTTGATAAATAATAGTAATGCCGCATCAATTCCCTTGGAATGGAATTCAAGATCAAGGAGTGCTCTGCTTGCTTCAATACGAACTTGCCACATTACTTTTAAGTCCCGAAAAGGTTTTATAAGTCCATAGACACGATCCTGTGGTAAATCTCAAGCATTACTTATGACCATGCAGAGCTTCAATGAGCAGTTTAATGAAACATAAGGACAAACTTACAAGGGGAATGAATCCTGAAAGCTTTAATGCAATTTGTGTCAAGGTTCGGATACAACTAATAGTCAAGACTCCATTGTAGCTTGGCATGAGTCTGGTACAAGTCATTTCCGGAGAAATAAGATACCATTACAAATAAATTTGATAAAATACACTATTTAGAAGGGACTGGTTTTGTTGACCTGTCAAATTGTAAGAGCCGGTCAATGCGCTTCAGGAATGATGGTAAAAGAAGAATACTCTGTCATTAGTTTGAGTCAGAAAGATGGCCAATATGGTTCAATGAATGGCAATATGATTCATTGTAAATCATAAGATTTGAAAAGTAAATGACACAATTTTGACAACTATGCTTGAGACTCAAAAGACAACATATATATATATATATAGACACACACACATATATAAACTAGACAAAAGACAAGGCAAAATCATAACGATATATTATCTAGTAGAAGGTTGCAACAGCAGTCTAAGAATCATGGTCAACAAGAATAATCAAATCCATCAACCTGCTGCCCAAACTCAAGTTCACCAACTGACTGGACCAATTGAGCAAGCCAGAAGACATCTGAGTAGGGGTTCCCATTGTTGTCATTGTACTGCCACAAATAGGATAAAAATAAGTTGGAAGCATACTATTATAAAATAAGTCGAGGCAATTTCTCAAATGATAGAAACCTTACTGCAATACAAGCACATCAATTAACCAAAATTGAGTGTCTAAATAAATAAGAGAGGGAATTTCTCAGTTGAAGTGCAGTCTAAAAATTAAACGAAAAATCCAGAGAAGAAAAGTGGTGTCATAATAAAGTATAACTACAGTGGTTTGTACATGGATGGCAATAGGAAACAGCCATAAATGATGCATTGCATCAGAACTCAGTTAATCTCCGTTGAATTTCAAATTTATGTTGCATTCATGAACATCTCCAAATTCAAAATTAATACATTTTAACATATATACATTATAAATAGAAAATCAAACTCAGATAAATGCCAAACGAAAAAACTGCTTAAAGCCCATTATCATTAGTTTGAAGGGTAACAAAAGTTGATTTCAGTTCAATATATTTAAAACAAAATATATTCAAATCTAGGCCAAGCCCTCAGACTAAAAAACTAACACATAATACATCATAAATAAATTATGGTTATTTTCTTTTGCTTCGTGGCAGTTATTGCAGATCTCATCATAGTGGAAAAATAAGTAAATAATAACCTTCAATAGCTGTAAAACAAAGTCCACAGCCTCTCTTGGGCTTTTCCTGTCAGCACCTCTGACCATGGCTACAGCATGTGGGATAGCCTGAAAGATTCAAATCAATAATATAGAAGGGTTAGAAATTTAATTAAAACACACACAGAAGAGTTTAGGATATAGCAGGTGAATATCCATGCCATTTAGATATATCAAATTTATCAAGGGCACAACAAAGGTTGAGTATGTCAGCTTTAAGCGGATTTTATACAGATGAGCATTCAATGTCCTTTGATCATGAACTTAGATTAATTGTATATACTGTAAAGATTAAGCCCATCATTGATCATCCAACAATTAGATTAGCGGCATCTGTGTATCCTATCCTTGTCATATGCAAAACCATACCCTCTGGACTTTAGCATTGAGTTTAATCAGGTCAGATTGACCTCTTCCTCATAGCTAGCCAATAATTCGTGGAGTTACATATTTGGTTTATTCTTTAGCATTGAATTCATATTCAAAATTATACTTTTAATTCTATTCAAACTGAAGGAAAGAGAGCAAGCATGCGAATGGAAATGTAATTAGAGAGTTCAGACTTATAGGAACTAATTGTTTAGACAATCTAATAATGACGAATGGTTACAAAATAATTAAAAAATAAATACAGAATCAAATCTCCCTAATTATGGGCCATCAATCATAAAAAAGTAGTAAATTAATCATTATCAACACTTCCCCTCAAGTTAGAGCCTACAGGTCATATGTGCCCAGCGTGTTGCAAATGTAAGGACATCAGATAGTTGAGCATTGAAATTGATGTGGCAAAGGATAATGGTTCTAGATAGATATCTTTGATAAAATGACGATCAGTTTCAAAATTTTGAAATAGATTTTAGTCTCCCACTTCAAGTCTAGCTTCCGCCCTCTCCCCCCCCCCCCCACACAAAAAAAAAAAAATCCTGTCCTATGTCTCTACCTGCATCCATCACCTTCCAATCCCAACCCAACAAACCCACAGCAAAAAAACACACAAAATGCAACGGTAACTTTAAACGAAGTTCAAAGAGTACCCTGATGAAACTGAATATAGGAAAGGAAACAACATTCAAGCAAAGAACAAAAATTACGATATGACACACAGCAAGCAACAATTTTTTTAAAAAAAACGTAAGTTTGATGCAAAAACTAGGAAGGGATTTGGGTTCTCAATTTTGATCAGTAATTCATTGGATAGTCATGGATGCTAATCCTATAGATAATGCAATGGACCTTCAACCCCATCAACCTTCAGCTTTGAACTTTCTTAAGCAGAAGCTCCCATTGAAGCATGAAGGTCTACGTGGAAACGGAGTATTGGCATTATAGGGAAGCCAATGGCATCAAGGGCCTATAGAATGGATAGCTCTACTTATAGGGGAACAATTCTACTTTTAGCCAAATGACAACACAATACTGTTGAAATTAATAGACTTGGGACAGCATATCATGGTCCATCAAAACATGCTACATAATGTTCAAACAAGCATAAACACTCAATCACATCACATAAATACACGTCCTACCTCCTTGCATTACCTCAAGAACAAAGTACTCGGCAAAATCATGAAAGTCATTTGGCCTGGCAAGAGTAGTACGCAACCAACCATTGTCACTTCATATTGTTCAAGTTAACTGGGAGAAAGTAAGAACAGAATTTCAAAAGCCTTACTTTGGGAGTCCAATATCAGGATCAAACCTACGACTCTTATAAAATTTCACCAAATGGAGAAGACCAGCCCAATCAGTTTCCTGCTAAATAAGAAATAATGTCAGAATTTTCTGTCATGTCATGGTTGAAAGAGAAAAAAATATCAACATCTTGTCTTTAACCTAGTAGAAAGAAGCAGAGTTCAAATAGTTTGCAGATTCTGATTTTAGTTAGGAAACCACGAACTTTATGGTCACTAATCTCCCAGTTACTCTAGACTTGCCAACACTGGAATTCAATTCATTATCTCTCAAGATTTCTACAGTAAGCAGACTCCTAATATTATAAAGCAAATAAGACGTCAGAACTTCCAAAGTATGGACTATTTAACATATAACCCGCTTGCAATTACACATACTGCAATTGTTTGATATTTCAGAGCTCATGCTGCATGAGGTAACCGATCATTTAAATACCTCAGATGTTGTACTAGCCAATGCAAATGCAGCTTCAATCCTAACTCTCCAAAATACCTTGAGTTATGGAGGAAAAACTAAATATTAGATTTGGATAAAAAAATAATTGAAAAATGTAACAAAACGGAAAGCAATCAGACCTTAGAGTCAGTGAGAAAATTGTTCAAGGCATTTACAACAGCAAATGATATCTGGGGTAATGCCTCTAGGGTTGCAATTGCTTGAGCTTGAGCAATAACATCTTTGTCCTTCTCTAATTGATTAATCTGAATAATGATATCAACTTGGCTAGAATCAATAATCAATAAACTGGCAATGCTAAAAAAGATTAGTATATATAAAAAAAACAGAGAAGACAATACAACAAGCAACATGAAAGAATAAGTGTGATTAAATTATAAAAGGCTGATGTTGCTTATGTATTTAAGCCCTAGTGTATTCTTCATTGATAAAGACGGTTCCAGTGACAGCAGCCCAATTTAGGTCTAGATGATTAAAGAGGGTATAGAAACAGAAAAAGAAATGGTTCAGGTAGGAATGGAATCCCATAACCTTGCAAGGAAGACTTTGCATTCAATTGTTTCATTACTTGGAAAATTCAAGCAATTCTTGCTCGACTCTTTCTTCTACCAGCTTGACAACCACCGTGGTAAGTGAATTCACAGGTTTCCCTTAAATACATTTTCCAATATCCAGAGCTCCAAAAAGAAATGACCAACCAGACAAATACTTATAGCTCTACAGAAAAGCAAACTAGACTGGCTCCTGGCAATCTTCTCCATGAAATACAATAGTCAAAATAGGTTGTGAAGGTGTGCAAGGTCGTGAGGGATAGGAATTGCAGGTGTGATTTTACAAAAGTTGAGTTTGGGGAAGATGATTGGCAGGTGTGACAAAAAGGGAGATCTATATTATTTTCAAAGACAAGAAGCTGTAGTTAAGGCGACATGCACAACCAGATCAGTTCCTACTTACACTTCCATTAGTTTTATTTCTGACACAATACTTGATGAAATAAAGTCGTTACATTTTAGCATTGATACCATGAAAATCAATTGAGCTATTGAGGACCTAGCTTCAAAATTTTTTTTCATAATGATACTAGTACCTAATAACTCCGCCTACGCATGTAGCCGGTCCCAAGCCCGGGTAAAGGAGGAGGGTTGTGTTAGGCCCCGACAGCCAACGTAAAACCTGTCGAATCTTATGAACATGGGAAGAAATTGCGCTATTACTAGGTCGTTGCCCGTAAGTAACGCGCTGTATGGCTCGAGTACAGTGAGAAGTGAGCAAGGGCCGCTGCATCGTCGCCCGGATGTAGTGTTAAATGAGCAAGGGCTACCGCTCTCTTACGGACGGAGGCGGCTAAAGAAGCTAGTTCAGGAGAGAAAGATCAGATTTGGCACTTGGAATATTGGAACTATGAACGGAAAAGCGTGGGAGGTGGTGGGCGTAATGGTAAAGCGAAAGATTAACATCTTGTGCCTTCAGGAAACTAAATGGGTAGGAGAAAAATCTCGGGAAATCAATGAGTTCAAATTTTGGTACACAGGTAAAACAGGTACGAGGAATGGGGTTGGTATCATTGTGGATAAAGAGTGGAAGAAGAATGTGGTGGATGTTAGAAGGATTGAGGACAGAATTATATCTTTAAGAATACTTGTTGGAAGGGATACAATCAACGTTATTAGTGCCTATGCACCTCAAGTGGGAACAGAAGCACATCTTAAGGAAAAGTTTTGGGAAGATTTGGAGGGGTTGATTCAAAGCATACCACATACTGAGAAGATTTTTATTGGTGGGGACCTTAATTGTCATGTTGGTAAGGAGACGGGGGAATATGCGGGGCCTCATGGTGGTTTTGGTTTTGGAGAGATTAATAATGAAGGACGATCTATTCTAGAGTTTTCCTTAGCTTACAATCTTAAGATTGTCAACACGTGTTTTAAAAAGCGGGAGGAACACTTGATCACTTACAAGAGTGGGGTCCACAGGTCACAGATTGATTTCTTTTTGGTAAGGAGTCATGACAGAGGACTTTGTACAAATTGTAAAGTGATTCCAGGAGACGGAGTGACAACCCAGCACAGGTTAATGGCCCTTGACGTGCGTATTAAGTGCAGTAAGGAAAAGAGCCAACGTGTTTTAAATACAAGAGTCAAGTGGTGGCAGTTAAAGGGGGAGAAGAGGGAAACTTTTAAAAGAACTATGTTAAATGAAGGGGTTTGGGAGGCGCAGGAAAATGCTAATATCATGTGGAAGGAAATGGCTGACAAGGTACAAACAGTTGCTAAAGTAATTTTGGGAGAAGCTAAAGGTTTTGGTCGACGAGATAAGGAGACTTGGTGGTGGAACGAAGACGTACAAGAGAAAGTTAAGAACAAGAGAGACTGTTTCAAGGCTATACACTTATGTGATAATACTGAAAATTGGGAAAAATATCGTTTAGCTAAGAAGGAAACGAAGAAGGCGGTGAGTGTAGCTCGTTCTAAAGCTTTTGAGGAATTTTATAAGGAGTTAGGGACAAAGTCGGGAGAACGAAAGATTTATAAGATTGCAAGAGACAGGGAAAGGAAATCGAGGGATTTGGATCAAGTACGATGTATTAAAGATGAAGAAGGCAAGGTTTTGGTTGCAGATGGTGATATTAAAGAACGGTGGGAGACTTATTTTTACAAATTGTTTAATGACGAGGGAGGAGGGTCGAGTTATGAGTTAGGAGATTTAACACGAGAAGTTGAACCAAATTTGGCATTTTACCGTAGGATCCGTGTTGGCGAGGTTAAAGAGGCGCTTAAGAAAATGGAAAATAATAAAGCGGTTGGACCTGACGGGATTCCTATTGAAGTTTGGAAGTGTTTAGGCGAAACGGGGGTGGTGTGGCTTGCTAAACTTTTTAATGTGATTTTAAGTTCTAAGAAAATGCCTGATGATTGGAGGAAAAGTACTTTAGTTCCTATCTATAAAAATAAAGGGGATATTCAAAATTGTGCAAATTATAGAGGGATAAAGCTTATGAGTCACACTATGAAGTTATGGGAAAAGGTAATTGAACACAGGTTGAGATTAGAGACTGATATTACGGAGAATCAGTGTGGTTTCATGCCAGGTAGGTCTACAATGGAGGAGAGTTCGTTGATAGAGTAGTTCGAACTGTAGCAACTTTCTCCGAGGTATTTATTTATGTTTCTTTCATTTATTTGTTTGTGCACTTACTTGATTGAAGAATTTTCATCCTGCAGGTGTTTGAGGGTGTGGCTGGATTACTTTCTAGATTGGATGTCTTACTAAGCTTTGCTGATTTGGCTTCTAGTTGTCCTACTCCTTACACAAGGCCTGACATCACTTCATCGGTACTTCTTTTATGGTTATCTACAACTTTCACGATATTCAGTATCCTTTTGCTGCTTTTCCCACTTTATCTTTTGTTTCCTCCACGATTTTCATCTTGTCTGGAATAGGATGAAGGGGATATTATCTTAGAGGGCAGTAGACACCCTTGTGTTGAGGCTCAAGACTGGGTGAATTTTATACCAAATGATTGCAAGCTTGTAAGTGTTCATGAGATCTTTGGAACCAGAACAAGTTCTTCATTTTATATTGAAGTGGTTCATTGATTTTTGTTTTTGGTCACAAATCAGATCAGAGGAAAAAGTTGGTTTCAAATAATAACAGGGCCTAACATGGGTGGGAAATCAACATTTATCCGACAGGTGCTTATCTCTCATACCACTTTAACTGAGAAGTTAACGGCTATCCTATTGATCACTTGCCGTAATGTCAATTTGACCATCAACTGTGGTGTCTAGCACGTCTCTATATATTTGGTTCCTCAGTCCTCAGATACAGTTCTCAGTTCAGATGCTTACATCTATACTGCCTGAGGCCCTAACATTACATTAATTTTATTTATATGTAGGTGGGTGTGAATATTTTGATGGCACAAGTTGGTTCCTTTGTTCCTTGTGACAAGGCCAGCATATCTGTCCGTGATTGCATTTTTGCTCGTGTTGGTGCAGGTGACTGCCAAGTGAGTCATATACCATATCCTAAACTTCTGGATAATAAAATGGTAGCATAATTTCATCTGGAATAGCTTGATCTGATAATTATACTTGACTTACGCAACTGATTGATAGCTCTAATTTTATCTGTCAGGGTTGGATTTTTGTGTTTGAAATGCATAAAGTTGAGTTGTCTTCATATTAATCACTTCGAATTTAATTTCAAATTAATAGAAAAAAAGCGTTCAGGAAACTGGTCAAATGTTATTGACTTTCACTATAGTGGTAATGCCAACTGCCAAATTGCCATTTTTGCTGATATTATCATTCTAACCCTTTAGAGGTTTAGCCATAGGTAATTGCAAACTTGAGTTTATTGCCCGCATCCATAAAATACACTTTCTATGAAAATAAATCATATCCTTGCTGTGATGTTCTGAGAGTGCGTGTTACTATCTGCCCAGCTTCGAGGAGTCTCTACATTTATGCTAGAGATGCTTGAAACTTCATCAATATTAAAAGGAGCTACAGACAAGTCCTTGATAATCATTGACGAGTTGGGACGTGGAACATCAACTTATGATGGATTTGGTTTGTTTCTTCCTTAGAGCTCTCTTAATGTATTGTTACCATTTCTTAAATCTGAGTTATTACCAGAATATGATGGAAGGAACAACTTTGTTACGATCTGTGTTCAGAAGAGTTTAAGGGTAGGAAGAGTTTATCAGAGAGCAAGTGCTAGAATCCATATACAATGTCCTCAAATTAACAGTAGGATGATCTTTAAATATAACAAGGTCCATATCTGACATCTTCCTTCTAGATTAGGAACTACAATTGACGCCTATAACTGAAATGGATAAATATAAATACGTAACTACAAATACATAACTGCATGACACTTGGAGACTGCCAAACAACTAAAAACAACCCAAAAACTTATCCTTCATCCTTCTCATTTCTATTTACTACTCCCTCCTCTCCGGTCCTATAAATAACATTTTCTCATAGAGTTGGTCCTATATATAAGTAACACTTTGTGTGTCTAAAAATTTTATGCACTTTTTCCACTTTTCCCAATTAATTAGTTGCCTCTCTCATCTCTTTTTCCCACTCATCATCTTTATAAATAAGGGTATATTTGGAAAAAATTACATCTTCCACACATTTACTACTTCTAACTAATTTTGAGTAATATTTTGATCTACATGATTTGGTTAGTTGATACTTATATATAGGACAAGAGGGAGTAGTATGGTATGTTAGCGTCTACTACTATAAGTGTGAATAATAGGAGGAATCCTATGAAACATTAATTCTTACATTTTTTTTTTCATGAATGACTCTTATGTTGCTGCATACACCAAGATAAGCATATCATTGGTCAGTCTATTATATCAAGTTTTTGGTGGTATGCAGGTTTGGCCTGGGCCATTTGTGAGCACATTGTTGAACTGATCAAGGCACCTACTTTGTTTGCAACCCATTTTCATGAACTGACTGCTTTAGCCTACGAACAAGTAAATGATGATCCACAGAGGAAAATTGTTGGTGTTGCAAACTATCATGTTAGTGCACATATTGACTCATCAACTCGCAAGCTGACTATGCTATACAGGGTAAACGTATTCCTGAAATTCTATACATATCCCATGTGCCTTTATTGCATTATTTTGTCTAGCGTTCTTTCATTGAACGGGATTATCTTAATCAGTAAGCTTATTCATTTTCAGAGGATAAAAATATAAGTGGGAATTCATTTGGTAGAGCTGATGTTATGTTTAAAATTAGTCTGAAGGGGAAGAGAGAAGGAACAGGACTTTGCAGGCCTGAAGAGGACCTTATTGGTTTCTATTTTACACTTATTACTGTCTTGATTGAAATAATATTTACTATTCACCTGGATAAAACCTCCTTTGAGCTTGATATGCTCTAAAACCAAAACTAGCACCGTATGGTATTATTTTGATGTAGTGGTTGGGATTTTGAGATTATCTTTTAGCACTTATCAGAGATAAACTATTGCATATACCCCAGTAGGTGAGTTACTAGCCCAATGTGGGCCCAATATTTAATTTCATTTTCTCTCTTTTTCTTGTAATTAGTTTTTGTTATTCTCAATAGGAAAAACCATTCTGTAGCTACCTATACTTTCCCGCAATTTTTAGTTTGGTACCTATGCTTTTTTCTCTCTTATTAAGTCCCTTAATTTTGTTTTGTTAGTACCGTTAGCTCTTGTTTGTGATTTTACTCTGTTAGCATGTTAGCCTTTGTATAGAAATTAATTGAGCTAAAAGAAGAAAATTAAAGGATTTATTAAAGTGAGAAAAATAATAGGTACCAACTTAAGAATTGAAAGAAAGTATAGGTACCTATAAAATGGTTTTCCCTTCCCAATATTGTGGCTTGAATATTGGGCTCTACTGTTGCAACTCCTTTGAGTTTTTGTAGAATGCCATAAGCCATTTTTGGTTTTGTAGAAACCCATAAAGTGATACTTCTGATAATCCATTAATCAACAAATTTACAACTATGTGTGGGGAAGAGTAGGAACAAAATTAATTGTAGATAAGCATAATTAGATTCATGGGCCTAAATATGGGCCCAAATAGGCGCCTGTCAGTCTCCAACAGGTTCCATCAAGGTCATAAGCAGATTAAGTGATTCTCCATCCTTTCCTATATGATTTTTGTAGAGCAAAAGCAATATTATTTTTCTCTAATTTTTCATTATCAGAAGTCTGTCTCAATGTGACAATCCAATCATATGAATCTAAGAGCTTCACAAGTTGAATGATACTTAAAAGACATTCATTGATTATGTACTGCATCCATTCGAAGCAGTTGACGCAATAGCTGGTCATCATTTGACAATGATCTTCTATCATCATAAGAAACTTCAACTCCCACTGTTTATATTGTAGTGCTCTTGTTAAAAACAATTAGCATTTGCATGAAGCCAGCTCATGCTCTATCCTGCGATTCCCTTTTTCAGGTTGAACCAGGAGCTTGTGATCAAAGTTTTGGTATTCATGTTGCTGAGTTTGCAAATTTCCCAGAAAGTGTCATAGCTCTGGCTCGAGAAAAAGCAGTAGAATTGGAAGATTTCTCTCCGTCTGCAATATACTTGGTCGATGCTACACAGGAGGTATAGTTTGCAATGTTTTTTTGTGGTTCATATGGTAACGTATCAACATTGAAAACTTGCAACCGATGTGCTAGTGGCTTAGTACCATTATAATCCTATCTGTAGAACAGAGGCTATCTACTTCTCTTATTGATAAAGGAAGGTTTACACTTGATATATACAGCAGAGGAAATTCGTATCCTGTGAAAGTAGGAGCAGAATCAGAGAAAATAAATTCCTATGATGCACTATCAATCTACCCGATATATCCTCTCCTATGATTAATAAAATATTAAACTAAATATTTTCTATTTACAACATATATTTAGTCGGCCCAACCGCACTATCCATGTTTTGCAAATTTTTTCAAGAGAATGATGATTAAGGACCCTACAAGGAAATTAATGTAAAATGAGGACCCTTGTGCAAGTGAAATTTCACAATTTACAACTTAAATCTCTATATTATTTTATACTTGTCCTAAATATAAGAGCTAGTTGAGGGGGTTTGTTTTTATCCTATATGTAAAGGCCTCAATCTACTTTGTCTCCCAAATCTATAGTTGTTTTCCTTAAACTCTTTCGATTGATTGCACATATTAAGGGGGTTTTCTATCAAGGGAGTTTTTTCACATGCAAATGATTAGAAGGTGTACTTTAGGGAAATCAACCCACATTTTTTACAAATAACTAATTTCCTTAATTTTTGTGAATTAGTTATGTAACTCCTACATTTAGAACTAGAAGAGTATTAATCTTCTTACAAGGTCCTTAATTGTCATTCGCCTTATGTCCTTTTCTAAATCAAACTAAATCTCACCCAAAAGCTAGCTATTAAGATAGGAGAACCAATCCAATTAAATTGAGCATCATATATCATTCAATATGAGACATAAGTATCTCATACTACCTAAATCTCCATCAATTGGGCCTCTTCAGAGAGAGGATGTCCTGGCGGCTGCACTCTCGACCATTCATAAAGTTCTGCATGTATTTCTCTCTAAATTGTCAAACACGAGCTTTAATACCCAATGATTGGTACTCAAGTAGGATAGCGAACACTCCTTCAAATGCTAGTTATTAAGATGAGAGAACAAATCTACTTAAATACTCTCATTAAACATCCAATATAACTCAATATGGGATTAAGGCATTCCATACTACCCAAGTTTTCATCACAAGCTTCTAAGTTTCTTGGGATTATGGTGATGTTAAATGTTGTCCGATTAGTCTCTTCAAGGACCTTTCAATTAGTTATTTCTTTATGATTTGATTATTTGATAATATTCAACATTTACCAAATTCGGTCAAGAGTTTTGAACATGTTGGTTGGATTAAATTTATTTTCGTCTTCCTAAGCATGAAATAGCATTGTTTTGAGTTAAAAAGAAAAGAAAATGAAAAAATAGCAGTCAATTATAATTGTGCTTTAGTAATTATGTTTTATTAGATTATGTATGGTTTATATATGAATATTCTATTTATTTGTAGATTAATGCATTTTATATTTAAATATTACTCCTTTCAGAATTATATATGAATATTTTTGTATATCTTAAATATATCATTTTAATCATAATCGGTCTAACCTCAGGTTAACCCCCAATTTAAACCACTAACCCTTGAACGATTCATTAACCAATATAGTTTTCAATACCTTGGAAAAATGTAATTACTATTTATGTTATTTTAAAGAATGCATAGTTTGTTGACCAGAAGAAAAAAACAAAAGAATGCATGGTTTTAATTTTGTAGATATAATTTGCAGGTGGGTTCTAAACGGAAGAGAGAGTTTGAACTTGATGAAGTCTATAAAGGAGCAGCAAGGGCTAGGCAATTTCTTGAAGCTTTCGCTGCTTTGCCATTGGGTACTATGGATAAAATGCAAGCTCTGCAAGAAATAAGGAAGTTAAAGGATGATTTAGAGAATGATGCAAAAAACTGTGGCTGGCTGCAGCAATTCTTGCGGCAAGTTTGAACAATGGGGTTTTCCGCCAGGCCTATTAATGATGTGAATTTTGTAGAGCCTGATGCAGGACATGATCTGTTGATGAACCCTGATGCACTCTAGTAAGGATGACATTTAGAATTAGTTACTGTTCTTTGGTATTTGTTACCATGTTTCTCGTGTGGGTTTTGTGGGCGAGCGTGGAGCCTCATGGCGCAGCCTGTGGCGTCAACAGACAGGTGTATACTGTTTAGCTTGGTGATTTTATAGTATTCACCGGTCCTTAATATAATATATATTTTATTAATTTAATTAGATTAGTTAATATAGTATTTTTTTTAAAACATCCTAATCATCTTCCTTAACCCTATTTTTTCTCTTATTTGATTATTGTTGAGAAAATATCAATAGGGGTAATTTGGAAAAAATTAATATACATAGGAAATATATTTTATATTTAAGATCAAGATCAATTCCTCAATTAGGTCAATTAGGTCTTATATTAAGAATTGGAGGAGTATTATTTTAATTTTTTTTCTTTGTTTAATGAAGTGGAGGGGAAGGGGGGAAATATTAGAGGGAAAGGACGAAAATGATTTTAATATGTAGGACAACCAAAGGGAGGGGAGCAGTCATAATTATCCCTCGTCTCATTTCACAAGTTCTCTTCTTTCTATATAACCTTTTTCTTATGATCACATACTATCTGGTCTTTGTAATGTCCAAATCACCTCAAAGTCACATTAACACTTTGTCATATATGTTTGTTAGAAAGTTGGTTCACTTGCTTAACAAATTAACCAAAGTGATTTTTAATTGAAGGCATAACTAAATGATACTATCTTATAATTATGATTAGAGATGGAAAAATATCATAAAACCTTTAAAAACAAGCTTAACGTAAGACATACATTTGCACTTAAATCGCAAGAAACCCACGAATAGGATGCATGTAATAACAAATAAATGGAATTTGTGATTTAAACGTTTCTAAAATTAAAATATTATCACTGAAATCGTGAAATTTAATGTTAAACTCACGTAGTTATTACGTGAAGTTCTAAATTTTATGGCATGCCCACTCGAAAATGCATTACTAAGATTAGTTTGCCTTATGTTTTGTCATATGACTATTGTTTTAAATAATTAAATTATATTTTTAATTTTTTTAAATATATATAAACACAATAAAAAAATATAAAACTGTTTTAATTATAACTAGAATAAAATACTTTCCTTGCATTTTGTATTAATTACACTGAGTTTCTTCTTTATTTTGAAAATATACATTTAAGTTCAAATAATTAACTCTGTTAAGAATATTCCCTGTTAGACTTGCATTTATCCCGGATGATACACCAGCCCATTGATGCTGGCACTTGAAGAGAGGCTATATGGCGGCTTGACAAGGGTTGAGAGGATTGCTTGTCCATCAAAGAGAGAGCAAGGGATGAGAAGGATAGCTCATAATTTTTTTTTGGTGAAACTTCATTCACAACCTGTATTTAGTTGGGCCTTTATGAAGGGTAACGTTCCTTTTGTGCCAAATAGTGTTAAAAAGCTTTAACAAAAAAAAATAGTGTTAAAAAGGATGATTATTTCCTTGATCAGAGATTCTTCATTATCATTGTGAAGCTGCCAAATCAAAGGAGCTCAGGTTAAATCTTATAGAAAACAACCCAAAAAAATAAAAAAGATGTACGCAGAGCCAAAGAGACAGCAATTTGAAGATTTCAGATGATGTATCTGAAGGATATCAGAGGAGGGAAGATCCTTGTTGAAGATATCAGTGGCTTTCTTTTTTAGTATATATATCTTTTTTAAGAATAGAATTTGAGAACCTTATATCACTAGATTAAATATATGTTAGTTATATGGTTCTAATTGAATGAAGTGTATAATAAAAAATTAATAGTAATTTAAATATATATAATTAAATATGATATTTTAGAGAAATTAACGCACAGTTATTATAAATAATTATTTTAATTGACAATTTCAAATAAAATGCTTAACAATTTCCTCAATCATTGTAATGGCAGTGGATGAAGATAACACGAGTGATGAGGCAATATGGGAAACACATCCTGTAAGCATTTGTGTCAACAAATTATAAAAGAAATATGCATGTTTGTTAATATCATGTGGTTACATGTTGATACGAGCGAGTAGATATTAAGGTATCTCGAGAAGTGTGTCGATAATGCAAAGAATCTAATTGCCATTGAATACTAGATTGCATTCAGATTGAGCAGAGGACCTATGTCCTACGTAAAATGGAATTTGTCAGAAATAATAATAATATTATCTCCTCCAGCTCCCCATTACCAGAGGATGGCCCACTCACTACCAATATGGACCCAACTCCTATCCAAATATCCTTCCCTTGGCCCCATTTCTCACAATCCAACCACCAAATCCGAATAAAATTGATTTAGTAGAAGGAATTAGTTGATTATAAGGAGGTAAAAATTTTAATAAAGAGAAGATATAAGATAAAATAATAAAAAAATTAATTAAAAACTTTTATTTCTACTTCTCTAATTTTTTTTTAAATTCACCTCAGATAAATTTTTTCTCTCCTTTCCCCTCACACCAAACATCCGAGACAACAAGAAAAGGAAAAGGAAACTAGACAAGATGAATAGAGGAAGTGTGTTGAGGTTTTATTTGTATGCTCAACCTATAAGGATTAATGATCCCACTCTATTCCTTGTTGTAAGTTACTTGTATTCTAAAAGTTTTTTTTTAAGATTAAGTCGCTTGTAGAAAATTTAATGAATATTTTTTCATTTTACCCATGTTAACTATTTAATAAAATAGATGAGAGAAAATATGTACCATATTTTTTCAATATCCTTTCTTTAATAAGGGTAAATGTGGGAAGAAATTCCAAAGCATCCCCTAGTATACGCGTTTGGGATACAAGTGACTTACCATAAAGAACACAATAGTACCATATTTTAGAATATAATTACAATAAATAGGGCTTAATGACACAACATTTTAGAAGTATAAAATTAAATGCAAATAACAATTAATAATAAAATATAACAATCGATCAAAATTAAAAATTAAATATTTCATAATAATGCTAAATATTAAAATTTTAATTAGTCATTATTCTATATCCCATCACTAAGGTTTGAATAGGAGCTTGCATATTTAGCTACCGATAGTATCCAAAAAAAAAATTGTGCACCAATAAAAAAAAACTATGAATATGAATGGTATGGCTCATGTCAAATTTTATATAAAATATAACTCAGTGTCATGTGTTAAATTTATAACAAATTAATGGTAATGTTTGTAAACCATAATAGTCTAATTCATTTCTCAAACTCTACAATTCTAACCTCCCAAGTGTATAGGAGCTATTAATTAATATAAAACTACAAATATTTGGTTGTCATTTTCTCTCTCATGCTGATTCTTTCTATTTTTCATTTAAAAAATTAGTAATTTATTTGTATTCAATCATAGTAACCGATATTACATTAAATACATGACAAAGAAAAGCGTAAAAAAAAAAACTTTTGAACTTAAATTGCATTGCCTGGTGATGGAAAATGGAAGAAAGGTTGACCCAATAATGACGAAGAAAATGTCCTCTAGTGGTTGTAAAGTTGCGTCGCAAGGCTTCTGACCAGTGAAGATGATGTTTGATGGATTTACTGCTAATTGCTTTAAGGGACCACCTTAAAAGTAATCATTCATATTTATATTTATGCCCTGAGAGAACATTTTTAGATATTTATTGTAAAAAAAAAATGGCACGACTTAATACGCCTTCATAGTACACCGACCAACCATCTTCAAGCTTAGAGTGGTCCCTCAATCACCTGATTAATTGCGCTACGTCTTCGTTTTTTCTTCCACATCCATTTCTTCAGGTGTGAATGGGGATATCGTAGTCTGCTTGTGGATATATGGCTACTAAAATTGATCTTTAATGATCATAGGTTAAGGTGGAAATTTGTCAATAGCTTTTGCTCAGGAGTAATATTATTATGAATATTTTTTATTCAATATCACTCAAAAATTTCAAAATCTAATAATGCTGCCCCACCTTAAAAAAATGTTAGACCATTAAAAATTGATGTTAACTATTCAATTTTTAACAGTAAAGGATAACATTATTTTATTTTAATACTTTTTAAGTAATTTTGAACTAAAAAAAAACTTTCAGGACAATATTATTTTTGAAAGAAAATTTATGGAGCAAATTTATACTTTGAAGCATGATCATAATGCATATAAGAAAAAGATGGAAAAAAGTTTTAGATGTCATCAGTAATTAAATATAATAAGATCTTTCACTCCATCTTTTTTTTTATTAATATAATTTTTGATCCCTTAAATTTATATGAATTTTATATTTGGTCCCTCAAGTTTCAAATCATGAGATTTGGTCCCTTGAGGAGCAAAATGATCAGGTATTTGTTAAATTATAAGATCAATATTTTAGACAGAAAGAAACTTTTGAGACCAAAACTAAAATAAGGGTAAATTAAAGAGACTAAAGATTGTATTAATCCATTTTTTATCGCTTTCTTTCCTTCACCATTATAAATAATTAACAAAAATATGGCTTTAAATTAAATGATAGAAAATGTGATTATATGTATATTTAAAAGCGCTGGAAATATTGAAGCAGCTGGTATTGCAACCTATTCTCAAACATGCCATCTTTTAAGGAATCAGAATGATCATGTGTCTAGAAAAAAGGGTTTGCTTCAAATGAAAACATCCCACAGATCTTAATCATCTAAAAAGCCAGAGGCAAAATCAAACAAGCTAAGGAGATAAATCTATAGGAAGATCCAAACTCAGAAAACCCACTTTAATTTTCTCTCTGATAAGCTTGCAAGCACAAATGCACAACAAATTGAAAAGGACTATGTGTAGGTAATCTGTGAGATAGCAACTTCCAAACAATAAATCAAACATCCTAAGATTTCAAAAACCCTTACAATAGATACTGATAGCAACCCTTCATTGACGCAAGTCTAAGTCCTTCGGATAGAATTTTACACCCCACCAAGCAAATTGTGGACCATATCCACCATGATTCTCTTTAAAACACTATCCCTGTGCGCCCTTATGCTTGTCTTGATTTCTTTCTGCAATAAATGTCTTCCCTTTCATTTTTAGGGCAAAACTTTAATGCTCAAAGTTGTGTTCAGTACATTTGATTGCCATCCCTTGTGGGTAAAGTTGTTTTGCCTTATTGTTTACTTTATATGTGTTTCGTATAGTTATCATGACGAGAATTCCATTGAGAGAATATATAGCTATCTCTCCGCAACAAAACCCTATTATGATTTAAATATTTGATGATTTAACTTTTTACTTTAACTTTAGGGCAAAGTGCTTAGAGGCCCTAATAACCTTGTAATCTAGTGGCTTGATAACTTTCATATAAATAGAAAGTTATAAGTTTGATCCTACTTATGACGTGTCACATCAGGTTGTTAGTATCTACCCAATTTAGATATTTTTTGACTTAACTTATTACTTCAGCTTTAGGCAAAGTGCTTTAGCTAGTGGCATGACAACTTTTCTATAATTAGAAGGTTACGAATTTGATCCTACTTATAACCTCCTACATCAGGCAGATTGTTAGAACATTCCCCGACTTAAATATGTTTGATGACTTATAGCTTGTTACTTTAGATCTAGGGCAAAAGTACCTCGAGGCCAGAGGTTTAAGTGGTAGAAGAGGATTAGTGAAGCTAATTAATGGAAAGGGAATGTCCTTCTCAGCAGTTGTTTCAATTAATTAATTAAGCCATTCTTAAGTTCTTTTAAAGTCACGAGACCCACACAGTTCCTTTGATGATATCGGTGAGAGGGAGGTGGGGAGAGAGAGAAGTCTAGAGTGGTGGAATGGCAGAGGAACTGATAGAGAACTTTCAAAGCTGTTTTTTCTTCCACCATCACTCAACTACTATAGCCTCTATATATTGCAGTCTTGAACTGAAAGTGTCTTGCAAACTTTTTTTTTTTTTAGAACCTTTAGCTTTCTTCATCTTCCCAATCTTAAAGAGTGTTTTTGCCCTCATACATTTCTTTTTTGTCTCCCTCTGTCGGTACCATGTAGGTCTTTCCCCACTACAAAAACACTGATTCTTATTACCTTATCTTCTACCGGTAGCTGTATTCTATTATATATCTGCTTGTCTTCCTCTTTATAACTCTACAAATCTCTCTCTCTCTCTCTCTTTCTTATGACTTTGATTGTTTCATTCATTGTATATTTGCCTCCAGGAGACCAGAAGATCAGAACCCGTTAGACCTCAACAATTTGCCAGATGACTGCTCTAGGGACGGTAAACGAATCCTTGAAGACGCTTCCTCTGGTAAATTTTGGTGACTTTATCTCACAATTGATTTGTCATAACTTGTGCTTTTCTCCAAGATATTTCAATTTCTACCACAGTGCAATTTACTCTGGGCCTCTTTTAACTTGTTCTTCACTTGAGGGTTTGATCTTACTACCTCGCACTGTTTAATTTCTTCGTCCCTATTCTGCAGAGAAAGAAAAAACAACCAGGGAGGGATTTAAAAAGTGAAGATATTAATGAAAATGAATTTATTAATGAGTTTTGGGGAAATGGGTAGTGAGTGTTGGAAGTTTTGCTTTTAATTGGGTGGGTGTTTGGTTGGAGCAGGTTATTTCATGAAAAAGAAAAGCGGCGGCAAGGATGGAAAGGAAGAGTGTGGTAAAGTCTACGAATGTAGGTTTTGTTCCCTCAAGTTCTGTAAATCTCAGGCCCTTGGAGGTCACATGAACCGCCATCGCCAAGGTCCTTATCTTCGCTCTCTCTCTCTCTCTCTCTCTGACCTTTATGATCTGATTCTGATGGATTGAAATGCAGAAAGAGAAACGGAGACCCTTAACCATGCTCGTCAGCTCGTCTTCCGTAACGATCATTCCATAGTCGCCGTCCAAGGGCAAGTGGCCCCTCACTTAGGGTATATATATATACACGTACAATAATACTCTTTGAGATTACTATTAGTGAACCAAAGCTCATGAATTTTTGTTGCTTAATCTCCTAGGTGCTGGAACAACGTAGGAGGAGATCCAACGATGTCTCTGAGATTTCCCAGATACTTGTCTGCTGCTTCATCGTCATCATCCCTGTACGCGTCGTCGTTTGCTTCACACCACCACCCAGTGAGCGATTACTATGTGGGACATGGCCATGGCCTTCATCACAATCACAGTAACTATGTGGGAAGCAGCAGTAGTACACCTAGTGGCGAGTCTGGTTACACCTGCATCGGAGCGCCGGTGGGCCATGGTGGGTTCGGTGGTGGCGACGATGGGTCACTACTACTTCACAGTCATGCCTATTCTGCACCACAGCATCGTCTAGATCCTCCTTCAGTGATCAATCGGTTTCAAGATGGATTTTGATATCCAAGGAGAGGGTTTTAATTTTCCTTTTATTAAGGATCTATTTCACCAAACTTAAGTGACTTGGATTTATATTTTTGGAGGCTTGTAAGCATTATTATAAATTTAAATTTAAAAAAAATTAATATGCAAATCTCTATAATTTTATTTGATTTTTAATTAGGTCAATTTAATTTTTTATCAGATTCTTATAATTTTAACAATTTTTTAATGCCCTGCAATTTATTTTCTTTTTTGTAGGTTCTTATAGTTTCGCCCTTTAGTTTTTTCCCTCTTTTTAATATTAAAAATAAAGTGAAACTATAATGAATTAATAAAAAAAAACTGTAAAGACCTAATAAAAAATTAAGTGAAAATATAAAAATTTGATAAAAAAAATTATAGAACCCAATTAAAAGTTTGGTAAAATTATAAGGATTTATAGATGAATTTTTTTTTTAAAAAAAATTGAAATTAATGAGTTGTATGGTTGGAGTCAAATATGGTAAAATGGGTTGAATGATAAAGACACCAAATAGAGAGGGCAGCTTTTGAGGTCAGCTTGTTTGGCTGGGAGCTTTGTATTGAATGGGTGTGTACTATTCACTGTGCCAAAGGATGCAAAACTAGTTGGATATCAACTAAATGTTGAGTTTCTCATTCATTCACTTCCTTCCTTTTGCATGCCTATAGGCAACTCATTCACTATTGATATCCATGCTTTTAATTAATGAGATTGTGGCTTGTTCAAACGATTGTGAGATGATCTCAGGGTGACACCATGCTTCCGCAATTACGTACGCCAGCCAACACAATATGACGTGTTGTGGCTGTTAGCATATATTTGATAGAGTAAGAAAATTTTGGAAACAATGAAGGACCAAGATGTAATGAAATCTCTGCCCAAACATTCAAAATTGTTTTCTTTTTGGGTGAAATTGTTTTCCATATGTAACATTAGTGGTACTACCTTATTTTAATGTTTTTTTGTTTATATATTTTATTTTACTATTTGATATTCCCTCCATTCCTTTTATTCATATAAGACAAAAAGTTGATTAAAATTAATTAAAGACAATAAATATATAAAAAAATATTTTTTTAAATATCCTTATTTATTGGGGTAGAGTGTGTGAGTGAAAGTTAATCAAAAGGAAAAAGATATTCATTGACAATTTATCTTTATAATAAATGCAATGATATATTAACTAGAGTAATTAAATGGGGATAAAATAAAAAATTAGAAACAATTTTTAAGTATCTCTTATAAATATAACAAGTCATACTTAAAAAAATATTTCTTATAAAAAGAAAGCAAGGAGTGGAGTGAAATAATAGAAGACCAAAAAATAAGAAGTTTCCAGTCACATTTTGGGTGAAGGGTGAACATATGTCAGGCCTTTAATAGGAATATATGATTTAGCCTAGTTATAGTTTGATAAATCCTAACATATTTAGCAAATAAGCAAGACATCTATTTAAAGACTTGCTAATTTAAATAGGTTAGACTTTCTTTTTTAAAGTCTGACTTATAAACTTATAGGTCTGGTATATTTAATTATATGTAAACTATAAATTGACTTTAAAAACTTGTTTAAAGCCTTTTATTTATATGTAGGATTTGAAAAGGCCTATATTTTGTATAGATTCAAAATCTATTTATAGCATTTAATACTTAAAATACGATGAATTTTTAACAGTTTATATTATAAGGAGGCATTTAAAAAAACTTTAGGCATGACAAACCTTAAAAGCCTCAGCCTTGCACCTAAAAAAAAGTATGTGTAAAAACTGATATGAACTAACCCATTTCCATCCATAGTTCGAGTGGCGAAAGAGGGGCATGTAGAAGTTAAAGGTTTCAATCATTCTAATATATTTAAAAAAAAAATAGAAGAGAGAAAATTACAAAAATGATGAATATCTTAATGAAGCAGGATAATATTAAAAAATTAATCTTTCATCATTCCTCAACAAGTTGGCAAAAAAAAAAAACGATCATCCCTCACAATGTTATTTTTTATAAAAAATTATCACTTTTTTTTCATTAATCCCAAATATTTTGGCGATGCATTAGAATAAACGAGGGAACTATAAAATCGAACGATTAGTTGACATCATTTATACCTTCTAAGATTATTATTTATTCTTTTAATATTTGTCTCTCGCGCTTAAAGGAACGAGTGTTTTACCTTTGTTGCCAACACTTATGCTTGTAAAAGATATTTCTTCTATTTTCAAAAAGTACCCCTTGTACTTTTGAAATGAAAATTTCATATAAATATAATAATATCTTTAAAATCTTAAGAAAAGTAAATTATAACTTCAGAGAATAAAAATAATACTTTCAAAAAACACCAATAACAATTTATTTAGATTTAGGGAAAATCATCTGGTAAGCAACTATACTTTTTCTTAATTTTTAATTTGATATTTACACTTTTTCATCTCTTTACTAAAATTTTTAACTTTACTATGTTATCATCCTTGCTAATAAGAGAAATACTTATATATTTTAAGAATGCCATATCATCTGAATTATGCCCAATCATAATATAACAACTCAACATATTTTAATCTTAATTGGCTGATAATTTTTATGAAATAATCCATATTTATTTTATTTAAAAGAAAAATAAATCTCTTAATTTGGTTCAGATGAACTTTTATTTTTTAAAAAATTAAAATATTAATTTTTTTTAAAATAAAATTAATCATAAATTTTTGTGTATGAGTCATCAGCCGAGTTATTGCATTTTAATTAAATAGAGTTCAGATGATGTGATACTCTTCGGGTATATAATTATTTCTCTACTAACAAAGTAAAGTTATATTGACTAACGGTGTTAACAAAGTAAAATTAAATTAAGTAATTTATTTTTTCCAAGAAATTTAATAATTAATAAAGAGAGAGAAAAAGTATAGGTATCAAATTAAAAATTAAAAAAAAAAGTATAGGTGCCTACAAAATAATTTTACCTATACTTATACTATTCTTAAAAGTTCAATTGTTAAAATTTTAATATTTACTCTATATATTAGCATAAATTATAATTTTTCATTTTGTATTGTTTTTAACTTGGGGATGAGTTATTGAAATGTGTGTTTCCATTAAAAAAGATTGAATAACGGAGTGGATCGATGTGTTTACTATGGTCAAGTCCGACAAAAAGCAGATGAACAAGAAGACAGTAAGTGGTCAATTTTTTTGGGCGATGATGAACACTGATCCCCAGTAAAACTACCTTCTTCCACTATCAGATGTCATATTCTATCTACAGAGAATCCAATCAACCATTTAATTTCCCTCTCCATTTCTTCTTACGTTTAAGAATATCTCTCATTATTCATTCATTTCTCAACTTCAACCAATTTCATTTATCCTTAGTCCAATTCAAAAGTAAAAGTGTTTTATGGGTCATCGATTGGGATCTCTCTCCCTCCCTCCATCCCTCCCCTTCCCTGACTTATGAGAATTTAATACCTCTCGGGATCAGAGAGAGAGAGAGAGAGATCTGTGTGATAGATATAGTGCCAGCAATACACTAAAAAAGTTGCATGAAATATTGCATTTCTGAACCTTGACCATAAGAAAAAGAGAAAAAGTAAAACTCATCATTAGTACTGCATAGGCCTATTGTTGTAAAACTCGTCCCTTCAATAACTCTATCATGAACTCATGACACTGCTAAATTGGATTCTCTGTCACAACAATGGATTAATGGTGGTCACGTTTATATACTACAGGAAAAATTGATCTATAATAATTTGCATCATATCAATACAATTGTACTCTCCGTAATCATCTCTTCAGATCGATGAACATAGGGATGTAGAAAACATTAACATGATGTACTCTTTCAATCATGTGAAAGTAACTTTTAATTACTTATCAAATAATTAAATTGATATAAAATTTTAAAAGACTTATTAAAATTATAAAAATATAAATTTATCCTGATTTGTCAATTGTTAAGTTGATGTATTCTTAATGTCAAGTTATGGAGATACCAATAAGTTAGGGTACATTAATTGATAAGTCATTTTACTACTAATGACAAGTCATAGTGCTATCAATGTTAAATTAGTGTAACTTCATTTTTTTATAGTTATAATAAATTTTACACTGGACCCTTGAGACTTCATGTCAATTTAATCATTTCATGAGACCTACTATATAGTAATAATTTATCTTCCTTAATACTTGAGTGTAACTTCCCCTTTAATCTTCTCTTTTGACTATCTATAATAAAGTAAACTTCTAGCAGTACCATAATGAATTTTTCTTGAATATTTTACATGAAGCGTGGTAATAAAATTGTTACTTATTGCATGATATAATGTCTGGCTCATATGACAAGCATAAGTCCTTGAGAGAACTATACTCTAAAAAAACTAACCGTTTTGGAGTTGGAGACCCAAAATTTTGTAAGGCTTCTGTTTCAAAGTAACTTTCCCGGGCTCATGAAAGCTTAATTACTATTTTGTAGACTATAAATATATAGATCAAGAAGAATTGAAAAGGAAACTAGAGAGAACATGCTGATTATTAAAGTGAATTAATTAACCTGCGATACTTATGTGGTTAAAAGTCAATTTTTGGAAACCCAATTGTAGCTAGTCCTGGTGTAGATAAATGGTCTCTGCATAATCAAAGTGAATTAATTGACACATGCAAAACTGAGTGGAGCAGATGAATATGCCAAAACAAATGAAATATATCTCGATCTATGAAATATATATATATATATTGATGATTGAGCCAAAGCACTTTAAAGAGCCACTTTAACTTCTGTAGTAATAGTAAAAAAATATAACTAAACTTTTGCTACCATACAAAAACACAAAGGTGGACCATGTTAAAACCCTACCCAAAATAGATAAAGGGGGGAAAACACGAGAGCCCTAACTGCATGAACACACTCACTTCTTACAAAGACACTGTCTTCAGTTGTCGGAACCCTCGATCCAGAAATTTTCTACAGACCTAACCCAGCAGGTACGCATGAACTTCGGAGCTCTCATAAATAATTTAAGGTCAATATCCTGCTCTTTGCTTCAACTTGAGCAGTTCCAAGCTTAGTTGTCTGGTCCAAAGGGTGTACAACGTTGAATAGTTTTTTTCCAAGAGTAATAGTCTCATTTGAACAGTTTGTTGTATAATTATTATTTTCTCACGGGTTCTTCTATAACTCATCTGTACATGGATACAACAATTTCATATATTTAACTAAAGTTATAAGGCTGCTATGCTTAGGACTCATTTTCAGTAGTGTTTTAGTACCACCAAAAAGAATATTTACTATGGTCACTCATGTTGATTTATATTTTGTTATTTAATTTATAAGGTTATTGGTTACTTGTTATTTAGCTAGAATGAGAAGGCTTTTCAGTAAACTACATTATCCCTTAAGGATATCTTTTTGGGTAGAAATGTTTAATAATGTTTAATTAAATTATATTCAATAATGTTTTTTGTTTAAAATTTTGTACATGTCAAGATGTTTAGGATGAAATTACTCAAAATCGTATTTTGCACCCTTAATTAGAAGATCTATCTATAATATCATTTCAATATTTCATAGATAATTACATTCCTCAATTCTAAAGCATATGTACTTGGTTCTTGGAATTATTTTGTGTATAATCTTTAGTAGGAATTAATGAGATTGGAATTCGATCGTAGGAAAGTACTTGAAATGAAGTTTTTCTTCTTATTTCTATGTGTTTGGTGAGCAATAAACACACAATTAGTAGATTACTAGTTATATTTTTTAATCGAAAAAGGTCACGTTTTTCACAAACTTGAAACTAAGGAATACCAAAAAAGACTTTAAACTAAACATAAGATTCAGAAATTAGGAATAGTACTGAAAGGGTGATATGAATGTTAGAGTGAAATTACCATTTATGCCTACCAAACCTGCTTCCCAAGAGAAAACAAAAGCTGCATAAGAAAAAGAGGGACAAAGGAAGCAGATCAGAACCGACCAATGGAAACAACTCCGTGTTAAAACGAAATTCAAGACAAGACAACGACCATTCATTCATTTGAAACACAAAATCAATTATATATATATATATTGTGGGCTTCTTTAATAATTATTTTCTTTTGGTTTGTGTAGAGACTAGGGATGAATGATCAGTTTCAGTTCACGCGTTAGACAGAGAAAAGAAATAATAATACCAACCCTTCTCCCTCTCCCTCTCCCTCTTATGGATACTTATCATCCCCACCAAATTTTCTTTATTGGTCTTGTTCACTTCTGTTCTGTCCTTCCCACTTCTTTCTTTCTGCTAACCCTACGTTACATCTTTGTCACCCACAAGCACAAACTCTATCTCTCTATATATATACATATATTAATATATGTCTGATCACGGTGAATAATAAATGTACGGCTAGAGAGGGCTCTCTCACGCAGAACTGTTTTCTGAAGTTTCATGCATAGGTACTGTTTCTTTTGAGTGTTTGCATGAGAGAGGAGTGGCTTTGAGAAGCGTGATTATGAGAGGGTGAATAATACAAAGCCCAGTATTATTAATGAGTGTCTGAGAAAATCTCTGCATGTAAATTTTATTAAATCATGGATGTGGATGTGTAAGTAATATACTAATAAATAGAGCTAGCATGGAAAAGGAGTCTAGGGCAATATATAGGGGCTCTTGTGTGAGACTATAGCTAGGGGCCTTAGGGTTCAGCTTCTTAATAAGCCTCTCTCTCTCTCTCTCTCTGGCTTTTTTCTTTCTTTTCGCTTTAGGTTGTGTGGTCACTAGGGTTTTAGAGTGCCTGGAGTGCCCCGCAATGCCAACAAGAATGTTTGGTCTCTTCTGACTTCATTTGTGTCTTGTGTTGTGTCTCTCTGCTCACACAGCTGCTGCTCTTTTGGTTCTCTTATAACCAATCATGTCCCCCTTCTTCCCCCTCTTTCTTTTTTCATGCTATGTCTTTCTTTGGTTGTTTTCATCCGTTGGATGAAATAAGAATTTCAATGTCTTCCAATAAATTTAGTAAAACAAAGTAAAAGAAGGTGAGTCTCGATATAACAATAAAATTATTGTCATATAATTTAAATATTATAAATTTAAATTTTAAAAATAATTTTTTTATTTATAGAGATAAAATTATATATATATTTATCATTTTCCATATATTATTTGATGGGAGCTGGTGTATTGTATCGCCATTTTTTTCTTCATTAATGTTAATGAAATTAGTCCATATTGCCAAGTTATTGAAATTAATTGTCCTTTGTATTATTGGAGAAAAAATTTGAACTCTCACAATCGTCCTAGCTGCTAGGGTTTTGTAGAGGTTGATTAAAGTGACAGACTATATATTGAGCATTTCTTGACAAATTAATGGCAAAATAGTCATCACCAATTGTTCATGTCAACACAAAAAAAGTGACTCGCTATGCTGTTATGGTGCTCCAGTGGACTAACTAACCTTGTGATAACAAATATGATATACTCTTTGTGATATTTATTACAAGAGGTATTTAATTTTTTTTAAGTAGATTAAAAAAATTAAATAAATCAATGACTAAATCTAATCATCAAGACGAATTATACTATATATTCTTTAGTCTACTAAAATTAGTTAACTAGTTTTTATATTAGTTATAATTAATTTATTTATTTAATTTTTTTAATATATCTAAAAAAATTAATAAATTTTTATTAGGTAGTATAATTTAATCCACATATCATTCCTTAGTGATATAGCATATTAGTTTGATGATTATAAGAAATGAGTGGGATTATGATTGATTAGGTAATTAATTAGAAAAAGGTCAAGCATGATCTAATGAGAATGTGATAATTATTGCATATATGTATATATATGATGTAGGGTAAGGTGTCCTCTAGTAGGGTAGGCTTTAAGGTTTGATTGGACCCTCTCAATTAGTAAAAGGCTAAGTGCTCCCGGACCTATATTCTCATGGCTTTATTATTAGGTTTTGTTCTTAATACATCTGTTGGGCTGCTAGATTAGACCATACAGCCAACCTACACGCTACGTACTCCCGCCCTAGGGAATGAAACACAAAAAGTTAATTTATTGACGTGGCTCACTTTTTTGCCGTCCTTTTCCCTAATTATTATAATTTTTTATTCTTAATATAAAATATAATTTAAATATTAATTTTAATTTTAAATATAAAATATTTTTTATATTTATCTGATCTTAATTTTAAATATAAAATATTTTTTTATATTTATCTATTTTTTAAAAAATTATTTCTATTAATATTTTTTTGACAATAATTAAATAAGAGAGGGAGAAAGTTATAGTATTTTAAAAATAATAAGTTATATTAAATAATTTTATTAATATAATTAAATTAGTTAAAGATATCTTATATTAAAAATACGAGGAGTACTACTTTATGATTGAAAATTTAATTTGTAGTTAAAAATTTTATAATTTATTTTCTTCCATATTACTCTACTAGCTAGTACTCTTGTTAAACACAAGTCTTGCTTAAATTTATATAGATCAAACTAGTTACTGATTATGTGTCTATTTGGATTAACTTTTAGAGAAGAGTTTATGGGAAAAAAAGTGATTTTGGATAAGCTCTTCTAGAGAAGAGCTTATGGTAAAAAAGTTATTCTGAATAAATGATTGTTTGTATAGTTATTATCAGAATGACTTATGTGATTGATAAATTATTAAAAAGGGTATGAGGTGAAAATAAATAAATAAATAATTGCATGTTTATCGCCATTCCTCCATGTTCGCAAATAGTGATCTCCGTCTCCATACCCTCACAGCAAGTTGCAAAGCAAGACGAGACGACGATGAAAATAACAGAGTAGGCGAACTAGACGATGAACCAGATGATGTCAGGATCTAAAGACAAAGAACCAAAACAGTGAGGACGAACCAAAGTAAAGGAGATATGAAGAACCAAAACAGCAATGATGGTAGAAGCAGAGCTGGATGATGGTGGCAGCAGAGAAGTGAAGAACTAGAACCAGTGGTGACAGTGAGATAGGGACATACGAGTGAGTGTCAACGAAGGAAGAAGTAAAGGAGAGAGTAGAGAGTAAAAAAGATAAGGATAAAATTGTCATTAGCCAACCCATAAGCTATTTGCCTCACTCAGAAGTTATTTTCATCAGCTTATCTGAAGGTTTGAACCAACTTTTAATCTAGAAGTACTTATGGAGTTGTTGGTGTTGTTTGGTAAAAAAATTTCCCAAATTATGGTTTAAACTAAAAGCCATTTTTAAAATTATGGTTTAGACTCTACCCAAACACTCACGATATAAGATTATTTGTCTTTTGACTTTTTGACAATATGTTTGGTTGAATCTACTTGATAGTTTTTCTTTGTACTACTTTGATCATTATTATAAGTTAATTTTAACTAACTTTTTTATAAAATGATAGTTAAGTCATTAAATAAATTTTAAACGGATAACAAATTTTAAATTTAACCTTATTCTATCTCTACATATACAAATTATTTTTTGTATCTCTCTCATTTTTTTCTCTTTCCAACAAGAATTAAATAACGATAAAATTGAAAAATAATCATTAATAATATCTAAATAGACTTATATTTAAGACTAAACTTTTATTTTCTACTAATGGACTTATAATAAGGGCTAGTATAAACTTCATTTGCTGACACATATTTCTCTTCTGCAAGGTGTTTAATCATTTCGGGCCAAAACATTCTAAGGAGTCGATGATTTGCTTACTTTTATAGATGAATTACAAAAACGCATTGTGGAAATGCTTAGAAAAAAACAAGAGAAACAAATTACAAAAAATACTTACATATTCTATTAGTGCCATGTCATCTAAACCCTATTTAATTAAAATATAACAACTCACCACATTTTAATCATAGTTAAGCGATGACTCATCTAAAATCAATCATATTATAGTTTATTTTTTTAAAAAAATAAACCTCTTAATTTAGTTAGTTTAAATGAGATTTTATTTTTTTTCAAATTAAAATATTTACTTTTTTAAAAAATAAAATAAATCGTGAATTTTTTATATGAGTCATCAGTTGAGTTATTATATTTTAATTCAATCATTCAGATGACATGATACTCTAAGAGTATGTAAGTATTTCTCAACAAATTACTGGTCCAATTATCATGTAGTAATTTTTCAAGATTTGATCAATTTTTGGATTGCTTTTAAATTTTAATTATATATTTGTATTTAAATGGTATGTTGGGATTAAATTCGTGTTAAACTGAGTTACGATTGGATTTCAATGGTGAACTTATAGAACAATGGTTAACTAATTAATTGCTATTCTATGAACTTCTATGAATTGGAAAGACACCGGAATTGCAAGCAAAAATGGGAAAACTTTTGGTGCCATTCACCCTATTATAAATTACATGTGTGAAGGTTAATTATGGTTAAAGCTTATTGATAAGAATGTAACTTATAATCCACAAGAGTGTGGATTCGAATATCATTGCCCATGTAATCAAACATTATATTTAACTGAATGGAGTTCATCAGAAAAATAACTTATACTTATCCATCCTCATTTTCCCAAAGCTTCTTTTATAAACAACATTTTTGTTGAATTATTCCCCTAAGATTCTCTAGAATCATGATATGCCTTAAGATTAAAAAAAGTTTATAGAAATTGTTCCATATTATCTATCAATAAAATTCTCACATTGTTATCAAGATTTGAGCCCATATTTTTTTGGAAGGATGAGTGGTATCTTTTCTAGCTAGCTGCACCAATCTTTGTTGCACATTTTCCTTCTATTCTTTAGGTAAGCTTAGAGTATCTATTGCCGAAGTGATTAATTCCCTTGTACCATAGAGTTTTCAAATGAGCTTTAGCGCTAACCATGCATGTGACCATCTCCATATATACTATCAAGTATTGAACCCCTAACTAAGAAGTTTAAGGAGCTGAGCTAATTGCATATTTTCCTGATAGGCATCAAATAGCTTTCCTGATAAATATTACAGATATATTTCCGAAATTCTTGGAATAAATCGAAGTTAGAGAGAAATATCTAACTTTTAACGCTCTAATTACTAATAATATATACAGAATGTATCGATTACCTGCCTTTTCATTTCCTTGATATTTGTGCCATTCCAAAGATTAGTTTCTACCAACAATAAATTATATAGACTTTGTTTTTGTAGCTATAGTGACTTCTTATTCCTGAATGAAATTAAATGAAAATTAATTTGTCAGAAATTATTCTCCTCTATTTCCATAAACTGAAATGGAGAGCTTACATTTCTAAGGACTGAGAAGACATGAAGAGGGGTTGGTTTTAAAACAATCTGAACCTACCACGACAGTGCTAAAATATATATATATTCTTCCTCTTTTCCTGTGGTCCCTCACAAAGCTAATTAACTTAAAACCAACTTTTCAATTTAAATTTGCTCCTGATGGAAAGAACTGAAGCATATGAAGATGTTCGATGGATTTAATTAGTGCTTATTGTTGTGATATGGACCACCTCAAAAAGTAATCATGTACACCTACACGCTTTAAAGAAAAATTAAGATACTTGAGTCACTGCATGAATATATATTTTATTGGCTCTTCCTTTCAAAAATTAAACGTGTCGCAAATTAATTAATCATTCATAGTACCTAATGAGTGGTATCTTTTCTAGCTGCACCAATCTTTGTTGCACATTTTCCTTCTATTCTTTAGGTAAGCTTAGAGTATCTATTGCCGAAGTGATTAATTCCCTTGTACCATAGAGTTTTCAAATGAGCTTTAGCGCTAACCATGCATGTGACCATCTCCATATATACTATCAAGTATTGAACCCCTAACTAAGAAGTTTAAGGAGCTGAGCTAATTGCATATTTTCCTGATAGGCATCAAATAGCTTTCCTGATAAATATTACAGATATATTTCCGAAATTCTTGGAATAAATCGAAGTTAGAGAGAAATATCTAACTTTTAACGCTCTAATTACTAATAATATATACAGAATGTATCGATTACCTGCCTTTTCATTTCCTTGATATTTGTGCCATTCCAAAGATTAGTTTCTACCAACAATAAATTATATAGACTTTGTTTTTGTAGCTATAGTGACTTCTTATTCCTGAATGAAATTAAATGAAAATTAATTTGTCAGAAATTATTCTCCTCTATTTCCATAAACTGAAATGGAGAGCTTACATTTCTAAGGACTGAGAAGACATGAAGAGGGGTTGGTTTTAAAACAATCTGAACCTACCACGACAGTGCTAAAATATATATATATTCTTCCTCTTTTCCTTTGGTCCCTCACAAAGCTAATTAACTTAAAACCAACTTTTCAATTTAAATTTGCTCCTGATGGAAAGAACTGAAGCATATGAAGATGTTCGATGGATTTAATTAGTGCTTATTGTTGTGATATGGACCACCTCAAAAAGTAATCATGTACACCTACAAGCTTTAAAGAAAAATTAAGATACTTGAGTCACTGCATGAATATATATCTTATTGGCTCTTCCTTTCAAAAATTAAACGTGTCGCAAATTAATTAATCATTCATAGTACCAACCAACCAACCAACCAACCAACTTCAAGTATATATAGAGTGGTCCATGATACACCTGATTTTAATGCTTATCTCTCTTCAATTAGGTTTTCTCTCCCCCCACCTTTCCTTATATCTTTTTTCAGGTGTGTGGATGAGTCAGCTAGCTAGTCAACAAGATAGGCTCTTAAATCTCACTTCATTTGTTTTTTTTATTTGGCTGACTAGGTCATATTCAAAGCATTGTAGGGCCCAAATAGGAGTAACTTTCTCAAAAGTATTTTTTTTGCATACACACGAACTCGAACTCAAAATATCATGCTTAAGCCGTTAAAGCTTCTTCCTCTAAGATCAACAATATGTTGGTTCTTAAATCTCACCTTCAAGTATACATGTTTTTGACATTCTCCAGATTAACCAAATTAACAACCTGATGAAATAGAGCTTTTTCTTTAAAAAATAAACAAGAAGAAGAAACTAACATGTGACTGTTTATTTTCCCCTTTAATGGACTTATGTTAATAAATCGCATATTTTCCGCCCCACTTAAGGAATCATGATTTGAATCCATGAATCATAGATCATTAGTAGGAAGTACCCAAAAGGACAGAGGAAAAATGAAGAATCTGATAAAAATTTAAGAAAATCCAAGGCCAACTCTCTCAGCTTGTGTATGCTCATGAAATGAAAAGGACTATGTATATGTGATCTATAAGATATATAGGAACTTCCAAAGAATAAAACAACATGCCTTAGATCCAAAACCCTAATAATAGATTCTGATAGCAACCCTTCTTTATGCAAGTCAAGTCCCCTAAATATATATATATATATAGCTTTGAATTTCTTGACACCCGGCGGGAGGCATTGAAACTATGGGACTGGTAAAGTACCAAATTATAGTTTTAAAAAAGTTTTCGGCCCAAACTTTAGTTTGGGAAAATTTTAAAACAAACAGTTATATTTGTCCATAAGTGTTTTTGGGCAAAACCATAGTTTTGAATAAGCTATTAAAACTAGCTTTTTGAACAGTAAAATAGCTTATGGACTATCCAATTACTATCTTACCCTACTTTTTTCTTACACCCTCTCTCCTCTCTCTCCTCTCTCCTCTCTCTTCTCTTTTCTCTACCTCTCTCCTCTCTATTACTTTTAATCAAATCATACCTTTTTTTGTAATTTACCAATATAAAAAGTCATTCTAAAAATAATTATCCAAACACTTATTTATTCAAAACCATTTTTTTTCCATAAACTCTTCTCTAAAAGCCCTTTTTCCATAAGCTGTCTATAAGCCCTTTTTTTCATAAACCCTTTTTTAAAATCCTATCCAAACAGGCCCTGTATATATATATTGTGGACCATACCATTCATATATACACATACGTACTTGACCAGATATTATCATTAACTAAGCAAAAATGTGTGTTTTCCAACTATGCTTGTCCTGTCATCTTTCTGATATAAACTTGCCATCTTTCACTCTTAGGGCAACCTTTAACGCTCCAAGATATCTTCAGTACATTTCATTGCCTTCCCTTGTGGGTAAAGTTATTTAGCCATTGATTAATTTGTCATCAGTTTATATATATGTATATATAATTAATTGAACATTTTTCTTTATTTACCATTTGCTGCTATGCTAGCCTTAGGGCAAAGGACCTAGCTAGAGCCTGATGAAAGTAGAGATGAGGATTAATTGGTAATGTATACTAATAATTAATATAAAGGCAACGTCCTTCTCATTTATATCAAGTCTCAACTAAACCAGACCACACTTGGAAAACACCCAATTAAGTAACTTCTCGCACTCACCACACCCTATCTTCTTATATCTGTATATAGAGTCACGAGACCCACTTCTGTCAATTTCTTTTTGTTATTAAATTCAGGTATATGTCTTTAGGTTTTCTCTAAGTTGTCTATATCTTAAAAGGTACATCATTAATTTAATAAAATTTACAAGTATATATATAGTAAAAATGAAGCGAGTTGTTGTTAGAGACACATCTTTTTACCAACTGAGCTAAATTAAATGTCGGGTTGCTCATTCAATTACATGTGTTTGTGTGGGGTGAGGGAAAGAGAAAGAAGAAGGCGTGGCAGAGGAACTGATAGAGAACTTTCAAAGCTCTTTTTCTTCCATCATCACTCAACTGGCCTATATATTGCAGTCTCAAACTGAAAGTCTTTCTAAGTTCATAAAAAAAAAGAAGCTTATAGTGTGTTATATGTGTCTTAGCTTCCACCCTCCCATCTTAAAGAGTTTCTTTGCTGCCTCCAACATTTTTCTCATCTGTCTCCCTCCTTCCCTCTCTCTCTCTGCCGGTACCATGTAGGTCTTCCCCCACAGATCAGAGCTTCTTTTTAGTTTTATCTTCTCCTCTTTTTCTGATATTGTAACTCTCTTTTCACAGTTCTCCAATAAACGTTTCAACTTTGTTTTTGTTTAACTGCTAAGTTGTTGCTTCTTCGCAGGAGACCAGAAGAGAACCCATTAGACCTTAACAATTTGCCTGATGACTTCCATAGAGATGGCAAACAAGTCCTCGAAGATATCTCCTCCTCATCTGGTAAAGTTTTCTGTAAGTGATCTCATACACACATACACACATCCTATTTCATGAAGAACAAAAACAACATCACACTATTTCACTTTCAAAATACAAATGATATGTTCCTAGAGTGCAATAGTTTATCATGTTTTGTTCTTCTTTCTTCCTTCCGCTCTTTGCTAGGTAGCTATTTCAATGGAAAAAGAAAAACAACAAGGTTTAAAAGTTTAAGTATATTTCTTGTTGAAGATTATTTCTTTAAATTGTGTAAGCGTGAGTGTGTATTGTCCACGATTTGGGTAATAGGAAGTTTGCTTTAATTGGGTGGGTGTTTGGTTGGAGCAGGTTGCAGGAAAAAGAAAAGCGGCGGCAAGGATGGAAAAGAAGAGTGTGGTAAGGTCTACGAGTGTAGGTTTTGTTCCCTCAAGTTCTGCAAATCTCAGGCTCTCGGAGGTCACATGAACCGTCACCGCCAAGGCTAGTCTCTCTCTCTCTTCAAGAAACTGAGTAGCTAATAGAGATACATATACATATACACACACACACACTTCTGTGAGTTTTTGTGTGCCCAAAAACTGAGGCATGGGCTTGAAGCGTGGTCATTTCAAGCACAGAAAGTTGGGGAATGCAGAAATTTGCTTGCTTTGCTTTATACATACAAGTTGGATTGATTTGATGTGAGTATATATATGTGTACGTGTTTGTTGGATTCTGGTTGCAGAAAGGGAAACCGAGACGCTGAACCATGCTCGTCAACTCGTCTTCCGTAGCGATCACACCATCCCCGCCCAAGGGGCCCCTCACTTAGGGTATATAGATTTAGATTCTTCTCGTTATCTTTCAGTGTTGTTCAATTCTAGAAGAAGATAACAATTTTTCCCCCTGGTTTGGTAATTTAGGTGCTGCCAACCAGTAGTAGGAGGAAGCTACGGAGGGGGAGGGGGAGGAGGGAGCAACATGGGAGATCCAACAATGCCTCTGAGATTTCCGAGGTACTTGTCGGGTTCATCGTCCAGCCACCACATATCACCACAGCCACCTCCACCGCCAGTACCAGCGCAGCCGTACATGTACGCGTCACCGTCGTCACGAGGAGCAGTAGTATCATCATATCCGGCGTCACACTACAACTCGAACGGCGGCGGCGGCTATGTGGGTCACGTTCTGCACAACTACGTGGGGGAGTCATCGAGCTACACCTGTATCGGTGCACCAGTGGGTGGTGGTCAAGGGTTCGTTGGCAAGGACGGGACACTGCAGAATCAGGAAGAGGGTTTGAATTGGGGAAGGAGCTATTCAGCGATCAATCGGTTTCAAGATGGCTTCTAAGAGAGAAACAAGGTTTCTAATTAATTAGTAATCATCATCATCATCAGAAAGAGGAGGTGGGGAGAGAGACATAACGAGACAGAGATCGATGAGGAGGATGAAGGAGTTTTTTTTTTGGTTTTATTAATATTAGGGTACAGTAAGTGTAGGGACAGCTTTTGAGCTCATGGACAGGGTCAGCTAGTTTGGCATGGTGCTGTGTGTTTGTATTGTTGGGGGGGGGGGGTGTTGTTGTGTGTGTGTACTGCTCAACTGTGCAAAAACTAGACCTGCTGGGACAAGAAGTTAGATATCAACTGAGTTTCCAAACCCCCCTTTTTTGTTATTTCTCTTCCCTTTTCCAACCAATATTACTTTACTATATATCACTAATCCTTATCATCATTCCATCTTCATTCTTTTTTTAATCTAGGGGATTAAGTACTAATAATTTAAGGTTATAAATGAGATTAAACTCAGCACTTTTAACTTATAAAGGAGCTTTCATGTTTATATTATATCCTAATGATTTAAGATTAATTATAAGTATGATCAAATCTTTTTTTTTACTAAATTATAATGTTTATATTATTAATCTTTATCATCCCTTTATTATTTTTTTATTTAAAGGGTCAAGTACTAATGATTTTAAAGTTATAAATAAGATTCAACATAAGACTTTCTATTTATTAAAAAAAATTCATATCATTATACTACAAAGTCATTGATTTTACCGTCCCATTGTCATGCGTGCTTGAAAATTTTGCACCCATTGTCATGCTTGCAAAATTTGCCTACTCATACGGATTAAAATTATATATCGGGAAAATTATTATAAGCTCTCAAGGAATTGATTTAATGATCAAAAAGTCCTAAACAGCATACACTTATTGTCCTGGAACTTGTTCTCATTAGCTAGGTTGTCATTAAGACTTTTAAATAATTAAATCCCTGCTTAAAACCTCATTGTAAATTCTCCTTATATATATGATTCTCAATTTGATCTTTGAGATGCAACATTCTCAAATTCCTCAGGGATTGTTCACATTTGATTGTTAAACTGATCAAATCTGGTAAATAAAGAAAAGAAAAGAAAAACTGATGAAATGGTCATGCTGGGATTATAGTTTCCAGATTCATCAAATTTTCAACAACTTTCTAGCATGGCCATCTTATTAACAGTTACATGCATGAAGATTTTGTAAATTGGGTCATGTTAAGGTCAGATAAATGATGTCAGCTTGACAAGTAGATCGGGGACTGAATTGATAAAAAAAAAGTGTAATTTTTGTCTGATCTATTGACTGTCAAACATGTAATCTTTTTTTAAGAAAGCATTCTGATCTCTTCCTTTTCACCTAATGATGTAATCATCAAGTATATTAAAATTTAAATTAAAAAAAGAAACAAGAAGATGCTTTGCTTGTAGCAGTGAGTGAACACTACACAGCAATTCAGTTTCGTTTAATGGCGCACATACGGAAGAATAGAAAGTCAAAGAATTCCACTATACCAGGGGCCATAAAGAATAAAACTCAGTCAGTCTGCTCCAGAAGCTAAGCAATCAAAACACAGTCGTTTTGCTGGCACATGTTTATCACTTGGCTCCATGAGTTTAATGTTTGGCGTGGCGTTTAGAAGCTGAAAACCAGTTTAAAAGGCTAACAGCCCATTGAAGCCCCAAAATGCTACTCCTCCCGTTCATAATGTATAACATAATTAAGAAGTTAATTTTAATCATAAATATAAGACATATTTTTTATATTTATAAAAAAATTTCAAATTATCCTATTAATACTCCCTCAACAATAATCCTAATAGGGAAAGAGTTCAAAAGATGATTATAATATTTTAGAAAAATATATCAAATTAACTAATTTTTTTAATCTAATCAAATTAGATAAATATAATATGTTAAAGATCCAAGAAGTATTTCAATTAGCATTTCAACAAAATGACTTTTTGGCACCAACGGGGGTTGGTCCGAGTGGTAAGCAGCTCAGTATCGCTTAAGTGAGGTCTCGAGTTCGAGCCTTGGAGTATGCTGAAAATTTTCGTTGGGAGACTCACCTACCATAGCCAGGTGTGTGACAAGGGTCGAATCCAGATATAGTTGGGGCAAAGCTCCGATAAACCGGTGGATAACAAAAAAAATGACTTTTTGGCGTAAAGCCAAGTTAAAGCTAAAGCTGATTATTTGAGCATTTGGCTTTGACTCTTCAGTATGCAAAATACAGTTGAAATAAAAGTTATTTTTATAAACATTAATCTAAACAACATCTATAGTATTCTTTATATGCAAACAATATGATGTGAGAGGGCAAATGTGTGGCTATAAAAGAGTGTTATGTATGTGCTATGTTTGGAATGTGTCTATTTTAATTTAACTCACTAGGATTTAAAATACTTTAAACCTCGAAAAAAATTATACTATTGATTAAATAAAAAATAAATAAATTTCATATTTTTTGTGAAAAGCAACAAGTTGATGTTTCATATTGGATTCATTTCTCTCACGTTTTACGAATTGCCACCCTATAGGGACAGCCCTCCCTATAAAAGTTGTGTTCTCCTTCAATGGATGAGAGGGTACTTCTTTACATAGTAAGTAAGAAAACACTAGTTAAATTGAGACAAAAAAAGAAACGTTCAATCCCTCCTATAACTTTAATGAAAAGTAGACCGGCCGGTTCGAGCAAGCAGCAAAATAACTGCACTATCAGTTTTATATATATGAATAACGAGAAGCAACAAGCTAGCTAGTTCTCCCATTTCTTTTCCACTCACAGTTCTTACAGTTCAATTCTTTTGGGAGAAAGACTTCGTTTGGCACCAAGAGAGATACCAATAACATCTCTCTCTCTCTCTCTCTATATATATATTTATATTGTCTTAGTTTGGTTTCGAAACCTTTGTTTCGAATATGACCAGGAATTCAGTTGTGGTCTAATTAATCCCAGAAAAAAAATAGGAATGTTTCTGTTTTGCGTGAGCAACTTAAACGCTGGTTTTCATGTCACGAAAGGCAAAAAAAATTTATGATGATGGATGATAAGTACAAATGTTGAGGTCAGTTCTACAGAAGTGATCAAAGAAAGCAAGCAAGTAATTATATACACACCCTCATGTGTATATATATAAATCTGAGTCCTTTAAAAAGCATTGGTCTAACCCGTATACCATAGGGTTTCTCTTTTATAAATATATGAAAAACCCAAGAAAGGCACCTGCATTAGACCAGCATAAAAACAAAGACCCCACAAATGGTTTAGTTACTTTCTCTATCTCTAGGCATCTTATAGCCAGTCTGAAGTACTCTTGATTCTTTAATGTCTCTCTCTCGGGATCAGGAAGATGAGAGAGAGAGAGATGTTTGTGTGAAGCATAGGGCACAGAACTACACTAAAAAAGTGGCGTGTTAGACTGTTGCATTATGCTGAACCAAGAATAAGAAAGAGAGCATAGCAGCCTCATAATATATATATATATATATATATATATATATATACCACAACCGATAAAGAATAATGACCCCCTTACTTAAGTGAGAGAAGAACGTTTAAAGCCTGCTAATAAATACTATATCTTTATCTATGTACAGTGCTTTTTGCATAATTCAATTCCTTTCTTCATTTTCTTCTTTATAAAGAAACACCACCTATTCCCTATCTATCTATGATATCTATCTATCAGGATTTCAAACCAATCTCTATTTTGGTCTTCCAGAAAATGACAAGTATCGTTATCAGCTTCTCCAAAAACATCCCAGGATCACTTTATTGCTCAAAATACTTTAGAATGTTTAAACAGTATATTTGTTTACTGAAAAATATATTTCAAGATCATGGCTTTTCTTTCACAGTAGTTTTCCCAGTAGTCTGAATCTCCATGCCCTAGCTAGTCCTCTCTGTGCCCTAAATCATCTAGTATCTATTCATCTTCATTCTTTGTCTGATAGAAACCAAATTAAATCTCGTTTTTTTTCAAGTTTATTCATTTATATATATATGTATATATTGATGACCTTATTTTATGGAGCTCGAGCTCGTGTAAGAGGAGGACAGAGTACTGTTTAGTGGATTTGGTGTCCATGCTTTTGTTGTTATGCTTATGTTGCAACGTTGGTGGACAAGAATATTATCTCTGTATACTTTTCGCCAACTACGCTAGTTTTGATCAGATTATCTTAAAATTTGTCTTTCTTCATTGATAAAATATATATAGAGAGAGAGTCAGATTATTGTTAGGCAACAGCAGCTTTCAAACTAACTGATTCAAAGAATCCTGTTAGTATATTGACACAGCTTTTGCTGAATCTTTGCTTGGAGGTATTATTGAGAAATATGCATCCCATCTTTAGGCCTTAAGAGTACTGTTGTGATACTAATAGGTCTAACTAGGAGGAGCTTTGGTCATTGTACGAGATTTTAAATTTAAATTTTTATGAATACAAAAAATATCTTTAAAAGAATTATATTCAATTAGGCCAGTTAAAAGTGAGTATTGCTATGATGAAAATCATAGTGAACAATATCAATTAATCTTTTAGGATATCACAGTTTTTTTATATCACTATCTGATTGAATCAAATTTAAGCATTGTCAGATTTAATTAGGTATCCTATAGATGTCCCTTTTCATATTTTCTTAATTTGAAGGTTAAGAGCAATGATGAAATCCCACGTCACAGTGATTCATGCGGTACTCAAGGGGGGAATGATTCTTCTTGTCTACAACTTACTAGTAATGATGCATACAAATAGGTTCATAGCTCCTCTAAGTCCAAAAGAAAACTAGCAACACATGGATAGAATAGAATCCATTAAAAAAAAAAACTGAACACAAGAAGAAATTGCTCGCTGCTCAACGCACATATTTATGTCTATATGTTTGATTAATTGCGTGCTGGCCATCTCTACCTCCAAGTTCCGACTCTCTCTCTATATCTAATATATATAAATATATATTATATTCCCTTTTGCTTCATGCCTTCAAATCCAAATCTCATCTGCTTCTTTTTCTATCCGCATCATTACTCATATAATATATATATATATATATATATATATATATATATATATATATATTCTTTCATCCGTTGCTCCTATTTTTTATTTGATATTTCCTTCCCTCGTAAATCTTTTAATATTTCCTGCAAAATAAAATAGGATATGAGTAAATTTTGTAACAATATTTCCTTTTATCCTATAATTAATCAAAGAGATATAAATATAAAATATAATTAAATAGGTATAAAATTTTCAAGGATTTAATCAAATATGCTCCAAAATATACACCTACTTAATTATAAAATATATACTTATCAAGTAATTATTTAAGGGTAAATTTTATTGCGGGTCGGGTCAGAATAATCTTGAAATTTATTTTACCTCTAAGTTCGAAGAGAGAAAGAGAGAAATATATAGGAGACCTATCTGTATCATTGGATTTTCAATGATAATTAAATTCTAAGCATCCATGCATTTGAGTATAGGGAAATTTGGGAATTAGGACCCATTCAGAAATTTTATTAGGAAAAACAAACTAGAATTCTCCAACCAAGAACAGAAGAAAAAGTGTAGAATATACAAAAGTTAAAATGCAGAGTATAAAAGGTAAAATGCAGCTAATAATAACCTTGTAGTCTAATGGTATGCGAATTCTTCTGTCTGCTTATAATTTCAAACGGTTAGCTCATGCCAATTTAATTAGAACAAGAAAGATTAAATGCAGCTTTTTTGTTTAAACAAGGACCTGGGTAAAAATATATATTTTATCCTATCTTTCATGCATATTTACATTTTAACTTTAGTATTTTGTTTTTTTTCCTTTAATGTATTTGGCTGGAGAAGTCTAGGTCCTCTTCATTTTTTTTTCTTTTTTCCTTTTACACAGCAACTAATGTGCGTATACGATTGAACTCATGACCTCTCCTCTATCAGGCAAGAGATTTTAGATCACTATTTTTTTTTAATTGAAGGGACAAGTACTAAAGTTTAAGGTTATAAATAAGATTAAATACACGACATCCTATTTATATAAGAGTTTTTATGCCGGCCACAACAATGCCATTGCCATTATTTTTTTAAATACATTAGATTGACTCATTTTTTTGTTAATGTAGGAGATCCAATTTGAAGTCTCCAAAAACATTGTACGTCAAATCATTTCAAAATATCTTTCATTCTCTCACTCTACGTGTCTATGCCAATTTTATAACAAAAAAATTAAAACAATAATTTGAGAAAACAAAAAAAATGGAGGGTGGAGAGAAGAATGCCCATGCCTAACTAGCTCCCCCTTTCGTCTTACACAATCTCCGAACTAAATTCAAATCAAATTTTAATTATTCTAATTTAATATTAAAAAAATATTATGTTGGAGGTAGAGAGATGAACTATAGAATTGTGGAGACAATAATAGAAGTAGGTAGGCTAAGCCTGAGTAGACAAAGCAAATAACCAAAGTAATGCAATGTTACAAAAATTGAAAGTGATGGGCCAAACAGAAGCATACCTAAAATAGAAAATAAAGCAAAGTCTCATCACTGTTGCAACAAACACTGCTCACTCATCACAACACTGTCTTCTTCAGTTTGTCGGAACCCTTGAAATCATGCCATGGCATCAGAAACAGAGAAGACAGAGAGGCATATGCATGGCATGGAACTTGGGAGCTCATAAATGATATAAGGTTAATATCCAGATAGCTCATGCTGCACTACTTTAACTTAGGTCGAACTTGAACAGTTTCAACCTTAGTTATGTCTTGTCCAGAGATTGAGATTGTACATTCTTCAACAGTGTAAAGTTGCTTGCCACTTATTGCAAGATCAGTCTTGTCCCATTCATATTCCTGCTTGGAAATTGCAACTACTAGCTACTACTACATTCTCCTATTCACTTCCTTCCTCAACATATATGGCGTATGAGTCATATTAAATTCTGGTCTCAGGCTATTAATTTGGGATTTAAAAAATAACAAAAAAATCAATATGAGATCTAAAAGAAAGAATATAATCATAAGAAGTCTTCTTATACGTTTTCCCTTGAATCTTTTATTAATAGAAGCAATCATTTATACTCAAATTATATCTTCTTATGCGTCACAGTGAAGGACGGCTGGGAATTAAATTATTAGGATGTGTTTTTGCTAAGGTCTCAATTTGATACTTCATCAGTCTTTAAATTTAAATTGGAAAACTATTTACAAAGATTAAAAAATAGTTAAATTATTTATAAAAAAAATATCTATCGATTTTTTTAAATTATTCCTTTTAATCATTTCAATTGAAAACTGCTCCCTTAATCTTTTAATGTGTAATTAATAGAGAATTTTAAAAAAATTATAAATTTATCTCTATTCTATTTAAAGTTAAAACAAACTATTCTATTAGTTTTTATATTTAAGACTTGAGAGAATAGTTTATAATTTAAAAGCTAAATTTAATTAAACAAACCCTTTTGTTTCCTCTTATTTAAAAGTACAATATTATTAGTGAGTTGTTAGTAACGCTGAATACGAATAAATAAATATAAATTTATGGCATTATTGATTATTGGGGAACAACTATTAGAAGATGTGCATTAATGTGACGTTTTAGGCAAAAAAAATATTTACAAAGAAAAGTAAGTGGGTATAGGCTTTATGTTGATTGGATCGATTGTATTAGGCCAAGCCTATAGCTGCGGCCCTAAACAGATTAGGCACCTGGATCCTCTCCTGTGCCCTTCATCCTGCCTCCCTCCTGCCCATCTCTCTCTCTCTCTCACACCCTTCCTTCCTCTCTCCCCCTCCCTCGCTGTGTCTCTTTAATTAGGATCAAAACTTACAGATAAGAGAATAGATCTCTCGGAATCATACAACCATATGTAAGCTGATTTATCCAATATCAATTACTTCTTCTAATTCTACATATAAGACCTTATTTATAGCACAAATCAATACCTTATGTTTATGATCCAACAGAGTAATATACAAGCCGCAATATTTATAAGTTGTAAATGATGAGTTATACTTTTTACAATGCAAGTAACCAACATTGAACATTAAATTACATTTGATAAGCATACAAGAACTAGAAGCCACTAATAGGGTATAATGGTAAAACGTGCTGGTGGTATGTCCTATAAAAGAACACAATAACTGAGCTTAAAGCCTCAAACTACATAGAAATGGAACCACACATCACCTTCCTACTCCATTATAAGGAGTGTAATTAGGACTAAGGAGGACATTAAACCAGTGAAAATCTGCTAAAGCATGGCTTCAAAATGAAAGATGAGAGAAAATAGGAAGGCAGGCTATGATGGATTATGAGAAGAAGCAACATGCATGAAATCAAACGGAGTGACTATTCGATTATATTATTGATGATACAGCAGCAGCACCCACAAAATACTAGAAAGGGAGAATTATTGTTCCATATAAGTAATTTAATCATAAAAATATCTCCTGACTTGTCAATATGCCATGATTCGCCATTTTCTGCACTAGATCTTTTTATTGTCTTGCTACTTACTGTTGTGAACTTTTTAGTGATTAAATTATTTATGTAGGACTACGCAGTAATTCTCCCTACTATAAATGATGAATTTATTCAACAGTATGAAGCATGAACCACACTTTTTACAGCACACCTAGCGTCAAGCCATGAAACAATGTCATCATGGACGGCGAAAATTCTGTCATCTGGTTCACCTTCCAAAATGCAGTGGAAACCACCTTCATAGACCTTTAGTGTCTTGTCCTTGCTTGATGCTTTCTCATAAAGAAATCGGCTCACCTTAGGATCTGTCACCTTATCGTCTGCTCCATGAAGAACTAATAATGGAGCTGATACCTGCAAATATGCCATCCCTTCCATAATGAAGACGTTTCCAATGTAATAAACGAAAATGAATGGAGAAACCACAAACAACCATAGATGGGATGAAACCAATACTAAATTCTGGAAAATTACAAATACAGCGAGCATGAAGGGAAATGCAAAAACTGACCTTCTGGACTTGAGACTCAATATCTTGAGTGGCCCTTAAAAGTTCCATGCCAGTTCTAAGACGCACTTGATCTTCATAACATATAACATTGTACACAGCCTAGAAAATAAATAGTTAACACAGGAATAACAATGTCAATCAAAGCATAATTTAAAAAACAAATACAAAGAATAAGTGCGCATGTGGGTGTTAACGACTTGACTTGTCTATATGAATGTTCATGGTCTGATGTTTTAATCATGTTATATTTTCATTTTTTTCTGTTCTTTTCCTAGGAAGGGAGGGGTAGAAGCAGAGAAAAGCTGCGCATTCATAGAAAAGAATAAGCAAATATGATAAAGTGGCCAATCTCTGGTTTTGAGGCGTCTGGTTAACAAAATCAATTTGGATAAAATGCATATCATAATATCTGCTGTGAATTTGTTTTCTTCTTTTTGAGTTAAACTGTGGGTAGAAGCAAAGAAATGCTTCGAAACTTAGATGGGACATCAAAAGTATCATTAACCCACATCATCAAGAACAAAAGCATAACAAAGCCCTAAAGACTCAGTAAATAAAAGATATTTGACAAAGATACCAACCAATTTTCTTTTGCTTGGTTCTCTGAAGGCCAGCTCAGATAGATCTTGCTGTGGAAAGAGTTTTGCTTTTGGCATCACTTTGGACAAAAAAGTTAATACCTTCATAATTGCATCTGATGGTAACAAGTCATCTGCAACCTAAACAGCCACACAAATCAACAAATCAGGCATCCTCATAGAGGTGTATACATTGATATAATCTCCAAATAGAAGGTAGAATATAATAAATGGTCACTTTTCATTCAATTCAAATGCAATCTGTCACCATTATCCCCCGACCAAAACATTTACTGTCTTAAACTTTTTATAATGTAACTAGGGTTATTACTTCCTCTGATTCTTCCATTCTGTTAAGCCATCAATTCTTGAACAATAGATTGTATGAAATTTCCCACAATCCGTCCAATATGCCAGACTAAGTATTGAATTCATGAAGATTTTAGGCTCGACCACGTTTAAAAGAATGATCCATCTTTTATAGAAAGATAATGAGTTTATTCACCAGAGTGGAAAAAGAGAAAGCAAGACATTCAAAAGCAATTGCAATTATAGAGACAAACTACTTTTAGGCTGAAATTTGAGACTATTTAAGCTTGCAATAATTTCCTTACAAATTAATTGATCCACAATAACTAATGATTCAGAGTTCAACTTCAAGCACAAGAGGAGTGGTAGTAGTCAGCCCAGAGTCCAGACATAATCTTGTAGTGGTTCACTCAGAAATAATGTGTAATAGCAAATTGAAAATATATCTTCTAGGTAGTTGGTTAGAGTCCATCAGTTACTGTCAACTACAACTCCAAAGCAGTCCAAAGTCATTCATAAGTTTAATCCTCAAAGCTATCTTCAGGCTCCTGAAGGCTATTAACTGTTAAAAGACTAAAAGGCCATGCTAGGTAATGATAGAAGTTAGTTAACTATCAATACATTCTCTCAATCCCTAAGCTAATTGAGCACACCCGAAGCTTATAGTATCGTATTCTTGGTCTACAAAAGACTTACACCTCAACTAAAACCAGAAAAATAAGAACCCAAAATAAGTAATTAGTTCTATATTCTCTTTGATAGAAACCTCAACATTTCAAGAGATTGACAATTTTGGTTTGACCCTTAACGACTCATTTTCAGTAATATCCAGATCTCATTTCAGGCAAAGATTTCTCAGTGCTGAGAACTATCTTCCTCGATCTGATATTTAGTAAGAATCATCTAAAGGCAGAAAATAAAGCAAAGATCCTGCAAGGAAGGAAATGCTTCCAAGATTGATGCATAAACTAAGATATACAGTTCATCTAAACTTAACATAACTACGATGAAAAGGAATTTGAGCAGTTGGTATGTTTTGAACTTCCAAAATAAGAACAGAACTATGATGGTAGAAACAGAGAGAAAATAATCAGCATGTAGTTATATATTTAAGAATTCAGGGATTAGACTCTGATCTGAAACAGAACTTCTAAATTACAATGGTGGAGTTGTTTGTCATCAACTGCAATACAGTAAAATGATGTTACCTTACACATGGGTGCGACAAGAAGAACTCCATCCCAATTATTTGGTTCCTTCAAATGAACTTTGAGAGTAACTGCTCCTCCCATTGACTGGCCCAATATAAATCGAGGCAACCCTCTTAGCTCAGGTCTTGCTGTCAATTAAGATGCAAAGCATGGTAAAAAACATTCTGTAGTTTTCAAAGTTAAAAAATAGAAATCTGAATATGAAACCATGAGGTCTAAAACATCATACATTTTATATTTCTGTAGTGTTCGATAACATCATCAACTAGATGATCGAAATTTCGTATGTAACCATGTAGTCCTTCAGAAAGACCAAAGCCAGGATAGTCCATAGCATAAACAGCATAGCCAGATCCAGCAATCCGCTTGGCAATGCCTGAAAATTCAAACTCTACCTATCATATCATATGATGAATCTCTTTAATTTTTAACGGCATAAAACTCCGACATTCTGATACTACTTATGCTGATTAAGAATACTTCTTCATATAGAGATTATGACAAACCTTCGAAGAAGTAAGTGCAAGTATCACCATAACCATGGCAGAAAAACACTGCCGCCTTAATTGGAACGCCAGGTTCTGGCATCCAACTTTTGCAGAAAATTTCCAGTCCCCTCGAATTCCTTTCGTACCACTACAAAAAGTATCCAGTGTATCAACTCATTAGCCTCCTAAATTAATCACATTTTTTCACCAAGCTAACATGAATTAGTTAAAAAGTAAAAAGAAAAAGAAAAACCCCATTTGGTCCTCAAAAGATAGGGCCACTGAAAATTGAATCCCTGGATTACTTTCATACTGGAAAGTTTAATTTTGTATAATAAGCATCTTTGCTTCTAGAAGGCTGAACTTGAAATCAAATCAGTACTAGCGTCATGATTAAAGTAAAATAATTCGAAAAAGAAAATAAGCTTAGAGTATAAGCTTAGCTTACCTCCTCCGTTGTGATCCCAGCAGGAGCCGTCTACGAAGCCGGTCAAAGACGAACAGAGGAAGAGATAGAAACATCAGTCACTGATTGAACACGAAGGAAAGGAAGATTCTTGAAAATTCCCAACAGATCAAACGGCTGAAACTAAAGCATAGCATTGATCACGATCAAGATTGAAAGAGCAAACAAGCTAACCTTGAATAAGCAATGATCCAGCCCCTGCTGCACATCCTTGAAAGCTTCACGAACCTGGCGGCGAGTGTAGGCGAAGTCCAGGTTGCGCCTAGCGATGGCATTCAACTCGTCGCTTAATCCTTCAATTGGAGGCTTTCTCATGGCTGATACGGTGAGTTTAGGACGATTCGGAATGGAGTTGAATGTGGGCGTAGTGGATATTTGATGATGTAGAGGGTGTTGAATGGGAGAGAAGGGTAATCTGTGCGATCGAAATCGGAGTGCTTGAGAAAGCTCCATGGCTTCTCAGCTTGGTGATGGGGGTACGGGGAAGGCCTTTTGCTTGATCGCTCGCTGACAATCTTATGAGCCGCAGACTGATTATTTTTGCTGCAACCAGAGCTAAATGGGGAAGAGTGTATATATATACACACAAACCCCACACATGTACGTATAATCATATACCATTCATTTTGACCAGCACATATACCATTTTTAAGAGATTGATGATCCCTTCATGTAATGGAATTATCGAACCAGCCACCCAATGGGATTTATTCTTGACTGAGTATAGGTCGGTGCTCAGACATGGATTTTTTTTTTCATTAATGACAATTTTTTCTATAAGCAGCCATGTTATAGATCCAATTAACCCATTAATATTTTTTGTTAAGACATGGATTTTTAATTATAAAAATAAGACGAAATACGTAAAAAAAAGGCCAAAAACCCAAAACATATCCGCGACACATTAGGCTCACCGTGAAAAAATACCCAACAGCTTGGAAGAGATAAATTCATGATAGCCCAAGGTCGAGAGATAGAGGAACCATTATGGGAAAAGATGGTAATTCATTCATTCATTAACCCACTTCCATTGTACCCAAGAACCAGAAAACCCACTTCTACAAATTTTCTTGTACCAAAAAAAATATTCATTCAATAAATGGTATTATGAAATATATTTTTTATCCCTTTTGAGATCATTACAAACTGAATTTATAGATTACGTGATTTCATTGTATCAAATTTGATTTTTATTTTTCATCTATTGAATAAAATACTTGGAAAAAACATTATTTTATTTTGTAATGCGGCTTCCTTGTTTATTAAATCTTTGAAATTGACTTTCCAGGAGTTTGAACTTTGAATTCTAATTTTATATTTTTGACCATTTAACAATATTTTTTTCCCATGCACTCTTTTAATCCTGTGGTCGGATCACACTCGGTTGATGTAATATAGAATTTGAGGTAGGCTTATCTTTATCATGGAGGTATTCCTCATATTCCTAATATAACATCATAATTTAATTAAATTAAAAATTTAATTAAATTATATATTATAATATTTTTTTAAAATATACTAATTATTTTTTTACTATTTCTCTCTCTTTTTTACTTAATTTTCTTAATAGCATATTAGTATGAGTAATATAAAAAAATTAATAAATATAAAAAATATATTTTATATTTAATATTAAGATCAACTCTCTAAATAGGTCATATATAAAAGTTATAGGAGTAATATATTATAGAGATTATTTAATTAAAAAGTATATATATTTATTGTGTTTTAATTAAAAAAGATAAACTTTTGTGTAAATTATAAATTTACTTTGGTATAGAAAGGGGTTATTAAAGACACGTGTTTCACATCGTGGGCTTTTGAAGGTGCGATGGAATTTAAGGACGAAAAGCACGATAAAGTGGCCGTCACACTTTGCGTATGTTGATTCCTTCCAAACTACTTTTATGTCACGCCGTCCAGTAGTTTGATTTTTTTTATATCTAAATATATTCATTAAATTGATATAAGATTTGTTTCATTTTTTGACATCGTAATTAAAATATTTTTTACAAAAAATAAAAAGAATTCAACATTACTTGGCCCCCCTGTATTAACAAGTCTTTTACCAACAATATTTATGCTATTAAGTAAAATTTAATGTTAATATAGTATTTATATATAATTTATAATTATAACAAGCTTTTTTATTTTACTGGGCCAAAAAGCTGAGAAACTTCAAACTTTTTGTTTTACCAAAAACAAAAACTGAGGAAATGCATATGGCTCATGAGGTTTTTTTCATGAAATGCAAATATTATTGGGCTTAGGCAGACCATTTTTAAGGCCAATAGTAATACAATGGCTATTGGCTTCTGTAAATAATTATTGGGCTAATTCTAAAAACTTAAAATGGCCCAATAAGCCCAGACTAATTGACCCAATTAAGTGAATAGTATCCTTTTCTCCAGAAACGAAGTATAATACCAGCTTAATTATAAAATACACAGCAATTACCTATCGTCCGTGGGTTCAGTTGGTGAAGAGGTAAGACATAATACTATTTGGAGCATTTTTGATCTCTGAGAAATATCACTTTGTTGTGGTTCCAGTCGCGGCGCTTAAGGAGTCATCCTAGGGAGACCTCGCCCTAACCTTAGATATTGGGTAAATTCAACCTTTTTCTAAAAAATTTTGTATAACAGCAATCATATCTTATAGTACAGAGGGTTTGAACTCATAATCTCATGTTTAAGAAGACATTAAGGCTACGACCCAAAGTAATAAAAACTTGCTCCAATGTCATCTAATTATCATTTATGTATAAACCACAAATTAGGTTAACATGCTAAGTGTCATTTGAAAAATACTTAATGATACTGGATATATCTTGATCCTAATAAAAATTGTTTCAATGTAATCAAATTATCATTTATGTATGATATTGTGGGTTGGTACAAGTGAGTGACAAATTTCAAATAAGATCTACACTTTCATTTAGGTGCAAGCACGAAGCTAAGTTGCATGATATAGGAGTAACAAAAACAAAAGAAGATTTTAATTTGTAGCAAACTCAATTTGAATATATCAGAACAAGTGAATAAGTTTCAACATCTTGGATAATCAACATGCATAACCAAATTTTGAAGAATGGACTTGGGTAAATGATAGAGTGATTTTTGAGTCTGACTGCCTGAACCTCATTTCCAGTCTTAAGAAAGGACAATCAAGTTTGAGAGAATGGACTGCTAAAGGCCAGGGAATGTTGCATATAAACACATATTCAAGATCCTTCAAAATAAAATATTTATAAAAACCTTTCTGAAATGGCTTCTTGTGGTTCGCTTGTTTGAAATTAAATCATTTTCTTCTTCTTCTTTTCTACTATTAAAACGTTCACAAATAAGGACGATCTTTCACTAAAAACCTGTTGGGACCAGAATAAGACCAAATAGTACGGATTCGGCCCAAAAGAAAAATTACATAGCCGCACTCAACATTAGGCAATAGCATAACAGATAACACAGAACACCATGATATCCAATATTCTGCCCCTAAAACAAAGATTCGAGTCATCGTACCAGCCTAAACAACTTATTTTCAAGAATTAGTTGAGTTCTTTAAGCATATAATTAGATATTTGATTTCTGGTGATATGTATAAAAATGGTCTTATGACTAGTACTAAATTCTCTTTAAAAAATCTAATGATTAGTTACTACTTCTAGCTGTAAATACCCTATGTTTATATAAAAAAAAATTATTTTCAAGAATTAATTATACATCTATGTATCTTTATATATAATGCTCCTATGATGATCCTTAATGTTAGAATTATTTAACTAATTTAGATACATTAAGGAAGTTAGATAAATGAGTTAATTATAATAAATGTGATTTAATATTTATAAAATATTCTTGTAAAATATTAGATTATATATCAATTCATAAGTTAGGTAAATTACTTTTAAAAAATTAATATACATGAGAGATAAAATAGATTGAGGTCTTATATTTAAATTAAAATTAAACTCTTAGCAATTTTTTATATTTAGGATAGGAATATAAAATTTATAGGAAGTGGCACTTTTTGCCGCCAGGACTCTTACCTCAAACACTGTAGTGCATAGGAACATAATCTAATTTATTCATATTTGGCATGATTAAAGCAATTAATTAATAGTTATATTTTAATAAACAATTAATTGCTTTTAGACTCCATGACTCATAGCCTAATCGAGTGAGAGCCTTTGGTCAGCCCAGCCTGGATAAATTCTGGCATTTTGTCTCTCATGTCTGTACCTTTATTTGATCTGTAATTTTGTATAATTATTAATTATTAAATTAGGAAAAAAGAGCAACTTATTTTTAAAAAAATGACACCGCCTACATCATTGCGCAAGCTTGTTCATTAGTTAATTAATGATAATAATACATGAGTACACGGTACGTACGTACAAGGTGGGTTCCACTTCCACTCTATAGCTAAAAGCTCCACAACTGGACAATAATATAGTCTTTAATTTATAGTTAATTAAGTAATTATTATTTATTATCTTCAAATAAATTAGCACTCGATTGTTTTGTACGCCCTGGGTTCCCGTCGGGGTTCTTTAATAGCAAGAACGAAGTACTTAATAATGCAAAATCAGGACCATGCATAATTATTGGCAAAGCAATAATTAAGTATTTGTTTATATATATGCACTAATCAATATAATATATTTACCCTTTCGAATGTTTAAATAAAAGCAATGAGACTTAGCTAGCCATTAGACCACAGCCATAATATAGATAGCGTTTTGTTTTGATATAAATAAAAGTTTAGATGGGTTTAGTATCTATCCCTCACCAAAAATAGGGTACGGCCTCAAGGTTCAGAGAGCACTCATAAGAGACTTACGATATCGCTTACTAAAAGAGTTATCACAACAGTAGAAAGAATCGAACTCGCTTTCTTATAGAATATAAGTATATTCCTTATCATATGTGTTAACTCTCATTAGCAATATATAGATAGTTTTTTCTTACTTATAATTTCATCAATCTTAATTGTGCTTAGCAATGTATGTCGGTGACCCCTCTCAAAATTTGCATCACTAATTTCTGGATTTTATCATATATTTATGATCTTCTTAACAAGTTAAATCAATATATATATCAATATAATATATTTGTAAAAGTTATAAGAAATGGTATTGTTGATAATAAGTCATAAAAAGTACAACTCTCATATATATATTGGACTCCATCCAAGGATTAATCTACGATAAAAATGGGGGAGACTTAAGAATATTAACGTATATTAAATAATATATAATTTAATTTTTTGAATATTAATATTTATAATCAATAAAATTTTAATTAACAAAAAATACATAAAAAGATTGGGTTATAATATAATGGTTCACGGTGCGGTCTAGGGGTATCAATGCTAAGATGTTATAACTTATTATATAGACACAAATTTTGAATAAAAGAGTGGATAGGTACTTCAAATTTTACCAAAAGATAAGTCAATATTATTCATATGAAATATACTTTTATATATATATATATATATATATAAAAGTACCTTTAACATATACAATATAAATATTAAGTATTACTCTCTTTCTACGAAAGAAGAACTAACCACTTAAATAATTATAAGTGCTATTTTAATAAACTGATAATGAAGAGCTAACTTATTTTGTTTTGTAGGTAGCCCTCCTTTCCTTCAAAAAGCACATTTTTATTTGGTGAATGGCTGATAACATTTTTATTTTTTATTTTTTTTTGGAAATAAGAGTTTGCATTTTTAACTCAAAATCTTGGGCTCAAATTTATGGATCCTTCTACTGCATTATTTATCTATTACTATTAAACTCAATTCTAATTACTGCAACTTAAGTTAGGCACATTTGGACGTCCTAACAATATTCCGCTCAAGTGTAAATCTATTTACTCCCCTATATTAAAGATGCCAGAAACGAAAAGTCTTTGCCGCCACAACTAAGGCCAAACCAATTTTTAGACTTAAATGACGGGGTACGCAAGAGTCCCTGTCTAAGCGAAACTAGGGCAGCCCCATTTGTTGACTTCAAACAATATGTAATTATGAGCTTTAATTTCAAACTATGGGATTTGGATTAATTTTTAGAAAAAAGTTTATAAGAAAAAAAAATATTTTTAAAGTGTTTTTAGAGAATAATTTATAAAAAAAAATAGTTTTAAATAAATAAATATTTAAATAATTATTATTAGAATAACTTTTATAGTTGATAAATAATTATAAAAGGTATAAAATAAAAAAAATAATGAAAAGGTAAAAAAAAGTGAGTCAAAATGCCTAAGTCTTCTTCTTCCTCTATTCATCTTTCTGCCTCTTTTCATCTTCTTCCACTGTTCTTCTTTCCATCCCAAGTCTGAGTCGCAAGTTCCACTGCTCTATTGCTCCCACTGCCTCCACAGCCCAAGATGTTGCTCCTACCTCCAGTCACGAGTTCTGAAGACACTATTCTCTCATATCTACGACATAGACAGAAAGAGAGAGGAGCTTATCAGACGACGAGTTGCAAGCATGACTTCATGGACGATGAGTGCAACAAAGGAAGGAAGAGAGAGACTAGAGCAAAATGTTAATGGACGAGAGTGCAGACGTGACTGTACGCAGAGAGAGGAGAAAAAAAAATAGGGGTAAAATAGTCTTTTGATACCTATAAGTTTTTTTTTCCAATCCAAAAGCTATTACCATGAACTTATCTGAAATCATAATTTTAAACAATAGTTTAGTTTAGAAGTATTTATAGACAAAAATAACTATTTATTTATAATTTTTGTAAAACCATAATTTGAACTATAAACTTTTATAAAGCTATAATTTTAGCAATTGCTAAACACCCACTACATCTTCACCCTAATCCCAAACAAAACTAAACTTTAATATTATTTGTTTGGATATTAAACGAGATAGAACGGGAAGTGAGAAGTCTAAAAATAAGGAGAAGAGAGAACAAATGAGCCAGGAGGAATGGAATAGTACAACATTTCAACTCAAAACTTAAGGCTCAAATTATCATTCCATCCTATTAGTTATCTATTATTAAGCCTAATTCTAATAAATGTAATATCATCAACTCAAGTCCACCTACACTTGAGCATAATAACATAAACCATTACTCAAAAAGTATGAAAGTGATATATGGAAACGTATGTAACTATACGAGGTTTCCCACTTTCAACTGACCATTAATTCTTGAGAATTATTATACTCCAACAATTTCTCATCGTCTACGTCTGATGGACGAGAAACAGAGATGGCTAGAAACAATATTAATGCTCGCATCTCAAATTAATAAGTTGTGTTAATCTCTTTTGCCACAAACTTTAAGTTTTTCAAAGGTGACAATGGCATGATCAAATCGTTACTCCTGAGGTGGGACCAACGATATTACAGTTCTGGTCAGCATCAAATCTGTCAAACTGGTGGGGTTATAATAAAGTAATGTGGCAATGATGAATGAGAGAAAATGAGGCAAGGTTTCGTACTTTGAAGCAGAAATCATGTAGAAAAGTGCGGCGATATATAGTCAAAATAAAAATTCGCCCCGTTCCATTATAATGCAGAAAATGGATCATGTGACTGTCATTTCGTCACTAATGAGCTTTTTTTATTATCGTTTTGTTGTACCTTCTTATTCTTTTCATCTACAGAGGAAGATGGGATGGTTTTGTCGGTTATACAAACAATAGTCTGATTGCTCAATTCGGTATGCGTCCATCAAAAACCCATTTCTTCATGATTTGCTTTGAACTCCGTCATCCGAATAATTATTTCCTGACACATATTCGTGTGATTCTGACAAAGCACCTCCATTCAATTTGCTCGCTGCAATTTTCCAAATGTGTTTTATTTTAATTTGATCTCTCTCTATATATATATAACCTTTCTGTTTTTCTTTTAGCTAGAGGGTGTTTGAATAAGGAACCAGATCCTCTCATAAGTAAAATTCTCAGCGTCCCTCAGAAGCAGTAAATCATATCCATCCAGATCAATCCAAAAACTCCCATTGCACCAAATTATCATACTAATAAAAATTAAAAATAAATTTAAATAATCTATAAATAATTATTAAATTTTTGTTCACATCAAATTTTTTAGATCTATCTCATTTCAACTAGATGATTTATTAGAGTCTGAACTTAGATAAATCTACTATTTTTAAAGAGCCAGATATAGTTTAGGCTCAGATAAACTCTCCAGTTAAAGCTCTCATTGCACCATATCATCATGCTAATAAAAATAATTAAAAATAAATTTAAATATTGTCTAGATAATTCTTTTTTATAGATTTTAACCAGAAGATTTATTAGTACTTTAGACCACTTCAGATGACTGCAAAGAGTAACAAAATTTTACCATCAAATATTTATAATTTTTTAAACTTACTTCACTTTAAATGGAGAGTTTATCTAAACCCAGACTATACCTGGCTTCTTTAAAAAAGTAGATTTATATATGTCTATACCTTAATAAATTATCTAGTTAAAATGAGATAGATCTAGAAAATTTGATGCTCTAACCCAAAAAAATTTAATAATTGTTTAGAGATGATTTAAATTTATTTTTAATTTTTATTAGCATGATGATGTGGTGCAATTAGAGCTTTTGAATTGATCTGGATGGACAGGATTCACTGCTTCTGAGGGACGCTGAGAATTTTGCTTTTGAGAAGATCTAATTACTTGAATAAGCTGTTTAGAAATCATTTTATATAAATATGTAAGAAGAATTAAAAGTAAAAATATTTTTGAAACTATGGTTTAGAGGTTTATCAAACACACTATTAATATCATGATTACAATTCATACTAAGAATGATTTGTATAATTAAGAAAGTTACCACTAATTGATTGCTTGCTTGAAAAGGGTAATTTTTATTCTACTCACAATAGAAAGTTACCGCTAAATAGATAAATATGTAATTTTGCTTGAAAAATATAGAATTTTCTGCCTCTTATTTTTACTCTTTGATTCATTTATTTTTCTTACCAGATTTTTACTCTTTGATTCTTCATAATTACCAAAGCCCTTGGACTTGATGGCACGCTAGTCCCCCAGCTTTAAGGACGACGTCCTTAATTCGATTATGTATATGTAAAGTCTCTCCTATTAAGAAGGGAAAATGGATGCGTGTGCAATGCAAAAAAAAAAAAACAGAAGGAAATCTCATAATTTTTTTCGGGTTTTTTCAAGTTAATTCTAGAGACAACGAACCTTGCATTAAACAATAAGAAGTTAATCTTATTCTAAAGATAATATGACATTGACATGAACGTTTCAAAATCTACTTCTCATCTTAACCCATCTTCAAAACACTTTATTCGAACAATTCATTAATTAATTTGTAAGTGTGAAATGACAATGATGGGAGATATTAATCATTATATACTTATGCATTCAAATTTGTATACTCTAATTAGGATCATGATGAATGCAGCCCCACTCGTGAATCACATTCCACCAGAAGTCCAAGGAAGAATATAATAGGTCCCTGTCATTAAGATTTCTAGATTGGTATACGCGTTAATTATATCTAAGTCATTATAGTCGCCATATATATGTAACTGAGTGTCCATTTGGTTCAATGAATTAAAGGAAATGCAATAATATGAAATACTACTTCCAATCCCTAATATAGTATCTATATATTTAACTAATTAATTCGATTAGATTAAGAAAGTTATTTAAATTAGTTAATAAAATATATTTTTCTTAAAATATCCTAATCATCTTCCTTAATTTTCTCTCTCCCTCACTTATTATTATTGAGGGAGTATCAATAGGGATAATTTAAAAAAATATAGATAAATCTCATAAAGAAGTCTTATATTTAGGACTAATATTAACTTTTTAATTAAGTCCTATATTAATTAAGGCCTGGAGGAATATAAGATCTACTGACTAATTTTGGTAAATTAAAAAAGTTAATTATTTATAACGATTGCGTGTTAGTTTCTTTAAAATATCATATTTAAATATGTGCATTTGAACTATCCCAAATAAAAATTCCTTAATATGTGTAATCATATAGAAATTCTTTAAGGGACAATTATAATTTTAGGAGATAAAGTAGATTGTGGTCTTATAATTATGATCAAAATATACTCCTCATCTAATTTTTATATTTATGACCGAAGAGAGTATAATGTAATAATGATTATCGCGAGTTTGTTTAATTTTCTCTTTTTAGATTGTGTAGCAGTTCCAGAAAGCTGCTACAAAACCGTTCTTTACAGCTGATTTACAAAATCCATTTATAGTGGTTACCGCTATAAATTGAACAAACTAACCGCTATAAATTGCCAAATTTTTTTTGTAGTGATCCTCCCTCATCACAAATCTTCCTTGTAGATCTAGTTGAGCATCTTCATTCATTTATATGAGGTCTTCGTCTCCATTCACGAGCCCTAGTAGGGTAATCCTGATACAGTTACTTAAGGGAATGGGCAAGCTAAAATGTAATATTTATTTCATTATATTTCCTATTAAATATCTAAAAGGTTAAGGTGCAAAAACACCATGCACTTCTTTTAAAAGTGCATCCAATATCATATTTTTTTGGCGCAAAAATACCAATAAATCTTCAAAATCGGAACAAAAATAACAAAACCATTAAAGTAAATTAACATCAGTCTATTACAATATGAAAATATCAAGGTACCTCTCACTCAAAAAAAAAAAAAACATAAGACGATGTCACTGTACTCCTCTACTTCTACCACGCCCTCAATATCTCCCTGCCTCCAACGAAGACAACGTCACTGTACTCCTCTCATGGCGCTACGATGACGCTAGGGCAAGATCAGTTAAGACGAGAGGAAGAAGAAATCGAGCCGGTTGCTGTGCTTGATTCGCCACCATCATTGGTTGATGAAGCCGCCACCACTATCACCGGATTTGAGAAGAAAATAGGGAGATATGGATGAAAGAGATAAGAGAATAGCATAAAAGGTAAATTGCAAAACCTAAAGATTTTTATTTTTTTAATAGGGTGGTCTCACAGTGAAAAATAACAAATAACGGTTCTATCTTTTTTTGTTTCGATTTTAAAATATTATAAATATTTTTGTACTAAAAATAAACATATGGTATTGGATGTATATTTTTTTAAAAAATGCATATTATTTTTGTACCGAATCCAATATCTAAATCAATCATTTATATCAAGATTACTTATGTAATCATTATTCCAATAATCCAACCAAACGTGGTATGAATGCGCCGGTAAGCCACATCAACATCATTATCTTAAGTACGTCATCAAATCACTATTATTTCAATTTTCCTATGAAAGAAATTGGTCTGCTTCCTCACTTTTGAAACGATATGACATAAAGACAAAAAAAAGGCCATTATTTTAATACCAATTAAATCTCATTTGTCAACTTGGTTTTATTAACAGTTCCATTTTAAAAGTAGGTTGATTCCAATATCTACAGAAAATAAATGCAATCAGTCTTAAATAATTATAAGGTTCTATCATGTAATTCATATATAAGCGAAAACTATAAAAACACGTTGATCTCCGTAACGTTTTAGATGAGAAATTGATAGGATGAATTTGTCATAAAAATCAGAAATTTTGAAGCAAGTAGCTAGAATATTTCTTTTAAAAAATATTAATAGCGACAAGAAATTTTGAATTATTGGTTCTCTTTTTCAAGAAAAAAAAAACAGAGAGAAGAAAAATTGTAAGTATATTGTAATTATATACAGAAAATAAAAAGTAGGAACACAAGTCGAGGTGCGCATGGTTTTGGCAAAAAGGAGGAAGAAACTAATTTAAGAGTTCAACACTTTTCAAAGATCTTAGCTTAATTAGATAGTCACGGTGGGTTAAACAAACAAACATTTCTTTTTTGTTATTATTTAAATACAATATCATTTTTGAATTCTTGATCTCCCGAATCTAAAAGTGGGCCTATGCATTGATTCATTCTAGTAATAGATGCTATAAAATAAACAAGTGTGTAGAAGCCGCTCAATAAAAATTAGTATAGATAATAAGAAATATATTTGTATCCCATAAAAATATAAGTCTAATTCACTCAGTCGTTGTGAGTGCTTCTTTAATAGACAATCTCATAAGTCCTTTGTAAGTACTATTTGAACCCTGGGCCGTGCTATGACCTTAATGATAGATCGGTGCTAAACTCATCTAAAATTTTCTGTATAAAAAAAAAGTGTGTGTAGAAGCCCACGGTATGTACATATATATATATATAACGATAATTATATAGAAAGAAACCCTAATTCTTTTTCCCTGTTTAGCAAATCAAATCATTTTCAGATTAAAATGTTTCGGCTAAGTATGCTTTAATTTTTACTACTGATGATGAACTACCTTGACCATAACTTTGAACAATAATATATATATATATATATATATATATATATATATTATATGTTGATGGATATAAAGTTGCCTAGTATGAAATGCAGAATTTCGAAGCTGACTTGAAATGATCATTTCAAAGATTAAAGATCGCATATCCAAATTGAATTTTTAATAGATTCTTCAATCGGATAGCATTTGATCAGCTGCCAGCTTTTCTTTTCTTTTCTTTTTCTTAAAGTGTAATAATCATATAACAATTATTACTTGCTGCTTTTTTATAGGGAGTCCTCCCTGCATGCATGTGTATCGATAAAATTGATCAATGATGAATTGCTAGTTTTTCATTTATATGAAATTTCAATATTATTACTTTAATTTCATAATCTCATTTCACTTGTATCTCATTCTCGCATATCAAAAATTGAAATGATTAAATTGATAAAAAAAAATATTTACCCTTACTAAAGAAGGGTATTAAAAAAATATTATTAATTACTCTACAATTTTTTTATTTTCAATATGGATGAAATTATAAAATAATTATCAATTATTTTATAAGTGACTTATATTTAGAATTAAAATTTTCTTCTGACTTACATATAGAAATAGAGTGATACTGATAAATTATCATCTTTGTTGGGAACATGTTTTATTTACTGCATATAACTATAAAGATATGAAAATGAAACATACAAGAGGTAGAATTATTGAGAGAAGGATAATGTAGAAGTATGATGAACTTCAATTATGTTCTGTACCTTTTCCACGCACGTTTTCTTTCCTTTCTACACTCTGATTTTTGTTCGTGAATTGTATGAACTAGCATGCGAATACAGATATTATTCTCTCTCTCTCTCTATATATATATATATATATTCATTAGAGTGAGAGTAAATATATTATTATTATTATAAGGTCTCTTCAAATCATCATGAGGATGTAATCATTGCAACGTTGATTATCTTCAACTCCCAACTTCAAAACTTCCGACTAGTGACCGTTTACACTTAAACTTTCTCGCTCTCCAAAACCTACCGATCCCAAAAGAAGAACTAAAAGATCTTTACTTTTACTCAGTTTATCTAACCATGCGAAGTCACTTTAATTTCCATTGAAAAGAAAACGAGAACGAGATCTATTTAAATCTCTTAAGTTGAACTAACACTAACTTTTATGGACTAAACCATGTCATGAGAGAAAAATGATATTGACACTAAAAAAAGTTAGTTTAGTTGGTAATAAAGAGTTACTTCCATTGACCTAGATGATAGCTATTTCAATCTCTTAAGTTCAACTTCCATTGCTAATTTAAGAATCTTATTAATAGATGGTATGTAAATATTTTTATACACGTTCTTTACAATTTGAGATATGCTCTATGATGAGATTTGATATTTAACTCACATCAATTTTTTATTTAAAAAAACAAGAAAAATGGTGTTGCCCTAGTCATAGTGCCGAGTTTGCAGAGACAATGTAGACATTGTCCTTGGGATGGCCCAGAAAGATTTTTGAATATAATAATGAAGTGTGGCATGCTCTTGGGGCGAATCATATTTTAACTATATTTGTTTATTACTGTCGATGACCAACCGCCTCAATGACAAGTATTACCGTCTCACATAAGTTTCGAGCTCAAACACGACATTAATTAACATAATTGGATGTATGTATTTACATTTACTGTTGTAAAAAATATTTTTTTATTGTTTGTTTGGAATCATTCAGTTTCTATGATAGTTAATATAAATTTGCATTGCTTCATATTTTAACAATAAAATTTACACCAATATTTTATTAGAAAATTTTTAAAATATATCACATGCATTCTGAAATTTTAAAAAGGGCATATGAATATATAAAATAACATATTAGTTATAAGTATCAATATGAGATTTTAATATTTATGAAAAAAATATAACTACCCTTAAATTATTGGCAATAATATATTAGTAATGAAATTAAAATTATGTGTAATAATTTTAACTATTTTGATAAAAGGATTAACTATTATGTGCAATTCTATTTTTTTTATAAATATTTAAATTTTAATATTGATATTTATGACTAATATATTTTTTTTATAAATTTATATGTCTTTCTGAAATTTAAAAATTTAAATGATATGTTTTTTTTTATAATTTTTTCCTATTTTATTTAAAAATGTAATCTTTTTCGCTCCCATACCGCTAATAATAGCATCATTTGATGTTTGTGAGGTACGTGTAAAGGGGCCAAAGCGGCAGTAGAATTAATGTTGAGTACCCAGATACTCGGAATTTGTAGCTTGTTTTTTTGTTGGTAGATATGACAATTGCTCTAGCTAGCCATTATTACTTGTGTGTCTATCACATCTTTCGCTTCATGGGGCGGTTTACGTACATATAATTGAAAGGAAAATAAATAAATAAATGCCTTCAGCATTTTTAAAACTTGTTTATAGGATTTTAAAAATATGTGTGAAAAGTAATGCTCCTCACTTCAAAAAACAAGATGCCACCTCTACTAGTCATTTTTTTAATGTATTTTATTGAAAAGAAAAAAATCTTAAATTTTATTAATTTTATTTTAAAATTTAAATTTTTTTAATTTTATCTCTAGTTAATAAAAAATAATAATCTATACAATAATAAATAAAATATAAAATTATACACCATGTGATTTCTACATAGGATAAAAACATATTTTCTCTACCTTATAAATTAGACCATAGGATTATATAATTTAAATTTAAATTCTATTTATTTTTAGACTATTTCTTGTATTTTTAAATAATTAATGGAAATATAAAATAAAAAATACTTTTTTTATCAAATTAATAAGTAACACTTATTCACTTATTAATAATTATTTTTTAGTTTTATTTTATTTAATTCTCATTGAAAATATAAAAAGAGAAAAATATGAGAGAGAGCGGTGATAATGATTAGTAAATACTACTTCGACCTTTAATATATGATATATTTAACTAATTTGATTAAATTAGTTAATATGATATTTTTTTTTCTAAAACACTTTAATTATCTTATCTAACTCATCATTCTCTCTATCTCTTATTTGATTATTGTTGAGGGAGTATTAATTTAGGCAATTTAAAAAATATTAATAAATATAAAAAATATGTCTTATATTTATGATTAAATTTTACTCCCCAATTAATTTTATATTAAGGACAAAGGAGAATATATATAAAAAGATAAAATTTTAATAAGGGTAAAAAATTTAACTATAATAATCCCGATTAATTCAAGAATAAATAAATATGAGACCTTTGTTATTGGAAGAAAATATTTAAAGGCTTGTTTGGATGAGGACGTAACATAAGCCCCTCAAAGATGTCAAATCCATTGAGTTGATTTTGTCGCATTTTTTGAACTTTCACACCTTTGACCGTTTACTTAATTATAAGCAAGGAAAATTAATTTCTCTCACACGCACTTAAAAGAAGAAAAACAATTACATATTTTCTGTATTAAACAATATTTACGTTTAACATGTAGGGCAAGTATTCATGAGAAGTGATTTTAATTTTTTTTAATATCAAAACCAATACGTAATTAATATAAAATATATTTAACTAATTAAAAAAATTAGTTAATATCACTTAGTTATTTTAAAATACCCTAATCATTTTCTTTAGCTCCCTCCAATTTTTTTTCTTTTTTTTTACTTAATTATTATTGAGAAAATATTAATATGGTTAATTTAAAAAAATATTGATGAATATAAAAAATATGTCTTATATTTATTGTCAAAATTAACTCTCCAATTAAATCATATATTACTACCGAAGTATTATATAATGACTATTGAAAAAAAATTATATAACTTGATATAAAATACTCCTATAATTTATTCCTGATCGAAAAGTAAAAAAGTTGGGATGATATTTAATTTTTTTAAAATAGAAATAGAATTGAATCAGATTGAGCCATATATTTAATACTCAATTTTGTTAGACGCGTTACCTTTGTTAAACAAACTTTGAAACTTTCTTTAAAGAAAGAAAACAGATATACATATCTAACCAAATATAACCATAATACTCAACTGATTATCCAAGCCCATGCCCACCACATCAAAGTAATTATTAAGTATTATTTAGCAATTTTTTAAATAATAAAATCATTCCTTTCCTTGGGGCAGATTAAAAAAGCCATTTTACCTCTTCCAATTTTCATGATCATATACCAAACATCCAAACATTTTTGTTCTTACACACTATAAGTCTATATATAATACAAAAAATTTAACAAATTGCACAATTTATTTTTTAAATTTTATACGACACATAAAACTCATATTCTTTGACAATAGTTATGAATTATGATTTCACATGTTGCGTTTGTCATATTTAAGATATCTTTATTGAGAATTTAAGCTAAACTTACTTCCCCAGAGTCAATATAATTGACTAAATTTAAAATAATAATTGTTGTGTAGATTAGATCATGATATTAAAATTTAGTTATATGGCACATAATATCTTAATTTTATATATCATATATATCTAGTATCTTAATCTCATTTCTGCTATAATTTTACCTGTAATTTTTTTTAATTTAGTATAATTTTACCTATAATCTTTTTAATTTAGTATAATTTTACACGTAATATTATTTCTTAAATACCAAGAATTGTATCAAATTAAAAAGATTATAGGTAAAATTATACTACAAATAAGATTATGATACTAAATGCATATGAAAAATAAGATCAGGATATTAGGTGCTATATAACCTTAAATTAAATTATTTGAAGTATTAGTATCCAAATGAACTCTCCGCAATTAGCGAGCATGTGACCAACTAGTAAGATTGATACTTGATTAATGTATTTATTTTCTTTGTATTGACAAAAAAAATTGCACACATGATTCTGAATCATTTAAAGAATTAAAACGTCTAATTTAAATAAAAAGATAATAAATAATTCATCGTTAATAATAAGAATGATTATTATAATTATAATGCTTTTACTAATTGCAGTGCACTTTAATTCAAACGTAGGATAATCCGTATAATTTAATTATTTTGTTGTACAAAAAAAGATTAAAATTCATTCTCATTTAATGGAAGAAAAATTTAATTCGTATTTGCAAGATTTGAAAAATAATGTCAACCACATGAATGCAGTTTTGTGTTTATTTTCACCTGATTAATTAGTTATTTCTTCATTCACATTTTGACAAAAAAAAAATCACCATAAAATAATAAATAAGCAATATACTATATAAAATAGGCTAAAGTAATATTCAACACCATAATATTATTTCTTAATTGTATTATCTAACACTCTAATTTTATTTATGGTGCATCGATCATTCTAATTTTTTGTATGCTTCATGTATCCTAATCTTATTTATAGTAGCCATAAGTCATAAATCATAAATAAGATCATAGTGCTAGATGCATAAAAAAAAATAACATCTTTTATGTCATGAATTTATCATCAACCCAGCATGAGTTTGGCAAATTTAGTTCTTAAAATGTCATTCCAACAACAATAACAAGAATAACAGTAAAAATAACAAATAAGTGTTAGTTTTAATGGAAAGGGTCTTAGTTATTTAAATACAAGGTTTTGATTTTAAGTATTTATACAAATAGAAAATACTTTTAGGGAACTACCCCAATTCGATCTGATAATGAGTTAGATAGCTATATCCCAAAAAATAGAAAAGAAGAAGAAGAAAAGAATAACAGCAAAATTAGAAATCAATTTTCAACAATAAAATTAGTTAGTTAAATGAGGGAATAATGGCGTACTTGAAAGTGTTGGAAAACAAGTCTGGCTAAAAAATGGTATTGGAGATTTGAAGGTTAATAAGATGATAAATTAACAAAAAGGTTAGGAATAAAAAGTTAGGTAAGCAATTTGTGTGATAAAGTGTGATTTGAATTCAGATTAGAAGGTTAACAAGATGTTTTGGTCAAAATACAAACTTAACAATTAGGTAAGAAGTACGAGGGGGAGATGAATGATCTATGTGAAATGGAATTATCATGTGGAGTTTCTCCTTTTCCCACTCAATCAAGCACCAGAAAAATCAAGCCTTCTTCTTCTTCTTCTTCTCCTTCTCCGCCATTCGCATCTGATTTTTGCGCCTCCATTTATGATTTATCCCCGTGATTTTTTATTTTCTTATAAATAAAATAAAATAAAATGGATCTCCCTATATACAAATAAATACAAAACATAAATACACTTGGTATATTTTATTAAATAATGAAAATTGGAGTCATATCATATGAAATCCTGTATATATGTGCGCGCGGCTAGCATCACCATTCATAATCTAAAATTCATCTGCTCTGCCAGAAGAAAAGAAGCAGTGTGTGTAGAACAAGAAGCTCAACCTAAGAGCAGAGCCAGAGGAGAAGGAAAGAGAAAAGACAGCCATTTTTAAGGCTTCTTCTGCAATTTGTTATTAATTTTGGGGGATGCATCGCCACTTCCAGCAACGCACTGCTTTCTCTCACCTCTTCTTCTGACGCCATAAAAACCCAACCTCACCACTCACTCACTCTCTCTCTCTCTCTCCTACACCCACAGTCCCACCCATTATTAACCACCTTTCTCTCTCCTCCAACGTTCTTCTTCTTCTTCTTCCTTATGAGACTTCCTTTCTTCTCTAATCACTGTTCCCACCATTGTTCCTCCATTCAATTTTACCATTCATCTCTTACTCTGTTTTCTTCTTCTACCAGAAGAAACCGAGGGCCCCGCATGGATGCTGCCCCCGTCTTCAACCGCAACCGCCGCAAAGAGAAGGTGATTGTCATAATGGGAGCTACCGGTGCCGGAAAATCAAGCCTCTCCATTGACCTCGCAACCCGTTTCCCCTTCTTCGAAATCATTAACTCAGATAAAATGCAGGTGTACAGAGGCCTCGACATCACCACCAACAAGATCCCCATTGACGAGCGCAACGGCATCCCTCATCATCTCCTCGGCGACGTCGACCCAGAAAACGGAGACTTCACGCCTTTAAATTTTCGCTTGCGCGCAGGCTCTATCATCTCCGACATTACTTCCAGGAGGAAGCTTCCCATTGTCGTTGGTGGGTCTAACTCGTTCGTTCACGCTCTTCTCGCTGACCGATTCGACCCCTATGTAAATGTATTCGATGGGTCATCGTCGTCGTCGACTTTGATCTCTTCGGAGTTGAGATACGAGTGCTGCTTTTTGTGGGTGGACGTGGAATTTCCGTTGTTGTCGGATTACTTAATGAAGCGAGTCGACGACATGCTCGACTTGGGAATGGTGGAAGAGTTAGCCGAGTTCTTCGACCCGGACGCTGACGATTTAGAAGATGACTCGGAGGACCGGACGGGATTGAGAAAAGCCATCAGCGTGCCGGAGTTCGACCGGTATTTCAAGAGATACCCGCCGCCGCGAGGGCTGAGCGCGGAGTGTAGAAGCGAGGATGATCGAGTACGGAAGGGTGCATACGAAGAGGCGGTGAGGGCGATAAAGGACAACACGTGTCGGCTAGTGAAGAAACAGATAGAGAAAATCTTGCGGCTAAGATGGTCGGGGTGGGACCTACGGAGGGTAGACGCGACGGAGGTGTTCAGGGCGAAGTTGGGCGGAGACGGCGGCGAGAGGTGGTCGGATATTTGGGAGAGGGAGGTGCTTGAGCCAAGCGTGAAGATTGTGAATAGCTTCTTGCGGGAGTAGGTCTTCCAGCCAAATCCAGCTACTCTCCAACTTAACATTTTTAAATTTTAATTTCTTTTTCTTTTTCTCTCTCTATAATCTGTAAAGAAAAGTTGGTAATTTGGAGGAAAAAAACCAAAAGGAGCAAATTGGAATTGGGATGTTGCAAATTTTGGTTCATAAGGCTGCCTCTGGGGAATGTCAATGGATGACCAATTTTGGGGTTTTTGAAATGCTAAAGAAAGCATTTTTATTTTACTTTTTAAATTAGAATTAAAAAAAAAGACAATGCACCAAATGTTAATACACTAAAGTGCATTATTATATATATTTTGGTAGTAATATTAGAGTTTGTAATTTCGTTTTTTATTACTTTGGATATTTTTTTTACCTAAATTGAGAATGTTATTCTTGGGAGAGGAAGAGAGAGGGGAAACATTCCAAGTGGCAGAAAAGAATGACACTCTGGATTCATGGGCCGAAAAGAAACTTAATAATAAATATATTTATGATTGAGTCTAATTTTTAATTAAATTTGTAATAATATATGTATGGATTCAAGAGTGACCGAGTTAGTCACTTTTTAATCAAATTATTAGCAAAAAGACAGGAGCCAACTTTTGTCTTTTGTATGTAATGCGATCAGGGGATGGCAAATAAAAGGTGGAATTTGTAATATTATTGAAAAATAAAAATAAAATTCTACACTTCAATACGTACGTGGCCCTTCTGTCAAATTAAAGAACACCAACAACTTGGTGTTCATTCTGTATTTAATTAAGTTAATTGCCTTTAGGTTTAGAGTTGACCCATTACTTAATAAATATAAAATAACATTTAGGCTTTAGCTTTGCAAGAAGACAAATATTTTAATAAAAAAATTAATTGTATTATGCGTGATATTTTAGTGCTTATTTGATAAATATATAAAAAAATTGTTAAGTAAAATGTATAAATACTTTTTGATAGCCTTCTGCATTTAAAATAAAAGACAAAATATAGTTCATATCTACAAAATTAATTATTTCAGTTTAGTTTCTTTTTTATTTTTTTTATTATATATCAATTGAAAAAATTTGTATGTACTTTATACTGGAAGAAAAAATATTGTGCAATTTAAGAATATATCTTGTAAGGAAGGAAAATAGAAGAATTGTGAATATTCCTACCTACATTGTTTATGGTAAATAATACTTTTCTTATATTAGAAGAGTTTGGACCATTAATTACCATTCAAATCATTTTAATCACACTCACCAACTAAGCTAAATTCAAAGGACTTGTGTTAAGTAATTTTATATTGGGTGGAAAAAAATAAAGTGTAAATTAATTACAGAAAAATTTACCGATTCAAAGGAAATTCAGATTCTCAAAATATTAATTAATATAGATCATCTTGGGTATTGATATGTTATTGATTAATGATCAAGTGCTAATTAATTTCACGAGGAGCACTTTAATTAAGATTTGTTTTGACTTGTAAAGTGGATATTTATATATGGACATATGGTTAATTAGTTATTGGGGCAACATGGATTATTTTGTTGGCCCCTTGACATAAATAAATGTTTAATAACTAAAAAAATATTGGGATGCTGATAAAGTAATCATAATTAATTATAAATAAACAAATAGGTAAGGAGTGTTTGTGCTTATTGGAATGCATCGTAGCCACGTAGGTTTGTTTCCTAATTTGTACATTCTGATGATGGCGAAGAGCACAGACAAGGAAATTAATGTCTTCTCCTAAATTTCATCCATAGATCCAATTCTAGGCGTTAGTTATATATAGAGAATAATCAAAGAGTTACTTACCGTTTGTGGGTTTAGCTAGTGAATAGGTGAGACATGTAACTATTTGGAGTGTGTTCGGTCTATGAGAAGTGTCACTTTATTATAGTTCCAGTCGCGACGCTTAAAAAAGTATCATAACTTCTAGATGTCTAAGTTCACGTCTGAGGGTAATTGATGGCTCGTCCCGGCTGACATTGAGATCACTTAGAAGAAAGAGAGATTTTGTCTTACCCTTAGATCGTGAGTAAGCCCAACTCTCATTCAAAAATCTCTGTAAAAAAAATTAAAGAATCAAAACACAATTAAGACACAATCACAACATTATTAAGGGTAAACTAGCATTTGACACATGATGTTATTTTTTTACTTGCATTCGGCACCTTACTTTTACATTCAGTACTCTGATATTATTTTTATAATAATTTTAGTATCTTAATATTATTTATAATACATCAAATACCCTAAATTATAAATAAAATTAAAGTGATAGATGCAACTAAAAAATAACATCATGAGATACTGAATATACTAAAAAATAAGTCTAGAATATTAGATATTATTTTACCATATATTTATATGTTTATAAGTCGTCACATTTTGTTTGATAGACTTACCTAGCAAAGCATGGCTGCACGTGGCTGTTGGCTATGTCCTTGAGATTTTGACCACATCTCTTAACCTCTAATCAAGGCGTTAGAATTAGAACAAGAAGTTTACAAGAGATTAGGCTAATATAAAACCTTGACTAATATATATATACACTTTCTGGTCTGGTTTTAGTAGTTTTCAACATGAAACCAAATACATCTAAAAAAGCTTCTTAAGAAAAGTTGATAGTTTTGAATTTTCAAAAAGTTAATTAACCTTTTCAAAATTTCCTTTCATCTTTATTTCATTAATTTGTTCTATAAATACATTAATTATCTCTCTTTAACATCCCATTACTTTTCAAGGGAACGGATCCTCTAAAATTGAGGATCCATGAATTTCCTGAGGTTTGACTTTTTAACTAAAAGAGAGAAGATTTTATGTTTTATAAAAATCAAAATGGTACAAATATTTTAAAAGAATGGCAATTTTCATATAAATTCATAGATATAACAACTTTAGACCCCAATTTTCAATTTTTTAAAATGACTTATAATAACTAATAATTACTTCTAGAAGTATGTAGAAAGTAATTATTTGTTGTTAGTAACCAGACGAAGAAAGTTTTAATCTACATCTGTTTAAAACAGACATAGATAAGTCTAGTTACATAAAAATTAATTTACATAGAAAGTAAATATACGAGGAGTAGGCATTTTGTCATTTTAGTGAATAAAATAATTTTGGTTATTCTATTTCTAGCTTGTTAATTATTCTAATTTAATTTTTGTGCCATAGAAATCTCCAAATTGCTAAGGCGCATGTGCATGTGCTATGCACACTAAGAGGAATGAGCCTGGAAGCTTTGAGACACAAACGCACACACATATGTGGCTATATATTTATAATTAGTTGCCTTGAGGAGAAGAAAGATTAATTAAAACAAGAAAAAAAAAAGAAAATGACATGTAAATGTGCTAGATACTCGTAATCAATGAATCACGGAGACACAAACAAATATTATTTATATATAATATGTTCCACACAACTGCTCTACACTCGTGTTTCTTTATTCCTCCCAATTACTTCAAGCCATATTCCTATCACCTAATTAAGCTTTTTATGTCATATGGGTAGAAAAATGTACATACCTTAAATCTAATTAAAGAAGTAATCGATTTACCCACATGAAATAGAATTATAATTAGGTTAAGGTGTAATTTTATTTTAGAATTTTTTGCTTAGGAGCAATATTGCTCCAGAAGTTTCTTTAGATTCAATATTACCTCAAAAGTTTTAAAAGATAGAAATGTTACTTCAATCTGTTAAAAAATTATTGTTCACCGTTAAAAAAAATTAATGTTAACTGTTAAAAATTAACAGTAATAAGTAATATTGTTCAATTTTAATATTTATGGGACAAACTTGAACCCAAAATTTTTTTAGGACCATGGGCCCGTTTAAAAAGTCTTTAAAAAGGGTTTATGAAAAAAAAATACTTTTAGACAGTTTTTAAAAAAGAGTTTCTAAAGAAGAACTTATAGAAAGTGTTTGGATGGTTATTATTAGAAGGACTTTTGTTATTGGTAAATTGCTAGAAATGGTATGAGATATAAAAAAATAATTATCTTCTGCGCACTGTCACTCCTCTTCTACGACACACTATTTTTTTTCTCCACTCTCCTGTTCTCTCTCCATGGAAGCACGATGAGCACCGACCACAGATCTCCACACCAACGAGACCAGACGACAACTAGGCAACAACCACCTCCACATCCAAGCATGGATGACAATGAGCACCGACCAGCGACGGACCAGACGATGACCACCTCCATGAGACCCACGACAAAGGCGATGGTAGTCCTCTATAGAAATGGACGGACGGTGACAAAGAAGGAGAACAATGAAGGAGACCCAGCGGTGACAGTGAACCGAAGAGAGGGGAGATAGGTAAGAGAGTAAAAAAAATAGGGGTAAAATGATAATTAGGTAGTTCCATAAGCTCTTTTACTATTCTATAAACTATTCCTAGGAGTTTATCCAAAACTATGATTTTAAACTATAGTTTGGTCTATAAACCCTTTTAGATATATATAACTATTTGTTTTGAAATTTCTTCAAACTAAGATTTAGATCAGAAACTCTTTTAAAACCTAAATTTATGAGTTACCCAAATAGGCATAATATTATATTTGAATGAAAACTTTCAAGATAAATTTATAACTTAACCTATTATAATTTGGGCTCTGGTTATATTACCCGGGGAATAAACTGACGACAGAAGAGAGGGATGGGGTGCAGGGAGAAAGCTGTTTACCCCTTCCCACCATTTTTCAAATAAAAGAAGTTATATCACAGTTTCTTACCATTATTTTCTTTATTTATATTTGTGCCCCAATCATAACCGGTTTTAACTTATCTATCAAGAGTGAATCAGTATGTTTTATTTAAGGATATGAATATTTAGTTTCAGACCAAAAAAGTTCATATTTTAGAGATTTTCTCCTACAAATCAATTGCATTTTGACAAGAATCATATGTTAATAATTTTTGCTACTAAATGTTAATTTCTCTTCTTTTTTAAAAAAGAAAAAAAATCACATGATCAAGTCCCTTGTTAATTTCTCTTGTAAGAGTTGCTTGTAGCGGAAACTCCTATTTGATAAGATGATGATTTCAATGAAATTCTGCAAACTAGTCGCAAATACTATTTGACAAAGTTATATAATTAAAAATGTTCTTATTAGAAGAATATGCTTCATATTCTGACATCGTTCTTTACGATAAAGTTTCAATATACAATGACGGGCTATTACTATAATAATAAATAAATTGTGGGAAATAAAATGGTTTGGGTTGTACGAAATAGTATGTTGTGGAACTTCAACAACCAAATATTGAGAATCCTAAATAATGAAAAATGATTGTCATGTGAGAATTTGTTTATGAGTGTGTCGAATAATTAAGAATCCCTTCATTGCTAAGTGCTAATAGATTCGTATATTAATCTAAAATTCTCATATCCCACTTGCCCAATAAGTGGGAATGTGATCCTTAATTAAATTCATCATTTCGAATTGTCTATATGCAACATGAGGATCATGTTCAAGGAAATTAAAAACACAAACACACAAGGAAGATCTATTATTTATAGCTGTTCATTAATAATGTAAATTAATTAAGGAAACAATAGTATTTTTGTCATTTTATCATGAATCCTTGATTTTTTTTTTAAAAAAAAAATCTTTTAAAAGTCTCGATATCTTCTTGCAGCATAGGGCTAGTTTAATTTAATTCAAGCTAAGTATCATTCATTCTTAATTTGAAGATCACATGCCACATTATTGAATAAGATAGAGATTACTTACTTTAATTTACGCATCCACTTGAAATATATAGAAGTCTTCATAATTATGAAACCTTGGACAAATCTAATGCAACTGAAGGTATTTTAATTTAATGATTTATTGACCAGTGAAGATGACAATGACCATTAATATGTTTGTACTTGTGTGTGTGTGTGTGTAGATGTGCACACATGTTTTGCAAACTCTAAATGGCTGGCAACATGTTATTGGAAATTAATGAGATGCAAGCTAGCTGGTAATGCTAATAGGGAATGTCAGAGAACTATTCAGAGAAATTAATATTTGATTAAACAACACTCACTTCACAACCACAACTTGGCCTTACTTAATTAAACCACACCTTTCTTTAATCCTATTACATTCATTAATTATAATACTATCTTCTCAAGTTTTTTTTAAGAAATTAGATTAATTAGGGAATATTTTGTTTCAAATTCATGCAAAAAATAAAAAGTTAATGCAGTTCTGGGCTGAGTTATTTTCAACTGAGTCCAGTGACTTGCTTGATATACTGTATTTAATTAAGTTGGGTTTTAAAAATTCACTTGTTACCTTCAAGTTTGACTTGTCATTGGTCAGCCTTGATTTTTGTTTTTGGTCTTAGTAGATAGACAGAAAATCCGAGGACATAGTGGTAACATCACAAGTTGACGGGGTTCTAAATTTAATAACATATCAATCAGTTATTAATAATTCAATATATATCTCCCTCAAATTTCTTATAAATACGAGGCTATAAGTTCGATCCTCTATATAAATATGATAAGTGCATGAGTTCATTCCTGTAGATAAATGATGACATTATTGTTCTTTTTTGGGTCGAGAGATGTTTTTAACCTAATATTAATTGTTAAAGAAGGGTACTGTCACATAAGTTTTAATAGATTATACGTGGTATTTCTAACACAAAAATACACTACTTTTTTCATAAATACACAAAACCTATCTGAGAAACAAATGAAAGGTGTTTCCCCTAATTATAAGGAACAAATGTTCATTTGTCTATTAGGAATTTTCTCTTTTATCCTTACTGTATTGTGCATCATTAAATCACAACTACTATATTAAACAATTAATTAATGAGTTTATTTTTTTAAAAAAATAAAATCTTAAATATATTTATTGATCTTAATTAGTATGTAGGAGTCCAAACAAAAGGAAGGTAGTATGTCAAACATTTTTTCTAAATATAAGTATTTTTCTACTAGAAGTAATTATGTTAAATGTACTGTCAGATATTACATATGAATCTTTCTCCTAATAAGAGTTTAAACATTGATTTATTATATTTTAAAGGATTAATATCTTCTTTTAGACTCAACTCCCTGTTAGCTGTGTTAGACATTTTGAATAAATGTGACAAATGGTTTAGTTGGGAGATGGGAGGAGTGAGTGGACAAGCCTGAAAGGTTTGCTGTTGCCCGAAAGCTAATGCCTCTTCATAACCGAAGTACAAATGAGATTATTTTAACCTATAAGTTTGGATTGGGACATGCTATTGAGTGGAATATGAATGAATCAGTTATAGTAAAATAGTAAATAATTATAAAAAGAAATGATGGTATGGAATGGGAGGAGAGGAGAGGGAGATGCATGAATCAAAAGGGAAAGAGTGTACAGTATTATTAAACAGAGACATGATGGGTTATTAGCAGAATCCAAGAATTAATGACAGTGCGCGTGCACTTTGTTTTTGGTTTGCGCATGATCCTATATAACTCTACTTGGTGTTTATTATATTTTTTATTATTTTTATTTTTAATTTACTACTACTTGGCCAATTCCATTAATTTGTGAGGTTAAAAGAGGCTTCTATTTTTAATACTAACCTGTGGGCGACGTGAACATGATGAATATACCTCCAATTATGCTGCTGCTCATCGAATGCCGTTATTCTTTTGACAGTTTGATGTAAATTATTACTTGCATACTAGTGCTCTACAAAAGCTAACAATATGTATGTATAAATATTAAACAAAGGATTATAATCCCTCCGATCCCATTTAATTTGTTAGTCACGTTCGAAATTCACTTTCATCCTTCATGTCTCTCCTCCTCTCTTATTTTTATGTAATCTTTAATACATAATTCCTGAAAGAATATGAAAAGTGTATTGAAGTACTCCCTCCGTTACTATTTATAAAATCCTTTTTTTTTTTATAAAAATTTTTAGAAGTAGAGTTGAGCTCACTCACGATTAAAGGACAGGGCGAATTATCCCTTCCTCCTAAGCGATAGCAATATTAGGCAAGGTGAGCTGTCAATTATATTCAAGCATAAACATAAACACCAAAGAGCTATAATGCTTTATCAAAGTCGCGATTGAAATTATAATAAAATGGTACTCCCCAGGGATCGAACACGCTTTAAACAGTTGTATGTCTTATCCCTTTACCAGCTAAATCCACGGACGATGGGTATTTATAATATCTTTTTATTTGAATTTGTTTGTCATTTTTTATAAGATCCTCTTTAGGTTTGTCTAAATAATAAATATTTTTTACCTATTCTACCCTTAATAAATGCCTCTATTCTCTCACATCATCTTTCTAGTATATATTTTCTTTCATCATTTTACTCGTTATTAATTTCTCTCATTTAATCACTGTAAATGAGAGCATATTTTAAAAAAAGAAATGTATTTCCCACATGTTAATTTTAACTATCTTATTGAACAACACAATTTATTTAAAATGATCTGGGATTGAGAAAGTAATGAATAATTGTTGTGGGAAGTGCAATGTTGTGGTGCTCAAGAAAACTCTTCCCACATATCCAATCACTCTTATTTAAATTTGGGGTAAAAATGAAAAGCAGTTTAATTTTAACATAAAATTATCCCTCTTAACTAATCTGTCTTGATTTTGGTGAGTTATTTTATTATTTAGGAGTGGCTTCTAATATATAGAATCAGAGAGGGCAGTGGATAAGACAATCAATTAACATCAAGATTCAAGAAGACGAAAGTGAGATCATTTCAGATCTGGGTTTTCAATTTCAAGAGTTAAGACTCACGGGTCCTTATTTGCGATTTTCTCTCTTTGCAAGATCCTCATCTGTCATTTTCCCAAAAGTCATCAGAAGGCAAACCCCTGTGCATTTTTGGGAACAAGAACAATTTGGACTAAACGGCATGGCTTCACTAAGGTTCCCAACAAGCCCCGAACAAGAACAGAAGGCCTCTTCACCGTTGGGCCTGCATGGCCTAGTCCCACCGATCATTCTTATTATAGGAAAATTGATATAAAGGGCCCAAAGGCAAAGTTATTTGCAAACAGGACTAGAGGAGGTGGCCTCAAGCCCCCCAACTGATTTGGTTATTTCTGTTAGTTAAATTTGTCTTTTGATACCCACAAAAACTGACCGAGTTAATAGATGATTGAATTTCTTAGATATGGTGTTTTGAATTTAAATTAAGTTATGTGTATGAAAAAAAATTTATTAAGAGAGGTAAAATTTACTTTAGTGATTTTTACGCCTCGAGATGATTAATCTCTAGCTATCAGCTATGTAATACTACTTGAACTCTACCAAACAAAAGTTTATCAAACGTGACATGGTTCCCTAAAATACTCATATATAATCCTTATATGGTTCTTAATATATAATTTATTTAACTAATTTGATTAGATTAAGAAAGTTAGTTAATATAATATTTTTTTTCTAAAACACGCTAACAGTCTTCCTTAATTCCCCCTCACTCTCTTAGTTAATTATTATTATGGTAGTACCTAATTTAAAAAAAATGATAAATATGGGAAAGAGACCTTATTTTTAGGATAAAAATTAATTTGTCAATTAAATTTTATATTAAAGACTAGAGGACTAGTATTATATTATATATCAGTTTATAAGTCAGGTAAATTAATTTAAAAAAATAACAAATATTAAAAATAAAATAGATTGAAATATTATATTTAGAACTAAAATTAATCTTTTAACAAACTCGTAAATTTAAGACCGGTCTCATTCTTATCTACAACAGTGGTGAAGCGATTAATCAAACTTCATACTACATAAATTGAAAATTCAATTCGAATAATAATTCAGAACACCAATTGCGTATATAAAAGATGCCTATTTTGGTCAAAGGATTTCATAAGAATATATTGTGGACAGGGAAGGATTGGGATTTTAAACATTAAGCATCAATATTGGGATTAACTCTTGGGATAGTGCATTTGGAGCTTGTTCTATCTCTGAAGAATATTATTTTATTATGATTTTAGTCACGATGTTTGGGGAGGTATCATAGTTCTTAGGTGTCTAAGTTTACGCCTGAAGTTAATAGACAGCTCGCTCTACCTGATATTAGTATCACTTAGGAGGAAGGGAGATTTTGCCCTACCCTTTGATTGTGGGTAAGTCTAACCCTTTTCCAAAAAAAAAATTAACAAAAAAAAACTCTTCGGATAGTAAAATATAAGAAGATATTGGAAAACATGTTTAAATCAATTGATGAAATTAAAAATGAAAGTAAACCATACAAATAAAAAAGTTGAATCTTCGATTATGTTTGAGGAATCAAACTGACAAAAAGATCAAATTGTTTGAAATACGTTAGCAATTAGTATTCATCTAATTTTTAATATAATAATTAGTTAATATTTTTATATAGATTAAAAAAATTAAATAAATTAATTAATTATAACTAATATAAGAGTTAGTTGACTAACTTAAATAGATTAAAATATATATAATATGAGCTTATAATTTTGAGGGGTTAAATTTTATCATAATTACTTGATTTATTTTATTTTCTTGATTCACATAAATTAATCAACTAACTTTTATATTAAAGATTATAATAGGTATTAATTTACTAAATATTATGGTATAGGCTATAATTCATAAATAATGTAACTTGCTATATATAAATTTTACTTATTTTATACCGGCAATGCAAATTGTGATTGAGAAAGAGAGCATCCCCATCAAGAAGAAAAATTAAACGCCACGTGATTAATTGAAAAGTATCTAAAATCAAATCATTCACATATTCGAAATCTTAAAGAAACAATAAACCAAAACTATGGCAGGTCAAATATAATTAACCTGTCTTTGTTATGGTGGATAGAACTTGATTCGATACGTACGTAATTAAATAGAAAATTGCAATTCAAATCAATAAATTAAACCAACTCAGAAAACCCAATTCCGCACGGAATATGTTTATGTTAGGTCAAAGGTTTTCACAAGCACATATATTAAACGTCCTCGTGCTTCTTCATTGTTAATTTTAGTTTTTTTTTTATTGTCTTGTTGAATATCTTTTCCAACGACATAATAAATTATAGTCCTCCATCCTAAATCTAAATGTAGGAAATAATATATAAGTTTACTTTAGTTCTAAATATAATATTTTATTTTATTTTATCTCTTAAATTTAATATTTTTTCTTAAATTTTTTCTATTGATTATAAATATTGAGAGAATTTTTTATCAATTTTTTTTTTCAATACAAATAATTAAAAAAGGGTTATTTTAGAAAAATTAAAATATATTTTTATTTTACAAATAACTATTTATTTAATTTATTAGTTTAATACCTATGAATTAATTTTCCTAGCTTATAAATTCAAACTCGGAAGAAGGGAGTATTATTTGGATTGCCACATTTTAAGCCACAAAACACGAGACTCGTGGTTATATATATTTTTGCCGTTCCACAAATCTGACGGTAGCATCATTCAATAATTAATGGAGGAAAATGACAATTTGAGAAGGAAGCCTTTGTTTTGGCGAGACTTTTTTAAGGTACGTATAATAATTAATTGGTTGACATTTGATTGTTTAGCAAAAGGGTTTCTATTCTTAATCTTTACTAGCTAACAGCCCACCTTTGTGTATCTTGACTAGCTATAAGTAATTTAAAAAGATATAAATTCAATAAAATTAAAATTAATCTCAATTAGTCGATTAGCCGGGATAAATATTATTATTATTATTAACAAACGACTGAGATTAATTAAGAGTTACCTATACGATAGCTAAATAGAACATTTCAATCCTAAAAACTCAACTCAAATTAAAACACCTGCAGGTTAATATAAAATATATGTCTGTTTAATTTGGTCAAACGATTTCCCAGGAATACTACTAAACGGTTATGTCGTTATGCGTCTGCTAAATCGTTTGTTTTAGTTATTTTCTAATGGTATATGTTGAGCCTTCCAACAAGAAATCATAAATAAATAATACTACTTAGTTAATTGTTGTATAAATCGCTAAAGTGATATTTGATTTTGCTGCATGGTTGGATTCAAAACAGTACCACACGCCTACACGTTTTCACCACATATTCAACACATATTCAAATTAAACTTCATGCCATGGGAGTGGAAGCAAGAGCTTAGGTCAAATGTCACGTACGTGGGAGATTAGATTATTATAATGCAATTTTATTTTATTTTATCAATTGCTAACTTTGATCAATATTAAATCATACATAGGAAAGCTTTGGTTTAATGATAAAAGAGTAGAAATAATAGTTCTCAATAAATAAAATGACATTTTTTTATCAGCAATGTTTGGCATAGTCGTTGGTAGATGATATGGGTTATTTAAAATTAAATATGATATCTTAAGTTTAAATTATGTTGTATGTATAAAAAATATTTTGTTATGAAAGATAAAACCTATTTAATAATTTTTAAGAATATCGTCAGGACTCTAAAAAAATAACTTTTTCTTTTCTAGGGGAATGAAAAATATGAATAAGACTAATTGATTCAACCAGAAAACAAATGAAGTGGTGCTTAGTTTTGGTCCGAACCAAGGAATCATTGAACTATTACAAATTTTTTTATTATTTTTTTAGATTAGCCTTGTATCTAAATTCTAAACTATATATGTTATGCGTATATTTGTACATTATAAGCAATATTGGAAAAGAAAATCTAAGAAGGAAATGTGCAAGAAAGTTGTATATAATCATAAATTAAGTATATAAATTATAAAAATACTATATCTCAAAATTATTTTTTGTTATTATTTTTCAAATAATAAATATTCATTAAATTTTTAAACTATATTTGTAATTTATTTTTACTCCCTTTATATTGATTGCTGGATGTTTGACTGTTTTCCATTTTCAAACCAGCTTCTTGGATTGGTACGTACTATGATTCTCTCCCTTTTCGCCTCCATGCATCTTCATGTTTAAACTTTATTTTTTGGGGCCAATTTACACTTGTTTATATTATTAATCAGATTGATAGATATTTCAGATCCACTACTTTTCTTTTCTTTTTCTTTTTATAGTACTCCTTTAATCTTTAATATAAAAATTAATTAACTAATTTAATTAGATTAAACAAGTTAGTTAAATTAGTTAATATGACATACTTTTCTAAAACATCATAATCATCTTCTTTAACTTCTTCCTTCACTCTTTTATTTAGTTATTATTGAGAAAATATTAATAAGAATAATTTTAAAAAATTAATAAATATAAGAAATAAGTTTTATATTAAAGACTAAGATTAACTCTCTAATTAAATCTTATATTAATAATAAATATGGTGCGGTCTTCCTTTTCTTATTTCAGCCTTTTTATTTTCTCAGGTAAGACTTTGTTAATTATTGACTTTTGGTGTTGCTGTTTTCATTGGGAAAACTTGAAGAAAATATTATAGAAAGTTGATACTGCGCAATGGTCATGGATCTGACATTATTCTCGAGGTCAACCATCAACTTCCCATTCCAAGTAACCAGTCTTGCTTATCGACACAATCTTTTAATGATGGTACTGATGTTTGAATTTAGGATTTTGTTATTTTTATAGACTTTTCCTTTTTCCATTTGTTTTCAATTTCTCAATTTTATGTGCAATATAAATGTTTTGGATAATATATGTAAAGTACTACTCACATATAGAGTTTAATCATAAATCATAATTGGCATGTCTAAATAAAGAATGTTTATACAATCATTATTATTTATTACATTAAAACACCGTAGAATCATATGGAAATATTCGAAAAATTACTATGTATTCATACTCCCTCCTCTGATCCTTCATGTATTGTATGAGATATATAATTATTTTATAAATATTAAAAAAATTAATTAAGTTAGTTATTAGTTAAAAATATATGTTAGTTTTTTTAAAATATTTTATTTAATATTTACTTTAGATAGTACAATTTAAAAAATTATAAATTTATAAAATAAAATAAATTAATATTTTATATTTAAGATTAAAATAAACTATATAACTAGTTTCTTCATTTAAGATAGGAGTGAGTATTGATTTTATTCTCTTAAATTATTATTTAAATTTTTAGAAATAACAATTAAATCATAAAACAATTTTCAATTACAAGTTGCAAACAAAAGAGTATTAGTTGCAACTTGCAAATAATTATTATTTAAGGACCTAAACCTAATTATTATTAAGTTAATTCTTTTGAATCTAAATTGTCGTTCCTCTATTATTTTATTTCTCAACTTATCCTTTTTGCAATGGAACAGTGTTTTCAATATATATGAGCATCTGACTTTTACTCTGGTCTCCAACAGCCTATTCACATGGCATCCCATTTCACACAGTTGATGTTTTCCTAATTAATTACATAATTATACCAAATCCCACCATTATTAATTTATTACCAAAGAAGAAATCAATTTTGAGAACTTGATTTCTTATAATTACAAATATAAACACGTAATTACCAAATATGCTTAATCTTCCACGCAAACATATAAAAAAGCTACGAGTGGGATAATTAAAATATTCATTAGCCACCTTCACTGTAAAGCCGACAATGACTGCCCAGAATTCTTTAAGTGCTACAACAATGGAGGCTTAGGTCAAACCTGCAGCTCAATTAGCAAACAATTAAATACTAAAATACAAGGCTAGCCTTTTATGGAATCTCTTGAATTTTATATTTATTTTCATGAATAATTGCTTTTCAACTTATTATTCTTTTTGTAATCAGTTATTTTATTAATATAACGTGGCAAGCACTAGTTAGATTTTCTTTTTACAAATAATTAAAATTACAAATAATTAGATACTAACTAATCATAAAAGATTATACTCTATATATCAATTTTATTTTTTTTAAATCATAATAAAATTTTAAAAATACAGGACTGTTAATTTAAAATTAGAAATTCCGAGTAACTTTTAATCTTTTAACTTCTTTGTCCAAAAAAAATCTTTTAACTTCATGCTAACCTTTTATTTTAATCTCTTAATTTTATAAAGCTATTTTTTTACTTCACTACTCCTAACATCTTTAATTTCGTTAACAAAAAACTATCACAATTGAAATTCTACATGCTAAAAGTATAAAAAAAAAAAATATCAGGACGCTGGATGCCTCTTAAATGAGATTATGTTATTGAGTACAACTAAAAAATACTTTAACCATAAAATTAATACACCAAACCAAAATATTATATGAAGTTATAATACAAGCAGGATCCACGTTTACGTTGTCTTTTTTTTTTTAATATATATTATTTGAAATCATGAGTACATCTTACCAACAGATGAACAAAGGCCAATCTCCGAGGTAATTATATACACAACAATTTAGCCATCAAAGAGTTACATCTCATAATATTATTATAATAAAAACCTTTTCTATGCCTCGGTGCTAAAAAAAAAATCTTTCCATGTCATCCCAAAAAAAAAAGTCCACTGTCAACAGTCAGAATCGCTGGCTTCAATAGCAAAACCTTTCTCTATATATATCACGGCATGCGTCTTCCTTCACCAAACAGTGGTTCCAAGCTCCAATATTCAATCTATCATCATCGTCTCCAACATGACCCTACCTTCTTCAAACTTCCATGGCTTCCAACACCACCAATCCAAGCATATCATCAAAGGCCCTCGTCCTTCTCCGTTGATGATCAGCAGAAACTCTCACTCCATCAGAAAACCTTCTTCATCTTCGACGGAGATGACGATGGTGATGAATACGAAACCCTACCAGAGTCATCAACAACAACAAATAAGGAAGCCAATCATCATCTACACCCACTCGCCCAAGATCATCCACACCAAGCCTGAAGATTTCATGGCTCTCGTTCAGAAGCTCACCGGTAAGCCGCTGCCTCCTAAGCACAAAGATGTTGCAGTTTCCGGCGCCGGCACGACCGACAATCTGGAGTCGTCTAATTTGTCCAATGAATCCATCGTTAGCAGTATTAAACAAGAGACGAATGGTTCTTGTGATGTTCATAACGAGATTACGAGCTCATCGTCGCCGGTAAATAGATTCAACACTACCGGAGCTGCAGATCTGAATTATGCAGATATACCTCTCTTTACACCGAATTCATCGGATTTCTTCTTCAGTCCTTACTCAAGATCGGTGTTTAAGCAATCTGCAGATTCATCACCCTTCGGTATGCTAGGTAGTTTAATTTCGCCTTCTGGGTTGGAGTTCATCAAAGAGCTTCCTGAATATTGAATGTTAACATCAAATTGTGTTATTTTTCTTCTTGCTTGATTGGTTGGGGTTGTCTACTTTGAATAAATTTTTGTTAGTAGCTTCAAAATAGCAATTAATTATATGCCTAGAATCTAGATTAATATTATAGCTAGCGATCATCATCAAACAGTGGATAATCAATAATATTTGATTTATTCTTTGTGGATTTGTTTTTTTTTTGTTGTTGATGTAAATTCATTCTGATATATTTGTACGTAGTTTCATTTCATTTCATGTTTCACTGTATAAAAGTTTGAATTCTGCCTCGTCTTCTTAACTTTGAAACCAGAAAAAATGGTCCTCATCATCTTATTCTTCTCCATCCATCTCTTATTTTAAAACTTATTTATATATCAACATCAAAAATGTCGGCGTTTATATATTTCTAGAGTTATCTACTAATTATAAACTATCTATTGTTGAATTAATTAATTTATAACTATATCTATTGATGAGTATGAACATGATCTCTGACCATTGTGCATAAGTCAACTCAATTCTTGCTCATCACAACCTCATTATTTTATACCATTATTTGATATTGTTCTAATGTTTAATATATAACTTAATTAAAAAATAATTTTAATCTTAATTATCAGAATTATTTGAGAAATTCTTATATGAACAGTGCCACATCGTTTGTGGTTTGGCTAGTAAAAAATTGACAAGTTTCATCTTGGGTCCCACCATTTTCTGACTTTTCCAAAATTCTAACACTACCCTCCTGATCTCCTCTCTCTCTCTCCTCCCCCACCCCCTCCTTCCTCTCGACGGTGACGTATTACCTTCCTTTCGACACTCATAGGCATGCCGGTCCTTTCAACACAAACTTCCTCCAACAGCAATTGTTCTTTAGACTTTGCTTTTCTTGTTGGGTCTCCACAAAGCTTTGTAAATTAAGTATTTGGTCAGGAAAATGAGTGTGAGGCCGTGAGTGAGGTTTGGAATTTTGGGAAGGAAAAGAGCTGATAAGTAATAAGCTACGTCGAGAGAAAGGAGAATGAAAGAGAGAGGGTGTGGGGTTGGGTGGGGGAGGCGAGAGGAGAGTAGTGTTGGAATTTTGGAAAACTCAAAACAATGGTAGGACCATGAACATGTCAATTTTTTAATGGCCTGACACAAATGACATGGCACTCCTAATTCATGAAAGATTTTCTTAATTTTTATATTTATTAATTTTTTAAATTAAAATATTTTAAAAAAATCTCATATTAATTAATTTAATTAATTTTTTAATTTAATTAAATTAATTTAAGATCAAAAAATATATTTTAATTAATTATCTTTATATCGTTTTAGAAGCTAATGCTTCTTTCTTCTTGTTAGCTTACTTTTCCACCAATAAACAAAACATCGGGAAACAAATGCTTACATTAGCAATATCAAACATTCGAGTCATTTTGTTTTGCTTATAAAATAAGTTAGGGTTTCTAATGCTAATGATTTTTCTTTTAATGTAGTATACTTGTTAGACTCATGTTTTTAATGGACAATCATAAATCTTAAAATTAAATACTTAGTAATTAGATATAGTAAATATTATCCAAAAAAAAAGGTTAAATGATCTTAAAAATTTTCATTTTACAAAGTAACAATTATAATACAAATATGTATATTAATATGATTTGCGCATAGTGTGCCTTATAATACACGTAATATATATTCTATCACCTTTATTATTTGTTTTATTGATGTATTAGTTATATAAGTATATTGTTCGAAAATGGCCCAAAAGCTTTAGGAGATTTTTAACGATGCATCCGAATGGCTAGGAAACCGCTCAAATTCTTAAAATTTAAATAAGCATTAGGTTTCAACTAATGTTTAAAACTCAATTTCTTAATACCCACGGTCCTCTTTATAAGAGCCACTTGAATTTTTTTAGATAAATTTAAGAAGTTAAATTAATCAATTAATTATGATCAAATCCAACCCCTTCAAAATGACTTCATCTTATATGCTATTCAATCTACCCAAGTTAATTAATTATATCTTATATTAGTTAAAATTAACTGATTGATTTGACTTTCTAAATCTATCAAAAAAATCAATTGGCTCTTATAATTAGGACCAGAGTCCGATCTTAATTATAAGACCCCGTTAATTTTTTTTTAGAGAAATTAAAGAAGCTAAAATTATTTTGCAATATTTATGTTTACTTTTTAATCAAATTAGTTTATTTAACTTATAAACTACTTATTTCAAAGAGATTATATAATATATGTTATAATTAAATAGTTTATTTAAGTTTGTTAATCTCTTCACAAAAATTAATAGGATATTATAATTAAGATGATAGTTAGTATTATATATTCACTTCCGTTTGTTAACTCTCTCTACGGCTCTCCCTGTAGCGGTGGTTGAGGGGAATCTGCAGGTGCCAATATTCCAGTCTATATATAGTATGGATATACTTTAAAAAAATGTTTTAAAGTTTTGAATTAAAGTGAACCTTTTTATGTTTATTTGCACCGACAATGTCAATTTCTAAGAAAAATAAATACAAAAATATTAATTAGACAACTTTCTTTCCATGGAAAATAAAATATAAATCTGCTTCAATTGATATACTACAATCAGCGAATGATAGTAACAGGAACAAAAACTAAAGGGGAAAGTAAAAAGCTTAGAGAGAATGTTAAACGTGTAAATATTTCTAGGTTTAAAAACGTGTAGATCTAACAAGAGGAAGCAAGACAGAAGCTGCCAATTGGAGCCTTTTTGAAGGAAGCGACCAAGTATGGTTAGTGCATCATGTATGGTTAATGAAGTCAAACATTCTCTATCAAATATCATTATAGTAATTGGAGCTTACAACTCACAAGATTGACCTCAAACTTCCTTTCATTTGAAAATTCTAAGGTAAGACATTATTTTATAATACAATTCTCCTTCTTCCTAATTCACAACTCAGGCCAACTAATACAATTTGATATTCATTAATATTAAATTTGATGGAGGATTTCCTAGTAATCTCATCGTATGATGCAAAAATATCTAAGTGGCGTACAATTCTATGATTATATTCATTAAAATCAACATCAAGCGAAAGTACTGTTATGATATAAACCAATGCTACTAAACACGCAACTTCAAAAGGCAATGACTTATGAATTCCTATTTTATTTTTTTAATCTATATAAATTAATCAATTAACTTTTATATTAAGGAGTAGATGAGTATTTACTTAAGTCTTGTACGTTCAATATATTTTGTGTTTTGTCTATTTAGAATATCTTCTCTTTTTCTTATTTTTTTATATGATTATCTAATTAAGTCAGATTCAAATATTATCAGGTTCAATTAGGTATAACTTTTTTAAAAAGGTTTTCTGCATGAATATGGACTCAAACTCAAAAATCTCACATTTAAGTAGTCAAAACTTTTTACAGTGGGACCAACATATGTTGATGGAATAGCTTCCCTTCTATGTTTATTTTTGTAAGTTAAATAAAAATAAAAAGATCTAATTGAGAGACGAGAGAACGAATGGCTTTTTATTTTTCCGCGTGGACCGTAAAGTAAGAGGCAAAGGGTGGCTATATCTCGCCAGGTTATCTTCGACTTTGAGGCAGCATCGATCCTTCCACGGCCATGCTGTAGATTTTGACTACAGAGGCCAACGTTGAGCCTATTTAATTTAATTGTAATTTAAATATTACTCTCTTCTATTATAAAATTTATAAAATCTAGTTAAATAATTCATGAAGAATTGGTTAAACCAATTATTTGCCATTGTTGTATAAAAAATGTGCATAACTTCTCCCAAAATACTTTGAGAGAGAGCATTCTTTTTTAGTATAAAGTAAGTGATATCTCATAATCGATAATTTAGAGAGAGCATATTAAAGTTACGAGATAAATAAAGTGCACTATTCACACTATAAAAAAGAGTGGGCTAAGCAGTAAAAAAATGACCCGTTTTGAAAGGATCGTTAGACTAGCCCTTTTGACAATTAGTTAAATGGGCCCAATTAGGCCCACACCCAAAGTCTAAAATTGCCAAAATTATCCAACTTATCTCTGATGCACATTAGCAAAAATATGTAAATCAACCAACTCATGGGGTTAAATTTAACGGAATGAATTAATCTCTCGTAATATAATAAATTAATATTTGAGTCCTCATTAGAAATGATATTTATATTTAATACCTCGAATATAATTACTTCTAATAAGCCGATACCTATACTTAAAAAAAAAAAAGAATGCAGATCAACACTTATTATAGTATGTTTGGGTGTTCCTTGGAGCTTTCTTTCTTTGTATTTTTTTAGTTATCCTCCATTTAAACTTTAATCATATGTTTGGATGAGAAAAAATTTAAGAAGAAATGATATTACGAGAGAAAACCCTAAAAATAATAAATATTTTTACCATTTTTTAGAATTTTTCTTCATAATATTCTCTTTCCCTATTTTCCTTTCATTCTTCTCCCCATCTAAACATAAATTAAAAGATAAAACTCACGTACTTATCGTATGCATAAACTCACAACCTTATGCTTAAAGAAGATTTTTGGGTGGTACTTGTACGAGAGTTTTCATATTTCTAACCCGCAATGAAAGTATTAGTAAAGTTGATCATGTCTAGTACACCATAATTATTTAAGGAGATGAGTGATGTAGGAAAATAATGCGTTAACTGTGTAATTTTTAGGACTTTCTGCCGAATGCAGATGTAATATCAATTGTTTTAAACCGGCATGCTCCATCAATTGATATAAATAAGTGAAGAAAATAATTCTCTCTATGTATGACTTTTCTTTTCTTTTTCTTGCCAAACTATGTACGACTAATTTTAACATCTGTTTTTCTATGGACGTGGGCTCTGCCCCGTTTTTTCATATTAAAAAAACAAAAACAAGAACATTAATTATAAATATTTTTTTAAACATATATATTTTTTTATTAAAGATAAATATATTTAAATAATATCATATACTAAATATAAATATATTTTTTAACAGTGATTCGAACGTTAATCAAATATTGATTTTAATTAAAGATATTGTGATTAGTAATTTATTTTACTTGTGAAAAGGAGAATGCGTTTAAGTTTGAATTCTCTGATATTTAAAAATTTCCATAGAAAAGCAAGAAGGATTCATAACTTTATTTTTTAAAAAATTCACTTTCGCAGACTTTATACTGTCATATAGTATATTTATATGTTGCTTGTCACCGATTATTTTTTTAATTTAATTATATAGAATTATTTTTAATAACCATTAAACTATTTGAAATAACTATACAAATAAAATTTATTTAAAATATTTATCAGCTTCCATTAAAAATAAAATGCCGAGAGACTGAGTTTACGGCTATTTTACTTCCGCCGCAAAAATGAGTCGTTAGACTCGCCGGGAACAATGACAGCGTCCTTATCCCACCACGTATCCAAGTCAGATTCCGTTACATTGCCTAACGGCGACGTAACTTTTCTCATGTCGCCTACCGTAACGCCATAACGGACATCATCTTTGACGTACACCTTCTCTACCCCGCCGGACCCTACACCTACAATCCTTCCCTCATTAGGCTCCCACTCCGAGATCAGAGCTGGCGTCCGGCGCCGGAGGCGCGTGTCCCAAATCGTCACCGACAAATTTCCCGATGCGCTTTCCCCAGCCGAAACGACAACAGCCGGAGACAAGCTGAACTGCGCTGGGACAGATGTTTTCTCGCCAGACACCAAGGCTCCAGGGACGGCGGCAGTGGAGCAAGAGGAATCGTAATCCTCGTCGAAGTCTAATCCCAGCCCAAATCCTATGCTATCCCATAGCTTCACCACGCTCTTTCCGTTCACGATCTCCGATAGTGGAAAAATCTCTCCGACGCAACAGTGTCGTCGATGCCTCGCTTTACCACTCTGCAACTGGTCATCGAGCTGATGACCGGATCCTCTGACCAGGTAATCTTCATCCACGCGACGCCAAAGGAAAGATCCGGATGATTCAGCATGCTCATCTTCGTCATATTCGTACTCCGATGATGCATTCGACGGTGACGAGTAGCTTACGTCCTCGCCGTCGGAGCCGCTGCTACAATCATCGAGGTCGTCGAGATCGCTGAGAAGATTACTGGAGGCAAGAGAATGAGTCTGGTGGCGCAATCTGAGGATGAGAATCTTGATTCTGTTGACAATACTCCCGAAGGCAGCGACGAGAGCGATAATCACTGCACTCCATTTACAGACATTGTAGGCTACAGAAACAGACTGAATACCTGCGAGAGATGAAGAAGCAATCTGAAAATCGTTGATTCTGAGAATTACAGGAACTTCCATTGTTACTTCGGAAGAAAAAATAGAGAGAGAGAGAGAGAGATTGAGAAGATCGGAGAAGTAGAACAGAAGGAGGGGGGATAAGGACGGAACAGAAGTGGGCATAAATAAGAACGGCGGAACAAAGAAAGGGAAAGTGGGATGGACACGTGGTAGAAAGTCATTGGCCGGAGGGATGGAGTAATAATTTTTTAGGGCACTATGAGCAGTAAGAGATTAGCCCCACAGAGAAGGTGCTCTCATCTGGAATTCGTGGTTGTTCGACATACTGACTCATCACTTGCTGGGATTGCGACACGTATTGACAGATAATTGGTTTGGTCGGAAAATACACATTTCTTTTTTGTTTTCTGTAAGTTTTTGGTGGTCATGGTCGGAGAAGGAAATTTTCATACGTTTTTGTTGAGTGTCTTGTTCGGCTTCATTGGCTTCTTTAGTCGGAATCATGATAGAATGAAAGGAAGATAAAGAAAATACTTTTTTTTCTTTTTTACAATCTAGATAATATTTGGTACTAAAATTGCGGTGTATATATTAAATAACGAATTATGAGAACATCCTATATCAGTGTCGTAATATTCTAAATCTGGCTTTTTATATTCAACATGGATAATTCTTTTTCTAAACAAAGAAAAAAAAAGTCATTTAGAGAATTACAGCTTGTTTTGCGGTAAAAAACTAAAAATATGATGGAATTTTTGAAACAATCTTCTTGTCTATATTGTTAGAAATATGGAATAAAAATAATGACTATTACAAAAATGTAAATATATAATAGGCATTTTTTATAAGTAGAATGAGATGAAATAAAAAGTAATTTTATAAATGATAATTATTTTTTAAATTTTAATAAAAAAAAAAGTAACAATGACGTTGAATAATGATAACTGGTATAGTACTTTACTTTTTTTAATATATATTAAAAAAATCTCCTTCTTTATATTTATACCAAATGGGCTAAGGTTGTCGGATTATGATGCGTGTGAAAAACTGTGGGTATGGATAAATTTTTAAAAAAAGAATACTTCTGGTGGTTTAATTTTACATAATAATTTAATTTAATTTTTTAATTTTGTAAAATATAATTATTGTCTTTTAACCCGTAAAAATCAAATGGTAATTCTTTATATCAATTATTATTGTTTAAAAATAAACTTAATACATAAATATTTAAAATTTCAATGTTGATATTTTTTGTTAGCAGTATTAGGATCAGAGGATCAATAATATATACACTATAAAATCTAGGGACAAAAATTATATTAATAATTCCGCTGATAATTATATTAATAATTTATGAAATTAGTAGAATATTGCTCTTGGGTGTTTTCTTTTCTTTTCTCTTTGGGGATGCTTATATACACCTATCAAAACCACATTTTATAATACTAAAACGGGCCATCCATTTAAGTCAAGCATGAAAATATTATGGAAATAAGATTATATTAATTTTAAAATAAAGTGGTTAGTTTGGTAATGATATAATAATAATAATATAGACGGTTTGGGTGAGGTGGGGAGCAGCTTATCATTTAAGGAGAAGGGCTTTTTCAATTATATAAATGGTTGCCTTTTCGTGCGGACTTACTTTTGTTTGTTAGTTTGATTGCCTCCCACTAAATCACGGCCATATAAAGTTATTATCATGGGATCACAAGCATGTAATCCTTAGCCATTTATCATATTATTATTAAATTATATCAGAGGCTATCATTGCTCAAATAAACCATACATAAAAATGTTTTTTTCTCTTTTAAAGTTATTGCGGGACAGCACATACATATATATAATGGTATACTCAAATATTAAGTACTCCCCATCCTACATATAAGGGAACTGTTTTAGAGATTCTCTGTTTGTATTTATAAAAATTATTAATAATTTGTTTAAAATTACTAATAAGAGTTAACACATAGAAAATACGTGTCTCCATTATTTGTTTCAAATTTATAAAAAAAAATTGTTTCAAATTGTTAGTATTATTTTTCATATGTGTCTCCATTATTATTGGTTAGTTTTATTATATTAATTGTCTCACACCTACTCTTTATTTTTTACAAAAAAGGGTATTTTTAGAAAATACGTTGTATTATTTTTTTACATTTTTATTACCTTTAGCCAATTTTTAATTTATATAATTTAATTATTTACATATTATACAAAAGATTGGAGTGAATACAATTCATTAATTCATTTCCTTTGGCTTTTCCCCCTGTTTTTTGTAGTGGCTGAGAAGTTGTCTCAGAAAGAGGAATTATGTTAGTTGTTACTAAGACTCCTATTATTTTTGTCTAATATATTTGTTGACAATTTCTTAAATTTAAAATTTAAATTTTCAGCGTTAAATCATTTTTTTTAATTGACGACTATGGTAAAATTAAAGAACTTTTGACGAGTAAAAGTATAAAACTAAGACGGCCTCGAATAAAAAGAAGGCTATAACTAGCTAACTATAGCTTTACCTCCTGATTTCATGGAAGTATGATAAATTAAGCCATTCACCTTCCTTTTATTTTTAATTTAGTAGTTATATTTATTTTTTCTTGGTCAAATAAATTTTTTATATAAATATATAATTTTACTTTTTATTAAATATGTGTAAATTTAAAAAAAATTATTAAATTTTAAGATAAATTTACCCTTCATTTTGTGAAAGATATTCTATAGGTATCTATACATTCTTTCAATTTTTAATCTGATACCTCTCATTATTGAATATTTTAGTTTTACTCTGTTAGCATCGTTAGTCTTTATAACTTTATTTTGATAGTACTATTAGCATATATGCATAAACTAATTATGATAAGAGAATAAAATTAAAAGATTTATTAAATAGAAAAAAAAAGATACATGCTACATTAAAAATTGAAAAAAAGTATACGTATCTACAAAAAAAAAATTTATTATAATAAAATATATTAAAAGTGATTTATAAATATAATTTTAAAAAGTATTTTTGTACATAGTTAAGTACTCCCTCCAAAACATAAGATATTAACAGTGTAATTAATGATTGTTTTCTACTTTTATCTCTTACAAGAGAAAGATATATGACAAATAATAAATGTATATATATAAATTACATTCTTTAATAAAGAAAATAAAATATACAAATTTTATCAAGACATATTAAATTATTAAAAATAATTATTTTATTTTTAGATAATAAAATTGATTGTTTAATCACTTCTCCTTAATTCTACTAAAAATAATTCAAGAAAGAGTAGCTATTAATTGTTGAGATCATTGAAGGTTAAAAGTTACAAATAAATACAAAATTTTCAAGAAAATAGTGGTGCCATATATATATATAATCTTTTATCTAAAGTGAGTCATAATTATATGATTTGCCTAATTTATTATCTGGCAGCTTCCCCATGAAGGGCGCTGAAACAGTCAAAGGACAGCTGCCATATCTGGGCACAAGGCCTAACAATTCTTGACAAAGAAAAAAGAGTCCCCATCCAAGAGATTCCAAGCATTCTTGCCAACTGCCACAATCGTAAGATTTAGGCCTATGTAACATCATTCGCTTTCTTCAAAAGTTCGTACATCTAAATATTGGTCGGCCAGAAAGAGAAGCTGCTAAATCTAAATTTGTACCTATAATTAAACATCATTCACCATCGTCAATGAAAGCAATAAAGCCCACGAGACGCACTCATTTTTTTTTTTGTTTGAAAAGTAGATTTCATTATTCTAAGGAAAAAAACACGATTATTACAACTATTGAAATAGGAAGAAACAATTATCATAGAAGAGGAAAAGGAAATGGAGGGACCAAAATTTGATGGCTGAGCAATCTCATCGAATTAATAGTAACGCAACATCACCGTCCAAAAAGACATGCTAGAACCACCTTTGAAGTGTGACAACCTTGTGAATCTTTGCTTACATTATGAGCACTATGCTACCAATTCTTTTTATCCCTGTTCCATGACTTCTTGTGTTCTATTAAAAAAAAAATAAAAAATCTGCAGGTTCCCATAATTTTACCCCTTTGTAAATCAGACCTTATATTTTTCTTTTTATCATAACGTTATAATTTCATTTTATTTTTAATCGTCTCTATAATTTCAAGTGACTGATAAAAAAAATTATAGAGAAATGGTTAAAATTAGATAAAACTATAATGATATGATAAAATTTTTTTATAGAAATTTAATTAAAAATTAGGTAAAATTAAAGGAATATGTAGATTAATTTTTTCTAAAAAATTAATTTATACCTTCCAAAGCCTACAACTGATTGAATTTGGGCTTAATGTGAGTCAGGATCGGGGACAAGGTCAGACAAAATAATTTTATTTGGGCTTGAATTGGACTTAAACTACAATCACGTTAGTTATGCTATTATTAGGATGGCTAAGTCATATATTTGAACTTTAAAAAAATATTTTATTAAGATAAATAAAATTTATTTCGATGATCTCTATATCTCTAGAGAATTAGTTTTTAACCTATTCGTTAGGGAATAAATTCTGGTCTCTTTAAAAAACATGGTATGATTTGTTTTTGAGCTCCATGGTCACCCAAATTTTTTCTTGTAAGTTATAACTACTATTGTGAACAGTCAAGATTGATTATATTCTTAAAATTTATTTATGTCCATTCATTTAATGTCTTAGTAATTAGTATATACAAAATTGAGATCCTAAATTTAATGTCTTAGTATATACAAAAAGAAATATTTTGTTAATCCATTTAGGAATATTCCTTGAGCCTTTGATCAATCCATTTAGGAATATCCCCCTTATTTTCACTTGATTGGTTAGTATTTTACTTGATTCTTATTCTGTTGCAAACAAAATCTATGGGAACTAGGAAGTGCGTACCGTATACCTTAATTTATTTACGATGATGGTGTCTTTTTCTAGTAATTTTTGCAAGGCGAAGGAGAATAATTTGTGACACAAAATATTTTTAATTTGTAAATAATCTAATTGGTTAGCACATAATATAATTGATTTTAATTGTTGTAAACATTTTATTAATTTACTATTTTGACACTAGTTGCACTTGCGCCTGCTCATGGAGTAATGGGTCAATTGCTCCACCAAAATATTTTCTTCCCACTAAGCTAATCACCCTATTTTTTTCTTTTTACTGAAAATAAATAATAATTTGATATTTTTTTACCGAAAATATGTTGATTTTGAATAAAATTTATTTGAACAATTAGGACTCAAGTATAAACTGTAAAAAAAATTGAGAAAAGAGATAGACATAAGCATTATAACAGAATAAAAAAAGGTGTATATAACCTAATGTAAGTTGCACTGGTTATGTGATATATGAATAGTAAATTACAAAAAAAAACGAATATGAGTTATGCATAATATAATTTATTAGATATTTTCTGTTTTTTTCCTCAAAGGAATGGAAAGGTAATTACATAAACTTTAAAGATAAGAACAAAAGCAATGATATTCAATATAATGAAATTAATTGTGACTTATTCTTAAAAATATATATAAAATGGTAATTATAGTGATAAAAAGTAAAAACAACCTTTCTATTATGAAGGATTATATATTTATATATACTTGTTATGGTCAAAAGCCATTAATTCACATTGCATTTCAAGTTTAAAGTCATTTCTACCATTCATAGAATCCAATTAAATCTATTCCCTCAAATCATGCTCCTAAGGATCAAGTAACTTAATACCTCTAGATGCATTTCAATATTCAAATTTCTCTTCTTTTATGATTTTTTTTGTCCTTTTCAAGTCTGAGTTTGGATTAGAAAGCGAGAAAAGAGAAGAGATTAATATATCTAATAACAAAAAAAAAACAAAAGAAAAAAAATTAGCTTATTATATTGTGTTTTTTTAAGAAAATTAGTGTTTATTTAAAAATTTTATTGACTAAAAAGACATAATTTTGACTAAAAAGACATGAATTTATATTTTTTAATATAATGTTTTTTAAAGTATCATATTTTTTGTGTATAAAGGTATATTATGTTATTTTAAACAATAAATAAATTTTTAAACAGGATTTTTCATCATTTTTATTTTTTATATTACATTTTATTTAAACAAATATGAAAATAATAAAAAAATTATACTTTTGGAGTGCTCGAAGCGTGCAAATGCTAGCGACAAATAGTGGTATTGGGGTCATTATGGTCATTTTGGAGTTTTCAATGTTAGAAGATCGTGATCTCAGCTTTGCCATGATTCGCCTCTGAACGTTATATACACAGATCACCAAAGCACAACGACGATATTCTCTCGTTCACACTTCCCCTCTTCGCTTTCTTAGCATTAATTATCATTACCCTATAAAATCTCACAGAGATACTGAGGTTTGTTTGATTTTCAAGAGAATTGCAGGTTATGGAGTTTTGCAGAATCCACTTAGTGGCCATACTCTCACTGCTGCTGCTTCTATTTCCAATCACCACCATATCCTGGGGAGAAGATGGACACGCCATTATCTGTAAGATCGCCCAGGTACTTAGTTCTCTTTCTCTATCTCAGTTTCCTGCAACTGCAAAATCAATCCTGTTAGATATCTTGTTTTGTTATGTATATATTGTATTCTGTATCTGGGATTCTTGACTTTTGTCTCCTCATTCGTTTGGAATCGAATTTTTGAACAGCCTCGGCTGAATGAGGCGGTCGAGGAAGCCGTGACGAATCTGCTGCCGAAATATGCAGAAAATGATTTGGGGAGAGTGTGTTCATGGGCAGATCATGTTAAGTTCATCTTTCCCTGGTCATCAACCTTGCATTACATTGATACTCCTGACAACTTCTGCAATTAACAGTACAACAGTAAGATCCTTTTCCTATTTGTTCTTGTCTTGTGCTTTCTGTGTCTATTTGTTTCTGGTATTATCACATTCCTCAGACAATTTGCCCTGAAAAAGCTAGTTAATCTTGAGGGCATGATGTGATGATAATTTGCCTTGACCATTTATTCAGGGGATTGCAAGGATGAGAATGGAGTGAAGGTAAGATGTCTTGCAGGAGACATCAACAATTACACCAACCGACAACGCAGCTATGGCAGCAATTCTGTTTCACACGGCACCCTCCATTTAAACTCTGAATTTAAACACTTATGTCAAGCCATATATACCAGTGGGAGAGGGTGAACTTTGGCTCCACACTTGGTTGCTGTTTTGGAGGTCACAGGTTTAAATCCTAAAAATAACCTCTCTGCTTGCTAGGAGTAAGGCTACATTCATCTATCCTTATCTAGACTCCATTTAGTGGGAGCTTTATGCATTGAGCCGCTTTTTTTATATATACTAATGGGTAGACATAGTTCATGAACATCAGCTCTAAGTCTTGAGAATTTTTTCCCATTCTCTATTGGCTAACCAAATTTCTGTTTGGAATATGATTATCAGATAACCTCACCCAGGCACTTATGTTCCTTTCCCATTTTATGGGAGATATACATCAGGTATGTGCAGATGGTGATATTAAAGAACGGTGGGAGACTTATTTTTACAAATTGTTTAATGACGAGGGAGGAGGGTCGAGTTATGGGTTAGGAGATTTAACACGAGAAGTTGAACCAAATTTGGCATTTTACCGTAGGATCTGTGTTGGCGAGGTTAAAGAGGCGCTTAAGAAAATGGAAAATAATAAAGCGGTTGGACCTGACGGGATTCCTATTGAAGTTTGGAAGTGTTTAGGCGAAACGGGGGTGGTGTGGCTTGCTAAACTTTTTAATGTGATTTTAAGTTCTAAGAAAATGCCTGATGATTGGAGGAAAAGTACTTTAGTTCCTATCTATAAAAATAAAGGGGATATTCAAAATTGTGCAAATTATAGAGGGATAAAGCTTATGAGTCACACTATGAAGTTATGGGAAAAGGTAATTGAACACAGGTTTAGATTAGAGACTGATATTACGGAGAATCAGTGTGGTTTCATGCCAGGTAGGTCTACAATGGAGGAGATTTATTTATTAAGGGGGTTAATGGAAAAGTATCGGACCAAAAGAAGAGACTTACATTTGGTCTTCATTGATTTAGAAAAAGCGTATGATCGAGTGCCAAGGGAGGTGCTTTGGAAAGCTTTGGAAAAGAAAGGTGTACGGATAGCATATATCAAAGCAATAAAAGATATGTATGAAGGGGTAACTACTACTGTAAGAACGTCTGGGGGAGAAACAAAGGATTTTCCCATAAAGATTGGTCTACATCAGGGATCATCTTTGAGTCCTTATTTATTTAATCTGGTAGTGGATGTTCTAACTAAGCCTATTCAAGACGAAATCCCTAAGTGCATGCTTTTTGCGGACGATATAGTTATTATGGCGGAGTCAAGAGAAGAGATCAATTTTAAACTTGAGTTATGGAGAAGTACTTTAGAGTCGAAGGGTTTTCGTCTGAGTAGAAGTAAGACTGAATACATGCATTGTAATTTTTCTAAGAGGCAAGTTAGAAGTAATTTGGAGGTCAGATTAGGAGATCAAGTTATTCCACAAATAGATAAGTTCAAATATTTGGGATCAATTATACAGAAAGATGGTGAAATTTTGGAGGATGTTAATCATAGAATCCAGGCTGGGTGGTTTAAATGGAGAAAGGCTACTGGGGTTATATGTGATCGGAAAGTACCAGATAAATTAAAAGAAAAGTTTTATCGTACTGCTATAAGACCAGCAATGCTTTATGGAAGTGAATGTTGGGCTTTAAAAGGACAACAAGAGCATAAAGTTGGGGTAGCCGAAATGAGGATGTTGAGATGGATGTGTGGGCATACAAGAAAAGATAAGATTCGTAATGAACAAATACGGGGAAGAGTTGGAGTGGCACCTATTGCGGAGAAAATAGTGGAGAACCGTCTTAGGTGGTTTGGACACGTACAAAGAAGGCCAAGGGATGCGCCGGTGAGGAGGGTGGATCAAATAGTATGGAGTCCGGTTAAAAGGAGTAGAGGAAGGCCAAAGAGAACGCTCAACGAGGTCATTGAGCGGGATCTCCTGATCAATAACCTATCCAAGGATTTAGTTTTTGACAGAGCACAATGGCGTCGTATGATCCATGTAGCCGACCCTATTTAATGGGAAAAGGCTTTGTTGTTGTTGTTGTTGTTGTTGTATACATCAGGTATGTATATATATCCACAAAATGCAATCACTGAACCAATCATCAGCCATATCCTTATATCTGAATTAGCAATTTGATTATCATCATGCTTGATTTGCAGCCTCTCCATGTGGGCTTTACTTCAGATAGGGGTGGCAATACAATTGATGTTCACTGGTTCACAAGAAAGACTAATCTTCATCATGTCAGTTCATTAACCATATATACACTCTTTTAAATTTACTTTCTCTGAAATTTATATACACACACATATATAAAAGCTATTCTTCCGTTAACAGTTACATAAGTGATGATGAAGAATAGAGTTTATAGTTATGCAGTTTTACTCATATGAACTTATAATTGAATACCATATAGGTTTGGGATGATAACATAATAGAGACAGCAGAACAAACAAAGATTCTACGACTCTAACATGGATGGCTTCATTGATGCACTTCAACAGAATGTTACGGTATTTTTGCACTTCATTTTGCTGTTATCATCATTCAAATCCAAAAAAGAAAGGAAGTTTGATATTAACCAAGATTTTCCCCCCTTGAACAGAAAGACTGGTATGATCAGGTAGGACACTGGGAGAACTGTGATGATAGCAAGACCACATGCCCAGATATGTAAGTTTAACTAGACTTCTTACGTCTCTGTAAAATTCTCCTGCAAGAAGAAAACCCCTCACATCTGTTTCTGTGTTAAGATATGCATCTGAAAGCATCAAAGCAGCATGCCAACGGGCATACAAAGATGTCTCTGAAAATTCAGCACTTGAAACTATGAGAGGTTTTGAATGTTTAAAGTTTCTGTCATAACGTTCTTTTCCCTTTATTTGACTCTTCCATGAAATCTTAAACTAATCTCTGCAGATGATTACTTCTCATCTCGTTTTCCAATAGTAAATCAGAGGTTAGCTCAAGGAGGAGGTCGTTTGGCAGCCACACTAAATCGTATTTTCGGCTGAAAATAGCATGCTACCTTTGCTTTAATCTATTGAAATATGAAAGATATCTATAGATTCCTAGGAAATGAAGAATTTCTAGCTTGGGTTTCCTGTGTATGTATGCATCTTTTACATCTATAATATCGTTTATTCTCGTGCTTAACTTGACTTTCTGCCTTTGATTCCTTAAGATTAACAAACCAGTACACTCAACAGATTCAGATTTATTACATTTCTAAGCTCAAATCTGGGCCTAACAATGCTTTAATTTGACCAAATCTGACAGCCATATAAAGCAATGGCTGCACATTCTCGCGGTCTTATTCATATCTATCTATATATATATAGATATAGATACAAAGTAGTCACTTCTTCATGAAGCTTTATTCTTTACAACGAGGACAGGACACTTGGCACGATGAACACAGTAGTTGCTGACGCTTCCCAGAAAGGCCCTGTTCCAACAAGATATTATCTTCATTATTTTGTATATCAAGATAGAATAATTACTATCTTTCAAGATGGGAATAAAGGCTCAAGGTGAATCATAGTAGCTATAATAATTTTTTCTTGGAGATTACTTTCTTGCATGTGATTACTGTGCCTCATGCATGAATGAATTTCTGAGAGTTCTGTTAATTTTCTACTCTTCATAGGCAGAAGAATGTAAGCATATAACAAACAATCGTTGATGATATGATATATGCTCATCAGTTTTTATCAGCAAGATGAAGAATGTTATAAGAATTTCTCTAAATTTAAGTTCTTTTTGTGCATAAATTACTATAAACGTTGTCAGTTATGAGATTGATTGACAAAAAACGAAATTTGAGAACCTCTGTAGGGATCCGCGGCCATGGTTGCCAAGAACAAGTAATTGGACTTTGAGTTTGTCCACTGCTTCACAGATTGCTTCTTTAGGATTTCCAGTTTCTGTGAGTGTCTCTGCATCAATCTACAGAAACAAGACATGAGATCCTATGCTCACCTACACTGCACCCAGATCACCATGCTCTTTTTTTTTATTATTATTAATAAAGGCATTTTGAGTTACAAGCTTGAACACAGTTCATGAATTCAATGCTACCAGCCTGACATCCATACAATAGAAGATCATTCTTGGATAAATTAAGCATCCACAACAATTAGAACCAAAGCAACGGAAAACTTGTATGAATCAAAAACAACCTAAGAATGGTGGAAAGTGGAAATTGGTCTGCGAATTATCATATAACAGTGGCTTGCAATGGTAAGGTTAGCGACACATGTTCACATCGTGAAAATAGTTTCTCTATTTGTTGGGGCAAAGATGTCTATCCTTCTTAAGATTTTATCTCATGAGAGCCTTATACACTGAACCATTCTAATTGAGTGAAAGAGTTTATTTTGGTTCTAAATATAAAACCTCAATATTTTCTCTCTTACAAATTTATTTTACACATATCAAAAGGACTCTTCATAAAGGATAGTTATAACACAAATGATTAAAAAAAATATTTCTCTTGTCCTTAACATATAATTTATTTAATATGACATATTTTTTCCAAAATACTTTAATCATCCTCCCTCCCTCCCTTTGTTACTTGATAATTATTGAAGGAATATAATATTGGTAATTTGAAAAAAAAATAATAAATATACAAAATATGTCTTATATATTTAGGATCAATATTAATTTTTTAATTATTTTCTATATATTAAGTACTAAAGGAGCATTTTAGAAAAACTAATGTACGCTATAGATTAACTAATTTTATTAATATCTACAATAAACATCCAACTCCTGTTATTAAAAGAAGGGAAGGAAGCATACCCCATGTTGAGCACAGATTTCCTTAGCTTTCTGCAACAAAGCTAAGGTGAGCTTCTTTCGGTTTCCTGCAAGGACTGTATCAACTCGGGAGCTGCAAATTCAGTTGAAGTAAACGATATAAACATCTTAATAACAATTTATGCATTTCGAATCGAAGGAGAAGTCAGAAGTGTGGAAGAAGAGTAACGTACGAGCAGCACCGAAGGAGGAAGCATAAGCATAACTAAAATCATCAATGGGTTGAGCAAAGAAGATGATGAGCTCAGAATCAGAAAGGGTATGAGCAAGATGTTGCAGAGCCCATTCCAGAGCGTATCTGCTGCATTCACTCTCATCAATTCCCACCATCACCTTCTTCTTCTTCTTCTCAGCCCCACCTTCTCCTTCCATCTCTATCTCTGTACAGAGTCCAAAACCTTCGTCTTCTCAGAGACATGGCGTCTTTAAATTCTGGTGGGGTTCTGGCATCTACCATTCTTCTCCAACTGTCAAACTCAGAATCCATGTGTTTTATTTTTGAATCATGTGTCATTGGTTTGCTCGTGACGGTGATGATTCAATGCATGCCGTGCACGACTTTGTTACTGAGTATCGAACAGTTCTCGTTCTTTCTAGATTTTTAGATGAGTTTAATCAAAATAATATTTAATAATTCAAATCTATCTCCTAAATAGTAAATTAGATCAAGAAATTCAGGTGGCTGAAAAGCGGTAAAGAATACCATTGAAGTGATGCTAGTTTTGGTGTTTTGTATCTTCCATGAAACTGTATATCTTTTGGTTTGATTGGGTATTATTGGATTTCAAGTTTTCGTATTTCATAAGTTGACAGATACTCCACTCTGTTTTGCTTTTCGCAATTTTTCCAATCAAAACAGTTCGAATCAAATAAATTAATATTCTTTTATTTTTTTTACTTCTCATATATTCTCTTCTCATATTAATATATTTGTTGAACATGTTTAAGAAGACTCGGGTCGTTTATACCTAATCCAAGTATCAAAGTATGAGTTTCGTGTTCCCTCCAGCCCACACTCCAATCATATGCATTGAAGAAAAAGTAAATTGCCCAATATTCTGTTGATAAGCATAAATCCTTCGTCAACATTTTTCTTATAAGCACATGTATCTTATTCGAAATGCCGTTAGACATTAAATATAGATATATCTTTCATAAGCAAAATCAAATAAGTACATCAATCAACACCTAAAAGGAACCTCCTTCGAGTTTTTGATCATTCCAGGTTCAAATTTCTAAACTCCTACTTCTCCGTTCTTCTTCACTTCATTCATCTTGGGCCTCATGACACAATAACTTGCTATTACGCTAATTCTTCACTAAAACAACTGACGAAGACTTCAGAATTCAGGGGGAAAAAACAGAACACAAATTATCTTCACCAATGTTGCATATCATTAATTATGTTCCTGAATATTCTCATGATATGAAAAACTGCTGCTGCCATTAATATTCTTTTCGGAAGCAGAATTAATTTCAAATTCCTCATTTTGAAGAAACTGCTCGAATTTAGGCTTCATCCCTGATGGAATACGAACAGGACGGTCATTTTTGTCAAGCCATACAGCAGTACACTTGGCTTCCAAAATAGGCTGCCATCAAATTCAGAAAAATATCAATAGAAAACTATCAAGAATGCAGATAAAGATAAAAATATAAGTGACAGAGACGAACTTACCTCTAGGCTTGGAAGCTTAAAGACGGAATGATCAAAGTACAATCGAGCAGCGGAAGAAACCGAAATTCTAACCCTCACAACAAATTTATCTCCACTCTGGTTGCAAGTTCGTAGAATGGAATCAAATATTAGTATATAAGACATCATCATATGCTTGCATCAATACAACAGAACAAGTAATGACCAAAAAGTTGAAACAGAGTATCAAAGGCTTACTCTTACAGGACCAAGGAATTTGAGTGAGTATTCAATCAGTGCAAATGCATCACCCCTACGAGCCACAGCATCGGCACAAATACCAATAGCTTCTAAGAGTTCATGACGACCTTATCAAGCAATCAAGGTACGGGTGTAAGCCAGGAAGTAAGTCTTACAGGTTTTATCCGTTGGAAATATTTTTTAATATTGTGAAAGGGTGTGTCAAAGAAAGACATGACTCTTGGTTGTGAAAAGACATGACTCTTGGTTGTGAAAGGACATGACTCTTGGTTGTGAAAGGGTATGACTCTTGAATCCAAGGGACATGTCTCGTGTCCTTCCACAGTCTATAAAAAGGGCTTCTTGATGAAGGAGAAGCACAGAGAAGCAATAGAAAATATAGAAAATGTCAGAGAGAAACACAGAGAATGATAACCTACAATCTTCTGAGATTATTCTATCTTCCACCAGTTATGTTTCCCTGTATCATCACAGGAAGAGTTCGTTTAATCCTGGAGAGAGTCGCTTCCTAGTTGATGAGGGGTCGCGAAATATCTCTTAAGGACAGTGTCCTCGGACGCGACTCGAACTATAAACTTTGAATTTTGTAGATTTTGCCAACATTATCATCATAATTTAGAATGAATCTAGAACTGTAAATGATAAGAAAAATCATGCATAGCCTTTGGCCATGTCATGGTTTATCAACAACCATAATTAAGCTGTATTTTCTGTTTTAATTTTCAAGTAAAGTTGTGAACCAAATAGAAAATATTGTCATATATCATTTATGAGAAGTACTCAGAATTCAGATGATAAAAAAGTATTTCCTGGATAACTTATGTTTGATGATCATAATTCAGTGAGAGAAACAGTTCATGGTGCTGGCAACTGAAATACATAAGCTGATGAAGTCTCACCATGTTGGCAATAACTTGCATAAACTGCATTGTTGACAACTCCATACCGATCCAGTTCATAATCACGGACTTTAAGTTCAACATCAAAGAACCCACTCATTCTGCAAAATTACAAGCAAGTGAATGAGCAAAGCCTGAATGGTATATTACAGTATACGAATGACTACAAGCTTGTGAGAAGAAAATAACGTGTGATCCAAAGATTGACTAAATTCCATTCCAATCAACTTGAGATTGACACAATCCCTCAAATCCCACTCTATCAAACGTTAGAAACCCTCCCGGTATGCAAAATTGCATGTACAAGGGTAAGCCAAGAGGATTAAATAAGATTTAGCCACAGGCCATGGCCATCAATGGCAAACAGATAAGCTTCACTTTCAAGTTCCTAACTTTGACATAAAATGCTAAAAGAAAAGTTCGGTTGCCAACGCAAGCAAGTTTTTATTTCACTCCATAGAAGCTTTTTTGCCCCCAACTTCCTAGCTTCAATTTCAAATTCAGCTCCATCGTTCAAACAGATAAGCAAGGAAGTTAATGACACAAAGAACAAAGAGTAGTCCACGTCTGTGGGATTAGCAATTACCCATTCCCAGCTTTGGGATCAAAACTTGGTGGGGAAACGAAGCTACTCACCGGGTTAACTGACGGGAGAGCCGGCGGCGGCTTGAAAGGCTGCCGGATAATCTGGACAGAAGGTGTTGGGCGGTGGAGATGAAATGGCTTAGGATTGAAGACTAGAGAAGGCATCATCGTGGTGGTAGCTCGAATAGAGGAAGGGAATGAAAATGGCGGCAAAACTTGAAGGATTCGGGATTTACTTGGGAAATTATAGGCGTTACAACCCATGCAGATACAACCACCATACTGGCACTGCGCTGCGTTGGGATTTTCATTTCCCTTTCTTTCCTGAAACATGTGAATCTCAATCTAAACCTTTGAAAAATGTAAAATCCTCATGGGCGGCTGGTATGAAACTACATTCATATAAATACTAACAACTCTGACTTTATGAAATGACAATAAGCACCGAAACTAATTTGACAGAAAAAGTTAATTTCATATCAGTCTCTTAAGAACTTTACAATAATTAGTTTAGATTTGGGATACACATATTTTAAGAGAATTTTTGTCATTTTCTCTTCTTTATTTATCTATTTGGAATATAAAAAAGGGAGACGCATGGCAATTTTTTTTTTCGGCTGAAAATGTATGAAATAAAACATTAGATATTAGACATTCATTAAAATTCCTTCACAAATTTTCTTCTCAATAAATCATAGGTTGGATTTAATTAATATACATTATAAATAATATATAACAAAATGTGTTCTTCGTGGAAATGAAACATTGGAACGCCACCCATGTCCCTTTACTAATTCTTTCACTTCAAAATTTGGCCATTGTTAAATTAAAGATGTGATAGTGATGGCAGCTATAGAGGCTTGGGTGGCATAGTCATAAGCCATGACCAGAGTGACCAGAGTGCATGATGGGTTGAAAAGTTCATTGGGTTGATTAGGCCAATTTGCTAGAGTTCTTATGTACTAATTATAAGAATGAGTTAATTTTTTTTAGATAGATTAAAAAAATTAAAAAAATTAATTATTTATAACTAATATAAGAGGTAATTGTTTAATTTGAATAAATTAAAAACTATCTAACATGAATTTGTTAACGAGTTAGATTTAATTATATAATTAACTAATTTATTTAATCTACTAAAAAAATTAACTAACTCTTATATTAAGAATTAGAAAGAATACTTCAATTGAATTTCACTTTATGTTTAAACATATGGTCTCCAAAGAGGATACCTATCTATCTATATATAAAAGGAGAATTATACTAAGAACCAGAAGAGAAATTATCACTTTCACCTTTATGAACTCTGTTGAGGACTCAAGAATTCAGAAAAACACGGTAAAAATAAAAAGGAAAAAGCACGCTTCATACATATACATCAATAAATCAAAACGTACAATAATTCAGATATATTTGGTTTGTACATTGTATCTTGGATAGTTTATCTCATTCTCTTCCAAATTCCCAGGAGAGATTGAAGGGATGCATATAACTAAATACCTTCCTGAATATTCTCATAATAAAGAAAAACTGCTATCATTAACAATCTTTCTGGAAGCAAAATTAATTTAAGAGTCCTCGTTTCGAAGAAACTGCACGAATTTAGACTTCATCTCTGATGGAATACGAACAGGACGGTAATTTTTGTCAAGCCATACAGCAGTACACTTGGCTTCCAAAATAGGCTGCCATCAAATTCAGAAAAATATCAATAGAAAACTATCAAGAATGCAGAGAAGATAAAAATATAAGTGACAGAGACGAACTTACCTCTAGGCTTGGAAGCTTAAAGATGGAATGATCAAAGTACAATCGAGCAGAGGAAGAACCCGAAATTCTAACCCTCACAACAAATTTATCTCCACTCTGGTTGCAAGTTCTCAGAATGGAATCAAATATTAGTATATAAGACATCATCATATGCTTGCATCAATACAACAGAACAAGTAATGACCCAAAAGTTGAAACAGAGTATCAAAGGCTTACTCTTAGAGGAGCAAGGAATTTGAATGACAATTCTGACAGTGCCAATGCATCCCCGCTACGGGCCACAGCATCAGCACTAATACCAATGCTTTCTAAGAGTTCATGACGACCTTACCAGCAAATTGATAGACAAGAAATCAATTTACGGATGTAAGCTAGGAACTAGGAACTAAGCCTTTTACAGTTTTTATCATCATAATTCAGAATGAATCTAGAACTGTAAATAATAAGAAAATCATGCACGACCTTTGGACATGTCATGTTTTATCAACAACCCATATAGACAGCACCGTGGTCTCCAAAATTTAAGCTATATTTTCTGTTTTACTTTTCAAGTAAAACAGTTATATGTTGAAAGATCATTCAGTGAGAGAAACAGTTCATGGTGCTGGCAACTGAAATACATAAGCTGATGAAGTCTCACCATGTTGGCAATAACTTGCATAAACTGCATTGTTGACCACTCCATACTGATCCAGTTCATAATCACGGACTTTAAGTTCAACATCAAAGAACCCACTCATTCTGCAAAATTACAAGCAAGTGTATGAGCAAGGCCTGAATGATATGTTAAAGTAGACGAATGACAACATGCTTGTAAGAAGAAAATAATGTGTGATCCAAAGATTGACTGAAGTCCATTTCAACCAACTTAACGAACTAACGCAAAATGCTAATGAATGCACGGACTACAATGCTGTCCAGTGTCCACCTAGAAGTTCAAAAGCTTCCCTAACTTTTCAAAAATTTCTTTTTTAATTCCAGTCGAGAATGTGGGAACAAATATTCCAAAGTAAATATAAGTATCTGAAGTTGCTCACAGAGAAGATAACCGATAGAAATCGACACAATCCCACAAATCCCGCTCTATCAAACGTCAGAAACCCTCCCGATATGCAAAATTGCATATACAAGGGTAAGCCAAGAGGATTAAATGGAATTTAGCCACAGGCCATCAATGGCAAACAGATACCCTTCAATTTCAAGTTCCTAACTTCGACAAAAAATGCTACCAGAAAAGTTCGGTTGCCATCGCAATGAAGTTTTAATTTCATCCCATAGAAGCTTTTTGCCCCAAAGTTCCTAGCTTCAATTTCAACAGCAAGGAAGTTAATGACACAGAGAATAAAGAGTAGTCCATGTGAGTGGAAATCGCAATTACCCTTTCCCAGCTTTGAGATCAAAACTTGGTGGGGAAGCGAAGCTCCTCACCGGGAAAACTGATCGGAGCGCCGGCGGGGGCTTGGAAGGCTGGCGGATAATCCGGATAGAAGGTATTGGGCGGTGAAGATTAAATGACGTAGGATTGAAGATCAGAGAAGGCATCGTCGTAGTAGCTCGCATTGAGGAAGGGAATGAAAATAGCCGCAACACTGGGAAGGATTTAGGGATTTCCTTCGAAAATTATAGGCGTTACAACCCATGCAAATGCAAACTACCACACTGGCACTGTGTGGAAATGAAATGTTGAAATGCCAGCCATGTCCCTGGATAATTCTTTCACCTTCAGAATTTGGCCAGATGTGATGATGAAGGCAACGATAGAGGTTTGAGCTGAGAATGATGATGGTTTTTTTTTTGTCCACCCGGTTCACCGGAGTTTTGCCCCGACTACATCCGGATCCGACCCGCATCGCGCATCTGGTTGTGGTGGGTGAGTCTCCCAACGGGGATTTTCTACATTCGCCAAGGCTCGAACTTAAGACCTCGTTTAAGCGATACCGAATCGTTTATCACTCGGACCCGTCCGTGAATGATGATGGGTTGACTCGTTCATTGGATTGATTGGGCCAACTTGTCAGAGTTATATGAATTGGGCTTAAAAAAATATGATCCTTGAATTGGATCTCACTTTATGTTTAACTTTTTATGTGGGAGACTCACCTACCATAGCCAGGTGCGCGACGCGGGTTAGATCCGGATGTAGTCGGAGCAAAGCTCCGATGAACCGGGTGAATAACAAAAAAAAAAAACTTCTTTATGTATATTGTACCCAAAAAAAAACTCAATACCTTATGTTAGCATAGTCAAAACCTCTTTCACTTGGGCCAACATTTATTGGTTACATGAATAAATCTCTTAGCAGATGAATATATAGCATTTTGATAATAGGTAGTATCTAGCATGTTCCTCTGTTATTAGGCCTAGAGTTTCAATTAAATTATTTTTTCTCTATTTGATGCAGTATCATTAGGCATTGCATGAGTAAATGTATGCACCTTTTCTAGCGATTTAAACTTGATTTTGTCACGATATAATAGATTAACTCTTTTAATTTTGCTAGATCCAATCCTTATTGGTTTTAGTTGAATTGTTGCATAACCATGAATTTGATTTCCTACATCTCTAATCCCAATTAATCTTTATTTTTTGGCAAATATAACTTTCGATCCTTTAATTTTTTTCTCAACTAATCAATTTAGTCCTTAAACTTTACTTTACAAGAGTCCAATCTATAGTCTACAATATCTTAACTCAAAATAATTTAGTCCCTATCACTATAAGTTCAATAAATTACTAGGAATGAATTGTATCATGTGAAAGTTAAAGCAATAAAAGTTATATTTTCCTTTTATTCTTTAAACCATGAAATATCCCCATGAGTTAAACTTCCTTGCTAGCTAAGGATCCCAATTTATTGATGTATCTACCATTCTGGTCTTGTTATCACATCACCACCACCACCCACATGTCTCTACCTATAATCCATCAAGTCATATATATATATATATATATATATATATATATATATAACCCACTTCAGTGCAGGTCATATTGAAACCCTCTTATTATAACTCTTCTCTTATTTTGCAATTTAAGGTCATTTGCAACCTTAAAAGAATAATCAAAGTGATGTCGCCTTCTATGTACCAATGTGGTGACGTCGCCTGTAATAGAAGTTCCTCAAAAGCTAAATTAAATATAACTTTGAAAAGCTCAAGAGTTATACTCTAATATATATCTAATCATAATCATATATCATATTCAAGTAAGCAGGTTTTTAAAACCTTCTTTTATTAAATGATCACAAGTGTGATCCAACAATTAATAATTTTTTGTGATTTTAGATGGGTAGTTACCTATATCTATAATTTGAAAGTTAATGTATAAATTTATCTTAAAAATTTTTGTTTAAAAATAATATCATTCCAGAAGTTTTAAAATATAACAATGTTATTTAATCTCGTTAAAAAATTAACATTAATTATTAATATTTTTAATAATAAAAAAATAATATTATTATAATTTAAAAATTTTAAAATAATTTTAAATTAAAAAATAAAATATTATTTTTTAAATAAAAATTTTCAGTATAAATTTATACTTTAACTCAAGATTTGATCTACTTACTGTTGTCATCCCATCACATCACTCGCCCCCTCAAAAATCCAATATAATTCAATTTTTTTCTGTTGGACATGTCACTCAGTAATATGGTCCCTTTTAATCAACTTATCTGCAACCCAACAGATGTTTGCCTGAGTGATAAACAATTTGATATTATTTAAGCGAGGTTTCGAGTTCGAGTCTTAACGTATATAAAAAAATTTCGTTAAAAAACTCATCCACTATAGCTAGGTGCGCGACGCGGGTTAGATTCAGATATAGTTGAAATAAAACTCTAATAAACTAAGTATAAAAAAAAACTTGTCAGCAACACACACACATAAATATATATCATCTAAGCTTGATCCGTCCAAATATTATGATTATATTAATGCAATGTATTTGCCCTTTCACATCTCCGCTTCATCGATCCCACCGTTTTATTAATTTCTCCTTCGGTAATTCAGATGTCACCATATATATATATATGGATCATATCTAAGTAGCCTTTTGCAAATGGATTGAGTGGACTCTACGATTTTGAGTCCCATCTTAGTTGCTATAAACATCTACTTCTTGTACCAAAACAAAAAAAGAAGAAACATCTACTTCCTCATTTCTTTTTTGCAAATGGATTGAGTGCTGACTCATTTTTTATGACCTAAATTTCAAGACAAAATTATTTCATTTTAGTACGGAATAATTAACATATGATATGATCATGAAAAATGAATCAAAACAAATAATAAAAAATATTTGATACTTTAAATTAAAAATTTATACATTGAGGAAGAGCACTTGTGTAGACTGTTTAAAAGAAAATGATAAAAATTATTTGAGATAGACGTGACATATAAAAAGAAAGTTATGAAATATACTGATAAAAATAATAAATTAGATAGTATAATTTTTTTTGAAAAAGAATAATAGAAGACGGGAGGGAATAGTTAATAATATCAATGAGATTTTTTTTAATTAACAATCTATATTAATCTATCAAATAATTTAGTTATCTATATACTATAATAATATCATACGATTTATATAGTTAAATTTATCTAATGAAATAAAGATTATTGTTGCATATTTGAATTCAGCATAAGAGCATAAAAGATGGAGATTATGGGAGAAGTAGGAAGGCTGTTGTTCTATATTTGTACAAACCAAAACACTTTGTTTTGTTAATTTATATGGTTCGTAAATGGACACTTTTATGGCTTCTTATCAAAGCTAGATGTTACTAAATCCATATCCATGTTCAATATTATACACACTTCATCACACTTATATGTGCCGTAACTTTCAATCAATTAATGAAAAGAAAAGAGGGTAGAGGTATGTATGTTATGAAGTTATCATCAAGCGGTACGTACGTGGAAGGTAGGCAAGAGATTATGATGACCGACAGTACAGAAAGAAGAAGCATCGTTTTCAAAGGTTGTCAATCTCACATATATGTTGTCGCTGTCAGGGCAATTCATGAGAAAGGGATCCTTTCTAGGAAGTTGGATTTCTTTTAATGTGATAGTTTTGTACGCATGGCCCCTCTTCTCTGATCTGGACCAGCGGTCATTAGTGGGTGAGCCATTTGAAAGGGATTGCATTGTATTCTCCTATCAGACAATATACACAGTTATTAGTAAGAAAAAATGATAAATATATACCACCAAATATTTTAATTAAGAGAGATTCATGAGTGTCAGCGAGGATTTAAAAAGTTCTTTTATTTAAATGAAGTTAGCTATTAAAGTGTAAAAATTTATATTTATGATGAAGAATATATGGTTTAGATGATGAGATCAATTATACACGCACACAATATTGCAAGAGATTGAGTGACTTTTGCAATTAATATATATATATATATATATGAAAACTTCATTTATGAACAGGAACATTGATTGCAAAATTTATTGCTTAAAATTAGCTAAGGAGTAAAGAATGAGGCATTTTGAGTATATACAACTCATCATCTTCAAATTAACTAAGTTATATGTAATATGTATGAAGATAAGTTATATATAACTGAAAAAAAATTATATTCGTTGAAGATATGTTATACTTAGATTTTTAAATAAATTTTAAGTATATGTAGGTAATAAATTTTATAGTTGAAGATTTTTCAATATTTTTTTTTGAATTTATATATTTTTTCTAAAATTATAGCTCTTTAGATCCAACTTAGCTATTTTTTTTAATAAAAAAGTGAATTCACTCAAAAATTTGACAAAATACATATATGGTTCATGTTACTTAAAATAAGTTGTATATCTTGTATTATCTCATCCATTATCTTGATCTTCCTTAGAAAATTGAAATTTTGATGGTTATTCTCTACAACTAACAAAAGAAAAAATCAATATGTTCACATTTCATGAAATAATTTGTACTACTCAATTTGAAACTAAAATCGTTTAGTATATAATCAATATAGAGTTAGTCTAATAATATAAAATCTTATTAAATTTTTTTTATCTCAAATTCGAATTTTGTAAGAGATAAACAGTAACATAATCTAAAAAAAAGTGGCTGATGAATAATATAGAAAAATCGCCTAGTATTTGATATTTACTAGAGTCAAATATCAATGATTGGAGGTAAAAGGCGAGTATATATGTCCGCGATATGCATAGATTACTGATGACACTATACAATTGCGAGGAAGATCATAGTTCCCAATAACAGTAAAAATCATACAGTACAGATGAAGACGATTGATAAATTAAAGAAAAAGCCAGCAACGGTTTCCCCATCTAATTCTTATATTCGTAGTTTCCTTTTCGCATTTATATGATTTCTCAAGTATAACATGTTAATGATGAGGTGGCGGCCACGTCGGATTGAAATAAGAGTACGACCCTCCACCATAACCTTCTTCTCCCATCTTCTCCGTACTTGTATTATTATTCCTCTGCAACACACAGAAACTTAATTAAGCTCATCAATGTCTTCTTGCACATAAACAAATTTAGAGATATAATAATGGGTACCTGGAAGGTTTCAGTGACATTGAACTCAGAAGGATGGAAATCATAACGCATGGTTGCTGCTGTAAGCTTCATGGAAAGAAACTGACGAAAATGAAGGGAACATCTTAGTTCAATATGTTTGGATAAAATTCTCTTCTCTACTAAAGAGACGCCATATTCTGATATATATATATATATATATATATATATTAGAAGGTTGAATTAATTAGGTGATTAGTGTTAATTACTTGGTTACTAGATGATCCTAATTCTATATAAAGGGTCCTAGTCTATTGGTTAAGTGTGTGGGATAGTGAGATCCTCACCATAGTGAGAGAGAGGGTAACTTGGGTCTCTCTCTACAAAATCTCATAGGTTTATATGATTAGTTAATCACCCTTATATAAGGGTAGATCAATTGTGAATTTTATAATGAGCATGTTGCTCTATAGTTAATGAAGATATTCTTTCTCTATTTAATTTTGTTAACGTAGTATTAAAGCAGGTCATCTTTGGCTAAAAAATGTGGAAGCCTTCTTGAGTCTGATTCTTGTTTCACTACCGCAAGCCCACAATTTCTTTCTTGATTCGACGACATTGTTTCGGGTTTCTTGTGCATTTCTGCCCTCAGCCACCATAACGCCAGAATGATGCCGTCGCTAAGGCATAACGGTGAAACCCTAAGTTTCTTGAATCCTAGCATCGTCGCCATCTTTTTGAAGCAAGCAGCAATTGGACCGGTGGTAGATCGTTGCTTCCATAACTCTGATAGCTCCAAGGATTCCTCAGGTCAGGAATCTTGCAACTCTGTTGTTCTATTCTAGTTTCTTAGAACCTCAATTACTGTCCTTCCTCAACTGCGATACGGAGATGACAGGATGAGGGGTTTCTTCAAATCTGGCCGCTGGAAGGCGATTTTGTTGAGAAAAAGATCCTTCTTGATTATTGCTTTGGGTCCTAATTAATTGTTGAGCATGTTGAGGTCGCGTGTTGGTTAATTCAATTGTACAGAAGAAACTATGGAGGATCAATGAGAAAAGAGAAGGAATGGAGAAGGACATTAGCTTTCAAGCATATCTTGATGTGTTCCGAGCACCAGTCATGGAAGTTCTTGAGAAAAAAAAAAAAGTTTCAGAATCTTGGTTTTCAGGTGAAGAAGGAAGAGAGTCAAGAGCTCATGTGGCTCCAATGGAAAATAAGCCAAACAGTAATTACGATCAGAACCCATTTGGAAAAGATGGTGGTGGTGGTAATCTGGAAGCTTCTAGGCCAATTGCAGAAGAGAACAAGTTCTGTGAATCTGAATGTTCTGGTGAAGAAGAGGGATCAAGAAGTCAAACCACTAGACACAGACCCCAATAAAGCAGCAGAAGAAAGCAAAGAAGGAAAAAAAATGACCCTGATGGGAAGAAGTGGATCCAAAGTTGTGTGTACTGATACTGCAAACAGTGAAGAAGAAGAATACTTTGGGACTCTAGGAACGCTTAATTCAATAATTGACTTTGTTTGTTAAAAAAAAAAAATGTTACGCAGATACCTTGATATTTTGTAAAATAAAAATAGTTTGATTTAATTCACCTTACTCTCTTATGTATTGTGTTGGCAAGTTAAACACCTAGAGTTAAGGGGTGTCAACTTGAGTGGGGGTATTAGAAGGTTAAATTAATTAGATGATTAGTGTTAATCACTTGGTTACTAGATGATCCTAATTCTATATAAAGGGTCATAGTCTATTGGTTAAGTGTGTAGGATAGTGAGATCCTCACCATAGTGAGAGAGGGGGTAACTTGGGTTTCTCTCTACAAAATCTCATAGGGTTATGGGATTAGTTAATCACCCTTATGTAAGGGTAAATCAATTGTGAATCTTATAATGAGTATGTTATTATATGGTTAATGAAGATGTTCCTTCTCTACTTAATTTTGTTAACAATATATATATATATATATGTATATATTCTCACCTCAATCTGTTGTTGCAGAGATTGAACATAATCTATGATCGCATCTAACATTACTGACAACCCCATTGTCTGCAAGTTATCAAGAACGAACCAGTTATTACTTCGTATAATCAACTAAGATTCTCTCTCTCTCTCTGTATATATATATATATGTATGTATACCTTGTAGCATCCTGGAACTAATTCTTGCAAACATCTTAGCTTGTCGTTGATTTTTTCTCTTCTCACCTGGCAAATGAAAAAAAAAGGTATTATTTTGTGGAATAGATTCCTGGATTTGCTTTAATATTTGAAGGTTTATTTACCCTTTCAGCTAAACTGTGGCTATCAGTTGCTTGGCCTCTTTTGGCTCTTACATGGATGACATCTTTTGCTTTCTCTTCAAATTCAAGTTTTTCACTGTTTCTCTTTCTCTTGCTTTGCAGAAATGGGAAAAACATAAACATGAGAAAGAAATAACAGAAAGTAGATTATATATATGCTGTTCCTATTAATTAACCTTGTTCTTGTGATGAGCAGAAGAAGGTGCAGGAAATATTGGAGGATAAGAATCCAGCATGGTTTCTGAGATAGGCAAAGTTTCTACATCTTGATGAAGAACAGGCTGTGGATTAAGATTATTAAGGGGTTGATCGTCGGAGAAGGAATCATTGAAGAAAGACATGAATTCTTGAATATTGGATGACGAATTTTTCTCCATATCTTCACTTCTTGGTCTACTGTCTCCACAAAGCATCTAATTTGGTGGGATAAGAAGAGAAAGGATGGTCTTGATACATAAAGCCACTTCCTTTTCATTCACTTTTCTTTTTTATATAAATACTCAGCTTTTTTAATTAAAAAAAGGCTGTATGTAGATTTGTACCAAGCCTGGAAATAAACCAATCCAAATCCGTCTATTTACATAAAGTTGGCGGGTTATATTATATATATATATGAGATAAAATATCAAGATCTATTAAATTATATATCATTTCAAGTGGACCTATAAGGGCATGATTGAAGATGACTAGATTCATAATTTCTCTCGCCTTTGAAATGACACTGCTAATGATGGAGAGGTTACTGTCAACTATGTCGTTTCTTGACAATTCCATTATTTGCTTTTCAAGATGCCATAGTTTTTCGAGTAACAGCTTAAAATTCAAGTCATTAAATATAGATATTTTATAATTCTCTTATCCTTAATTTAAAAATTATTTAACTATATATAATTTAAATAAATTTAAAAAGTTAGATAAATTATTTAATAATAATAAATATTATATAATTTTTTTATCAATAAATTAATTTAAAAATATATAATAAAATATATATAATATTATATTATATATCACTTTACAATTTAGATAAATTAATTTAAAAAAATAATAAATATTAAAAATAAAGTATATTAAAATATTATATTTAGAACTAAAATTAATTTATATTTTTAATATTTTAGATGCTAAATAAATATAAATATTTATATTTAATATATTCATATTTTAATTTTTTACCTGAAAGAGTACGAACATTTTTCGGCCATTGGCCTGAGAGAGTATAGTAAATATCCAATGCAAAAAAAATATAAAACTATGCTCCAATCGCCTTAGTTTGACAAATATAGACAATTTTCACTTAAAATTTGAGATATTTTACCATAATTTAAAATTATGATATACTGCTTTCACCAAAAAGTCCGTATTATAACTTCAAGGAGAGAACATGTCCTTATCATAAGATCATTTCTCATGCTGTATATTTAATTTAAGACCAATTATCTAAAACAATAATATTTTATTAAATATTCTTTGCTTTGATAGATATTTTTGAACTAACTAAATAACCTTCTATTATCTCTTAATAGATTTTAAAATTTTAATTAAATTTAATTGCATTATTTAATATATATATATATATATAAAGTTTATTTATTATACTCTTAATATTATTTAAAAGGTAGATATTGGAAGACAATCATAGTTTGATAAATTAGAAATTATATATGGCCTAAAATCAAGAATATTAATCAAGTTGAAAATAATGTTACATAGTTATGATTCAATTATAATATCCAAAATGAAACTCCATAATTAGAGTCATCCTAACAAACAAAATTGTAAGCAATGTTGACAGGAAACTTTCTGTTTATGGAGACCTATAATCTTCCTAGTTTTCTGGTTCTCCATCCCTTTGGATAATAAATGAGCAACATCCCTCTCTCATCCCATAACAAGCTTACACACTCAGAAAATTCTAAAAATGCATATTTTCGTATACATTATGCCATGCATTCGTATTTTAAAGAAATTTAGGTTAAAGACTTTAAAAATATTATTATTTAAAGAATCAAAATGACTGTATTTTAAAAAGTTGTTAAGAAATTTTGAATAACCTAAGATTCTTTAACTTCATTTTTTACCCTTGAGAAGATTTTTTTCCCCAACCGGGATGGGCATAAGAGGCTATGCTCTTTTACTTGAAATACTGATTTGCTCATTTTCAACAAATACAAAGGTTTGTTTGATTTAGCTTATGAAAAAAATTGATTATAAAATGACATTGGAGAATATATTTTGTATAAAAAATGATTTTGAAAAAATAAATATTTAGATAGTTATTATCATAATAACTTTTTTTATAAATAAATTACCTGAAAATGTATGATGTAAAGTGATAAATACTAGAAAGAGTATGAAGTAAAAAAATAGAAGAGACAAAAATTCAAAGAGTAAAATCAGTTATTTCACATTGAGAATATGAAGAAGAAAAAACTAGTAGGATTAATTTTAGAAAACCATGGCTAAAACGAGGAAACCATAATTTTGTCCTATAGTCAATTCTGATACTTCCATGAGTATTTAAGTGCTTTTAGACCTAAACTATAATGGTTTGGGTGTAAAAATACTTTTTTTTTCTAAAACCAAACACACTAAATTTGTTAAAACAAGAAGCAGCCTATAGACCAACGGGAGTTGATCTGAGTGGTAAGCGGCTCGGTATCGCTTAAACGAGGTCTCGAGTTCAAGCCTTGGTGTATGCAAAAAATTCCAGTTAAGAGACTCACCCACCATAGCCAGGTGCGCCACACGGATCAGATCCGGATATAATCGGGACAAAACTCCAGTGAACCGGGTGGGCAACAAAAAAAGAAACAGCAGCCTACAGTATACTTTCCTCCCTAAATTGAGTTAGTAAATTGAAACCAACGGATTGTTTTGCCATTTGTGAAATTATACACTCTCAATTCCTTTTTTATGAGACAAATCTATTTACTTTACATAAATCAAGAAAATTAATTGATGTCTTTAAAATTAAGCGCTTTTCAAAATGAATGAAGGCTAAAATTGTAGTTTCCTAAAAACCTTTCCAATATTGAAATTTATGAAGAAATTTATTTTTTTTAATTGTCCACCCGGTTCACTAGAGTTTTGCCTCGACTCCATCCGAATCCGACCTGCATCGCGCACCTGGCTATGGTGGGTAAGTCTCCTAACGAGAATTTTCTACATACACCAATTCTCGAACTCGAGATCTCACTTAAGCGATACTAAACCGTTTACCACTCGGACTAACTCCTTTGGTTATGAAGAAATTTATGTTTGAACTGTGAATCTCCATCCCCTAATCCAATAGAGAAATAGAGACATGATATCGAACTCTATCTTTGTAGGGCTGGTGAGAGGCCCAACCACAGGATAATTAAGTACATCGTACATACACGCTATCACTTTTTCTTAAAACTGAACTACTCTATTATTACAAGAGAGCAAGGTCATTTTTCAATTTTCATTAACAAAAAAAAAAAAACAAGTAAACGTAACACTCAACATTAATTTGGCAAAACAAAGAAATCAAAATGCAATTATCAAAAGCAATCAAGAATTTGCATTTTTCTGAGCAGTAGAAACTGGTGGGGAAAATGATTCATCCCGAACCATTTACTCAAAATCCATTTCCAATCAGATTTACGTGTTCTTTTTCCTTTGTCTTTGATTTTGGTTTTGCCATGAATAATCAAGAGCAGTTTGATAACATCGCCTAGAGAAATCTGCAATGTCGATTCGTCCCTCCTTCGACTAAAATAACCTGAGAACAATAACATAGTATAACATCCAGCACAACATAGGAACATGGAATTTGCAGAATGGGATCAAGTAACATATGCAACAACATATGTACCAGTTCAAGGCGACCTTTGCTTTGCTTCAGCTATGTGGAACATAAGCTGCAAATAGTTCCATGAAATATTAAAATTATAAAAAGAAAGGGAAAAGATATCCGTGTCCTACTGATTTGAAAATGTGGATTACATATCAAGTTAAATGCTGAATATACCATACCTTCGTTCCTACATAAAACGACAGAAGTAAGCCACCAAGAACTGGCAGTCCTGTCAGGTGGAAATTCCAATGAGTTATAGATAGTATATAACAGCATTAAAGTTCAAGGGTAAGGATACTGATGCAGTACCTTCTTTTTGAATGAAAGAAGAAAGCAACCAGTTGATGCCTCCAGGTCCAATAACAAAGCCAACCAGATTTGCCACCTGTCAAGGACAAAACTCGAGTCTTATTCCAAAAAAGCATATAAAAGAAACTGAGAGAGAGAGAGTTCTCGGCTAAACGTTTTAGCATTTTCATCCAGCTTCCAAGCACACAACATTGCTCCTAAAAGAGCACAAATTAACTGTGATTCTAAAGATGGCATACAGCTTAGATCCCCTGGTTCTCGATCACTTTGATTATTGATGATGGCTATGCTTACTTTACACAGACACTGCTTGAGTTTGTTATCCTAGTAGTTCAGAACTAATTTCGATTCCCATGAAAAAACATAATCACAACACAATTATATTGCATTACTTTTTCATAACATTTTCAATTACTTCTTATGGCACTTCTTTTTATACATTATTTGAGAAAAGACGCACACTACCAGATGTGAAATAACTCATAAAGACGGTACATAACATAAGGAAGAAATACGATATCCATATATGCGATTGCTTCCAAGTTTGATAAAGGACAAACCATGAGACAAGTAATTGTGACGGCACCAGCAACAGCACTGAGCTCACGAAATAAATATTCCCCAAAACCACTTTCAGCCTGATAATCATAACCATAATCACCAAAGGTTAGAAAGCAAGAATTATGACTTTGAACCATTATTATTTTTAAACAAATGGACATTGCCAAGGTGCTTACATATTATAATTATTTTCTTTTTATTTTCAAAATATAAATTTATTAATAACCTGTCTGACCACTATCCGACCATTGAACCATGAATTGGTGTCTTGATAACTTAAATCAATTGAAGATAGAAAGGCACAGAAAGATATTGACCTGAAATGCCTTTGCTGCTGACTTCAACACCAACTCAGGGATAAAGAATAAACATGTCAACCAAGCCCATGAAAGAAGCTTCCTAAGGACAATGAGAGTTATCAAACATAAGCAACAAAGTCAAACAATATGCCCTTTCTATCTATGGAATGGATACAATTGACCAACAAGAGGAGAGAGTACCACTCCACATCATGCCAGATGGCAACAAATGTGAATATGACCCATACATTCAGTAGCTTCTTTTGAGACCCCCCAAGAGGAATGTACATGTACCTGCACTTCTAATCAGTTCAAGTCATCATGAGGGAGAAGAAGCAGAAAATCAAAGCAAAGGAGTCAGTTGCACCTCACAAGCCACTTGTTAAAGGAAGCATGCCAATTTTTCCAAAAGCCCTCCAAGCTGTGGCAATTATTGATACACTTTGGCATATTCTCTGGAACCTCAATGCCATTTATCTACAAGGCATGGTCCCCAAAGGTAAGATCTATTTAAAATTATAGTTAATATTCAAGCCATATGCTTAAAGGTTACAGAAGGAAACATACTAGTGACCAGAAACGGAAATAGCGCCAGATCAGTAAGAATTTTAGCCACATGAAGTTTAAGACCTGAAACAAATTAATGATAAAGCATGATAAAGCCCTATGCTGATTCCATGATAAAATGAAGCCACAGGAAACAAGGACATCTAATGCTCTAACAGAGCAAGATGGTACAGAGACATGAGGGACAGAGGTAGTATATTGAACACAATCAAAACTTCAGAAGTCTCCAATCTTAACCAAAACTTGTCCTTTTAAACTTAATCTAATACAGTCTAAGACACTGTCATAATGGGTGGTGAATGTGTGACAAAAATGAGAAAACTAATAAACTGCAACACCTAGACAGGGGTAATGTCATGTCATGAAAGCAGAAGTGATCTTATCATTAGGCACGCCAAACAAGCTAAACATCAGCTGAAAATTGTGTTTGATTTTGTCCTCATCAGAAGCATCGTAACAGGCCCAATCTATATATGGTAATTATTATATGGCGGGTTATGTGAATAAACCTTTCACAAAGTGTGTGCATCCAAAGAAAATTCTCCTTTGATAACACAAAATGTGTGACTAAATTGTTCCTGCTCTCTATTTTTATATATACAATTAATAATCAACCTGTCTCAGAAATTAAGCCACAAGGACTGAGAACCAAAGCGAGAAGTAAACAGTGCTTGACTTGTATTGTACAGGTTCCCAAATTATAATCCACAAGAATAGCCTCTTACCCCATATCCAATTATGAATACATCCATAGGAGACAAGTGCTTCCACAAACCACTTATCAGTTAAAAGGAAAAAATCATCAGTTACCCAATAAGCAACACTAAATATGATCCACTTTTTTGAGTATAAAGGAACTGACCTGATTGCAAAGGCATTATAATAAAATATATGTGTCATTAACTCCATAAGAAGAAGACTCAATACCCAGCGGAAACCATAGGATATCACATTTCTGTTTAAACCCCGGGGAACATCTAGCTGCAAGAACATCAGAACACGCATCATTGACCAAATATATGTTCAAACAACCATACAAAACTATTGAGAGCAAGTTAGATTGTAGTTTTAAAAACATTTATACTCAACATATATTCCTTGATTTCTAAATAACCAAACAACCAAGAACAAGATTACGCTAAAAAAGTAACTTAGTCACAAACCTGAGAGGCAAAAGCATTGAAGCTAACTATTGGACCAGCAATGTAAAGTGGCGCATATAGCAGATAACAAAGGTATGTGGTATATCTGAACTTGTCACTCGGTAAACTTCTCTCCTGGTATTGTAACCAAAGTATTGAACAAGGAAGAATGAAACGATATGTTTAACAGAAGGGATAATTATATAAAAGTGAGCCTAAATAAAAGCATAAAGCAGAATTCAGCAACTACTATAAAAATCACTTATGTCTTGAGCAACTAGCAAGCTGATCTAACCTGCAAAATTTGGTAGCAAGGTTTTCCTGATTTACAAAGATGGCAACGTTGATAATGCTTCTGTAATCAACAGACAACAACATCAGCAAAACAATTTTCTAAGAATCACGTCAATACACAACAGAAGATTTCTGCAGTAAAATCAGACAAGAGGTACATGATATAATGTTCCACTAAATACTTACAATTACAAATGTTTTGCTCAGGCAATACATGCGTAGAAAAATAAGCCATGGCTACATTACTAAACATAAACTAAGGGAGTATAAGCTGCTAAAGACAATGTACGCCTACAAGATAACACCAAAAGTTACTCTATACTGAAAAATTTACAATAGTATACGCCCTTGGTATTACTAAATGGCTATCACTACAACTTCTGCAGTTTACAGATATGATTGTAGAAATAACGTATATATGTAACATATCCAACCAAATTACTCTGAAGAAACAAACAAGTACCATATTCCGAAAGAATATAATACCTCCTGATCAAAATGAGACTCTTGATTTAACCCATGATAATCCAATCCAAAGCTTATCATACGCAGAACAACTGCCATAAATAACTGAACTTAGCAATAAAATTATATATATAAAATTAATATTTTCTTCTTGATGTAATATGTATGTAAATGAGAATGCAAAAATAATCATATTTAATTTTTAAATGTTACTATTAGCACATGTTTCTCTTGGCATGCACGAATGGGATGTGTGCCATCTGATGTTAGTTTGGCTTCTTGTCTGATTACATGGGGACTTATGTTCCTAGAGGAATGAAATTATTCTTTTTTGGGTTTTGAGCCCCATTTTATAGCTAAAAAAATTATGCTATTAGCCTACAGGTCATTATCAAATAATGCAACTTGAAACTAGTTTTAAAGTTAAAAGAGCTTTGACTTAAAAAGTTTCAAATGTATGCTGATAACACAGTAAGTTCCAATGCTCATAATGTGATAGAACAATTAAAAGACATGATAAATTAATAACTACACATTGATAGAAAGTTCTGAGCTAAAGATACTATATTAACATAAAGAAACGATGAAGAAGACAAATACCAAAGTTGAAGCAAATGTGCCATCTAAAAGTGCCTCGGTAGTTGTCCAAAAATGCCAATTGTTTCCTGGAGCATAAATGGATCATTTTAAGAAGGAATAACTGATAAATTGCAAACAGCAGATCAGCATAATATATCTTATTCTCTCACCCAAATGAAGAGAATGGATATCCTTCATAAACACGATTGCAAAGAAGAAAAAATAAGCTATAACTCCAAATTATGAGGGTAAAATACTTCTTCCGCGCAAATATCTGCAGTAACATAAATTTAGTATATGTAAACACAGAGAAGAATTAAATATGGTAAATAATTGTCACAATACAATGCTCAGCTGAAAAGAAATCCATGTTATTCATTTGAGAACATAAGGGAAGAAGTCAAAATTTCTTCAAGAAGCACTAACTGACTGTTAGGCTCCTAAAATTGTATTTACCTGTCCAGTATGAAGTAGGATTGCACAAAGAAACTTATACATTTAAATCCAAAACAACAAATGAAGGCCACTAATACCTCAAAAAATCCCACAGTTGTTTCCTTATGGTTTCTAAATATGGTATGCTACAAAAGTTAAAGCAGCCTAAGGGGAAAATCTTCAGTCACAGAAACTATACTTCATATACTATATTTCTATGATGAAGTGCAAAATTAAACAAAACAATAATACATGCTTTTGCTAATACTACAGCAATATTGTTCATTTGTCCGTCTGTTACACACACCTTTACCAGAAGAAAGTTAACTGTGGCTATTGATAGCAAAAAAACGATGCTACAGAGAAAAACAGACAAAATATTAGAGTGAAGAAGGTAAATAAAGTCAGTAGTGGGAGAAAGTATAATAAATGCACGATAATTTAAATAAACTCTACCACGCTCCATGCAGATATGAGAGGTATATCAAAGAAAACAAAAGCCAGACAGTGGACATTCCCCTCACTTCTAAACTAAAGAATGATCTCATCAATTTCGCCAGTAGAGTGAAAATTCCAAAGACAATAGTAAGAACAGGTATATTTCCTCGAAAGTTCCTCCATTGGGCATCTGAGACATCCTTTATACAAAAAAGAACACTGAGGGTCATTGACAAGCCAAAGAAAAATGCCATAAAGCAAGAACAATACCCACTCACCAGTCCCCAAGGGGAAAGGGTATCATTAGTTTACCAATTATGTCCACTAAGTCAAGTATAAGGCAAAATATGGGGAAGGTCAGAATCAGTTCTAACTACTAACAATAGCTAAAGATAGATAGAATAACAGTATAGAAGTACAAAGACTGAAATAAGGCAGTAAAGCATCATCATTCACCAACCTTCTTGTACAAAAATTGATTGAATAAGTTAAGCAGTAGATCTTATACAAAAGCAGCAATGGTTTCAATAGATGACGATAAAGAATTTGAAAGAGAACGAGCTAAAGACATCATACATTGAGGGGATGAGGTGTGAGCCATCCTGGACGTAAGCCATAGAGCCGTTGGTAGTAATCTATGATATTCAAAAACAATAGCTCATTGCCCACCAATTAAGCATAGGGTACTATCAAAAGAAGGAGAGGGGGGAATAGAGGGGAAAAAACTAAAACTAACTCATATATGGTCGAAGAGATATACCATTAGAAAGTTGAAGAGACCGGCGGATGATGACGGCATAGAAAACAAATGCATAAGCTATCAGAAGGAATAACTCCTTTTGCTTCCACCGTTCACTCATACTACGATTACTGCATTTACCATCATTCAATTTTTCCTTGTTCATTGCTGATGTTCCCATTTGCTCCAATTCTCTGATATTAGTTTCCTTGTTCATGCGTCCATTGAAAGGTGTTCCAACTTTCTTTTTAAGGGAGCAACAAGTCTGGAGTATTACTTCCAACTTTGAAGCAGTAGAGGCTATAACGGCATATAAATTGGAGTGATCAAATAAAACCATGAGATTAGTTGATTCTGCGAAATAAGTAAAATTTGCACCTCCAATAAGCTGAAATCTAGAGGAAGTAGGTAAGTGCGCAAGGCAATCCATTATCACACCAAAGCGTTAAGAAAGCACATCTAAAAAATAAAGTTATATCGAACAAAACAAACCTGTGAAAAAGAGGAAATGAACATGAGTGCCGGATTGCAGGAGTTCGCCTGAAAAGCAGCCCGCAGTTCGTTCCGTCGGCGAGAAGCTCGGACTGAAAGAATATCGGAAGGAAGCTGCTGATGCCAATTCCTTTAAACGCACCGTTTTGTTTTTGCTTCTGCTTTTGTTTTTATATTTTCCTCGTCTAGGGTTGCTTGTTTTTTATACTATTAGCATTTTTAAACCATTCCTAAATTCCGTTTTTTTTAATGAAATTTTTAGAAAGGAGTTACATTCATCCACAATCTAAGAGTAAAGTAAAATTATTTTTTCTCTTAGGCGATACTAATATCAGGTAAAGCGAGCTATCAATTACTCTCAGACGTAAACCTAAGTACCCAAAAGTTATGATATTTTTCTAAACTCCGCGGCTAGAATCACAACAAAGTAATTCTCCTTAGGGATCAAACACGCTCCAAATAATCACATATCTTACCCCTTTATCAGCTAAACTCACGATGGGTAATCATTCCTAAATTCAATAGCATTAAGTATGGGTTGTATTTTGCAGCTCGATGTTTAGCCCTACCAGATAAAAGACCTAACTATTTATGGCTGGTAATGGGCGAGTTTGCATGCTTAAATCGTGATGCCCTACTCATATTGTGAAAAAAAATCTACAATTATAAACTTATAAAATAATATTATATTTATATCTTCAATTGTTAAATAATATATATAATCCATTAAGCACAAGACAACAAAAAAATAGTAATTATAATTTTAAAGTTTATTACATATATAAAAAAAGCTTTAAAATTTAAGTAATTTGTAATTATAATTTTGTATCAATTTCTTCAAAAGTTGACAAGGATTAAATATCTAAAAAAAATTATAATTTGTAATGTAATCAATCATATGATAGTTACTAAAGTTAAAAAGAAAGAAAGAAATCTAGTTATAAATTTTAAAGGATATAACTTACCTACTTGACTACTCATATTTATAATTAAAATTATATTTGATCACTAGTAGCCATCATATTCTCCTTTTTAAATGTAACATCTAAAGAAAAAAAAGTAAAAGAACAATTACATTACATATTATGAAATAATATATATAATAGAATTTATAAGCTTTAAAATAAAAAAATTACTTGCAAGTTAAATGAATAAAAAAGGGCAAATAAATTACAGGCATAGGTTTTATGAAAAATGATTAATAAAAAATGATATAATATATATAGAACCAAGCTAAATGGGTAAAACGACATACCTTATACGGTGTTCTGCCCTACCTAACACTTGGCCTAACTCGACCCTACTTAATTATATTTCAGGCCACCATTTTTAGGCTGAGCTAAGCATTTTTTTCTCTGGAGCTCAGACAAACACACTAGACAATTGGGTACAATGTACACCTCTAATTAACTCTATATTTTTTTAAATCAAAATTTTCAATTAATATTATTAAATATAAAGATTAAAATTAAAATTATTTAAAAATATAAACACAACATAAGTTTTGGTTTTAGTTAATGAGTTGTTAATTTAATTTTGATTCATATATACTTAATAGTATTAATTTAATTTTAAAATTAAAGTGATAAAAAATCATAATTTAAAACTACATATATTAAAGTTAAAATTCGATCCAATTACAAAGATTAATTCTTCAAGTAAAGTTTAATTAATCAATTAACTAATGTTTGATGGATTAGAATGTGTTTGATTAGACATTCAACCTTCTATAGCAAATCTTTTCCATCTTTTTTTATGTGAGGAAGTGACATTCTTATCACGAGTACGTCTATCTAATAATTCATTTCTTATGCTGTCTCTGCTTTAATTATTGATTCAACTTTTCTTGATATAATAACGTGAAGGAACATGTTTCTAAGTCATTCTTATCATATAACAATAATTCATGCTCTCTCCAAATATTCTTGATTATATTCTCTAAAATATATGTTGCGACTCATAAAAACCTGTAATTAAACTTGATTTATTAAATATATAAATCATGTTTTTGCTTTAAGAAATTATGCTTCTGTTTTTAATTTTGTCCCTAATTAAGTTGAGATTATTTAATGATTGTGGTTTAAAATCCCCTGATCTTTCCAATTTAACCTGTCACTGCTTACTAAATTATATTGACTATATTTCCATAATAAGCAAAATCAATACTTTTCAATTACATATTTTGTTCAGTCAAATATGTTTCTTATGTGATGATTTTATCTTAAGGGAAAATAGTTTAGATTTTTATTAAATTAAAAAGATAAATATTTTAGATGAAAAAGATTTAAAAAATTAAAATTTATAGTTTAAAATTTGAGAAATTAAAATTAAAATAAAGATAAATTTAAATGGTTAAAAATTATATTAATTGAAAGATTTTATTATATTCTAAATATAAGAGTTAGATAATTAATTTAACTTAATTAAAAAATTAACTAAATTAGTTATTTATAAAAATGTGTGAGTTTCCTTGAAATATTCTTTCTAATAATCTACATGGGAAACTACTTTGTTGATAAAAAAAAAAAAACTTCTTGATATTAGTAATCAATAAGGAAAGTTTAAGAGAAAAATTATAAATTTATGAGATAAATTAGATTAATTTTTTTTATTTAGAACCAATTAAACTAATACACTAACTCTTATATTTAAGAATAAAGAAAATAGTATATACTTCCTTAGTCTTTAATATAAAATTTATTTTTTATTTTTATTATTATTTTTTTAAATTATTTCTATTAATATTCTCTTAACAATAATCAAAGAAGAGAGAGAGGGAGTTAAAGAAGATAATTAAGATATTTTAAAAAAAATATTATCTTCACTAATTTAATTAAATTAATTAAATAGAAAAATAGAGGAGTATAAGATCAATGGGTCCCAGTTCAGAAGTGTACAATCAAACTTAGGCTCTTCTAGGAGCTAACACGAGGCATATTGTATAGTAAACTACCTCCAAACCCATAACTCAACAAAATTCCGTGGGCATTATATATGAAGAAGCCCCTCATTGGACCCTCTATTCCAAAATCTCTTCCTTATATAATCTTTCATTTCTCTTTCACTTCAATCAGAGAGTCTTCTTATCATCTTCATCATCATCATCATCATCATCAGCCATGTCCGCATCTACAAAACCAGAGGCTGGTGGCTCTAATGAAGAAGAAACTGAGCTCAGAAGAGGACCTTGGACTCTCGAAGAAGACAGTTTACTCATACACTGTATCGCTCTTCACGGCGAACGTCGTTGGAACATGTTAGCCAAAACTGCAGGTACATGCAAACATAACAATTATAACATTCTTTGATCTTTAACATCAGACAACATAAGTTCATCATCTTCTCTGTTTTTTTATGAATGATTTTGTTCTTAGGATTGAAGAGAACAGGAAAGAGTTGCAGGTTTAGGTGGCTCAACTACTTGAAACCAGACATCAAGAGAGGGAATTTAACTCCACAAGAGCAACTCTTGATCCTTGAACTCCATTCCAAATGGGGCAACAAGTAATGATAGATAGATAGATGGATAGATAGATAGATAGATCAATTCAGAAAATTCATGATCATCAGATTTTTCGTGAATAACTAGAATATATATGCATGGGTTTTGTGTTGTTGGCATAGGTGGTCGAAAATTGCTCAGCATCTGCCAGGCAGAACAGACAACGAGATTAAGAATTATTGGAGGACAAGAAATCAGAAACAGGCACGCCAGCTCAACATTGAATCTGGTAGTGACAGATTCATCGATGCTGTTCGATGTTTCAGGATGCCTAGGTTGTTGCAAAAGATGGAGCAAACCTCTTCATCCTCCTCTTCCTCTTCCTCTGTTATAAACATCAACTCTGAGAACTCTGCAATTCATGTCCCTTCCCTGTCTCCTCCACAAGGAGAATTCACAGATATTGCAGCAAATCATACCACCACCACCACCAACAACAATCTTAATTTCCCAGATCATTATCCCCTGCAATTACAAGTGCCGTTTGAAATATCAGAAAACCAGACAAGTATTTATCTTCCTCAAGCGTCGGAGAACTACAACAATACTGTTTGCTTCAATAATCCAGTTGAAGATCATAGTCATGGTATGGAAGGGCTAAACTTAGAGCCATTTTCAAGAAGTGAAAGTAATTATGGGATTTCCCAGTTTGATTATTGTCAGAGTTCAGAAAGTGAATGGGGGTCAAGCAGCATGGGAGAAGAATATTCTTTGTGGAATTTGGATGAAATGTGACAGTGATGAAGCACAGAAAAGAGAAGGGAAAATTAAAGCATCTCAAGTTGTTTTTATCTTGAGATGCCTACGAGGAAAAGAAAAAGAGACTTTATTATATTCTGCATAATTAGAGTCAGAGAGACTTAATTGCATTGTCTCCTTCGTAGGCTCAATTGTCTACTTAATAGATTATTCTACCATAGGTGTTAAGGCTTTACATTACGAGATATGTTCAGTTTAGTAATTTAAGCCTGATTTGTAGGCGCTGTGTCTTAGTTAATTATGAGTGCATTTTATAGATGGGCTTTTTTTTTCAGATTATTTGATTTTATTAAAAACTTTAATCCCTGTCATGATATATATAGCCTTTGATTGAGATTTTCTTTCCTTCTTTCCTTGTTTGTTTTTGAATTAAGACTCTTTAATTATTAATTTGTAATATTGCCTCTGTTACATTTTCATTATGAATATAACACTAAATATAGAAATCTGATGTCTTTGATTGACCAAGATTAACATAAGTTATCCACAATGACTAGCAATTTCATTCCGGGCATAAAGACTCTTGCCAAACAACTTCGATCAGAAAAGATAATCAGAAAACACACGACTACTAATTAGCAGGGCACTCATCAAATACTGGTGGAACCAATCTCAAATCACCTATTATCTTATAATAATGGATAGATTATATATATATATATATTGATTTTGATAAAGGAAATAAAACAAGGCAAGCAGAATCAAGAAAGGGAAAGTGAAGGGAAAGGGGAAGGTTTTATTGAACAGGACATTGGAAAGGGGTTCAACAACCTCTTTTACCAACGAAAGAAAGAATCAAAAATTGGTCCACGCAACCCATTGTGAGTGCGTTTAACTGACCAATGATTGAGACATGTGAAGTGTATTTGATTTTAAAAAATATTATTTTATTATAATTTTAGTTACAGTGTTTAGAGAGATATCTTAATTTTTGGGTATCTAAATTTATATCTGAGAATAATAGACAACTCACCCTATTAGATATAAGTATCGTCTAAGAGAAAGGGAGACTTTACTATATCTTAGTTGGTGAGTTTAATTTTTTTAAAGAAAAATTATTTATCAAAAAAATTGGTCCACGCATGTTAAGTGAACAGTCCTCATCTTTCATTCCCTACTGTCCTTTCAACTTTGAGGCGTCAATTCAATAGCCCTTTCAACTGTCCTTGTCACTCCCCATTTCCCTATTCAATACATTCACGCTAAAAAATAATCAACTTAGTGTTTTAAAGATTTTTTTTCGTCCTAACAGTGCAGTTAAACTCTTGGTCATTAATTAATTCAAAGCCTTAATCTTTGCTTAAATAAGAAATGTTCCAAAATTAATGTTTACTGGGATTTGATTTAGGATTTTACTCCCATTCAAAATAAACACTCCCAGTGCCACCCCTTCCCCTTATTAGCTCTGTCAAAAAGTAGATCAATGACATTATTTTGTATAATTCAATCGCATTTTTAATCACGTATGTATTCAGAGTGAAGCAAATAAATGTCACTAGTATAAAATAAATTATTACATTTAGATCCGCCGTTATAGGGGTAAGGTTTTAAAATAATGACAGATGATATTTTTATAAACATTATTAGTAGATTTTTTAAATTGATTTCTTAAAAGGGTCTATAAAAGTTTCTAATTTTTAAACTGTTTTTATCTAAACGGCTCTTACACTAATTTCATATGCAGTCTAAAATCTCATTTTTAACAAGTCTACAAAAAAAACTTTCATTTGTGTGTGCAAAATGACACACTCACCAACATATGACAAGAATTTGGATATGAGGATTTTAAATGACCCATCTCTTTTAAGTGTTGGGATTTTGTTTTGCTTGCTAGCATGACTTTAGTGTTTTGCTCGTTGTAAATATGAAGTGACTTTTCCACACATTTTGATTATGTGAAAGAACGTAATAGTAATAGTGATCAAATTAAAACATAATAAACTTTATATGAAAGTCATGCCCATGAGTTTAATAATAGAATTAAGCTAGTGGAGAGCTTTAACAAAGGACATTGATTGAGCAATGATAGGCCAGCTAGTAAGTTCATATCCATTTATAAATATGCATGGGAAGTGATTGATTATGAGATCAGAAAATGATGAGACTGCTTTTGATGATGACGATGGAGAAGGTGATGAGTTTGAGCAAAGACCTAGGAACAGTGAAATCCAAAATCATTAGGATATACTCTTAGAAGAGACTAGTCTCTACTATCCATTGGTGGGATATATATACTCTTCGTGTTTCACCACAAATATATATTATTTGTGAACACCATAAGTTTTAAATCTTGATAAATACATTTTTTTAAAAAATTAAAAACTCTTCACATTCTAAATTTTAAATAGAATTACTCTAAAGTTCAAGATGATTTAGAATAGCCTCGATTAAATCAAACAATATCTAAACTATCATAAAGAGGCCCTAAAATGAAGTAAGAGGAGAAGAGCAATGGCTTCTGATGTTCTATCTCAGCTTACTATACATCGTACTATAATTGAAGTCAATTCATATAATCTTTATATATATATAGACACGTACTTCAATAATGGATACCCTACTTTGAAATCATGACATGGTGGCTAGCTAGTGGCTAAGCTATAGAAATGGCCATGTGGCTAGCTAGTGGCTAAGCTATAGAAATGGCCTTAGGATTGAAGATTCTCTCATTGAACCTATCTCCCAAGCATGTAGCAGAAAAAAATGGATTCCTGCTTTTTCCCGAAACGTGCTATTATAATCTTTCAGCCACTTCACGAGAGCTAAGTCTACAGCGTCATCTTTTTTAATTAGATTGTCTTCTTGTTTCTGCGCAGAATATAGCAACGTATAGAATATATTAGATTATCGTTATATATATATATATATATATTGGACGTTTGTGTCAGTGAGATGAACCCGCTTATAGCCAGTTCAGTTCATATTTTTTTTTGGCAGAACAGTTCAGTTCAGATTGTTCGTTCTCTTTTTGGGGTGGAAAGTAGAAGATCGAACCTCAGCATGTGCTAAATTATCCTTGTGAATCCGAACCTTTAAATAAATAATAATTAGACTGGCACGTACATAAACACAGTGAAAAATTATTTTCCAGAATTTTGAATCCATTCCATCTACAAAATATAAATTGATATATCGAGGTGATCTAACAATAATTTGAAAAATCGTAAATAAAATTGTTTGTTCAGAAACGTCTAACTTTTTTTCCAATTCTAATTTTGGTTACATCATTATTACTTTAATAAACATCTTTAAGCTTCGTCACGTTATGTAGATTCAATAATATTTGTTAGTAATATTTTAATTATAAGAGAACAATTTTAAAATTATTTTAATACTTGACCGAACATGGATTAAATTGTTATGAATTAATGGTATCTGAATAATAAAGTGAAAAATTTAAGTTGATGATGGTTATCTTAAAAAAATAAGTCATATCAAAATTAAGTACATATTTAATATATGTACACTTATTTATATTTATATGCTTATTGATGGTTAATTTTATATAATGAATTTATATATTTATATATAATATAGAACTTATGACCTATAAAAACTGCGTTATATATAATTCACGTATCTAACAATGTTTTTTTTATTTTGTAAAAAGCATCTTTACTCTTTCAAAATTTAGAGTACAAATAATCTTTATTTTTTTCAATAAGTATACTTTTTAAGATTTAAAATTATATTATTTTCTTTAATAAATATTTTTATCTTCTCAACTAACAATTTATTAGTACATTTAACGGTTATAACTTAACTCAAGCATGTTTAACTTTCAGTTGTGAATTATTAAAATCAAGTTTTGGTTAAAGCAACATTATTAAGGTTGCTTCCATCAAAATCCGTAGTTTTAGAATATTTTTAATGGGACTCTAAATCAAATATGAGGCCACATTCTAGTTCTAATTTTATAGTTTTACTAAAAACAAGTTATATGTATCAATTAAATTAAGATTTTTAGTAAGGAGTTAGCTTATAACCTATAAGATTGTGAGTTCAAATCCCGCTGTCAATGTAAGGATTTTATTGGTAGGTGATATAAAATTACCTATGTAAACATTTTTTGAGCCTAAAGATATATACTAACCCTATAAACTTAAGACTCAACTCACTTAAATTTTTTTTTAAAAAAAACAAGTTATATGTAGATAATGTATTCTTTTCAACCCTCAAAATCAAATCAACCTCTCACCATCAAATAAATGGTGCGTGAAGGCACCAAACTCCTTAAGGCCCGTTTGGTATGAAGGAAGACTTCTTGAAGAAATTATAATCACAATAGGAATTAGATATAGAATAGAATTTATTTATCAAATTATGTTTCATATGTATATGAAATTTAAATATATTTTTTATATATACATATTTAATGTCAAATTACTATAATATCTTTGTCAGAAAATAATCCCTAGAACTCCAAACAATCTACCACGATCGTGTTTTTCCACTGTAACATGTTTTTTGATATAGCTATCCGATTAGGTTATATTTAAGTATTGACAAGTCTATCTAGATATAGTTTCCCACTGTAATCTAATTCAGGGCTTTTTCTTTATGGAATTGGAATCCATAGAGAACTAGTTTCATGTTTTGCTTCCATTTTCGTATATATACTCAGTCTTGCATAGCAAACGGGGCCTAAAGAATTGATTGAAAGAAAAGAAAGGAGAGCCTTTTACTTTTCTTGACAGGGAAGAGAGATCTCTCCCCTACCTGATTGGATAACTCAACTAATTAAAATAGTCAATGATGAAATACGGGATAATGGAAAATTCTGTATATTCATTTACTGCTCATGAGTCATCTATTTAACATATCCATTACATTATACGAGCTCTGATTATATATACAGACACAACCAGCCCAAACAATATACAACTTATGGGCTTCGGGCCCAAAACACCTTATTCTTTTATTTATTTCTAACACTCCCCCTCAAGTTGGGGGCAAAATATATCTATTGCTCCTAACTTGTGGAGTAATTTTGACTGTATAACCTTTCCTACTGCCTTAGTCAGAATGTCCGCTTCTTGACCTCCAAATTTCACATTTAGCAGTTTGATTAGTTTATCTTGCACCTTTTCTCGAACAAAGTGAAGGTCAATTTCTATGTGCTTTGTTCTCTCATGAAATACCGGGTTTGAGGCTATGTGAATTGCTGCCTTACTGTCACAATATACTTTTACTGGCTGAGAATGCTCTGCTCCTAGTTCCTTGAGCAAGCCTACAAGCTAAACTACCTCCGCTACTGCTGCGGCCAGTGCTCTGTATCTTGGTCTTCCATTTGATGAGTGATCCTCCCAGCTTTAATAAATAACCTGTTACAGATCTCCTTGTAGATCCACATGCACCCCAATCAGCATCACAATAATATGTAAGATCCAGATCTCTTGAGGAACTTATCAATACTCCAAGACCTGGTGTCCCCTTTAGGTATCTCATCACGTTCATTGATGTTGCCATGTGTGCTTTCATCGGGTTCGTCATATGCTGGCTAAGAACCTGTACAGAAAAACAGATATCAGGACGAGTGACAGTTAAGTATATTAACCTACCTACCAACCGTCTATATTTTTCAGGATCTGTCAGCAAGTCAGATTTCTTATCCTTCCCTTCTTCATAAGCCAATAACTTCAAATTTTGAGCCATTGGAATTGAAAGTGGTTTACAACCACTCATACCTGCATCAACCAATAATTCCAGCACATATTTTCTTTGTGATAGTACTATGCCTTTCTTTGATCTAGCTATCTCAATTCCTAAAAAATATTTCATCATTCCTAAATCTTTTATTCTAAAATTATCATGCAAGTATTGCTTGACTTCCCTTATTTTAGTTTCTGAACTTCCTGTAATTAAAAGGTCATCAACATAAACCAATACAAACACTATATCTTTCTCATATTTCTTATAAAAGAGTGAATAATCATGTCTACCTTGTTCAAATCCTCCTTGAATTAGGGCCATAGACAATTTAGCATTCCATTGTCTATATGCTTGCTTTAAACCATATAATTATTTTTTAAGTTTGCAAACTGTATGCTCCCCCTTTCTATTGAAACCTTGGGGTATATTCATATATATCTCTTCATCAAGGTCCCCCTGCAAGAAGGTATTATGTACATCCATATGATACAGATTCCAAGATCTAAGGTAGCAAATTTGATTATTATTTTAATGGTTGTCATCTTTACTACAGGAGAGAATTTTCGTGGTAATCAATTCCCTCCCTTTGGGTGTAACCTTTGGCAACAAGTCTGGCCTTTTATTTGTCTATCTTCCCTTGTGAATCATATTTAATTTTAAATACCCATTTACATCCTATTGCCCTTTTTTCTTTAGGAAGAAGCACTATGTCCCATGTATGATTGTCTTCCAGAGCCTTAATTTCCTTGTTCATGGCCTCTACCCAGTTTTTATTTAATACAGCCTCTTCATATGAACTAGGTTCAGTAACAGAATCCACATTACACAAGAAACACATATGGGAAGGGGAGATATTCATATAAGAGATATGATTTTCAATAGGATATAAACATTTTGACTTTCCTGTTTCTGTGTTATCCCCCTTTACCAAGTTACAGATATAGTCCTTTGCCCATATAGGTGCTTTTCTTTCTCTGGATTGTCTGGTGGAGCATCTCCACTGTATAGGTGTCTCTCTCATGTGGTTCTCGTCTTCTTCATCTTGGTTTTCAAGGGTTTCAGGATCAGCAGGTGTGCTTTGATTCTGTGAAATCTATGGCAACATGTCAGAATTAGAATGATCAAAATAAGAATCATCAAAATAAAACAATTGTTGTAATTCATGTGACACTCCCCCTTGGTTAGTGGGCATGCTATCTTTGAATGGGAATTTATTCTCCATAAAGGTAACATGGTGACTAATCAAGAGATTACGAGTCTTTAGCTCAAGCAAAAGGTACCTTTTTTGATGAGAGGGATAACCAAGAAAAACACAGGCGACAGACCGAGGATGAAATTTATTACACGCATTCAGGTCTGTGGCATATGCTAATGTTCCAAAAATTTTGAAATTATCATAACTAGGTGCAGTGCCATATATTTTCTCATAGGGAGTCATATAATTAAGAATCCTTGAAGGTAGGCGATTGACTATATAAGCAGCAGTTTTGACACATTCGCCCCAGTACTGGATTGGAACATGAGATTGAAGCATTAAGCTTCTGGAAACTTGCATGATGGTCCTGTGTTTCCTTTCCACAATCCCATTCTGCTCGGGAGTATAGGGGCATGAAGTTTCATGTATGATTCCCTTGGTTAAGAGGAACTCATGAAGGTCGTGGTTCATAAATTCTCTGCCACTATCACTGCGAATCTTTTTCACACTGACAGAAAACTGGGTGAAGATATAAGCTATAAAATGCTTAATATGAGAAAAGGTTTCTGATTTGTGTTTCATAAGGAAAATCCAAGTGGTTTTCAAAAAATCATCAACAATGGTTAAGAAATATTGATGTCCTTGATGTGTAGGCACCTGATATGGTCCCCAAACATCAAGGTGCAATAATTCAAAACAGGAAGTTGTTTTAATGCAACTAGAAGAAAAAGGAAGTTTAGTTTGCTTCGATTGAGCACAAATGTCACAGCTTTTATTCATCAAGTTCTTATTATCAGATACAATGCCTAGGCGCTTTAGCACAGAAAAAGGTGCATGTCCTAGTCTAAAATGCATAAGCCAAACATCAAAATTGGGTATAGAAGTATATGTCCTAATAGTATTGCCAACAAAATTGTAATAACGAAGTGACTATGCTTTAACATGTTGTAGAATATAAAGCCCATCAACCAATTTATTAGTCGCCTTCATCTTCTAACCCTGAAGGCCCTGCATGAGGCAAAGGTCAGGAAAGAAAGTAACCATGCAGTTTTGTTCTTTCGTAAGTTTGGACACTGAGTTGAGATGAAATTGTAACTGTGGTGCATATAACAAGTTGTGTAAAATAAGATTGTGTGAAATAGTAACTTGCCCAATGTGAGTCACAGGAACTCGGGACCCATCAGGAATTTTAATGTGTTTAATGGGTCCTGTGTAAACTGCATAAGTGTCTAAAATAGCAAGGTCCCCTAAAAGATGTGTAGTGGCCCCTGAGTCAATGACCCAATTAATGTGTGTGGGTGTGGAGAATTGAGGATCGATCAAACCTGTACCCGTTAGGGCGTGTGGTAAACTAGTAGAAGCCATATCCTTCCGAAGGAATTGAAGCAATCGCTCATATTCTTCTTGAGTGAATTTTGGAGTTACAGTGGTGGCGGGATGATCAATGGTTTCTGGTCCTGAAAGGATCTCAGTGCCAGTATGATTGATAGTTTCTTCACGACCCAATTTTGGCTTGTTCCCTTTAAAATTTTCTGGGAACCCAATTATATGCCAACATCCTTCTTTGGTGTGGCCCTTTCGGTGGCAGTGGGTACATTCAGGTGGGGGTCCTCCTCTACCCCGTCCTCGTCCACGTCCCTTGCCTCTAGTGGCCATGGCGACGCCCTCAACAATATCACTGCTAATTGAACCCATCATGTTCCTTTGTGCCTCATCTTCCAGAATCATGGCAAATGCCTGATTAATTGTCGGTAGGGGACTCATCAATAAGATTTGACTCTTCGCTGGGCTAAAACTATCATTGAGTCCAGTAAGGAATTATAGGAGCTTCTATTGCTGTGTTCTTTCAGCATAAATCTTTGAGGTCTCGCATTTGCAAGAGGGTAATGGCAGTAGCATGCTTTGTTCTTTCCATAACTCTTTCATCTTGGTATAATATGATGAGACGGAGCCTTAGCCTTGACGCAGGGAGGAAATTTCACGGTGCAGAGAAAAGATTCTGGAGCCTGTTACCTTGTTAAATCGTTCTTCAAGGTCGACCCAAACCGCTCTAGCATCCTGAAAAAAAATGATACTGTTGGCAAGATCCTTGGAGACAAACTACAGAATCCAAGACAGCACGATGGTGTTACAGCGCTCCCATTGAGAGTGAAATCGTTCTTCATAAGCATCCTTCTCACATGTTCCATCGACAAACCCTAGTTTATGTTTGCCAAGGAGCGCAATCCTCATGGCGCGACTCCATATCGTGTAATTGTCATTTCCTGTCAAAATATGAGGAATGATTGTCGCACCTTGCGTGTCTGATGGATGGAGAAATAGTGGGTGTGTGAATCCAAGCCCATCGATGTCTCCGTCGCTCCTCTTGTTCGTCATCGGTGGTGTTGCTGTTGAGCCTCTTCTTTTAGGGCTTCAATCTTTCTATTGCAGACTTTCGTCGGACATCGGTGGTGTCGCTGTTAAGCCTCTTCTTTTAGGGCTTCAATGTTTCTGTTGTAGACTTTCGTCGGGGGTTCTTGGGATTCCAAAGTTTCTTGATTATCGGTGCGGTCCTCTTGGAGCGACCCGCTCTGATGCCATGATGAAATACGGGATAATGGAAAATTCTGTATATTCATTACTGCTCATGAGTCATCTATTTAACATATCCATTACATTATACGAGCTCTGATTATGTATACAGACACAACCAGCCCAAACAATATACAACTTATGGGCTTCGGGCCCAAAACACCTTATTCTTTTATTTATTTCTAACAGTCAATCAAAGCAAAAAAAATATATAGAAGAATAACTGTAATTTTGCTGAGGATTTTGAAAAAACTAAAAAGCTAACAAACAAGATATATAGATGACCGTTTCATGATAAGGAATCATCCTGCCAAATACTCTTTTTACTTTTTTCCCATCAAGTTTGAAGAGAAATAACAAGATTGTGAAGGAATTTGATTCATTCGTAATATGCCCTATTGACAAACTAATTAATATAGATGTGCTTTAGACTGGAATCTCATGCTCAAACTCAATTTGACAAGACAGTTCATGAAAAAAATATATACTTGGAAAAAATATGGATGTCGGTAGTATTTGTATCATATATATTCTATATTACTCCTTCAGGTCCAACTTTACATAAATTAAAGAATTTAATAAAAATTAGTTAATATTTTTAAAATTTCAAAACAACTTTCATTATATGATCTGTTACGTTACTGAATATGAGGAAAATAATTACATATATAATCAGTTACTGTGATACACCAATATGAGCATTTCAATTGTAATTCCAATTACATGCATTCTCTTATGTGTGTATATGTCATGAATCCCATGTCAAGAGATTATCTTGAAGTAGAGATCAGACTTTGTAAAGATTTAAACTCTCCAACTCCAATAACTAATTTTTAAGAAGTGTTTCTTCTAATAACTTATGCAAGTAATAATGTGTGTGTATAAATATAAATTAAATTTCCCGAATCAACTTCAATTACTATTGATTTTAACTAGAAAAATCATAGATACAAGTGGAAAATATAAATATTAAGGAGTTGACACATAACTTATAAAGTCGTAACTTTAAATTTTACTGTTGAGGGGATAACCTTGTTAGTAGACGATATATAAATACCTCTGCAAGTACGTTTTGAGTTTAAAGGCATACTTTGACTCTAGTGAGTCCTCAGTATTTTACTTACTTGAATTTTTTTTTATATAAAAAATCATTGAATAACATCCGGATCATGATCATTCTGACTTGGACAACATAAGGGTGATACAATGAACTAAGACACAAGGCAGTACAGGTCTTCAAATTTGTACGTAAAATTTCACAAACTTAACCCTACTAATTGTCGCATATCAAGGCTGTTAAGTTATGGTCATAGGAATGATGAGTAGTTCAGTTTCTCTACTTTTGACTTTGAACTTTGATCAACACAAGAAAGGCATTTGATAAAGACCACTAATTATACTAGACAAATGGAATTAAGAAATAGTCCAACATCTTCACTTCACAAGAATAGTCACATTATTATCAGCTAAAATAATTTTTGTGTACACTTTATTATAAGAAAAGGATATCTGTATGAACAACGAAGACCTTGAATCGCACCAACAACTTCTCGTGTGTATATTCATATGGAAAGATATGAATATGGGCCTTCTATCTTAAAATGGTAAAGGTTGTTGCCGAATTACTTCAAGGTCATAAATTTAAATATTGAACATAGTTTTTTTATTTATAGGATAAAATTATATATATATTTTTTTTATAACCTAGTAGAAGACTCGTATGTTGGGCTGCACTATGCGTTCTACACATAAAGACTCTAAATATCTGTCTTGTCAGCTTATCATGAACAAGCTTCAAATTTTTCCACGTCAAGGTTCTCCAAGTGCGTAGCAGCCAAAAAGGACGGTGCTGCGATAAGATATTTGACAAGGCTAAGTCCAATTGTAAGAAATTTAAGTATGCATATATTCTTCTGCAGCAAATACCGTGATAAAAATCTGTCAAACTGGATCAGTCAAAAGTGAAGAGAGAAAAGATAGCGTATGGAATCATATACATAATCACGTGGAAAAATCAACAGGAGTTCTGGGCAATAAACGATTTAATATTGTTTAAATAAAATATTAAATTCGAGTCTTAGAGTATACAAATAATTTTTGTTGAGAGACTTACCCACTATAGCCAACTACGTGATACGAGTCAATTCTAAATGTAATCAGAGTAAAACTCTAATAAATCGAGTAGACAACTAATAAAAAAAAATAATCTCGTGAAAAAAGGTTCTGTGTGAATGGAGGAAAAAATAAGAAAAAAATAGAGGGAAAAAATACTAGTAAAGAAAAGTAAAAACTAAAAAAATTATTTTTAAAAATTTTCTATTTTAATATTCTTTCTTTCTAATTTTCTCCCCAACAAGAAGATAAAACTTATAAACTTTGCCAAGCACGGAAAGTTAAATTAGACAGCAGCTATCCCTTGGATGAAACATGGTACCACTTTAGTCCTATTTATAAATAAAAATTTTGGTCCTAAATATAAATTACTTGTAGGATAAGTAATGATATTTTTTTAATTTTATCCCTATTAAATATAAAAAATTTATAGGGTAATTAATGACTATTTGTTTAATACTCTTTTTTTAATAAGGATAAATGTCAAAGATTTTATCAATTTAATGTATTTTTTTTACATGTGAAATGAAGTATAAGTAACTTATATATCATGCTAAAATGGTATTGGAGCAGCAACATTGGAGGATGTGGCAAAGCACACTAATTAGCGGCATACTTTGTGGCAATGTAAGAATTGTGTCAACAACCGCAAGGAAAGTTGTAAAACACACTGAGTTTAAACAAATTCATGACAATGGCATAAATTTTTATAGGGAACTCAAATCAAATTATAAACTCATAGGGGTTTTCCTTTATCAAAATCAACATGTTTTCCTCAATATCATGTACATACTCCATATGAAACAAATTGCCGCGCAAATTAACTCGCACTCAAGTCTTAGACCATGCACGTATTCACTATTTTAATAATTTCATTTGGTTGTCGATCAATCACAATAATATATTTTCTACTAATAAGTTATTGGTTGAGATACTAAACGACTTCATCTCTGCTAAGAAGAGAATACAAGTTTAAATTCTAAAAAATACACTTGTTAGGATGGATAAAAACATTTACTCTTTAAACTTCGAAATGAGATAACCTTGATCAAATAAAAAAAAATAATATATTTTCTTGTAATGTGATAATATCCCTTTCCAAAGTTTTTTTTGTTTCTCTGGGCTTAGTAAACTTGTTTTTTTGTTTTTTTTTGTATAAAAAAGTTTAGATAGGTTCGGTATCGGTTCCCTACTAAGGTCAGGATATAGCCTTAGGACTAAGAAAGTATTTACAGAAAACTTACGAGATCGCCTATTAAAAGAGCCTTCACAACGACACTGGAATCGAATTCACGTTTTTGTGAGATTTACATTCAAGACTTGTTGGGCTTATTGGGCTGAACAAGGCTTCGAATTATTGACCCACTACTTGTTTGCCTAACGAATGAGCTCCTAATGAGCCACCGAACACACAAGTAAGGAAAGTAAAATTAATTTTATTACTAAAATTCTATTAAAAAAGATATTTAGATAGTCTTTGATATAAAAATAAATTATATAAAATTTAAACTGAAATATAGAAAAAAAAATAAGTGAAATTTAAAAAATATAGCAAATGGGCCACTTAGGTCTTGTTTTGTTTTCTCTAAAACTATGGTTTTAAAAAGGTTTTTAGCCCAAACTTTAGTTTAGAAAATTTTTAAAACAAACAGGTATATTTATCTATAAGTGCTTTTGGGCTAAACCATAATTTTGAATAAGCAACTGAAACTAACTTTTAGAACAGTAAAAGAGTTTATGGACTATCCAATTACTATATTATCTCTACTTTTTCTTATATCCTCTCTCATCTCACATCTCTCATCTCTCTTCTCTACCCTCTCTCCTCTCTCTCCTTTCTCATTTCTCATCTATCATCTCTTTTTTCTACCATATCTCCTCTCTCATACTTTTAATCAAATTATGCTCTTTTTGATAATTTACTAATATAAAAAATTATTCTAAAAATAATTATCCAACCACTTATTTATTTAAAATCACTTTTTTTTTTATAAACTCTTCTCTAAAAATTCTTTTCTATAAGCTATCCAAAAAAAAAATTCATAATTTTTTTTTAAATCTTATTCATTCACACTCTTATTATTAACTCAGGTGATAAGATGAGGAGCAATTAATGCAGCGTGCATTCCAATGTGTCAAAACCATTATATAGTAGCTTCTACCCCCAAAATGCAATTTATTTGAAAGCTTGTTTGGATTAATATTTGTAAAATGATTTTCATTCCCAGTGATTTTTCATCCAACTAGCTTTTTTTTTTTGTCTCAACTGACTTTTGAGCCTTCCAAACATTATTCCAAATCACCCAAAACCCATAGTAATTATAAAAATTTGGTGTCAACTGACTTTTCAGTATTCCTACCATTATCCTAAACATGCACTGAGGTGACGACAACATCACCCCAAACACAGTTATATTAAAAAGAACATCTCTGTCTCTCTCTCACACATGTTTTGTTGAATTCCATGATTGTTTTTTTTTTTTCCTTTGTTTACGTATTTGATCCATTTTCTCACATCTTTTGGCCATGAGAAAATGATTGCTTTGGTGTAGTGCAACTTACAGAGTGATTTGCAACTGAGTATATGATGGAAAACAGCTGGGAGATGGAAAGATGTAAAAGAGAGCCATTCATCATGGTTTAATTTCCTCCTCCTTTTACCAATTTATTTTCTTTCCATTATATATATACACATCAAATAGTTGATTTTGTCATCCCACAATAATTCATCAATTTTTACTTCAACATGGACTGGTTTTGGACTTGCTTAACAATTGGGGGGAAAACTACAATTAACTGCCCAATTAATTTGTTTTAAAATATACAAACATTAGGCTAAACCATCTTACAAACTGTAATTATTCTCTAATAATAATAATGGTTAGTATCAAAGTATATAACAAATCATTTTATCTATGTGCTTGTTTAGATAGGTCTGAAATCTTGATTTCAGAAAGGTTTTGGTTTAGGTCAAAAATTAAACAAACAGCCTTCAAATATCCATATGAACTTATGGATCAAATTATGATTTTAGATAATTTTTTCACTCTTTCTCCTTTCTTCCATCGTCGCATAGTCTACTTCTACCACTCGCCGTCCTCTATTTTCCCTGTGTCTTCTTCTTTCCCTGTGTCTTCTTCTTCCTCTTCTATCGGATCCAAAACTTTTCTAGAAGAACATTTAAATCATTTATTCTTTATAAAAATTTATCTAAAAGTTAAACCAAATAGACCATATAACTTACTTACAAACAATTACAGTTCATGCTGAAAACATCCTCTAAATCACATTCATGGAGCTAACTCCATGAATCTAACTCGAAAGGACAGATTTACAACTTAAGAAGTCCCCTTAACTTTTCATAAGTTTCAAGAGAGATTGAGTAAAGAAAGAGTAGAAGCAAAAGTGGGTAATTGCTTCGTATAATGCAGGACGTTTCAACACGCATATGAACCAGTTAATAATTTTCTTAAGTTAAATCAATTGATTAATTAGCTATCTTTCTCATAAGTTCCCTTTGTTAGATAATAAACATCTCAAATATATAATAATCAATCTAGATTATCATATACACAAAAACAAGATGCAGCGGAAACATTAAATTACCTCTTGCCATTGCTTTGTTGATCTAACCTCTGAGAAGATCTGGAATGAATCAGGGATACCTGTGAATCAGAGAACACTGTCAGATGAACAACAGGTTCTTCCAGCTGGTGATTGGGCACAGTGATGGCAACTGTGGAAACTGCCGTCACCAGTGGGGAACCTTCGAGAGGGAGCAGAGAAGTAGGTCTCGCTCTGGACTCAGAGAAAGCAGTACTGAATCAATTGTTTTGTGTTGTTGTGTTTCCACCATCAGGAAAACAACCTTAAATAAACTGAGTCCCTAACCCACCTTGGACCGGGCCTAATGACTACGGGCCACACTCAGAAATATTTATTAATTATCCTAATTAATATCTAAATAGGTTATATAATTATAATAAATATCTTACATTCTCCCACTTGGCCCGTATACTCAATGTCATTGCCCTGTCTAGGTACACTGATGTCATGCTACAAGAATCATGGCGATAAGTCCCTTATGATCGAGTATTACCTTCCATGTATTACAGGTAGCACCATCACTTAATGGGTGTCACAATATACATGAACTCAATGTTCATTCGGTTCCTATCTCAATGTTTATCAATTTCAACAGCACAAATGTATACAATCACAATTTGAAATGATAAACCACAAAATGTAATTTCATTGCTCATACCTCCACTAATCAAAAGTTGGACGAAGTCCCATATGAGGTACATGTGTCACAAAGACGTTCGGCTTCAATCCTTTCGTCAAAGGATCAGCCAACATATCCAATGTACTGATACGATCAACGGAAACTTGGCCATCCTGAACTCTTTCTCTCAAGCAAAGGAATTTAAGCTCGACAAACTTGCTTCTACTTTTATTCCTTTTGTTGTTCGCTATGGCCACCGCAGCTGCGTTATCACAGTACATTCTGATTGGCTTAGAGACTGAATCCACAATCTTAAGCCCAGCAATGAAATTCCTTATCCAAATAGCTTGTGAACTTGCTTCAAAACACGCGATATACTCAGCATCACCGGTAGATGGAGCTGTTAGAGTCTGCTTAGCGCTTCTCCATGATACAGCTCCTTCTGCCAACAGGAAGATGTAACCAGATGTAGACTTGTTCGTGTCTACACATCCTCCAAGATCTGAATCTGAGTACCCAATCACGTCCAAACTGTCTGTTCTTCTATATGTGAGCATGTAGTGTTTAGTGCCTTGTAGGTACCTAAACACCTTCTTCGCAGCCGTCCAATGTGCTTCCCCAGGATTACTTTGGTATCTTCCCAACATACCCACAGCAAAAGCGATGTCAGGTCTTGTACAAACCTGTGCATACATCAAACTTCCTACCGCTGAGGCATATGGGACCCTTTCCATCTGTTTCTTTTTAAGCTCGGTTTCAGGACACTGTTTTAGACTGAATTTATCTCCCTTTTCAATAGGAGCCACGTTAGATGAACAGTTCTGCATCCTGAATCGTTCAAGGATCTTGACAATGTAAGCCTCTTGAGATAAGCCTACAAGACATTGGGTTCTATCTCTATGGATCTTTATGCCAATGACATAAGATGCCTCACCCATGTCTTTCATGTCAAAACTCTTAAACAAAAACTGCTTCACCTCACGCAATAAACCCAGATCATTGGTAGCAAGTAGAATGTCATCCACATACAAAATCAAGAATACGATCTTGCTCCCACTAGCCTTGTGGTATATACAGTCATCCATGATGTTCTCAACAAAACCAAATGATGTGATTACTTCATGGAACTTCAAGTACCACTGCCGCGAAGCCTGTTTGAGACCATATATTGATTTCTTCAACTTGCATACCAAATGCTCTTTCTCTTCTGCAACAAATCCCTCAGGCTGTTTCATATAGACTTCTTCCTCCAGTTCACCATTGAGGAAAGCAGGCTTCACATCCATTTGGTGCAACTCCAGATCAAAATGTGCAACCAATGCCATGATGATACGGAATGAATCCTTCTTAGATACAGGTGAAAAAGTTTCACTGTAATCGATTCCTTCCACTTGAGTGAATCCCTTAGCAACCAACCTAGCCTTGTATCTATCGATGTTACCTTGTGAGTCTCTCTTGGTTTTATAAACCCATTTACAGCCAATGGCCTTAGACCCACTAGGCAACTCTACAAGTTCCCAAACATGGTTGTTTGCCATGGAATTCATTTCATCAATCATAGCATCATGCCACAATTTAGAGTTCGCACTCTTCATAGCCTGAGTAAACGATAAAGGATCATTCTCAACACTGACATCACAGTCAACTTCAGCAGAATACACTACATAGTCATCAGGTAATGCCGATCTCCTTTCTCTAGTTGACCTCCTCAATTCAACCGCTTGGGTTAATTCAGGTTGCTGAATAAGGACATCCTCTATCACATCTTGTGGCGGTTCCACTTGTGTGATAGGTTGATCATCCGGTATGTGTCCATCTTGTTCAGCATCGTCAACTTGAGCCACAGGGTCTACATCACGTTCAATGTCAATCCTAACAGTAGGAATGTCAATCCCAACTGTAGGATGATCATTAACTATCGATGTCCCCTCATGAATGACATCAGTGGTTCGCTCTATGTGATCATCTAGTAGACAATCACTCCCACTAATCACATCATTCTCAAGAAACTTGGCATTCCTAGACTCAACAAACCTTTTAGAAAGTGGAGGACAATAAAATTTGTAACCCTTAGACTTCTCCGCATAGCCTACAAAGTAAGCTCTAATAGTCTTGGGGTCCAACTTCTTCTCTTGTGGATTGTACACTCTTACTTCAGCAGGACAACCCCATACCTTGAAATGGTTTAAACTGGGTTTCCATCCTTTCCAGATTTCAAAGGGTGTCTTAGACACTACCTTTGTTGGAACCCTGTTTAATATGTATGTGGCTGTCTTGAGTGCTTCCTTCCACAAAGAAGATGGTAGTTTGGAGCTACTCATCATGCTCCTAACCATATCCAGCAAGGTCCTATTTCTTCTTTCAGCTACACCATTCATGTCAGGTGATCCAGGCATAGTATATTGGGCTACTATACCTTGCTCTCGAAGAAAATCAGCAAATGGACCTAGCGCTTGTCCTTCACTAGTGTATCTGCCATAGTACTCACCACCACGGTCTGATCTCACGATCTTGATTGGTTTCCCAATCTGTTTTTCTACTTCCGCTTTATATTCTTTGAAAGCATCTAGTGCCTCACTTTTATTATAAAGCATGTAGACATACATGTATCGTGAGTAATCATCAATAAATGTGATAAAGTACTTTTGACCATGTGCAGTCAAATCAGGGCAACAAATATCCGTGTGTACAATTTCTAGCAATTCAGAACTTCTCTTAGCCCCTTTATGTGACTTATTGGTCTGCTTACCCCTAATGCAGTCCACACAAGAATCAAACTCCGAATGGTTCAAAGATGGAAGAATTCCTTCTTTGTTTAACCTTTTGATTCTATCAACGGAGATATGTCCTAATCTCCTATGCCACAGGCTATAAGAATTCTCATCGATGACACTTCTCTTAGTACCACGTGAAACAGTAAAAGATTGAGGCGAGTCAGAAATAATTTTAAATAAGCCATCAATCATAACTAAATTTGCAATAAAAACAGAATCCCTTTTCAAAGTCATGAGTTTCTTAGAAAGAACTAAATGATAATCAAATGGAATGAGTTTTGACATAGAAATCAAATTCCTTTTGTAAGAGGGAACATAAAACACATCATAAAGTTCCAAAACATGATTATTTGAAAAGGTTATGCGAAAAGTTCCAACGGCTTTCACAGGGTCTCCCTTCCCACTGCCTGAAAGGACAGTTTCCTCATTGGGATGTGGAGGCCTGCTTGACAGAAAGCCCTGCGTGGTAGTCGAAATGTGGATCATCGAACCAGTGTCAATCCACCAAGTGTCATCATTAACGCTAGAAAAGTTAGATTCAAAAGTAACACACGATGAAAGCATACCTCTCATCTCCATTACATGTTGCCTCACACTGCCAATACCTGTAAGCCTCTTAGCACATAATTCAGACACGATGGCACCACCCACCTGCTTGTCTATCAGCTTGAATTGCTTATCTAAGGCTTCTAGGTATCCTTTGGCTGTGTCGCCCTTAGGGACTGCTTCCCTAATGCTTCTGGTGATCCTCTGTTGTATGAGTAGAAGAGATAAGCGGTTACTCCGCTCCTACATGTTATACCTTTCCTTTGCCTCTCTGTCGTCGGAGGCATCATCAGGTCTAGGAGGTTGTTCATACCTCAAGGCATAATCCAAATCTAAGAAACCGAGCTGCAGCAAAACATCATCTCTCCAGTCAGCATAGTTGATGCTGCCATCTAAGATTGTTTTGTTGCTCACATCAGCCATAATCCTGGGGTTAGCAATTGGTTCTGCAAAAATAGAACAGACAAATATACAAATAAGCTCACAAGTAAAAATTGAAGCAATCACAAGTCACTGTGCCATGTATGCATGCTTAACTCAAATGTAGCACGCAAGCAATATAAATACGTATCACCAATGTCTACCTGTGGGCAAAGACATTAGCATAGCATGTATTTATCTCAAGTGATGGGACTAGAACGCATTTGCAATTATCTAATACCTGTGGGCTACTTAGAAAATAACAAGGCCATTCTATCCCACCCTAATTAAATGTACAATTATGAGATATCTACCTGTGGGCAAAGATAAATCATAACTACACATTTAATTACAATTGATATCCTAAATCCATATGTGATTAATGAATGCATGCAAACAAATTTAATAAACAAGGATGCTGTGGCTACTCCTCAAATAATTGCATGCTAATCACAGATATCATTCATGTGCACTGAAAATCCAAATGTGCATAATATAATGGAGCAATTAATTCTCCCCTAATTAAATGTACAATTATGAAATATCTACCTGTGGGCAAAGATAAATCATAACTATACAATTAATTACAAGTGATATTTTAAATCCATATATGATTAATTAATGCATGCAACAAATTCAATAAACAAGGATGTTGTGGCTACTCCTCAAGAAATTGCACGCTAATCACAAATATCACTAACGTGCATATAAATCCAAATATGCACAACATAATGGAGTATTTAACAAATTAATTTAATCAACAAATGTGACTAATTTAATCAACAAATGTGACTAAATAACTTAATTTAAATTCTCCCACTATTTCATGCACAAAAAAAAATGTTTAATAAATTAATTTCTACTCAAAAGGTTTTTACAAAAATTAAACAGTTAATTCAATTGCCAAAGGAGAAATTACTACACAAAATAGGCAATTAAATAACATAAAAATTAAAATTTGTAAACACCTTTTTCAAATATTAAAATAATAGAGAAATTAATTTAAACATTTACAGTGCATATAATAGTAATTAAAATATTCTGGAAAAATCAAATTAAATGGCCAAAATAATTTTCTGAAAATAAAACCAAGTGGCCCATACATAAAAGTCTAAAACAGAGCCCAAAATAATTTCCAGAAAAAAAAAACTAAAAAAATCCAAGCCCAAAACTGTTTTCCAGAAAAAACACAACAAAAAATAATCAGGCCCAAAAACTGTCCGACCCAATAGCATTATTTCTTTTCTGGAAGCCCAAAACGTAGTACGGTACAGCAGACATTAAAAAAAATATTTTTTTTTTTCTGCAGCCCAAAACCTCATCGGCCCAGCAGCAAAATATTAACAAAAAAATGCTGCAAGCCCAAAACTGTGACGGCCCATTAGTCAACAAAAAAACTGTAGCCCAAAACAGTACGGCCCAACAGAAAAATTTTGCACTGTACAGCCCAAATGCGAAATGGCCCAAAAACTTTTTTTTTTTTTTAACAATAAAACCATTTCTTCGGCCCAGCACAGTAGCCCAAAACGCAAATTTTTTTTTTTTTTTAAAGGTGACAGCTTCTCAAGTGAAACGGTGCGTTTTGCTACAGGGCCAAAACGCACCGTTTCGGGCGTCAGCTACGTGAGTCGGGTTGACCTAACCCGACTCACAACCCGAATCAGAAGCAGCGTACAGTGGCCGCTATGCCACTCGGCGACTGTGACGCCGGTGAGGTTCCCCAGCGATGTGCGATTGTTCTTGCGGCAACCTCGCACTCCTATTTCCAGCGACCTCTCTCTGTAACTGCGGTGGCCATCACAGAGAATCTCATGGCGGCTCCGTGTCTGTTTTGTGGGCAGCTTCTCGCGGCGATCCAATGATGAAAAGGCAAAACACATCGCCACCTCCATCCCTCTCTGAAACAGTCATAGACAACGGCGAAGACGACGGTGACTTTCGCGACCCAGCCATGCGACTTCTTATGGCGGCAATTTCACGGTTCCAGTGGTGAGGAGACTGTACGGCGACTCCTCCTTTCCAGCCACTCTCTCTCTCTCTCGACGTCGGTCACTCCTCGCTGTACAGAAAACAAAAATGGTCAATGAATAAAGAAAATAAAAATTATGATTCCTGGATCCCATATTCTTTTCCAAATAAAGATCAATAAGCAAGGTAAGGTGATCTTAAACCAGGCTCTGATGCCACATGTTAGATAATAAACATCTCAAATACATAATAATCAATCTAGATTATCATATACACAAAAACAAGATGCAGCGGAAACATTAAATTACCTCTTGCCATTGCTTTGTTGATCTAACCTCTGAGAAGATCTGGAATGAATCAGGGATACCTGTGAATCAGAGAACACTGTCAGATGAACAACAGGTTCTTCCAGCTGGTGATTGGGCACAGTGATGGCAACTGTGGAAACTGCCGTCACCAGTGGGGAACCTTCGAGAGGGAGCAGAGAAGTAGGTCTCGCTCTGGACTCAGAGAAAGCAGTACTGAATCAATTGTTTTGTGTTGTTGTGTTTCCACCATCAGGAAAACAACCTTAAATAAACTGAGTCCCTAACCCACCTTGGACCGGGCCTAATGACTACGGGCCACACTCAGAAATATTTATTAATTATCCTAATTAATATCTAAATAGGTTATATAATTATAATAAATATCTTACACCCTTACTCAGGAAATTGACTGCTAAAGAGTTGTAGGTTGGGTTTTTGTTCAAACGTGGACGTATTTGTATGTTCTACCTATCACAGTTTATATAAGATTATAAAAGACCAATCTGTTTAATTTTAACTATGCTCAAACTTATAACTTACCAAATAATCAATTAATGCAAATCCACAATTTATAAAACATTATAGTCATTAGTAACAGTTAGCACCCTTCCTGAATCTAGTCATTAGTAAATTTGAGAATACTCATCATCGAGTCAGGAGAGAAGTATTTTATGCTTTTTATATTTTAATAGAGACTAATTTCTATTATTGGCGGACGATAGGACTTCAAGAAAATTAGGGGAAAGTGTCCCATTAAAAATTTTATTAATAGAAAAAATTTGATAAATTTTTATACATAAAAAATATTAATATTTTATAATTTTTTTACATAGAGAGCACTAAGCACAGATTTAGGCTCTTCTTATCAATCAAACTTTTGAATAGGAGATTTTTTTCTAATTCTTCCTACTTTTAGTTTTACAAAAAAAAAGGAAAATTAAGCAAAATTCACTTCCAAATTTAAAAGAATCATCAAATTTTACGAAAATGATAATTTTTAATACTTTAAAAATAACTTTCTCAAGAGAGACATGTAACTCAGTAATAATTTTTATTTTTTAGAAATGATTAAATATTTAACTACTAGACGCTTAGATCGATTGGTTATGGATCGTTTATATTTAACTAGTAATCTCGTATTTGAGCATTAGATATACAGCCATTATTATTATTTAGAGGTAGTAAGATTTTCTCTATTATATGCCTATATTTTTGCGAATCGAATTAATCGGTTGTTAATAACGCCGGATACTCATAAAAAATATAAGAGAAATGATTAAATATATAAAATAAAGTAGGGGAAACATATTGAGCATTTTTTTAGTTACTCAATCGGTTTATTAGAATTTTTTCTTAACTATATTCGGATCCGACTCGCTTCGCGCACCTGGTTATAGTGGGTGAATCTCCTAACAGAGATTTTCTACATACGCCAAAGTTCGAACTCGAGATCTCATTTAAGTGATACTGAGTCGTTTACTACTCGGGCTATTATCCGTTTACTAATATATTGGGCACTTAGATGTACTTTTCCCCTGAAATTGTCCCTCATTGGGCCCACACAAACATGGGATGGGACATGATTCCAAGAAGATCGATTATCAACTTGTGTTACCACCACTCATGACGACGTCAATATGTTGGAAAATGAACAAAATCCACCTAATAAAATAAGTTTAAATAATTGACTGCACGAAATTATCCTCAGATCTGGTTGGATATGTTTATGACTTCATGTTATTCAGATTGCATGTAGCCCTATTTTATATATTCCTGCAATTAATTATCTGACATTATATTAATTAATAATTAATAATGAGTACGTACTTTATTACTAACTCAAAAGACATTAGTCTTGAATATTTACTTTGTCTTTTGTTTCTATCATTAATTAAGAAAATAATTAATTAAATATTTGCTTTTGGTAGTAAAAGTATTCCTTTATGTGATGGATGAGACCTGGTTTGCGAATCTTTCTTTAAAAAGTTGAAAACATGATTATGGGAATAAAAATTCCCATGTCTAGTTTAAGAATCCAAAAATGATTTTGATAGTAACTTTTTTTTTTTCAAGAAATGATAATTTTTTTATGGAAAATGACAGCTTAACTCTCATTCATAATGATGGGACTTTTTTCCTCTCTCTCGCTCTCTGTTTTTTTTTTTTTTGAGTTCTTATAACATAAAGTGTCACCTAATCGTATGTACGTCAATTTTGTTTCTATAACCGTATTAAAGTGTCACTTTTAGTGACAACATATAAAATGGCTTTGTAAAACACACATATGTATATACTGATGTCTTTTAATCATGAAAATGTGGTTGGCCAAAAAAATATAATGAAAATGTGAGTTCCTACTGAAATGAGTTTTAATCATATATATGTATCTCGGATTAATAATTGATGATGTTTTAGTTTGAAAATTCTATAATTCAACAAAAAATTATAAACTTACAAGGATAGGAAAGACAAAAAAATTACTGAAAATGAAAATAAACCCCTATACTCATTCATATTCATTCATAGTTTAGTACTCCTTCACTCCTAAAATATATAGGAGTTAGTTCCTAAAATTATTTTAATTCTAAATATATTATTTTAATCTATATTTTATCTATTATATTTATCATTTTTTTCTTGATACATAATATAATATTACATAAATATATTTTTAAACAGATCATGTCATATTTATTATAATTATTTTTTTATCAAAATAATTAACTAATTTATCTTATTTATTTCATATATTTAAATTAATCATGTAAACCTTACATACTACTACAAAAAAAAACTTTTTTAAAACCCCATTTTTAGACTGGCCCTTGCAGAGAAAATTTAAAAAAAATGACCAGTGGTATTTTTGTGAATAAGATGAAATATTTACACCGAATATACACGTGACGGGTGTAGAAAAAAATTACTACACCAGATATCTTCATAGACGGTTTAAAATAATATTTCTACATCGGTTGCCTTCAAATCCAATTTAAAAAATTTCTTTCTACACCAGATGCCCAATATCTGGTGTAAGAAATAACACATCTAAACCGGTTACTTGTAGGTCCAGTTTAGATTTTTTTTTTTTACACCGGATGTCCATTTCATCTGGTGTAGATTATCTTCATTCTCTTGTAATTCTTCAGTTTCTTTTCTATCATTTCCCGCTTCTTTATGTCACTTATTTAGAAAGTTAATCTCACTTTCAGTAGGTTTATCAAAATTGAATGAATATGAAGTGAATTTTAATTGATTTGTATGTGAGTGGTTTATCTTTTTAATATAATGATAAAATAGAGGAGAATATATATATAGGTTGAATGAATGTAAGTTTCTTGTTCTGATTGATGTTCCTTTTAATTTTCTCTGACGCTATCTAACTCATTACTTTAAGTTTTGTTATCATAAATTGTTATACATATATGTTGTAGCTTCAGGAGATGTGGTAATAAAATAGCGTGTAGGAAAAAAATAAAACTATAAGATTTAAGTCGGACGTATCAATATCGGGTGTAGATTATCACCCTTTCAACTTTTTACACCTGTTGTAAATAAGGTCCGATTTAGAATTATCATATTTACACTGGATGTCTATATCATCCGGTGTAGATTATCTTATGAAATACACTTTAAATTAAAAAATGACTAGTGGTATTTTTGAAAATAAGTTGAAACTTTTTAAACCGGTTGTGGTGTAAGTCTAGTTTAGAACTGTCATTTCTACACCAGATGTCCATTTCATCTAGTGTGTATTGGCTTCTGAAAATACATTTTTGAAGCCCCTTTCACGCGTCTCTCATCTCTTATTTTCCACTGGTTCTTTTACTCCTCTCATATCAAAATCCCTGATTCTCTTCTCTGATCTCTTGTGTGAGATGATTTTTTCCAGTCTTCCTTCTCACTTCTCTCATTACTCTGCTCGTTGTGCTCTGTGGTGTTCGTGGGGCTTCACCCTGCTCAGTTATTCTTCTTTGTTCTCGTGCTCAGTTGTGCTTTGTCGTGCTCGTGTTCTTTGTTCTCATTTTTGTACATTTTCTCAGAACTTATGTTCTTATGTATGTGCTTCGCCGTGTACGTGTACGTGTTCGTTTAATCTAATTTTTTTAGTTTTCTTGTGATAAATGTGTGCACTTTTTTTATTCTATGAATAAATGCTAAAGGAACAAGTGTTGAGTATTCTAACGGGGTGAAGGAAAAATGATTAAGTCTATTTATTATGTTTGATTTTGTTATTACCTATATAGGAATATGAGGGATAGTGTTAATCAGAATGAGGTTAGCGATGCTCCAAGCCACTCTACGCAAAGGAGGAGTATGAGTGCGATGTGATTGAAAGAGATTGTGAAAGATGGGAAGAAAAGAAAAATGCTACTAATTGAATTTGATAGACATTGGAACCCAATTGGTGAACAGAGGCCCAGTGATCCTTCAAGTCAGAGGGCAGGAATAATATCTTGACTGTTGCTACAGGAAAACAAGAGCATAGGGGCTGTGTCAAGGGAGTTGGAGGAGGTGTGGGTATAAGAGATTACTTTGGAGCATTTCTACGACATTCCCCACATGTAGTGCCGAGGGCAGAGTTAGAATCGTTGTTGGCTATTGTGAGGGCGAAGGCAGAAGTTTCACTTGATGCGCGATTACAAGTGGAGTTGGCAAAGCTCAAGGAAGAAATGTTGTCCATAATGACATCGAGGTAAAAGGAGCCAAGTACCCCTATACGCACTCACCTGTAGCCCGTCATAGCACTAAAGGGAGTTGTTGCATTGTCGGACCGGCGTCAGAGGATCGTGCTAATCCAGATACTAAACCTTGTGATCTATATGTGGAGGATCTTCTTAGACGGTTAGTAGCACATGGTTCCATCCATAGTTTAGGGAAAATAGGTCACCACATCCAAATTCAAAACAATCAATTAAGGGTGACAGTTGAAGATGTGGTAATTAATGATACTCATGTCCCAATTCCCACTGATCACATCACATTATCCCTGAGCCAACTTCTAACTCCTCCCCATCAACCAGATCTACCTCCCACTTTGAATGCCATCCAACGTGTGATTCTAGTGGCATTTGATAGAATGTTCCCTCTAGATTCTTTGCCTATGGATTCAGTTGTGGGCGACGTGGGGGCACCGGCCTTTCTTGACTGTATGGATGTGTCTTTTATCAGTCCTAAAGATCAATTGACCGTCGCATGCATCTAAGTATTTTTTATGTAAGTCTAATTTAAATGTAAATATATATAATAAATTTTTTAACTCTTATAACTAATATCGTATTTGCATTAATTGTAGGTACATGCAAGGTAAGTTAGTTTCCAAAGGACAAACAATGTAAGTTTGGATTCCTATGACCAATTTAAATTTGTGCAAAAGGGGCCTCTCAATCTTTGATACTTCAATACATTTGTAAGAGACTTGGTGAAACTAATATTGATTATTTTTTCTCACCATATATGCATGAGTAAGAATAATAGTATTGTATTTTATTTCATACTACTTTTGTATTTGCTTAATGATAATACTCATTTTTTTTAATTTTTACATCAACCATTGGCAATTAGTCTTCTTATGTAAGCACAGTTATAAAGTTGTCTTCTTATACTCCCTTCATTATAAGCCATCGGGTGATGTCATGAAGATTATAAACTTGTAAGTTTTCTTCTACAGAACAATAGTCTTTATAATAAATGGGTTACTAACTTTATAACTTTAGTCATAGGGTTAAAAGGATGTTCGTAATTATAAAAGGGTCTTAACCACGCTAACAAGGTGAAGGATCCTGAATAGATCACACCAAAGGTAATAAAAGTATTAAGTGTTAGACTCCAATTTTTGATGATGACAAATAATTTTGATCATGTTAATATTACATAGTCGAAGGCAACCTAGAGAAAGTAACTTGTTCGACCTATACATAGTTAGACACATAGTTAATATTATCGTGTCAAATAGGACTGACATAATTGAGGAGGGAAAATTATATTTTTAATGATTTCATTTTTTTTAATTTAATATATATTAGTGATGCCTTAGTTTTTATAATTTTAATTTGATATTTCAGATGTTTGATTAAATTGACCTATTTTTTGAACAAGATATTAAAAACCTACGTAATCATTAAGTTGAATTATGAACTCGTAAGTTTTTTTTTACATAATAATAGTCTTTGTAATAAATTGTTAAATATATTGAAGTGAATTAATCTTTCATTCACAAAAATAATGAATGAAGCATCAAATTTTTATTAAAAGAGGAGTTCATATTTAATATTTAACATTCCCCTTGCCTTAAACAGTAAAGATAAGTGCATATATGGACAACTAAAAAAGCGATTCCTAATCAATAGTCCACACTTTTAAAACTCAATGTAAATAGATAAAGGAATAGGTAATAGATAAAGATAATTAGATAAAGGGATGTAAATATAAAATATGGAGTACTATATACAACTAAATTTTTTAATATATGACTAGATGAGTGTGGAAAATGTAATTTTTAGAAAATTATTAAAAGTTGGTAGGAAAGCCCTATAAGAAAGATGCTCTCTCTCTCTCTCTCTCCCTCTTCATTGATAAGATGGAGAAATGAGAATAGAGAAGATCAAGTAAAAGAAAAGAATCCAATCAACCCAATTTTCGCTACTCCTCCATTTATGGAACATGCTCTTTACCTTCTTCCTCAATCAAACAAACACACACACCCAAAACCTAAAAGTTGCAATTTCTGACTTCATTTCCCTTTCATTCCCCACAACCTACATCCATTCTCTCTCAACAATCAGCAATTTCATTCTTAACTGATGGCGGTTGATGCTTTCTCCGACAGACCCACCAGCACCGGAATCAGCACTCGGATCTCCTTCTCCGGTGATCTGAACGACACCGACGATGAAGATCTCAGTGTACGCAGATCAGACTCCAGCTCCGACTTCGTTTTCTGCGTCGCCGGCGGCTTCTCTCACCAAATCTCTTCTGCCGACGAGCTTTTCTCCAATGGCAAGATCCTGCCCATGCAACTTCTTCACAGGGTTACTCATTCCCCAAATAGAACACTTCAATCTCTCCAATCATCTCGTTTCCGTTCTCAATCTCAGCCTTCTTCTTCGAAGAAGATGCTCAAAGAGTTCTTATGTGAAGATATCGAAGAAGAAGACGACGATGAAGAACAGGAAGAAGAAGAGGAAGATAGGTTTTCGTTTAAATCTTTATGGCAATTCAGGCGAAGTAGCAGTTTGAATTGCGATGCCACAACGCGTGGGAAAAGCTTAATTCAATCGCGACAGTTTCTGTCACGAAGTAATTCGACTGGTTCGGCATTAAATCCGAAACAATCAGAGATTCCGAAGGCAGAAAGGGAGAAGCAGAGGTTGCAGAAGCAATCCTCTGTTTCGAGCAGAAGATCGTCATCGTCTTCATCGTCTTCAAGCTCAAGTACATATTATTTCTATAGCTCGTCGCAGAAACATGTTTTACAGAAAAATCGTGGATCTTCAGGTAATGGAGTTCGAATCAGTCCTGTTTTGAATCTTCCACAAGCATATATTCCTAAAGGTTCCATGAGTTTCTTCGGATTTGACTCTCTGTTCTGCAATGGAAAGGTTAATAGGAAGAAGAAGAAATAGTGGAAAATGTTATTATTAATTATTTTTATCTTTTGCATGACCGAATCCTCGTGAGCTCTGCTGTTTATGCTTCTGTTCATGTACTCATCATGTGATCATACCTGTAAATTCAGAAAGAAAAATGGAACGATATTTTTTAAAATATATTTTAATTGCATTAACATTATATTAATTTTCTTATTTTTAAAATATATACAGCCGTCAGCCGTCTTTCTTAATTCTCACAAAACCAATATAGCATAATTTTTTGCTAAGGTCTCCACTTTTTAAAGTTTATATATTAGATTGGATTAATTAAAAATTAATTAAATAAATAGACTAATTGTAAAAAAAACAAGAAGAAAAAGAAGAATATAATTCTATTCATATCATCATAATTTTAAAATATAAAAATATTGGGAGGCAAAGTATTTATAAACCGTCTCATATACAATTTTTTTTTGGTAGAGTTTAATGTAAGTTCTTTTATTAAAATGTCTACCATTAATCAAAATTGTAACAAAAAATATTCTTACATTTATGGATAATACTTTTTCTAATATTGAAAAGTAAAATTAAATTAAAGTACATACTTTTAAGAGTCATATTTTTAAGAACCACGAAAATATAGAAATCTCTAAAACAATCCCTCAAAATGGCTTGATTTCTTTGAAGTTCATAAGGACTATTCTAAAATTATTATTTGTTTAAATAACTTAATTATTAGAAGTGAAATTAGTTATAACTACTTTAATAGTTATTATCGTCATTTAATAAGTTAATATTGTTACTTATTAAATTATTGTCGTCATTGTAGAATTAATTATTATCTCAGTCTTATTGTTGTTTAAAATTGTTACTAGTTAAATTGTTGTTGTAAATGCTTTTTTTCTCTTTCAACTTAAAGTTGTTTAGGTAATATTACTGAAAATTTTCATCCCAAATTAATTCCCAGAACTTCATATTGACAATGTCGTTTCAGGGGTCTTAAATTGAGGTTTTTCAGATTTGGGGGTATTTTTGTGTGTTTCTCCCCCAAAAAAAAAAAAGAAACTTGAAGATGATTTACGGCATATTTGATTTTTTTCCAAAAAAAAGGATATAATGTAATAAGAGAAAATTAAAGACAAGTTATGAGGGTGGGATTGTAATTTTGTGAGGTGAAAACTACAGGGGGGGGGGTATAGAAATGGACAAAAATAGGAGCACTTTGCAAATCACAATGCTTAGTGCTGGGGAGACAGATAAACCAGCCCCATATGATAATTCTTCCTTCCTTTTTCTTTTCAATATATATTGTATATAAATATTTACCTTTCTTGTCCATGGGCCCCACTAATTTGTCTGTTATGTTATGTAGTATGGTGTGGCTTGGGACCAATGAGTCAAGTCAAAAGAGAATAGGCAGGTGAAACTGATCAATAATGATTAAGAGGGCCCTCCAAACCTTTAGCTTGCCAACTTTAAATAACTTGTTTTTTTTTTAATTATATTATGGTCCATTTTTAGGAGGCCGTCTTGACCAAATAAAGACTCCCTTTGTAAGTGCTTGTCTGTTGTCTATATATTTGAGCTTATAGTTAGTTTTAATCTAATGTGCTGTCTTTTCTTTTTCTTTTTAATTTTTATTCCTTCTCTTGTCTTCTCTTGATTTGTTAAATTATCCAGATGGAGTATAATATGAATGATTTGGATTTGATTAAAATAAAGAAATTCAAACAAGAAAACAAAATCACTATAACTTAATAAAAATAATAGAATTTGTAATGAATGACTCTAAAAACAAAATTTATGTTGCTTCCAATTAACTTTTTAAACATTCTCTATTTTGGTTGTCTTAATTTTAATTAAAATTGGATTGGGGCATATTTATGTTTCAGGATGTGAAAATGGTAATACCCTTTACATGGGCTGGGCCTTGTCTTGATTTTATTATTGGGTTGGGCCATCACCTTATTCCCTGCCACTAATTTCAAGTCCAAAGCTTGAACCGTACGGACAAGATTTCCTTCATGATGGATTCCGCATTTCTTACTTCCCTAGCTTATGAAGGATCCGAAGTCAGAAACTATAACGAATTAATTTTCAATTTCCATATTAATGTATCTATATTTAATATTTTATAATATTTTAAATAAAATTATTTTTAATAAGAAGATACATACACTTAACAAAAAAATAAAAGAGCTTTCTGCTTCCAATTTCCATAAAGTTAGCCATCGCAGCTAATTTGGATCAAAGTTTTGACTAGCAATATCGTAGTTCTCTCTACAAAAGTGTTTTCTCCAAAATTCAAACCCTAACATTGTTGGTAAAGTTCTTCTTAGGGCTAGATCTAATCTCATAAAATTGATTTAGGTTAGATTCAAGTATTGCCAAGTCAAATTGATAGTAACTTTTTTAAAGACGTTCGCTGCATTCATATATATTCGAATTTAAAACCTCGTATTTAAGCGGCTAAATTTCTTTCCACTAAAACTAATGCATGTTGGTGGATTAATACAATCTTTATCCTTTAAGTTTACACAACTTTTAGTTTTAATCTCTTAAGTTTCAAACTATAGATTTTGGTCCTTAATTATAGGGACCAATACTTTAGAGAGAAAAAATTAAGATACCAAATCAAAATAAGAACAAATTTAAAGGACAAAAAATTATATTAACATATATTTATATATATATATATATATATATATTACCAGCTTAACCAGTTTTGTTGGCCCAAAAGCCCAAAATTTTAATTACATCTACACATTCTTGCGACATTTTGCGACATTATTTCTTTTATTTATGTCTGTATATAAATGAATGGAAGCCTACCATTGAGCCTGTTGAGAGTGAAGATTCAGCAAAGAGAAGTATTATTAAGACAAACTTTTTTATTGTATGACACCTACACCAATGTTTTATTTTACATTTTATCGTAATTAAAATCTTATATTCCTATCAACGGGGGTTAGTCCGAGTGGTAAGCGGCTCGGTATCGCTTAAGCGAGGTCTCGAGTTCGAGCCTTGGCGAATGCAGAAAATTCCCGTTGGGAGACTCACCCACCATAGCCAGATGCGCGACGCGGGTCATATCCGGATATAGTCGGGACAAAGCTCCGGTGAACCGGGTTGATAACAAAAAAAAAACTTATATTCCTATTTATTCATTTTTATTAAATCGAACTAATTAATATCTGACCTCCCCTCTAACCAGATACAAATAAAGGCTAAGAAAATATTTTACCCCAAATGAGTGTTTTCGATTGACTTTAGAATTTCCTTTGTATATTCATTATTAATTAACATCCAATAAGTAACGTAAAACTATTCTAGCTTGAGTCACATACAAAGATAAATGCACTATGAAGTTTATTACGAAAAATATGTGAATATATACAAAGAGATTAAAAACTCTTGTTTTTCTGAAATAAATTCCATATCCAACCTTTATGTTCCATAGAGAGAACGTTAGATCGTTTAAAGAATGCTGATATATATATATATATATATGTGTGTGTGTGTATACATATACATGAACACACACACATATATATATCCATTCATAAATAGGTTTACACTCGGCTTGTTATTTAAGCAACACAATTTCCTTTTAGTTAGCAGTATCATATTCTAAAATATCTAATACTACCTCTCTCTCTCTCTATAGTACTTAATATAAAAATTAGTTTATTAGTTAGATTTAATTTTAAATATAATATTTTAATTTATTTTATATCTAATATTTTTTTAAATAATATATAATCTAATATTATGATATATGATTACTATAGGAAGATTATATCTTATTTGCTATAGTTAACTAATTAATTTAATTTTTTTAATTTATTAAAATTAGTTAATTAATTATTATATTATTTTTAATTAATTCTTATATTAATGACTAAAGGAAGTGTATAAAACTAAATTTAATTTCAAGAGGTATTTTTTAATTTTATTTTAATTTGTTTATTTAAAATTCTACTAATAAATAAAGATAACATAATTATGCCCTAAACAGAAACATTGAGTTCTTTTAATAAAATATAACATTTAAGAATATATTTTTTAAATTCCCTTCACGACTATTTAGGCTGTATACTAAATAATAGATTGAATGATAATTGAACTACCAAATCAAGTTGATCTACAAAGTGCTTTATTATTTATATTGTCCCTCAATCTCTTTTAGTGATTTATAATTTATCAATTTTACTATCATCAAATTAATCATAATTGAATTAAACTCATATGTTTCTAATTTTACATGTATTAAAAATGTTTTAAAAAATATAAATAAATTTCATACCATAGTAACATTTATATGTATATGCAAGTCAATATTTATCCATAATTTTAAATTCAACTTAACTTGATTAATTTATTATTTTTATTAAATTTTATCAACTTTTTATTACTTTTGGAGATCACTGGATCTCCCTCCATGGAGGGATGTTTGCCCTGCAAGTAACTTATATCCTCCCGCTAATAAATTACAGAGCGCACTATATATTTTATATATTCCAAATTAAAATTTTTTCGAACTATAGGGCTGAATAAATAAATTATTTTGACCACGAAATTAAATGAAGATTTTTATTTTTGAAACCTATTTATTTAAATTATATTTCATTTTGGCCTGGTAATTAGAACAAACCTTCTGCATATTATTATACATACATATGATAATAATAATATTATTTATCAAACATTTATTTTAAGTTTGAATCCTTTTGTATAGAGGACAAACTTTAAAAATTGCACTTTCACAGTTTGCAATCATAAGATATTTTTAAAAAAATTATAGATAAATATAACATTTTTTTGGTTTTGTTTCTTTTGGGTGAAAACAAAACGGACATGTAATTTCATGGTTTAAAGAATTGAGTGTGTTTGGGTACGAGGGATTTAGAAATGATGAATTTTATCTTTTTTTTTTTGTTTAGCATCACAAAATTTAAATTTGTAGGAGGAGAAGGATTTTTTTTTTAAGATTTTCTCTCCTCTCCCCTCTTATCCCTCCTCTCCAAAATTAGAGAGATTTTAAGAGAAAAATTAAATTTTTATCTTGTTTTAACTATTATATTTATATTATTTTTTTAATATTTCTAAAATACTCTTTCCGCATCTCATAGTTATCTATATAAAAATATTTTTTTCTCTCCCTTCCCTTTTCATCAATTTAAATGAAGTAATATTAAAATTTGTTGAGCCGAACACACCCTAAAAGTTCAACATGTCTACTCTCTTTTAGGTAATTAGGATAGATTAATTTTAATTGAAGGGTAACATTAGAAAACAGTAATAATTTTTTTATTATTTTAATAATACAAACAACTTTTAACTACTTCTAAAATAAAATAAGGTAAAAATTTTATTATTAATGTGAAGACCTTATTAATAAATATATTATAATTATCTTTATAAAAAAAAATTAAATTTATAGACATATCCTACTCATTTCCGGTGCATAGGATCTAGATCACATAGATGTTTTTATACCAAAAGATTGGACGTGGCTTATAATAAAAATTAGAGTTGTGAATGAGAGTGAGATCTTATAGTTTTTTCTTATAACAAAACTGTTTATAGACGTACATACAACAACAACAACAATAAAGTCTTATCCTATTAAATAGAGTCGGTTACATGGATCATACGACGACATTGTGCTCTATTAAAAACTGAATCTTTTGTTAAGTTATTGACCAGGAGATCCCGCTCAATGACCTCGTTGAGCGTTTTCTTTGGCCTTCCTCTATTCCTTTTAACAGGGCTCCATACGATTTGATCCACCGTCCTCACTGGCGCATCCCTTGGCCTTCTTTGTACGTGTCCAAACCACCTAAGACGGTTCTCTACCATTTTCTCCTCAATAGATGCCACTCCAACTCTTCCCCGAATTTGTTCATTACGAATCTTATCTTTTCTTGTATGTCCACACATCCATCTCAACATCCTCATCTCAACTACCCCAATTTTATGCTCTTGCTGTCCTTTTAAAGCCCAACATTCACTTTCATAAAGCATTGCTGGTCTTATAGCAGTGCGATAAAACTTTCTTTTTAATTTATCTGGTACTTTCCGATCACATATAACCCCAGTAGCCTTTCTCCATTTAAACCACCCAGCTTGAATTCTATGATTAATATCCTCCAAAATTTTACCATCTTTCTGTATAATTGATCCCAAATATTTGAACTTATCTATTTGTGGAATAACTTGATCTCCCAATTTGACCTCCAAGTTATTTCTAACTTGCCTCTTATCAAAATTACAATGCATATATTCAGTCTTACTTCTACTCAGATAAAAACCCTTCGACTCTAAAGTATTTCTCCATAACTCAAGTTTAAAATTAATCTCTTCTCTTGACTCTGCCACAAGAACTATATTGTCTGCAAAAAGTATGCACTTAGTAATTTCTTCTTGAATAGACTTGGTTAGAATATCCACTACTAAATTAAATAATAACTCCGCCTATGCATGTAGCCGGTCCCAAGCTCGGGTAAAGGAGGAGGGTTGTGTTAGGCCCTGACAGTTAACGTAAAAATTTATCGAATCTTATGAATATAGACATAACGTACATACACATAAATAAAATTTTTACATCAGCAATGTAACAGAATTTGAATCCACAAGTGTCAACCGGACTAATATTTATGGGAGGATGAGATATTATAGTTAGAATTAAATAAAATATTAAATGGATCTTAGGTTCAACAACTTGGTACTGAATGCATTAATTAAGAAAGAGTGGCTCTGGAAGCAGAAATCAATGAACCGTCGAATTTTGCGGATCCCACATACGCCATATTGACCAATGACCATAAATGGACAAGAAGGCGCGTTTAGATCTTCTGGGCATGCTTCTCAGCTTTGACATTTCAACTCATGACAAAAACGATTGGCATCCTGTTTGCCTCTGCCAAAGGACTCTTCTGCCATATCCCATATGTCTCTTTTCTTCTTCTGGACTTCTTTCAACGAACACGAAAAACCCCTTTTTCATTTTTTTTATTATTAAGGTTGATATGATAAAAATTAATATAGGTCAAATTAAAATAAGCCTGGAAAACATTAGTTTAACAATATGCTTTTATGGCAGTAACCCAACGGATTAATCATCATACAACTAATAACCTATTTGGGAACAAAGTTTGACACCATCTATAGATCCCAACAACAACAAAAATAATAATAAACAAACGGTACACACATTTCTAGGCTAGGTATAGTCAACCAAATAAACATTTGGATTAGATCAAGAATAATATGCAAATATTTTTTTACATGACTAATATTATTTTTCTAGTACTGAGTTATAGAACATCTACCACACTAAACCGTAAATAAAACTATGGATGTAATTGGAAAATTATATTAGGAGTATTAGATACGCATAAAAAATAATATATACATCATAAATAAGATTAGGGTATTAGATACTGTTAAAAAATAATATCATAATATTAGATACTATTTTATCTTATTTTATTATTTTGTCAACAATAATATGCAAAATATTAATTATAGACTACAAATTATATACTCCCTCTACACTTAAACTTAAATGTATAAGCTAGTTAAGGTATAAAAATTTATTTTAATCCGAATTTTAATTTATTTTATCTTTTAAATTTATAATTTTATTTTAAAACTATATATTTCTATTCATTGTATATATTAACAACGTTTATATCTAAAGGTAGTTTTAATAAAATGATTGAAGATGATATTTTATAAAAACTAATGTATATATTTTTTAAATAATTAAATTAATTTTTTTAATATATGTAAATTTTATTTAGCTATCAAATAAAAAAAATAATGTATAATAAAAATTTCCACAAAGTGACATTTTTTTTAACAAACCATGGAATTCATTTATCAGATTTCACACCATATATCCTTATTATTTAAATATTAAAAGAATTCCAAAACACGATCCTTGAAATTTGGACTCAAAAGTCGATCCTCAACCAATTAATGATATCCCTATCAGGTGGGAAAAAACAACCTTTTAGCTGTTATTATTATACGGACCCAAGTACCCGACCCAGTAAATATATTGGAGTCAAAAACTCAAAATCAACATGCCACCTTTAAACCCTATGGTTCGTAGGTTCAATTAACAAAATAGTAAGATACATCATCATTTAGATCGTGTTTAATCTTTAAAATTATTATTTTATTATGATTCTAGTCGCGACACTTAGAGAGACATACTAACTCTTAGATGTCTAAGTTTACATCTAAATGTAATAAATGACTCATCCTATTCGATATTAGTTTTGTCTAGGAAAAAGAGAGACTTTGCCTTGCCTTAGGATCGTGGGTGAGCCCAACCTCTTTCTAAAAAATTTTGTAAACAAAAAAAAAAACATGCCACACCCAACCTACAGGCTTGAGACATTCAAGTCGCAGTAAAAAAATCTATCAGACACTTAGATTCCTCTGCACTTAAATCAATTGCATGATCTGTGATCACATGAATGAAGAACATTGATGATGTAACAAGTAGAAAACTTTTTAACTGATACAAAAACTGAAAAATGGCTTGATTGAGGGATATGGATGCAATTCACACGACGTGTTCATCTTACATTATTAGAGAGAGAACTAAACATGAAATATGCCCCTGGATAAGTAGTAGTAGTAGCAGCTACACGCTCAACCAACAAGAACACCTATGAAACAGTGCCATCGAAAGAATTGCATGTCTGGTTTCACGTAAAATCAAGTTTTGGTGGTTTTAATAGTTCTCAACGCCAAAATAAACACATTCTTATTGGTTTAAGAATTGGTCATTGTTGTTCCAGAGTTAAGTGGACAACTATTATGCAATGCCTTGGCAGGATGATTGGGAGCAAAACAAGAACCATGATGCAGAGGATGCAGAGGATGCAGAGTATTTACTTATGGGAGTTTGGAGAAGACAAATAATGGTCCTAAAAGCAAATATCATATAGACCAAGACCAACAAGGCCAACAAAAACTAGGTATAATAAAACTGGCGAGTACTATAAGCCCTAAAACTAGATAATTGGTAATAGAATTCAATAAAGTACCGTAGATTTGTAGCTGAAACGAATGGCTAGATCTTATAATAAGCTAAACTGCACTTTCCCATTATAATATTATTGATGTCATCTCTCAATAGAGAATTATTCTTATAAACACAACGAATGAGTTATATTTAACAAAAACAAATCAGCATTCGAAGTAACAAGGGCTTACACCAGCTGTTACTGAGAGGGGTAAAAGGAAAAAAGAAAGAAAATAAAAGGATCCATCAAAATCCCTCAATCAGAGAGATGTATCCTACACATGAATTAGCTTTTGTCACAAATTACCAGTGATTGATCCACGAACAGAAAAAAGCATTTTTCAAGCTCCCAACTTTGGCTTCAAATCCCATTCACTGCTTGCTACCTCTGCAAGAAACACATTAAAGAGTCAGTTCATGGACAATTTCCTGAAAACGAAAGTCAAATTGCAAGGGTAATAAGAACATTTTCCTTTCTGAAACATTTATTATTAGAAAGATTCAAGAATGACGAATCAGTACCTTGCCATTGTCAGGAGCTTCCGGAACTTTATATGTATCGAGCGTAATCTCCGATAACCACAAACCAGGAAAAACGGCCTGCACAAAAATCAAGTATGAGAATCGGAATTTTAAGCTTCACAAGAACAGAGGAGGTTACCGAAAAGAGAAGCAAAACCAGAAAGCCAGAAACAACCAATAACATATCACGACTTCAAATTTTGAAGCTTCGGTGGTTCTTAGCCACAGAATTGGAATGGTTGAATTGAATTTAAAAGTCAAAACGGAATGCAATTGTTAAGATAGAGATCAACTTACATCCAAAGCCTTCTGAACGTTTCTGGGTCTCTTCTTTGGCCTCCGCGGCGGCCGGTGACCGACTAGCCCCATGTAATCCTCCTCAATCTCTCTTTTCGAGAGAGGCACTGAAATTTTGGGCTTTTCTGGCTTATCGGGAGAGGCTCTCGATTTCGGCGGTAACTTCACGCCGTTAGCGTTTTCAGTCCTCGGCGGTGAGTGATTAAGTTTCTTGTCCTCAATCTTCAAACACTTTGCTGCCCCGTCGCCAATCGGAGACTTGCACGCAGCTCTCCTCGTCCTCAGATTCCACGGCCTCGCTTCCGCCGCCGCCGCTGCGGCAGAAGATGGAGCAGAAGCTGCCGGAGGTTCATCCACCTCTTTCTCCTCCTCACCCGCCTCCTTCCTCAAAATTGCATCCTTCATCTTATCCGCCGCAGTCTTCAGATCAAACATTATCTTCTCCCTCACTGCCTCGATCCCATCCTCTCCATCGGCGACATCTATTCTTGATTTCGAAATCCTCATCCTCTTCTCCGAATCCCTGCCGCTCAGAGGAAACTGCTGCTTCATCTCGCCCTCCAATTCCCTCTTCCGAGTCACCGTCGAGTTCTCAAACCTCATCCCTGGAGATCGCCGATCTCCGGTCGATGGAGAAGCGGCGCCGCCGCCGTCTGAAGTCACTTTCATGCACCTGAGGTACCTCTGATTCCCCCACTTCAAACAAGGCAATGTGAAATTGTGAAGAGGCTTAGATCTTTCGGGACCCATCGCCATGGACTCTGGTGTTCAAACTATTCCTCTTTGTTCCGCCAATCCCACAAACACCATTCACCGGAAAAAACCAAACCAGAAAATTAACAGCACGAGCAGAACGGCGAGAGTATTCAGAACGAAGAAAGAAAGCAGGCAACCCGAATCAGAGCTTCAGGAGCTCTGGGGATTTTGAGAAGAAAACGTGAGAATTATTCGAAAGGAAACAGGATGTCTTTGAGAAAAGATTTAATTAATTTTCTCGCAAGTTCGCCGGGAAACGCAAGTTTATATACGAGTGGGGGGGGGGGGAGGAAGGAAGAGGGCGGTTTTAACGTTCGGGTTGTACGACCTTGGACGCTAACTTGCGCCGTAGGTGGCCTCATCTTTTATTTTTATTTATTGATTTTCCTTGTGGTCCGTTTGAGAATTACGAGTAGGAGTAAGAGTGTTAAAGAGTACCGTCGATGATGGAGACTTAAATATCATGACTCAATCTCATCCGTACATTTTAACCCTTCTACTGCTATTTTTTTTTATATATACCATTCTACTGCTAAGTTAATTTGAGTCCTTTGAAGACTAGGGTCCTAATTTTGGTAAAAAATTAACGAGAAGTGGTTGCCAATGATTAAAATTTTAAGAAGCTTTAATTTTTAGTTAATATTTCTTGTGACCTTAGTTAACTTAAAATTTAAATTAACATGATTTTTATCTTAAACTAATGATTACATAGATGGATTATAATGAATGTTTAAGGAAGCTAGAGGGAAAGGGGATGAAACAATATTTTTTTTTGGTTGCTAAAATAGATTTAGGAAGTGCATGCTATATATGAGATATATAACTCACATTAAACCATTTTTAAGATTTTAAATTTATTAGAGAATTGAAATTATTCATTTTTAAATTTTAAGTTATTATTTGTGTTTCTCAAAATTATTGTTCATACTATTTATAGTTATACATTTAAAATATTTTATAATGAGATATGATAAATTATATTTTACGGAATCCAAGTGATAATTTTATAGATATAGGTGATAATCTTATCTTTTTAAATATTTTAATTTTAATGTAATATAAGTATGAACTTTTCCCAATTAGCAATAACAAAGGACAGCCATTGATTATGTTGTGTTTGGTGTTATTGTTTTATGTGATTTTCCTGGATAATTAGAGTCACACTTTCATCTCTTGATTCCTGGATAATTACTTAACCATGTGGAAGATGACATGTCGTGTGTATAATATTTCATAAATATTTTATTTTGATAAAATTAATATATGATATCCCGAAGACTTGATGTTTAAAAAGCCATGCTCACTCACACTAAAATAAACATTTGTTTGTAGTATGTCATAAGCATATTAATTATTTTTTTTTGGGATCAAATGTTTGGAAGAAACAGAAAATTAAAAGTTTAAAATATATTTCAAATGTCCATGATAGGTATATAATTAACTAGGGAAAATTGAAATTAAAGACCTATATATTGTGAAACATTTTAAAAAAAAAAAAAAACGATCTATACATTCTGTAGTTTTTCTTCTATGTTCTATACTGTTTTCTTGAATATGTTTGGCAAGAGAATTTTTTTTTATTGATTGTAAAATTTCAAGAACTATTTAAATCTTATTTGCTTATATTTTTAATTGTTAATAAGTTAAATTATTCTGTGCAAAATAAGGACTCACAATCCAATTATCTTAAAGTAAGTTATATATATATATCTTAAAATTTGATGATAAATTTTTAATTTACACATTTATTTTAATAAGATGTATATTATTAATTAATCTATTACTTTACATTGAGAAAGTGATATGCTGAAAAGGCTATCTTTTTCATGAAATAAATTGATATATCACATTTTTTATACAATCATTGATATATCACATAAATAATAGACTAATTTATAATAAAAAAATTATAAGTAAAATTATCACACCTTTTATTGATGTACATCAATAAATAATTTTCTAAAATAAAATAAAATTGCTGAAAAATCGCTTGTTAAAAGTTCTATTGCCTAAAAATTTAATAGAATTTTTTTTTCAGTAATTTCTCAAAATAAGTAACTGAACCATGGAAGTCAAATAAAATCCAACTAGGTTTTGAGAGGAACCAATTTTCTAGATCCATCAATAAGCTAGGGCGAAAATCCATGTAATTAAATTTCTTCTTTATGAAGTCATTGGCCTCGTGCTTTGCTAGAGTATATTGTAGGAAGAGTGAGAGGAATGAGGAGTGCTCTAGTTTTTCCTTCTTGTTTTTAATCATTTTGTTTAAATTTCAAATAAAACTAATTAAATAAATGAAAACAGAATGGATGCTTAATTAAATTGAAAATAATATCAACACATTCTTAACTATTAAATGATGTAATATCAACAAATTGAAAATAAGATCAAGGTGTGCTTAGTCCCTAAAGTAATTTATGATATAAGTTTAGTCGTAAAGTATTTAAAATGATGTAATAACATTTATACTAACAGAATCATTAATTTTAACTATTAAATGATGATTCAACTTTATTTTGATCCTAAAAAAATTGACTTGATAAGATGACTCAACTCCCTTAAATTCCTTGTCAATGCTTTCCTCTTTCTCATTATCTCTCCTTTACCCTTTGTTTTTATCTTAGACTCTCTCCTTTCTTCCCTTCAACTTTTTATTTTCTTATCAGATTCTAGTGAACAATATGAAAAGAAGATAAATATTAATTTTTGTTACACAATTCTGAACAACATGAAAAGAAAGCTATAAATTATTTTACTTGCTGGCTAAAAATGTACAAAAAAGAATAAAAGGGAAAGTTTGAACAAAATGAAAAGAAGGTTACGAATTATTTTACCCATATATAGATATAGAAGAACTCAGAAAAATAAACAAGAAATAAAGTATTATATATTTTAGGATACTGGGCGCATCATAAATTACTTTAAGATACTAAGCGCACTTGACAAAGTATTTTAAGGTACTAGGCGCACCTGAAAAAATATTTCAGGATATTAGCCATACTATAAATTATTTTAAGATAATAGACGCACCTAAAAAAATATTTTAGAGTATTGGGCGCAGTTTAACCCATTAATAAATATATTACAACCATTGCGATATATATTGATAACTTTTTTATTCAGGTAATTATTTTGGCTCTCATACTATGATATCAGTAAGGGGGATGTCAAAACACAAGCCTAATGTTTTGAAAAATCTCATTCAAATTAGTACTCCACCTGACAGAATTTGAAACCGAGTCCGTTTTAAGAGTTCCCTTGACGTTAGAGCCATTTTAGATAAGAGAGTTTATAGAAAATAAATTTTAGAAGAAAAATAATTTTAAAAAATAAATATTTAAATAGTTATTATTAAAATTATTTTTATGATGAGGAAATTACTAGAAAAGACCTGGGATAAAATGATAAAAAAAAATGGTCATTACACAACAAAAAAAACTATTTTCTTTACCAAATTAAAAATATAATTTTACAAGCTTATCTAAAATTATAATTTTGAATCCTGAAAATTATAGTTTAATCCAGCAACTCTTTTAGGCATTTAATGGTTATTTATATAATCTTTTACTTAAATCATAATTTGATCTAAAAACACCTTTTAAACTATGATTTACTCTTAAATTGAAAGCATGTTTTTCTGACTTCCAGAGTGGATCGGAAATTCAAATGCTCCTACCCAAGAAAATATGATTTATATTTAATTTTCTAATAATTATTAATATGAATTCTCGAGCTCCATCTAAGTATATAATTTTGGAGGGGATTAGTTTGATAATTAACATGGCTTCTTTCCTCTCCTCTCTTACTTCTTTTCTTTTATTTGTTCTCTTTTCCTTGAATATTTTTTCTTTCATTTTCAGAACATTCAAAATAAATTGTAATTGTTAATTACCAAAATAAATAAATTTTAATTGTTTATATTTATTTATTGAATTTTGACATCTCAATTAAAATATTATATCTTAATCATTAAAATTTATTCTTATATCACGTAAGTAGTTGCTAGAGAAAAGCAGAAAGGAGCAAAGAACAAAAAGAAGCTTTTTTCTTAGTTATTTTTTGGATTGAAAAAATTGATGTGAGATGGGTTTTGAGGTCACTAAAATAAGTGCAAGTCTCATAGTTTAAACTTTAAAGTATGTTCATAGAGCTCAAGGACATAGGTCTTTTTTAACATTATCTCTAGCTCTTACGTTGTGATGTTTTTTTTCTGTCTTTATATTTCATTATGTTTTCAAATAATTTAATTAGTTGTTCGGTTTTAGAACTTAATAAGTTCACATTAGTTATAATTTATATTTTTTTTATTATAAGGAAATTGTGGATGTGAACTTATGTCCTAGCCTTTCTTTTGTATTGAGTTTATTAGATCCGAGGTGGCAAAAATGATGACATCGATCAATCTATCCACATTAACCATAATTAGATCTAAATTTTTAAGATAAATTTATATTATACACTTATTAATCTATCTAAATTATTCAACTAGTTCTTATATTAGTTATAATTAATTAATTTTTTTAATCTATCTAAAAAATTAATTAACTCTTATATTAAGAATTATAAGAATAATAGTTATTAGTATCACTAAAAAAAGACTATGACTTCAAATTTAAATCTGTTTGAACTAAAAAATAAAAATTACCTCTAATTAGTTTCAACAATATTATTCAAATCTAACAACAAATAATACTAAATACCATCTCACTATATAAAAAAATAACTTTTCCAATATAGTTTTCATCTACAAATTTTCAACCTTTAATATTGTTTAATGAAAATTGAATGTTCACTTGACTCAATCATTATTTTTTTTTCTAAATATACATATTCTCTTATTAAAAATAATCATATTAAGATAATATTAAAAATTAAATATAGGTACCTCTTAAAATTAAAATTTAAATATTATTTTATTATATTACGAGAGAGTAATTTTTTCTGTTAGACTTAATTTAAACTCAACATTTGTTAATGCTTTATTGTTTTTTATTTAGTTATCTCATATCCTATGTATCTATATCAAAAACGCGGTTTTTAATTTAATTTTTTTCATCTAAAAATTTCAAACCCTCAACACTATTTAATAAAAATTGAATCTTCACCTAATAAAAATTGAAAGTATAATTAAAAGTTATTATGAATATTATAATATTATGTGGATATATATGATCTCATTATATCTTTATTAATTACATAGGGTTCAAACTCACAATCTCAACGTAAGAAAACCCCATTTGAAATACTTTATGTCATTTAGGTTATAAGATCCTGATACATTATATTGATCTTTATAGAAAAAAAAAATAAAGTATGTGAAATTAAATAAATACAAATATTAAAAGTAAAAAGTGTCCTATAACACCAATATAATAGATATTACATGCAATAAAATTTATTTTCATTGTGAAGAAGTAATTACTAAAGATTGAACGAGGACGAGGTTATCAAGAGAGCATAGGGACATGTATAATATAAATTCAGAAAAGACAAATCCGAAAAATGACATAGGCATACAGTCTGATCTCATTCTCAAGGGAAATATACATATATATATATATATATATATATATATATATATATATATATATATATTATATCACCACACTAATATTCTTATTAAAAAATAAGACTTTCTTCTAGAAGGCATCTTAGAGTTTGATTTTTAATGATCTTCCTAATTTTCTTTAGAATAAAAAATTGATAAGATTGGATTTTCTGTTTGTTAACTAATTTATTATGGTTGATTTCTTTTTAGTTTATGCTCAGGTTTCAACGGGGTCTATAATAGCAGTGGAATCAAATTTTTTCACCTAATTTTTCAGTCTAGTAATTAATAATCATAGCGTAGGAGAATAGAATGGCATTAAAGCTATTAATGATATTATTGGTCAATGAGCCTCTGATCAAATTAATAATCAATCTTTTTTGTTTCATAGTGAAAATGGTGAAAGACAATTAACCTTTATTTGTGTGTTGACACACTGAGAGACAGACACAAGGATACAACATGAAAGAGATACTCTTCTTATCCTAACAAAAAATAAAATTTTTTAGTACAAGTAATATTATTAAAATTTTTATATAAATATATAACCTTACTTTTTGTTTGTGATCATAGGATACAATGTATATTCAACACGATAAAATTAAAAAATAGTTAAATTTTAATATAGAATTAATAAAGTATAATATTTTTTTATTTATATAAAATATAATAGAAATAATTTATAAATAAGATTGGATGAATATTTTCTATAATAGATTTATCATCTTTTTAATTACACACAATATAACATTGCAGTTGCCAAATATCCATTTCAGATTGTCACATTTGAATAGCGTATGGATATTTAATATATGATATAATTAAAGAGTTAACTTTGATACTAAATATAAGATATATTTTATATATTTAGTAACTTTTTTAAAATTATTTCTATTTATACTCCCTCAACAATAATCTAATAAAAGAATGAGGAAAAAAATTAAAGAAAATGATCAATATATTTTAGAAAAAATATGAAATATAACTAACTTAAATAACTTTTTTAATATAATCAAATTAGTTAAATATATATAATATTCAAAATTAGATGTGTAATTTTTTTTTTATTGAAGACTGAGAATTAAGAGGTGATAAATAAATAGTTTTGAGGGTTATATAACACCTAATATTATAATCTTATTTCTCATATACGTCTAATATTATAATCTTATTTGTGTTATAATTTATCCATAATCTTTTTAATTTGGTATAATTCTTAGTACTTGAGAAACAAGATTATGTGTACAATTATACTAAATTAAAAAAATTATGGTAAAATTATACCAAATTAAAAATATTATAGATAAAATTATATTATAAATAAGATTATGATACTAAATATATATACAAAATAAAATAAAAATATTAAATATTATATAACCCTAATTTCGATATCCAATTATGTTCAATCGGCCAGCGCATACATGTAACTCTTGGTCTTGGACCATAGTGCAGAAAAGACGGGTGAGACTGGATTGATTATCGACCCGATATCTGGTCCTTATGTACCCGCTCAAGATTGAGCCAACCCGATATAAAATATCCCTGTTGAAGAAGTTATTAAAAAATGAATAAAGAAAATAAGAGATCAATTTTAAGAAGAATTACAGTTAAGAAGTGTTTGGGACCTATGGGAAAATATATTTTTAATTTAGAACCCATATGTAATTCTCCCTTATTTTATTTGTTAAAAAATATATCTATCTCTATCTACAATATATTCACGTAAAAATAACATGACGATAAAAGTAGTAACATTTTTCAAAATTATAGAATTCAATAATTATGCATTACTTTGATATAATATTGAGTTAAAAATTAATATAAAATTTTATAGAAAATTAAAATATTATTTTTTTAAAAAAAATTGTCATGATAATATTAAAATCAACTTATTATCTATGATGTGTCAAAGAAAAAACATAATCTCATTCAATTAATTAATACTCATAAAAAATTGAATAATACAAAATTATACATTAATAGATATACCTCAGACTGAGCGGGATTGCCACTCCCATAATCTTTTTCATATTTTTTTGGAATAATTATTTGATTGCTAATACTGTTGATTAATCTAAATTTAAATTTAAATTTAGGACAAGCTTCTAACAACATGATTTATTTATCAATAACGCGTTCAAATCCAATACCTCGTTTAGAAGTATTGAGCCTCTTTTCACTCAATTTAAAAAGGCTTATTTCTGACTTTTACACTATATATATATATATATATATATATATATATATATAAAGTGTTTTGTATTTTTTTCTGGTGTTGTTTATATTTAATTTAATATGACAAAAATTTTATATTATAAAAATATTAATTGAACTCGAATGGTTGATGTTAGGGGTGGTAATTTGGGTTGGGCCTAACCCACCAACCCGTCAAAAAATGGCGGGTTGGGTTGCAAAATTTGCAACCCATTTAGATGCGGGTCTTTTTAACCCGCACCCGCGGCGGGCTAACCCGCCGGGTTGGCGGGTTAGCCCGTTTTTTTATTATTATTTATATTCTATATTTATACTTTACTAATTTGAGAATTTTAGCTAAACAAGGGACATTACATTTAATTTATATTAACTTTATCTCATTGAGTCATTTCTTTATATATATATTTATTTTATTTTATTATTATTTTCTTTGTGATAAATTTATCTATGAATGGTGACAAAATTAACTAAATAAATATTTTGACAACTTCAAACATGATTCGAATCTAATTAATATTAAAATATATGATTTTTTTTTAAAAAAAGTAGGCATATATATTAAAAAAATAAAAAAAATATAAAAAAAAAGTTGACGAGTTTGAGTTGGGGTAATCCTAACCCGCGACAGGCTAACTTATATCCGATAGATTAACCCGCATTATCACCTCTAGTCGATGTATAAAGAGGTGATGGGATGACGCAAAGGTGGGGTAACGGTGAGGTGAGGAGGGATATCTTGAATAAGGCGTGGAAGCAACAGGAGAAAGAAAGGGAAAGGAATCCAGTGCATGCGGATTCCCATGTTCCTACGATATGCATCTTTCCGACGCAACACAATGCTATGTGCCTTCCACTGGAAAACACTCTTTCTACTGTTCGCCTCCACGCAACCACCTGCTATGTCCCCTTTTTAACCTTCGATCTCATCTCAAGTTATATTTGAGTGTTTCGGATTTCGTTTCAGTTGGAATATTTCTGGGTTCGAAGTTTTGGTTTGACTATTCTATCTATGCTAGGATCACTTCTCTTCAAGGCTATCTTCGTCATTTCGTGTGCATGGGTCACCCTTGATGAGCGAGTCTATCTTGGCTCTCGACATCTTTGTGTTGTTGTGTCGAAGTAGTAAATTTTCTTTTTCTTTTTACATGAATTGGGATCATATTTGTATAGATTCGGATCTCTTAATATTAGAATGTGATAAAATGCCTAAATAGTTACGGTTCTATTTAGATAAGAGTTTAAAAATTAGTTTATAATTTTTAAAAAAAAAAATTAGAAAAGAGTTTATAAAAAAAAATAGTTTTGAATAAATGAGTATTTGGATAGTTATTATTAAAAAAATTATAATTAAAAATTTACTAGAAATTGTAAGATTTTATTAAAAATAAGAGAGAAAAGATGGTAGAAAAGAGAGAGGAGAGAGAATAAAGGGTGGAGAGGAGAGATGAGAAATTGTATAAAAAATAAAGGTAAAATAGTAATTAGGTAGTCTATAAGTTTTTTTACTATTTTAAAAGTTAGTCTCAATAGCTTATCTAAAATTTTAATTTTAAATTATAATTAAGTCCAAAAGTTATTTTGAATAAATATGACTGTTTGTTTTAAAAAAAATTCATATTAAAATTTAGATCATTTTTTTTAAATTTTAATTTTAAAAATTTCTAAACACACACTATAAAAATAAATAGGGAGACAAGTTTTTTGGGCCATACCAGAATCAACTACTATATCTAAGATCTCAAGAGAAGAAGATGGGAACAGATAAATATAGGAATTTCATCCAAAAAGAAGAAGCTAAATATGGGAAGTAGATAATAACGAGAGGACGTTATAACTCACATTCCCTTGAAAAGTTTAAGAATCTGTCAATTTCCTTTCCTTTTTTAAGTCATGAGCAAACTTGTAGATTTAATACAAATAGGATATATCTTGCATTATTTTGCATTGTGAATTCATGCCTTAAATAGATAAAATAATCCATAAATTTTAGATTAATTACACATATTTTTTATAATTTTTAAAAATTTAAATTAACGACTTTAATATTTTATATTTTAACTATCAAGTCATTGCCATTTAAATTGTCATTAAAATTAATAGTTATTGCCATGTCATAACTTTTATATTTTTTATCATATTCACTGCTGGAAAAAAAAGCTTTATAAATTGATTAAAAATATACTTCTACAACGGATTTTGATCCGGTGTAGAAACAGCCCGTGTAAAAAGTTTAATATTCTACACCGGTTATATATGACCTGTGTAAACAATCAGCTTTTTTAAATCGGTTATTCCATACAACCGGTTTAAAAAGTAATGTCAAAATAAAAAAAATCCAGAATAAAAAAACTCTAGGTCCGAAATTATTTTCTTTTTCGTCACAAATCTGAAGGAGGAGGAGAGTGATGAAGAAGAATAGGTACCTGTAAAATGCAAGCAGAGAACAAAAAGGAGGAAGAAAGAAAAAGCCAGAGAACCCAAAAACGAAAGAAACAAAAACTCAGATATATGCACAGAAATGAAAACCCATAAACGTCGTCTCCTAATTGAAGATATCACAAAAATATCGTCACAATTCCTTTTGGTCACTTGCTCAAAAGCAAACAAAAATATATTTAAACAGAACCCAGAAATGAATGAGACAAAAACCCAAATATATACACAGAAACAAAAATCTAGAAACGTCGTTACCTAATTAAAGATATCACAGAAACATCATCACAATTCCTCCGACTTACCCAATTAAAAGTGAACAGAAATATATTTAAACAAAATCGAGAAATAAAGGGACAAAAAAATAGACACCCACCATCGCAGATCTGAGTATTCTTCTTTGGCGAGCTTTAGAGGCTACAACGACTGACTTCAACAATAGAGAAGGACAGGTATGAGTCATCGCATATCTAGGTCTTCTTCTTTGGTGAGCTTTAGACGGTGTGTTACGAAGGTGGAGCTTCCTATCACTATGTGTTCTCCCTTGTCTAATTTTCTCTATGGACGACGATATGATTTGTGAAGATAAGTAATCGTAAAAAATTAACGCTTTTTGTTAGATTTTTAATAGTAAAGATATTCTACACCGGATGTAATTCTACCAGCTGTAGATAAGAATGATTTAAAAATATACTTTTAAAAGCCCCATTTTTAAATCGGTCACTGCGGAACCGGTTTAAAAAAACTAACCGGTGGTATTTTTGTAAATAAGATAAAATATTTACACCGGACTTTTTACACCGGTCATGTTTTACAACCGGTGTAAATATTTCATCTTATTTACAAAAATGCCACCGATCATGACTTTTTACACCGGTCATTACTTTTTACACAGGTCATGTTTTACAACCGGTGTAAATATTTTATCTTATTTACAAAAATGCCACTGGTCATGACTTTTTACACAGGTCATGTTTTACAATCGGTGTAAATATTTCATCTTATTTACAAAAATGCCACCGGTCTTTTTTTTTAAACCGTCTCCGCAGTGACCGGTTTAAAAATGGGGCTTTAAAAAGCCTATTTTTTACTAGTGAATTGCACATCATTTAAAATAACACTTAGTAATTTATGTACAATTTTAAGTAATTTATATTTTTTATTTAAATAATATATTATCAAATAAATATTTTAAATGTCTTTTTAAATATTTTATATTTTTAAGTATTTAAAAAACTCTTTAAATTATATGTCAAGTGGTATTTAAATATTTTATTTTAAGTATTTAAAAAATATAAAATTATATGTCAAATGTTAAATATTATTTCTTAAATAACGTGATGTATGATAAAAATTATAAAAATTATCACATAGCAAAATTTGTTAATTTTAATAGCAATTTTAACGACAAAAATTTGATAATCAAAATATAAAATATTAAAATCGTTAATTTAAACTCTTAAAAATTATAGATATTATGCTCAACCAATCTAAAGTTTAAGGGATTTTTGTATTTTAGCTTTATTTAAATTTTGTCAGTGGACTACTTCAATTCTAATAGGGGAATTGGGACATTTCTGGTGGAGATTTTTTCTTGTTCTTTTAATTTAGTTAAGGATATTCCTATCCTTTTAAAGTTTAAAGTATAAAGAATTTTTACCTCTCTTAACGCGTGTGATTATCAAGATTTGAACTTATATAATTTTCTTTACGAGGATAAAGTCGCTTACCATATCAACTAATAACTTATTGATATCATAATTTTCATTTTTCAATGAAGCAGCCAAAAAAAATGAAGTAGCATGTTATTCTCCATTAATCAAATCCTATTTGCTTTTTATTTTATTTTATCCAATAGCTAACGATTTACCTATTTATTAGTTAAGTTAGTTAATATGAAGTATTTTTATAAAATACGTTAATCATATTCCTTAACTCTTTTTCTCATTCTCTTATTTGATTATTGTTGAGGAAGTAACAATAGCGTAATTCGAGAAAAAATTACTAAATATAGAGCATATATCATATATTTATAACAAATATAAATTTAATCCTTAATTAGATCATATATTAAAAATCGGAGGAATATAACACTACGATAATCAACTAGGGTATATATATTAATGTAAAATTCAATTTTTTAAGTAAGATTTATTTTTTTAAGTCTTATATTAAATATCAGAAGAATATACTAATACAAAAGTCAACCAAGGCATATATATTAGTCAATTAGTCAATGGACGTCGCATAATTTATTTTTTTGTGTCATGATATGTTAAAAAAGGGGAAAGAAAAATGTTTAGTTAGTTTGATTCTTGGTACGCAAGTTACTTAGATTAATTGTCACCTTAAAATTTCTTGAGGGAGAAAAGTCAAAACTTTTCTTTGAAAGATTGGAAGGTCTCCTAAAAGTTTTGACATATATAGGACACTTTTTTATTGGTTAATTTTAGTTTTGATTGGGTTTTAATTTGAATTTGATTATTTAGGGATTGTATTCCAAATCGAATTTGTAAAGTAGATACCTGCATTATTAAGTTTGGGGTCTACGGTCATCTAATTTCACTGTTAATAAGGATAAGGATTTAGAACACTTCAGTAAATAGTTATGTTAGGAGTTAACATAAGTGTATTTTAACTTACATAATTGTTTTTTAAATATTAGTCCTTCACAAAATTATACTCATTTATTTTTTGTTAGAAAAAAGACGAAATGATATTAAAAGATAGAAGAGAGTTCTACATATTACAATATGATAATGTACCGATAGAGTAATGGGAAGTATTTAAAAAAAGAAGATAATGAAATAACTTTAACATAATAGTCAGAAAGCACTAGTAAGTTTAATATATATATATATATAACTTTAATATATATATTTAACAATTTTCATTGTGATTAAAATAATATAAGAAATACTCTAATTAAACAAATATATATATATATATATATATATATACAGACATTTACATGCTTAATTATGAAATCAAAAAGGATTCACAACATGTATTTGATTTGATGAGAAACAAAGTTCAGAATTTTTAGAAGAAAGTGGGAGATAAAAGGCTCCGATCGAGATTCAAATCAGAAAGTTTAGAGGGAAGGCTCCAACGGCTAGTTTGGTATATTCCTCTCACTCCCATCTGAAAACGCCACCGACCACAGCTTTTACAGCTCGGCTCCGCCATGGCCATTCTCATATTCCTTCTCTTCGTTCAACTTTTTCTTCCCTTTAAAACCTCTCTTTCTCTCTCACTCATGACCACCCAGTTTCCCTCTCTCTCTCCCCTCCAACCCTACAGATCGATTCCAAGTCGTATGAACAAAAATGCATAGAAAAAGATCTCTCCTTTTCCAGAAAGTATCGAGTCTCTTGAGGATTCCCCTGTTCGTCCCCAAAATCAGAAAACCCTTCATTCCCAAGCTCCTTTTGCTCAAGAGATTCAAGAAACGCAGGGACTTCAAGCTTCTGATGCATTACAACAATGGCTTCCATGGCGAGTATCAGTTCTCGCCTTCCAGCACTCCCCTCATTCAATTCCGTCGGAAAGACGGCGTCAAGAACAGAGAATACCGAGATTTATGCTCGTTGATGTTTCTGGTTCGGTGTTTGGGTGATTTCCAAGCTGAAGTTCAGGGCTTTAATGGCGGATTTGGTGATGAGAACCAGCTTGAGGAAGCTCTGTCGGTTCCCGCCATTGGAGATGGAGAAGACGACTTGTGTGAGCCGTTGGATTCAGAAGACGAAGATGAGTCGGTTGATCTGAGGGCTGAGAGGTTCATTGAGAGGTTCTATCAGGAGATGAAGATGCAGAGGCAAGAATCCATTTAATAATTTCGTCCATGATTTTTTTCTTTTAAAAAAAAATTATTTGCGTTTTCAATGTGAGATTAGTTTATTCATTATTTGTTTGATTCTCTACAATTATATATTTATTTTTTTAATATATATAATTGTGGAGTTAGCTTTGTATTTTTTTAGTACTTTATTTTTATCACGAAATTTTGTTATTTTTGTTGTTCTGATGATTAATGGGATAGTTGAATTCAATATTATTTTTGTTGGATTTCTCTGTAATTATTGTTTTCGTGATTACACTGCAATGTGGCTTTGTTTTTCTGACTTAATCACTAGCTAGTTATTCTATAAATTTAAAAAATTAATATATTTATTTAAAAAAATAAAAAAAAGGCAATAGTGACTCAGATGGTGTGTTGATGGTTTACATATAATTAAAAACTTTTGATGTAATTTATCCTAATTTTGTTTACAATTTAAAGTTCTAAAGTCTTTATCTTATAGAAACATATTCTAATTAAAAATGGTTAGCCCTTGGATTAGTCAAATGGAGTGGGTTGGATAACTTGATAATGAAGTCGATGTCACAATAATAATCAATTTGAATTGAAGAGAATGAATTTTTGAAGACAATGATTGCTGCAGATGTGGTAGGTAAAGTGGCTAACTCCACCTTGGAGGCTCATTTTTCAATTATTAAAGTCTCGGATGGCCAAAACACAAATTATTAAAGTCTTCATCTTGTAGCTAATAATAATTTTAACAGTCTCACATTCCTATAGAATTCAAGTAGCCAAAATACAAATCATTACTTTCTTATAAGTTTTTGTTGAATAAACAAATTATTCTACCGGGAAAAAGTTACTCAAAAGATTTAGTTTTTTTTTTTATTTACTCAAGGATATCTTCGCTAAAGAGTTTTTCTTTTTTCAAGAAATATGTTCTTATAAGATGAGTCCGTTTACCACTTCAACTAATAATTTATTTTATTAATTCATAGGGTTAGTTTTGATATTAAAAGTAATAATTCAATCTATTTTATCTCTCATATACTATTATATTTTTTAAATTTATTTATCTAACTTATAAAATATTTTTTCGATTTTTAATATAAAATTTAATTTGTAGTATAAATTAGACTATAAACTATATCTTATATTAAGGACTGAAGGAGTAATATATAAACTAATATTCTATAATAATATTTTATAGAGGTCAAGTCATATTTATTATAATTTATTTATTTATTTAATTTTTTAATCTACTTAACTAATTTAAATAGTATTTATATTAAGAATTTGAGAGGTATTGCTCTATTAAATGTGCAAGATCTTCAATTTTAAAATCGGAAGGGTACGATAAGAAATAGAAAATAATGAGTCATAGATATAAGAAACCTTATCAGCAACAAATGAGAATCACTATGACTCGCAAAAGCAGTGTTATTTTCATTTACCAATGATGTGTTTGTAGTTAAGGAAACAAAATGCGCCTCTTAGCTGCCAAATGTTCTTTCACCAATCTCGTTCTCTCTCTCTCTCCCCACCCTCCTCTTTCATTCATTTCTATTCATGTCTTCTTCATGAGAAATTAGATTCTTTATAATTAAAATGGATTGGATAGAAAAAAAAATTTAAAAATTAAATAAAGAGCGTGGGTTCACATGCCGTAAAAATCTAAAAAAAAAAATAATATTTGTAACTTCCTAGTCAAAATATTTTTATTTTTTAAAATAAAACTTTACATAATTTTAATTATTAAATGTGTCCCTAAGTTATAAACTTATTGTTTATTCAATAATTTCTTATCTTTAGCGGGCATTTTAATATAATTTGAATCAAGATGAAGTTTTTATCATTTTTTTTTTGGAAAAAAGAGCAATTAGATCTCACAGGGTTCTCAAGAAATTATTCGATTTGTTTCAAAAAGATAATTATTCATATGCTTCTCAAATTCCATGTATATTTATTACATTAAGAAATATCTAAAATAAAAAGACTTTTAGAAAATCGTTTTGATTCTATTTATATTTCTTCTATTTGAAGAAAAGGAAGAATACCAACAAAAAATCAATCCTTTTTTAAGTTATTAAATCTCTATTTTTTTTATAAATAATTTTTTTTTACAAAGGGGTTTGGCTCACCCAGTATCCAAGGATAGGGCAAAATTTTTTTTCCTCCTAGGTGATACCAATGTCGGGCAAGGCGAGCCATCTATTACCCTCAGACGTAAATCTAGACACCTAGGAGCTATGATGTCTCCCCAAGCACCACAATTGGAACCACAACAAAGTGGTACTCCCTAGGGTTCTTATTAAATCTCTTTTTTTATAATGCCCACCTGGTTCACCGAAGCTTTGCCCTGACTACATCCGGATCCGACCCACGTCATGTACTTGGCTATGGTGGGTGAGTCTCCCAATGGGAATTTTCTATATAAGCCAAAGTTCAAATTTGAGACCTCACTTAAACGATACCGAATCGCTTATCACTTGGATCAACTCCCGTTAGTTATTAAATCTTTTTTTTTTTTGATATAAGAGAGGGTTAGACCCAAATTATAAACTAAACTAACTAAGGGGAAATAATTCCTAAACTATCTTTAGCCACTAATGCCTCCAAAATTGGTGGGCACGTCCCCAAAAAAGATGACTTAGATAATGCTTGTTTAGCCAGCGAATCTGCAACTTGATTAACCATCCTTGGAATATACATGATTTCCACCTCCCATTTACACTTCAGTAATGATAGTATGTGTGACAACAGAAGACTACATGCATGATTTTCCTCCATATGACGAATAGATTTGATAACATTTTTTGCATCGGATTCTAGGATAATTTTTTTAAACCCCAAATTCTAAGCTAGAGCCAGACCTTTAAGGATTGCCCATTGTTCAGCTTCAATGATGCTGTAAGAACCTATTAAATCTCTTTTTAATTAATCGATGTGTCCTCAATTGATGATTACATGTTAGAGAAACCAATCTAAATTGAAGAAATTTTGTTTTTGTTACAAACTGGAGGTCCAGTCCAGATATCCGTCTCCTGTTCGCTGTTGGGGGGATGTGATTTTATCGGCCTTGTTTCTGAACTAATAATGGGCCGATGGTTACGTTGGCCCATATGAATTGGGCCCTTCAATGGATCCAGGCTCAAGTCTGATTAAAGCCACTAATTAGTGACATATGTGCTTGTACAAAAAAAAAAAAGTGACATATGTGCGTAATTGTTGGTGACAGACCCTTTAATGTGATGTTTTATATTCAAATTAGGTCATACGTATAAAAAAAATATTTTATTAGGAGAGATAAAATTTACTTTAATAATCTCTAAATTATAAGTTTATGAGATACCGCCTTATTTAAAAAAAAACTGTTAGTAATTTGTTTTTGTTACAAATTGTTGGTGACGATATTTTCACACTAATAATAATAAAAAAACACTTATAAGAGGCCTTTTTTTCAACCTATGAGAGCGTTTAGTTACAAAACATTTGATGTTTGTGGATGACGTTACAGTTTAATAGTACGAAAACTCTCTAATAAGATGTCATAGAGTCTGTTCCACTATTAACTTTAGGTCATTAGCACTTGTCCTATAATAAACACTTTCTACATCAGTGCTCCCGTAGGTATGGGGTGCGTTTTCAGAAATGCACTTTTGAGGATCACCTTCAAACTTAAAATCTAGGAACACTGTTATAAACTTGTCTCCATTGTTAAAGTTGATCAAGTGGCTGCAGCTACATGTATAACCCGTGAGCTGAACATTAAAGGGAACCAGCTAGCTAGCAAGGGCTCTAATTAATATTTGTACTACAAAAAGGAACAAGAAATTAATAAAAACCCTAGTTTAGTGGGGACTTCCTCTACACATTGTTTTATCTTTAGAGTTATATAGTACATAATATATTGATATTATTTTTATATGTGTCTATTATTCTAATTTTATTTGTGATACAATTTTACCCATAATATTTTTAATTTAATATAATTTCACCCATAATCTTTTAAATTTAGTACAATTCTTAATACTTGAAAAATAAGATTATATGTAAAATTACACTAAATTAAAAAGATTATTGGTAAAATTATACAAAATTAAAAAGATTATAGGTAAAATTGTACCACAAATAATATTAAGATACTAGACGTACGTATATAAAAAAATAAGATTAGGATATTGGGTACTGTATAACCCTTATATTTATAAAAGAAAGAGACAGACATGGAGCTTGTTATCTGAATACAGTAAACCACAAGTTTTATGCTTAGTCTTCATGCACTGAAGGGTCTGAGCAGATGGAAACATTAATGAATATATAGGACAAGTTATTAGGTCGAGTTTCTTTGTTGTCTGTCATGATGAGGATGTTCTTCTCATAAAAATACATGTGAAAAAGATTTACTTTTCAATATATGGTCTATTGACTAGATTAATTAACCAAGATATCTAGCTGTCATTCTTTTTTGAGAATTTTATGGTGAAGACATTAAAAAATTTGTCACGTGTGAGCTATATGTAGTAAGATGTCATGCATGACAAAATGTGTAGTGTTTTTTTTTAATACAACTTTTTTTTTTTGAGTTTGTTTGGATTATCGTCAGTAAAAATATTTTTATTCTAACTCACTCTTATAAAAACTAATGAGTGTGGGTTCAAATGGCATCACTCCAACTTTCTTATTGAGGAGGTTGGAGGATCTATCCCATGTGGTTAAAAGGGAAGTGTGTGTTGTGTTCGGGTGTGTGAGTACCTCCTATAAAGAGAGTTAAAATAGGTTAAAAACAATTAATTAGTGAAATGTGATCTATATTTTAATAGATTTTTATAAAAAAATTAGTTTGATAAAGACTTATCTAAATGTTATATTAAAAAATTAGTTTCAAAAGATATAAATTTAATGAAAAATAAAAAAAAACAAAAAAAATTATTTCAATTTTAAAGCGACTTTAGGCAAAACGTCACTTGTTCCAAATGTTATGACATACTGACTTCTGAAGCTTCTTAACGCTATCCCAACAAGTCCTTAATCAATTACATTGAACACTTGACCATGATGCTTAATATAATTGACACTTAGTTAGGTTTTTAAAATATTTAGTTAAGGATTTGATCTCTTGCGGTGTGTATAGAAAGGGCTTTATGACTAGCACTAATACCCTTTTCAAGAAGTTTATAGTACGAGAGGATTATTCACTGTTACCGACGTACATTAATAACTGTAACATATATATACTAATTAGTAATTGACAAAAAAAAATTCATGTAGAACTAAAAAAAATATATTAAATAAAAATAGTATCAAAAAACAAGAAATTTGCAATTTCAAATAATAGAAAGGTCTATACCATATTATTTAACAATTTTCTTAAATAACCACATACACGAGTTATTCAGCTTGTTGAACTTACTCTACTAATTGAACAAGCTAAAAGGGTCAAGTTTCAAGCACGCGATTCTTAAAATCACAGATAACCAACTTTAATTACCACAAGACTTCCATGCATTATTACTCTTGTGGGAAACAACTTGCATTTATATATATATATATATATATATATATATCATAATGCCAAGCACACAAATATATATAACACTTGATAAGTCTTGGACCTCTTCTCTAATTTAATATTAATTAATTAAGACAAGGTTGTTATTATCTCTAAATAAACACTCACAACATTGCGTGAAAGTTGTGCAGCCAATCGGTGACAATGTTTGTGGGTACGAAACCAAATAAAAGAACTCATCATCTTAGTCATCTCCCAACTCATGCAAATGACCTTCTTCGTAATTAATTACTTGTTAAATCCTTATTGACCAATGGTAATAAAGCTTCATAGCACAAAGACAAAAACTTTGAAAGGTCCACTTATATATATATATATATACAATTTTTTTTTTAAAATAAGCTCGCTAATTAACAATAATAGATCAAGATGATCGCATAAATGGATGTGTGTATCAATACATTATTTTTAGCATTATTTCTAACTTGCTCAATACTTGAGGCAACAATTAAATTGTGTTATTATTATCAACTCAACACCCTTGGTTTCATGTTAGAAAATATTAAAAAAAAAATTTAGAACTAAGAATATCTTTTACCGACAATAGAGACTAATTTCTTATAGAACCACTAAAACAAGCAATATAGAGTCAAAATTAATATGTATAACCTTTTCCAAAACAAAATCAATAAAGAGAAATAAAAATTATATTAAAATAAAAATATAAGCAAAGAGACCCATTTAAGCAACTCATAATAAGCACTTAGTTTACCACATCAGCAGCTTACTCAATCCTTAATTAGAAGATATATTTGATAGATAGCTCTCACATTTTTTGACACCTCATAAGGATGTATTTCCATCAAAATGTGGTATTTCTACGTTAACCTAAACACATTAATTATTAAATGGAAAAATACTATAGGGAATGATTTAAAAATTTTTAAATTATATGAGCATATTTTAAAGTTAATACAAATATAAGGAGTAAATGGTTAATTTTTTCTTAATGAAAATTTTCAACTTTTTAAGACTAAATCGATCTACTTAAAGTGTTTCTTTTTTGTCAAAGGAAATGGGCATGCTAGCTAGTTTTGAAGTCATTATCTGCTAAACACTAGATGGAATTGACTTGCTAATTGGGAAATGTATATTTATATATAATACACTGAACATGATGGGTGAACTATCATATCATCTTGTCTACTCTATTCTGTGTCAAGAGCATGTCAACCTCATTAAGGATGATCTATGGTCCCAACATACTTGGGAAAGGCTAATTGGGTCGCTTAATATTGTTAAACATGCTTAATCATGCTGCTAATTTGATTGGATTTTGGTGACTAAGAGGTGAAAAGATGCCTCAACTTACTTTGGCCTTTTCTCATCTATATGTTTTTTAACCTTAACCAAAAAAAGTTAACTTCACTATTCCTATTTGGTACTCATCCTCTAATTAAGCACATCATGTTCATTTATTTTAAATTGTCCATATTAAACAGAAGAACGAGATGGATGTAGAATCTTTATATTTATTTTTAAGTTGATAGTTATAATAATATTTTATTTGTGAAAATTGGGTAAAAATTCCCTTTTTAAAAATTTTATTAGTCAGAAGGGTCTAAATTCAATGACTAATACTCTCTGTGTATAAATTCTTAAAAATATTGGTACTTTATGTGTATGAAAACATATCAGATCCTTCTGAGTATTAAATTTTTAAATAGAAAATTTTCACCAATTTTTTTCTATTTTTATTTTTATTCTGTCTAATATCTTTTTTTGAAAAGTAAAAATTAATAAATAAAACAGAATTTAAAATCGTTTTTTTTTTCAAGATCTAATTAGGCAAACATTTGAGAATAATAATTTCAAGCGTACAATGGGGGTCCAATAATCCACAGACAACATGGTGTGTTACATGAATCAAGCAATGTTTTTTCTAAGTTGTTTCTCAGCAAGCACAAGTGATTCTACGTACTAATACGTCAAAAAAGCACTAAAGAAGGAACAACAAGCCAAGTTTTTTTTTCCAAGTGCTCAAGTTTTCAAAGTGTGTGATCATTATCTTCCACAAATCAAACCAAAGTTATCAATAAATTCAAAGTAATCGTACCTGAGAAAGCAAATTAAAGGGTTAAAAGGAAAAAAGATCATTGTCTTGTGGAGATCAACTTCGCCTATTTCCGACTAAAATTAAAACCCAAACATATATATATATATATATATATATATATATATATGTAAGTATATGGTTTAGTTAGCAAGGCACATGACGGTATCATTTACGCCCCTTTTCTTAAAGCACTTTTAATTAAGGGATTTGAGTAGAACACGGCACACAGAGAGGCAAATAAAGCGCTGACCTTATAGTGTTTATCTATATAGAATAATAATTCCATTATTTCAAATTTCAATTTCTGAACTTAATTATAATTCAGTTGAAGAAAGAAAAGCAACAGACAATTGAGATCATAACGGCTATCAACTTGTGCGTGTGCAGATATAATATGAAGAAGGTCTTACATTGAATAGAGTTGAACTGAAGAAGAAGTATATAAACAAAAAGGACATAAATTCAATATTAAGATTTTGGGTTAAAATAATATAAGCTAAGGTTGAGTCAACTAATCGGAACCTAATTTTGACAAGAACGTAACCCATTTATGACCTTTAGGATTAAGACCATCTCGGCGTACGTATGAAGCTCTCTTGTACCTAAAAAAAGTAGGGACTTGTGTGGAATACCATTTTTAATTTCGTTATTTACTTAATTAATTAATTATGATGTATATTAGTGCAGCCAGCTGGGAAGGCTTAATTAGTCACTTGTTCTTTCTAATTCCAGCTAGAGAGTTAAAAGCCATTTAAATTTTATGTGTCTAATATGTCTCCTCAACATAATAAACACTCTTCCTATCACTTTTGGACAGTAACCTACTGATTAGATATCGATATTATTACTCTGTGAACTATAGCAGACAATGATCTTGTGGTGTTTATTTGACTATAACCAATCTATATAGGGGGGCTTTAAAGACTCAATTCATAATATTATCAGTATTTAAGAATCATAAAATGTAAATTATTGTTCCAAAATTATATAAATATACTTTTAACACAAGTATAACATAATAGTCCTTTTAATGTTATACTATTCCGGTTTTAAATACAAGAATTCATAAGAGGTTTAAATTTATTTTAAATATAAAATTTTAATTTATTTTATTATAATTAAATAGTTTATTTAACTTTCTTATACTACATAAATTAGTTAAGCAGCTCTTCAATTCAGAACTTGGATATTTTAATAGGAAAATATGCTTTCAATGTTGTGAATAAATTTTCAAGTGTCATTTTCTTGGTATTATATGTAGTGCTCTCAAAATAAAAAACTCTGACATTGGAAATTAATTATGGGTAATTTATGGTAATGGGTGTGCAATGTTGATAATGAATTTGGACCCACATAATGCTGTATCAAATTCCTAGTCAAGATGAAAATAAGAGACAACAACAAATCATGAAAGGGTTAGTTGAGGTTTTCAGAGAGACTACAAAATCTTGCCATGATAACACTTCACCTTCTCTGGGAGGCACAAGGATCATCTCTCACCAAACATATCTCTGTAACCCAACACTTCAAGGATCATCTCTCACCAAACATATTCTCTCTTTTCATACTTCTTTTCCTTCTTCTTTTTTCAATAAAAAAAAATCCTTCAGTATCTGGTATTATCAATTACCCTGGACCCATGATCTATCATGTTCCTAAACCCCTAATAAACAAAAGTTTTGCTAATGGGATTGGGTCTAAAGAAAGAATTATTCCCTCACAACATGACAAATTAATATTCGAATTCTTGTTAGGAGAGGTATCCACATTTAATACCCGATAATACTTTGAATAAGATTGTCTCCAATAAAAGAATACTTATGCTTAGAAAAAAAGGGGAAAATTTTTTAATTTCCAGCATAATTATATATATACACACAATTCTTGAACTTAGATCTTATTTAAAAGACACTGAGTTGTTTTAATTTAAGCTAACTACCATTACTGACTTCTCTTTCCCATTCTTAAGACGTCTTGTCTTTTTTTTTGTTTTGAGTAATTTAAATAAATATGCCCTCTAATCCCTATTATGAGGTACCTTCTAGAAGAAATGAATGGTTATTATAAGTCTCTAAGTAAGGTATTAATTACAATTTTTCAAGATTACCCCTATTTAAAATTTTGATGTAATTTTCTTTTCACTTTTCAAAATGTAATTCATAATTTTAAATATAGATAAATTTATTTTTTTTCTGTTTTCAAACAAATTTAATGGCTTAATCATCTCTTCTTAATTCCAGTGAAGTGGTTAGTGGTGAGTATATTGCATGTTTTGTGCATGACACAAAGATTGATTGTATTGTAACTATGTTTGGTAATAAAAGATAAAAGATCAAGCAGTAACCTTTAGATACATGAAACTTTCTTTTTTGACATGAATGGTTAAAATGGGTGATTAATTGATGCCGGAATTAGAGGACTCAGTGGTTTTGGTTGTCTAAAAAAGTGGACAAGTTAAAGCAAAAGGGAGTACCAATTAATGCACGAAAGCATGCTTAATTAGCATAGTGCATCAAAGCACTTTAATTAAACTTGTTAATCTCTCCTCAAAAAGACCACTGATCTGTGATTCATGTGAATACGAAAATTGCACCATATTGACTACTTTATTAAACTTCGGCAGAAACTCCATACAAATCCCACAAAATTTTCACACTTATAATTGTACTTCCCATGTCCTACAATGTCCAAACATTGTGGGGCTTCCTCATAATTTCTTTTTCTTCTTACTTCAACAATCTAATTCATTACTCTATCTATACTTTGTTATGTTAATATTATATATAGAAGATTTGAGGGAAATAATATTTAACGGAAAATGGGTGAAAAAAGTTTATATTTAAAAAATTTATTGTTAAAAAAGAAATTGATATATTTTTATATATACAAAGTATCAATACTCTAATAATTTCATATCTAAAATGTACTAGTACTCGAAATCAGACCATTATAGTCAATAACAATTTTAAACATAGATTTTTTTATTAATTTTCTTTACAATTAAGTTTACAAATAGTAGAATGAGCAATGGGAAACAAATGAAACCAGTTGTTTAAAAAAATAAGAAAAAATTGGAAATGTACAAGAAGTTAAATGAGCTTTATAGCTTCCTCAAAGCTCACTAAGAAGCCATTTAAATTTTTTTTTATTGCTCACCCAGTTTATCGGAATTTTGCTCCGAAACCGTTTAAATTTGAATACTCTTAGTAGAGCTGGCTAAATCACCGACCCTCTCAAGCCGAACCAATTATTATCATGGCGCAGCTGGTGCAAGGCTTAGATGCAAGTCCAAGCCCAACGGGTCATCGAAGTTGGGCCCACCATCGCCTTTTGAAAATCTACTTAAAGATGGCCCATGGGCCCTACCATGTACTTGAGATCCCATGGACTCCCCTGTGCTGCCACCACAGGAGAACATCCCGCCGCCCGTCGATCTCCCACTCTGATTACTATTACTCCCACCGATGGTACTATTCGTCGACGAAGGGAACAAGCACCCGTGTGAAACCGACACGTGGAACGGCTGAGGAGCAGCACGTGGAGGAACATAGACCCAGGACGACGGAGTAGTAGCTGCTGGAACCATGACGTGGCCAGCAGGAGAAAGCAAATGAGGCGGAGGGGCGAAGGCAGAGATTATCGGGTTCCTCACGAACGAAACGGCGGCGTTTCGTGAGGCTTGTAACTGGGCCCGCTTCAGCTGCTGTCGCTCTTTCTTGTGAGCGTTCTGGTGTCCACCGAGGGCCTGAGAGTTGGCAAACTCGCGACAACAATACTGACACTCGTATTTCCTGTCGCCGGAGGAAGCAGTGAAAGCTCCGGCACCGAGGGATGCGGCGGAATCCGGCGATCCAGATGGGGAAGTTGGCTTGGAGGTTGGACCTGAGACATCATCTGCAAGCACTGCTTCGTCTTCTTCAACTTGGAGTACGTGTGGATTGTGGCCTTCGACGCTGAAGCCGAAAAGCTTTAAGGGGTTTGCTGGTTTAGAAGGGTAGAGAATTTGGTGATCCTCCATGTGAGGAAGATGAAAGGAAGCTTTTGAGAGAGACGAAGATCGGAGAGTCGGAAATAATGGTTGGGATGATGAAGGGCTAGTATTAAGGCGTTGGTGCATGTTTTGGGGTCTATTTATAATAGGAAGGTAAGGGAATTTCACCAAAATTGTGTGTGCAAGTGCAATAACTAGTGGTCCTTGCAAATGAATTGTATTATTTATATCTGATGAATATATTGGTTATATCTTGGGATTTATTCTTTTGTAAAAAGTTTTATAAAATAGATTAAAGAGTATATAATATGAGTTCGTCTAAAATAGTTAAATTTATTTATAATTTATTTATTTATTTAATTTCTATTAGAAAAGAATTTGGTTTCACAAAGATCAATGACTATATATATAAAAAATTGAATTATTTATTTTTGAATTTGGTTAAACTATTGGGTGTTAGTACACATTCTTGCAATATCAGTTGAAGCTAAATCTCCAGTAAACTGATTTAATTTAATTTTAATATATTTATAACTATATTATATATAAAATAAAATAAGCACAGCGGAGATCTAGAAGAAAGTGTGAAATATAGAAAATTAGAAACAGGACTCAAGAGCAGGAACCCAAGAGGATCATAGTTGTCTCTTGGTAACATATCTCTATATTTAATATTACTAGTCATGTGTTTCAAATTACAAAAAAGGTAATATTCGATCAATTATTTGACAAATAAGCATCCCGACATTTTAATAGTTAATAAATGCCAGATACACTTCAAGTTAATCAAATGAAGGATCATTATTTATATTATGAAAACCTAGAAGATGTGGGGATGTGTTGCATGTGATAAGAGTATGGTCCAAGTTAAAGTCCATGTAAAATGATTGGCTCTGCACCGTATCTTCTCATCTTTCTCTTTACTATTTTCTTCTGCTTCACACAGTTTCCCTCATATAATACGTACAAAACCCATTCAGTATTTTAATATGTAGAGCAACTTCTGAAGCAATATTCATTTTTCTATCCCTATATTATATTTTTGGACCCATCACTTATATAAGCTTTCCATTAAATTAAGGACGTACAGTTTGATTTTCCAACCAATAATATAACAAGCAGTAGTACTGAAAAAGAATAATTGGAGGCTTCTATTGATGCGGTTAGGTTAGAAAAAGTGAAAACATTTATGTGGTAAATATTTCTTCATTCTTCAACTTTGCGTAAAATGACCAATCTCAGAAGCTTGCCCCAGATTAGTGTTTGATCAACTAATTACATTTGCTAAAACAAAGATTTAGCGTAACGTACGCTCTTGCACGTTTTTCTTTCCAGATATACTGATCTAACATGTTTCTTAATTATATATTTTTAATATTGACGGGTGTTGCTGTGAATATATATATATATATATCAGCAAATGCTTAATTAATTCAAAGTTTCTAACTCATCAGCTCATCAGTGTTTGACCGACTTCATATGTTTGACACGTAAGACATGGTTCTTCTTTTTCATAAGAATAAATGCTCAGTTAGTTGCATTTTGCCATCTTTTTTTTACTGCAACAGTAACCGTTGGTTGAGTTAGGACAGAACAAGTGGCTTTGATCATTTGAGTACTTCTGTAATATCATATTCTCTCGCCAGAGAGAAACTCAGAATCAGAAACGTATAGTGGAACGAAACCCAATGATCCACCGTGAAGCCCATGTCTGTATTCTGCCCCAACTTTTCCTACACATTCAAAGAATTTAACTTTGGAATCACCTGCCAAAAATAAAAAATAAACTTGGTTTGAGTGGCCAAGGACAAGATCACCAAAGTTATTCTGCCATACAAAGAAAATTGTGCCAACTCCCCAGAATTAAACAAACGAATACTTTGTTGTGAAAATAATGGAACATAATAACAAAAATATCAATATAGAACTAAGCAGAAGAGTAGATAGAGACAGAGAAGAGCTCAAAAAATTAAGAGTTTAATGTGCTTAAATTAACACTAGACGATGCCTTTTATAGGGGATGGTCACTTGAATTCTCTTTAGAATAAATGATGTGGCACTTTTACTAACTCACACTCACATGTTAAATACAATGATTTAGGGATGTGAGACTTTCTTTTGACACAATCTACGTACACCATAAATACAACATTAATTAGCTAGAAATGCATATTTACAACAAATCACACACACACACACAGATATGAGAATAGAATAGAAGCTGTAATATATACTACATGGGACCTAACACCAAGTGTCCTAGGTTTTCAGTCAGCTATAGTGGAAAGAGATCTTGTTCATTCATTTTGATCAGACAGTTGCAATGTTGCCAAATTCTCTGTATTATTATGTCAAATGAAACGACATCGTTTCAAAGTTTGTAGTGTATAAGGCTTGTCTCAATCGTATTCGTCAAATTTAAAACAGATGGATCAAATTTCTTGAATAAGATTGGACAGAATATATCACGGATTGTATAGAAGAGTCTGATGAATCCGTCCTGGTACTTATATATATATATATATCACTAGTTGCATTGCATGATTCATGTGTCAACATCATGTTCATGTCTCAAATGATCTCATTGGATACGCATGTTTCACATTATTCCAACCTCTTACCTCCAACACTAGTGTCACCATTTGGTAGCTTTTTTCAAATAGAAGTTAACACACGGAACCTTTCAGCTTATAATCCTATATATATAGAAGCTATATATGAAAACAAGGATGGGTCATGGACTCATGGCTGCAGGTACTTTAAATTTATTACTTACAAACACACACTACTTCACACTCACTCATAGTTGGCTTGTTTGAAAGGCCACTTCTATATATGACGTGCAGAGACAGATAGTGACGCATATTCAATGATGGTGGTTTAAATTCACTCCAAAACTACTGTTCCTTCACTCCAATTGTTTTCACCAATCACTACATATGTGAGTTAGAAGAATTGATTGTAACATAATATTATTTTGGAATTTTTTTTAAGTTTCAAAGAAAGAATGTAAACGTTAAAAAATATTTCATAAGTTAGTAACGTGTAATGATTAGTTTTGGTGAAAAAAATTACAATAGGTTAATGCTGCTCACTTGTTATTAAAATTTTTGTGTGATTATATCACTCTTTAAGATTTCATAGTGATTCTCTCTAATACTTTTTAGGTAATTCAAGTCATTAAATAAAGATAGCTTTCTAAATATTACTCTTCCTATCTTTAATATATAGAATCTAATTGGAGAGTTGATCTTGATCCTAAATATAAGACATATTTTCTATATTTATTAATTTTTTTTAAATTATTTCTATTAATACTCTCTCAACAATAATCAAGTGAGAGAATGAGGGAGCGAGTTAAGGAAGATGATTAGGATGTTTTAAAAAAAATGACATATTAACTAACTCAACTAATTTATTTAATCTAATCAAATTAGATTAATATCATATATTAAATACTGGAGTAGTATTTTCTTTCATCCAATATAAGACTAGAACTCAAGATCCTTCTTAAAGGGGGTAGGTATTGAAACCCTTCTACTCAATCCAACTGATATAATTGGTCACATATGTGAATATTTAATCTCAAGTGTTCATCAAGTTATAAGAGATGTTGTTTTCTCCCCTCTATTTAATCAAAAAGTTATTTTTATCAATTGTGTTGTGTTTGCAAAACTTAGGGTTTTTGGTCCCACCCCTTGTCGTGTTGATAGCGATGAATAATTGTTTTAGGAAGTTTGCGTGATTGACGTTGAAATCTTATTTTCTCTATTGGGTTTCTTGCTTTGAGAGAGATCTCTGCGAATCTTACTAACTACGAGAGCTTTTGGGTGCTTTAAAAGCATAATTAATGATAATAATCATAATGGATTTAGCATAATTAATAAAGAAAAAGGAAGAAAGATCTCCTTAATTGAATGCCAAAGTCTTCCTCACAACTCCTAAATGACCCACCTTGTCCCCTCTTACTCATATTTGTGTTCTATTCAATTTTCAAAACTACTTGGCAAATTAGTCAAAGTTTCTCGTGTAAGATAAAGAAAGTCTCTTTGTAAAATCCCCATGAAATGGATCGGATCACCTTTGAAGTGAAAGTTTGCATCTTTTTTAACCGTTAGATTTGATGATTAATCATAATTAACACAATCCCTTCAAGTGGCCAATCTACTCAATTAAATTAATCATAGTAATTGTAATTTTTTGGACTGTGTCATGGTTAAACGAAAAAGGTCAAATACCCAATCATGGCATTTTTTAATATAAACATTGTAGTTAATTAAGGACTCAGATCTTAAAAGAATATGTTAAAGCTTCTTATAAAACAAAATTATGACTAATTAGTTACTCGTAATTCAAGGTTCTTCAGCAGTGACTTTCCCATGAATTCATAGAACTTTTGCAAAATTTTGCGTAAAACCTTGAAGTAAATCTTAATATCTTTTAAATTAAGTATATTAACATTGGGGTTCATTATTTGTAATTATTCCCTTTTCAATTATCTTTTCCTGCTAGAGTGTTCCATTTCACGTCATGGAAGTTGCAAATGGGTTATATGAAGGTCTTGTCATAGAGAATTAATTAATCTTCTTTAGGTGTGGGTCTCAATGATTAAAATTTACATAACATGGGATTACTGGTGGAAATTAACAAACATATAATAATGAAGGTTAATTTAGGACTCACATTAGGATCTCCATTAATCACATACAAATCAAAAAAGCGTTTAAACCTAACAATTCCCTTTATGCTTTATTATGTGGATCCCATGATTTTCTCTATTGCAATGAAGAGAGAGCTAGGTAGCTAGGGTTAGGAAAACCTGGGCTACCTAGCTAGATGGTCCACTTTCATCCCACTGTATATATATATTATATAAGATTATCATAGTAGTATCATGTACTATACCTGTCTATAAAGTCTATATCTCCTAATGATTTGAGAAAATTATAGAAAAATTTCCTATCAAAAAATTTATTGTCTAATCATATTTAAAATTTATTTAAAAACCTTGAGCGGAGCAACTTATTTTTAAGAAATATAATTTATTTAATCAAGTGTAACTTATTTTTAATTATATGTATATGTCATTTATTTTAAAATTTTTTACACATAGTTAAAATATGTTACATATAACTAAAGAAGAGTTGCGTATGCTAAAAAAAAGTAATGTACGTTTTATTTTAGAGTTAAAACGGAAGATATTTACACACAGTTAAAAAAAGTTACATCTACTCGTTCTAAACAAATTTTAAGTATCTTTGAACAATATAAATTTTGATAGATGGGGGATTTTTTTTAGTAATTTTTCCTAATAATTATCATATTTTTCTATTAAGTTTTTCCAAATACACTCTCAACATTTATTTTTGTAAACATATACAACTCCAAACATTCAAAGGTCAGTTTCTGCAGAACATAAAAGAAAATTAACAAAATATAGATTGTACAGCACTGAATCGACGATCTCCTACAAACATTGTGTAGTCCTATTCATGAATATTGTTAAAAAAGAAATAGTACATGTGGCTGTTGGGACCAGTGGTGGCCAAGAAAATAATAACTTGTACCATTTTTTGGCTTCATCGATCTTCTGTGCTATTTTTGGCTTCCCATAAAATGCTTTATTTTAGACATTAAGACCTGTTTACTTGTCAGATCAGACTCAATATCAAGTTTCATCTCCTTCTCCACATAAGATTCCTCAATTTGATTCATATCGCTACTGATAATTGTTGTTTGGTAACGATCTTTTCACTAGGCACGGGATAAAACTTTAGGAAAACTACATATTCAAATGTTAATTAATTCGGATAATTGAATAATAGTAAAACTCGTCATTATTTTCAAAGACAAAAAATGTTAAAAAATTTACTTAATATTTTCACTTTTCTAAATCTCGCAGTAATTTTCTTCTAATCTAATAATAAATCTCATTCAGCTTTTACACAAATTCTCAAAACCTATGAATTGTTTCTCTAAAGGAAATGATTTATATATAGATGATATTCTGTTCGAAAGCTCAACTTTATCATTTTTGTGGTTAGGTTTGTGGATGAGAATGAAATTCAAAGTCATATTTGTGCAATAAAATTGGCATTCCAAGCTTATATATATATACATATGTATATATAACTGCATTATTCATGCATCTGCATGCACCTAAAGTGACTTGTCTTTCCACCTCCATTTATTAATTTTAATTTTCATATGAAGTAGGCAGATCTCAGTCAAATTAGGGTTTCACTGTCCCAGTGACCCCAAAACATATATATGTTAGGTCTCTCTCTCTATACACCCCTATGAGCCCATTTGATTTAGTTTTTGAAAAAAAATTGATTTAAAAGTGATTGTAGAGGAGAGTTTTTGAAAAAAAAAATAGTGATTATAAAAAAATAAATGTTTAGATGATTATTATCAGAATGATTTTTGTAATTGATAAATTATTAAAAAAAATATGAGGTGAAGTGATAATTACATAAAGTAAAATTTTTAATTTTTATTTTTAATTTTGGTCCATTAGGTTTTCTTTCTCCTTCAGGCACGAGCAGCACAATGAAAAGGGTCTCGTCGACTTCAATAAGCTATCGTCACGCCATCTCACCTATGCCATTCATCCTTTACCATCTCCACCTCCATCGACTCCTCTCACCTTCACCTACCATCATCTTCACCACCCCTCCACATCCGCGTCACGCTCTCTCGACAGCACTCCATACCCACTCCAACTGATTCCATTGACTCCACCCATCTCTACCACTGTCGACAACAATAGCATAATAGGGCATCTGTTCCACCATCTTCCTCCACCCCCATTTCGTTCACGGTCCAGACAACCATAATCACAGTGGCCGTCTCCCCTCCAGATGACAGCACCCATCACGACGGAGGAGCAGCAGCGATGATGAATTTCCAGACAGAAGCAGAACGACGGCACGACAGCAACATAACCAGCGGAGGTAGCAGACACAATGGCCGACAACAGAGGCAAGCGCACAGGTCAGCGAAAGCTCAGAAGACACACCGGAGAGAAATCAAAGCGAAGAAATGGCAGAGAGAAGAGAGACAGTGGAGGAAATGGCAGAGTGAGGAACTGAAGAGAGAGAGTCCGTGAAAAACTTGAAATGTTGGGAGAGAGAGGAAAAAAAGACGAAAAAAATAGTCATCAGACAGTCTAAAATCTCTTTTCTCTACAGTTATTCTGATTAACTTATCTAAAATTATAGTTTTAAACTATGGTTTAGTTTATAAACTCTTTTAGATATTTGATAGTTATTTGTTTAATTTTTGGGTCAAACTATAGTTTAATTTAAAAATACTTACAAAACTATTGTTTTCAAATTATGATATATGTCAATTTTAGTAATATCCATTCACATGAATGAACTGAACAGATCAAAGAGCCCAAAAAAACATAGTTAACACAGTTAGAGATGGGAGTCTTAAATGAAAAGGGTGCAGAAAAAGAAGACGAGAGAGAGAGAGAGAGATTAGGGTTAGGACTTGAGAGAGAGTGTGAAAATGTTGAGACATGAACTTAGGGTTTTCTCCAGTGACGCAGGGAAACACTTGCGAAGGTACATTTGATTGGATTGTATACAGTTTGAAGAAACATGGAGGTACATGGGTCCCACAATTGTATATTGGGACCACATGTGTGTAAGGTTTTGTGGCACTTTGCCCCCACATCAACACTTGCTCTTTTGCTTGATGTTAAGTGGGGTGGTGATGAAGCAAATTGTCCTCTCTTACTTTCCATGTCTCTAGTCCATTCATTAACAACTGTCTTCTTGACATTAAACTACTAGTTTGTAAGAGAAGAGTTTTTAGAAATGCATTTGGTTAGTTAAAAGTAGGAAAAATTAATCTCCAAGTCCCTAAAATTTTAGATAATTTTTTTCTTTAATTAAAGATAACCTTAAGCTACTTTAGACTTAAAACTAACCCTTATTCGATATCTATAACATAAATTTTTTTATCTCTTATAATAAATATATTTTATAGAATTTGAACTTGTGCTCTCTTCTTTATGAAGATAGAGTCACTTATTACTTCAATCAACATATTATTTGAATAAGTTCTTTGTGTTTGGGTTTTTTAATCATGTCCTTGTTGTTTTTTAATCCTAAGGATTTGATAAAAGAAAAAAAACTAGATAGGCCTTATTAAAAATAATGTAAAATTATAAGGACATATAGCTTAATTTTTTCTAAAGAATAAATAGGATAAATTTTTAAATTGGTTTGCACAATTTTTTTTTTAATTTAAAATCATGCATGGATATATAGCTTCTTTAATCTCCTTGCGATTATCCATTAAATAATAATTGAGCGTGATATATCAATGATAATTTACCATTTAAACTTTAGACCATATATAGATAATCATTTTAAACTTCATATTGATCATATACAGATAAATTCTCTAACATATTTACTCTTTTAGTAAAATATATAACAGACTAATTTAACCATATATAAGGGAGTTACTTGCCTTAATTTAAAAGTCCAAGAGGCTTCAGTAATTTGTGTTTTGAGGGCAATTAAGAAATCAATATTAATTCAAAGTTTAGTATAGTTTGATATAAAATTATTTAACATGTCTGCAAGATGAGCCTTGAATCTAACTTCATAACATTTGTTTATTTAATTTATTTGTCCTCTTCAACTTTTTTAGAACTTGGTGTAATGGTTTCCACCATCAATTTAGGAAAATTACTTTAGGGCGTCAGCCATGCTTTCTTAATTAGCTGTTGTTGATTAAAGTGAGATGCCTATATTATCACATAAGATCGCCCAAATCGCGATTATGGCCCACCATTAGTGCTTAACAAGGAACATTAGCCAATGGAACAATAAATAATCACAAATCACAAAATTCAATTATATTTAATTTAATTATAGACCAGTAAGAGACACCATTATCCTATCACATTAGAATTTAGAACCTCGCCCATTATTAACTTTCTCATAAATCTTTTGTTCCTTTTTCCAACCATTGCTTTGGAAGCATCCAAAAAGGATGCAAAGACAACCCTAAATGTGACTTAAATTACTAGTTTTAATTTCTTGCGTTAAAAAAATCCTTTTTCATTGTTTCTCTTCAAATCGCTTTCAATTCAAAAGCAATTAATTAATTAAACACTCCCCAAACGATGTGGGTGTATGGCTCAATTAGGGCTCTTTATGTATTCCAAGTGACACTACCTATTCTACTACTTTTTAAATATTCCAATCACACCCCTATCTATTATTAAATAAACAAATTGGTGGATGTGATCAGATGAAGCTATATCTATATATAATATACATATAGCTTTAAGTTATGTGAAGTGATTCTCTCTCTCTCTCTAGAATTAAGTAATTAAAGTATAATTAATATATGAAATCCGACGTGGAGCTAACTCCAGATTAGTACACAATGTCCACACTCATATGACAAAGAAAGGGAATGATTCTAAAGTCCCTTGTGACTCTTTACAAATGTTTGGAAGCTCTTTCCCGTGAATTTAGTTTTGGTTGCAAAACATTACACACACACACACACACACACACTAGTGACTTCGGTCAATATGATAATAAGACAAAAACATCTAGTTTAATTTGCTAATAAAGTGAGGATGACATGACATTTGTTCAATTAAATAAATATGAAGGCTATGCCTACTTTTTTCCCCCATTATATTCTTTGCCCATGAGATTGATTCAATGGTCATAAATATAATTCCAAGAAGATCCCATTGAAGAGGAGCTGATAAATTCATTACATATATTCCTAACACATCATAATACATTTGCAAACCACACATGACAAAACTCACACACGTACGCGCGCGCACAAAATTTTGACCACTTTACATTACTTGAAAGCTAGTAGCTTGCAAATATGAACCAAGCAAGTATTATGCCAAATATAGGTTTTAATAGCACACATAACTTATATAGCCCTTCTCAGAGAAATGCTATTAAAAATAGTGAGGCAAGTCTTTGTTAGTTCTTCTATAAACTTAACGTTTATTAAACCTTGTTCATCATGGAGCAATCAATATATAGAGTGATTCTTCATGGGTTACTCAGAGGTTTGTTCCTCATATGTTGTAATTCTTCAGTTCATTCTTGCCACTGCTATTGGCCGCTCTACTAAATCTGTGTGTGATATTGTTGCATTTTAAGATTACTAGCCTCATATCAGTTTGGGTTGATTCTTATATTTTGATTTTGGAATCTTGTATAATTACACATTAAATGCTTACTGACTATAGAAGCTAGTGTGGTTCTTAAGTTTGGGATTTACGTATGTGCTGTATATATTCATAACTAGGTGCAATTTTATGAGTTATTGCTATGCTACTTTACCCTATTGGTTCCTGACATCTTTAACCAGATTCAGCAGCTAGTTTGCTAGTTAAAGCAATTTGGTACTAATTCTATGTTACAGCCTGGGATAAATTTGGACAATAATTTCTTTTAAAGAGCATATAAATGGTGTAATTTTAGTCTGAAATTTGATCAGTTGTTATATTACAACTCATATGGAAGCACTAACTTGTCAAATTTAGTGGAAACCATAAGACTTTATTGTTGCAAATTGTTGTGAGCCCTAGTAAAATGTGGTATATAAGTTTAAGAGACTCTTGCTCCCAATATGCATGTTAGTCTTTTGAGATAAATTTTCCGTTCATACTTGTGTTCATAGTACATAGTATAAATCTATGGCAATTACATGTTCCTTCTCCCTAATTAAACTTTTGTTCCTCTCTACAAAAAGGAAAAAATTAATCGGATTCAGATCCCCAAATTTTATATTGTAGATAAGAAAAGAACTTAATTAGCATCTACAAAACACATTTTAAAATACTTAGAAGAGGGTGACTCCAACTGCATCAATCTTATTAAACCCATCACAGACACACGCGCATATGCTTCCTATCTGGTGTTTTGCTTAATATTCAATTGCAGAGTGCAGAGTGCCAATGAATAAATCAATATACGTGGTGAATTGAGATACATTTGACACCATAAGAGTTTCACGATCAAACATATATAAAATATAATTAAATAAGCAGCAGGGATCAAAATATTATTCATTGTTTCTTACTTGAATCAACAAATCCATGGAGGAGATGTAGTTTATAGGGAAACAGCTCACAACTAAGCTGTCGCATAAGAAACAAATGTGAGACAGATTTGGATCATACCACTATCGAACAAGGAATCTAATTAATTAATTCTTAATAGGTGTTTGCATGAGGCTGAGGGACTTATTAAACTATATACGTGATGTGCTTGTTTTTAACAAAACAAAACTTGGGATCAACATTTAATTGTCCTTATTAAGTTATGGCATAATTGTCTCTTGAGAAATGCGAAGCACATGTATAATCACCTAATAACTCACTAAACTATATTAATTAATGGGTTAGATTCAGCATATGCCAACATAAGCTTGTTTAGTTAATTTGCAAGAATTGAGAAGTAAAATAAGCAGTGTGTTGTGATCATGATTGCCCCTTATTCCTTTTTTTAATTCACGTTGTATCAAATTGACATCATATTGATTAACGGGATGGTTCTAGTAAAAATAGAGAGTCTTTCACAACGTCATGAATAAATATTTGAATCCTTGTTGAGAGAGGTATCCATAGTTAGTGTATAATAGTGTTTCAAATATGATTGTCTCTAATAAGAGAATAGTCGTGCCTAGAAAAAAAATATTGATATCATCTTCAATTTGTAAAAAACAGAAACATTAATTAATTTGTACCTTGTGTATAATTAGAATCTTTTGTCATTGAGAATTGTTCAATTAATAATATATTACACCCAAACTTCCCCGGACGTGTGCTCGAATTTCCTTATAAAAATAAGGATATATTGACTTTAATTTTAGGTATAATTTGTATGTTTAAAGTCATAAAGCTCATTTTAACAGGTAGAGTTTTGTTATTCCAACTTCTGCAAACTTTTCTTATTTGTAAAAAAGTATTTTTAATACTATTTAATTTTCAAATGTTTGATTATTGATATGAATTCTCAAACATCTGAACAAGGATGTGCACCTAATTAATATATCCTCACCAACAAGGCATATATTTTAATTTTCTTAAGCAATAGTAAAATAGTACTCCTCCTTAATATATGACCTAATTGAGGAGTTAATTTTGATCATAAATATAAGATATATTTTTTATATTTATATTTCAAATTACCCTAATTGATATAATAATCAAATAATAAGGGAGGGGGGAGTTAAGAAAAATAATTAAGGTATTTTAGAAAAAATATTATATTAACTAATTTAATTAATTTTTTAATCTAATTAAATTAGTTAAATATATCATATATTAAAAACCAGATGAATATTCTATTTTATTAGTCAATTTTCATTATAAGATAAAGATACGTTTGGATTTACGTTTGCACGAGAATATAATTAAGACTAAACCTTTTTTCTAAAAATGATCTAAATTAAAGTTGTGCGTCCTATATGGGCATATTTCTAACCTCAAGAATCAAAGGAAAGGGCATGCTAGCTTCCTTAAATATAGCCTCAACTAAATATTAGGTAACTAGTCCTTAATTCTGTGATAGCTTCTAAATTAAGATCAAACCAATACATAGAAAAACTAAGCTATATGGATCATGACACTCTAAGTATGCTTAGGTTAGGAATTGAAGGGTAGCTCCCAAGAGAGTACATTTAACTAAGTTGAAGTAGGTTTGAATTTGATTGTTCTCAAAATACTTGTCTAATGTGTTGTTTGCTAATACAAGAGAGAGAAAACTTGGGTGAGCGTTACTACCATTTAATAAGTCAGGATTGGTAGGTTATAGTCCTTTCTTGGGATTCTAATCGGAATCTGTAAGGCCTTTCTAACTATAACCAACATACAGGTATTTAGACTATAAATTACAAGACAAAATACTTCCTCGTCCCTTATTAAGACATTTTTAACCAACTTACATTATTCAAAAAAATTATTAGAATTAATTAAAAGTAATTATTTATAAGTGGCTAGGTGAGAGTAAGAAGAAAGATAAAAGAGAATATATAAGAAAAGATAATGAGAAAGAGTATATTAATTAAGGGTAAGATGTATAAAAATATATTTAATGTGAAGACAAACCTAAAAGAATCTTATAAAAAGGAACAAATGATTTCAACAAATAGGATCTTATAATAAGGGACAGAAAGAATAATAGACAATATGTTATTAGACTATGACTAATATGTATATGATTTTTTTATATAGCTATCTAATTAGATTAAAATATTTAAGAATTAAATTAAATTTAAGTATTATTAAGTTCAATTGAAGATAACTTTGTCAAATATATTTTTTACATTACACGGGTTTAAATTTGAGACTTTTTATATAAACGATCAAAATCTATTCTACTAGAACTAACCTTAATTGCTAACTAATACAAGTATTATAACATAATAAATATGGATCATTTTTAGATAATAAGTCTCAAGTATGAATCAATTTTTTTTTGTTACAAAATTTATTAGAAAGGGGTTAGACTCACCCATAATTTAAAGGTAGGGCAAAATCTCTTTTCCTCTTAGATGATCAAATGTTATGCAAAGCGAGCCGTCTATTATCCTCAGGCGTAAATCTAAGCATTTAAAAGTTAAGATATCTCTCTAAACGTCACGACTAGAATTACCATAAAATGATACTCTAAGTGAGTATGAATCAAATTTAATTTTAACGGAATGAATCTCAGAAATTTGAAGACACTATATAATGCAGAGATATTTATTCGTTCATTTTTTATTTAATTTTACATATTTGCAAGCTTCATTTTTTCCCGCTCATATCATTAATGGCCTTGATGACTCTTGAGCATTTCGATGTTCTTAATTATACGGTTAGTCCCTGCTATGAGCTTATTTTGCATTTCCTTAATTTTATATGAATCAAATAGTATATAATTGAATAGATAAATATGGAAAGGCTTTTGTTTAAATTAATTACATAACTAATTATCCAAAATGTGTGATTGTAAACTACTACAACATTAGCAATTAGCAAATAATAAGATGAAATGTTGGTTTAAATTAATAAACAATCCTGTAGCCATTTTTAACATAAAAATAAGACATTAACTTGTTAAAAATATGCCATTAATGCAAAATATTGATAATCTTTAAATGAGTACAGAAATAAGAAGTGATACAGCTCATTTCTTAGACACACTAATTCTTAAATATCAACTATTATTTGACATGCTTTAATTTTTAAACACGGTTTTAGTTATAAATTCAATTTAAATGAAATTACTTACAAAACCAAGATCTTTAAGCTAACGGTAACAAAAAAAAAAAAGAAATCTTAACTGGATTGCAAAAACAAATAAAATATATCATTACAATATAAATTATATACGTTCATCTTCATCAAGCCCCACTGGATCAATGGAATATTGGAAACAGCTGGACTTAGATGCTTGCTTTCAGGTCTTTCAATAATTACAAAATGTGAAAGAAAAGTATACCAAAAAAAAAAATGTGAAAGAAAAACCTTTTTAACACACCGAATTTTATGAAGTTGGATGTAAAAAAGTGGGGGGGGGGGGAATACACTTATCATGCTTCAACTGAAAAACCTGATAGCAAAAAATTAAAAATTGTACTAAAATTTTGTCCTAATAGAAAATGCTAAATGCAGGCCAAAGAACAAACAAACATCAACCAATTTACAACCATGGTGTAACTGTAACCTAACCAGGAAATTATTCCAAAACTTCTGAGACACAACCAGGCCCCTTTCAAAACATTCTCTTACCAGAACCATTAAGATTGAGATTAAACCATTTCTTTCTTCCAGATTTATCCTTGCCATCCGAGCTTCCATCTTCCTTAGGGCTCTCTGATTTGGAATCTTCCCCAGAGAATTTCTTGCTACTACTTCCATTACTCAGATTACTACCATTCCCACTAGAAATGATTGGCCTGGAAACAGTGAAGCAAGAATGGATGCCATCTCTCTGCTTCAGAAGCTCGTCTACCTGAATAGCAAAAAAGCACTTGCCAATGTCAGATTCATGAAAAGAAGTCGTAACAAGTTTTACCAGATTATAGTTGTATTAAGATGCCTCTCCAAATTTATATGAAAATTAGCAGTGGGTCCTATGTACTTGCATGGGAACTCTTGTTAAACTTCAAATTTAAAAAAGGAGAATCATCTCAAGGAAAATCATGAAGAATCACAAGACAAAGACAAAGCCATACTTTTAATGGCTTTTGCTCTTTTCTCACATTTTTGGGCCAATCCATTCTTTTAATGACTTATAAACAGTATATATACATAAACACATCCATCTATGATAACAATGTATAATAGTGCCATCTTTTTTTCAAACTAAAACCCGCTTCTTACAAGTAAATCAGACATAAATTAATTTTGATCCTGTTATAAAATAAGCCAAGAGAAAATTGATAGTAAAATGAATGCAAATGCATATATATTCAGAGATGCAATTGCATAGGGAGTAATAACAGTAGCTCAGGATATAACATACTGCTTGCTTTTCTTTGGTGTATATTTCAGTCACTTCTTGATAGTGCGCCAATGCCTAAAAAAGACACAATAAAAATAATATTTCAACTTTTGAGGACCAGAAAACATTTTAGATCATCAATGACTAAAGCTGATAGTAACCTTTCTATATTCTGTTTCAAATTGGCGTAGCTCATTCCTTTTTAATAAAATTTTGGCCTCAATGTCCTTAAGTTTTTGGGTGATATCCTCGTATGATGTTGCACAAAGTGCCTCAATGGTATAGGTGGCAGTCTTAAAGAAGTTATCTCCTGAATAATATCAACTTGAATCAGGATGCATGATATTCAGAAAATTGATATGAAAAAACTAGTCCATAGAGGCAAAAAGATTATGAAGAAATAGATTATCCAGACCATAAACTGCAAATATATGAGTGCCAGGCTTTAGTTCTGAGACTTCACAAGGTTGAAGACCTTCCAACCTTTTGAAGAAGGCAGCTTCAGGATCTTTTGCCATTGCTAACTGCAACAAAGTACCAAAAATAATCACCACTTTCCTGCCCCCCATACCACTGAACAAGAAAGAATAAAAAGAAATCTAGCGAACATAATTTACATACAGCATTCACGGTTGAATCCAATCTGTACACTTGAAAATGTAAGAAATACATTCCTGCAGATGTCACCCTGCCAGTCTTTTCACTGTCTTCCTGTATATAAGGACAATTGCATTCACTAACAGTGCATTCCCAATGGTCGGTTCCACAAGTTGTATAGCAACAATGACAAAATAGCAGTAGATTGCAATATACGTTATTGCAACTTCTGTAACGACTAGACTCATCATGAACAGCACAGTAAGAACAATTCACTTGCATAGTCAATTAGATACGTGACTAAGGTTAAAAGATGTAGGGGAGGTGCTTGAATTTAGATAATACATAGTACAACGAAGCAGAGGAAGCTATTCTAAGTGTGTGTTTGGATTCTGGTTTAAAAATCGATTATGACACAAAACCATGGTTTCAGTTTTTTTTTGCCAAACACCTATTTTAAATGCAAAATTGATTCTGGAAGGAAACCATGGTTTTGTATTACAAAACCATGGTTTGCAATAATCCACGAACCTGTTGCTTTTTGGCAGGAGAAGAAACGCAGCGAAAGAAAAAAATGAGAAATCAGGAGGGAGGGAAGGAAAATATGCATTATGATAATGGTGTGGGTCCCACACCATTATAATATATATTTCGTTTTTTTCCTTCTCTTTTATCTTTTTCGTTTTTCATTTTTTTTTAATTTTTTTTTACCCTTTCTTGAACACACGCTCTTCTTCTTCTTTTTTTTTTCTTCTCCTTTTTTTTCCTCTATCTATCTATCTATCTATCTATCTATATATTATTTTTTAAATACTAACAATTGATTTTTTTTTATTCTTAAACTATATCTCAACATTGAATATTTTTTAAATCTATTTTTTTTATTAATCACTAATTGTAAAGTGAATAGGGTTAATTTTTATTCTACTGAAACACAAATGGGTTGTAACTGTTATTTTTTAATCAATAAAATAAAAATATATACTTTACGTAATTATCAATTTTGTTTATGTCCTTTTTGGTAAATTGTCAATAGAAAATTAATTCTGCTACTAATCATCCAAACATCTCCAATTTTCAAAATCACTTTTTCCCCAAAATCTATTCTGCCTAGAATCTATTCTCCAAAATCTATTCTGCCTAGAATCTATTCTCCAAAAGCTAATCCAAACACACCCTAAGACTTTACTGGTAGTGGATTGGTACTTTAATTGTTAACTATTCAAATGTCTATGGACATAAGAGATTGGGAGCATGAAAAGAAAAGGATACTTCAATTAGTGGATTATTAATTGAATAGGTAGTGGTAACTATCCATCTCCTAATCTGCAAATTCCTGCTTCCATCACAAATCAACATATCAAATGAGTATGTTCTGATAGATTATGAAGATGAAAATTGAAACACTTCTAAAAAGGTGAAACTTTTATCTTGACTCCACAACTTTCAACATTTTTAAAATAAAAGGAGGAAAAAGATACGAAGTTAGAGGTTAAGAACTCCTCAATCAAAGAAAACATGATCTGAAATGAAAATAGCCCATCAAGCACCCTAAAAAAACTAATCAGCATTGGAAAACAAGTTCAAAAATAAGTATCACAGTTGATAAAAAGAAACCATATATGTTACCTGCAATGCTAAGCCATAGCCACCATTTGCATCATGTTCAAAGTAGAGCAACTGAAAAATTCAAATGTGATTGTTGCAATCCAATTTTATATTATCCAAAAATTATTAGAACATGTAAGTCATTCATACCTTGAATTTGCTTTGTGCAGTTGAAGTGACTCTTATTACAACCCCTGATTCAGCTTGCCGCTCATTTATTGTCACACCAAAGAAATGAGCACCTTGCTTCTCCACCTGCAGCAAATTGTAATTTAAGTCGCATCGTAGGAGAGGAAGAAACAGAAGAATACTGTATTTCTTCATCAACATGAGAAAAAACAAAAAATTAAGTACCTTTCCACTGACTGATGTTCCAATTGGAAGGGGTCTGACTGTAACTGTGCCGTTCAGAGCTTCTTCAAGAACATTAGCTGAAATGGTGGTCTTGATAGGGACACCCAGCTTGCTATACTCAAATAAAAGAAGAGATAACTCAAAGTTAAACGGTTTTGAAAATTTAGAAGTACTGAAATGAACACTCACCTGAACAAAGCTGCAAACATTGTGTTGACAGTTCCAAGATTGGACAAGTCAACTTCCATGTCCATGCTGTCTGCTTCAAGTGCCTGACATGAATTCATATAAAATCCATAGCTTAAAGAACGTCAAGTTTGTAAAAGAAAAATAAATGTGGGAATATTATGAAGTGACAAGAGGAAAAGCACTCAAGGAATTAGCATAATTGATGTGAACTTTCATTTAGTTATAAAGATAGATTAATAGCCATGCAGACAAAAAAAATGGGCATGAAACTGCTGAATACAATAACGGTAAAAATTCCTTAATGAAGATAAGAAAATGAAAACATGAGTTTGTGGGGCTAATGATAATGTTGATGAAAACAACCAAAGACAAAATCAACAACAGAACGTAAGTAAATATAAATTGTCTCTAATTAAACAAACAGACTAAAATTCACGCTACAAGCATGTATATACAATTCTGAAAAGGTAAAAGTGATGTGTGAAGACATCTTGTGTCCGTTTTCATGCCTATGCCCTATTCTCCCGGGCTGTTCTTCCTGAAAGCATAAGGCCCCTCTAAAGGTCAACTTCTACATTGGTAATAAGTAAGATGCCAAAATGATATGCTCTCTAAAGGAAATATCATAGACTGTTCACACATCACAGTTCTTTTTCTTTTGGGCATAGGCATGGATAGGGAAATGGAGCAAATGATTCGGCGAGTTGAACCAAATGGGTAACGCTATTATATTCTCTCAAGTGCGCCCCCTCCCCGCCTCCCAAAACCAACAGCTTTTATGTTTGCCATATCTCCCCCAAGGCTAGAAAATCCAACATGGTATCAAAGCAAGCAACAGCTGGCATCTTACTTATGATGTCTTGATAAACATAAAATGGGTTGATAATACGTATGATGTTCAAAGGAATCAAGTACAAGCAGAATGACTCTTGAAAGCAAAGGATGAAACACACACCATTGTGATGCAGAAGGAGCAATACTTGATAGATGATAAGTGGGTTGGAAAACCTTTTGTATTTTGAAGAATTATATATTTTAGGCCAATAGGAAATTTCTGTTTCTATATTGTATCAAACAGTGAAAAAAAGAACAAAATAAAACACAGAAAAAAGGAGGAGACAGAGCCTTGATCCACATGCAAGGGATAAGACAGAGACCTCAAATCCAGCACTGTCATATTGCCTTCTCTTCTCTGGGTCAGACAAGATACTGTATGAAAATGCAACCTCTTTAAAGAGTTCTGAAGCTTCAGGATTGTCAGTATTTTTGTCAGGGTGATACCTGTCAAATTTATGGAATAAATATATTTAAGAGACCTTACATGTTCTCATAATAATCATTCTTAACACTATGACACTTGACTAAGATGGGAGCACGAAGGGCATTCTGTTAAGAATATCTTCTTAATAATCAACTTAAGAAGATATTGCTTAAAACGTCATACTTGCAGGTGATTTGGCAGAAGCAGTGAATACAATTATAAGAGAAAATGCAGTTGGGCTCCCTATTGAGAATATAACTGTGGTGATCAGGACTCTCATTACCCAGGACTGGGATATCAAAATTGAACATGTTTATGGGGAATTCAACTAGTGCGCTAACTGGCTTGCCTCAGTTTCTCATCACTTTGAGAGCCAATGTTGCTGTTCCTTTAGGGATCCTCCTTTAGATTGTAGGAGGTTAATTGGTCAGGATAACCAGGATACCTAGTGTCCCCTGTTTTCTTCTTTTTGCTCCTATATAACGTAGCCATATCCTTCTATTCAAAATAACAATAATCAATTTGTTCTTCATCTCCACCTCGCATCCTAGTCCCTAACTTCTTTTAGGGAGGGAGGGACAACAATGAAACCAAGCATTTTACCTTAAATCCACCTATTGAGAAATTAATAGACGAGAGGATCTGTTACAACGATCAGTAGCATTGGTACATAACTGTGAAGGGATTGTCCCAAGAAGAACTTAGCAAGATGCTAATATCAAATAGAGGACTATTATCATCATAGGATACTAGCCATTTCTTTTTCCTTTTTTAACCAAAGAAAGTAGAATTAAATGTTAAGAGTATGGCGAGGCATGCAAGTTGCTCCATTGATTCCGTGGAAACAGAGATAAACAGGCAGAAAGCTAAGAAAACTGAGCAAACAGACAAACAAAATTTAATAGAATATTGAAGATAGGGAAAGAATAATTACTCATCATCATACTTTTATATGAATTTTGAATTAAAACCTTGCTCTGTTACCATAATACGGGACATAAGAAAAGGAAGTGCATCGCCCTTAAGCATTATTCAACATTTTTATCTCAATCAAAGATTATGTAAGAGTATCATGCAAAATATTCTTAGGCCCCGACTCCTCTGAATCTAAATCTTCTGGCATTTAAAGAAAACGAGGGAGGCGCAAATAACTATTTCATGGCAGAGGAAAGTTAATCACAAGAATATAGGGGCAACTATAAGCTCTATAAGGGCAGACATTCTCCCACACAAAAAAAAAAATGACTTTCAAAGCTAGAAGCATGTAACTAGAAGCAAAAGACCTGGCACCCTGAAGACCCAAAATTATATTTTAAACGAAGTGAACCCATGAATTATTATTCCTAAAGAGTAAAAGGCATCGCGAACACCATCTTTCAGAACAAAGAAAACCTCGTGTAGCGCACCCTCGTATAATTAAACAGAGAAGGTAACACAACGAAAATCTAGAAGTAAACATACTTGAGAGCGAGCTTTCTGTAAGCGGTTTTTATCTCCTGATCATTTGCGTCCCTTGACACAGACAATACCTCATATGGATCTCGTCGAATTGCTGGGGCAGACGGTCCTTCCATCTTAGAACCCATCCCCTTCTCCAACCCTTTCACTCTTACAGTGAAACTAATACAAAATCCTTTCTTCTTCCAATAGTTATTGAATGATCATCTTCATCTGCCCAACTGCTACACCAAACAAAATTTTGCACCAGAGAATTCAAAAATTATAGATCAACACTAACTATCAACAGGAGAAGACGCACAATTCAAAAGAGACATTGGATCGCTAAAGATTTCCTCAAAATGTCGAAAAGAGCAATACGCATCAGCTGGGAATTGGGATCTTGCCCAAGCTGAGAGAGGTCACTTGCCAAGGAAAGAAAAAGGGTCAGATTGGGTTTTGAATTTCCAGAGCAGAAGCGGCATGGCACGTACGAGGACCAGCGAGAAAGGGCATTTTTGTATTTAATTTTATTTTTTTAAATAACTAACTAATTATGGATGAGCGCTCTTCATATATATAAATAAAGAAATTTTTTAACTCAATTATGGTTATTTGATTTTTATTTTTGCCATTTTTCATGATTTTATATATATAATGCACATTTCTTTAATTCATGTTGATTATTCTTAGCATGTTATTTATTTTTTAGCAAAATACACAGAACACCCTTTTTATAGGAACCAAGTAACTATCCTTTTGTTTTGTTTTTTAAAAATACGAAATAAAATGATGTCTTATATAATCAAATTAAAATTTATATTAAAGTATGTCTCATTAATCCTGATAAATATATTAAGTCATCTAAACATTTAGATTATTGTGAAAATATATAATAAAATCAAAATTATATTGCTTTTATAACGTAGAGAAAAAAAATTAAAATTATATGCATTAGAAATAAATATATTTAAACATTTAAAGTTATCAAATTAATTCCCTTTACATATTAAAATATATTTATTAAGTTTATATTTTAAAATATCTTTGAAATTTAATTTACACATGAAAGATAATTCTATAAAAAAATTAAAAAATATATGTATTAAAAATATCTTTAAAATTTATACCCGAATTGTGGTGTACGTAATTTGTATTCCAAGAAAATATTTATCATGAATTTTAGCCCCTTTTTTTCTCTTCTTGTGAACCTGAAATGCCCTTATTTGGAATACAAACAACAGATTACATGACAATCTTTGAATATTCTGAACAAGATTCCCATTATGGAATCCAACATGACATTTTAGCTTCTAAACAAATTGCTAAATTATCACTTCCTGTAGCCACACAATTCTTCTTTTTGTCGCTTAAAAAAAATCTTCTTTTTGTTAAAACAAAATAATTGTGTGAAAACTGAAACAATGCTTCAAAATATATAACAACAATTATTAAATACACGATCTAGAGAAAAATACTAAAGGGTAGAAGTTTTTTTTTATAAATAATTTTTTTAAAAAAAATTAAACTTACTCACGATTCAATGACAGAACAAATTTTTTTTTTAAGTAATATCAATATTAGACAACATAAATTATTAATTATTTTAAAATATAAATTTAAATATTAAAAAATAAGAATATTTTCACAAGTAGTGTACCACCGCAAGTGCAGTACAATGTTTTGGGCCATCAAACCACAGTACAATTATTGACATTTCAGACTTCATATTTCTTTTCCATCATTCACCTACACCCACCAAACAAAAGTAATAGTAATATTCAATGACTTTTCTTCTTTTAAAAAAAATTAATTTAGATTTTCAAATTCTCCATTTCATTCAACAAAAAAAATCATCCTTATTTCTCTGTTTTTCTTAAATAAACAAGTTCTTTTAAGATATACCAATGGGGTCCTAGAATAGAAGCCATCGATTTTTCCATGGGGGACAAATACAATTTCTAAGGAGGCAATATGTTACTTATTAATGATGTGTTTGGAATCACTTTTATTCTATAAAAACGTGCTCTTGGAAAGGAAAAATGGCTTTTGCCTAAAACCAGAAAACCAGATGTTCGAGACACCTTTTGTCAAAATAGATTAAGAGCATAAACAACTTTTGAGATATTATAGATTAGTTTTTTTTTTAAGATTTAAAATTTGTGAAACTAACTTTTTAATATATCATTCTAATTAATTTCTGTTAAATTTTCATGCACACCTACTAAGATATTTCAAAAGATTAATCTATTTAGTTAAAATATCTCTACACTTGTAACTCTGATGAGACTTGGAACACAATATTGAAGCTTATTAATTCATAATTTTGGTTTAACTTAAGGTGAACCAATCAACTATTGGTGCTGTACATCTTCTTCTTTTTTGAATTAAAAAGATAAATAGCAGTCTAAAATTACAAGTGAGATTTAATCTATATAACATCTCACTTTGGTTAAACTTAAGGAATTTTTATGTCTCTAAATTACTATGTGACATTCACTCAGTTGTACATCTACTTGCGGGGGACTTTAGCTTCACTTGAGTTTTGAATTGCATTGATTGTTCCTGTTCGGCCCTTAAAACGGTGTGTTGCTTAGTCTAGTTGACAAGTCCCAATGACAAATAACTTTTAAATCCAAAGTTGGTGCTACGGATCATGCAAAGCAAATTTCTCTTTATAATTTGTGTCCTTTCGGAATCCCACAGGGCGTTTGATATATCTATTGTCTTCTGTGAAAATTGGAGATCGAATGTCAAACAAGATTATAAGCATCAACAAGATGCCACCTCCAATGTAGTTTACACGTACGCATGAGATCCTACCGAAACTCTATTAAGGAAAAAAGAATATGTGTTTATTAATTATCATAATTTTTTATATAAAAATATAATAAGCACATTTTTTTATAACTCGTGTGAGAGAGATCTTTAAGGATGACAAAAGGTAATAGCTGAGTCATTTATCGTGTTTTGCACTTAATTACGCCCAAGTTTCTTAGAATACAATAACAACAACAAAGCCTTATCATATTAAATGGGATCGGCTATATAGATCATATAACGCCATTGTGCTCTATCAAAAACTAAATCCTTGGTTAAGTTATTGACCAGGAGATCCTGCTCAATGACCTTGTTGAGCATTCTCTTTGGTTTTCCTCTATTCCTTTTAACCGGGCTCCATACGATTTGATCCACCCTCCTCACTGACCCATCCCTTAGCCTTCTTTGTACGTGTCCAAACTACCTAAGACGGTTCTCTACCATTTTCTCCTCAATAGATGCCACTCCAACTCTTCCCCGTATTTGTTCATTACGAATCTTATCTTTTCTTGTATGCCCACACATCCATCTCAACATCCTCATCTCAGCTACTCCGACTTTATGCTCTTGCTGTCCTTTTAAAGCCCAACATTCACTTCCATAAAGCATTGCTAGTCTTATAGCAGTGCGATAAAATTTTCCTTTTAATTTATCTGGTACTTTCCGATCACATATAACCCCAGTAGCCTTTCTCCATTTAAACCACCCAGCTTGAATTCTATGATTAACATCCTCCAAAATTTCACCATCTTTCTGTATAATTGATCCCAAATATTTGAACTTATCTATTTGTGGAATAACTTGATCTCCCAATTTGACTTCCAAGTTATTTCTAACTTGCCTCTTATCAAAATTATAATGCATATATTCAGTCTTGCTTCTACTCAGACGAAAACCCTTCGACTCTAAAGTACTTCTCCATAACTCAAGTTTAAAATTAACCTCTTCTCTTGACTCTGCCACAAGAACTATTTCGTCTGCAAAAAGCATGCACTTAGGGATTTCTTCTTGAATAGGTTTGGTTAGAACATCCACTACTAGATTAAATAAATAAGGACTCAAGGATGATCCCTGATGAAGACCAATCCTTATGGAAAAATCCTTTGTTTCGCCCCCAAAAGTTCTTACAATAGTTGTTACCCCCTCATATATATCTTTTATTGCCTTGATATATGCCATGAGCACACCTATCTTTTCCAAATCTTTCCAAAGCACCTTCCTTGGTACTCGATCATACGCTTTTTCTAAGTCAATGAAGGTCATATGCAAGTCTTTTCTTTTGATCCGGTACCTTTCTATTAACCCCCTTAATAAATGAATCGCCTCTATTGTAGACCTACCCGGCATAAAACCACACTGATTCTCAGAAATATCAGTCTCTAATCTCAACATGTGTTCAATTACCTTTTCCCACAACTTCATAGTGTGACTCATAAGCTTTATCCCTCTGTAATTTGCACAATTTTGAATATCCCCTTTATTTTTGTAAATAGGAACTAAAGTACTTTTCCTCCAGTCATCAGGCATTTTCTTAGAACTTAAGATCGCATTAAATAGTTTAGCAAGCCACACCACCCCCACTTCACCTAAACACTTCTAAACTTCAATAGGAATATTGTTAGGTCCAACAGCTTTACTATTTTCCATTTTCTTAAGCGCCTCTTTAACCTCGTCAACACGGATTCTACGGTAAAATGTCAAATTTGATTCAACTTCTCGTGTTAAATCCCCGGGCTCATAACTCGACCCTCCTCCCTCGTCATTAAACAATTTGTAAAAATAGGTCTCCCGCTGTTCTTTAATATCACCATCTGCAACTAAAACCTTGCCTTCTTCATCCTTAATACATCGTACTTGATCCAAATTCCTCGATTTCTTTTCCCTATCTCTTGCAATCTTATAAATCTTTCGTTCTCCCGACTTTGTCCCTAGCTCCTTATAAAATTCCTCAAAAGCTTTAAAACGAGCTGCACTCACTGCCTTCTTAGTTTCCTTCTTAGCTAAACGATATTTTTCCCAATTTTCAGTATTATTACATAAGTGTATAGCTTTGAAACAGTCTCTCTTGTTCTTAACTTTCTCTTATACGTCCTCATTCCACCACCAAGTCTCCTTATCTCGTCGACCAAAACCTTTAGATTCTCCCAAAATTACTTTAGCAACCGTTTGGACCTTCTCAGCCATTTCCTTCCACATGATATTAGCATTTTCTTGCGCCTCCCAAACCCTTTCATTTAACATATATAGTTCTTTTAAAAGTTTCCCTCTTCTCCCCCTTTAACTGCCACCACTTGACTCTTGTATTTAAAATATATTGGCGTTTTTCCTTCCTACACTTAGTACGCACGTCAAGGACCATTAACCTATGCTGGGTTGTCACCCCGTTCCCTGGAATCACTTTACAATTTGTACAAAGTCTTCTGTCATGACTCCTTACCAAAAAGAAATCAATCTGTGACCTGTGGACCCCACTCTTGTATGTGATCAAGTGGTCCTCCCGCTTCTTAAAGCACGTGTTGACAATCTTAAGATTGTAAGCTAAGGAAAACTCAAGAATAGATTGCCCTTCATTATTAATCTCTCCAAAACAAAACCACCATGAGCCCCTGCATATTGCCCTGCCTCCTTACCAACATGATCATTAAGGTCTCCACCAATAAAAATCTTCTCAGTAAGTGGTATGCTCTGAATCAACCCCTCCAAATCTTCCTAAAACTTTTCCTTAAGGTGTGCTTCTGTTCCCACTTGAGGTACATAAGCACTAATAACGTTGATTGTATCCCTTTCAATAATTATTCTTAAAGATATAATTCTGTCATCAATCCTTTTCACATCCACCACATTCGTCTTCCACTCTTTATCCACAATGATACCAACACCATTCCTCGTACCTGTTTTACCTGTGTACCAAAATTTGAACTCATTGATTTCCCGAGATTTTTCTCCAACCCATTTAGTTTTCTGAAGGCACAAGATGTTAATCTTTCGCTTTACCATTTGGTCCACCACCTCCCACGCTTTTCCAGTCATAGTCCCAATATTCCAAGTGTCAAATCTAATCTTTCTGTCCTGAACTAGCTTCTTTAGCCACCTCCGTCCGTAAAAGAGCGGTAGCCCTTGCTCATTTAACACTACATCCGGGCGACGATGCAGCAGCCCTTGCTCACTTCTCACTGTACTCGAGTCATACAGCGCGTTATTTACGGGCAACGACCTAGTATTAGCGCAATATCTTCGTATGTCCATGTTCATAAGATTCGACAAGTTTTTACGTTGGCTGTCGGGGCCTAACACAACCCTCCTCCTTTACCCGGACTTGGGACCGGCTACATGCATAGGCGGAGTTGCCCAAGTTCCTTAGAATATGTGAGTAATTTTGCAATTAATTAACGTTGCCTAAACTAAATCAGAACTTGCAAATTGCAACATCATGGTGTATTAAGATAGCATGAGGAGTACGTATGCATAATGTATTAATGACTGCCGTTTTTCTACATTTTGATGAAGCAGTACTAGTACTGTGTTATTGATTGCATGCAACGTCCATTTTCTACCATATATCATCTCATATCTTATCCTTATCCATATCCAAGGGTACCACAATAGTTGGACGACTCTCCATCCCTACACAACATATATATATATACATATATATATATATATAGCTAATCAACTTTCTTTTTATACGGGTCCCCAAGGATTCATCTTGCCAGGCACATGTTTAATTGAAGATTAATGAGCCTTGAACCATTCCTCTTAATCCTTGTGTACGTCTAGGAAAGTTTTATACATAAAAAAAAAGTTTAGATGAGTTGAATCTATGGGCTTTATTAAAGTCAATGCATATTTTCACGCTCAAAGAGCGTTTATAAAAATACTTACAGATCGCCACATCAATGGAGGAATTTGAACTCACGAATTTATGAGTTATAAATAAATTTCTTATCAGCTGAATTAATCTTTGTAGGCTATGTTTAGGAAAGTTTTTTGTTGTTGTTAAGTATAAGTTTTCTTATCGAAGACAAGGATAAGCTGTTGGGTATTAAATATAGATTCCTCTCTTAACAAAAATTCAAACCGTCATTAGTGACATCATAAGGACTAACCCTTCTATTAAATTTGACAATATTTTTTTTCCCACCCGATTCACCGGAGTTTTGCCCCGACTACATTCGGATCCGACCCACGTCGCGCACCTAGCTATGGTGGGTAAATCTCCTAACGGGAATTTTCTGTATACGCCAAGGTACGAACTCGAGACATCGCTTAAGAAATTTGACAATGTTGATGCATCTAGGAAAGTTATTTAGCGTGCTAATGACAAATCATGTACAGTACAGCTTTAACACATGGGCCTTCTTGTTTTGTTTTAATCCCAAAAACACTCTATTAGTACCCTTCTAGGCCTACTTAGCAGCTATTTGGTTCAGGGAGAAAAAGTGTTTTTGGACCCAAACTATAATTTGAGTCCAAAAGTATCCAAACACATATATTAATGGTAGAAGTGCTTTTAACTAAAATTATGATTTGGGTCATTTGAAACTATATTTTAGGATAAACAAAAGCCACAAGTTTTTCAAGCAATTTTAAGTATTAAGCATGAAAAATTATGATCTTAACCCTTTAAATTTTTATCATCTTATTATCTCATATTATTTTATATAATTATCATTTTATCTCATGTATTTTTTGATAATTTACCCATTAAAAAAATTATTATGATAATAACCATCCAAACATTTATTTCTTTAAAATTATTTTTCATACAAAATCTATTTTTTAAAATTATTTTAAAATTAATTTTCTCCAAAAACTAAACAATACTTACCCTTAATGTAGCACTCTGCATAGTTATACCACTATATAGGTGTTATATATTTACCCGTGCTTAAAATTTAGAGAAGAACACCATAAGGTCATCAAAAAGTGAATGTAATTATCAAAAAATTTTACAATAAATTATTTTTTTACTATCGTTAAACTTGATCTTCATCATATACTTAAATCCTCCCCCAACCACAAATGATGACCTTATACCATTTATTTTTGTGATGCACAAGGAGTGTGCTACGGGTATGTGTGTGTGTATATATATAGTGTGTGTGTCTCAACTAAGTTGCTACATATATAGAAATTAGGACTAAACCATCATTTATTTAAGTGATGAAAGACCTAAAACTCACATGAAGGTTGATAACCTAATTCTGATTTAGATGATATATGGATGGCAAATTCTAACTCCCTTGATCTTGCGATTGCCTGTATATCCATCTAACTGTGAATACATCTTCTCCCTAGAATATAGGAATAACTTCCTCCCATCCCATTGTCCTATATAGAGTATATGTATACAAGAATAAGAGATGGTTAAGAATTTTAAAAACAAAATAATAATAATAATAATAATAAAATATAAATTAAACAGTCCAAAACCGACTCAAATCAAACATGTAACCTACCTACATATCTCTAGAAATGTGGAAAGGTCGATGTATTTTTGTCCTTCTTTATTAGAAACAGCTGCACATGGCAATTCGGTGCAGTTCTATTGGGTTTCGCACATAATTAGAAAAGTAGTACTTCAGCGTCTTCTTCCAGCTACATGGAACAAGATTCAATGTATGATTTTGAAAATTATATGTAATTAAATTAATCTAATTTTCGGCCGAAGCTTTATTACACTATAAAATTAGACTCTATTTTGATATGTGACGATATAGTTTTAAGCGATTAAGGATGTTTGGCACTATGGTGCTTGTATAGAGATACGAATATATGTGTTTGTTGGTTACAATGGGATATATATAATTATATATGCACATACTCAATAACTAAACATATTAAATTATAAAATAATTTTTAAAAATGTGTCTTAAAAAATAATACTGCGGATAAAAATATTAATAAAAATGAGTTCTTCTGGAAGCTTTTAAATTAAGCGTTATTAGTCATGAGATTATTCTAATTTAATTAACGGTTTTATATTTGAGTTTTAAATATACAGTTGAGATAATTATTTAGAGATTACGAGATTTTTCTAATTATATATCTACATTTTTAAGAACTAGATTAGTTAATAGCTAATAGTGTCCATATACTATGGATAAATTTAAAAAATATAAAAGTTGATCACGTAAATGGAATATTGATCTCATGATAAAATAATGGACTCTAATAATTAAAGCAGGCCAACATGCATATCTACTATAACAATTTATTTAAGTTGTGAATGAGGGGGTGAGCTATCTAGCTTTTCTAAATTATTAAAAAAAAACAGAGAGAGAACATGAGTACGAACAAATTATAAAGTATAAACCACCAAAATAGAAAATATACCTCCTCCAAATATTATACACTTAAAACATGCCCATACGTGAGTGGCCACTAATAGAAACTTTTATTATTATTATTATTATTATCATTCAAATATTGTTAGTGGGCAGTATTCATTTTCCACCTTTCGCACTTGAAAATAAAGGCACAGATTGGATTCATATGTTGACATCCTTATAAAAAATATAAAGAATATAAAACTCAATCTCAAGCGAGGCAAAAGCATAAAATAATTTTGTTTTTAATATAAAAACTAAGTTAGTTAATTAATTTTAATAAATTAAAGAAACTAATTAAATCACTTAAGGGTTAAGAAGCAAATTTATTTTAAAAAATTTTACTCAAAAATAATATTGTCCTAAAAAAATTTTGTTTAAAATTATCCTGGATGTGTTAAGATATTAATGTCAATATCAATTTTTTAATAGTTAGTATTAATTTTTTAATGGATAAAATAATATTTTTATGTTTTAAAAATTTTGAGATGACATTGAACTCAAAAAGTATTTTCGGCTAATTATTGTTCTTGAGAAAGATTTCTAAAGTAAATTTACATCTTAATCTAATCAATTAATTGTCACTATAATAATTAAAAGGACACATACCCATATTATTTAGCAAAGAACAAAACGACAGATGCAATCGCACTTAGTGGCTACGAATATTATTCACACGAAGTATCCACCTTCGAGCAAGGAAATTTAAAATAGTATTCCACATCAATATACGACTTATTTTTTAAACTCTTTACAGTATACGAAAAAAATAATTTACCTAGCTAGTTACAGTATTATATTTTAATAAAAAGTGATATCCACTAATTAATATATATATATATATAATGCTGGTTAATATAATATATATTCAGCAAAAAAATTCAATGCTGGTTATATGATATATATATGTTGGATTAATATAATTAATTAGGATACATAATGGCACTTAACTTTTGAGATGTTTCAATATTTAAGAATATTTGAGGAAACCATGCGCAGGATCTGGTATCTAGGTAAAGGATAAAGAAAGCTGATTAGGGGAGATGTATGGTCCATTAGATATATATATATATATATATATATATATATATGAAATGGAGAGTAGTCAAAGAGATAATTAAGTGGGTGGTTTGATAATTATCCAAAGTTGGATTAATTAAATTATTAGTATATAAACACCCCACTTATGCGTTTTAATGGTGCTGAGTGTGACGAACATGAGAATTCCACACGCCACTTCTTATATTCCACTTCCGCCGATCCAGCACCTCCACTTAAAAAATTAGCTCATAATTTATAAATATGTGTTTAATTAGATATAGAGAAGTCATGTTGTTACTTGTTAGTGGATATCTTATTGATTAGTAGTTTGTAATTATCTAAGTATAGCACTCCGTTGAGGAATTCTTATATTATAATTTTTATTATAAAATATATTTTATATTTAAAGCTAGAGAGAATAATTAAAAAGAGAATCTTTTAAGAAAACAAGTTATTTTTATAAATAACTAATATTTTTTTAAAATTGTATGAATTAATCTTATCTCTTATATTTAAGATCAGAAAAAAAAAATATAATATATATATATATATATATATATATATATATGAGAGTTTAGAGCAAGACATGTAGCTACATCTTGATCAATCATCTTATTACAGCTTGTTATCCTTATTACAAGGATACAATAATTTAGCTTCCCATGCATCAAAAAATTTAGTTGAAATTAAGCAATGCTTTTAAATTTGTTTAAAATTTTAACAATTTTTTAAAATTGTCTTTGAAATTCATTATATTATTATTTTTTCATCTTAATTTCTTTTTACTTAATTGATGTGTAGGGGGATATATCTTTTATATATCGATGATAAATGAGAAAGTCAACAAAGAATATGAAGGTAAAAATCAATAAATCTTTGAGAAATACAAATGAGGTTCTTATAATAAAGATTAAATAAAAGGCTTCCTTATTAAGGATTACTAATATCTATCATATATTTCAAACGTAGAAATTATTGTTGTCTCGTGGATCAAGATGCCACATGTTTCCCACCCAAAGAATAAAGCCATGATTCCCAAGAACAATTTTTTAAGGATGCAAACATTCTTGAAAACTTAATATATTTCGATTAATATAAATAACAGTAAAATGACAAAAAATTGAGTAGTAAATATGTCATTTTATTGAAAAATATATTTAAAAGTTAATCCCAATAGTTTGTAGGGAACAATAGTTTTAAATAAGGGAAATTATGATTTTTTTTCATCAATTTTGGATTAAAATAGGTGTTTATGAACTTTTTGATATAAACTATATTTTAGGTCTAAAAGTAATTTTTTTTTTAAAACCAAACATACACATTATTTAACTCTCGTTTAAAACATCGTATGAATAGTTGATAACAATAAGGTTAGAATTGATGTATGAAAGGAAAAAAAATTTATGAATAGAATATTTATGTGGATGTCATGTATGTATCTCCGTAGGTCCCTTCAAATTCTTTTTTTAAAAAATAATTTTTACAATTCTTATAACTTATTCCTTCACTTCTATTCATAAAATTTATATCTTCTTTATACTATGTTCTATTACTTTACATTTAACACAATGAGACTTTTAAATTATAAAGTTGTTCATATAAATAAAAGACACCTATCACGATACTTTGGAAGTAAGTGAGAACTATTATCTTCCTTTTTCTATATCTCCAATTTTCTTTTTCTTTTTATAATTTTTTTTTATATTTAGGTTGAATATCATATTCTTCCACTATTTAATTAATTAGAGAATTAATTTTAATTTTAAATATAAGATATATTTTTATTTTTTAAAATTATCCCTATTAATATTCTTTCAACAATAATTAAGTAACATATAGATATAGTTAAGGAATATAATTAAAATATTTAAAAAAAATACTACATATTAATTAACTTCTTAATCTAATTAAATTAATTAAATAAATTATATATTAAAAACTAGAGGAGTATAATTTTTTAATTTATTTTTATAAAATATTATTAGGACGAATAATTTTAATGAATTTGTATAACGCGTAGACTTTAAAAGATTTTTATTAATCACTTACAAGCTTATGTCCACCATTTGAAAGTACACACAAATTTTCCTTTGGATATATGTAGAAGCGTAAACATATATTCAAAAAGATAAAAATAAATAAATAAATAAATACAAATAGGATAATAATCCTAATCCTTTCATCATCCACCTCTCCCCCATAAGTTGAGGTAGTAGATATAATTACGACCGTTCAGTAGGGAGGTCAACTATATGGATTAATGGTACTGTTAGATTAACAACTTAATTTTTAGATAATTGCTAATAAAAAAATTTTACTTAATAATTTTAATGAGTAATGTTCTTTTCAGTTTTCTTTTATACTTTTTATATAATTTTATATTATTTAATTTACTATTTTCACTAATATATCTAATGTTTTTTTTATACATATTCTAATCATTTCAAATGATTTTTTATTACAATTAAAAGAACAGAATTCCTCTAGAGTATTGTTTCTACTACAAGTGAAGCTTATACTCAAGCATATATGTCCATTTGGATACACTCTAAATCATAGTTTAGAGAAGGGAGATTTGACCCAAAAGTTAAACAACAGTATTCAAATGTCCATAAGAGTTTATAGACTAAACCATAATTTTTGAGTAGTTGGTGATAATAACTTTTATATAAGGAAAATAGTTTATGAGTTTTTCAATTACTATTTGGCCATATTTTTTACTCTCTTTCTTCTCTCCTTCACTTCTTCCATCGTCACTGATGCTCTACTTCTGCCGTCTAGATCTCGTCCGTTGTCATCCATAAGTCTTCTCTACTTCTGCCACCGTCTTCTTGTCATCTTCTTCTTCGTCGTCTAGATATCTTCTCTCCTTTGCTTCTATCACGGTCGCTTCTCGTCATCCAGATCTGATTCGGATATTGTGTTCGTCATCATTGTTGTCTTCTTCTTCATTGTCACGTCTATTTTTGTTCGGGTCTGTTTCTTTCTCTGTTCGCTTCTGTTCATATTTGTCGTGTGAATGGAGGTGGAGGGTGGGATGAATAGAGGAGATCGAGACTGTGGAGAGAATTGGAGGTTACAACTTGTGATGATGATAAATAATAATAAATAATTATTTATTTTTTATCTTATATTTTTTCTGGTAATTTGTTAATAACAAAATTTATTTTGCTAATAAATATACAAATACTCATTTTATTCAGAATTTTTTTTCATAAATTCTCCTTTAAAAGAATTTTTAAATTATTTATTTTTTATAAAAAAAAATTTAAAAGTTAAACTAAATGGAGCCCTAAAGCTCTTGGAAGGAGGGCTGCTCTCTGCCGATAAAGTTGTGAGTGAATGCATAGCAATTAATATGTTTTTGAACTTCAAATTTGGTGCACTGCATGCCGACGAGATTCCTGAGCTGACACGTCATTCGACAAAAATTATATTTTATTTCCTCGGAAGTGAAAAGTGGAGGCTTAGTGGACATAGCCGCACAGTGGGATGGCCACAATTGGATACTGTACCTCACGTGCTTTACACGTGTTCTCCACCCTTCTCTTGCTTCTCTTCCCTCTCCTGCCACATTCTTTTATGTGAATCACCAATTTTCGTTATATATAAATTTCGTAATTTATCTTTTTTCTATAATTCTTATTCTTAGATAATTTTATATTTTTCCACATACATTATATTATGTATATTTAAATGTATAGGACATTAAATATGTGATCATATTTAATGTCCTATATATGTTCAATGATATAGGACATTAAATCTGATTCCTGCCTTCTATATATGTTCAATGAAGGCCAAAATGGAGGGAGTATCACACATTATACAATTACATAGTTTTCTATTAATATGATTTGTTATAAATTTTATAGTTTATATATAATTAATTAAAGTAAAAATAGTTAAGAGGATGATATTTATTAAAAAAATGTGAAAAAAACTAGAAAAAATTTAAATCAAAATAATTTATATGAAGATTTGTTTGGAGTGAAGAGTTTTAATTCTTCTACCATTTGAAGGTTTTTTTTTTAAAAGAAAAAATGTAATAGCATTTGACATTTTCTGGGAAGGAGAAAGGGATAATTAGTTCACGTGGAGGAGTGGAGCCACGTGAGCCGACTATATAATGTTCGTTCTCTTTAGGCCACAAGACAACGAAGCCACTCACTCGCGCTATTCTGTACGCTCTTCTGTCCTCACAGCGAGCGAAAAGCTCACAGTAAAGTTGGAGAGAAAAAAAGCAGAGAGGAGAGAGAGGAGATTACAGAGACGCCGAAACAGTTTCAATGAATCCCCGGAAAAATCTTGAGGTTTTGTATGCCTGAATCTTCAGGCAATTCTATTCTCCCATCGTCCTCTCTCTGTAATGGTGATGCCAGACGGAGCTCTGGCTATAATGAATGGCACTGTGAACGCAGTTGATTCCTCATCCTCACTTCCCAAGACTTGCCTAAAGAACTCGCCGATTCTCATATTCTCTTTCTTCCATAAAGCTATTCGCTCTGAGCTCGATAGCCTCCATCGAGCCGCCTTGGATTTTGCCACTAACCAACATTCTGCTGCCTCTGACATCAAGCCCTTGTTCGACCGTTGTAACTTTATTCATACCATCTATAAGCATCACTGTAATGCGGAGGATGAGGTGCGTTGTTTAGTGGAGTTGAATGGATTATTCTTTTTCTTTTTCAAGACTGAGACTGATTCTTTTGTTAATATATATATATATATATATATATATATATATATTAAGTGTTATCTACCATTGAAGGATCATATATTTACTTTATATTTTACTTTTTGGAGAAACAAAGTACCAAGGGTGCTTCTTCTTCTTATTCTACTTCTTTTGATTGTGAAAGAGTTTTAGCCATCGAATTGGACCGTTGATAACTTGCTTATCTCTTATGAGTTGTGATATCATGTTTATTACAATGCCAGTGTCTATTTTGAATTCACAGGTCATATTTCCTGCATTAGATATACGCGTGAAGAATGTTGCGCGAACATATTCCTTGGAGCATGAGGGAGAGGGTCTTCTTTTTGATCAGTTGTTCAAGCTGCTGAATTCTAATTTGCTAGAGGAAGAGGTCTACCGTAGAGAATTAGCTTCTTGTACTGGTGTACTTCGAACATCAATTAGCCAGCATATGTTTAAGGAAGAGGAGCAGGTAAATATATGACGATTCAAGCGGTATCATTGATTTTCCAGATTTTCAGAGTTAGTGGGTAAATTTGAATGTTATATTCAACCTTCAAGGATATTCTTTGCATAATGTCTTCAACTGACTTTCTGCTGTCTCCCTGCCTTCGTTTAAAGTGTTTTCTTTTGCCTGAATATAACCAAGCGCGTAGAAAAGTTTAACCAATTGAAGAATCTTTTGCAGAAGCAGTTCTTTTCTTTTGATGAACCTTTTTTGCTTCAGCAGTTGAATGGACAGATTTTAGTTATTTGACAAACTAACCAATATTAATTTTCTCTATGCATGGAAAATGGAATTGATCTGTTATGGAGAGTATGCCTTTCCAGATATAATATATGTGAATATGATAAATATTTATGGTATATATTATTCGCCGTTAGACAATTTCTTGGCATACTTGGGCTGTAAAATTTTTTTCACCAACCATCCGTGTATAGCTTTTGATACCAACTTCTACAAAATCCAATATCCAGTCATTGCATTGGGCAGGTCTTCCCCTTGGTTATTGAGAACTTTTCATTGAAAGAGCAGGCGTCACTGGTGTGGCAATTTCTTTGCAGCTTACCAGTTAAAATGATGGCAGAATTTCTTCCCTGGCTTGCCTCATATGTATCATCCGATGAGCATCAGGATATGCTCAAGTGCTTGTGCTCAATAATTCCTGAAGAGAAGCTTCTTCAACAGGTAAGTGTTATTTGATTAGATGCCGTTGCATAATGATTAAATCAGAATACTGTTTCAACTTGAATTTTCTGATTGTCAAGGTTGTTTTTGGATGGATGGAAGGGGTGAAGATTAAATGTAGAAGCTGCATAAATGATACCAAGGCTCATTGTGAGAATGTTGGGACACATGACTTAACCAATTGTTCTGAAAAGGTGTATTGTGCTTCTGAACCTTCCAAAACTGGAAAAAGGAAATGGATGGAGCTAAGCGTTGATCATACCAGTTCTTATTCATCATGCCCTATAGATGAAATATTATATTGGCATAAGGCCATAAAACAAGAGTTGATTGATTTAACTGAGGCTGTTAGGAAGATACAACTTTCTGGAAAATTTTCTGATTTGTCTGCATTTAATGGGAGGTTGCAGTTCATAAACGAAGTCTGCATCTTTCATAGGTGTGATCTTTGTCTTCTTTAGTATAATTTCTGTTGTGATAAAGTTCATAGTCTGGCAGCCTTTTGCATTGTATTAACAATCTTTCAGACTGCATACAAGGAGTGTGAGTCACATGAAATAATTTCCTGCTTATTTACAAAATTCATATCCCCATCCCTCCCCTATTATATTTTTCAGATGATTCGGTGTGGAAATAATATGCAACTTCAGGGATTTCTTTTCCCTCCCTAGCACACTTTGGGAAATTTCCCGTCTTCTAAAGAAAAGCCAGTCTAACACTCTGGCTCTTGTGAAAATAAAAAAGATAGAAAAGGCCAAAATGCAGTGGGAGAGATAATGATGAAACACATATGATATCATATATCCTTTTTTCATTGGATCCTTTGAAATGCTGACATAATATGTGAGCTTTTCATTTTCTTGGCTGCAGCATTGCTGAGGACAAAGTTATATTCCCTGCTATAGATGCAGAGATTTCTTTTCTTGATGAGCATGCCGATGGGGAACTTCAGTTTCACAAGCTTAGATCCCTGATGGAAGGAATTCAGAATGCTGAAGTCAACTCATCATCTACTGAGGATTACATGAAGTTGATGTCTCACACTGAACAAATAAAGGACACCATGCTAAAACACTTTGACAATGAGGAAGCTCAGGTTAGCTTATCTCTGTTTTAACTTTTAAAATTGACCAAGATTTCTGCCTGCTATTCAAATGGGGTCTAAATTAGCCAACCTTCTCAATGCTTGCATGTCTCCGTCTAAAGAACCAGGATGCATCAATATAACTTTATTTAATGTGTTTCAATTCAGCATCAAGACATTAGCATTCTGATCGGGTATATCTTGCTGTCATCATGATCTACCTAACTACATTTCATGCTTATAGGTTCTACCGCTTGCACGAAAACATTTTAGCCCCCAAAGACAACGTGAATTACTTTATGAAAGTTTGCGCTTAATGCCTTTGAAATTGATCGAATCTGTAATACCGTGGCTGGTTGGATTTCTAAGTGAAGAAGAAGCGAAGTTATTTCTACTGAATATGTATATGGCAGGTTTAGTGTTTTCCCCTCCTCGAATAATGTGTTTAAGTTTCTATTCTGTTTCTAACTTTCAGAGTTATGTAATGCAGCCCCAACAACCGATTATGCATTAATTACACTGTTTTCTGGTTGGGCATGCAAAAGAAAATCTGGGAACAATGGTTCCTTTTCAAGTAAAACAGGTTTGTGTTCTGCAAGGAAATTATCGGAGATAGAAAACACTAGTCCATCATTCTGCATATGTGTTCCTTCATTCAGTCCCGAGAAAAAATACTCATCCATTCAACAAGATGATGCACATGGAAGTAGTGGACCAGTCAAAAATGGAAAGTTAGAACTGAGGGATGGGAATGATGTTTCTTGCCTCACTGGAACTAGAGAATCTTTTACCTTACCTGATAATCAGACTTGCTGTGTCCCTGGATTAGGGGTAAATGCAAGTCATCTGGGAGTGAATTCATTAGTCCCTGCCAAATCTCTGCGATCCTTATCTAATGGTTCCGTGCCTTCCCTTAACTCTAGTCTATTTGTCTGGGAAACAGATGTAGTCTCTGCTGACAATGGGTTCAAAACCCGACCTATTGATAACATATTTAAATTTCATAAAGCTATTTGTAAAGACTTGGAGTATATAGATGTTGAATCTGGAAAATTGTTTGATTGTGATGAAAATTTCCTGAGGAAGTTCACTGGTAGATTTCGCTTATTGTGGGGTTTGTACAGAGCTCATAGCAATGCAGAGGATGATATAGTATTTCCAGAATTAGAATCCAAAGAAACTCTTCACAATGTGAGCCACTCCTACACTTTGGACCATAAGCAAGAAGAGAAATTATTTGTGGATATTTCATTTGGACTCTCAGAGCTTACTCAATTACATGAATCCTTGAATAATAAGAGTTCATCACAACATCTTACCAGCTTGTACTCTGATTATTCTGTTTGCTCTGATACCATACAAAAGTATAATGAGCTAGTTACAAAGATTCAGGGCATGTGCAAATCTATCAGGGTAACGCTAGATCAACATATCTTCCGTGAGGAACTTGAATTATGGCCACTATTTGACGTTCATTTTTCTGTGGAAGAACAGGATAAAATTGTTGGTCGCATAATTGGTACTACTGGGGCAGAGGTTCTTCAATCAATGCTGCCATGGGTAACTTCTGCTCTCACACAAGAGGAGCAAAACAAAATGATGGACACATGGAAGCAGGCTACCAAGAACACCATGTTCAATGAGTGGCTTAATGAATGGTGGGAAGGGCCCGCTTCAACTTCAAACACAACTACGCCTAGCGACCATGTTTCACTAGGTTAGCTGCTATTTTTTGTATTTGGTGATCCCTACAGTGAATCCCTTGTTGTATTTCTTTTCAACATCAAACTTAAATATTATTATATGTTCAAATTCTTTCTGATGTACTCGACTTTTAATGATTTAGGTGCTGATGCCTTTGGCAATTTGGATCATAGCTTTCAATCTTTCAGGCCCGGGTGGAAAGATATATTCAGGATGAACCAGAATGAACTAGAATCAGAAATTAGAAAAGTTTCTCGAGATTCAACTCTTGATCCAAGGAGGAAATCCTATCTTATTCAAAATCTAATGACTAGGTCCGTTTCTTTAATTTTTTATAAACCTCCAAGTTCCATTTCTTCTGTTTTAATCTGTTGTTGGTTATCTTAGTCGCTGGATAGCTTCTCAGCAGAAGTCATCTAAAGCAACAACAGATGAATTTGGAAATGGAGATGTACTTAAAAGATCCCCATCGTTTCATGATCCAGAGAAAAATATCTTTGGTTGTGAGCATTACAGAAGAAATTGTAAACTTCTTGCTTCTTGCTGTGGAAAGCTATTCTCCTGCAGGTTTTGCCATGACAAAGTCAGTGACCATTCCATGGATAGGTAATTTTGTGCACGCATTCTTTTTGACCTAGTTTTTTACCACATATAAACTATATATTAATGTGCTTGCAGGAAGGCTACAACTGAGATGATGTGCATGTGCTGCCTGCAATTACAGCCAATTGGACCAGTTTGTGCAACGCCTTCTTGTGGTGGTCTGTCAATGGCAAAGTACTACTGTAGTATTTGCAAGTTTTTTGATGATGAAAGGTATTTTATTTCTATAATACCTTTCTCTCTTCTCTCCCCTTAAATTGTCCAGTGGTAGGACCCAGTAACCTTAGAAGTAAGGATTGATTTTTTTTTTTTTTTTTGGTGAACTTAAAATTTAGAGGATTGATTTACCAAAGGAATGATCTTCATAGAACAACTTCATCATGTTGCTTGTTTCTATGTTTTGTACGTGTCAAGCTTGTTGCAAATTCTGCGGTTTTATGATTTACATATTTACCAAGTCTCGTGTAAATTACAGAACCCCAAACTGACGTGGAAGAATTTGTTCTTGTTTTTGTTAAATTGGGTTAAAGTCCTATATTCATCCTGAATTCTATAATAAATTCATAAACTGAGTTCAATTCTTTGTTGATGGTCTTTCATAATTTGTGATACTAATAAAAATAATATGATTTTGTACAGGGAAGTTTACCATTGCCCTTTCTGCAATATATGCCGTCTGGGGAAAGGACTTGGTGTTGATTCCTTCCATTGCATGCAGTGTAATTGTTGCTTGTCAATGAAATTAGTGGACCACCAGTGCCAGGAAAAAAGCTTAGAAACAAACTGCCCCATCTGCTGTGATTTTTTGTTCACATCTAGTACATCTGTCAGAGCTCTTCCTTGTTGCCATTTCATGCATTCCACTTGCTTTCAGGTCATTATCATATTTTGTTTCTTTACTTTTCAGATCGTAGAATGCAATTTTATGTATAGACATGATAAATTCTACTTTGTCCCCTCTTTTCAGGCATATACTTGTAGTCACTACACCTGTCCAATTTGTCGCAAGTCTTTGGGAGATATGGCGGTATGAGATACACCCTCTTTCATATAAAACTTCATAATGCTTGTATATGTCATGGTTTTTTTGGGCAGCATCAATATGATATTGTATTCCTTCCCCTTCACTCTGCATTCAAATCTATACTAGATCATTCTTATCCGTCCATGAGCATCTAATAGGAACACTTTAAGACAATTTTTAGTCATAAGAAAATGCGAACTTCTTCTATGCGGAAGCACTTAAAGCTGACCAAAGATAGTGGAGATTTCATTATGTATTTATGTTTAAACTTTAACATGAAAGCAAAATGCCAAATATGAAGTATATTATCAACTTCCTGTAACCTTTTGAGGAAGATTTTGTTCATCATCTCCCAACAACAGTGACTTTTCTGAACCTAGTATTGCTTCAATGACCACTTGTAGGTTTATTTTGGTATGCTTGATGCTCTGTTGGCTTCTGAGGAACTCCCTGAAGAATATCAGAATCGCCGTCAGGTAAAGTATATTAGCAGTGATGTCCCTCCCAAAGAACCACGTACATTACCTTTACATTTCAAAGGGTACACTCGCTACTTTTTTATATTAAAAAATTACGTCAAGCCGGCTTAAGATCACAAACCATTACCATCAACTGTCAAAGACATTTTCATTCCCGATTCTGAGCATGGGGGTTAAATTTCAGTGTAAGTTATATGTATTGTTTTCTTGGATCCAGGTTTTAGATTCCAAAACCATGTTCGCATATTATTTTTCACAGCGGGCCAGCCACTATAAGGTAGACAAAGGGCCGTGTTTGGCATTAAGGCAATAGCCTTCGGCCTCACAAAAACCTAACTTATACCCTATATAAAAGTAATTGATTTTTCTGTGAACCATTAATTTCATAGTCTTAATTACACATTACTGTTAATATATGATTTTGCTACTCAGTAAGTTAGAAAAGTGATATAAAGGATACAAATTACAATGCCTTAAGCCTCTCTAATAATTGTCGTAGACCTCAAAACTTCTTCACAGGTAGACAACTATATAGTACTTTGGCATTTGAACATCTTTTTAAAGATGGAAATCAATTTGATACATGCGATCTTGTTTTGCCAGGATATACTATGTAATGATTGTGATAAGAAGGGGACTGCACCATTCCATTGGCTTTACCACAAGTGTGGGTTATGCGGGTCTTATAATACAAGGGTGATTTAAGGTGGACTCAAGCTTCAACTCTGCCACAAGGTGACTTCCCATGTATAAATGGCTCTTGAATCAGAAGGCAAAAGAGTGGTCTGTAGCATTTTTTTTTTTAAAAAAAAATCTAATCTTCCCAAGTTTTCACGGTTGGTTATACAAGAAGTGGTAATCACCCCGTTTTCTGATTGGGTGATATTATTTGATTTCTCTTTTGTATCAGTTAACAGATGCCAAGTGCCATTCATTTCATCCTCTGGTGGAACTGATAGCGTATTTGGTATCGTATCTTTCTCCTTCATTGCCTAATGCAAATAAATAATTTTATAATATATTTTTTTCATACGATGAATCCAGCATCTGGTTCAATCAGATAACTTTCGGGATGCGGCCATTTAGAATACTATGCTAGGAAAGATGTTGGAAAATAAAGGCAGGGTACGGACAACTAAAATTTATCCAAAAAATAAAAATAAAACAAATTGTGCGGACCATAGATTTGATGAACAGTGACTCAACTCAAATCTAGTATGTATACTATATAACTAGGTTGTGAATATTGATAAAATTAGTTGAGTTAGGTGTTTATAAAAATATGTTAATTTTCTTAAAATATCATATTTAATTATTTGTATTGGATTTATTGATAAAAATTTTCTTAATATATGTAATCAATATAAATAGTTTAAAAAAATTATAAATTTAAGAGATAAAGTGTATTAAAATTTTACGTTTAATATTAAAATAAATTATATAGGCGTAATTTAGTAGTTATCTCATTTTATCTTTTAATTAAGCCGTGGAGGTTTAAATCCCACCTTTATGCATAGAAAGCATCTTATGATTAGTTGTTTATCCTTAAGTCGAAGTCTTAAGAGGGAGGGAATTAGTTACTGCTAGATAGCCTGATATATATATAAAAAATATCGAAATAAACCACTATTACATGTTGTAAATGAGTAGTTGATATTACCGCGTTTCAGGTATCTTGCCATATGTATTAATATTAAAAAAAAGGTCTACTTTTCACACACTGGTTAATTCACTTTGACCCTCTTGCCTGCATTGATTCATTTGACTTATCTTTGCCAAAGCTTTATGCTTCAAAAATTCCAAAGTGAGAAGCCCTTCCCCCTCCTATTGGAAATTGGTTGTCATTTGATAGAATATTACAGTTATATGCTTAGGTTGCATCGTAATCATCAAGGCATGTCTCTAATAGCTAAATCTAATTTTATGTCTTTTTCAAATAGTCAGTTAAGCAACATGACCACTATTCAGCTTTATTTTTCTTTGCACAATCTCAAATATTCAAGGTTTTCGTGAGACAATGGTATATGCCCAAATGATGAAAACGCCAAGCGTCAATTTCAGCAAACTTTGTGACAATACTCTCTTCATCATTTACAGCTATGTGATTCAGTGATTCCATATTTCCAATTTTTTTTCTAACTATTTTGGATAACATAATTTTTTAATACTAGCGGAGTTGAAAGCCTACCTACCTTGTGTATAAACGAATTGGCGTGATCTAGTGATGGGGGATGTGACTTGTTAAAACGTTTTATAATCACTGACAGGTTGGGTTTACAGAAAGGTTAGTTCTTTATAATGTAATAAAATAATATTTAAATTTTTATTAAAATATATATTTATATTTAATGTTTAATAATAACTCTAATAGAATTATTTTCAATAAGAGAATATTTATATTTATAAAAAAATAAGGTCTTAGGGATCTTATTAAAAACATCATTGATGATTAGAGAAGGCCATAAATGAACGAATTGCTTGTCCATCGAATGAGTGAAGAATTATTGTTAATCTTTTATTGATTAAAGTTTAAGAATATTCTTTACTACTGTAGTTTAGGTGCTAAGGGCAAAATGTGAATAGTAAACTTGGTTTGAAAATTCAAGTTATAACCAAAACATCTATCTAACGTACGTGATACCCAAGATGTTGGGAGAGAGGATTGTATAGTTAAATTTTTCAACAGATGTAAAAGGGTTTAAATTCTGACCTTTGTCTTTAATTTCTTTTTTGAAATTTCAATACTTTTTGTACTCCGCCACTGATGATGAATCTAATGCACGCCGTACAAGGCAAATTTTGTATTTTTTTTAATTTTAGTTATTTTTTAAAATTTCTTAGTTTCGAGATTTATGGCTTCCTTTTCTAATATAAATATCCTATCTAAAAATTAAATTTAAAATTTAAAAAATTTAATAAAGTTTTATATTGTTGGACAGGCAAATCTAGTTATTGAATCTCTTAGATTAATTTCTTGGAAAAAAAAGTGAAAAAATATGTCTAAATAAGGTTAATATCTTGTTTTATGGCTATTGTCTATTTTTCTTTATTTCTGTTCAAATACATCACAATATATTTACCTTCGTGACTGTGAATGTAGTTAATAATAGAAAGGAGGAAACCTGAAAGTATTCAATTGTGGGAACACACCAATAATAATTCCGTAGCCATCAAATAATACATTTTTTTTACAAAGAACATCAAAATCATATATATATATATTGAATTAAAATTCATATCCATATATAGTTGTTATGACATGTAAGTATTAGACGTCAAGGAATTTTGGCCAAAATAAATAATTGTAAATAATATTTATTTTGATAAATAAAAATAATATTTTTGACCAAAAAGATAAAAATAATTTTTTTTACACTTGTTAACTGATTTTGTGGATTTATCCAAATGTTTTCAACTGCTATTTAATGATATCATTTTGTATCAAATTAAAGTTAAATTTCTTGGCCCAAAAAAGGTTAAGTTTTAATGCATCAAGCAGTTAAAGTCAAATATTATTTGATTGGAAAAAAATGTTTGAGGATTAAAATAAACTTTAAAAAGTCAAATTTAAAAGTCAATGATATTTTTTAGAGTAAATCATTATAAAAATCAATTAATTATTATCTGTACATAGAAACTCTCAGGATGATTTAGCTCAAAAACAAGTTTCGATATTACTAAAACGAACGAATATAACAAAGAACAACCATCGTCGTTCAGTGACAATTATATATATATATATATATATATATATATATATATATATATATATATGTATGTATGTATTATTTCAGGAACCAAACCTGAAACTTCATAGGTGGCAACGGAAGTTTTTGTCTGGCATTTCTGGTTATTGTCTCAACTGGTTCACCTGATAAAGACATGTAAATAATAACAACTTTCCCCTTTTGTTTCCAGTCAATAAAATAAATAAATAAATAACAAAACTATAAAATTATATATATACTTTTTTATTCCGATTTTCTTTCTGAATACCTTTTAACTTGTTCAAAGCAATTGTCAGTAGAAGGGATTTTGAATTATAATATTACAAGTAAGTCCTCTTGATTAATTGTCATGTGTTGTTGAATATGACAATTGCTGAGCTTCCTAAGAACGTTTAAGCGACGAAAGCTAAACTCATTATTTTATTACCAATAAACTTTGTAATTAGGCTTTGTTTTGTTGTTTTTTCTCTCTGTTTTCTTCTCCTTGTCCTGCATGTTCACCCCTCTTGCTATTAATCATTCATTAATAATTGGTTATGATTAAAAGAAAAAAGGTTTTAAAAGTCCCATGCTAGTTGAGATAGTAAAAATTTGTAATTTTTTAATGGCGGAACTCTATATATATATAAGTCAATTGAACTTTAGTTATATTATAAATTTTACAATGAATTATCTTAAACTCTTACATTTATTATAAAGGTATATTAAAAATTAGGGGCTTATTATATGCATACATCTCAAAACGGAATTATATATACATAAAAATATAATTCCAGGAATATATGGTTGAGGTTTATTCATACATAATTAAAAATCGGGTAAAGTAACATATAATATCTTAATCTTATTTCTCATATGCGGCCAGCATTCTAATTTTATTTGTAATACGATTTTACCCATAATCTTTTTAATTTGGTATAATTCTTAGTACTTGAGAAATAAAATTATAGGTAAAATTGTATCAAATTAAAAATATTATGGGTGAAATTATACCACAAATAATATTAAAATATTGGCAGCATATGAGAAATAAAATTAGAATATTATGTATTACTTTACCCTTAAAAATTTAAATAGGTTTGTTATCAATTTTTAAATATTAAAAAGTTATTTGTACCTAATTCAAACTTAAGGAGTTTGCATAATTTAGTTTTTTTTTAAAAGAAAGAATAAAATTTGCTTTCAAATATGTAAAAAGTACAAAAAAAAAAGTGTATTTGGTTTTCATTTAAAATTGTATAAATCTATCTTCTAAGTATTACATATACACAATCATCCTTTAAAAGCAAAACATACAACACATTTTAGTTTGAGTTTTTCTGTATGAAAATACCCTCCACATTCTATAACCTAATTACATATTTTCTTGAAATTAAAAATTCTCCAAATAAAAGTGTATTGAAAAAAACTCTAAATTTGAGAGTAAGAACTTATTAAGAAAATTTACCAAAAAGAAGGACTTTGTAAGAAAAAAAAATTCATAATTTAAATCCCTTTAATTTCTGTTACATTTCAGCTTATCACTATTTAGAAAATGTGTCTAAATTGATTTTTTTAGCCTTCAATTTTTTTTTTGTAAATAAATATTTTCAGTTCTAGATTTTTCAATCCTTTTCCACTTTTCCTGACAATTACTTGAGCTGAACTTTTCCAATTCCATCACTCACATCATTTTCCACATGTTATTCTTGATTGGTAGAAAATTAAATTAAATGAATTCTGTGATGAAAAAGTCTTCTTCAGGTTGCTTCCATCTCCATGTGTTCTTCTAACAAATGCCACTTGTTTGGCTGAAAAGTTGTACCAGAAAACGCGTAACCAAACACGTCTTAAGGAGGAGGCTGGGCTTGGCGTTGGCTGGCGGCTACTTGTAACTTAGTCGTCGTCGTTACATAATTTTCAACGGTCAAAAACTACACCAAAAACGTCAACGTCGTTTTGGATCTTCCTCCTAGCAGGGACCAGCAACAAGACGGCACCAAGATCAACAAACAACAAATGAATGCGTTTTCTTTGAAGTTTCCGCATAAATTCATAATCATCATCTAACTTTATTTTATCACAAATATATATATGGCAAATACTCACACGCATGCACACATCTCTCCTCTCTCTCTAAGATCGAAACCAGAGAAACAGAGAGCTCTGTGTTGGCTGAAGTTTTGATCTTTCTGAAGAATCTGGTATTATTTCAGCAGATTAAAGCTAATATTCAAAGTCGGTATTGAAGATTATCATTCCCATCACCTTCTTGAGGATATATGAATCTCTCTCTCTCTGTTGGTAATCCTTATTTCACAGATTTGCTCTGTTTTTCGGCTTTTATGACTTGATGAGCATTTACAGATATCACCATATCAAGTATTGTTGATAAGATAATCTTTTGAAGCCTCTGCTAGATAAACCGATCTTCATTGTTAATTAATTTTCATTTTGGGGTGATAATGAAGAGCCAAAACAATCAAAACCCAGTAAACTCATCAGTTCCAAAGATTTATAATGTTCAGAACCAGCTGGTTCGTCTCCTTCCTCACTTAATCCTTCTGGGCTGTGGGATAACCCTAGGGATTATCATCAGCTTCTATCTTCAGAACTGCAACTTTAGTGTGGAGTTCACTCGGTTCTCAATCTCTTCATCTTCATCAACAAGGATATTAACACCCCCACCAATATTTAAAAGACCAGAAACAGAAATGCTTAATAATGTTCCTGCGTCTAAGTCTAACAGTAGTTCCATGAAGAAGTACCTTAAGCCTCCTGTGCTCATGCACGACATGAACGAGGAGGAGCTTCTATGGAGGGCTTCGATGTCTCCTAGGATCCCAGATTATCCCTTCCAACGTGTTCCTAAGGTGGCCTTCATGTTCTTGACAAAAGGTCCTGTGCATTTGGCTCCTTTGTGGGAGTTGTTCTTCAAAGGACATGAAGGCTATTACTCCATCTATGTCCATTCAAACCCGTCTTACAATGGATCCGACCCAGAGAGCCCCGTGTTCCATGGCCGCAGAATCCCTAGCAAGGTCAGTTTGTTTCTCCTACCCTACTTGAATTTAATGATAACTTGGTCCTATATATGTGAATGTCCTTTGTTTTATATACTTTAGGGCCCCAAAAATGATAACTTTATTACAAGTCTCCAACGTTAATCAAACCTAGGAAAAATATACCTAAGTCCTTATTTGTAGGCATACTAGTTGATTTTATCCATACTTGGAGCAAAGAAAGAGAAAACCAATGAAGAGGCCATGGGAGTAATTAAAAAAACAAGCAGAACAAAACAGAGGAATACGTAGCAGGAAAAAACTTGGAGATCTATCCTCTATCAGTACAACAGTCACATTTATTGTTACTCCACCACGTTCATGTTTCATGAACTGGTCCTATCTTATATGGTACGTTCACTCTCATTAGATCTGCCTCGAAGCCCTGTGTCCCACTTGTAACTATCTCCAAGCATGGCTGGTACCTCATGAGGCACAGAACAATAGTTTTTTCACCAAAACATTCCCAAGTTCAGTAACATAGGTTCCTATTGGCTAGGTTATATTTCGTTGCCATTTTGCATTTTTGCTTCTATGACAAATTCTTAAGCAACTGCCGTACCAAAAAGTAAAGCAACATTAGAATATCATTATTCACTCGTTTTTGTGGGACCCTGTAATACATAGCTACATGTCGCTTTATAATTAGTTAGTTTACCTAATAAACTGGGTCAACACCGACTAGTCCATGCAGGAAGTTGAATGGGGCAACGTCAACATGATCGAAGCTGAACGGCGGCTGCTGGCGAACGCCCTCCTTGACGTATCGAACCAGAGATTCGTGCTCTTGTCGGAATCCTGCATTCCTCTATTCAACTTCTCCACCGTCTACACCTACCTCATGAACTCCAAGCAGAACTACGTCATGGCTTACGACGATCCTAGTTGGGTGGGTCGTGGCCGTTACAGTCCGAGGATGCTCCCACAAGTGTCCCTCCGACAATGGCGAAAAGGGTCGCAATGGTTCGAAATGGACAGAGACCTCGCACTCGCAGTTGTGTCGGACAGAGTTTACTTCCCTGTGTTTCAGAAGTTTTGTCGTGGTGATTGTTATGCGGATGAGCATTACTTGCCTACGTTGGTGAGCATCAAGTTCTACGAGGGGAATTCGAACAGGTCGTTGACTTGGGTTGACTGGTCAAAGGGTGGCCCCCATCCGACACAGTTCTTGAGTGGCGAGGTGACTCCTGAGTTGTTGGAGAGGTTGAGGAACAAGACGTGCAAGTATAATGGGGATGATGAAACCAACGTTTGTTTCTTGTTTGCTAGAAAGTTCTCGCTTTCTAGCTTGCCTAAGCTTCTCAAGGTTGCTCCTAGGGTTATGCAGTTTTCAAAAACTCGAACTCAAGATCGGAATGTTTTCGGTTGGAGCAATACTTTGAGAAAACTCAAGTGATATATGTGTGTGATCTTGAAAAGAGCTCCTTGGAAAGAAATCATTTGATTTATTCTTTTCACCATTCTTTTTCTTTTTCTTTTCTGGGATACTGTCTGCAGTTCTTGTACTGGATTTCGTATTTCTGTATAAAACTTCATAGGTATAGCTTGTTTGGCATTACTTTAGGCTTAGGGAAACTGACTTTTGAAGCTCAAAATTCTCCAAAATTATGTTTGGAATGATTTCGGAGGAAAATAATTTTTAAGCCAAAAAAACTTTTTTTTTCGCTTTTAATTTCTCTTTAAATTTTTTCAAAACTAATTTTTTAATATATTATTTATTTTTTGTCAAATGGATTTCCAATCCTTTTTTTTTTAATATAGTACAATTTAACACATATAACCCGATCGAAGTAAGGTAGGTTGCGTTGCTACTAGGATAACTTACCGCTGACAAATTGACTTTCATCTAAATGTTTATTTAAATATAATCAATTATCAAAACATAAATCACATTACATTAATTAGTTTGTAAAAATCAGTTAAGATAAAATTTATTTTTATATCAACAAATTCGTTGGTTGAAATAGCAATAACATAAGTTCAAATTAAGTGAAACACAGAGATAAAAAAACCTTTTTAATGAGCTGCAAACCTTATAAAGGATTAGCTTTAAATCCAAAACAGTTTAAAAATACCCTTGATAACTAAAAAAGATCACTTTTATAATTGTTAAATCAAACAAACATGCGAAGCTCTGTAAAAAAATGATTCGTTTGTATTATGCTCAATCCTTTTTATCTGTTGACCCTGCACTAGCTTTAAGACCATTCACTACTTTGCCTCATTTTCTCAAGTTTAGTTTTCATATTGATTTCTAACTGTATATAATTTGAAAAAGTCGTATTTACTCAACATCATTTTGTCCTAAATAAAAGTTGATGCCTCAAACCATGGGGCAGAACAAGAACTTCAAATTTCGAATATCTCTTCCTTGCTTCTTTAATGCCTAAAAGAAGCACCTTCACATCCAAGCTAGCAACTTTGCCAGTCAATCTAGAGAATTGGAATAAATTTCAAAACTGCTTTCCCCCTTCTCACTCAAAACTGCTTCTCGGCAAAAAAGAGTTATAAAAATTAAGAAACCAAGAAAGAAATGAACTTTAACTTTAGAGCTAATAGCTCAAATTTTCATTTTGCGCCGAATCCCATACAGGACAATGTAGTAACTACATATTTAGAAAATGGTTGAAGCAAAGCCTAAATAATTATTTTTCTAGACCAGAAGAACTTCAAGAAGCAGCTTCAGACACGGAAGGTGAATCAGAAACAGAGTCCGACGTGTCATTACCCTGCCCCACCTCGACCCCACGAATCTCCTCGATCATCTTGACCACGTGGCTCATGATGGGCCGTTGATCAGGCGCGGCGGCGGTACAAGCCAAAGCAATCTGAAGCAGCCCCACCATCTCATCCTCAATATCTTTGTACCTCATCAGCTCAAGATCGAACACCTCCGCCGTCCATTCCTCCCTCACCACCGACTGTACCCACCTCGGAAGATCCACCACCGCGCTACCACCATACCCGCCGCCGTCCACGGACGAGGGGCACTTCCCGGTGAGAATCTCCAGCAGGACAACGCCAAAGGAGTACACGTCGGATTTCTGAGTGCACCTACGACCGTCAAAGGCCTCCGGGGCACGGTAGCCGTTAGATTTCGGAGCGGCGGTGGCGGTTGGGCCAGCAAAGATGGAGAGCCCGAAATCTGCCACGCGCGGATTTCCCGCTCTGTCCAGGAGGATGTTTGTGGATTTGATGTTACCATGGGTGAGCTTAAGCGACTTGCATGAGCTGTGAATAAAAGCAACTCCACGCGCCGCTCCGGCCGCTACTTTAAGCCTTGTGGTCCAGTCCAGTGGGGTCCGGCCAGGTCCTCTGTTACCTGTCGGAAACGAAGATAAGGCATAATATAAAGTTTTCAATAATTACGAATTTGACACTGGTTTCTTTACTTTGGAAAACAGGGCAAGGGTTTCAAATGGGTAGGTGGCTCATTGGCCCTTCTTTTTTTGTCAGTGTTAGTGACTGGAAAATCTGGTACTAAAGATAAAAGCATAAGGACATATTTTCTGGAAAAGAACAAAAAGCAAAAGAAGACACTGATTTTATGCAGTAAGCTCCTGTGTTTTTTTTAACAGTTGCTTTCGTCTGCAACAACAACCTTGCTTATAATCGTACAAGAAAATAGAACATAGAAAAATGCCACTGTTTCCTCAATCTCCTTATAAGCTGTGCAAGTTGGAAATAATCCATCTATCATACATAATCATATGGTCCGAATTCAATTGTTTTTAAACTCTTCCACTGTGTTTTAAGTTTCTGGATCTATTCATAATCACGTGGTCAAACTCTAATGTTTTTAACTTCCTAGATCCATCATCATCACCCTGCAATTAGGGGTTTGTCTTACTCTCTTCTATACTTCTATAGGATATTCATTACTCAACCCTGTTTTAATAAGCAACTAAGAACAAGAGTACTCTCAACTGGTTCTTCATCTGTGTGGGAATGATAATTTTTCTTGTTTAACAACTTTTCTGAACAGACAAATTCATAAGAAATATTAAAAGAGATTTCAATGATTGAAGTAAAATGAAGTTGACGTACCATGAAGAAGCCAGAACAAGCTGCCATTGGGCATGTAATCAGAGACGAGCAACTTCTCGTCTCTCGCGAAATAGTAAGCTCTCAAATGAACAATGTTTGGGTGTCTCAATCTTCCCAGAATTTCCATTTGTTGTTCGAACTCTTTCTTCCCTCCAATCCGAGCGTCTTTGAGCCTCTTGACGGCGACGACGCTACCGTCATCCAGAACCGCCTTGTATGCCGTCCCGAACCCACCTTTTCCGAGCATTTCCGCTGAAGCTTTAAGCAAATCCTCTAGCTCGAACTTCTTCACCCCTTCGAAGAAAACCATTCGACCCCTCTCAAAACCCGATTGACCCAGATATGGGCTCGATGAATACACGATTTTCTCGCTCTCCATTAGCTTCGAACCCTTTCCTTCTTTCAATTTCGCTGCGTAGTTTCGCCAGAAGTAGCAGTAGAGAAGAAGGGAGACTACCGCGAGAACCACAATGTCACCGAGAATAATGGCGATTAGAGCTGTGGGGCTTATTTTTGCTGATGAGTTGGATTTTCTGGGAGGGGTTGCTTCATTTCCAGGCATTGAGCTTGGTGTGGATGATATAGTTGGCGCTCGTGGGTTGCTTCGCGGCGTTAATGGCGACGCAATAGCTCCTTCAGATCCGGGTTTGCTGGGTTCGGCCACAAAGTTGGCACATTTCTGCATCGGAGCTCCGCAGAGAGACGGGTTTAGAATGAAACTTGATTCGGGGAAACCCGAAAGTGATTTGGGTATTTTGCCGGAGAGACGGTTCCCGGAGACATTGAAGACTTGAAGGTTAGCAAGGTCAAGACTGGGAATGTTGCCGGAGAAACGGTTCTCATCTAGACGGAGAGTGAGAATGTGGGTCAAATGGTTGACCGTCAGGGGAATCTCGCCGGACAAATTATTGTGAGACAGATCAAGACGGTACAAGCGGAAAAGCGACGTAACAGTCGCCGGGAAGCCGCCGGAAAACTCATTGTAAGAGAGATACAAAAGTTTCAAGGCCGTGAAATTGGAGAGACTGGGAATGGGGCCGGAGAGGCGGTTCCGCTTAAGGCTCAGGACTCGAAGCTGGGTTAGAGAAGTCAAAGGTTCGAAAGAGCCTCGGAGGTCGAGGTCTTCAAGAATAAGACGCGAGACTCTATTATGGAGGCAAAAGACGCCGGACCAAGAAGAACAAGGGTCAGTGCTGGAGTTCCAAGTTGAGAGCTTGTGGAACGTATCTGAAGCAGTTCTAAACGCCATGAGAGCTTCTAAGTCAGGGTTTTTGGAGCTCTGAACAAGAAGAAGAAGATGAAAAAGTGTAGAGAAGAAGGTAGTAGCCAAGTAAAGGGTTGCCGCCATTGTTGCAGAGACAAAGCAACACGAAAATGGGGGCTCGTGAAGCGAAATAGAGAAGTGGGTTTGTCGTTTTGAGCGATAAATGAGTTGGTTGTAGTAGGAAGGAGTAGAGATCCCCAATAGGGTCAATTGTAATTAAATTGGAAGGTGTAGGGGTTTAACGATTATAACAATAAATGGCAGATAAATGTTACGCTTATTTTATTTTTGAGAAAAAAGTCAATATGTTAAATAAACTGAACCAAAAAAAAAAATGGTTTTGTGGGGAGAACGTATTGCCTGTGAAAAGACGATTACCATTCTTGTATAAGCAGCCACGTGGGGCTGCAAAGATGGTAAACTCCTCCTTTATCTCTCTACTCTCACACTTACCCATTTTTACATTCCTCTTTTCAGTCTAAAATAACATTTTATTGATTTGAATATAATATTAAAATAAAGATTCAACATATTCTCACAATTGAAGGTTTATTTTGGAGAAGGCATTAAAAACGGGAATGCGCTCTCCTGCGCTCCACAACTACAAACAATCATGATTCATGAGGATGACTTGATATATTTTTAAATTTAATTTAATATATTTATATGTGTTAAAAAAATAATAGAAGAATAAATTTTTGGTTAAAACAATACTCCCTTCATTCTTATTTATAAATCACTTTTAACATTTTTTATTGAAATAAAAAAATAAAAAAATTTGTTCATTCTGTCAAAAAATTAAAATTGTTTTGTAATTTCCTACATCAATATTAAATAAGACTAAAAAATTACAAAATTCTTCATTATATGTCTTCTAAATATGATTATAGAGAGTATAAAATAATTTTGCATAGTATAAAATTTATATCTCATAATTAAATTAATTTATTCTTTTCTTGTCTTATGAGTTATGGCCATATATAGTTTTCTTGTCAATTATGAAAGAGGAATCAGTATCCTTGTGCTTTCCTTCTCGAGTGACAAATATATCCTGTCATGATAAGTCTGGCAATGGCGGTTCTTCAAGTAATATGGCTAATTTTCGGGATTGTTTGAACTACTCTGATTTGCTCCAAGTCACTCAACGTGGTCCTCCTTTCATATGGACAAACAACTGAAAGGATGATTATCATATTCTTGACCGACTTGACATGGCCTTTTGCAATTTTGAATGGATTCAGATGTTTCCATCATCCATAGTGAATACCTTAACTATTGCGGCTTCTGATCATAGCCCAATACTCTTCTCTTCAGAATGTTCTTTTCAGAAAAATAAGCAAGCAAGATTTGAGAATTATTGGCTGTTTTTCAAAGATTGTTCTGATATAATTAAGGATTGCTGGTGTCAAGATACTCCAGGTTCTCCCACCTTCAAGGTTCATGCTAAATTAGCTAGAACCTTACAGACACTCAAATTATGGAGTCGGTCCTCTATTGGGATTATTTCTAAAAGGATTGTTCAAGCTGATAATTCTTTGGACGCACTATCAAGATCAATCTGGCTTGACTCATCTATAGACTCAGTCAAAGTCCTCAGAATTTCATGATTTGAAGACTCATCTTAATTCCTATATGACTGTGAATCTAGTTTCTGGGCAAAACTCAATTGGTATGCTTTTGGGGAAAGGAATACTAAGTATTTCCACACAGTGGTTAGTAGACGTTCTTCTGCTAACTTGATCAAGAGTATCCTCAAATCTGATGGATCCTGGACTTCAGATGAAATGGAACTTTCAAACCTTGCTTTATCCCATTTCAGAGACATTTATCAAACTCCTAACAGTGCTCTTTTGATGAGATCTTGCAAGGTTTAAATCACTTAAATATTCCAACTCTCAATGATGAGGACTCTCTCTCCCTTTGTTGGTCCCCCTTCTCCTCTGGAGGTGAAAGAAGGAGTTTTTGGTCTCCCTAAGGACAGTGCGCCTGGCCTGGATGGTTTTCATGCTAATTTCTACCAAAAATTCTAAGATATTGTTGCTAATTCCATTTTCAAGATGGTTACACATTTTTGGGAATCTGAATATCTTTTAAAGTCTTTAAATAGGACTGTCATTATCTTGATTCCCAAATCTGATCGACCTCAATATTTCAGAGATTACAGGCCCATTAGTCTATGCAATGTTGCCTATAAAATTGTTTCCAAAGTTTTAAGCAATCGCCTGAAGTTAATTTTGCCCAGGCTTATTGCTCCACATCAGTGTGCCTTCCTTAAAGGTAGGATCATCTTAGACAACATCCTTCTTGCAGCTGATATCATGACACAAATCCAAATGGCTGTCCCCAAGAGGAAGTATGTAATGTTGCCTATAAAATTGTTTCCAAAGTCTTAAGCAATCGCCTGAAGTTAATTTTGCCCAGGCTTATTGCTCCACATCAGTGTGCCTTCCTGAAATGTAGGCTCATCTTAGACAACATCCTACTTGCAGCTGATATCACGACACAAATCCATATGGCTGGCCCCAAGAGGAAGAAGTTGCCTGCGCTAAAAATGGATTTTTTCGAAGGCTTTTGATAATCTCGCTTGGAATTTTATTAAAGCCACTCTTCATAGAATGAATTTCCCCTTAAAATGGATTCATCTTCTTATGCAGTGTATTACCACTGTGGAGTACTAGGTGTAATTTAATGGTAAGTTGACTCAAAGCATTATGCCAAACCGTGGTATTAGACAAGGGGATCCGCTCTCCTTTCATTTACATTCTAGTAGCCAATATTCTTTCCTATATGATTTTGAAACTTGAGAATACGAGTCTTTGGAATGGGATCAAAGTTTGCTAGAATGCTTTTCCTATCTCTCACTTGTTCTATGCTGATGACTCCTTGAGTGCAATCAAAGTTCTTCTTTGATTGCAATCAACAAAACTTATCCTCTGTTAAAATGATACTGACTATGTATGCTTTGTGGTCTGACTAAGTTTGTAACAAGACAAAATCACTGTTAGTATTCAGTCTGAATGTCCGTTATGCAGGGAAATCCACCCTATCTAAATTCATGGACATCAGGTTTGAATCTAAGCTTGGAAAGTACTTAGGCACTTGGGTCGATCTTGGTAGAAGTAAATCCATGATATTCCAACAGGTTACCGATGACATGGATCGAAGAATAAATGCATGGCAAGTTAAATTACTATCTCAAGCTTCAAGAATAAGCCTGGTTAAGTCAGTTCTTGCTGGGGTCAATATACATATCATGACTCTGTTAGCTTACCAAAATATGTGTGTAACAAGATTGACTCAGCCTGCATTGATTTCTTCTGGGGTTCTATTGGGAATAATAAGAAGATACATCTTCTGAGAAAGGATCGTTTGTTTCTACCCATTGAGAAGGGAGGCCTGGGTATAAGACCTACTAGGATTGTTAACCGTGCTCTTCTGGCCAAACAAGTCGTTATCAACCTGGATCCTTAGGCTTGTTAACCATGCTCTTCTGGCCAAACAAGTCGTTATCAACCTGGATCCTTACTCTATTCTGTCATTCACCCTCAGAACTAAATACATTGATCTAAATTCAGAGGCAATTATAAAAAAATCTTACCACTCTTCTTGGTTATGGAAAGGAATTGCAGAGCATGCTGCTATTATTTTGAACAAAATAAGATGGAGAGTTGGTACTGGAGATTCAATTCCAATCAACCACCATTTATGGTGGCCAATGTAGTCTGATCAACAACCTGGAAATGGTATTCAAAAGGTTGCCGATCTATTATTGCATAATACTTATTCCTAGAACCATGTCTCTTGGAACAAACCCTTAATCTGATCACTGTATTCTTCTGACTCTGCTGAAATTATCACTGGTTCTAAGATTGATCTGCTAAACTCACAAGATTCCCTGATCTGTAGTGGTTCTAGCTCTGGATCTTATAATGTCAAAGGAGGTTTTCATGAATTATCTGGTGTAAGTCCTTCTCTCGTCCCATCTTGGCCATATTTATGGGAAACAATTTGGTCTCTCCAACTACCAATGAAGATGATCCTCTTATTCTGGAAGATTGTGCATAATGCCATTCCTGCTTCTGATGTTCTCCGACAGCATCATATAAATTCATCCTTGGATTGTGTTTTCGGATGTGATTCTAATGAAACTGTCCTTTATCTGTTCTTTGACTGCCCATTGTCTAGCTCATGATGGTTTGGGATTATTAGTATTCGTATCCCTTCTTTGAACCTTGATGATTCCATTGAATGGTTGAGGACTACTTTCATTCAGCTTGATCAGGAAGGAAATTACCATACTATTCATAAATCATTTGCTTATTTAGTACTTGGTGGAGCCACATGAATGAGATCTTCCATAATGGGAGAAGGTTGAACTCTCAAGCTCTCGTTAGAAAAATCTCGACTACCCTTGATATCTCTGCGTTTGCCTTCCTTGCTAACAGGTCTATATTTTCAAACAATTTGGGAAGTAGCTGGGAAAGCTGGCCAGCGTGCCGCAACTCGTGGGATGAGAGGGGCGCGGGTTGCAAAACCGACTTGCAAAATATTAGCCCGAGTCCACCCCATTTTGATGGCGAGCTGGCCAGCCAACTTATTACTTTTTTTTTATACTTTTTTTAATATTTTAAAAAAATTATTTTTAAATTTTGAAAATACTAATAAAATTTTTTAATGTTATATTAGTATAATAAAAAAATTAATAATATTATACTCTTAAAAATTCTTATTTTTTATTAAAAAAAACTCAAATTTTATAACTATAAATCTAAATAAACATTAACATAATATTAATCAATTATAAGATGTCAACATATATCAAAAAATAAATAATTATCTTTATTAGTATTCGATAATAGAAGTATATAAAATAATATTTGAATAAAATAAATAATAATATTAATAATTAAAAAAAAATAGATTGACGGGCTAAGGGGACAATCCTCCTCAAAATAAGCTGACATTTTGTCAGCATGAGCTCGTCTCCCTTTGAGATAAAATAAACTCAGCCTAACTGAGCCCGTCTCCATTTAAGATAAAACGAGTTCAGCCCACGCCAACTAGGCCTATTTTATCTGCTCTAGACACTTGACTTCCAGTACAATTTCTAAAAGTGGGTGTCATATCTTTTTGCATAAATTTAAAAAGGAGAAGAGTCACTTCTGACAATGTTACATATGTTTCAATGGTTTGGCCGTTATGGGGTTCATCTGGAAAAATCATTTGTCTACAGGTCTTCCTTTTCTTTCTTTATGTTTCAGGGCTTCTCTTTTTTGGGTTATCAGATCTGGATTCCAGTTTGATACTACTAAGAGGCCTCTTAGAATCTCGTGTGGAGACGGGTTTTGTTTCCAACAGATTCCTTAATGGCTCCATTTCAACAATCACTTGGTTTTTATCCAAAAAAAAATCGCTTAGTAGGAAATCTTATCTCTTACTAAACATTTCTCTGAAGTTAATTTCAATGTTGTTACCTCTGTTTTCTTTCAGCATTTATTTTCTAATGTTATTTGTTCTTGTTGCTTTGGAACTTTGTAAATTGCCTTAATTTTAAACTATTTTGTCTTTTTATTAAAAAAAAAATCTTATCTTTCTAAGTAACATTAATTCCCTCTAAAGTGGATAATTTTTTGTTGTACAAAAAAATTTAAATAAGTTTAACACCGGTCTTTTACTAATATTAGGGTTGGAGAGCGTTTATAAGTAATTTATAATGGTAGTGAGAATCAAACTCACGTTCTTATAAAATACGAGTCTATTTTTTATTATATGTGTTAACTTTTATTAACAAAAAGATTATTATTTTGCCATGAGATTGTTTAGATTAAGCCAGGGACACGTTGGCCTAAAAGATGTTAGTAAAAATATAATGTCAATTAAAAATCATTTCCAACTCAGCTTTTACGATTTTCTTTATCTTTTTTAAATAACCTTTCATGCTTTTGACCAAAAAGAAATAATTTCATCATTTTCAACTAATCCTGTATTATTTATAACCTTTTTTTCTAATTAATATCTTCTTTTAACAGTAATTGTTCTTCTCTCAAGAAGTCTTAAAGTGTCATTTCCCTTGTCAATTATAAAAGTAGTATAAGAATGACACTAGTTTGGAAGATGTGAAAGAAACACATCAATCAAGCAATTATGAGAATATTATTTCTTGTCAATGGAATAGTTATCCAAGGTTTATGACAATGTTCCACCAATTTTATTTTAAAAAAAATTAGATCAAATAATCTTCAAAATTATTCATAGATATTTTCAAGGATTAAAATTACTATATATAATTTTATGAGAAGCATTTCTACTTTTTTTTAATATTAATAATATTTTAGAAAATTATGATAATATTATTTAAAATCATATATTTTAAAATCTCATAATTACTTTCTTAAAATTTAGGGGTAATTCCATAAAATTTTATATTAACTTTGATTTTAAAGAATAATTACAATTTTCTAAGATTTTATAACTTCAATTTTTAAGGTCATACTCCTTAGACCTAATTTTCTCTATTTTTATTTTCTTAAGGTTTCAATGATTTGGAGCAAAATTTCTAGCTTGAAAGAGACAAGGTTTCACCTTTTCCTTTACGCAATCTTATGTCTTCTACTCTTTGGACAATTTTGAATATTCCTTACCCTTAAAGGGGACAAACCCATTAATTTTTCAGAAACAGAAAATAGAGCTTCAAGTTCAGAGAAAAGTCACTCTTCTTCTGTCAATGGCAAATGTTGTGTGAAATAACATAAAGATACAAAGCCTTACACCAGTTTAGAATTATAAAGCACTGAAAAATTGAACTGCATATTAAAGTTTCCAAAAGGAAAAGATTATAAAAACTTGAAACAGATAAAACACGGACCATATATATAACGAGGAAATCCTACAACTGCACAATCTCACATGTTTTAGATGTGGAATGAACAGAAGATGCTGAAGAAGAAAAGAAAAATGGCTTAGGAGGTACTTGCAATGATTCCGAGCTTCCTTCTAACATCTCCACTACTTTACTCATTTCTGGTCTCATTGAAGGATCAGTTTGTATGCACCATAAGCTCACCATTGTCATTTTTCTCATCATTTCTTTATCACTATCGTTCTTAATATTGCACCCCAGTTCTAGTTCTTGATTCAGTTCAAGGCGCTTATAAATCAATTGTGGAACATATGCCTCACTAGAACGATCAACTTCAACATTCACGTTCCTTCTTCCTCCTACCATTTCTAGGACCACCATTCCATAACTGAAGACATCCGATTTGTGAGATACGTTACCAAAGTTTCTCGAAAATACTTCAGGAGCTATGTATCCTACAGTACCCCTTGCTTCCAAAATGGACACAATCCGATCTTTTATTGGAAGTACTTTAGCGAGTCCAAAATCCGAAATTTTTGGGCAAAACTCCTCATCGAGTAGGATGTTATGAGGTTTTATGTCAAGATGTAGGATTTTGGTCTTGTTGCAGCCCCTGTGTAAGTACTCTAATCCTCTAGCAACACCAAGGGCAATATTATATAGAGTTTGACAGTCCAATTGGTGTTGTTCACCCATGTTGCAATTCTTCTCATATATGAATTTTTCGAGAGATCCATTGGACATAAACTCGTAAACTAGAGCTCTTTTGGAACCTTGGAAACAAAAGCCTAGAAGGCTAACAATGTTAACATGAGATGTCTTGCTGATACTTGCAACTTCATTAATGAATTCCTTGTCGGTACATTTTAGTTGACTTAGCACTTTCACTGCGACAAGATGCCCATTTGGTAGCTTCCCTTTATATACAGTTCCATATCCTCCTTTGCCTAATTTGATTCTGAAACAGTCTGTGATTTTCTTTATCTCAGAGTAACTGTACTTTCTGGAAGAGATTGGTCCGTGTTGTTTAAGAGAGGCTTCAGTTATTTGATGGGTTTGATGCTTTTTCCTCCAAAAGAGACTTGATGAAGCAAGAGCAAGAAGCTTTCTTCTAAAGCAAAAGGCCAGGAACAATAGCATAACGAGTCCCACAGAAGAAGCTACTACAATAATTTAAAAAAGAAAAAGAAGAATTAGAAGAAGCATGTTGGATCAACTATATTTATGCATTTAAACAGCTGAATCTTGACAATACTCTCTACTTTTTTTGAGAATTTTCATTACCTGTTGTTGCAATGAGCACAGTTTTTCCAGTTTTCTCTGCAGAGAAGTGAACAAATTAAATAGAATAAGTTAAACTAGAACCAAAACCAATCAGTAGAAAGCATTCTTTGTGTGCTATTTCCTGCTTGGCAAAAGAACAGTCTTAAGTTGGAAAATCATAGTGGATTTTCAAGATACCTCTAAGGTTTCCTAAGTAATATCAATGTTTTTGCCACAATGTAAGTGAGCAGTGGTTTTCAAATACAGGAAATCTAGCACCAGTTTTCAAATATCAACTAGTAACATTTAATCAGAAAAACGTAGCCACAAATTGTTATAATATTTCCAATTGCAAAAAATTGTTGGAACTCCAAAAACTGAAACGTACACAATTGTTTAAATCAGAGTTACAAGAGTCATGCAGGCACACGTACCTCTGTGACAATAGAAGTTCCTATTGCTGTCTAGTCGACATTGGCCACCTATTTGGTTGTAACACTTATCACAAGCATCAGATAATTGTACTTGAATAACCATTTGAGCAGTTAAGAATGAGAAAAGGTCTTTGGTGTGATTCTGGTGTTTACTTGGAAGCAGAAGAATAGAGCAAGCTGAGAAAGATCTTCGGTAATAATGATTAAGAGGATGATGCTTGTGCAAGTGGTAATGATAGATATTATAGTTATGGCAGGTATAATTATCAACACTAGCCGGAGGGCTGATGATGAGGCTGTGATCACATCTGAACAAGGTTATGCTTTGTTTGATATGAAAAGAAACCAAAGGAGAGCCATGAGGAAGAGTGATATTCTTGTTGAAAACTTGACAAGTTTTGGATTTCAACCTCTTTTGCAGATCTATATCAGTAACAGTAATATAATTATCCTCCTGCTGAATGATGCTTGTAAGCTTTAATGGCCTTCCATTCTTCTCTAGTTGAATCGTTTTGTTCGAAGATGGATCATCACAACCATGTATCATCATTAAGCCACAATCCTGTGTTTCCGCCTTGGTGAAAGGGAAGTGGATCTTCCCAAGTTCTCCACAATCAAATGATTGAGGACACTTTTCATGGTTTCCATTTCCATGTCCAGCTAGGAATAGCAGTGCCAGTTCAGAATACAAGAGGAAGCGAGATCTGTAAAGTGAAATCATCCGAATTTGTTTTGTGAGGGAGATATAATAGCATGGGATACTAAATCCTACATTGAGTAATATGAAATACTCAATATAGTATTTAAATTAGTTGGTTCTCCTTCCTAAACAGTTAGGTTTTAGGGCAAGCTCTCCATCCACTAAGATACCTATAAATTTGAACTGGTTCACCTGAAAGAAGAAGCACAGTGTGAGAGAAAAATAGAGTCAAAGATAAGAATAGATGATATATTGATAAAAAGTAGAAATGTTACCAAAAGATGTGTGTGCAAAGAAACAATAAAGAGCTTTTGGTTATATAGATGAGTATAAGATTGTTGTGTTGACTTGGAAAAGGATTGGAAATACAGGGGAAACATGTAGGAAGGAGCCAGGTGGTGGAATTCTAATTCCATGCTACATGCACAGTCAACAGTGACTTGCAAAATACTTCCCAGGATGAAGGTGAAATACAGGGGAAACATGTAGGAAGGAGCCAGATGGTGGAATTCTAATTCCATGCTACATCCACAGTCAACAGTGACTTGCAAAATACTTCCCAGGAGAAGGTGAAGAATTTTAAGCTTAAGAGTTAATGTCTGTTTGTGGCGTTTCTGGAATTAACCAACCTGTTGAAACTTGGTTTTGGATCATATATTAATCTCCCATTATTTAGTTGGGAAGATCGAACTCCCTTATCTTGATTCATCCCCTGCGAAAGCCAAACGTTTTCAAATTGAAATCTCCTAGAACATTTCAATCTCGTCCAGGTGACTGTTACTGAGACTAACAGTACACCACCTTACAAATTTAACAAAGGAAAATTAATCATTTAATCCATATAATTTTGACTTAATTTGTCCTAAATTTTTATTTGCTTAACTTAATCTCTTTAAATTTCGATAATTTAATCAGTTCATCCTACAACTTCAAAAGTAATCTCAATTGACTAAGTTATAACATATTGATAAACCTATATTTTTATATATTCATCTATATCATTTTAGTAGATTTTTGTTATTATTTTAGTTCTTAATTATATTATTTATATACTAATTAGATAAATATGTCTTATCTTAAATTAGTATTTAATAAGAGCATAATTAATATATTTTTATAATTTTTTAAAATATTTAATTTTAAAATAAAATATATTATACTATTATAATTTTTATTTCAGGTATTTAAAAAAAATAAAATTTATAAATGATAACAAGATGATAACAAGAGGATCACAATTTTGAAAATGACATATAAGGACCATGGGCCAACTATTCAATTTGGGTGTCTTCGGCTCAACTTCCACCTCTCCATTCGGTCAAACCCCACGCCTCCATTCACACACTCCACATACGGTGACCATCTCCATCACCCTCCACGCGGCCACGGACCCCTTCTCCATCACCTTCCACGCCGACTCCATCATCATCTCCGTCTCCACTCATCATCGAAGCACCCATCGTCACCCTGCACCACTCCATTTCATCACAGAGCCGACTGCATCCCCCCAGCCGACAGCACTGTCGGCGAGAACCAGCGACTTCACGACACGGGCCGAACCACGACGCGACATTAACGAGCTGAACAGCGACGGCCAGCAGCAGACGCACCAGAAGCAGAGTTCGTGTGTGATGGTAGCTTCTGTTTGATGGATGTTCAGGGTGAGAAGATGGTGGTAGAGACTTAAGAGCTTAAATCTTTTACCCATTGATCAGTTGATGATTTCTTGATGTTAGAATAGTTTTCGAATCAGTGGGAGCTTTGTATTATTTATCTTTTTGTACTAGAAGATTATCGGGAGTTAATCTTTAATTAGTATTTGATATTATTTTTTAATTAATTTTAATTTTATTTATTTTGTTCTTGTATTAAGATTATTATAAATATTAAATAATTTTATAAGGTGTCTTAAATTATTAGATTATTTATTATTTATTAATTTTATTTTTTTAAATTTCTAAATTATTTTTAAATATTAATCTTTATTATCTTTAGTGTTAATTTATAATTTTGGTAAAAATTAGTAGATTAAAATTTTAAAAAATATCTCGTGAAAATTTGAGGTGGATCAATTATTAAATTTAAAGTTTGATTATAATTTTTAGATCTATTTAATATTTCCACAATTTCTGAATTTAATAGTGTTATATAAAAAGGGCGGTCATTCACTAGGCCTAAAGGTGGTTTCGGGGTTTGGTATTTAAGAAACCAAATGTTATAAATGAGTGTTAAACTTCCATTTATCTTCTGTGAATGATGATTGCTTCAAAACTATTTTTAAGAGAGTCGATTTATCTATTTTTCATTCACTATCTATTTTATCAAAAATAACAAAAATAAATCTTTTATATTTATTTTAATTTATTATAATTTTAGTGATAGTTAATCAAATCAAATTATATTTTATAATTTAGGTTGCATTTCATTAGTTACATAAGAATTTAATTTAATTTTCTTTTTTTAATAAAAAATAATCTGAAGTTACACTATACGTAATCTTTTATTAAATTTTTGATAAATTTTTATTGAATTTAAGTTGTTTAACACGTCATAGATTATAGAAACTAACGGATTAAATTGTTAAAAATTGAGATATTAAGTTGTATTGAGTTAAACTTTAAGAATTACATGCACTCATGGTAGTTATCTTTAACCCATGTGTTTGGTCGACGAGGATAAGGAGATTCAGTTGGATTGATGGAGAAAATTTGAGTGGGTCATCCATTTGATTTTATTATGATAATATGATATTTTCTATATATTATACTTTATAATATGTCCTACTTGACATCTCATAAGTACATGTTAGTATTCATAATGAATAGAATTGCTAGTTATTGAGACGTTTGTCTCACCCTAATTTTATTAATATTTTTTAGGTGATAGTCTCATCTTAGGACCTTAGAAAAAACTTTAGAGGATTGATTAAATCTATATAAATTGTATATCTTTCTCTTTTAAATGTATGTATAGAATATTTGTATATTGCCATAGTAGGATTTAGTATGCATACTCTAATATTATATAATACATTATTTGAATTTGATTCTGGGAGTTCTTTTTGGGGTTAATATTCTAAATATTCATAATAGACTCTTCTAAATTATTAATTATTTTTTTAATTTTATTAAAATTGCATAGACTCGTACATTATTTTTATATATATACTTTAATATAATTTTTAATATCTTTAAGAATATTTCATAAAAGATTCTATAATTATCGTTTTATTAATTAATATAAATGTTTATAGAAAAATATAATATTTATATTATAAAATTAAGTATACTCTAGTATCTATCTAGTTATAATATATAATTTATAAAAGATTCAGCAATTTATATGTTATAAATAATTTGACTCATCTTATTCTTTTTTTTATCATAATTATTTGTTTATTAATTTTTTTTATAACTATGGTAGAGTTTTTTTTAAATTTTAGTAAAGGTCTTATCTATTATAGTTAACTCTTTTAAAATAAACTAAATTTATTTATAATATTATTTTTATTTATATTGTGTATAAAATGGATTTAAGTAATTAATATTATTTACATTTTAGGATGATTTTACACAAAGTATCAGACATGCATCAATATAAAATTCTAATAGCAAAGATCTGATTAGAAAATAACAAGCTTGCACAGAAACATAAACACGTGAGCTTTTACCAACATAAAGTTAATCTAGCAGTATAAGGCCCCGCTAAATCTCTTTAAGCCTCGAGTTCGATTTTTAGAGGAAATATCTATACTATGAGGGGTATCCATGAACCCTAAAATTAAATACTTAATAATAAAATATAATAAATAGTACCAGAAAAACAAAACACATGGGCCTTCCAGTGTCATGCCTTGATGAAAATGCCCCATAGCATAAAAACTATGGAATCAGAGAGTTGAGGAAGGGGAAGAGCAAGGTGATCTAGAAGGAGAAGATAAGTAAGGCTTTGGTGGAACTTGCAAGGTCTCAGCTCTGCCTTCAAGCATCTCCACCACTTTGCTCATCATTGGACGCTCTGAAGGCTTAGTTTGTATGCACCATAAGCTTGTTATCACCATCTGTCTTATCCTCTCTCTGTCTGCTTCATTTCTAATGCTCCTCAGTGCAAGTTCTTCATTTAACTCAAGACGCTTGTAAATCCAATGAGGAAAATATATTTCACTCGTATCATCAGCATTGACATTGGCATTCCTTCTTCCTCCAACCATTTCCAAAACCATCATCCCAAGACTATAAACATCTGATTTGTGAGAGACGGAACCAAAATTTCTATAAATTACCTCAGGAGCAATATATCCTATAGTTCCTTTGGCACCTAACATGGATACAGCACTTTCATTTTTAGGACATATTTTGGCTAGTCCAAAATCTGAGATCTTTGGGCAAAAGTTCTCATCCAGCAAAATATTGTGAGGTTTTATGTCAAAATGAAATATTCGAGTGGTGCATCCTCTGTGCAAATACTCTAATCCTCGTGCAACACCTACTGCGATTTGGTGCAATATTTCACAACTCAATTGGAGATTACCATCATGGAGATTTGCTTCATTTTCAAAGATGAACTTCTCTAACGATCCATGAGCCATGAACTCATAAACAAGCGCCTTCTTGGATCCTTCAAAACAAAATCCTAAAAGAGTGACAATGTTGACATGAGAAGTCTTGCTTATACTTGCTACCTCGTTGAAGAATTCCTCTCCGTTCCCTTTTGTTTCTTTTAAAAGTTTCACCGCAACTGGACATTTGTCTTGTAACTTCCCTTTGAACACGCTCCCATAGCCTCCTTGCCCTAATTTTTCTTTGAAACAATTGGCCATTTTCTTTATCTCCTCGTAGCTATATCTTTTTGTGGAAAGCGATCCGTGGTTCTTTAGAAAGGCTTCAAAATCTTGATGAGCTTTAGATCTGTTTTTACAAAATAACGTCCTTCTAAACAAGTAGATTATAAGAACAAAAACTCCAACTATTGCAGCTGCAAGAACTGTGATCAATAAGATTAATTAGAGGAGGTGAGATTATGCAAAATTTTAGGGCTTTAATGAGTAACATAAATACTGATTAGCTATCCTATTGTTCACGTAACGACTCTTTCAATGTTTTTCTGAAAATGGTAAACTGAGTAGATGGACTACTTGTTTTCTGACTTAATAAAAAATAAAATTGTAAGTTTTAAATTTGAAAGGTATAAGCATGAAGTGAATTAAATTATTATGTAAATTACCTAGTCCAAGTACCATCTTGAAAATCCTGCCCCTACTCTCTGCAATCAAAGGAAGAATTAAGCTGAAGTTAACATTAAAAATCCATTTTCTAATATATGATGATGAGGATATCAAATGAATGATAGAGACGTTGATAAATTTTTATTTTATCATATTATTTTATATATATTTTAAAGAATTTATTATGTTTAATAGATATTATTATAGTAACTTTGCTAATTTGATATTTTAATTGATTATATGAATTAAATAATTAAAAATATTATTTTTTTTTATATTTTTACTGATTTTATTATTTCTCTTGATTAAATTAACTTGCATAAAAGTATTTTACTTTTATGCATTTTAAGAAATTAAAAAATAAATAAATGATAACTATAACCCACATCAACTATTATAAAATTATATTATATTATATCTATGAGGAAAGGTAATTAAGAGATTTCTAAATTAAATGAAAAAAATATAATATTTTATTAGAGAAAATTAAAATACCTCTATTAATATTTTATTAATATTATATATTGTATTATATTAATTTATTTATTTAATATAATATATATTATATTAGTATATCATGTTATAGTATATTAATTCAATATCATTTGAATTAATTCAAAAATAATTTCTCAATATTTAATATTTAAATTTAATCAAAGGATAATAGATAAATCTGTTATATTTTTCTATTTTTTTATTAATTATTTTATCTTTTTTATCCTATTACTTTTTATTTGAATTGTTTATAGGATATTTAAGTTCAAAAAGATTTCTTTGGAGATATTGGACAAGATGATAGTTTAGAAGAATACTAAAGACAAATGAAGATTATCATTATCATTATCTTTTGGAGAGCCAATTAGTGAAAAAACCCACATGAACATGGTTCACTCTTAAAAGCTATATAAAGGATCCCAAAATCCTCCATTCAACACGCTATCTCACTCACAATCATTCCATCTCTTCTCTCCTCCATTGTTTTCTTGCTTTTATTATTTATTATGGTGTCATCTAGCTACCTGAGTGTCTAGTTCTCCTCTTTCTTTATAATGGAGGTTATAAGTTTAAGCTTTATGTTCTTATTGTTAAGAGTTATAATAGTTTTTGCTAAGATTTGATCTTATTTTTAAATTTTAAGATTTCCTGAGTTTCTAAGATTTTAAAAACTTACTTATGAACCTATTTATTTATTTTTAATAAATTTGTGATCAAATTATTGTGATCATTTTATCTGTTGTATTTTTGTTCTTCATTCATATATTCATTCCTCTTTTATATATATATATATATATATATATATATATATTATTAGCACTTATTTTTAAAATTCTTTTTGAATTGTGTAGTTGAACATATTATTGAAAGGATTTCGTTAAAAACCCTAAAAGGAATTTTCAGTGACAATTCTCAATTTTTTAGAGGATAGATCATAAAAAGTAATAGGATTGCAAATCAAATGGTTCTTGAATAATTATTTATGAATTAAATTTATTCTAAGGTTCTAGGTATTTTTATGAAATAAATTATAAGACTTAGGAGGTTTCCTAAAGTTCTTACTTTTTAACTTAGTAATTATTATTTTTATAACTCTGATATATTATTTATGAGCAATGATAGCCGAAGCCGTCTGTCCTTAGGAAGCCTCATCATACCATTAATCAAACTAAACTTTCTTCTCTACTCTTATATCCTCTTTAAGCATTTTAATTCAATCAAGAGTTAAGTCATACATTGACTCCGCCTTAAAATCTACCTAGGGTTAGCTTTTATACATATAAAGTCAAAACTAGTAATTAATTTAAGCGTCAACGACATTCAATATCACACGTTATAACTTAGTAGCATATAAGCTCTTATATAAGTGGGAGGTTACATATTCAATTTCACTTATAATCTCATATCATTAGTGTCTATCATTTTATTTTAAAAAATATAGTATTAAGATCTTTAAATACCTCGAAAGTTTCCACGAATAGCACTCAACACCTTTATATCTAATATACCCTAAAATTTTTATTTTGTAACATTTTTGCTCCCACACCATTAAAGGATTTAATTTTGACCTTTAAAACTTTCTTTTTCTAGAACATTTAATGGTCAAAATTAACTCTTTTAACAGTGAGGTAAAAATATTACAAAATAAAATTTCTAGAATATAGATCTGAAAAGAACTTCCATGTACAAGGTACCTCTTCATGGAAACTTATAGGTCACCTTAACCAAAAAAAATATATAGAGGTTGCAAGATAGGTGAAATTTTGCCGTAGAAAAAAGGAAAAATCACTTGAACCCGTAAGCTAAAAGTGAATAACAGTAAACCAAGGACATAAATTAGCAAGTAACATATTTATCTTAACAAACAACATTAAAAAAAATATCATTTGGAAAGATACCTTCGACGTAGCAGTAGAAGTTGTTGTTGGTGTCAAGTTGACACTGGCCTCCTTGGCGGTTGTAACACTTATCACAATCATCAGATAATTGTACCTCAAGAACCATATCAGCAGATAAGAACGATTGAAGGTTTTCGTTATCAGGAAGGTCTTTCTTGGGAAGCACAAGAGTTGAACATGATGAGAAATGGCTTATCTGGTCAGGTTTAAAATTAGGGTCTTCTCTGTAATTATAGATATCAAACCCAGCACAGGGATGTTTAATAAAACCTGTTGGAGGGCTAATATTGAGGTGGTGGTGGCATTTAAAGAGTGTGAAGTTATATTTTATATCAAAAGAAATCAAAGGTGAGTATGCAGGAATACTGATATTACTGTTGAAGGCCTCACAAGAACCATTGGATCGTAAGCGAGTGTGCAAATCCGGGTTGAAAACAGTAATCATATGTAGCTGTGGTAAGACGCTGGTAAGCACCCAGAATGGTTTTTCAGTCTTGTGTAGTTGAATCGTTTTATCTGAAGATGGATTCAGATTATCACAGTTATGAACCATCATTAAGCCACAGTCTGGCCTTTCTACCATGGTGAAAGGGAATTGAATTCTCCCAAGTTTTCCGCACTTAAACGATCTAGGACACTTATCGTGGCTCGCGCCTCCATACCTAGCTGAAACAAGTAAAAGGTGAGAAATCAAGAGAAAACGAAACTCAAAAACCAGAGCCATGTTCTCTCACTTTCTGGGCAATACGCTTAAGATCGAACTCCAACAATAGTTTAGTTTGGACTAATCCATGTTTCCAACTTCTCCCCCAAGATATAACCTCCAGTTCCTACTTGAACAGCTTGAGACGCAAGTTGACTCGGAAAATGACCAGGCAAGACTGTGGATGTCGATCATTGATCGCGAAGAAGCTAAGACAAAATTTCCATCTCAAGTAGGCCTATTGACTCTTGGACCCATATGAAGAAGGGGGAGATTGGGTTCATTTAGGATTTGGGAATTTTGAGAGAGAAGGAGGAGGAGGAGGAAGAGAGAATCCTCCAATACTTGTTGGTGTGCTTAGTGAAGGACCATATTTCAAAAAATGAGACTGTGTTCTGGTCTGGTGATGGAGGCTCTCGAAACCATGACTGCAAATTAGTCACCACCAGAAGAGATAAGTGGGGACTAAAATTAAATTAATGGAGTTTATTGCAATGGGTGTTGACTTGGAAATAAAAGGCCAAGACTGGTTAAACGTGATAGGAGGGGGCCCAACTTTGGAAAATTACGGATAACAAAATCTTTGAGAAGGAAATCAAATTTTGTTTGAACTAGTTATGCTGCATGCTGCAAAGATAGCATCATAACGTAAGGTGCGGAATGTCTCCATTTTCCTCCACTTCCACTTATTTCAGACGACGTGGGCATTCCTTTGTTTTCGTACCTGTCTGTCCACCAAAATCACTTTTTGCTTGTAAGAAATTATTGGCATGTTCCAAATATTCCTAGTTTCTTCAAGTTTATTTCTTCCTCATTCATGTTAATAGGTATTTTGAGTTTCATCTTATAATCTCAAGTTAAATGGACCATGAGATTATTGCATTGTGATGAGACCTACTGCTGCCACCAAGGCACATGGAATGGTAAAGCCTCGGGTTCCCCAATTGGTTTGATTTCCATTTACGTGCATTGTTCTGAGTTTTAGTTAGAGAACTTCCACTATTTTCGGATATAGCCAGTAACATCCTCTCACGTCTACAGAGAATTCATGTGTTCTGTTTCATTTCATACCTATTTTGAATTATTCCAGACATATTTATGAAATTACCATCCAAACTACTGTACATAATCACGTCATATTCTTGTTCAAAACATTCATGAGAATATCTGACAACTGCTCAAATACTTGGTCTAGGGGACTAATTAACTAGTTAATAATGTGGTGCTGAATTGTCAAGAACGTGCATGAACTTATTTTGGAGAACAGAACAGCAAAAGTGGCTAAAATAATGATATTCTGAGATTAGCTTGCAAGTCGCTAAGCTATAGAAGCCACAGGCATAGCATCAAAAGTGGGATTCGATCAAACAACTTCCCATAAATATTAAGAGACAACAGGCTTGGAAATAGACTGCAACGATTGGGGAAACATGTTGCCATAGCAAAACATTTTGAAATTGAAAGCTCCGGAGAATTGCAGGGTTTTTACAATAAAGAGATAAGTCACCACAATACAAGTCTAAAAGAATTACCATGTTCTTCATGTCAATACATGCCAGCTTCTACAGGTATGCAGAGATCTTATTTCTAAATGCTGACTTCAGAAAATAACAGGCATGCACAGAACACAGATTGTGAGACCCAAACTATCAGGCATGCATCAATGAAAAAGTCTAATAGAATAGATCTTTTTAGAAAATAACAAGCTTGCATAGAAACATAAACATATGTATGGGCCTTCAAGTATCATGCCGTAATGAAAGTTCCCCATAGCATAAAAGCTATGGAATCAGCGAGTTGAGGAAGGGGAAGGGCAAGGTGATCTTGAAGGAGATGATAAGTAAGGCTTTGGTGGAAATTGCAAGGTCTCAGCTCTGCCTTCGTGCATCTCCACCACTTTGCTCATCATTGGACGATCCGAAGGGTTAGTTTGTATGAACCATAAGCTTGTTATGACCATCTGTCTTATCCTCTCTCTGTCTGCTTCATTTCTAATGTTCCTCAGTGCAAGTTCTTCACTTAACTCAAGACCCTTGTAAATCCAATGAGGAAATCATCAGCATTGACAATGGCATTCCTTCTTCCTCCGACCATTTCCAAAAGCATCATCCAAAACTATAAACATCTGACTTGTGGGAGACGGCACCAAAATTTCTATAAATCACCTTAGGAGCAATATATCCTATGATTCCTCTAGCACACATCATGGATACAGCACTCTCATTTGTCGGGCATACTTTTAGCTAGTCTAAAAATCTGAGATCTTTAGGCCAAAATTTTCATCCAACAAAATATTACGAGGTTTTATGTCAAAATGAAATATCTGAGTGTTGCATCCTCTGTGTAAATACTCTAATCCTTGGGCAACACCCACGGCAATTTGATGTAGTATTTCACAATTCAATTGGAGATTACCATCAAGGAGGTTTGCTTCATTTTCAAAGAAGAACTTCTCTAATGATCCATTAGCCATAAACTCATAAACGAGGGCCTTCTTTGAGCCTTCAAAACAAAATCCTACAAGAGTGACAATGTTAACATGAGAGGTTTTGCTTATACTTGCTACCTCATTGATGAATTCCTCTCCGTTGCCTTTTGTTTCCTTCAAAACCTTCACAGCAACTGGGCATTTGTCATATAACTCCCCTTTGAACACACTTCCATAGCCTCCTTGCCCTAATTTTTCTTTAAAACAATTGGTCATTTTCTTTATCTCCTTGTAGCTATATCTTTTTGTAGCAAGTGATCCGTGGCTCTTCAGAAAGGCCTCAAAATCTTGATGAGCTTTAGATCTGTTTTTCCAAAATAACGTCCTTCTAAACGAGTAGATTATAAGAACAAAAACTCCTACTATTGCAGCTGCAGAAACTGTGATCAATAAGATCAATTAGAGGAGGTGAGATTATGCAAACTTTTGGGGCATTAATGAGTTACATAAATACTAATTAGCTATCCTACTGTTTCCGTAAGGACTCTTTCAACCATGTTTAACTGGTATAAAAAGCTTCCTTTGTTCCAAGAACCCTTTATTATTGTTTTGTTGATTGCATTTAGATGTTTGAAGACGCAATTTTGTTGTTCAAGTGTTTGGCGTAGCTGACAAATTATCAGAATGCATATAAGTACAACGAACAATCCTGCACATGAGGAAATCCCACATCCGTCATCACCACTTTTCAATTATAACCCATTGTAATGGAATTGGAAAAGTAAAAACGAGAATATATATATATATTGAGATAGCTTTGTTCGTTACTTAATCATCAGGAATTTGAATTGTCGAGTTGAAAGTGTGTATACTAATGCTTTCTGGGATTGTTAGCACCGGATGGGCAATAGTGGTAGCTGAAATATTTATTGCATACTAATGCTTCCCAGCATGATTCTTTGAAACGCAAAAGCAGGTCCTTTTCCTCTAACTGGTTTGTACTTTGTTGGGCAAACTCAACATGTGTTTGACTTAGCTCATTTTAATTGATTTTACGTAGTAGTACGAGATAAGTATATAAGAAAAAATTTTCTTGGATTGTTTGAAAAGTGATTTTTTTTGATTGCTTAAATTAAAATACGCTACCTACACTTCTTTGAAAAAATGGTCCAAACTTAATTTCGATACTTAATCAAGATGGAAAACCCAAGCTTCATGTCATAACATGTGAACCCCATGTTAATGATTATATAGTATTTGTACCCAAAAAAAAACGAAGGGAAGTCTAAATTCCATTGTTTATAATTCATAAAATGGAACGATCAAATTTCCCAAAGTTCAATCCAGCTTTTTGCAAATTAAAAGCGATGCTCATTTTATAATAACTTGAGAATATTACATATACATATCTGACACTACTTCATATTCTAAGCAATTATTTGACCTATAAAAATCATGACTACAAGAAAAACAGAATGAATAAGTGAAGAAAAGCTATGAGACTCTAATTCCACTAGGGCGCTTGCCTTCCATAGCGTCCTTCTTGTTGCGACAATCAGCACAAAGAAAAGGGCCTTGCCATGCCTTAGAGCTGGTCGAGAAAATGGAGCCTGCATGAACAGATATGCCTTCACTTGAAGCAATATCTATCTGGCACACTGCGCATACAAATATCCCTGAGGTTGATGGTTCCCCTGAATTCCCTTCATTCGCTAATCTGCGGACATTTGCTCAATTATTCATATTCGTGAAATAACAAAGAAAACGATTGCATGAAAGAAGATATATGAATAGAGTTTACTTAAGCGTTTACTAGTAGGTTGTATAATGAAAATGCCACTCATGGAGGAAGAATTTTCAGAAGAGTCAATCATGTGATGATGAATATCTCTAGCATATCATGTTACATTTTCATGTCATGTTTTTTGTGGAAAAACTTGATAACAAATATCTAACAAGAGCTCAATACTAGGAAAATTCGAAGAAAATAGTCAGGCATGTAGTTTTTGGGTGAATAAAATCATAATACTCTCGTCAAATTGCAATTTCAGAACATTCTGAGATTAACTTGCAAGTTGCAGAGCTATAAAATCAGTGGAAGAACAATCCATGAATTTTAGAGACAACAGGGTTCCATATGATATACTCAATTACTCATCAACAGTAACATGCTTAGTAACATGAGGCCCTATAAAAGAGAGAAAATAAGGCTTATATCTCTAAAGGCCCTCTGCAAGTTTTCTACTGCAAAAGTTTATAATCTTCATGTTAAAATCACACATAAATACAGCTCTCATTCAAAACTGCTCAAAAATTGGGGTGACTTCCATTCTCTCATTTTTTTTTCCTTTGTTCCTTTAAAAAGATCATCCTCTTCCCTTTTCTCTGTCTCTCTTCTTTTTCCTTATATCAAATTTCAAACAAATATTAGCCACACTTTTAACAGCATAAAATCTGAAGGGGCAAACAGATTTTCATAGAAGGAAACCATGATGCGTCATTGTCATGGGATTTGTATGATATCTCCAAAATTGAAAACTTTTGCCTCAAAGAATGTGAGATTACCTTTCAGCGAGCATTGCTGATCCTTCTTCAAACAGTTCCTCTACTATATTAACAGCCGAAAGCCTCTTCGACAGCTTACTAGTGGAATCACTGGATTTCTTCCTGAATAGTAAAGATCTCAATTTACTCTGCTTTTTTAGGGGCGGAAGCAGTGGCAATCCATTATCAGGAGGAATTATGCCAACTACTATGCTAGTTGTATCATCCTTTAAACCTCTCGTCCTTAATGCTTCCTGAATGACAAGGGGAGTAAATACAGAATATGAGCACAGATGTTAGATATGTTCAACATGAATCTTAAGTCAAAACCTCAGGCTAAAAGAAATATTGACTTGATAAAAATTAGCATATAGCATTATGAAGCATGTTACCTTCACAACTTGCCTAGCAGCAAGTTCAGCAGGCAAACCCCGACAAGATTTCGCTGCCATTTCTGAGGATAGATCATCCCAGATGCCGTCAGAAGCAATTATAAGCCTCCCACCAGCTTTTGACAGCTATAAGATAGGAACAACGTGAGGTTTCATCCTGTAGACAGACCTAGCAGCATGCATAGGCATAAGAATTAAAGCTTGAAAGTAGAAGAGATATTATCTCCAAATAATGATACCTTCACTTGTTTGACATATGGTATTGGAACTATAAACTCCCCGACATCCACATCTCCAATTGACCTAGAAAGGCACAGACCCCCTGGCCAACAACGAAGGGGACCAATCTGAAATGATTCAGAAACACAAGACGTTCAAAAAGATAATAAATGGATCTGAAAAATATGAAGTCCTTAACATAGACGATGAAAAGAGAGAAAAAGAAAAATAATTAAGTTCTCTCTTCCTTTGTTAATTTTTAGAAGAAAAGGTGATATTAAGATAAAATGTTCCCACCTCAGCACCACCATAAATACTAAGCCTTCCAACTTCACCTCCACTTGCAGTAACACGTTCTCGCCTGCAAGTACAGACAGTGCAGGTGATTACCATGTGCACACAGAAAAAGATAACTAAGTAAGGCCTAGAGATAAAATCATACTCTTCAATATTCTCTTCAAGTCTGTGATCAACAGTTAAGTTGGTAATGGGGCCACCTTGGGTGTCTAGTATACAACGGGAATCTCCCACCGATGCAACCGTCACAGTCCATCTATCGACTATCACAACCGTGGCTGTGGTGCCAGAAGTTTCTCCTGGAGGAAACCAGATAGGACACAAAGTTAGATAAGAATAATCTAATTCCTGGTCTTCCTGTTCCATATTTCATTTCCGTCCATCTCCAAGGGGAGGGGGAAAAGGGAATAAGGGCCATAATTCCACACCTCTGCTCTGGAACTCCTTGTCAGTCTTGACAAACCCAGCAACCAATGCCCTAGGTAATGCATGAAGCCACTCCTCTCTTCCAATACCTCGAGGAAGAGCCCCCAAAATGTGATTTAACAAATTTTCCCTACTAAAAATTGCTGCTGCATTTCCATTGTGACCATCAAAGATCTGCAAAATCAGAATTCATTAGCAACCATCTCAAAAGCTGATGTCATTTTCCCTAACAAATATTCACTTTGGCACACAAATCAAATCTACGATCTGAACATTTTCCCATACACTCTCGAGTCAAAAGATACACGAATTTTCCACTCATACAAACCGGAAACGGAAACCAGTAATCCTCTAATTGGCAGTTGAAAAACAATATAAGATAAAAGTGGAGAAAATACCGCATATACAGAAAATGCTGACGAAGAATTTCCAGGTATTCGCTGACAATCGGTCTTTATTAAAAAGTAATCCTCCCCTTTCTTAGACTGAGCAGCATGTCCATACCTCACAGTGGGCTTCTCCATCTTCTCACTCTTAATCTCCCTTCTTATCAATGCAACAAGGCACAAGATTATGATGGTGACGCCTCCCTCTACCAGACGCCATAACTTGGCCACCAATGCCTTTCTCTCAGACCAATATCTCAAATTTAGTAAGCTCTCATTCTCACAAGCATGTTTGAACTCCAAGTGAGGATACTACAACACACTACACAAGGAAATCAGCAGGGTCTTTACATACAGTGATTGGCCGAAAAACTCAAAAATGAAACTGTCTTCAGATCAACTTCATCCAACTTGATCTGCACTCATCACAAACGAAGTTGTCAAGCTAGGATCTGACCATTACAAACTGATCCCCAGCAATAATTAGGCTAAAGAAAAACCAAACTGATAACGCATACTAGACTACAAGTATAACAACAATTTGTTTCTCCAAACCTTGGCTTCCACCGAACTTCATGGAAAATGACATTTGAAGTTCCAAAGTTAACACTACTTGTATTAATTCCGAGAAAAAACAACTTGAAGCTTGTGCCATGGTCTTTTAAAACAGCCAAACAGAAAACAAAAATTCCAAAGAAAAGAATTAATGTAGCTGAATTACCCGCGAGAATGTCTGTCTGCGTGCTCCGGAAATCAGACGCAGATCTGTCTGCGAAGTAAGCAAATACACAGAGGAGAAGAACGGAAGATATCAACTCTCAGATACGATACGCGTATTGATGACAAGGTATGAACTGTAAACCCAAAATCTTCGATTAAAAAAGCGCCAATTCCTAGGGATGGATTAAGGATTAAGAAATTCAGGATGATAAAAAGAAGGCATATTAAAGTATTTGAGGACCAACCCAGGTCAGCTTCTGAACAAATTTTCTTGGCCAAGCACCTGTACAGAGATTCTCTTAAATGATGTATTATATTTTCCAACCAGAAAGGACAGCACCAAAGCACATGCCTTGGGAACTTGGTGTCAAGCTAGCCTCCATACATTTGAGGGAAAGAGGAGAGACAAAGTAGCTTTGCTGACTATGAAACATATCGTCCCTATAAAAGATCGCACACTCTGTTTCTGTTAAAAAGGTTGGTATCGAAAACCTTTTCTTCTCTGATTCCTTGTGCCGGAGGAAAAAGTCAACACAATCTTCTTCCAACCGGAAAAAAATTACTTTAAGGACTAACAAAACGACAAATTTAATAAGTTGATTCGGCCAAAATACTGTATTGTTCTGCTTCACTTGTCTCTGAGTAAGAAAATCTCATCGTTATTTTCGAGACACCGGAGTTGGTTGGGGAGTTGGGTCTTGGGGTAACATGATACTCGCTCGTTTGTTTTTTTCCGCCAAAATACTCGCGTCGGTTTTTGACTCTCTAGTCCTATACGTACTAAATGTAAGAATTACTTAATTTTTGTAAAGTAATGGGATTAATAGGTAAGGTTTGACATAATCCATGTAAAAGAGTCACATGTAACTCTTGGTGGGGCTGATGTATTTCTGAGATCTTTTGTGTTTTTCTTCCAAACTCTACTCTAACTACTATTTTTTTTTCCCTTATAACTCTCATTGGACCTGATACGTTTCTGATATGTTTTGGGCTAAACTCTTGCATGCTTTAGTAGGCTTGGTTTTGCCTAGACTTTTTATTTTTTTTATATATGCCGTTTTATCTTTACAATAAAATTGTCCTTTAACTCTACCATAGTCAGGTACGCGATATGAGTCAGATCTAGATATAGTCAAAATAAAATTTTAGTAAATCAGGTGGACAAAAAAAAATTATCCTTTAACTAATAAGAGTTGGGTCTAACAGAAAAAATTAGTTCTTCATAATATGATAAACTAATATTTGAATATCCACTAGAAAATATGTCTATATGCTTAGGAAAAAAATGTCCTTCTAATTAAAAAAGTTAACTACTTTTTATAATCCTTAAATACATATTTAGCAAGATCTAAATAGTGAGAGTGTTAATGTGATTAAGAGTAAAATACGTATTATAGAAATTTCTCTTCTATTTTAAAACCCTATATGTACATTTTTTAAAATCAATATATATATATATATATATATTGTACAAACTACAAACTTTCAAATTTTAAGATTTCCCTTCCATTTATTCAGCTGTTAGTTATATGTTAAATCACATCATTGATATTTTTTGATCAAAATACGGCTCCTTAACATAAATATTACTCGTCCGATTATTAATATAAAAATTAATTGAAGAGTTAATTTTGGTTCTAAATATATTACCAATTTCAAATATTTATCAATATTTTTTTAAATTACTCCTATTGATATTCTCTCAATAATAATAAAATAAAAAAATTATAAAAAGAGTTAAAAAATTGTTATGATATATTAATTAATTTAATTAATTTTTTTAAATTAATAATATTAATTAAATATATTATATATTAAATATCGTTACTTAATAAACTATACGTTACTCTTGTTCTAATTAGCATTCACATATCCCCGTAAAGAAGGTAGGGATGCTACTATTAAAACAATGGACCACAAAAAAGCAATGTACAAAGAAAGCATAAAATCCAAACCATGTATGTTTGTGGTATGAAGCAATGAGAGATTTTTTCCAAGTTGCCATGCTATTGTCTTAGGGCAACCACAAAGGTTACGTCCAAAAGTAGAACATATACACATAAACGCTCTAATTGAATTGTTTTTCTCCTCCGAACTACCTCTTTTGATCCCAATTACTGTAAGGTTGAATACTTATCACTCATCCATGTGCCCACAAATTTGCATATTAAATGTCCTTTTATTCTCATCTTCAATTCGAAGGGATCATTGCAGCCACCCATTAATAGGTCATTTATGAATTTGACAATGACAAATTTATAATTAACTAACTTAATGCAGAAATATTTAGTAATTTATTTTATTCAAATATGGTGTTGCTATTGTCAAATAAATTTTAGTTGCCATAAAAACAATACATAAATTTCAATTATCAGATATTAATTTTACCTTCTTCTTTTTTTTTTTTGTTAAATAAAAATTTAGATGTGTTCGATACCAGTCTTTCACCCAGGGCATATCTCCAGGGTTCATAGAGCACTTACAGAAGATTTATGAGATTGGTTGTTAAAGGAGTCCTCATAATAGCAATGATAATCGAACTCGTATTTTTATAAGATATAAATATATTTTTTATTATATATATCAACTCTTATCGGTATTAATTTTACTTTTTTGGGGATTCCTATATGCTTCAAATTAGATGGGCCTTCAATTGGCCCTTCGTGTGAAGCCAGTTACTAAGGGCCGGTTTAGATCACATGCACATTATGTGATGTAGAGCCCATTTCTTACAAGCAATAGGTGCGGTTTGCTATGAGGTATTTGGAGAAGAGAAAAAAGAGAGGAGAAAATTTTCTGAGTTAGATTTTAAAAAATTAGAGAAATAGTGTTATCACTGTTATGAAATTTTAATAAGGAAAAGATATAAGATATATGGGTAAAACAGTTAATTAAAAATTTTTAACCACAGTTCTTTAATTTTTTTTTAAATTCAGCTTAAAAAAATTTGTCCATGCTCCCCTTTAAATCCTTGGTACCAAACAACTACTACATCGAATATAATTATTTTTAATAAATATATATATACACCAACAATATTTGAGTCTAACAGAAAGGATCAATCTCTCGTAATATAATAAACTAAAATTTAAATTTTATTTAAAAAAATATTTATATTTAATATTTAGTAATATATATTGACTATGATTACTTTTAATAAAAAATGGTACAAATGCATATGCATAGTTCTATAATCTTTGAGAAGCTAAAATTCAAAATAAAATTTGCTTATGTTTCAACTTATTTTCTAACTTGAATCTCTTAATCATAATGTTAGCCTTAGATTAACTTTTTTTTAGTTAAGAAAGTCGTATAAAGAACTCGCAGCAGGGGCTACAAACCATCCCAAATATGCCCATTGATAAATTCATAAACCGGTCGAAAGGAATCTATTAAAATGTTTTTGAAAAATGAATAAATTCTTTTAATAGAAAAACGTGTATACTAATTTATATTCTATAAGCTACCTTTGGCGTATCATACTCAACTCTTAAGGTATATTAGAACAGACGTCATGAATCATTATGGATGATTCATCATATATAACAATGGAAGGCTTCCGGAGAAAATATAAAAAATATATATATATAGCCAGCAGCTCCGTTTTAAGAATTTAAGTTGTTAATTTTCTTAAGCAAATATTACTTTTGTATAAATTTATTAAAAATAATAAATAAATCACTATTAAATAATAAATAAAGAATTTAATTTACTGAAAGTTAAATAATTATAGTAAATAAGATTTATTTTAATATAAAATATATATTGTTAAAATATTTTTTAAATGATGTTAACAGTTTATATTAAAATATATGTTTTCTAAGATTTGGGTAATTAAGTTAGGTGATTGGGAAATTTCACTTTAATTATGCGTTGAGGAATCTGATTTAACGACGTCCGGTCCACTTTTAAATCTTGCCGGCAACATAAACCGCCTTTCCTCGTTTCTCTAAACCCCGAATCCACGATTATTCTAAACTTTCCAAGAATGTAATAAGCTGCTTCCCCAAGGAAGGTCCACGAATTTTGCAGGAACGTCTGCTTTAACATTGACAAAGCTTGAACCAGCTCTCAAGTCCGCAACTTTTAGCATCAGGTACCCTGGGAAAGGAAAAAAACAAATACCCAGAAGAATGGAGAGAAGGAGAAACGCAAACATTCAGTCAAATTTACATCGTCTTTCGTCTCATAGATTCCCATGAATTTCTTAGGCCTTTTCCCATTCCAAGTCGTTTTGTTCACGCCCACACCGTTCTTAGACCAATTCACCTCTTCAATAAACCCTTCGGAGAAGTTAACAGCACCGTCTTCTGGGATATTTGACACCCCAATAACTGCGGGATTGGTGTAAAAGTAGTCATTCTGAAGATCTTCCATGAGAATTCCATTTCGTTTTGAGACATTATTAAGGGATTTAGTTCGTTTTGTTGATTAGAAAATTTTGGCTTAACTCGTTTTCTTTAATATGAGTAGTAATGGTAAATCTCATGGTGGTAATCAAAGCACTAGAGATGTCATCTGCAACGCCGGTGCTGGAGCTGCTGCTGGTAAGTTATTCAATTTTGAGCTCAGTTTTACTGCCTTTATGTTGTTTTCTTCATTTTTTATTCCAATGGCTGAAGGTTACTGTTTTGTTGTTTCACTTTAATTCTGTTCTATCATTTTCTTTTTTAAATAGTGAAATGTACGTTTTTGAGGTACAGTTTTGTTTTGCTTCTTGCTATAGTGTGAGTGTTAATTTATTACTAGAGGATCCTTGATTGCATTGCAGGGGCTATTGCTGCTACATTTGTTTGTCCGCTGGATGTAATCAAGACGAGACTACAAGTTCATGGTCTTCCTCCTGGGCACAAAGGCATGATAGAATTCTTTTTCTTTAAGTTAGTTCGCTTTACTAAGACGAGAGTTCTGCGTTAATTTGTTAAATATTAACAAGATAGAGGACTAATCTTGGTTGAGATAAGTTTGAAGATCTGGGACTTTGATATATATGATAAACATGTGTTTCTTGTCTTTAAAAAGATAAGTATTGGACTTTGAGCCGTCAACTTGAACCTGCATCTTTTTAGTTCTATGAGAATTGTCGTACATATAAGTTGGAAGTACTGTTCCAATATGCTTGAATAAATTATTTGTTAATGGATTTTCCTCAAGCTGAGGTTTGAAATTTCTTAGGTAGTTTCATCATCACAAGCTTGCGGGATATAGTCAGGAATGAAGGTTTCAGGGGAATGTACCGTGGCCTTTCCCCAACAATAATAGCATTACTTCCAAACTGGGCAGTGCGTTTCTCTTCCTGTTGCTCTCTAAATAATTTTTCTTTGTTCTTCCCCACCAATAATATCTTTGTTCTTTCTATAAACATCTATAAATAATTATCATGACCAAAAAATGCAAGATCTGTGACTTAGGACGTAAGGCGTACTTGTGAATCTTTTATCCTTCCCCTCTGACATGCTTCGATGTTAACAATCAGTCTCCACTTACCTACCTGCAACTAGGCATCTCCTTTATCTATATTTAATTTTTGGTATCCTTCCTAATCTTAAAGCTCTTCCCCCTTTAGATATTGAGTTACTACTGTTGTGTCTGGAGGGATAAACATTTTCATACATCTCTCTTGGAGAAATTTGTCACTTGAAAATCAACCGCTGCTACCAATATCATGATTGTTCTTTCCCAAAAGCATAGAGTCTTCCTTATAGCATCCAGTTATGTGCTTGTTATAGTTGCTCTTCATATTTCTTGAAGAGTAAAAATTATATTGTTTTTATTTGTAGGTGTACTTCTCAGTTTATGGTCAACTGAAAGGCCTTTTCTTTTCACAAGGTAAATACTATGCAAATGTTGATGAACTAAACTCGGGCCTTGCGTCTTCATTTGAATTTCTTAAATGCTTACTACTAGATTATGTGATTTATTTCGATCGTGATTTCTTGTCCTGGTTCGGCTTTATTTTTATAACATTCTTTATTGGTAACACTGCAGCAGATGGTTGCAACCAATTATCAACTGTTGAAAATATGTTAGCTGCTGCTGGTGCTGGTGTAGCAACAGCAATTTCAACAAATCCGTTGTGGGTTGTTAAGACCAGACTCCAAGTAAGTATATGCTTATCGTTGTGCCTGTAATTTCAGTTAAAATATAAAAAAGAAGCCTATGATTTTGAGTTCACAATCACTGCTTCTCAATCTTTCCCCTAATACACATTAGACACAAGGAATGAAGTCCGATGTTGTTCCGTACAAAAGCATTCTTTCTGCTTTGAAGAGGATAATGCACGAGGAAGGCATACGAGGACTGTATAGGTAAGTTTTTCAGTTGTAATATTTACTATTTAGCTTGATGATTTTGAGAAAGTTATATTTGAAATATAAAAGGGCAAAGGTTTTGCGGCTGTCTGTTTTTATGCCTAATGGCCATGTGCTATTGATCTTAGGTGTGGGTTTAGGTTGAGCTTGAGAATGAATCGTATTGAGATGCTTTGCTTTTGGAGGACCAGAAATTTAGAGGAGTAATTTTTGAAGGATGAAATTGTTAATTTACTCTAGATTAAAAAAAAAATTCAAGAAAAATAAAGTAAAAGGAACACTAGATGAGATGACATGGGCCTTACCTCTTTCTGGAGTCAGTGATATAGTTTGTTCTTGTGAAACAGTGGCATAGTGCCTTCCTTGGCTGGTATAAGTCATGTTGCAATTCAATTCCCTGCATATGAAAAGATCAAGTCATACCTGGCCAAAAGGGGTAATTTTGACAACACAAATTTGTTTAAATTTTCATCTGTACTTGGATCAAATGAATCTCTCTCTCACTCTCTCTCTTCTGAAGCATTGCTGATTAAGTGAAAATTTCTGAATACTTCAGATGATACAACTGTTGACAAACTTGGTCCAGGAAGGGTTGCCGTTGCATCCTCAATTTCAAAAGTCATTGCGTCTGTAATGACTTATCCACATGAGGTATATCAAGGCTGGTTAAATTGTTAGATCTCTATCTGCAGTAGCTCTGCGGTTTTAAAATTCTTATTTGTTTCCCTTAATGTCTCTTTCCTAGGTGATACGTTCGAGGCTGCAGGAGCAAGGCCAGGCGAAAAGTGCCAGGGTCCGGTATGCTGGGCTTGTTGACTGTTCTAGGAAGGTTTTCCATAGCGAAGGCCTTCCCGGCTTCTATCGAGGTTGTGGGACAAACTTACTAAGAACAACACCATCAGCTGTAATTACATTCACCAGCTTTGAGATGATACACAGGTTCCTGCAACGTGTTGTACCTCAGGATATAGGGCACTCACAAGGGTCTCATGCACCAGATGACCTTAGCAAGCCCCAGCCGAAAGACAGTGAGATAAAATTACCATCTTAGTCTAGTAAGACCGCTTTAAATAAAGAGCAGCTATCTAGACACTGATAGGGGAGTTATGTTATTTAAATTTTCTGTAGTCTCCTTTTCGTTTTTAATTTTTTTATTTATAATAACTTGGGGTCGCCTCTGAAAGTAAATGCTTGATTCAACATGATTGTGTACTGTGCTGGCCCAAAAACAAGGTGGTTGAATAAGAATAAAGGCCATTCTGAAACACAAAATAGATGAAGTTGGATGTTTTTTCTGACTTTTAAAACCTGGTTATGCTTTGTGCCAGCTTAACTTATTCAGAAAGTTACAAAGAAGAAGAAATTTCATCTCGTAAACTCAACTTGCATAACTTCAGGAATCTTCAAATTTAGAAGATCCCTGTTCAATATTACATATATCTTTTTTTACAATAGAAAAGGAAAGTTTTTATTGTTCTTACTAGAAGTTATAGGAAGTTTGATGTAGTTAGAAAGAAAGCATCTTGACTTCTAAATTTGTTTACCATTAAATCACATGTCACAAAATATTGTTAGTGCAATTGGTCTATGAAAAGTAAATTGAGTTAAAAACTTATTTGGGGTCATCAAGTGCGTTGAATTTATTGTAGAACAAACTTTTATGATGGCAACTGGCATGTTGCTTGGGATGTAAGTCAACTCCAAGCTTTGGCCCCTAAAAAGTCAATTTCAAGCAGTAAATGGAGACAAAAACATTAAAATTGTCTGTCTTCAAAATTTAAATATTGATATTGTAATTATTATAATTTAAAAGGTTATGTTAGAAGGTTGAATTAATTAGGTGATTAGTGTTAATCACTAGTATCTAGATGACCCTAAAATTCTATATAAAGGGCTCTAGTATATAGATTTGTGTGTGGGATAGTGAGATCCTCACCATAGTGAGAGAGAGGGTAACTTGGGTCTCTCTACACAAAATCTCATAGGGTTATGGGATTAGTTAATCACCCTTGTGTAAGGGTAGATCAATTGTAAATCTTGTAATCAGCATGTTGCTTGGTTAATGAAGATGATGATATTCTTCTCCAATTAATATTGTTAACATGGTATCAAAGCTAGGGTCCTTTGATCTAGAAATGAATATCATGATCTAACGGCATTCTGCAGGTCTTAACATAGAGAAATCTGGGAGTGCTATCTGAATTTAAACCTAACCAAATCGCTAAAACAGAGATAGAATTTGGATCTTGGTGAAAGCAGCAAGTTGCTTGGCAGAAATAACAAGGCTGGTTCTGGTTTGTAGTTTTGTTGGAGTGGTGGTGTTCGAAGTTCAACTTATCTCTTCTCAGAGTGGAGTTACAAGAAAATCTAGGAAGGATTTTCATACTAGTAGGCGCTAACAGAAAGAGGAGTGAAAGAAGAAGGTTTTTTTGGCGCCGTTTGATCCACGAATCGGAAGACCGGCTTTGTGACACTTTCTTCCTAGCTGCTTCTTTTTGTTCTTTCTGATTTTCTTTTCAAGAACATGGCGACAATGAAGATGATAGAGACGAAGTTCCTGATGATGAAGAAGCTGGACACGAAATTGATCATCAAGAACTCATTCATCAAGAACCTGAAGATGGAAACGAAGGTGATCATCAAGAACCCGTTCATCAAGAACATGCAGGTTCTACTTATTACTCACATTCATTCTCTCTCTGACAAAATTCGTCATTCAAGAACTCCACTCTGCCAAATCTTTTGTTCTTTATCTGCGCATAAATATCGACTGTTATCAATTTTTGGAAAGAAACGCCGCAGGGTTGATTTGGAAGAAATATTTGCTTTCTTTCTTTTCTCCTTTTTTTAGCTCCTATACGAGCGTTAGGCATTTCAATTGATCAATGGCGAATACTACGTCGGTCGCCTCCACCGCTACGTCGCTTTACATCGGCGATCTCCACCCTCACTTGGCTTCCAACACGCCTGAGATTGAATGCGAGGGTCCAGAACTGAGGCGCCTTGGATCTGTGAGGACCATTGTGATTGGAGTTTTTGTCTATACTTCGGCTCTCTATGATTACGCAAAGCAGAACCATAGGCTTTTGACTCTGCCTGCTAGACTGGTGGAGGTCCCTGTGAAGGCCGTTCTTGGTCCCATATGCAACAGGTTTCGGAACCTGCCTGAAGATCTGGTGGTTCTGGCTAACACTTTGGCGGATAATGTTGCCGCTAGATACAATGCGTATGCTCCTAGTTCTGTGAAGCGGCTTATGTGGCCATTCAATGCTGTGGTGAGGAAATTGATCCATAAGGCAGTGATTGTCGCAAATGAGGCTCAAGCTGGAGGGCCACAGGCAGCTGCACGATATGTTGCTGTGCAGTCTCAGAAATTTGTGATAAAAAGCATTGGCAAGGGTGAAAAAGTGATAAATACAATAAGGCAGGAGACTAATGCATATGTCAAGATTGTTGATCCATTTCCAGGTGCCAAGGATTGAGTTATAATAATTTACTCCTATGTTAAGGAGAAGGAAGACATTGAGGTTGATGATGAATTCAGCAACAGGGTACCTTTATGTGCTTCCCAAGATGCTCTTCTCAAAGTTCATGCTGTGTATTAATTGAAGAGAGTTTTGAAAAAATTTTCATATTGTATTTTGTAAAATGAAAATGGTTTGGTTTAATTCACCTTACTCCCTTGTGTGTTGTGTTGGCAAGTTGAACACCTAGAGTTAAGGGGTGTCAACTTAAGCGGGGGTGTTAGAAGGTTGAATTAATTAGGTGATTAGTGTTAATCACTAGTATCTAGATGACCCTAAAATTCTATATAAAGGGATCTAGTATATAGATTTGTGTGTGGGATAGTGAGATCCTCACCATAGTGAGAGAGAGGGTAACTTGGGTCTCTCTACACAAAATCTCATAGGGTTATGGGATTAGTTAATCACCCTTGTGTAAGGGTAGATCAATTGTAAATCTTGTAATCAGCATGTTGCTTGGTTAATGAAGATGATGATATTCTTCTCCAATTAATATTGTTAACAGGTTAAATGTTCTTTTTCTGTTGTATAAGCAATGGAATATTCCGATGGAGGATATATTACATACATATCACATTATCACCTTTGGTAAATAAAAGAAAGTTAACAAATGATAAAGAAGGAACAAGCTGATTACTGTGATTTGTGAATACTGAGATATTAATTTTAACTGTATCGTAAATAGTAATTCGTAAATATTACACTACAGCAACGTAAAATTTTTAGTACTCGAAAACGGTATCGAGCCCAGGGCGCCAACCTCTCCTCGGCAACGTCCTGATGCGAAAGCTCCTCCAAACCGGTTTGGGTGACCCGGGTCCATTGCTCCATATTACAGGACCGCCAGGACCGACCACCGTCCCCACCGAATCTAACTCTCTCGTCGGAATCTCCCCCTCGGTTTCTTCTTTTAGCGGCGAAGACATGAAGAGTTGCTTCAAAGAGTTCTGCCGCATCAGCTCCTTGCGTTTCTCCTTCTTCTTCTCCCCCGCTGTACCCAACAGATGATTCTTCTGAATCGGCGAATTGCGCCTCCTTGGTGACTTGCCGCCCGTGTTTCGGTTTAGTAGCATCCGCAGAGTGGTTTTCCGCCGTCGGAATTGAACCATCGGGCTTTTCCTCGGGCTTCGTGTCGGGCTCCGAGCTATGCCACACTGCGTCGCGAGAAACTTGAATTTCTGAAGCGTCGCCATTTCGAGGTGAATCCTCTCTCTCTCTCTCTTCTCTCTGAGTGCGAGTCAGAGTACGTGATTTCAATGTTTAAAAAGGCTCTCTGAAACGTACTGGTTTGAGTTTCAGTGACTTTGAATTTGAATTGAGTGATTATTGTAAAGGGAACAAAGGGAATTATGAGTTCAGAATTGGGAGGCAGAGCGTGGTCTGTTTTGGAAATGGTTTTCTGTGTTCTTTTTCCTTTTCATGGCATGACACAATTGATGGATTGGTTCTCTTTCCTTCTTTATGATTTCAAACAGAGGACAGAGATTCAATCATCAATGGTTTGGCCAAAAGATCTCAGAAAACGAAAGAAGTCTCTCAGCTCTTCGTTTTCCATCTTACTCGTTAAATAGAAAGTCAACCCATCAATAACGAGTTTTCATTGTGAAGTCAAAATGGAAAATTAAATAAAATATTCATTAACAGTCATGAAAAAACAAAATCAACATCTATAAAAAAAAAAAAAAAACAGTGCCGGCCATCATCAACTTGTACTTGTTATTGCTTAGAAAAAACCAGATCCACTCACGCCGAATGTTTCCCTTCTTTTTACATGATTGGTGGGGAAATTTTAACACCACAAGACATTGTTATTGAATTTGAAAATACCAGATTATAACAAATTCCATATATGTGGATGAAGACATCTTGATTCTTAGATATGATTTTACCTATAAAAAACTGTGTTGCAGTAAATAAAAGTAGAGTGATAAATATGGCGTTCAGAAGTTTTGCTTTCTCAAATAAATCAGCAGACTTTGCTAAGGGATATCTAGGTTTCATGTCTTAAGTTGGATTGCGTTTGTTTGGTCTGCATACTTTGTCTAAGGCACAGCATGATTTTGAAGAACCTTATTGGGAATGGTTTTCTGTGTCCTTTTTCTTTGTCATCAGGACACAATTGATGGGTTGGTTCTTTTTCTTTCTTTGAATTCAATCATCAATGGATCAATGGAATGGCCAAGATTTGTAAAAGGAGACTTTATGGCTTTTTCTACATGTAAGGACTGAAAAACAAAAAATGTTTCAGATCTTTAGAGGAAGAGACATGTTACTGTTCAAAACTTCAGAGGCTCCATGCTTCAGATGCTCATGCAGATCTTGGTCAAAAACTGTGATGACATTCTCCTGCTGAATCAAATTAATGGTTTTGCATTATTGTCCAGTTGAATGGTCTTAAATGAAGATGGATCATTACAAACATGTCGATATGAAACAAGAGATGTAGGACACTTGTCAATGCTTCCCATTTCCATTCCCAGCTGAGAGAAGAAACTAGAGGAAGCAAAACACATAAACTGAAGCTATCCCCAGCAAGAACATGATTCTATATTGAACTGTTTCATACGCCATGGCTTGGAGGAGAATGGGAAGACTTTGATGAAATGGGCTTGAGAGAAAATGAAAGGGAAGGTAGTCCTGTCCCGTGATGTGTCAATTGGTCTGAACTTACGTAGATCTTTCATTCCAGCGAGGAAGCATGACCAGTTTTCCATCTTAATTTCCCCGAGTAGCCCCAGATAGACTCTATTTGTTCTCAGTCCTTCACCTTTCACAAACGTCACACGCATTTTCCAAGTCAATGTTCAAGTTCTAAGCTTTCTAGTTTTGAGATTTGTTAAACCGTCTAAAGAACGGCCGAGAGTGCGAAAATTCTTGGGAGGCGTGGTTTTATAATCTCAGTAAGGATTCTTGTTTTGTTTTTATTTGTAGACTAACATGGCCAGGGGAGACCCGGTTCAACATTGAATCGGTCAGGCCCTGGCAAAACAGGTCCAGGTTTGTGCAATAGAAAAGAAAAGGATGAGTTGAAAGAGGGAATCCAGGTTAAAAGGAAGTGTTTAGATTTATTTATTTATTTATTTTTTTGGTACATACAAGTTTTTATTTTAATTATGATATGAGCACGCTTTTCTACAATATGTCCCCACGTCTTGAACCGTTTGATACGAAACTTGAATTGAAAAATGAATATGGGAGGACTTGGTCAAAGACGCTTGAGAGAACCATTGTGAGGTGGGGAAGCCTTGTGACACAAACATGTCTGGTCCCGTGCTCATTGTTCTACCACAAGGCTTTAAGTATTTTTTTTCAACTTTTTTCATCTCAAATTCAAGCTCCACCAGATTCGTTTAATATTAAATCTTTAAATCCAAAATTATTTATCTGAAGAAAATTTAAAATGGATTTTTCAAACCAAAACTCAGTTTACTAAAATATATTCATACAAGTTTAAAAAAAAATATAAACGTCTAAAATAATATGTTAAAGTTTCATAATACCTTTGATTTTGATCATTAGATCTTATTTTCCTTCTAAAAATCTTTGTCTTGCAGTACAAAAATAAAATTAGAGTGTGATAGTATGGTGTTTAAAATTTTTCTAATTAACATTTGGTTCAAGTGGTCTAAATGGTTATATTTCCTTTAAGTATTGCGTATAAAAAAATTGAGTATTATTATTATGAGATAACTAATCTTGATCGAGGTACTTGTAATTTTATTCAATTTTTAATTTAGTACTTGTATATTTTTTTTATTAACTTTTTTAATTTTATTCTTTTAGTAACGTTAGACCTTGTAACTTTATTTTGTTAACATTATTACTCCTTATACAGAAACTAATTATGCTAATAAAGAAAAATTAAAAGATTTAATAAGAAAATAAAAATACATAGGTACCAAATTAAAATTTGAAGAAAACTATAGGTATCTTAAGAATAGTTTTCCTATTATTATTATTGGGATTTTCTAACAACAAATAAAAGCGATACAACTCATTTCTCTTAATCTTATAATACACAAGACTCAAACAAGTTTGACAAACAAAGTCTAATTTAAAATGTAATCTCCTTTCGTATTTTGCTATTACTATGATTTGGTGTGTGTACACGCGCACACACATATATACGATGATTAACAAATAAAGATAAGCCATTAACAAAGCACGAACATTAGAGTGAAGCACGTAGTTGACTGACTCTGGCATGGCATTTATCAGTGACGAGTTTTGGCGGCTGGAGGCAGCGACTTTGTAGTTTTGAACAATATAGCTTCTTCGCAATCTGGTGATGATGGTGCAAGTATTTGGCCACTGTATGAAATCCCATTGGCGCCATGGATATCCACTTCTTCTGCATGATTCTCTTCCTGTTTTCCACTCTCTATCCTCCTTAAAATCTCCAAAACCTTATCCATGCAAGGTCTTAAATCCTTGTCCCTTTGTAAACACTGAAAAGCAAACTCTGCAACTGAAATTATCATCCTTCTAACCTCACCATCTGACTCAAACCCTAGCGAAGGATCAACCAGTTCCCCAAATGCACTTTCTTGAATCTTCTTTAAAGCCAGATTTGCCAAGTTTATCTCATCTTTATTCCTTCTGATATCAACCGCAGGCAAAGATGATATCAGTTCAATAAGAACAACCCCAAAGCTATACACGTCGCTTTTGCTTGTAAGTTGATAACACTGGTGATATTCTGGGTCGACATAACCAGGTGTTCCTTGTGGAGTAGTAGAAACGTGGGAGACATCGTTGGGAAACAACCTTGAAAGCCCAAAATCAGCAACCTTAACAACAAAATTATTGTCTAGGAGGATGTTGTTGGTTTTGACGTCTCGATGAATGGTGTCCGAAGCATGAAGGTAGGCTAATACAGATGCAGTTTCTATGGCTATTTTTATTCTTACAGGCCATGGCAGTGAACCACGATTATTGGCTAGCTGATCACCATCACCATGAAGATGACAGGAAACGGTGCCGTTTGGTATGTATTCGTAGACAAGGAGAAGTTCTCGGCAATGGCGGGAAGTGCAGCCATAGAGAGACAAAAGGTTTCGATGGCGTAAGCGCGTCAGGATATTTACCTCATTCATAAACTGTTCTATTCGTCTGTAATTATGATCATATAGTCGCTTCACTGCAACTTCTCGTCCATCTCCCAGTTTTCCTGGTTAATAAAGATAACACAAGTTAATTAATAATCTATGTTTCATGAAGGAAAAGCATATATAGATAGGGCGTTAATTACCATAATAAACAGTGCCAAAGCCTCCATTTCCAAGTTCTCTTGAACGTTCAAAATTATTTGTTGCATTTTCAAGCTCCTCGTAAGAGAAGAGTGGGATCCCAAAGTAAGCCATGCCACTTTCTAGATCGGTATTAGAGTTACCAACATTTATTCCATCATTGTTTGCTGATTGCAATTTCGCCTTTGAAGATGCATGTTTGTGTTTGTTATGTTGCTTGCGTTGCCGCCAAATTATAATTAGACAGCCTATAATTACAATCAGTAAACCTGTAGAATACGATGAGATCCCAATTTACATGTGACCACTTCTAAATATAATCTATTGTACCTGAAAACTAAGCTGAAGATGATCAATCTTGACTTCAAGGCATCTCTTTAAAAAGCTTTTAAAAGATAATCATAACATTACCTCCAAGCCCAAGTCCAAACCCCAACTTCAGCAACCTGTTCTCTGCAGCTGGAAATGAGAGAATAAATCATGTGTTAAAAATCACTAGCTCGAGCAACTAGAAAGTATCAGCATCAAATTTGTCTAGTCTTTAGAGAATATAGCTATAATGTCCAGAGCTCTAATTATCAAAGCTAAGATATAAAATGTTCACCATAGCCATATTATGGGGAGCCGAGTTTATGCCAATGATAACAAGAGAATCACTTGAATATATATATATATATATATATATGAGTATGTGCGTGTCGAAAAAGGGCAAGGCCATCCTCAAGGTTACACCAAAAGACCCAAAAAAAGAACAGGCAAGTATACTCAAAGTGGCCTGCATCCGTGGTATTCTCACTAGATTTATGCCGAGAATATTGTACAGAAAACAAGTAGCAGGCGACATAAATGAATGAAAAAGAGACAAGGAATTCATCATATGGAAAGCATATATAAAAAGGGATGTTGCTGGTGTGTAGATATATACCTGTGTCGCAGTGGGAGTTATTGTCGTCGTCAACTAGACACTGGCCTCCCTTGTGGATGCACTGGTCACAGTCAATTGATAATATTAGTTCAATATCTATTTCACCACATGAGAACAGGCCTTGGGTATAAGCCATATCTCTACAAGGAAGCTGAAGAGGGGAGCATTCTGATAGAGAGCTTTGTGCTATGTCAGGAGGAGGAGGAGGAATGGGTGGGTCGTGACAGAAGACATCGAAGCCATGACAGTCATGATTTTTGATGAAACCAGGTGGGGGGCTGATGTTGAGGTCGTGGTTGCATCTAAACAAGGTTTTGTTGTTGTGTTTGATATGAAAGTGAGCCGAAGGAGAATATGGAGGAAAAGACATGTTACTGTTGAAAACTTCACAGGTTTTATGCTTCAAATGCTCTTCCAGATCTTGATCAAAAACTGTGATGAGATTCTTCTGCTGAGTCACATTTGTAAGCTGCAATAGTTTTCCTTTCTTCTCCAGTTGAATCTTTTTAATTCGAGATGGATCATCACAATCGTGTATAGTGATAAAGCCACAGTGTTTCAGTCCTGGCTTGGTGAAAGGGAAGTGCAGGCCCCTAAATTGGCCACAATCAAACGATGTAGGACACTTATCATGATGCTTCCCATTTGCATACCCAGCTGAGAGAAGAAACAAGAGGAAACGAAACACATAAACTGAAGCCATCCGCAAGCAAGAAAACTATGAAATCTTGAGTCTAAATAATTATGATTGAACTGTGTCTTCCCATTATATCATCACCTACTTGAACTGCTTCATACGCAATTGACTTGGAATATGACTGGCGAAGACTTGATAAAAAGGGCTCTATATATGAATATGACGATCCTGTTTAATTAAGTATGACCCATTTTCCTCCTTATTTTCCCATTTTCCACGTTAAAAGCTTCTCACACGGATTTGTAAAGTCAATGTTCAAGGTCTGTCATTTTGTTTTCTACTTTTCTGACTTGTTCAGCATTCCAATGAATGGCAAAGAGAGTGGAACTTCTGTCTCTCACGATTTCCACAGGAAATTTCTTCTTATTCATGGACTAAAAAGGGCCAAGTGTGACCACGGTTTAAGTCTAAATTAACCGAGTTTGCCCATCCAAAACAGTTCCAAACCCTTTTTCTGTCAAATAAATGTTGAAATTTTGGCACATCCATCGTTTCTTTGCATTTAGACGATTATGTTAGGTTTATAATAACCATTTACTTAAGATTTATGCAATAGAGTTAGCGTGAAAAAAAGATGAATTGACAACTTTGAAGGACGAGGAAAAGTAAATTCAGAACAAGTATTTATTTTTTGGTACACTCGAGAAGAAAGAAAAATTGTCTAGTAGTCTGTGAGGAGATTTTTTGTCTACGTGTCCTTTTATTGGAAGTAATTCAGTTCAAAATATTATGGGGTACTAAATACAAATACGAAAATTCAAACATTGATTCAACTGACACAGTACAACAAGAACATACCACATCCAAGAGCCTAAAAGGACTCCTCCATTGATTTACAAGAGTTTATTGCTTTCATAAAGCCAACCCATCATACTAATTGATGTCCATTTTAGCCTCGTACAATCTTTTTTCTTATTTCATCATCATTTTTCCAAAAGCTGCTCAATCTAGCTCAAGTCATGAGAAAGGATCCATTTGAGAACTGAAAATACATCCATTGCTCACATAAGGAATAAATAAATAAATGTAACACATAACTCATTTTAAATATATCTCCTTTCTCAACCTTTATTATAATTGCTATCATGTAGGATATAAATTACAAGTGATCATTAGGCACTCGATGAACTACACCTGACTCATCGTGAGTCACAATTTTAGATGAAGGCAATGATTTTGTAGTATTTCTCAACAATCCAATTTCATCACAATCTGGTAAAGATGGTGATGGAGAAAGTGCAGCTTCATCACTATGTGCAGGAATCCCAATAGCATCATGAACATCTACTTCCTCTACATGATCATCAACCTTCTGATTCCCACTCTCAATTCTCCTTAAAATCTCCAAAACATCATCCATGCAAGGTCTCAAATCCTTGTCCCTTTGTAAACACTGAAAAGCCAACTCTGCAACTGAAATTATCATCCTCCTCACTTCACCATCAGACTCAAACCCCAGCGAAGGATCAACCAGCTCCCCAAATGCACTGTCTTGAATCTTCTTTAAAGCCAGATTTGCCAAGTTTATCTCATCTTTATTCCTACTGATATCAACCGCAGGCAAAGATGATATCAGTTCAATAAGAACAACCCCAAAGCTATACACATCGCTTTTGCTTGTAAGTTGATAACACTGGTGATATTCTGGGTCGACATAACCAGGTGTTCCTTGTGGAGCTGTGGAAACATGGGTGACATTGTTGGGAAACAACCTTGAAAGTCCAAAATCTGCAACCTTAACACAGAAGTTATCTTCTAGGAGGATGTTGTTGGTTTTGACGTCTCGATGAATGGTGTCTGAAGCATGAAGGTAAGCCAATGCAGTGGCAGTTTCTACGGCTATTTTGATTCTTGTAGGCCATGGTAGAAGGCGACGGTTGGCTAGCTCACCATGAAGATGACAAGAAACGGTGCCGTTTGGAATGTATTCGTAGACAAGGAGAAGTTCACGACTGTGACATGACGTATAACCATAGAGGGACACAAGGTTTCTATGGCGTAAGCGAGTGAGAATGTTGACTTCATTTATGAACTGCTCTACTCGTCGATAATTGTGCTCGTAAAGGTGCTTCACTGCAACTTCTCGCCCATCTTGCAGAATTCCTACACATTCAACATTAAAACACAAGTTCATTATGAACAAGTCATAATTTGCATTGGATCTGTTCTTTGATCCAAGGTAATAACAAGGGATATGAAGTTTCTGCGCCAATTCAAATACAAGGTTTCAGATCTCTCTTGTTAATTCCTTGCTATAGATCTCTCCTCCTCTCTCTTTGAAGAACCATTTTTCCCATAAACAGACCAACAATAAGAAATGTTAAGTTACATCCAACATTCAAAAAATACTTTAAAGTGGTAGATGCATCTTAACCCTGATAAGAAGGCAATGTGATGGAATAATTACCATAGTAAACAGTGCCAAAGCCTCCGGTTCCAAGTTCTCTTGAACGGTCAAAATTATTTGTGGCCTTCTCAAGTTCCTCATAATAGAAGAGGGGTAACCCCAAGTAGGCTCTGCAGCTTTGTGGGTCTGCATTATTTGAGAAAGGATTCATTTTATTATTATTGTTTGTTGATCGCATTTGGACGTTTGAAGACTCAATTTTTCGTTTGTGGCGTAGCTGACAAATTATCAGAATGACTATGAGCACGACAAATAACCCTGCAGAATGAAGGAACCCCACATCAGTTATGACCACTTCTCAATTCTAATCCATTGTAATGGAATTGGAAAAGAAAAAATGACAAAAATATATTTAGATAACTTTGTTACTTCATCATCAAAAATTTTGAATAGTCGAGTTGAAAGTGTGCATGTCTTCAGAAGGCTGGAGTGTAAAAGATCAAAACTTTAATAGCACATACATTGAAAGGCCTTGGAGATACTAATTGTTTGTGAACCTTCTTCTCCTAGTAAAGATTGGAATTAGTTCATCTTCAGACATGTTGCAATTCAATTTTTTTAAAAAAAAAATCAGCTTTTCTACAATAATTTCAAAATCAGCATCAATTATATACAAGGGTGTCTCAATTTCTCTGTTTCTCTCTAATTTCAGAACTGCTTCAGAAATTCTTTACTGATCTAAGAAGGTGTTTGGAAGCAGTCCAACAAAGTACTCTTAGCCAAACTCCTTTCACATATGTATCTTGTACAACTCAAAATCACTTAAAATAAGCTAATAGGAACACCCACAAAGCATGATAAACTAAATCGTTAAGACAAGACATCACCTCCAATCCCAAGTCCAAATCCCAGCTTGTAGTCCTTACTAGTGTTCTCTGCTGCTCAAGTTCAGACAAGACAACATCATTTGAAGTTAGCTAAACAACGTAACAACTATGATGTATTTATGTTGTGTGTGTGTGTGTGTGTGTGTAAGCACAAAGCATTTACCAAATTTGCAGTAAAACTTATTGTTGGCGTCAAGAAGACAGTGGCCTCCCAAGTGGTTGTAACACTTATCACAATCATGAGACAATCGTACTCGAATAACAATTTGACTCGTTAAGAACGACAGAAGATCATCAGTATTAGACATTTCTTTACTTGGAAGCTCAAGAACTGAACAATTAGGGAAAGAACCAATTGGCATATGAACATTATTGTTTCGTTTACGCCTCGATGAGCCTTCCCAATAGACATCAAAGTCAGAACAAGAATATTTGGAAAAACCAGCGGGACGACTCACATTGTGGCAGTGAGCACATTTGATCAAAGTGCCGTTATTTAGGATCTGAAATGAGGCCAAAGAAGAGTCTGGAGGAGGAAGAAGACTTAGGTTTGTGTCGAAAACTTGACAATAATTCTTGGATTTCAGAAGCTTGTCTAGATCTTCATCCAAGACTGTGATGGTGTTATTCTGGTAGACGTTTAGAAGCCACAGCATTCTTTCATTCTTCTTCTTCTCCAGTTCGATACTTTTCCTTGAACTTTGATCATCACAGCCATGAACTGTGATAAATCCACAGTCCTGATGAAGTTTTGGGTTGGTGAAAGGGAAGTGGAGTGACCCAAGTTCTCCGCAGTTAAACGAGCTAGGACAGTTTCCATGGCTTCTATTTCCATACCCAGATGAGAAAAGAAGAACCAGGTGAAGGAACAAGAGAGAAGGAAACACAACAGAAACTGAAGAAGCCATGCCTGAATTTCAAATCAAGAAAACTAAGAAACTAGTGTTGTCAGGGGATTGTGATTTTAGTGTATTGGCAATATATAACGTACTTGAAGTGATCGATTCATGCAAGTGAGATCTCAGTTGACAGGGAAAACGAGAGGGGAAGACTTAGATGCCATGTGAGACATGCAAGCTAAGAATTGAAGAACATGGGTATCTCGCTAGCATTAAAGAGACGGCACTAGTTTCTCGTGTCGGTTAATTGATGTTGAATTCCATTCATTGTTTATTGGAAGGCCGAAAGTTTTACAACATATTACATCAATGCAACCCAGTTTAACTGACAAAGAGTGAGACATTTGACCAGCATGTTCTGTTGTGGTTCTAATTACAGTATTTAGAAAGACATCCTAATTTCTGAATGCCTAAGTTTACACAGGGTAATAGATGGCTCGTCTTATCCAACATTGGTATAGTTTAAGAAGAAAGAAGATTTCGCCTTACCCTTAAATTATAGATCACCCCAACTTTTTTTTTTAAATTTTTATATAAAAAAAAATATTACATCAATGTATTGCATCATATCTTAATCACGTCGGCATCCCAATCTTTTTCAGACTGCCGTGTTAAGACGTTATGTTGACCGCACCAACAATTCCCTCCACCACACATATACGTCTTTTTCGAATTGTTCGTCACTAAGCCAAAAGCTATAGTTGTCAGTTAAACCGTCTAGGACAAAAAAAGAGAGGAAATTCCGGAAAATTCGGTGTGGCTTACATTGAAGATGGAAAAATGCCACCAAAAGTTGATGGATCAATTCAGTGACAAGTTATGGTTGGATTGATTGAAACCCTTATATTTAAATTCCAATATTAAGAAAACCGAAACAAAACCCACATTAAAGTGAAAGGAACAGTAATTGTCAAGAATCTCTTGATTTAATGTACATACTCATTTCATAATCTATAATATTTTTTTCTATAATATTCCTTGTATGTTTTTTTCATTTTTCACGTAAAAAAGCTAAGAATAATAACAGAGGTAATATATAAAACGTAAAATTTATTTTTCACATAAATGTACTCATGAATTTTAGAGATTGAATAACAGTATTTCTTTTGTGCAAGTGTATGAGCTTCTGCTACTTGTGTTCTTCCTAGAATACACTATTGTACTTTTTGGATTCTTTGGAGTATTTCATCTATTAACTCAACATCAATTTAGTTACTCCTTTTTGTTGTAATTTGTCACGCTCATTAGAAAACAATTAAATATATGGCATGAAACCCATTAACTCATAATAAAATTAAGTTTATTATAATTAAATTAATTAAAATATAATAAAATTAATATCTTCATATAAGGAGTTTACTCATAACCCATAAAGTCGTAAGTTCAAATTCCACTACCAATATAAGGACCTTGTTGGTAAGCTCCTGAGATCCAACACCTCAACTTTATGATATAAAAAGAAATTCTTCATGTAATTATCTCTTACAAATAGAACTTGTTCCTTTGCATTTTTCATTTATATCTACATCCTCAACCATTGTAATCTTTAACAAATCATGCATGCATGATATAATTGAATATTAAGAACTCCCAAAAGTTGCAGTTGATTTGATAATGTTACCCATATTTATCAGTCACAGCTCTTGGTGAAGGCAATGACTTGATACTTTTCAACAATCCATTCGCATCGCAATCCGGTGAAGGTGGTGATGATGAATGCATAGGACCACTATGTGATATACCAATAGCACCATTAACATCAACTTCTTCTACATGATTAAGCTCCTCATAATTCCCACTCTCAATTCTCCTTAAAATCTCCAAAACCTCACCCATGGAAGGTCTCAAATCCTTTCCCTTCTGTAAACACTGAAAAGCCAACTCTGCCACTGAAACTGTCATCCTCCTCACTTCATTATCTGACTCAAAACCAAGAGAAGGATCCACCAGCTCCCCAAATGCACTTTTTTTAATCTTATTTATAGCTAAATTTGCCAGATTTATCTCATCTCTAGGCCTGCAGATATCAACTGCAGGCAAAGAAGATATCAGCTCAATGAGCACAACCCCAAAGCTATACACATCACTTTTGCTAGTAAGCTGATAGCATTGGTGATAATCTGGGTCAACATAACCAGGGGTCCCTTGTGGGGAAGTGGAAACATGGGTAACATTATCAGGAAACAACCTCGAAAGCCCAAAATCTGCAACCTTAACTGAGAAGTCGTTGTCAAGAAGGATGTTGTTAGTTTTGACGTCGCGATGAATGGTGTCTGATGCATGGAGAAAAGCCAATGCAGTTGCAGTTTCTATGGCAATTTTGATTCTTACAGGCCACGGTAGTGAACCACGGTTTTCTGGTTCACCATGGAGATGACAAGAAACTGTTTTGTTTGGAATAAATTCATAGACGAGGAGGAGTTCATGGCTATGGCATGAAGTGCAGCCATATAGGGACACAAGGTTTCGATGGCGCAAGCGAGTTAGCATCTCAATTTCATTCATGAATTGTTCAACTCGTCGATAGTTGTGGTCATATAAGCGCTTAACTGCGACTTCACGTCCATCTTGGAGTTTTCCTGGTTGTTTAATTAAAATCAAAGCACAAGTTATATATGAACAAGATGGAGCATGTTTCTAAAAGGAATCAGAAGACAAGATAATGATCTATCTGCTTTAGAAGAAAGAGCATGGTGAGTGAATTACCATAGTAAACAGAGCCAAAGCCTCCATTTCCCAATTCTCTTGAACGATCAAAGTTATTTGTTGCTTTCTTAAGCTCTTCATAAGAGAAGAGGGGTAGCCCCAAGTAGATTCTGCCACTTTCTGGGTCTGCATTGGAGTACGGATCAATTGGATAATTGTTTGTTAATTGCAATTGGACGTCTGAAGATGGATACTTTCGTTTGTAATACTGTCGAAGTCGCTGCCAAATTATAAACATGCCTAAAAGTCCAGCAAATAGACCTGCAAAAGTGGAGTTTCCACTTTTAATGTGATAATTCGTAAATTTAGCCAATATTGTTAACCCAAAGAGGAAGCAAGGAAAGTTTTGTTTATAAGATAATCTTGGAACTTCAACAGCTTGTTATTTGTTAAGTTGATGATCTGTCTTACATGAGAAACTCTAATTTCTTTTGAAGAAAGAAAAAAAAAAGCAAGTTTAATACGGCAGCAGAACAAAATATACTAACCAGAAAATAACTAACAAAAGGTGGAAATACTTTAATGACAGAAACTATAAGGATTGCTAAAATGAAAATGGAATCGGGAGCGACCGCCCAAAATGGGGAAGAGAACAAATGAAATTTTCTGAAATATTGATAGAAGGCTGATCTGTGAATGGAAAAGAGTGGATCCACAGGGTCTCAAGAACAAAATTTGAAAGATGACCAGGTATAAGATTAGAGACTGACACTAATAACTTAAATGAATATAATAAGATTATCTATATTACCTAGCCCAAGTCCCAGTGCCAGCTTCCAAAACTTACTTGGAGCTGCAATCGAAAGAAGGAACAAATTGAAGTAAACACAAAAAATCACAAAGTATAAGACCAAATTAGTGTAAAGCCAAAACTTTAAGACGTGTTTATTGCAAGATTGGTGGATATAAGATATAATGAAGTTAGCAAGAAAGGTCAGCGTTTGCTATATTAGATAACAAGGAAAATAACTTCAATTTGGAAATTGATACAACCATGTCAAGGACAAAATTAGAAAAGTCACATGAATGTCTCAAAAAGCATTAAGAATCCTTCATACTAGTGTTATTCTTGGAATACATACCTTTGTCGCAGTAAAACTTATTGTTGACGTCAAGTTGACACCGGCCTCCTTGGTCGTTGTAACACTTATAACAATCATCAGATAATTGTACCTCAAGAACCATATCAGCAGATAAGAACGATTGAAGGTTTTCGTTATCAGGAAGGTCTTTCTTGGGAAGCAAAAGAGTTGAACATGCTGAGAAATGGCTTATCTGGTCAGGTTTAAAATTAGGGTCTTCTCTGTAATTATAGATATCAAACCCAGCACAGGGATGTTTAATAAAACCTGTTGGAGGGCTAATATTGAGGTGGTGGTGGCATTTAAAGAGTGTTAAGTTATATTTTATATCAAAAGAAATCAAAGGTGAGTTTGCAGGAATACTGATATTACTGTTCAAGGCCTCACAAGAACCATTGGATTGTAAGCGTGTGTGCAAATCCGGGTTGAAAACAGTAATCATATGTAGCTGTGGTAAGACGCTGGTAAGCACCCAGAATGGTTTTTCAGTCTTGTGTAGTTGAATCGTTTTATCTGAAGATGGATTCAGATCATCACAGTTATGAACCATCATTAAGCCACAGTCTGGCCTTTCTACCATCGTGAAAGGGAATTGAATTCTCCCAAGTTTTCCGCACTTAAACGATCTAGGACACTTATCGTGGCTCGCGCCTCCATACCTAGCTGAAACAAGTAAAAGGTGAGAAATCAAGAGAAAACGAAACTCAAAAACCAGAGCCATGTTCTCTAACTTTCTGAGCAAAACGCTCAAGAACTCCAACAAAAGATTCACTATCTAATAATGATTTAGTTTGGATTAACATGTTTCCACCTTCTCCCCCGAGATATATATATATAACCTACATTCCTACTTGAACTGCTGGATACGCAAGTTGACTTGGAAAAATGACCAGGCAAGACTTGGAAGGAAAATAAGAGGTAGCTAGCTAGCTACGGGAGTCAATAGGGTCTTGTTGAATGTTTTATGTTGATCATTCTAGCAAAGAAGCTAATAAGACAAATTTTCCATCTCAAGTGGTGGGGCCTATTCAATCTTGGACCCATAAAAGTTTTCATACTATATATTTTCCAAGCTTAACGTTCAAGCAATCAAATTCAAAATGAAACTCTTCCTTCCTTTATGACTTTGTCAAACCGACCGCTGGATGGGACGACAAAGATATTGCCATTGGGAAGTGGAAATACTAGACTCAGTGCGTCTTGTATTGAAGGGGGAACCGGTAGCAAAGTAAAGATGATTCTTGTGCTTGCACGTCCTTATCTAATTCCATAAAAAGGACTACACCTCGCGGAAGTGTATAATAGAAGTCTATAATCATCGTAGAGTTAATATAATAATATAAAATTTTATTAAATTTTTTTAGATCTTTAATTTAAATTTTATAGAAAAAAAATATGCTAAAAACAATAATTATAAACTTTAAAATTTAGATACCTAATAATATGATTTGAAAAATATTACTGAATAGCGGTTGATAATATAAAAAAATAAATAATAGGAGGCAGGTGTTTGGAATTTGTAGGAAGAGGGGAACTAAACTGAGAGAGAGAGAAAGAAATTGGTTATACTAAAGAGATTACGTAATGTTGAGAATCCGTTGCCCTGTTCTAGCAAGGATAGCATCTGTAATGTCAGCAGTTCAAATTTAAAAAATGAGTCCAAAAATTTGAGAAGCAAATTGTTTACTGTTGAAGAAAGAATTTATTGTTCAGAATAAAACACATGGAAATAATGCTCACACGAGTAAGTTCCATTGAATTTGAACCCCCAGAATCCAAGTTCAAAACTTGGATCCCACTATTCTTCTCTTCATCATCTTTTATTCCTATTGGCCTTTTGCTTGGATCCTAACAATCAAGCCATATATATATAAAAGGCTTACTTCCATCTTGTCTATTTTGTTATGTTCCTCTTTAGCACAACACCAACCTATCTCATTACATGACAAAAATTTTTAGGTTAAGCGATCCCCACTGGAGCTGTTGCCAAGCGATTGTTGTTTCCTGGCTTCGGTAATGTGTCTGATTTTCCTTTTTATCAGCCGCCTGCATACCTCTGCATTCCTTCAATTTCACGAACAATACACTAATCCCGTCAGCGCAGAGCTTCTTCGAGATCCTGAAGAACAAGAAACTGAGCATGAGAGGGATATGGCTAGGGTGGCCCCATTTGATTTGTTTTATTCATTCTTTAACTTGTGCTATTTGTCTGGTTTTGAATGATATCTTCAAGAAGATCTTGATGTGGAAAACTAAAAAATTATTACAATAGCTATGTGATGGAAACTTCAGAGAAGATTAAAATATTAATAAATAGATTACATACAACTAGTTAAACTTCCCGAAGTTTAGTTATCATTAATAGTTGCATGAAGTGGTTTTACTGCTATCTGGCTCCTTTTGTTTCCTAGTTTCTTCTCAATAGCATTTTACATGAAGTGGTTTTACTTTTACCTGGCTCAAATAATATGATGTTTTTGCAAAGAATATAACAATATCATGGATGGAATGACAGGAAACATGGAAGAAAAGAAGGAACTCTGAAGTTCAAGGAGAAGGAGATAGGTACAGAAGTAAGCAAATTTTCAAAAGATGCCAAGATTTCACTGGAGTTAGATGATTTTGATTGAGAAAGCGCAGAAAGCTTTGCATGAGAGATCGTGGAAACTTGACAAAGTTACTGATAAAGCCGAATCTACAACAACTACCAATGATGGGTTTCAAGACTAAATCTGCAAAATAAAGGCTATGGAAGACTTGAAGATAGTGAAACTATTGTGAAGCTTTGCTGTTGTAGGCTACTTAAAATTAAGTATTGTTGGCCTTTTGCTGTTGCAGGATTTAGAGTTATTGAAATGTAACAAAGTGGATAGTTGGACAATTTTGTTCTGTTTCTTTTGTTGTAATATGATATAATTTAAGTGGGTGGAGGGACCACTTATTTTGTAATGCAAGAAACAACTATTATAGAATAAAAAGTGGTATTTCCATTTGCTTCAAAACAGTATGGGCCATTTAGCTTTATGTTATTTTTGTCTTTGCAATTGAATTATATCATTCTTTAAACTGATCATGTTTAGATAATTCTGCCATTGCACAAATCCATATGAGAGCCAATAGTTTTGCTATACGCAGAACTAAGAGAACAATTTCTAAAACTAGTTCTGCTACACACAGCACTAGCAGAACAATTTTCTGCAATTCCCAAATTCTTGATATATCTTAAATATCACCGGTCAATGACAAATGAAAAACTAAAAGCTTAAAGCTCCAAAAGTCTATATATCCCAAAATAAAACCTTAGAGTACTTCCATATTCATACTAAATATTATAACTAAAAGTATAAAGCTCCAAAAGATTTGGCTACATCATGAGCATTAAGGTTGACTGCTTGATGAAGGTTGCTTGCATGTTCTTCAGTTGTGACCACAATTCCCACAAGCCTTAATTTACACCAAATGCTAGTAGTATTTTGTCTCCTACTTTTGTGTGGAGATCGTGGCTCATCTTTCTCTTTATTCCGTGACTTTTTGGGTCTTCCAGGATGTTTGTGAAATGTTGGAGGATCGATATGCTCTGATTCAACTTGTTCCCACATCTCTTCTCCATTGATAGGCTGTATAATGGGAGCATAACATTCTTCATATTTTTTTCAGAGTGAGATATTCATTCACATATTCATGTGGGTCCTCACGCTTTAAATAAATGCAAATAACAGCATGCCTGCAAGATCCGAAACAAGTTATATATTGATTTTTAGTGCTTATAATCTTGTAAGAAAATTTATTCAATTACCTGCAAGGGATTCCAGATAATTGCCACCATCGACATTCGCAAGTCTTCTCCTTCAGATCAACAATAAATCTTCGAGTGTTATATTCAACTTCAAACTTGTCATCTCCTGCCCATCTTGGAATCCATTTTTCTAGACTCTTCAACCTCCTTGTCAAGCCTCTTACGGGGTCGATGGCACATAGTTCCCTTCCCATATACTTTGCAGCTTTTTTATGATTCTCTCCAAATCTATTCATCCAATAAATTCGAATCCAATCAAGAAGACTAACAATGGGACGTTCTCTAGCTTCCAACAACTGACTATTGAAAGATTCTGATATATTATTCATTATCATATCACATGTCGAATACTCAGAAAAGTGAGACTTTGTCCAACATGACAGAGGAAATGCCATCAAGTGATCGCGCGCTCCTTTTGACACATTATTCAACTATTTCATTAGTTCTTTCCAATTTGGGGGGTAAGTGGCCTTAGCCGCATGAATCACTAAATCTCTTATCACCGTTCCACTGCCATGCTTTGACTTTATATTGGCATACAAGTGTCTTACACAATATCTATATTCGACGCCTTCAAGCAATTCTCCAAAGGCTTGAACCAATCCTTGCAATTAAAACATAATTGTTAGTATAGAATTTATGTTAAATAACTATAAAAATGAATTAAACACATTACCTTCAGTTGGTCTGAGATAAAAACCCATCTCTTTTCAGCCATATCGCCAATATCATCAAACAATTGTTTTAAGAACCATGGCCAAGAATCCTTGTTCTCACCCTCAACCACCGCCACAGCTAGAAGAAAATATTGATCATTGGGATCACGGGCTACGGCCACCAACAAAATACCTCCATATGTGCCCTTCAGGAAGCAACCATCTAATCCAATAATTGGCCTACATGCTTTCGTGAAACCTCTTGTCATTGGTTCTAAGCATACATACAATCTTTCAAAGACACGTGGGTGATTTACATAAGGACCATCAGTGACAAGAGCAAATGTAGATTGTGGGTTTCTCCTTTTGACTTCATTACAAAAGTTTACTTATTGTACTCTTCTTTATGATCTCCCTCAATCATTTTCTTTGCAATCTTTCTAGCCCAAAACGCCTTGTTAGTGGAAGGTTGCACCATGTAATTTTGTCTTAATATTGAAGCCACATCTCCTAACTTCAAATTCTTGTTCAACTTCACATAATCTACTATCTTCTCTGAAACCCACTTTGATGTAGCCAACCTTGAATGAAACGTTACCCCACAGGTATGATTTGGTTCGAGTGTTTTAATTTCACCCGATAGGTCATTAAGCCACCAACTTTGCTTACAAGTATCAACCAACCACAATTATTTTTGCGCTTAACTCGGCATCTCTCCTTATTATTTTTCATGAACTTAACATCATACCCATACAGTAAACAATGCTCCCTAAGGGCCTCCCGAAACTGGTTGATTGAAGTAAACTCCATTCCTAACTTAAATTCAAACTCCTTGCACATATGAGCAGGATTATATTTCTCGTATATTGTTACTGGATTATCCTCATCATCATCACTTGCATACTCCTCATACAACTCATCATCTTCAGGATCCAGCGTAGCCAAAATGTTCTCATCAGGTATCTCAGAAGCAAAAGCAATCTCTGAATTCACATACTCAAATTTGGCCAGATTAGAAGCACCCCAATTTCCTTGACCACATCCTCAACCACGTCAACGTCAACAAATTGGTCAAAATGATCATCATCCAAGTCTGCTTCGTCACTATCCTCAGCCAAGTTATCATCCTCACCCACTATTTCATCCCCATTTCCTGTGTTTATCTCATCTCCAGACCCTAATTCTATTTCCTGATGAGGTTCCATTTATACTAAATTAAACTGAAAAAGAACAACAAAAAATAGAATTGATGAGGGAGGGAAACAGAGAATGCAAGAGACGCAACAAAGTAAGAAAGCAAGAGCATCGAAAGCAATGAAAGCACCGAACACAAGGAAACCAACAAACGGAAGCAACAGTTAAAACAGAGCGAGAACAAGCTTCAAGTGATGATATTATTATACGTAAGATTGAGAGAGCCTAAGCAGGAAACAAAATGGAACCTTCAGTAAGTACCATAACACAACAAATAATTAATCTCAAACGATAATCTTAGACACTCTTATTAGACACTTGATAGTTGATTATTAGACACTCTTATGAGTTGTAGTTGATTCACTATGCCATTTATCAGTAATGGCTTTAGGTGAAGGCAATGACTTCATACTTCTCAGCAATCCAGTCTCAACACCTTGTGTGCCCCAACTCTAAATTGGATTGTGGCATAAATTTTCAGTAATCTTCTTCTGACTCAATTAATCTCTTAGTATCTTTACTCTTTCAGAAGTTAGGGATTAATCTTCTCAAGAACTAAGATAGGTTTTACCTTTTTTATACACACAGCCTGATTCAAACTCAAAATATTATATTTAAGAGACTCAATTATCTACCACTATATCAAGATGGTAACATACAGTTGTTATACATATGCAAAGGGTTTATACATGATGGAAACGGCAATTGGAGAAGGGGTCTTATGAGAATGTTGGGCCATCATCCTAATGCCATTATAGAAATGATAAGTATTATAGAAGGCACCTATCGTGCGTAAGTTCAACTAGTGAAAGGGTGAGATATACGACCATTTAAAGTGTGTTATATCCCTAGAGTGTACCATTTTATTGTGATACCAATCGAAGCACTTAGGGAGGTATCATAATTCTTAGGTGCTTAGGTTTACACCTGAAGGTAATAGACGGCTCGCCCTATCTCATATTAGTATCGCCTAAGAGGAAGTGAGACTTTGTGTTGCCCTTGGATAATGGGTGAGCCCAACCCTTTTTTAAAAATTTTCATATAAAAAAAATGTATTACAGAAGGCCAAAATCTTTGTTGGACCCAAGGTTTTTACTTAAGGTTAGGATGCTCTTGGACTTTATGGAAACAATTGAAGACATGCAGGAAATCCAAGATGAATTGTATGGAGCTTTTGAAATAGCTGAAGAAGATTGATTATGCGAGACTAGGAGGTCTTGTAACTTGTAGTTAAATGGAAGGGACAAGTCAGGAATGAACTTATTAATTATAAGAGATGCAACAAATTATTCAATAGATTTCTTGACTGATTGTGATCAAATTATTCTGCTTTTTATAGTGATTGTAGTTTCACATCTCTGAAAAAGTGTCATTATGGCCATCTTCAAAAGTCCCAAACTAACTTGTCAATGTGGCGTGCAACTAAAGGTGAGAGGAATTAAAGAAAGGCAACCCACAGATTTCAGATTTCATAATTGCTTTTAGGAAATAAACAATTTGCACGTACTTTTATATTTTCTTAATTTTTAATTTGCTACATATTGTTTTATAGCTTAATTAAATCTTTTAATTTTATTCTATTAATATTGTTAGTCTTTAAAGGGGTTAACGGTATTAACAAAATAATTTAATTATGCTAAAAAATATTAATATCAAATTAAAAATTAAGAAAAAATACCTACCTACAAACAAGTTTTTGGTTGTTTTCATTATCTATGTGGCTATTATTATATACTAATTGCAATAACAAGTATTTCCAAGCCATAGATCAAGGGGTAAACGTAAAAATAAGATAGACTAGATTATTGAAATATAAAACTTTTTTTTTTAAATTCTAAGCAGGATCCCCTACCGACAGTTAGAGACTAACCCTTTTGAGGAATAGAAATTATCGAAATAGATTTTGACTCTTCTAATAAAATATTCTACATGTATACAACTTAGTTCAAATTCAATATATCGTATTTAAATGATCAAATTATCTATCAACTGTGTTAACTTTTATTGGTATAAAATTTTTACTTTTTATAGCATGCTCCTTCGAATAATCTTTTTATTTTTGAGCCAAAAAAGGTTGTTTTGAATTATTAATCTTGTTGAATTGCGACACTTCCACCTTAATCCTTAGCAGCATAACACCGTATGTATATTGCTAAATCGCCAGATAAAGAAATTCATCTGATAAAACTTATGAATTTTGCACCATAAATTCATCTGTGAGGGACATCCAAAAATATATACCAAAAGAAAGTATAAGATATTTAACTCGTTCGCTTTTGAAAACACACTTGTTACCTACAGCCCTTTACATAATTACAATTGGCTGAACAACAATAAATATTAAAAAAATATTATTTAAATTTTGAAATTCCTATTTAATACATAAATAACAACATATTTTTTTAAGAATTTTTTATTTAGGATTTTAAAATTCTAATATTTTTATAGGATTTTCCTAAATATTATCTCTTTGAGTAAGATCAGTTATATAGATTATATATCATATAATGTTATTGTGTTCTATCAACAATCAAATTTTTTAGATATATTATTAATTAATCAGAAGTACTATTCAATAACTTCATTAAAACTATGTTTGGATAGGAAGATAATTAGAAGAAAAGAATAGTAGTAAGAAAAATTTTCAAAAATAGAAATTTTTTTCACATTTTTTTAAAAAATTTCTTCATAATATTCTCTCCCTATATTTTCTGCTCATTTTTCCTCCATCCAAATGTAGTAGTGTTGTTTCTCTTGGATCCTCCTCTACCTTTCTTTCTCAGAGGACTCTATATCTTCCTCCAGCTCCTCCAACATCCTCTTGCTTGTAATGTTGACTTGCCGCATTAGTATTATACAGAGAACCTAATATGAACACTTGCTCAAGCACTGACATTGGGCGTCGTAGATTGGCTTCCCCATTTATCAGCAACACTGTAGGGAGAACGAGGCGGTGGATTTGTGTTCTTCAACAAGCCAACCTCATCCCAATTGGGTGATTCCGGTGGCAATCGTGGGTGCTCCTGTACCCGATCTCTTCCACTTTGAATCCTCTCCAACGTCTCCAAAACTTCCTCTATGGAAGGTCTCAATTCCTTATTAGTCTGTAAACACTGAAACGCCAACTGAGCCACTAAAATCACCATCCTCTTCACTTCCCCATCACTCTCAAACCCAAGAGAAGGATCCACCAGCTCACTCAGCTCACTCCTCTGAATCTTCCTCATCGCTAAGCTCGACAAGTTTATCGAGTCCGAGTCCCTGCTCATGTCAACAGCGGCCATCGATGTTATGAGCTCGATGAGCACAACTCCAAAGCTATAAACATCACTCTTGCTAGTGAGCTGATAGCAGTGATGATATTCAGGATCAAGATAACCAGGTGTCCCTTGAGGAGCAGTGGAAACATGAGTGACATTGGTGGGGAAAAACCTCGAAAGTCCAAAATCTGCAACCTTAACGTTGAATCCTTCGTCGAGGAGGATGTTGTTGGTTTTGATGTCACGGTGAATGATGTCGGAAGCATGGAGGTAGAGCAATGCTCTGGCTGTTTGGACGGCGATCTTCAAGCGAGTTGACCATGGTAAAACGGTGGGCTTTTTGGGATCTCTGTGAAGGTGGAGGTGATGAGCGACGGTGCCGTTTGGGATGAACTCGTAGACGAGGAGGAGTTCGCGGCTGTGGCGGGAGGTGCAGCCATAGAGGGAGACAAGGTTTTTGTGGTGTAAGCGAGTGAGGATCCTGACTTCATTCATGAAGTGTTGAACTTGTTTGTAGTTTTGCTCGTATAGGCGTTTTACGGCCACTTCTCGGCCGTCTTCAAGTTTACCGTAGTAAACAACGCCGAAGCCGCCATCTCCGAGTTCGGTGGAAGGGTCAAAATTGTTGGTGGCTGTTTCGAGCTCGGAATAGGAGAAAACAGGGATTCCGAAGTAGACATTGCTACCCTCTATGTTGGATCCACCACCTCTGTCTATTGAATCTGAATCGCCATATTTTCTTCTCCACCACCACCACCACATCATCATCCCCATTGCTATCACCCCTGGGACTCCTATTCCTAAACCTGTATCAATACACCTACCAACATCAATATATCTATATATACACACACACATATACACACGTAAAAATCAAACTATTTATAGAGGATTCTTTTCTCAGACTCTGTGTAGTCACATGCATGCGTTTAGTTGTAGATATTTGTATTTTCATTGTAAGCAAGAAAGCTCTGTTATATATGTTACCCGAAAAAGAAAGCTCTGTTATGGAGTAGCTGACAAAAGAAGGCGCAGCATTTACCCTTTAGGCCATGTTTGGTATAGATAAAAGGGTAAAATAAAAGACAACAAACAGAGATGGAGAAAGAATTGCTGATTTTGATATACTCATACAGTCTTTAATATAAAATTTAATTAAAAAATTGATCTTAGTCTTAAATAAAAAATTTATTTTTTACATATATTAATTTTTTTTCAAATTACTATACTCCCTTAATAATAATTAAGTAAAAGATAAAAAAATTAGGTTAAGAAAAATAATATTTTAAAAAATATTATATTAACTAATTTTATTAACATAATTAAATTAATTAAATAAACGATATAGTACTAGTTTGCACGCATTGAGTTGAGAGAAGAATGCCTCCTTGAATTGGGCCAGCAAAAAGTACTTCATAGTTCATACTATTAAACAAAAAAAGTGTATTGCCAATTTTGTTCTGGGTGATAAAATATTCTAATTTTTTTTTTTTTTGCCAACATGATAAAAGATTCTAATTATTCTGCCCTTTCTTTATCTAAAAATTTTAAATATTTAAATTTCTAAAAGAATAAGCACTATTTTATATAAATGTTTTTTTGAGCCAAATTTTTATATAAATATTTAAATGTCATTTTTTCTTAAGAATATTATGCCTCTATTTTACGTTGAAATAGTGCTCATAATCTTGAAGACTCAACTAGTATTCATGTCATTTGGTCATTGACTCTTTCATTTTTTTTTGGGTTCTTAATTGCTTCATATATATATATAGCTTAAAAGTTACATTTCTATGAAAACTTTTAAAAATGGCACTAGCATATCAAACTTGACCTTAAACTAATGGAAAGGAAATTATAAGTTAGAGAAGAAGGTACATTACCTAATCCCAGTCCCAGCTTCACAGCCCGTTTGTCTGCACCACAAGTTAAATGAATCCATTAAAATATGAAATTCATAACAAGTTGCTTTTTTGCTTTGAAAATTTCCCGGCTAGAATTCTTACGTTCCTAGCGTCTTTAGTTAAACTCATCTGCGGTCTCAAATGGCAAAACGTCCCATTATATAAAAACATAATTTAAATTCTTTTTTTTTTTTTGGATTATCTAACTTTATTATAATTTTTGTTGAATATCACGCATATACCTACCATTATTTTTTATTATTATTATTATTTTCAAAGAATATAAAGTTAAATTATGATATATTCACGGATAAGTCAATAATGAACGGTTATTTCTTTGATTTGAAAGGGTCAAATAACAGCCCTCTTTTATGGTCACAACGTCATGATATACCTATTGGCAATCCCTTGTTTACATAATAATAATTTCAGTAAAGGCAAACCAAAAACAAAGTATAGATAATTATAAATAGGATTTGAAAGATCAAGCACATGACGTCACCTGACAGCTAAACATGAGTGGATATCATTAAAATAATTTAAACTAACATTATTCCGATACTCGGTTCCTGTTTGATTTAATTTAAAATTAAAAAAATATTTTTAAGTCAAACTATGATTTATGCTCAAAATTAAATAAATAGCTATCAAATACCTAGAAGAGTTTTTAGAGTAAACTATAGTTTTAAGAGTCAAAAACTATAATTTTAGATAAACTTGTGAGACTAGTTTCTCAGTGAGAAAAATAACTTTTGGGCTGTGTAATGATCATTTTATTCCTATCTTTTTTCTCTATCATCTTACCTAATACTCTTTTTGATAAATTACCTATCAAAAAAATTATTCTGATAATAACTATCTAAATATTTATTTCTTCATAATATTTTTTTAGAAGCTATTCTCTAAAATCTATATTTAATAAGATCTTTTATAGAAGTTAAATTAAATGGGCCTTAATCCTAGAGATCTTAATCTAAACAATTTGGCGCACACCACGATGAGTTGAGATTAATTTCAAACCTGGTGCTCCAAAATGCTAATGCAAGACCCGTTGACCACAACTAGTTACATGCATAGTAAATTCCATGTTATTCTTTTCATTTCATAAATTTTCTATCGGTGGAGAATTTATAATATAATTAGAGGCTGCGTTTAAAAACTCCCGCAGGTCAAACGATTAAATTTTCAAATAATTGAAGCACACCAGAATTTCTCAACACCATGTTCAATCTCTATATATATTCTATAATTTTCAGTCCCGTGACAGCGTCACCATGCTTGACTGGCCCACAATGAACACTTTTCCTCAGCATGCATGTTACTTCAAAATAAATGGTGTTTAAAAACCAAAAATAAAATAATTAAAAACAAAACAACCATTTCATCGTTATGATCATTGACCAACATCATAATGAAAGTCGTAATAGTGACGGTGGATCCTTTCCATTTTCAATACTCTCTAATAATCTCGATTCTAACTTGTAACCATTCTTAATATGTCATTTTCTTCTTAAATTAGAAGATTCAACCCCAACCCAAACCACGTTTACAGTTCCACTGGTCCAATCATCAAATCTATCAGTTTGAATTGTACAAACTGAACACCGGCCTATTGCTTTCCGTTGTCTCAAAAAGAAAACTGAATGCTGGACTAATTCCCAGTTCAACAGGTTTAACCAATTGTCAAATCTACTTCTCAAAACACTTGCTTCCAGTAGTTTGTGTATATATTGACATATTGGTAGACTTTTAGCGATTTAAGAGGTTGCAAACAAGGAATTTTCTCAAAATTAGAAAGATTTTGAATAAATGATCCCTGTCCCACTTCCCATCTAATCAATTCATAACAGTGCTGGGCCAAATAAAGGCGATATCTTTATGAATAAGAGGTTGCAGTTTTAATTCCGCTTGGTATCTATCAATCTTTGGATTGTGGGTGTTTGGTTGAATTTCAACATGTACTGGGACAAAAATGCCTAATGCTTTTTGATTCGGGATCACCATAGGAGTTCAATAGTAAACGTTTGTCATGATTGAGCAAGATATTTTTAAAAAACATCTTTTAATATAATGTTGAAAGAACCCTCTTAAGTTAAAATCTTGCAAGCAGAATCATCTAGAGACATGACTAACGATCGAAAACAAGGCTACATCTTGTAAGGTTTTTTTTTTCCATCAAGTAAATGCAGCTGGGAGCATTGAAGATAATGAAATGGTAGTGAAGGAAGACGCAGATAGAGAGAGAGAGAGAGAGGAACCTGAAGGACACAGCTTAAGATGGTCGCGGTCGCGGCAGAAGCACCTGAAGCCAAACCCATTTACGCGGGGGAAGCCACACCTCCCTCCGCTGCTCTCGCATGCGTTGCACTCGGTCGCCGTCCAATTCCCTGGCTTCAACAAGAATCCTCTTCCCAAAGCCCCTCTTATCCCTCCTTCCGCATCCTCCACCACCGTCGTCATAACCCCACTACCCCTGCAATTATCCTTCGCATACTTCAACTTCTTCTCTTCATCATCCGCCACCACACCCAACACCGACCTCGTTCTGTTCCCTTCATAACACCCAACTACGTTCTCTTCCATATCCTCCGGCAGCGTCGATGAGTCACAATCGGAGAACAGCAGCACCTCCTTCTGGTTCGGAGCAAAAGTAAATCTGAAGTCGAGAGTGAGGCTGTTGGGGGGAAAGAGACAATTGGTGGAATTGGAGATTGGAAAGTTAGGATTGGAGAGTCGAAGAGAGAGATTGTTGTAGAAAACTTCATGGACGATGTAGAAAGTATTGGAGAGATTGAGCATTGGGAAGCCATTGGGAGCACATAAAAGGCCGAGAAGAGGGAATCCACAGAAGCGCTCTTGTTTACCTCTGATATGGAAGGGATAGGTTATGGTAGGGCCGTTTCCACAGGATTTGGGCTCGCAAGCTTGGAAGTTCGGATTCACATAACAGAGTGTGGTTCTGATTAGAACAGAGAAAACGATGACGAAGAAGGAGGTCGTTGGGTTCATTTGAGATTTGGGAATTTAGAGAGAGGAGGAGGAGGAGGAGGAGGAGGAGGAGGGCGAAGTAGAAGAAGAGAGATGAGGAGGGAATAATGATAAAGATGGATGGGTGGTTGTGGTGGCGGGGGTTTTGACCTGTAAATTAAAGTCCTGTTCTCTGATATGACATCTTTGCGAGCTAAAGGAACTTTGATGATCTGTTTCTCTTTATTGCCTCCTAAGGGAGATCTTTTGAAAGTAAAAAAGAATCTGGATTAAAATTTTAAATGTAAAATAAAAACAAAAGCTAAAACATAATCTTGCAGGTGGCTCAAATTAATTATTAAATTAATTTTTATGTTGTAAAGAGATCGATTTAGGTTATATTAGTCAATATATAAAATTTAGGGAATTATATATAATTTAATTTATATTGATTATATAGATATATTATCTAGTATTGAAATAATAATTATTTAATTTTTTTTGTTTTTATTCAGAAAAAGTAGTTTCGCGAAGCAGCTTGTCAATTGGTTGAAAAATACGGATGGATCATTCAGCACGTTGGCAAAATCCCGCCCCCACTTCTCGTTCTTTCTTTTCCCCCTTTCGGTAATATATTTCTCTTTTTTCCCTTCACTCTGCTTTCCGGCTTTCAATGGACAAAATTCAAACCGTCCAAAAAAGAGTCCTCCGCTTGTTTTCTCTTTTTCTTCTTAACATTTGAATTAGGTAAATTTTATTAAAAAAAATTTATTATAAAATTTATTACTAAAGCTATCTAAAAATACAGGTATGGTAGAATATATTTTTAATGGGTAGAATATTTTTTTTGTGATGTGTAAATATTTTTATTTTATATAGTTAAAGATATATTATATATAATTAAAAAAGAGTTATATTTATTAAAAATAATCATCTGATCTTAATTTAAAAATTACTTAAATAATTTTGATAAGTTAAAAAAGCTTGATAAATTATTTATTTATAATAAATATAACATAATTACCTTAAAATATCACTTTATAATATTATATTAAATATATATTAGTTTATAAGTAAATAAATTAGTTTAAAAAAATATAAAATATAAAATAAATTAAAATTTCAGAATAAATATCAAATTTTTAAATAACTCTTATATTTATATTGAATGGCAAAGGAGTATTAATTAATATTTTTATTATTCAAATAACACATTTACATTTAGAATAATGAGTGTTTATCATCAGTAATATTTAAGAATAAAGAGTTTATAAATTTTGTGTTTGAGAATAATATTTTATGAAGAAATAATGAGAATATTAGGCTTAAATAAATATAATAATGTGAGAATATCTTTTATATATTTAGAAACGTACCCGAATAAAGTAAGAAATTGCGAATATGGTCAAACCGTCGAAGGTGACCAAGAAGTGATGAAAAAGAGGGAACGGATATGGAACAATCTTCCCAATTGTGGCTGGTCAGAGGTTGTTACTTGTTCCTGTGTGGGAAATAATTTTTTGTTAACAAACCAACCATAACTAACTTCAATTCAGAATTTTACAAGTTTACTAAAGTCCTCCCGCCAAAAAAAAATAATTTTACTCATTTTTAAATTTTTTTTCCAGCACCTTTTTTGGAAAAAAGAAAAGGTATTAATTCTTTCAACTTTTAAAATGGTTAAAGTAAGATGATGAAAAATCATTTCTAAGATGTTGAAGCCACCGTTACTTTTTTTTTATTACTCGTGTTTAAATTTTATTCCAATATTAATCTTTTTTAAAAAAATTCAGTATTTAGCATTGATTTTTTTTTATTATTTTGTTAAGCTTCTCGAGTACTGGATTGAGAATTTATAAAATGAAAAGATGAATAATAAAAAAATTAAAGATTATTCAGAAATTTCAAAGAGGTAACTCCCTAAGCATTAATTATTTATACGGTCAATCTCATCAATATTTAACAAAAATCTAATAGAATATTAAATTACTATAGCATTTACTTAAGTTTAAACTTTAAAAAGTGGGCTCATACGAGGGTTGTGAGTTAGCCCGCTATAACACACCCAGGCTGTTATTTTTTTTTAATTTTTTAATATTTTTAAAAAAATATTTTAAATCGTGGTCAAACTAGAATGTACAGATATCTAGACTATTAATATATGTATTCTAAAAGTATTGATTTATGTCATCACTCTAATGCTTAATAAATGTCTTAGAAGGGACAGAGCAAGTAGCTTCGTCAAGGAAGCGCTACAGCTTGTAGTTTCTTTTGGAACAAATTTATTCAAAACTCAAATTAATATTAATCAATATCAAGTAATATTATTAAATTATATTGCAGATGAATACCTGATGGAAATCTCACTCCTCCTCCTATCATCATTCAGCCTATAATTTTGGAATTCTCTTCTTTTCCTCTTTGTGAAATTATATGTTCTTGTAACATGTTTTTCCTTTAGTTATATATGTTATTAAGGTTTGTAAAACAACAAGCTCAAGAAAAGTGTGTATGGATTTTTAGAAGATATTGATGTAAGAGTTTTCAAATTTAATGTATAATTTAAATAATTTATTAAAAAATAGGGAGAAATTTTAAATTAATTTTCTCTAATATCTACCACCATTTCTTTTTCCTCTTAATTTTATTTTATATAAAAAATTTTAAAAGGGATTGGACTCACCTATGATATAAAGGTAGAGTGAAGTCTCCTTTTTTTTTAAGCGATACTAATATCGATCAGGGCGAGTCATTCTTTCCTCTTAATTTGTTTCTCTATTAAATTTATATTTATATCAAAATAAAAATTTAAGCTTTCCCGGGTATTTTATCAACATTGAGATCCTTGAATTGGGCCTAGTCCTTGACTTGGATCTAAACCGCCATTGAGCCCACAAACATTGGTTATCAATCTACCCTCCCTCTTCACCCGCTAGCGCCATTACGGAGAAAAAGCGGCTTTGCACGTTTCGGCGCGTGCAGCTTCGCTCCGATCATCGTCTTTTGGTTCCGGCGACTGTGTAAGTCGGAACATACGAGGTTTTGCATGTAACAGGTATGTGATAATCATAAGTTTTCCTAGTCTCTGAGCTAATTCTTTCCCCTTGAAGATCAGTTTGGGTGAGTGTGTTAGGTATTTGTAAGAACAGTTCCTTGACAATGTGGAGCACAAGTGAGAGGGTACAGTGTTACAAGAACACGTATTGTTTTATGGACAGATTCATTTTCATTGTGAGCAATTATAACTTAGTTCTGTCCATTGAAATGTAATTTTTGTTTTCTGGGTTTCAATACTGGCAAAGGAGTTCCTTGGCTGTGCTACATTCTTGTAATAATGGTCAGTTATCAACTTATTGGAATGCCCCATATCATATCGACTGTAAAAAAGTTTTCTTGGTTTTAGGGCTTTTGGCAATAATTTATCTCTAAATACGTTCTAATGCTAACATGTTTGTCATATACTTTGCAAGTAATCCAGAATGCAATATTTCTTCCATGGTCATTGCATTGTCATGTTGTGCCTCCATCCATTGAATCATTCTCTCCAAGTTAAATGTACTCTGTAACTTGCAGGCTGTTTTACCTTTTTCTCTTCGGTGAACATTTTACCTTGGTTATTACTTATTGCTTAGATTACTTAGATGCTATTGCTCTATGCTATTACTTATTACCTTGGTTATTACTTGTTTGATCATGTGATAGTACAGTCATAAATTTCTTGGCTTGTTAGTTAACAAAAATCTAATCTGACTTTAATCTATTCATTGCACACTTAATGTCTTATTTACTCTTAAACATCAAGCAGAATGCCTCCATTTCTGTTGGAATTCATCAAGAGAAAAAGTATGGCCAGAAAGAGGAAAAGAAGACACAAAAAAAGGATACCGAAAGAGAAATACCAAGTGGATTGGTCAAGTCTTCCTCAAGGTATTATTGAGATGATTGTGGACAAACTGCCTTTAATTGATCTCTTATCCCTCAGTAAAAGTTGTAGAAGTTGGAATGCACTTCTTGGTGAAGATCTTCCTTGTTGGCAAGGCCATGGACTTCCTTGGCTTCTTGTGTCTGGTGAGCAGCGTAAAGAAAATAGAACTTGTATCAGCATATTAGATAATCGTGTTTGGGAGTTGAAGTTGTCGGAGGCATATGGAAAGTATTGTTGGGGATCATTTCAGGAGTGGCTAATTATGGTAAAAGATATGAACAGTTTCATTCTTGAAATTAAGTTGTTGAATCCTTTTACAAGAAGCCAACTTACTCTACCTCCAATATGGAACTTTTACCACAAGATAGTGCTCTCCGGGCGTCCCTTTGAGAATGACTTTGTGTGTATGCTTCTACATAGCCAGCACAGGGAGCTGGCTTTTTATATGCCAGAAGTACAATCATGGCTTAAACATAAATTGACGGGTGAACCATTTGAAGATGCTGTATTTTGTAAAGGAAGTTTTTATCTCTTAGATGGAAGTTATAATGTTTGGCAAATTGACGCTAAAGGTATCCACTATAGCACGAGTAAAGGTGGAACATTGTCTGAATCAGAAATGCATTTTCATGAAATAAAAATGCCAGATGTGCCGCAGTTGAATGAAGTGCATGTGTTAGAGATACATGATGAGAATCGCATTTTAAGATATCTTGTGGAATCTTGTGGGGAGGTTTTGCTTGTTTGTAGATATTTTCACCCGAAACAAGATCTAATGCTTGAGACACAAAAATTTGAAGTATATTCGTTGGATCTTTGTCAATCATCTTGGGAAAAGGTTGAGGATTTGAGGGATCGAATGCTATTCTTAGGTAAATGTTGTTCATTATCATTCTCCGCTGAGGAACTTGGAGTTGGAATTAGCAACAGCATTTATTTTACCAACGATCAAGCCACTCCTTGGTGGAATGAGTGGGATTCGAACCATTTGAAAGATATATCAATTCGTCTTGGTTTAGTCAAGAATGTTGGTAGAGATTGGGGAAATTTCAAACTTAGAAATGATGATGGTGAGCCTTTTAGCTTCAGTGGTGATATAGAGAAATGGCCATACACTTGGTTTACTGCACCCATATGGTGGTACTGCAAGAATGTTGCCCCTATTGAAAGGGTTTAAGGGCCAGTTCCCTTTAAAATTAAAGTAAAAAAAGTGATTTTAGTTAAGTTGGCTTGCATTTTTGAAGCACCTTTCTAGAGCCAGTAGTGGCCTCTTTGTTTTGATAAGGCTAGTGTTTTTTTTTTTTTTTTTTGTGGCTAGTGGGCAAGCCAACAAGTAAATATATCCTCTGCAGCCAACATGGTTGATGATATGTAGCTTGTGGACTGCAAGTTTTTGTTATAACTGGATGCTTTGGTTTGTTTGTTATGTTATGTGGCATTGTTTTTCCATGTTTGTATAAAGGATTTACAGGAAAGCATTGTTTGTTTGGTGCCTGAAGATTAGTATCTTAATTGCCCTTTCCTGACCATATTTATATCAAGTTTTTTATATCCATTATATTAAGTTCTCCAATCACACTTTGTCATGTATATTATTTCTTTATATGGTTTAGGTTAAATGAAGATATTCAAAAAAAAAAAAAGATACATGACAAAGTGAGATTAGAGAATTTGATTTAATAGATGTGAGGAACATTATCAAGTTTTCTCGTCTGTCAAATTTACTAGAGAAAGTAGTTTAAAATACTGCCCCTCTAATTTATTCATTAGATCAACAATGGCGCCTTATTGTTAAACTTTAATTTCATTAACCTTTTACTTATGATTATTTGGCAAAAAGAAAAAAACGGATAATTGAAGATATGTAGATTTTTAAAGATTTAGATAGTAAGATTGCTACAATTAACGCTAAACTAATAAAGCTACTAAATTACTAATTAGATAAATATCAAGGAAATTAAAGAAAGTGGAAGGAAGTCACTTGTTTCTTTGATTGGAGTAACAATTATTCGAACCTCAAGAAACGGAAAATATTTCGGTGCTTCCAGAAATAAAATATTATAAAAACTTGAAAATATTGACAAATAGAGACTTGTCTTTCTTTGGTGAATTCTCCCAATAATTGGTGAAGGAATCGCATGGTGGAATAAGGAAGAATCAATTCTAGATTGATGCTCAAGTATCAACCAATCCTTTTTTATCATTTGAATATGCCAAACCATAATTCAAACAAATAAATAAATAACGAAGCATCATTTTCAGAGCATCACCACTCACCCTTCCTTTTTCTTCCTATTTTTCTCACCCACTCAATATAATAAAAATATTGTGATTCAGGTGCCTTCAATTTATATTTCTTTTAAAAAACTTGAGTTTCATATTAGTTTAGCCCATTGATAATATTCATATCAAATCTTTTTATAGACATATTCCTATCAAATTTATCATCAAATATATTTTACTGTCTTCTATTTTAATACTTTTATTATTATACTCACACTCACAACTTTCATAAAAATTTATCAATTTTTTAAAATTATTAATCACTAAATAAATTGATATTTAAATTTTTTACCATTATATTTATTTAATGTTTATATAATAAAATAATATTCTAGATTTGATAGTTCATTGCAAAACAACTAACACGCCTAATCTTTTGTTTTATTAACGGAGACTAACTTCTTTGTGTAATTTGATTTGTAAAAATATTTAATTTGTAGTTGGATTGAATTGTAATATGCTATTATGATTGTGCCAAGCACGAAGGTTCTCCGCTTTTCTGTGGCCACTCATTAGTTTTATATTCACTGATTGATATTGGTATCGTTTAGAAAAAAAAGGAAATTTTGTCCTACCTTTAGATCATGGGTGAGCTTAATTTTTTTTTTAAAAATTTTTGTACAAACAAAAATCACTAATTGATAATTTTATTTATTATTAATTTTTTTTAAAAAAAGAATCAAATTGGGAAAAAGTTGGGTGAACACAATTTAATGATAATTATTAAAGTCTTCAATTAATTAGTAAGTATTGTGGTCCAGAGATTTGACTGAATTCACCATTAATCAGTCAATAACTTAATTTTGATTTGTCACATCTAATTTAGAATGTATGCAATATAAGGCACAAGCCAATAATTTAATTTTTTTATATTATAAAAGGGATTGAAAATAAATATTTAAAAATAAATTAAATACCAGGTTCTATTCTTTTTTATTACGATCTCATCCTCTGAATATATAATTGAATAATTATAAAAAAGAATTCAGTTTACATTACATAATGCATATTAGTAATTTAGGATATATGGTCAACAAGTCCTCATCGTAGGTGGAGCGAACATACTTGAATGATTTAGATATTTTAAAGTTAAAATAGAATTAATAAAATAGTCTCAAGTTATTAAAATTTAATTTATGCAATTTAGGTTAGGTACTTGGGTATGTATTTAATACGAGTATATCACTAGCCTACGTGTAATGTATATCACCAAGAATTGTTTATAAAATGAACACATGCCTGGTCAAACAAAAATAATTCAAATGAAATATCTTAAATATTAATTTGAATTATTTGCTTTTTATTGATTAAAAATGGGATAAAAATCAATCAATTTGACTAGGAAACGGATGAATTTTACGGTTTAAGAAAAAAAATGATCAAATTAAAGACTAAAACTAATGTAACAAGCAAACATTGACCATTACAAGCCGCATTTTAAATCGAATGATATTCAAATCTAATACTATAATTTATATACCAACAAAAATAGATATACCATATTATATAATATAGATTTTTATTATAAGTTTTAGACAAATCTTTTGACCATTGGCATGGCATCTATTCATACTCTATCAGATCTTAATATAAAAATTAATTAATTAATTTATATAAATTAAAAAAATAAAATAAATAGTTAATTATAATCAAATTTAAACTATTAATACGAATTCATATTATATAATTATTAATCTATTCGAATTAGTATATTAGTTATAATTAATTAATTTATTTAATTTTTTTAATCTATTTAAATTAATTAATTAACTCTTATATTAAATGTATAGAATAATTAGCGACGTTATATTCTAAAAATTGATTCTTATTTTACTCCCTCAGTGGACCATTACAAAACATCTTTTGGAAAAATTTTATACTCTATTTTATATGCCATTTTACAAGGTATTAAGAATTACTAGACATTTCTTAATTTAACTCATTTTCAATTAATTTATTTGGTTCTCCATTGAAAAAGCGCCTTTTGCAACTTTTGAATTAAAATTACTATCATATTATTTTGAACAAAATTAGTCTATTTAATAAAAAATTAATTTATAATTTATAAAATTTAAAGTTTAATTTTTATTATTAATGTGAGAATTTTAGTAATAGATTATTTATAAATAATTTTATAATAATTTTTTACATCATTTTAAAACATGTATGGCTGCATCTATATTTTTCCATCTAAATAAGCTTTATGGTATTAACTTCACATTCCTATTATGTCAATATGTTTGAAAGAGAGATTGACTAATTTCTGTGGCTAAGTACCTCCTATGCTAGTTATAGTAATAAATAATTTTGCGAGTGTGTTAAATGCAGTGGGTAATTAAGTCTTGATTTAATTTGGATCACTCCAAAGTCCATGGCATTGTTATTTTTTGTTACTTTTTTCATTGAATTTTATTACTTTAAAAATTATAAATTTGTAAGCTGCTCCTCATTGTTATTTTTTAATAAAAATTTAAATGTACAATTTTATAAAAATAAACTCACTGTTTTGTATACTTTAAATTAAAATTAAAATAAAACATTGAATTCAAAATCTAATTAGTAAATGATACAGAATAAAATTGTGCAGCTACCGTTGCTTTGAAAAATTTATCCAAATTCCAAATTGAACTGCCTAAGAATGAACTCTTCGACAAAAACAAAAATTAATCAACTGCTAATTACCAAGCGATCTGAAAATTCTTAAATTTCTTTCTTTCTTTTTTAAAGGAATCGTTTTCTAATTTCTTCTTCGTTGCCCATTCGTTTAGTCAGCGCCTGCTTTGCCCATCACATTCTTCTTTGTATTCTCTCAATTGCTTCATCTCCTCTGCAATTTGCATCAATTTGCATCGATCCTTTCCTTCTTCTGAGTTATTTACTCTTTTGCCCCTCTCCGACCCCACCTGCCCTCCCGGCACTCTCCCACGAGATCTATTTTCTGACTCCATCCACGTTGGGACATTTATTTAATTCAATGTCCCATCACGTTTTCATCTGCTCGCCGATTCACAGAACCTTCAAACCCTTCGTCAAAAACCCACATTTTCTCCTTCATTTGCGTTATTTCTCCGATTAATAGCCATTGAAGCGAACAATCTCGAAGAAGATTGGGGTAATATCGTTGACTGTTCATATACTTTGGGGTTGTCGTATACCAGAAAAGAGAACTTTTTTGTTTTTCTTTTTCCTGGGTCCTTCTCAGAATTGCATTTCTGTGCTACTTTTTGACTGGTTATAGAAATGTTTGTCGCCGGATTACAATTTGGGCTTTCCCGCGGAGAAGATCGGTTTTATAATCCTGCGAAGGCTCGTTGGTCTATTATGGAGAATGAAAGACTACGTAGAGCTAACAGCGACTTGACGGCAGGACGACCATCTGATGAATCCAAAAAGTCAGTGCCCAGTTGTGAACCTGTGGTAAAGCGATTGAGTAATTTAGAGCGGTTCCTGCAGGCGATCACGCCGTCTGTGTATGCTCAGTATCCAGCTAAGGTTACAATTCTTACTGGTACCCAGTTTGATCTTCTAGGTTGAGTGGGTTTTATTTATTTATTTATTTTTCTCGCGTTCTTTCATTGGTCGGTCACTAGAAAGTTGTTGACATAGGTGAGTGATAAAATTGCGTTTCATTGATTTATCATACTCCAATTAGGCATTTGTTTGTAACATAAGAATGAATGTGACGTAAAAAAAATTAAGGCTTTATATAGTTTTGAATGAACTAAAGCGGTAAGGAGTAAACTTAAGTGAAATATTTTAGGAGGAATCAAGTTTCTCGTAATTTGTCAATTGCTACATCACTTCTGGATGGTGTCTGACATTTAGTGTTTTTTTCCTTACCTGTGAACCATTTGCTTTTAATCTACTGTACTTGTTGACTTCTATTTCTACTGTTATCTGTATACTGCAGACGACCATGAAAAGTTTCAAGACATGTGACGGGGAGTTTCCACCTTATTTTGTTCTTGGTGATTTGTGGGATTCTTTCATGGAGTGGAGTGCATATGGTGCAGGAGTGCCCCTTGTACTTAATGACAATGATAGTGTTGTTCAGTACTATGTTCCCTATCTTTCTGGAATTCAAATTTATGTGGATTCTGTGAAGCCATCTGCAAAGCCAAGGTATTCTGGTAACTGTATACCCTATTCAAATGATATGTATAGGTTTTTTTCTTTGCATGTAAAGTTAGACTGTATTATTGAATGCTTGGTTGCCATTTGTTTGTCATTCTTCAAATTTTCCTTTTCATATAAAGTGCTGATCCATGACGTTTTCTTCTATATTGTGATAGCAGTGCCAATGGCATGGCAATCAAGCATATTGTATATTTCATTTTCTAACTTTCCTTTAGTTGCCTTCTATTTCGCTGCTTTCCCTTCCTACGCTTTATGCATATTTATGCTGTTTTCAGTTTATTATTTCTTCCTCATAGCTGTGCTTCCAGCTTGTTTCTACTTATTCTGTTTAAAATGGAAAATACTATTCAATACTATTGGATTGTCACCACAGCTAAAAGTTTTTCATTTTTATTTTATAGAACAATAATGTGAGTGTTTCACTTTTTAGCAGGCGACTTGGTGAGGATAGTGACACTGATTTCAGGGACTCAAGTAGTGATGTTAGCAGTGATGGCGAACTTGAAAGAGGATTGAAATTCTTGAGGGACCAGAGAAATCTTCAAAATCCTTCAGAGGAGGTATCTCATCAAATGGACAGATTATCCTTGAGAGACCACCATAATACCCCTCAGGATGGCTTTTCTAGTGATGACGGTGAGGCTGTTAATTCTCAAGGCTACTTAATATTTGAGTATCTTGAACGGAACCCTCCTTTTAGCCGTGAACCTTTGGCTGACAAGGTGTGTTAACTCTAGATCTTGCCCTTCTACTCAGTCAGTTTCTCTAAAAAACAAGTTGCCATCCTTTGCCATTAACTCCCCTTCATTTAGTCTTTTGATTATATTATCTTTTGTGGCTTGGGACAGATATTGGATCTTGCTTTTCGTTTCCCTGACCTATCGAGGCTTAGAAGTTGTGATGTACTACCTTCTAGTTGGATTTCTGTGGCATGGTATTTTTTCTTTACAATTGTGCTTTTTTGAGGAGCTTAGAGATGTACAATCAACTCAACTTTCTATTCTACTTGTAGGTATCCTATTTACAGAATACCGACTGGACCAACATTGAAGGATCTTGATGCTTGCTTTTTGACGTTTCATTCTCTTCATACACCTGTGGGAGGTATGATGTAATTCTCACTTCATTTCTGTTGCACTGAATTTGTGGTCTAATGAAATCTGAGAAATATAATTATGCGTGTAATGCGGTTGTTGAATCATCCTTAGCTTGGTTAAATTTCATATGTTAATTTACAGATGCATCAAACACAATTTTAATAAAACCAGTAAATTAATGCAAATACAATGCGTGTAATGCATCAAATACAACTGTTTAAGTTTTGAAGGTATCAATGCATACACCTGTACATCATTATCTCTTTACAATTATAGTGATTTTTCTAAATTAGATTTTTCATTGAAAAGACAATATATTACTGTATAGCATTATAAAATTGGACTTCTTTCAAGATATTCCATTACTTGAGATCTGTTATTGTCCTAAACTTCCGTAAAGATGTGCTTTGTCTGGGTTAATGTTTATCTCTTTGCTCTTGTGTAGTTCTGAGTGCATCATTATCATTTATGGAGGTGTATTATTGTGAGATTGCTGTAGATTGTTAGAGGTTAATGAATGAACAGCTTTACTAATATCCATGACAAAAAATTGTTCTTTTTTCCCAATCAGTTGCATTTATGAGATTGAACACACATTCTTCAGGTTCACAAGGAGGGCAGGCTCCCATAGTGACGTGTCCCAGTGAGATGGATGGCATCCCCAAAATGTCTTTACCTGCTTTTGGTCTTGCTTCATACAAGTTCAAAGCATCTATGTGGACTCCAAACGGCGGATATGATTGCCAATTAGCTAGTGCTCTCTTGCAGGCTGCTCATAATCGGTTAAGAACACTTCAGGTCAATCACCCGGATTTTCTGTTCTTCTGCCGGTGACACTGTGAACTTCGATCTTGCTTTGGCTGTTAACTAGAAAGTCCTAGCTTGGCCCCATTTTCAAATGCTAGATTCAAACGAAATATGGAGTTTCTCACCAAATTGACAGGAAGAAAAGGTTTAAAACGAAAATGGTAAATTCTGTCCTTGTTATTTCTGCTTTGGTTATAAAAGCAGTGAAGCTTTGGACAAGCATCTCAAGGCTCCTCTGGGATGTGTTAATGGTGAATGTGCAGAGTTTGAGAAGCTTTACAAGTGCTGGATTATATATACATATATATATAGTCATCCATATCAGTTGTTACTGGGTCTTTTGGAATTATATTTATGATGAAGTTAAGAGATGAGGACGTTTTCCCCCTTGTTTTCTGATTAACACTATTTACTTTAGGGTCTAGCTTTAATTAATGGGGGAATTTTGACAGAAAAATCATGTTAGATCTGCTTGAATTGCCCCAAATATGTTGAATTACCTGTAAAACTTGTTCTAGAGTAGTCTTGATACTAATAAAATTGTTGTTAGTAGGATATAATGTTGGCTTTTAAATGATTTCCATGATTATAATATGGTTAATTTTAAGAAGGTGACATTCAAACTCTTGAAATCCTGAATCAACTCTCATTATTAACATCATCTTGAAAGCAAAAGCCTAAACAAAAACCATCCTAAATTAGTTTTTGCCATCTCAACAATATTTTAATTTCATGAGTAAATTAACCTACAGTACATGTTTTTATATGTGCTTTGCTAAGAGGAGGGGAAATATCGAAACCTTGAACGTATTTCTTTGCTGATCCTCCACTAAGCTTTATATACGCCTGTTTGAAAAAAGGTTTAGAAATAGTTTATAAAAAAAAGAAGATTTTAGATCATTTTTAGAAAATAGCTCTTACACAAGAGTTTATAGAAAAAAAAAATAATTCTAAATAAATAAATATTTAGATAGTTATTATAAAAAAATTTATAATTAGAAAATTGGAAAGGGTTTGATTTTATTAAAAGTATAAGAGAGGAGAGAGGGTGAAAAAGAGAGAAGAGAGAGGATGTAAGAAAAAGTAAGAAAAAATAGTAATTAGATAGTCCATAAACTCTTTTACTATTCCAGACGTTAGTTTTAGTAGCTTATCCAAAATTTTAGTTTTAAACTATAGTTTAGTTAAAAGTCCTTTTGATAAATATGATTATTTATTTTAAAAAAAATTAAACTAAAATTTAGGTTAAAAGCATTTTTAAAACTCTAGTTTTCTTTCTTTCCACATAATTTAAATTACTTTTAAAAAATAAATGTGATATTAATATTAAGTTATAAGGCTATTTTTTCTTTAACAATTTCGATGAGATTGAAATCATGATGAGTTTTGACCATCTTTCATAGGATTCTCAAGAGATTCCTCGATTTCTTCCAAATCTTCCAAAAGCAGATGAAATCATTTGCTTCTCACATGTCGTGAATAATTGGGATCGATTTGAAGAATGTCTAGAAAGACACTTAGAGAGATGCTCTGTTTTTATCTCTGCTTGTTCGTTTGAAGAAATGAAGGATCCCAACAAAAAAATTATTCTTTTCTCAGTTGTTCAGTCTCTCTTGAATGAATTGATCAATGTCTAGAAACCAATCTTCTAAATTGGATAAATGAATGAAGTGCAATCAAGTGCTCCTTTCTCTCAAAATAAACATAAGCATTAAACCATCACTGTGAGAGAGACAGTTAAAGAACCGATCAACTTGACACTTGAACCAACATTTTAAGATACTAAACCATACTTATAACAAAGACCAGTGCTCCTTTCTCTCAGATAAGAGATAGACAGTTGATCTACAACTGATTTACCTGACACTTTAACGAACATTCTAAGTATATGAGAATGTAGGATCGACACCAAAGACAGACAAAACACAATACAAATCAAAACAGAACCCAGAAACTGTGTAAAATACACACTTCTTAACAATATAATAGCTACGTTGAACTTCATGTGTCGATTTGAAGCACTGAAAGAGATGAAGGAGTGAAATAGGGAAGAAGAAGGAAGGTTTCAACAAGTGGGGAATGGAGAGGAACAAGCGTCAGCCACCTTTCTGGCATTAGGAGAGTTGACGAGTTTCTGGAGATTAGGGTCCTTCATGTAGGCACAAAGGCAGGGCCTTTGTTCTTTGAGTTTGGTGCAGCACAGAGACGTGGGAGGGGTCGACGACGTGATGGCACTCGCACATGCACTCAGCTGAAGGGCATTGCAGGTCACTGCCATTGAAACCTCTGTTTCTGCACAAAACAGAGCAAGCATCACCCACATCACTGTCCCATATGGCATCATTTTCTGAGAATAATAACAACAACACTGTGTTGTTTCAGAGTTGAATGAATATGAGAATCAGGTGGATGTTTTGGTGCTGAAAGGTGTGGTGGGTTTCTTCAGTACTTATAGACAGAATGGGATGACAATTGGGTTTGGAGGGAAATTGAAAGCCCTTTGTGAATGTTGCTGTAGGCATGCATGCTTCTGAGTAACTTGTTCTTTGTCAATAGGTAGTCTATTAACAAAAAGGTGAACAAATATAATTCATTATATATAAAGAGATGAAAATTACTTTACTTTAAAGGGGGGGTGGAAAAAGATGTTTGGATCGGTGGGTGTTTTGATATGTTATGTGTGGTCATATTATGTCATTTGATTCATATTCAAACATTGTGGATTCACTTAATGCAGCAAAATCAAAATTAATAGAGAAAAAGGGATTTTTCTAATAAGAAAACACTAAAAATTCAAAGACTAAAGGATAGGTAGAATCATATTTTAAGTCCCAAAAGATAAAATTAATGACAGCTTGTTCTTAAATTTTTTTTAAAATATTAAGTTGCAAATATCGATTTAGACAGTTGCAAGCAGAAATCTCAATTGATAATTAAGAATTACATTTGAAACTTAGATACCTTATATATAGTTTAAGTTTCTGAATTTTCAATTTTCTGCATCAATATTTATAACTTTTTTTTTTAATTTTGTTGGAGATCTAATTATTATTAATTCAAATTTTTGAGATTTTATTATCATTATCCCAAGAGTATATTATATTAACTGAATAGGCTGAAAAAAGAAAAGGTAGGCATGGAGGGCTCATAACATGGTTTAGCGGAGCACTTTGTCCCCTTAATTGCCTATTTGATGTGCTTTTATTAGAGTAGGGACGCATTGCTATTGCCTCCATCATTTCACTAATTTGTCAAATTATCAATTATATAATCAAAACCAATATTAATTTCTATTTATTTTTCTGTTGGAAAATGATGAACCTCAAATTGAGTCCACCAATGAAACAGAGATTATCAAAATATGTATATCAAAAGGCCCTTCAAGGCATCCTGTGAATATACGTTTTTTTTCATTTTTTTTAAATTAATATATGTAAAATTTATCTGGTTCTTGTTATCATATTTATAAGTAGGACTAAATATAGAACTTAATATATCTAGTCAGACTCAGATTCACCCGTCTAAAACTTAATCTAGTATAAGATGAACCTGAACCAATGAGACAAGAACGAATTAAACCTGATATGTCGGGCGAGACTGGGTTTAGGTTGATATAGCGGATTGAGTAGTCCAACCTGACCCAATAAATATATGTATTATTATATTATATTATTTATATATTATAAGTATTAAGCTTATTAAGTATTATATATTATATTAATTGTAGAAGTAATTAATTGGAAAAGAAATTCTTTGTAATTATAATCCCAATTCATTCTAACCCTAACCCAATTTAAGTAATTTTAAAATTTTTATGTTTCTAGGTTATATAAAAAGAGAAATACTAGATAAGGACAACTGGACCATAAACTCAGTCTAATCTGCCCAACCCAATGGATATTAGGTTTTTTGTCACGCTAAACTAAGCTTTGGGCTAGAATGACTAGTCCAAAAAATATATTAAACTAGATTACATGTTAATACCCTACTCGACCCGGACCGATCTTTTACAACCCTAATTAACAGTAACTTTGTTTTTTCTTTTGATAAGATTAACACTAACCATTTAAGGATACGAATTAAATGACAACAAACTCTAGGCCATAGTGATTAAATCTTCTTTCATATTTCTATATTTAGTTATTAAAACATATAATAATAAAATGTTAAACAACTTCATCAGAATCTTGTGCTTATTATTAAGTAAATTTTAATGGAATTATGACCAAAAGCACCAAGAGATCAAAGAGGTGATATAGGCTTTATGACAAGCCTATTAACATGAATCCCTCTAATATGAGAGCATCTCAAATCCATATTACAGACTTGCAAAAGAAGATTTATATTGTAGGACTCTATCTATATTTTTAATTATAAGAGTTAAATTTATTTTTAAATATAAGATTATAATTTATTTTATCTTTTAAAATTATAATTTTCCCGACCAAAATATCCCTATATACATGTTTGGTATAAGGAAAGTATAACTAGGGAAGTAGAATATTCCACTTTCACTTCTACTTCTAATATTTTAGCTATTTTAGTTCTATCAAAAAAGTTAGGTAGTGAGATGATAGAAGTGGAAGTGAAATATTTTAGACTATTTTACCCTAAGTTATAAAATTTATGGACAACTTTAGCCCTTTTCAAGTTATAAAAAAATATTTTGAATCATTTTACCTCAAGTTATAAAAGACATATATATCAATTCTATACTCATTTTTATTACACCAAACAAACTTTTAAAGCTAATTTACTGCCTAATTCTATTTCTATTTTCACTTACACTTCCATCACAAACTCTTCCATCGTACCAAACATACTGTATATAATTGTATATATTAAGATATATCTATCAAGGGTTGTTTAAATGTATATGATTAAAATAAATTATTTTAAAAAAATTAATACACAATCATTATAATTAACTAATTTATTTAATTTTTTTAATTAATATAAATTAATTAAATAGATCTTATAATTAAAATTGAGATAATATCTTTTATTCCACTGCAACAAAATAAATACTTTTATGAAGGATCAAATGTTGAATTTAGAAGTGGGGAAAAAAGTAGAATGAAGTTACTGTAGCATGTCACGCTTAATTAGCGACTTTCGGCGATGTGAAATGTGTAAAAGAGACTCATAGGGTTTGGTTTTACCTTTGGTCAAAGTTCATGAGCACTCTCTATCATGACCTTCCCTGTTTTTACCAAACTGATTAAAATGATAATGATAAATGAATTAATGACAATCATATATATATATATATATATATATAATTTTTTATTTAACAAAAATAAGTTGTAAATATATACAGGAATCTTAATTGCAAACTAAGAATTATATTGATTTATAATTTATATGTCTTATCTACAATTAAAACTCCTGAATTTACAATTGTCTATATCAATATTTCGCAACTTATTTAAAAAAAAAATTGTTGGGAACCTAAATATTATTAATTCAATCATTTGAGACCTTGCTGTCATTGTCCCTAAAATTTTATCCATTATATATCATTAATAATATTAATATGTAATGACAAAATTATTTTGTCTAGTTTTTTCAAATTTTGAAACATATAAATAGTTTTTCATCAATTTATATATTATACAGTTATTTTTTATTCCATTTTAATGATTAAAAGTCTAAAAGAATATAATTTGTGTATTAAAAATGATGTACCTAAGTAAATTATAATATTTTTTATATCATTTTTATAATAATTATTTTCTTTTTGTTCCTCGGAAACATAAGATTTTAAAATTTGAAAAAATGGGGAAATAGTATTAGTAATAATGCAACTATTCACATTATTATACAGAGACTTATATATGTTCTGAAGACATAAGTGATGGAATCAATTGATTATTTATTTAAATAAAGTAAACTATTACAGTATTTGGCACTTGTTATTAAATATACGACACATTATGGCCCTTCACGTCATGGATCAGTTTAAAGTAGAAGCATCATTTTTAAAAGTGGCTCCAATTTACTACATGTTTGTTTCCTCTAATTCCATCGATATATGTATTATTGAGATTGAAACATTATTTCCAGTTTATCAAAAAAAAAAATTGAGATTGATACATATAAATATAATATACACATAATAAATAAAACAAGTCATCACTTTAAAATAAAATTATTGGATAATGGTTCTTTCCTTATCTGCGAAATGATGTAGGATGTATAATAATTATCAACATAAAAAATAATTAATTACACAATGTAATGGGAAGAACAATGTTTTATTGTTGATTTATGTCTAAAATACATAAAAAAAAACTAAACTTTGGATTAGTTACGTATTACTTTTATAACCTTTAAAAATTTAAATTAAAAATTCTAATATTTTATATTTTAATTATCAAAATATATTCTTTAAAATTACCTTTAAAGTTAATTATTTTGGCAATGTTATAATATTTATATTTTTTTATTATATATGATACTTTGCATATGATTTTAAGTTTTTTAAAATACTTATAAAATATAAAATATTTTTAAGTATTTAAAAAAGCATTTAAAATATTTATTTGAACAAGTATTGTTTAAATAAAAGAACATATAAACTATTTAAAATTATATATAAATTGTCAAAGTGTTATTTTTAAAATGACTTGATATATAATAAAAATATAAAAATTATGATAAAGTAAAAACTGATAATTTTAATAGTAATTTTAACAACAGAGGCTTAATAATAAAAATATAAAATATTAGAGTTTTTAATTTAAAAATTTAAAAGTTAGGGAGGTTATATACAATCGAGTTAAGGAGTTTTTATAAATATTTAAATTTTAATTTATTATCATAATGCTTGGAGGTTTGAATTGTACTAAGTGATATTGTATTGAATGATGTAATAATCAACAAAATAAAGTTATCATTATTATTCAAGATTATATTTCAAGTTTGAAGTTTTATTCAGGTTAATGTAAACTTAGCCGTCATAAGGAATTGTTTCAAAAATTTGAAAAAGCTTATTCTGGGTTTACGGAGTCGGGCTTAATTAGTCCATCATATCTGTATTTTACTTTCTTATTTGATATTAAAGTCATGTGAAAATATATCTCTTAATTAAACATCAAATCACATATAAATAAATAAATTTCGACATGTCACGTTCCAATAATAAAACAACAAACAAATTCATATACAGGAGTTTAAAAGTTTAAGGAGAGTGAATGTCAATTTTGAGAGCAAAAAATGATTATGTACTCAGAGTTCAAAATTCATATACAGGAAAAATATTAAAAAAATCATATACAGGAGTCATATATATATATATATATATGCAATTTAGCTGAATAATATTATACTCTTATAGTCTTTATTTATACTATAAATTAAATCTTATATTATAAATTGGAGGAATATTAAATTATATCTATTTCATTGTTCTTACGAATAGTTTTAAAATAAAATAAAAGGGGAAGAAGAAGAAAAGAAAGGATAAATAGGTGAAAAAGGTGCGTGAGAAGGAGGGAACTGAAAAGCTTGAAGGGCATGCAAAAGGCATCCCTTTCCTCTATGAATATATCTATGTAATGACCAAGTTTAGAACAACCCTACCTATTACTATTTATATATATGTAGCATTCATGGATCATATGAAATAAAAATAATTGAGAACTATCATCATCCTCATCATCATCGATCATCAAGCAACAGAAGAAGAGAATTAATCTGAATACAAGTTTGGATATCGATCTCAGAATAGTCACACACCATGCCGAGCCATTCTTCTTCTTCTTCTTCTTCTTCTTATGAATCTTCAAAGCAGCCCAAGTTTTTTGGTTATGGCAGATCTCTGCACGCCACCCTTGGCGGAGGAAAGTGTAAGACCCTTTCTAACTATGTGTGTGTGTGTGTGTGCCTCTCTTTTTATTTTACACTTTTTTTTTAATTTGCAGGTTTAGAAATTGTGAAAAGAAAAATTAACGTACGTGTGTGAAGGAAATAATGAATTATTGTAACCTAGGAAGTATGTTTTCATTGCATCGACCTTATTCATCGTGATATCTCCTATTATGATATTTCATACTATTTAAGATTGAGGATACCAAAAGCCCTAGCACGTACATGATATTCGATTCATACTATAGCCAAATGATTCATTCCCAAAAAGAGTTATGGAGGTTTATTTTGTTCATAAATATAAAGACTCAAGCTTATTTTTTTTTATTTATAATTTTTTTTAAATTATCACTATGGATCGATTATATATATTATAGGGTATTTTTTAATAAGAATAATGATTAAAATAGTATTTTTAAAAAATCATATTTATTATAAATAATAAATTAAAAGTAACACATATATATACAAAAAATATAGGATACTTGAGTTCTTTGGTATGAATAATTAATCACTTGCAAAAGAATTTTGCCACCGAAGACGCAGAATAATAAACAATATATATATGCATGAATATGAAATTGCAGTGGCAGATATAATGGTATGGAAAGATAAGAAGAAGACAGGGGCCATACTTGGAGTTTTCACTTTCATCTGGTTCCTCTTTGAAGGCTTGGAATATCCTTTTGTTACCCTTCTCTGTCACCTCCTCGTCGCCTCCATGCTCCTCCTCTTCCTCTGGTACAACGCCGCTGGACTCATCACCTGGTAATAAACCTGGCAATACTCGAATTTGGCCAACTGTATATAGTATCTATTATCAGATAGTCATTAAAGAAAAAAAGAAAAAAAAATCTTAGATGTCTTTCTTCTTCTTGGCAGGGGTCCTCCCAGTGTTCATGATCTCCAAATCTCAGAATCCACAGTGAGGCACTTGTGTGCCAGACTCAACTGGTTCTTGATGAAATTCTATGAGATCTCCATTGGAAAAGATCTCTCCCTCTTCTTTGCGGTACTCATAAACTAAAATACAATTGATTATATTCATTTAATTATATACTTTGATATATTAATCCTCAAATATCCTTATTTTGAGTCTTTTTTTCTTTTGTTCAGACGATTGTTGGTCTGTGGATCTTGTCAGCCATTGGGAATTATTTCAGCACTCTGAATCTGATTTACTTATGTAAGATCTGAAACTGATCAATTAAGGAATTTTCTTAATTAATTATTAATTAATGATTACTAATATGGAGCTGTTTATTAATTTGTGTAATATGAAGTGTTCTTGTGCATGGTGAGCTTACCTGTGATGTACGAGAGATATGAATATGAGGTGGATTATCTGGCAAGCAAAGGCAATCAAGACTTGAGAAGATTGATGAACACACTCCATTCTAATGTTCTCAACAAGATTCCAAGAGGACCTGTCAAAGAAAAGAAATATAAATAAATAAATAAATTAATTAAAGAGATCATATAATTGTATTGGAAAATTCATTTAACGTGTTTAATTTCCCATTACTTCACTTCACTTCAATCAAATATCTATATATATATATATGCATGTGTGCATGTGTGCATGTGTAAAATATTAAGGTGAAATGGGATTAAATCAAAATTCATATAAATTTCTTAACATATTACAACATTTCAAAAGATTTCATTTCTTTGAATATATTTTTGGTGCAAGCTTTGAACTATTCCTATGGCTCTGTATATATGACATTGGAGACTTTAATAATCCATAAATAACACACCAATCTATTATACCACTTTGCGCCACGTCGTTGTGTTTACTCATTATCATTATTATTATTATTATTATTATTATTATTAAAAATTAGAGATTTATGAAAAAAGAAGGGAAGAAAAGAGGGGGAAGCAAGACAAATAAATTGCAATAAATGTAGGAAGCAAGGAAGGGAACATATTTTAGCAAAAGGAAGACTCCATTGGATAAGGATAAGATTCGTATGCCTCTTTTCACACCCACCAAAAATGTGGCTGTAATACTTCACATAAATTCATTATTTGTAATGCATTATTATTATTATTATTATATATAAGGGTCCATGCAATAGGAAAAAAGTATACATGATTGTCAGAAAATTTGTTCTGCCCGTGACAAATACTAGGCCACTAAACTAGTATTGAGTAAGTGTAAGAATAATGGAGACTTCATACTACCCTTAAATTATAGATCAATCTAATCTCTTTTTAATAATTTTTATACTAAAATATATATATTATAATAATAATAATGTCATCAAAAATTAATTAATATGAAAACCTCTAATTTTTTAAATTGATATTTTCATATACAATAATCATAAACATATATACCAAAACACATAATTCACTATATGTTTTCCAGACCAAAAAAGGGGGAAAAATTACATTTACATATGGCTAGCAAATATTTCTTAGCCACAAGGGGAGGACAAGGGGTGAGAAAACACACTGTAGCAGCGTCGTTTACTTGAAGGTCTGTTTCTGATAGAAGAGGAAGGAAAAAGAAGGATTTGTTGCTTACAGTTACCGATAAATGGGGAGGCAATGGAAATATCTGAAGAAAGTAACACCACACGAAACTTCTGTTAGCTATGGCGATGAAGTTGGAGCAGTAATTTTTGTGATGTGGGCAGCTTTATTCACACTCTCACTTCTCTCTGCCCTCATCTTCTTCTGTTCGGACGGCGCCTCCAATAACAATGACACTGCCAAGGCCGCCACGTCCAAGCGCGATCACAGGTCATCCGCGGCTGCTTGCGGGGCTGCCTGTGGTGGTTGATCTCATAGATCTTTTTCCACCACCCATATCGCAGGTTACTTTTGTTCCTTTTAGGTTCCTTATAATATTACCAAGTAAATCAAGATTTTCCAGTGTTTTCATCCACCTAATCCAAATTTGAGCATGGTTGGAATCAAATGGAAGTCGTACCTCTTACATAAGTTTTTCCAACAATAAGATTTAAATCCTCAATTTGTCTGAAGATGTCAGAAACCCAATACGATGATGAATTTTGTTTTTTCCTTACTAACTCATTTGACTTCCATGATTAATCAAATGTATGCATGGTTTAGCTCAGATTTTACTAGTATGAAACTACAATTTATGTACGTATATATGTAGAGGAATAAATAATACACTTGAAAGATGTCAAAGCCAGATTTGGGATAGATGAGCAAGGCAATAATAATATTAATTATTATAAGCGTACAATTTGTTTCTATATACCTTTAATGATAGAATATCTGAATTCAGCATTATTATTCAGATCAAAGCAAGAATATCTAATCTCTTCCTCAAACGGATGATCTATATATGGATATGAGTGTTTTAGAATTAAGTTCATCGTTCTTCCAATAAGTCCAAGAAGATATCAACCTTATCGATCTAAACCAAGCAAGTAGTAATCTAGAAATCCATTACATATTTGGTTCCCAATCATGATCAAGTTGAGCAACAAAACTTGAATATCAGAAATAATATAATTTGAAAAGATAAATATGTGGCTAATTAAAAATAAAATTACATACATGTCTTTCCCATATAAACTATGGGCCTGTTTGGTTTTCCCCAAAACCATAGTTTTAAAAGAGTTTTTAACCAAAAATATTTGGAAAAATTTTAAAACAAACAGTTATATTTATCCATAAGTGTTTTTGGGTTAAACTGTGGTTTAAAGTTATGGTTTTGAATAAGCTACTAAGACTAGCTTTTGGAACAGTAAAAAAGTTTATAGACTATCCAATTACTATATCACCCCTACCTTTTCTTATACCTTTTACCCTCTCTCCTCTCTCCTCTCTCCTCTCTCCTCTCTCCTCTCTCCTCTCTCCTCTCTCCTCTCTACTCTCTACTCTCTACTCTCTACTCTCTACTCTCTACTCTCTACTCGAAATATGTTACTACTATAAATTAGTAAATTAAACATCATAAATCAATAAGCTGGAATAGCTCAGTTGGTTAGAGCGTGTGGCTGTTAACCACAAGGTCGGAGGTTCAAGCCCTCCTTCTAGCGAGTCCTTATTCCTTTTCGACTCAACAACAGCTTTGTGGGCCTTTTGTTTTTGGTATATGAGAGGGCCTAAGCCCAAAGGTAAAAAAAAAAACTAGTCTATTAAGAAATTAAATCCTATCAACTCTGAATGCATTAAGTGTCTCAAATATGAAGAACACTAAGTGCTTTTTGGGCCTTTTCTTTAGCTAGTTTGAGAGCCTTGAAATGGGCCTCGTTCGGCCTCTTTGTTTTTTTAAGTTCTCACTGACCAACGATCCATTAAAGTTGAACTGATGAACCATTCACACTCATGTACGTCACTTAAAATTATTAAGAAAGTATAATTTAAATTTTTTTAATAAGTACATAAAATAAATTTTATATTTAAAATTAAAATTAATTTTATAATTAAATCATATATTAAATATTGAGATATTACATTTGTTTGTGAAAATAAAATAACTTTGATCCAAAAACGACAAATACTTTCTTCTCTTCTTTTAGGGGAGAGAGTAGCGATTATTTTGGAAATATGAAATCGCTATTATGTACTTTAATTCCATTTTTTATTCCAGAAGGGGTGTGTATGTGAAATAATAATTTTATTAGTGACACCATGATAGTAGAGCTACTCAGTTGAGTTGATTCGGCTCTAGAATTGGAAATGTTGCTCCTGTTACTTCTTGAAACTTTTGGGATTTTAGATCTATCACTGTTTTCTTGTGGCAGATTGTGCAAGTGCTATATCAACTTCTCTACCGCTTGTATTGTTTTGTCCTGAAATGATATATTGGCATTTTCTTTATTAATCGTGATAATAGGATAAATATTTTTCTTACACATGTTATAAATTTCAATAAATAAGATTAAAATGTAAACCTTCTCAAATCGGTTTGGTTTGGGTATGTTCCTTTGGAATTGTATGAATTTGAAGCAACATTAACGGTTTAACATTGGATTTTTAAGCAAGTTGATCATCATCCATCTGAGAAAAATATAGCTCATATTTATATAATTGGATAAAAATTAATCTAAATTGACTCAATCCTTACATATTACCCAGTTTAACCTTGGATCCCTCCATTTGTAGGCATCTAATTTAATCTGTCGCTACTTACTGTAGATGACGAGGTTTTATATATATATCAGTGAAGTCGAAATTAGAAGCAGAAACATTCAGATCTGATGATGATAAGTTCGTACGCCGATCGAAATCGGAGTAAACAACAGATCCGTAAGCTAGAAACAAAATATAAGATTCCGAAATAGAAAAAATCAGATGAAGCAACTCAGAACTAAGTAAGCTTACCTGAAGAAGGAAGAAGGAGGAGGAAGAAGAGGGAGAGGGAGAGGCAGGGGCATGGGAGGCATAGGAAAAAGAATCGGTAAAGAAAGAGAGATTCCTTTTGGATCTCTTTCCCACCCTCCCACGCCTGTGACTTTCCCATTAAGCATCCATCGCCTCATCCCTCTTCGCTGCCGTCACAACCTCCTTTTATATCCCTCCTAACCCTAATTCGGGGTTATTTTTGGACTTCTCATTTCTTTCACTCATTTTATACTCTCTGTTTTTTTTTCCTCCAGTGCATCGGCTATCCTTGATACTTATGACCCATTCTATCCGGAATTTGAGATATAATAGAAACTATTAAAATTAACGGCCTTTACTCTTAAAGATGTTGTATATTTATATCTTAAACGAGACTTATAATTAAATTATAATTTCCTCAACTAACTAATCTAACTGTTTGGTTTAATCTCATTTTATACTTTAGAGATATAATACTTAACACTTTAAAATATTTTTTTAGATTTTATAACTATGTTTAACAACTTAAAATTTTTTATATTTTATTTAATATTTTAAAATATTTTTTACCAGGTTGCTACTAAAAACTAATTTAATATAGTAAATATACCTTCACCTAACTGAATTTTTGAGAGTTAACGCAGTTAAAATTATTATTAAAAAATATTTTAAGAGAAATTTTTAAAAACATTAATATTTTAAAGATGAAATTATAGCACATAAAATTTTAAAATATTAAACGTATTTAAAAAAGTATTTTAAAATATTAAAAATTTTTAAAAAATATTTTATAATTTTAGATACACTTTAATTTTATATTTTATATTAAGTTAACTAACCTTCAACATGTTGAACTATTTTTTTCTATATTACTCAAGTCCTAAATTATTTTTTTATGTATTTAGTACTCTAAAATTTTTTTTTAATAACACTTCACATTAATATTTTAACAGTAAAATTTTACTAAAGCTTACTTCAGAATATTAATTTATTTTAATAAAATATTTTAAAATATTAAATATATTAAAATTAATTTAAAAAGTATTTTAAAAGTCCAACTTACCCGTCGGGGGAAAAGGGAAAGGAATCACATGCCGCGCGATTTTCGTCGTGGGGAAAGTGAAAGGAATCACGTGCCGCGCGCAATTCCGGACAAATTTTCTATTGTTATTAAATAAATAGACAGTGACAAGTGACCGCCCACGCCTGTCATCATAACCCACGCCTTTTTCAAAAAATAAAGTATCCACATAACCTCTTTCAGATACAAATATCTTATTTATTATGACCTAAAAATTAAAACTACTTACGATTCGTAAGAATCAACAAATATGTTATAAATTTAAATTTAAATTATAAATAATATTTTCATTTCATAATTGCTCAATCTAATTAATAAATATTTTTTATGAGAATAAAAAAATTAATAAATGTTTCAGGAAAAAACTCTTATTGTCATTCTATTGAAATTCAAATGAAACTAATGACAGTGTAAATTAATTACTTAATGGGTTCCGCCAATCAATTAAAAGAAGAAAATAAGCTACTCTAGAATTTAGTTGACTTAGGATTAATTCATTACAACCTGATCAATCTCATGAGTAGGACAATTTTATCAGATTAGATTTTATTTAAAAAAAAAATTGTAGCAATTGAAAATGCGTCATTTTAAATATACATGACAAAGGAAAAATAGCACCGTAGTTTTTTTTTATTTTAATAACTTTATTTTATAAAATTATATAATTTATATATAAATTTTCTATTTACTTATAAATTAATGCTTTTATTTATGTAAATATTATTTTTTAAGTTATATTAATATTTATATATTTTAATTATAACGAGTTTATCCACAAATTTGACAAGGTTGGATCACAAACTCTTCAGTTTTTTAACATCCCCGTTTGGTTGAATTAAAATATCAATTATTTTAAAAGCATGCTCAATAAGTCTAACTCCCCTAAATTTTTGTGTTGAAACAAAAAAGAATATATCAAATATTTTTCTTATTTTCGCCATCATCTATTTCTCTCATTTATTGAATTACTGAAATTCTCTCTTTCGCAATTCCTCACATCTTTCTTTTTTTTTTCTTTTTTTTCCATTTATGGTTAATAAAAGGAATACAAGCAAGAGGGCTCATCCTCAAGAGAAGAATTCCTCGCATCTCTTTCCCTAAAAAGCTTGAGTGACAGGGTGTGAGAATTGATTCTAACGTGGAAAGAGATTATTCTTTTTTTTTAATAAAGGGTTTATTCAATTCCATTAAGTTAGTGAGACAGTATCTAAGATCATCATTTTAGTAACACACTTCCATTAGATTTTATATTATAATTCAAATGATTAATTATTTTTCCTAGCCTGCCTGAAATAATAAGCATGGTTCACTGAGTGAGGATATATTTTTTTAAAATATTTTGGGACCACATATTTTTCTGACAAAAAAAAGGGTTAATCCAATGAGTATTTATTATTTAAATGTACAAAAGGCGTAAGTGCTTGATTACTCAGGCCTGTTGAAAAAGATGTATTTTTATTTTTATACATGGCATAACGTACAATTATAAACACCCCCCCATGCTTTTTTTTTCGGAGAGGTCCTAAAGAGGAAAACATGTTGTATTAGATGGGCAAAAATTCAGAGCAGATTTTGCAGATATTCTGTTCTACTTTGTTTAGCCAACAGTTTTACAGGAGACAAGTAAAATCATCAACGACGAGTAGAATTTACTAGGACTGAGATTCAAGGGCATGGTAGAGAGAGAGAGAGAGAGAGAGAGAGAGAGATCCAAATTAGAACCACAAACTATAAGATCCCAAAACCTCGTAAAACCATCCGAACATTAACAGATCAGACAACTCTCGGAACTGAGGAAGATCCAATAACAGATTCATTCTAAGAATATATACGTACCTCAAGAACAAGAAGAAGAAGATGTTGCTGATCTGAAATATGAAGGGGGAGATCAAGGGTATGGGAGGCATTGGAAAAAACAGAGAGAAAACTTCAGTCGTGTATATATAGATACACATATACATAAATATTCATCTGTTTCTTTCCAAACCTCCCACACCTTTGAGTTGTCCCTCTGAATGAACTAGACTGATATGATATATCAGATAGCTGAAGCAGAGATGTTGAAGATAAAGGGAGGAAATCAGGGGCATGGGAGGCATTGGAAAGAAAATTCATGAAAAGAATAGGAATATCTTTCGTTCATTTTCTTTCCAAGCCTCCCACACCCATGACTCCTCCTCTCCCAAGTCCCTGAAATCATCTCTCATTCCCATCATTTACTATATATATATAACCGCTCCACTAAACCCTAGCTAGCACAGGGTTACAATTGTCCTTTCACTCCCACTTCCCTCGTTTGTTTCTTTATTGCGTTGCATGGTTGGTGGTGCCCTGTTTTTTTGTGCGAGAATCTGACAAAATAGATTTCGTTTGTGTTAAAAAAAACATTTTTATAATTTGAGTTTAAAGTAACTAAATATACGTCTTATTGTTAAAATTAATTATAGAAAAAAAAACTATGATTTAGACGCTTAAAATAATAGTTTTTGATAAATATCCCTTACTAATTTTTTTTCATATTATAAATATATAAAATATTAATATTACTCTTTCTTATATTTTTATTATCTTATTATTCGTCTTATGTAATTACTATTTTATTTTATATATTTTATTATAATTTATTTATCAAAAAATTATTATAATCATAATTATTTAAATATTTATTTTTTTAAATCATTCTTTATATAAAATTTATAGTCTAAAATTATTTTAAAATTATATTTTTTTTATAATTTATTGTTCAAAAGCTAATACAACACACCATAGAAATTGTCAGAAGTGAGTTTTACGTTTGATGATAAGAAAGCATCTTCCGTCAACATTCAAGGGTCATGGTTGGGGATGAGGAATAAGATCCTCCAACATGTCACTTGTTCGAACGGACATATTGAGAGAGGAGAAGAGTGAAAGCATTTCCCGCCGTTAGCCTTTATTCTTAAAACAATCAAAAGTTGTAAGTGCAATCCAATTTTACTTTCTTGACTCACGAAATTAAATAATAATTATTCTGAAATTAAATTTGTCTGAAATCATTAGGAATTAAAAAATAAATCGGAGCATAACTTTTCTTACATATGAGTGTTTAACTATATATATATATATATATATATATATATGAAAACTTAAGTCAGACTCCCATTTGACAAAATGTATATATACATACTAAAAAGAAAAAAGAAAAGAGCGACGCACGCTCCCATCAACCGGTCAGTGGCCGTGCTAGTGGGTTTTGGGTCAGAACTCAGGAAAGTGAGTGGAATCAAGCGCAGCACTTCCCCTTTATTATTATTATTTTGAAATTTCACTGAAGTCTAAAGTCCCGACTGAAATTATGCTAAAAGATAAAAATATCCTACCCACTGATAAAAGAAAGTAGAATATAGATATTAATAAGATAAATAAAAATTTTAACATCATTAATAAAATCCTGTTTATTTTATTAAATCTCTTATTATTTTTATTAATATCTCTATTTCTTTTGTTAATACTTATATTTTCGTTAATTTTCATGTTGTCATAGTTAATCTATATTTTTCTTCTTAATACACATATTCATATTATTAATTTTCTTATTATTTTTTTAATTATTCTATTCATCTTATTAATTTTCTTATGATTTTTCTTAAAACTCATATTATTCTTATTAATATTATTATTTATCTTGTTAATTTTGTGTTGTTTTTATTAATTACTCCTATTCTTCTTTAACTTTTAGTCTCACAAAGTTAATTTCCTATATTATAATTAAAAATAAATTATCAACAACAGTTCTTCCTGGTCTGAAATTTTAACTAATACTTAAATATGTTATTTTTTAAAAAAATATTTATGTATAAAATCAAGAGAGTGAGAAAAACTATGAAATGGGAAGTTGTTTTTATAGTCCTCCTTTGGTTATAAGGTAGAGAAAATGTTCTTTCTAAATGATAAATTAATGCATTTATAGAGATGCTTAGTCTACTAAAAATAATACAATAAAATGTGTAGGAAATTTAAAAAAAAATCCCATTTAAATTATAAAATTAAAAAAATATATAAATATATAAAAAATAAATTGGTCACAAATATTAATATAAAATTTTAATATTTATAAAAAATATAAAATTGACTTTAAATTTAAAGAAAATAAATAATTTTTTTATTAAAATAATTAAAATTATTATAACTCTGGTTAATTTAATTATTAATGTAGTCAATATTTATATATTATCAAATAAAATAGTTAATTTTATTATTAAAATATTTAAAATTATTATATATGTTATCAATTTTAATACTAAAATAATTATCTCATAATATAATCTAATTATTTAAATCATTAATTTATTAAAAAAATTATCAATTTTATTATTAAAATTATTATATATTTTATCAATTTATTTTTTATGAATATTGAAATTTGTAATATTTATGATTAATCTATTTTTTTAAAATTTCATAATTTAAATGGATTTTTTTTAAAAAAATTTACAAATAAAAATTAAAGGAATAAAGATGAAAAAAGCATTAAATATAAAGCATTCAATAATAGTCCAATTTTGTGGGCCCACATGATAAAGTGTGTGGCGACAATAACTTTGTCATGAAGGAACACTGACAACTGACAACTGACAAGAACACCTCACCTAATCCTCTGAACAAGTAAGCTGCTTCATGAAATTTCCGGGAAACTGATCTCACCATGACGTCAAACCACAATGAACCTCAGTTCATTAGACTCTACTGGGCCTATCACAATTCTACGGCCCGATAAGATTCTGGAAGATATTTGGGCTTTCATTCAACCGAAGCCGATGATCAATATATAGTGGGCTTTGTCTTCCACAAAAAGATAAGAGTAAATTATGAGCAGAAGATGCATAATTCCTCACTCGCTGGGCATATCAAAATTAGTAGGGTTAGTCTAAATAATAAATATCGTTTACGAAATCTCGATCTCAACATATACAACAAATTTCTTGTTGAAAGACTTAATAACGCGAGCTAAATTTAAATATAATCAAGATAAAATTTTAATAAATCAGACAAACAATTAACAAAAAAAATTAGTACCAATATAACTTTTAGTTATAAAAAAAAATTAATTTTTTTCTAAATAAATAATTATATTTATATAAAATGATAGATAAAATTATAATTTTAAATAAATTATTAAAAATAATTTATAAAATAAAAAAAAATATATTATTTAATTATTATTTTAACTTTATTTTTTTATATTCTTTCTTTTTTTCTCCCTTTTCTATCTCTTTATCTCTCTTCTGATTCGTCATGTCTGAGTAGCCTCCGTCGATATTTATCGTCATGTCTATGCTGCTGCTTCTCTCTAGAGTAAAGAGACGCCGATAATAGAAAAAGAAGGAGTGGAACAAGAAAACCCCAACGATATCAACTGAATCTAAAACATATGACCTTTGCCGATGTTATCGTTAAAGGTCGCTACTACTTCGCCTGAAGAATGGAGAAGGAAAGAAGAGGAAGAACAGGTCGAGCAAAAGAAAAAAAGGAAGAAATGTGAAAAAAAAAAAATATGAGTAAACAGTAACACATATTTTTTTAATTATTTTTTAATAATTTATTAATTATAAAATTTTTTATAATACTAAACTATTTAAATACTTATTTATTAAAATTCATTTTTTTATAAACTTTTTTAATAATTTTTTTTAAATTATCTATAAATATTTTTTAAAAAAATCTATCTAAACAACCTTCTTTTCAATTACGTTGGCACTTATTAATTCAGAAGACTGGATTGACGCCCTATATCCTTATGAGTATGATCGCTTCAAGTATATTTAATCGGAGAGCCCTATATGATTTCTTTAATCCCTCATCTGTTTTTCGTTTTAAATTTGCATTCTTAACCATATCTTTGAATATAGGCATAATAATCTTTTATTTTTGTGTTTAAAAATAACAAAAATTCTTTTCCTCCCTTTCTCTTATGTTTTACATCAAGATATCTCCATATCCATGTCAGCAAAGCCTCGCCCAAAATGATTTTTTTAAAAAAATCGAAAGATTGAAAAATTGGCTCTACAAGAGCGAACATCCAAGAATTTATAGCATATGGGTAAATACTTTTTTAGCATGCAATAGTTTGGTTTTTTAAAATTGTAAAGGGTTTTGAGCGAAGAAACCTCCAGTAAATGCTGTCAATTAGCGTCTTGTAAGTAAAGGACTGGATCTGTTTGAGAGATTCGTGATTAATAAACAAAGCATATAGATTAGATGATGAAGAAGAGGAAGAGGATTACCTGTGGAAGAGAAGTGAGTGAAGAGGAAAGAGAGGAACGAGAGGGAATGATAGGAATGGGTGGGATCGGAAAAGAGAGAAGAAGAAGAAGAAGAAGGAAACAAACGTAATGTTTCGATCTCTATCTCTCCCTTTTTTTCCGATCCTCCCATTCCCAAAACTCCCTCAAGCTTTCTCGCTTTCCATTCTCTCTTTCGTCTTTTAACAACGAAGGAATGCAGATTGCAGAATACAGGGAGAGCAGCTAGCAACCACAATTATTATAATATTATTTATAGGGGTAGATGGAGTCCAACTCCAAGGCGGGTGCTAGGGTTGGAGTTTATGTGTAGTTCCAAAAACAACCCTCTCCTTTGCTCAATTAATAGAATCTATTTTGGGCGAAACGACAGCGGGGGCATACAAGGGAATCCGCTCTTCCTTATTATTATTTTTTATAAGAAAAATTCAGATAATTTTAATACCAATTCTTTATCATAAGAGTATAATTTTGAAGCTCTCAAAAAATAAAATATTTATAAGAGACTTATAAAATTATTTATTAAAAGAATCTCACAATAACAATAAACATCGAACTCCCATGCCTCAAGGATTCAAACTCATTCATAGGTCAACTCTCACTTGCCCTCCTCTCCTCCTGGAGACGAAAAAAACGAATCTCCATCCATCCTGGCTGTACCTCATTGGATTACAAAATTAGTCATATTGGGCTCTTCATTTTCTTGGGTTTCTTTCTTTACTCTTACACCAGTTGGTGAGCACACAACGGCCCAACAATATTATCTCTTACATAAACCCATGCTATACCGTTTATGAATAATTTTTACATTTCTTCATCCCATTGTCGTTACTACATTTAAAAATATTATTCTATTTTCCTAATTTTATTTGAAAAAGTTAATCTAGTAAGGATTTTAAAATTATTATAGTCTCTTCTTACTATATAGAATTCATTAATCGTTCAAAATCCAGGGCGCAGGTCCCTTCCACATAACCAACAACCACAGCTGCTTATATTGAATTCATTATTTAAGATATTACTATATAAATAAACAAATTTTAAGTTTCTCACTATATGATCAAACTTTTCTTTTCTTTTTTCAAAAAAGGCTTGGTACTTTGAATATGTGATGGCCACTAAACTATAAAAAAGATACATATAAATATATATATCATCATTTTATATTTGTATGACAATTTTCACTGATCAATAATCTAAAATATTATGTCAATTTGCATAAGATACAAAGATATCAAAATAAATAGGTTATCCGGGCAAAATAAATTCAGAATAGGGAGAAAAAAAAAGTGCAGCCCATTACATAAAAGGCTATATACTAAAAGAAAAAAAATGAAAAGGATTTATTCATAAAACTAAATGCCAGAGGGTTTGTAGCATTAAACAAGCACTAAGAGAATGGGTAAAGGCCGATCAAAAGATAACTGACTCCAATTATAAATTGCTCACTTTGGCAGGGATCAATCAACACCATTACAATGGATTTGTACTTTCTCTTTTCTTTTTTCCCGGCCCAACAGTCTCAATTGTCACCCTGGGGCTTGGATAACCAAACACTGTAAGTGCGTCGAATTCAAACTCCACACTTTGAGGAATAAAAAGAAAGACAGAGATAAAATGAACGCCCACATCCTCTCCAAAGATCCTGCTCAAGGTTCAGAAAGCATCCTATAGATTTCGTCCTCTACTTAATGAAAGTATGCATGGAACTAATTATTCTTATCTTATAATATCTATCCATGTATGTAATTACACAATCAAGAATATCATTATGTACCATTCTGATTTATAACACTTTCTCACCATAGTTATCAGCAGTAGTTGAAGTGGCGTTATTTTATCTGTGCAGGTTCATTGCCCTGGGCTTAGGCTGTGCTATGGCTTTCTCCTGTTCAGTGAGTGCATGGCGGAAATGGCATCTATGCCCATATGGGCATACCACGCCAGCAAGGACCATCCTGCAGACCTCAGTTTTGTAGCGTGGATGGCGGATGACTGGGCGGAGTTCACCAATTCCGTGAGCGAATTGGCACTGATCCTTATAGGGGCATGTCCCCGTCTCCTGCCATTTGTTGCACAGTTCCGTCTTGAACATGCCTTGGTTATACACCACCATCTCCAGAGGCTCCTCCTCCTTCTTCCCTCCACGCACATACACCTTTTGCTGTATCATTGTAACACGTTCAAAATTTAAACAGCAATTACCAAAGATTATTTTTCTATATATAAGGAAACAACAGGAAGCTGAAACTCCTTATGGATAGCAATCTCAATTTGTATCCAATTCACTTATTTACATTAGACTTTAAACGTTGTTATGCTTATATTTTGAGTCCTTATCTGTTTGGCCCACTGTTATATTTTGGGTCTTCAACTATATCTATTGTTGTCTTCATTGAACAAATGATTTTTAAAGACTCGATGAACATGCATTCTGCTACTGCATTTTCGATTACATCATATACTTTTCAAATAACGCAGTCACAAATTTGGCCAGAGACAAGCTTGTATCTTAGGTCCTCTTATGTATATGCAACCATCCCATCTCAAGAGGTTCACTCAATGTTTTTCACAATCAAGTTACTTTTGTTAGGCCACTAAACAATTAAACCAAAGGGTTAATTTGCAATCCCAAAAAATTGGAGCTTACCAAGCAAGCAAGCAAACGAAATGTCCCGTACATGCGAAGAAGGAAAGATTAAACCCAAAAACATATAAAGATGAGGCAACAACCAAACTACCCTGTCGTTGCAGCTACCGGCTAATGACTAATGACGTAGACAAGCAAGCAATGTTTTCTTCATTTGAAAGAAAACGGGTAACAACCATATACCAAGCAAGCAAATCTGTTCGGTAAATAACGATCAAGCAATAATCACAGGAAAGACAAAATAATATAAAATAAACTGTAAAGTCAACATGGGATTTTCTTACAACGACATCAGTTGGAGTCAAAGATGTGTGTGGCCGGGCAGCGCCCTTGGTGCGATTTCCATTGCCGGCACCAGCGGCCGCCGACTGAGCAACCTTCAAGTACCCATTTGACCTCACAGATATACTCTTGGGCAGCGAGAACCTTTCCACTTCGACAGTGTTATCAATCACGCTTGTTGGGCTCTCATTCAAAACCTCTTGGTCCTTATTCCAATTTTCACAGTTCTCTTTCCCATCCCCGAAATTGTCCTCAACACGTAAGTTACGAAACCCATTTATGACGTCAAACGCTTCTGCATGACCAGAGGAGCCATCCAATTGATTCTGGACCGAAACCTGAATGAGGAGGCTCAATTGGTTGTTCAGTTCCCTGTTCACAGCCCGAAGGTGGTTGTTCTCCTGCCGCAGAGCCTCAACCTCCTTTGAGGTTTCGGCGAGGCGATTTAGGCACATGCTATGGCGGTTTACCATATCTTGATGATTCTGTATGGCACAGGAATCGTACAGGTGACTCTGAATCGGCAAGTCATTGTACTTCAAGGGAGAGTTTCCTTCATACGAGTGAAGCGAGAGGTCGACATTGTCGGAACCAGCCAGGGATGGCTTATCAGAAAACAGAGTCGAGTAGATGGCCCCATAAATGGCGCCATTGGATTGCATTTGACAAGAAGTAGCGGTGTTGGTGCCGACTCCTCCATTTGAAGAAGAGCAAGCGTCCTTATTGTGCATTTTCGCTACACAAGATTCAACTATCGGCAAAACAAGAAAATTTCAGAACCGCGAAAATCAATAAATCAATCGAATCTTGAATAACTCTAATGTACTAGCTTGTTTCCATTTAACCGAAACCTACGAACTCGTTCGAATCAAACGCATCAAACATTTCAAAGATCCTAGCTAATTACCATTCCCGGAATTCAAGAAATATCAGATATGAAATGCCTCAGAAAATCGATTCGGAGGAACCATTACCTTGCAAGTCAATGAGAAGAGCGAGTGAAGAAGCTGGTCCTCTGTGTTATTTAGAGAGAGAAATGAAGATGAGAGAGAGAGAAGGGCGAGGGAGGTTTTATAGTGAAGATGGTTAGGAGGGAAAAAGAAAGGAGGGGGACGAAGTGTTTGGTGAGAAGGAAACTCAGAAAACGAAAAACAAACCGTCTTCAACGCACCTCCTAACAGAATACACTATTCGCAGCTCGGCGCCAATTTCGAGGTTGGTATCATTCTTTTCCGTAATTGCCCCCAATGAAAAACATAAAATATCGGTATTCTGAGGATCTCGTCTCGGGGGTCGTTTAGTAATTTGATCTCGCGTGTAAAATAGCCTATGTGGTGCTGGTGTACTGAGTAAAAGGCGTCTCACGGCTGATAAGCAGTTCATTGAATCCGACGGACGGTCCAAGAATGTAAACTACTGTGGCGGGTCCCAGTGTAATCCAGCCACTACCGTACGGAAAATTCACTGTAGATAACGGATTCATGTAGTTTGAGCGCCAAGATTGTCTGTCGAATTCCGTTACCGCCCTGTGGTGTGAAATTAATCTACGATAATGCCATTATTAGGAATAATTACATGGTTTCACTTACATTTTTAATTTAATTTTTAGAATTTAAAAAATGAAGGTAAAGTCGTAAAGCCATTTTTTTTATAAAGAAAAACAGAGAATTTAATCCCTTGGAGGACATCTGATAAAATAAAACTAATAAAATTACTTTTTTTATTAGAATTTGGATTCTGTAAACTACAATTAGGCAAAACATAATTCTAAATAATTTTTTTATAATTCTATATACTACAGAGCAATATATCTTAAAATCTTTTGTAGCGGGGAGGAGATAAATCTGGGTATTTACATTCAACAAGAAATGTAGTTGTATAATGCAAAATTAGATATAACATTAAAAAAAAGGAGTGAGTATATAGATGATGAATGGATATTATACACACGTTTTGTTTTTTATATCATTATTTATTAATTACATGTGTATAAATTTTGCAATAGAAAGCACAAAAATGCCCTTTTTGACGCAATTTTGATGTAAACATATAAGTTAAACATGAAAAAGAAGAGATATATTGATAAACTTTTTGAAAACTAAATTTTGAATTTTATCAATATAATGATATTGATAGTAATATATTGATGTATGGAGTGACTCATAGAGAGAAAAAGTATTTAAGCTCCAATATATATATATATATATAAAGAAAACAATATTTTTTTAATATTATAATAATTATATTCAACATGTCTAATTGATTAGAGTATGTTTAATATGTAAATATTTCTATAAATAATATTTAAATTTTGAGATATGTGTTACTATGCCTAGTGAAGAGCTTTTGAAGCCTAACCCGCATAACTTTTTTGTACACAAAAAAGAATTAAAAATCTAAAGCATTTTTGAGATATTGGCAATTATATCATTGTGTGTTAAGGTTCAAATAACAATATTACATTTATTCAATGGTTTTGTATCTTATTAATGACATAAAAAAAATTTGTAAATGGAAATCCGTAGTTCAATCCTACTTATAATCTTAAGTTATCAATACATATATCTCTAATTAAAAAATTTGATAAAAATATCCCTATTCAAAAAATTTATTTTATTTATAAGGATTTAATATATTTTTAAATACAAAAAGTATTAATATTATATAAAATTTTATATAAAAAATATCATTACTCGAATTTATTTGACGAATAAATTTTTTAGACAGTGAGACCATTAATAGGGTCCCACTAAAAACAGTAGCGGTTAGAGAAATAGAAGCAAATGATGAATAGGAAATGCTTGAAACTGAAGATAAAGGTGCTGGTAAGATTGCCATTTCTCAAGTAATGAATTTGATTAGGACACTGGTCATCGTGTAGGAAGATACAACACATCATTATTTATAAAATATATATATATATATATATATATTAAATATTATTGTTGATATATATTAACAATATGGCTTTGCTTCTTTATCACATTTACAACAACTTGTTCGTCTGCTAGCTTCTCCATCAGTTTCTTATATCAACCTGTTTGGTGACTCAAATAACATCCCCATCATCCACATTCTATCCTAGTCACCCAATTTTTTTTAATAAAAAATTTAAAAAATTGCAATTGCAAATGTTTGTTGTTAGAACAAATAGAAGTACATTTGTTTGGTTGATGAATAGAATAAAGGAGAGGTAATGTCACTGTAAACGATATTTATTCCTATATATACTTTTATATAAAAAATAATTAGTGGCAAAAAATGATAAAAATAATTTAATTTGATAAAGAATTAACCATTGCACCATATTATTATTTTTAATCTTTTTTGTCCTCTATTATTGTTCTCCTTTTTAAAAATACTCCAATGTATACTTTTTAAATATTTATTATTCAGTTACTTCAAAAAAAATATAAAAATTGATATCTTTTGTAGCTTAACCATGTATATTTAACTTTTAAAAAATATATATTATTATATCTTTCATTAATCACTATTTTAAATACTATTTATAAGTCATTTCTAAGTTCGGACATTTTTTATTACTAGGACCATGAAAATCTTAAAATTTATTAATTATATCTAAAAAATAAAAGAGTTTTCTACTTCGCCCATTTTAAATACATCTTTTAAAAATTTCCATACTTTCCTGCATAAATTTGGAACAAGACATACGACTATTTGGAGTCCGTGAGTTCAACTGACAAAGGTGTGAGACATGCGATCATTTAGAATGTGTTTGATCCCTTGGGAGTACCACTTTATTGTAGTTCTAGTCGCGGCGCTTAGGGAGACATCCTAGTTCATGGGTACCTAGAATTACCCCTGATGGTAATAGACTGCTCGCCCTGCCTGACATTGGTATCGCTTAGGAGGAAAGGAGATTTTGTCATATCCTTAGATCGTGGATGAGCTCAACTTCTTTTTAAAAAAATTTTATAAAAAAAAAATAAACAGGGGAAAAGCTGTAATAATAATCAATGTGTTTAAGGTCTGTAAACAGTATAACTTGTTATAAATTTTATATATTTATTAATTATTAATGATTGATCATTAATTTAATAACAAATATGATGTAAAGAACTTTTCAAATGTTATTGTCATTAAGTTTTCAATAATGTAACAAATTTGTTTATACAATATTAAATCTCATAATATGTGTATATATATTTTTTAAATTTTTGAGCAAATCTAATCCATAGCAGAATTTTTTAATTTTTTATTTATTTATTTTACTAGGAGGGGTTTTGTTGTTTAGTTAGAGGCGGTTGTTTAGTTAGGGAGACAATTCTTCTCAAGGAAGAGCTTTTCACGAAACAAACAATGATAGGGGTCGCGAGATTAGCTTTCACTTTCGTTACAGCTAATTACGCTTTCTTATTATAACTAATCTCTCATGATTAATTAATTAATATGTATTTATTATTATTATTATTATTGTTACTAGGTTTCAACACAAAATTTGAACTCCGTCACTGTCAAACTTTGATTCTAGTCAATTCCTATTCTATACACTTGACGGTTCTGTTTCTCTAACAATTTTTTATTGATTTTTATTATATATTTCTTTTATAAATGCAAAATATATATATAGCAACAAAAATAAAACAGTGTATATTTTTTTAGTATTTTTCTTTTGTTTGTTTGTTTGTTTGTTATATATAGTCCAAATTTATCTAAGAGTACAAAAATTAGTAAAATTGGTTTTTAGGTTGGTACATATTTAGATTGTTCAATATCACCTTTGAGTGAAAAATGAATGAATTTGAAGAAAAACACATAATATCTATCAAGTCATTTATCAAATGTTTTAAGATTTTAATCGGACTTACTTTTTTTTCTTCATAATTTTGAAAAGGCACTGTTAAAAAGAAAGGATGAAATTGAAAATAAAACTTGGGTTAGCAGAAGAACTGTGCTGCCTAAAAGTGATATACTATACCAACAAATCCTTCTCATCATTTAAATACTTTTTTTACTATTTTTTTAAACGCGAATTGACATAAATAATAAAAAATAAATTCGTATCTTATAAAAATGTGTGTTTAATTTTTGTTACTATTGTGAGAGTTCATTTGGTGGGCGATCTCGTAAGTTCCTTGTAAACTCTTTCTGAATCTTGAGGCTGTGCCCTAACATTATGAGGGGGTTAATATTGAACCTACCTAAATTTTTTATAAAAAAAATACTTTTTTTACGAAGAAGAATGAAGAATCAATCATTTAAATTGTTTTTGGGTTCACGGGTTGGAAGAAGAATGGAGAATCAATCATTTAAATTGTTTTTTTTTTTGGGCCAAATATTATTTTTCTTTGTTTTTTATACACATATTATTTTTCTTTTCTTTGTTTGAATATTTTTTCTTCTAAAAAACTTTAAATGGAATGAACTTCATTATTTTAATAAGTCTTCATTATTTTCCCAGTGATGTTAATTTTTTTTTCACCTAACTATTTTTATATATGAGAAAAATGAACAAAATATTCCTAAGAATATTTAATTCTGACACATAAGATCTAGAATATTAAATTAAAAATGGTAAATATTGCTTCAATTTTATAGATGATTGTTAGGCGTGTGTGTGTGTTTTTTTTTTTGGTACTAAGAAAATTTAGGTAGATTCAAAAAGGGGGTGAACTCACCTACGATCTAAGGGTAGAGTGAAATCTCCTTTCTTTCTAAACGATATAAATATCGGGCAAGACGAGTCTCTATTACCCTCAGGCGTAAACCTAAGTATCTAGGAGTTAAAATGTCTATTCAAATATCGCGACTAAAATTATAATAAAATAATATTTTTTAAGATTCGAATATATTTTAAATAGTCGTATGTTTTATTCTTTACTAATTAAACTCAGAAAACTAGGTTATGTATGTATGGAGTTCAAGAGCCGAAAAACGGCATTTGAAGGCCCAGGCCTGTTAAAATTTTACATTTTTAGTCATCACTCAAACCTTTGACCAGGATGTCAATGTTATGTTGATCAAATTAAAACTTAAGTATATATAATAACTCGATTAATCATTGGCCAACCTATTTTCTTAAATAGAATATATGATTAACGCCACGTAGATACTATTAAGTATTTGTGGAATACATGTTAAAATTTTAGGATACTAAATGGCATTTTTGCCTTTAAATTACTCTCACAAGAACAATGAATGTCTTAAACTATCCTCCAGTGCAATATTATTAACCCAAAACTTAAAAAGCGTTACAATGTTGCCATTGTTAAGTCAACATTTTCATATTAAACTTAAAAAGAATTAAAAATATGATTTATAAATTCAAAAGATTAAATCGAATTTTTTATAAATATAAAAGATGAAATGCATATTTTAATTTTTTTTTCTTTTTTACAATGGTCCCTATCTCACACACACACATTTATATATTTCTTTATGAAAGTGGGTCCCATTATAAATTCTTACCAAGGAAAACAACCTCATCAGTCGTGTGGGAAACTGTACAATTCGGATGCCTTACATAAGCATAAAAGTGTTTTTTTTTTTGGATAAAGAGAAAAAAAAAGTTAATAATAGAATGTGTTCATAGAAATATATAAAGATAAATGCCTAATGAGAATATATAAATTATTAAGTAAACCCTAAATGCTGTCGAAAAAACAGTAAAAGAAAGACATGTGAAGGTTGGTAAGTTCTTAGTTGAGTCCCTTTGAAAATAACTGCATGTAAATTTCGTTTTTTACCTTTTTTTTAACGGTTTCGTTTTGAATTTTTTCCAACTTTTATTTGGTTTCCTTATGTGGCGTCAAACTTGATGACGTGGCCAACGCAACAAATCAAAGAAAGCTCACACCACATATATTTAAGAAGCTCCGTTGTAATTCTCAGAAACTTGATGATGAGCAACGTACGTCGTCGTCGTCCTTCAAATCAAATCTTCTTCTCATATCTATTTCTCAAGAGCCTTTCTTGTTCATTATTACTCTGATAATATGGAAGATCGAACAAGATTGTCACTGTTCAACTGTGTTCCAAGCTTCGCACAAGGCACTGATATTTTACTCGTTCATAATGACACTTTGTGTCTTCCCTATCTATCTTCACTTCTTCGCCAATGCTCATTCAGAGGTATATATCTCTGCAACTTACTCTCTAAAATATACATATATATAAACCTTGTTCTCTGATAACTTATCTGTGAACTTCTTCAAGATTCTCTTTATTGACATGAAACTAAACAAGAATAAAACTACAATGAAAAAGATCTGCACCAAGAACAAGAAGGACAAATCTTGGGCCCATTAACCAGAATATATTCCTGTAAAGAAGGAGACCGAGTGAGAATTCAAAGACTGAGAAGGAAGTGAGGAAAAAGCATAGATAAATCTGTCACTGATGAGTGAAGAAATGAGAAACATACTATATGTTAAGGTTAAGGAGCCATTTAATATACATATTCTGCAAAACTGATGTATCAGTGATCGTTTCTGCATTAAAATACAAAAGATATATAATATATATATGTATGTATATAACAAGTAATTATGATTTGTTTTGTTATGTAGTTACTGCAACAAATCAAGCAACAGCGGCTATTGACATGGTTTGTGAACAAGAAGGAAGGTTCAAACTTATGATGGCGAAAGCTAACATGCCTGACATGGACACCATTTCTTTCCTCAATACACTTCTTCTCAAGCATATAACTGTCATATGTAAGTTCTCCAATTTTTTTCAACTTCACTTGATTACTACTTCAATTCAAAAGCTTATTCTTTTATATGTTGTTAAGAGAATGGGGAAAGAAGTAAAGATCAAACTTTTGATTACTTGGTCAAAGTTTTAAGCTTTTAAGCAAAATCTCATAATAGAAGCTCTATTATTATAGTCTTTAACAATTTCCATCTTAATGATTTGTCAGTTATATCCTCTGGAAAAAATGATGGTGGGGCAAAGGCAGCTTTTGAAAGAGGATCATGTTATCTCCTACAGGAACCAATCCATTCAGAGGATCTCATATCTGTGTGGCAACAAGTCTATAACTCAAATAATAGCTACTTAGCACAAGGGGTTCATGCTGCAAAATCTAAACAAATAGTACTCCTTCGGTCCTTAATATATGACTTATTTAACTAATTTGATTAAATTAAAGAAATTATTTATGCAAGTTAATATAGCATGTTTTCTCTAAAATACCCTAATCATCTTTCTTAACTCCCTCCCTCCCTCCCTCACTAATTATTCAGGTGCATGAATCAAGTGAAAATCGACACAGAACTCATCACGATGTCATCATAGTGAAGAGAAAAAGGAAGAGAGAACTTAATCATGCTGCAGAGAAGGAGGGAGAGGAAACAAGACAACATCACAATGATCTATTCCCTTGGAAAAAGCCACATATTTCTTGGACTTGGGATCTGCATCACAAGTTTGTACATGCCATGTGTGTTCTGGGGGAGAAAAGTACTATTTCTTCTAAGTTCATTTCCTTTTTTACATTATGATCATTTATGAACTACCCGAATGTCTGTGTTTGGTTTTGATTTGCTTGCAGATATTCATCCAACTCCAAGATTGATACAAGAGATCATGAATGTTCCTTACCTGACATATGGCAATATTGCTAGCCATCTACAGGTGCTTTTCTATCACATAAGTCTTCCTTAAATTCTGCACATATTAATGTTTGCAAAATGCTAATACAACGTGGTTTTTAATACATGACTGCAAGTTAATTCACTCCATTCCTTCCACATTGATCCATAAATCTCTCTATACAGAAATTCAAAGCAAGGTGTCTTCAGGATAAGTGCAATGGAACCAAGTCATCCTCATCAATACAGAGACAGTGTTACCCAGGTGAGTTAGCATTTGAGGCATTCAGCTTACAACTAAAGACAGAAATACTGAGATTCAACCATGAAAGCAGAAATAAAACAAATATTTCCAAGAAAAGTAAAAGCAGTTCAATATGATTATATTGTTAGCTTCTCTCTGCATTTTCCTGTGCAGACATTGCATTTCTCATATGTACATCATGTGAATTTTCTCAGGTTACCTGACTTTAGCTGCTTTCCAAAATGAGAACCAGAGTCAAAACCATTTTTCAGTGAACTTCCCTGAAACCAAAGGACTGGAAAATTTCCAGATGCAGGAAAACTTTTCATGTCAACATCAAGCAGAATTGGTCAATTATGGAAACCAAGATCTAGAAGCTGTAGTGAGAGGAGCTGTGCCAGATTCTTTAATGGATAAAAACCAGTATGATAACTTTGGAAATGGATTCACTGAAGATGATAGTGCCCAAAACTCTGACATACAAATGAATCCTATCTTTGGAAACAATTTTAGTCCACACAATTCTGCTATATTAGGAGAACTTGAGCCATGTGATTCAATGAATCAAAGCCAAAACCTTACAGAAGATACAAATATATTAAGAATTACTGGAGGAGATAGTGAAAGATATGACTGTTTTAGAAGGGCTAAGCCATCTGCATTTGTGGGAGGACATGAATTAACTGATCAAAATAAAACCTCTTTTACAGAAAATGACAGTGTCTTGAGATTTCTTGGAGAAGGATATGGCCAAAACTCTGAGATGCTAAGAAATTCAGTCCTTGGTTACAGCTTTGGTGTGCAGAATTCTGATAACTACAACCCTAGTTGTGTTAAATTTTTGAAGTCCAAGATTGATGATTTGAAGAATCAAACTCAAAATTCAACAGAATATAATGATATTTCTAGATTTCTTCTTGAAGAGGATTGTGATACTACCCTAAACTCTAAGATACTGAGGAATTCTGTCTCTGGAAACAGCTCTGGTTACTGCAATACTGAAAGTGTAGTAAGATCATGTTCTGTAGTGGGAGGAAGTATGCCAGATGCTTTGACGGATCATGACAAAACCCTGAATGAACATGATAATGTGAGAATTTTTGGGGATGATGATTCTGATGCATATGGCTGTTTTTGAAATACTGCACCCAGTTCAGATGATATTGCGATGCTGGAGTATGCTATCTTTGGCGATTGTTGAAGTACTTAAAAACTTCGTATGCTGTGTAAGATTTTTGTAAGACAAACCATGTTCATTTTAGTATGCTGTGTAAGATTTTTGTAAGACAAACCATGTTCATTTGCTCTTAGTATGCTAATCATCATCATCATCATTATCCTATAAATGTTCTGGTTTCATGTGCATGTAGGTCTGACAGGAGCTTCATGTCAGAACCTTTGAAGCAACTCGGTTTACAGCCACTCAAATATTGCTATATATATGAAAGAAGCTAGATTCCAATATCATAGAAAACTAGAGATTAAGGTCTTCTTTTCTTTTCTTTTCTTTTTTCTTTCTTTTTTGGCTCCAAGTAACAGATAAATAAGTATTAAAGGTCTTTATACCCACTGATGTTAGAGAACTTGGTTGAAGAAATTAGCTTGATACAGGGCATAGTGGTCGAAAGTCAAAGTTACACTTCACATAGATTAAGGATTTACGTATACATTTACTTCTGCAATAGACACAAACTCGTAGAAATCCCTTATTTGGATCTGTAGCTTTATATATATATATATATATATATATATATATATATATATATATATATACACCATTCCTTTATTTGGATCTGTAGCTTTACACATAAGATCAGTTTATATGACTCATTCCTTTATTGGGTAGCACAACAGAGAATCATTTCATCATTTGTTTTTCGTGCTAAGTATGAATAATTTTTTCCTACTAATTTTAAATCAGTTGGGTATTTGGTTTAGCAGCGGTTGGATTACCGTCACCATTAATTTCAATTTCATAACTTAGAATCAGCAGCAAGTACAGATATCCAATTACTCCCGATCGAACTATTAATTAATTCAGGAAATGAGATAAATTAATTAATTACTCCATCCTTTATATAAGATTAATTAATTTGATTTAATTAAATTAGTTAATATGATTTATTTTGTCCAAAATACCATAATCTTCTTCCTAAACTTCCTCTATTCCTTATTTTATTATTGTTGAATGAGTATCAATAGGGTAATTTAGGAAAAAGTTGATAAATATAAAGAATATGACTTATATTTAGGACTAAGATTAACTCACCAATTAGATCTTATATTAAGGAATGGAGTAGTATAATAAATGTGACATGATTTTTCTAAAATATTATGTCTCACATTAGATTATATATCAGTTTGTAAATTAGGTAAATGAGTTTAAAAAAATGATAAATATAAAAAATAAAATAAATTAAAATTTTATATTTATGACTAAATATAACTCTAAAATTAGTTTAACAGCACTAGGGAGTAGCTTTGTAATGGTCAAGAATGTTAAGTAACTAAGATATAAACCCATGTATGACCCAGATATTGAGAGATGATGAGTATTGGTTTATTTATAAATAATATAATATGTAATGATAAATTTTAGTATAAAAAATAATAATAAATTTATGTTACTTATTTATTATTAAAATTTTAGTGATTAAATCACTTCTTTCAAACTTTATTATAATTCTTTAAAGTATCTAGCTTTTGCTATTGTGTGTTATGTAATGTTTGTCATTTGTTTCTTTTTGATAATAATCATGATTACCTTTCGGCTTCTTTATAATTATAAATAGGCTCTGAGGTAGTTTTTTTTTTTTTATAAAGGGCTCTGAGGTAGTAATATGCATCTGGCTTTTGTTCATGTGGTGTGTGTGGTGTGATACGTGTGATGTTTGCCATGTGTCTTATTTCAATATTAATAATTACTACCTTGGCTCTCTAGTATAAAAACAACGGTTAGATTTACTTTTAAATATAAGATCTTAATTTATTTTACCTCTTATATTTATTTTTTTAAAATAATTTATCTAACTTATAAATTGATATATAATCTAATATATGTTATACATAATTATTTTAAAAAAAATTATATCATATTTATTATAATTAATTAATTTATCTAATTTTTTTAAGATATAATTGGAATCAGAGAGTATTTTCCTTCCTGGTGTGAACTTGTATCCATTTGCTCTGTACATGTTTAGTTTCTTCATAGCTAAAACAATACTTCACAGACGTTTATTTCATAAACCGTAAAATCATGATTAAAAAGTAAAATTTGAGCTTCGGCAATCCAAACAATCACTAGTCATTCAATTTCAATACTTGTCCCTTTAATTTCATTCTCTTGTCTGTTTGGTGGTGAGAGTTTGGAGGGAAATAATACTTGTAAAAGTCGCAAGGAATATTTTTACTTCTGCCAGTGAAATAAGTAACCATTGAAAAAATAAATTTACAATAATTTTATACCTCCCAGTCTCATATACCTGCTTATGTTGCCATTCATCACTGTAATTCCTGCAATTTTAGCTTTCACGCATTCATATGAAATGATAAGCATAAAAATTGTTCCATATATTTTCAGAACAAAACAAAGCTAGGCATTCCATCTCTATACATATATATATCTATTGCCTGTTTAGAATGCTATACAAAAATTGGTTTAACAATAAATTATCATACTGAACAAATATTATTGCCAAAGAAATCTCTCTAAATCTACAAAACTTCACTTACTTAAATTGGTTATAGGGCCTTTAAACCAATGCCTACCACAGAGTATCCAGTAAGAAACTACAAGAACCAGCAAACATCCAACAGCAACTGGGGTGTAGTTGAGTGTCTCAATGGTTACTGGGTATGAAACAGGCAAGGAGAAGAGGACAGAGATGGACGCCACCCAAAGAACCGCGATCCAGCCGACCACGACGCCATATCGACCCAAGTTGAATGGCCCTGGGATGAAAGACTTCTGTGCCAAAGTCACCCTAAAGAAGATGGGAAGAGCATAGGCAATATAGAGGCCAATCGTTGCTATGGACACCATAGCATCAAATGCCACAATGCTTCCAAGAGACTGCAGTACAAATAGAATTTAGTAAGAGAATAGTACAATGAAAAGAAAACCGAAAAATTAATGCTTTTGTCCCTTATGGTTTTGATTGGCTATGACTCATTTCCTAAACCTCAATTCAGTGCAACTCAGTCTCTATGATTTAACCATTTAAAATATTATTTCCGATATTTTAAAAAAAAAATTATATATTTCATGAAATTTTTAGTTAAAACTATAGGGATTGAGTTATAATGAGTTAAAATTTAAAAACCAAGTTTCAAATGAGTCAAAACTATAGGGATTAGATTGTAAAGAATCACAGAACTATAGGGACCAAAAGATTGCTGAATATTGATGTTGTAAAGAACTACAGAACAGATGGAACATCATGACCAGCCTTCTTATGGTTATCCCCTAAATTAGCATCTGTTTTGTATTAGATGATAAATTAATCTTTAGAGGTTTCAGTAGAATAACGAACCTAATAAATTTGTTTAAAAAGATGTGAAAGCCATTCTAAGGTTTTTTCTTATACTTTTAGATAATACAGATTGATAAAGTGATTTGGAATTTTCATTTTCAAATTAAGGAGTTTGTCACTCGTCAGTTTGTATTTTGTCCATATTTCAATCCTGTCCGGCTTCAGGCAAGGGGTTGAGTTATAGAAGATGTAAACAGATTATTATCATTAAGAAAAAAAATTCACCTACTCAGATCATCATCATCATCATAATGATATTTTCACATACCGGTAATGCCATGCAAAATGATATAAATGCAGATAGCCAAACTGCATTTATGGGGACCTCCTGCTTATTTACTTTATGCCATAATGATGAAAATGGCATGGCTCCATCTCTAGAGAAAGCATAAGCCATCCTGTTCAAATAGTGAACATTGAAGTCATACGAGAGATTTAATTCCTCACAAATGAAAAATCACCACTTGAAACTACCGTGCTGTTACCTTGAGTTGCTAGTAACTGAACTCATACCACAGAAAAATATCGCAACTGCAACTACTCCCAGGCAAATAATGCCCCCAACTCCACTGCCATACCTTCTCTTGAATGCTAGATAAAATATTTCAGCAATGGCATACCCACCGGCATCGTTATTTTCGCTCAAAAGGTAAGGGATATCAGTAACAGCAAAGGTAATTCCAAGTATATAACCCCATCCAACAATAATAGATATCCCAATAGCACTGATGATTCCTTTTGGTCCATTTCTATCAGCATTCTTGGTTTCCTCTGTCTAAAAGTAGGAGTTAAATAAAAGAGGAGTTTTAAATCATCTAGATATTTTAATCCATCAGAGGAAATGAAAAGCATAAAAGTTCAAAAGTGGGAAAAACAAAAAGTTCTTTAAACTCCTTAAACATAAATTACAGTTATTAAAAAGGGTCGTATAATTACTTATCGCATGAGAAGAATAGTATTGGCTCACCAATTTACATGTTATTACATCTAGACTGGGTCAAAACATAGGTCATTCAATGTTTCCCAATGCTATTCTCTGTAATCTAGCAAAAAAGAGTTCAAATTGGGACATAATCAAAGGGAAAGACCTAAATTTGAGATCCCAAGCTAAGATAGGGAGAATTCGTATACAAATGTCTTCTAATTGAAGTTATTATACTTGAACAAAATACAGAAAATATACCAAACTATTAATTGAAATTCAACTCAATATTGAATTTAGACATTAGCGCACTTATATCTAACCCCGAAATGGAAGGTTAATCAGCAGACTTTGTGAAGCTGTGAAAATTGCCCTGCCATTTTTCAGCTTTAATCTGACTACAAGAACTCATTTACACTTAATCTGACTACAAGGGATCAAGAAGTGTATAGTCTCAGGGAACAGCCATTGAAGGAATCATAATTCTATAAAAGGAAAGAAAAATATAAAAAAGAATTACCATATGAGCGGATGCATCATATCCAGTCAGAGTGTACTGACTCATTAGAAGTCCCAGGACAAATATGTATACTCTGCTCCTGATTCCTTCTCCATTATCAGTATTGAAATGAGTGAAAACAAACTTGGCACTAGCTCTTTCCGTTGCAACAGATGGAATGAGAATCATAAGCAAGAAGACACCTAAAAATTGGTCATTCCATGATAAGTAAATAAAGGCTTTTCCGAAACACTAAAAGGAAAAAACCAAAATATGACAGGAATTTTGTTCTTCACACCTACAACATTCCAGATGGCAGCTAACTGCCCAAGGAATGATAATATTGAGATAGGAAGGCTGTTTATTATAGCATGTAGGAGCAAAATTCCCCCATGGAAACCGATAACTACATACTTGGATGCCTCATATCCACCACCATTTTTCCCTCCTGTGCTAAGGAGGATGATAACCTGAATCAGTTGTGCCAGTGAATAATCTACACTTGTTGTCACAGCCCACTGAAAATAAAAAGAGATCCACAGTTAGAGTGTGAAATGTTACAACAGGAAATCCACATCCCCACAGAAGTTTTGACCTCTCCGAGAGTAGTGAAGGATATTGAAAATCTAGTTTTTACATCTCAAGAATACCTGACCAACAATATTGAACCTGCAAGAAAATAAAAACCATTCAATGTCCATTGGAGAAATAATTGTGGAAAGGCAAAAATGGCATTGTCTTTTATGACTGGACCTGAATCTCTTATTAAGCAGTCAAATTCAATTTTATGCTCAATGGCATCAAGAAAATTCCACAAATTTATGTGTTTTAAAATCTTTAGAACTGTTAGAATCTGGAAAATAGAAACAGAAATAGAGAAAGAGGGAAGAAGAGAGAATAGAAAAAGGGGAGAAGCAGAGGAACTCTAGAACCAGAATCTGTAATTCTAGAGAAAGGGGTAGAGCGAAGAGAAAGGATAGAAAAGAGGGGGAAGAACTCTAGAACCAGAATCTAAAATTCTAGAGGAGAGAAGGAAATCTAGAACTAAGATCTGAATTCTATAAGAAAGAAGAGATTCAGGAAAACTATAAAATACTTCATTCAGTCTTTTTTTTTTATTATTGATACATAATCTAATTAAATAGGCTGATAAGACAAGACATAATAACTGAAAATAACTTTCTACAACTGAAAATAAAATTGAAAATAACTATCCCATAAGAAACTGTAAATAACTAAAAAACCATCATGAAAAGAAGTCTGGTTCCTAACAATAATGTTAAGATGTGCTAGTATAGAATTAATTTTTAATTAATATTATATTTTATTAGTTATTTAATTAATTATCTAAAATTAAGTTTGAATATTATTTAGGATCATATTTAAATATTAAATTATCATATCTTAGAAAAATAAATCTGAGATATTAGGATTATAATAGATTATAGGTTTAGCCTATTAACTTATATTTTTACCTATATAAAAGTTTATTTATATTCTCATTCATTTAAGGATTAATAATATTTTGAGACTTTTTCCCTCTACTTTCAATCTTTTAGATCTCCACAAATAACATTACACACAACCATCTTGCTGTAGGCTAACCACATAAGAAAATGTTGTATAAAAGAGCCAGAGAAACATGAACTTGATTTAAGTTCTGAACAAGGCCTAACTATTGTGCCGTCGCCTAGCTTCATGTTAGACTTTGGAGATTAATTTTCACTTCACTTTTCCGTATTTGAAAATCAAGGGTTGTAGTATTATTATTCTCAATGCATCAAGACAAGTGCTCCCCATATTTCAATATAGTTTGAGCATTTAGCATAGTGATTAATATTTCACAGAGACCTGATATAATTTCGTGTAATAACTGACACAATCAATAGGTAGATAAATAAAATACTAAATACTTAGTTATGTCATTAGATGAGAGAGTTCAATGCCCATGTCAGTGAGACTCACCACGGAAACAAAGAACAAAAAGAAAGTTTCCCAGTAAAATCCAGGACCGTGGTGACCCATTTAGAGAAGAAAATATTAGAAGCTACAAAAGAGGAAGAGGACAAGATAATCTTTGCATAAACCTGTAAATTCTAATGATTTCTCCTTCCCATTGAGAACATGGTCAGAGAATCATATGTTAAATGCTATATTATTAAATGAAAATGTCCCAAACCAAATAAAAGAAACAAGGGAAAAAGTCAAGATGAACACTACCAGCCAGTAATCCAGGAGGCAAAAGGTGCCCAACCCGGGCCAGCAAGTTTGGCACTCCAGTAGTATAACCCACCGGAAGTTGGGTAAGATGAGCAAATTTCAGCCATTGCCAACCCAACTAACATGGTGAAACCACTAGCTACAAACCAACCATACACGATAGACACAGGACCACCACGGTTTAACCCATTGTTGTAGAGAGTTGTGATACCAGTGAGCACTGATATGATAGAAAACGAAAACGCAAAATTTGAAAGGACCCTGCAATTGCCAAACAGAGGAAGGAAGGAAAAACACAACGTAATCCATAACAAGCTTATGAATCCAACAGTGAGTCAAAACTGAATTGGAAGTCAACAGCAACAACCCAGAGGGGAAAGGAGGGAACTTTACGATAGATCACGCTTGAGCTCTTGTTTGTAGCCGAGCTCATGAAGACGGGCATGGCCAGAATCAAGTGAAGCACCACCATTTTCCATTCCATGAGATGGGAGTGCCATCTTGACCTCGCCTTCTTAGAAGCGTGGAAACTGAGAAAGAGGTTAGTCTTTTGGCTTGTTTCAGCGTAAATGATGAAATGAAATGAAACTTTTCAAACAAAATTATGTGAGAGGGACCAAAGTATTTATTTAGACCAACCTGATAGGGTCTTTATTGTCAACAAATATGGCATTTTTATCCCCCGTTTTTTTATATTCTAGCCCGGTGCCGAATCGTACTCATAATCCAACACTATTGGATAAGAAATAACCTTAAATTGGACAAATTTGAGCATTTCAATGTGATAATGTGGTGTAACAAGCTGATAGGTGTTTTATTTTTTCCTTCTTTTAAATCATTAACACAACTACACTTATAGTTAGGATTTTAATTCGAATTATGATTGAGAAATGTGTTGATATTTAATATTTTGACAGTATCTTATTAGTATTATCTCTATAACATTTATATCTATACTTTAGGGATAAGAAAAAACACACCCTACCCTTCTCTCACTTAGAATCTGAATCTGACACACTCTACCCTTCTCTCACTTAGGATCTGACACACCCCTCCACTATTACCTGAAGTGACAAGTTTAAACTCGCAATCTTTAAGGTGTATTGGTGTCACTAAACCAATAGCCCTTTACAGGCCCTTCTGATCCCTTTTGGAAATTTCTCTGGTCTCTCTCTCTTCGTAGTAAGTCTTTGCTTTTTGTTTGGAAACTATTTCACAAAGCTATCCCAGCTTTCAAGGTCTTGCGTCATCATCATATCAATGTATCAAGAGATTGTCGTTTTGGATGCCGGCAAAGCGAATCTCTCTTGCATCTCATTGCTTCGTGCCCTTTTACACAACCAATTTGGTTTGGTTGCTTCTCAATTCATAAAAAAAATTCAGTGATTTTGATAGATTCAGATTTTGGATCAAGGCTACTTTAACTCAACTGCAAAGAGATAACGAACTATTCCTTGTAAAAGGTATCATAATCCTCTTAAATACATTTATGGAGTAAAAGGAATTTAGCCTTGCATCAGGGGAAAGCACCAAAAATAGATGACACGATTAATGGAATACTGGGTGAAATTTCGTTCTCTGATCTTGCTTTCTCTGTTGTTCCTTCCAACCGAGTTTCCCTGGATCCCATCAGCGCAAGTACAGTGGACAGCCTTCCCCCTTGGATAATGGATGGTCTATTTTTCTTCGAAAATGTCAAGGCTCTAACATGACCAAATCATGTCATATTTTCATCCTTTTTAAGGGAAGTGTGTGCCATCAATTTTTACTATCAAAGCTTAAATATTCTGATCCCATCTTCTATTACAAGTTTCTTCGCCTTTTCCCTTCTATGGATCACAAAACGAAGTAACTCTATCTTTGAAGCATCCAGCACTCTTCAAATCTGGGGTCTTGAAGTCCTTACCGACGACTAGGTCATCGTATGCACTATTTTCAAAGACATCCACAACCTCCTTAGCAGTGCTTCTCTGTAGTTAGTTTTCGGAAAGTTCACCGTAATGTTTTTCTAGTTGTAACTTTACATACTAGCTCTATTTCATTCTGGGATTAATAAGAATGTGTTTATTTAATTATTATTTTATTTTATTTTTAAATAAAATATATTCTAAGTTTTTTTTTATTGAGATTGCATCTTCTTTAATTTGACTTGATCCATGGTAGTAAACTAATAATTGCATTATGCATGGGAACATGTGTCTTACAACTAAAGTAATCAATTAAATTTGAGATTTGACTTTTAAAAGAAAATAAGATAGTCGCGGTTTAAAATTTAGACTCTAAAAGACTTTCATATTAAAAACATCAAAATTATTTTTGGAAAACTCTAAAACTAGAAATTTAAATTTATATAAAAATATGTTAATTCATAATTCTAAGTTGACCTTTTTTAATTATTTTTCTAAAATTAGATATTTTAACTATTCTCAATAAAATAACAACATTAAAACCATAGAGATTGATGAACATTCAAACAAAACGATATTTTATCGATGTGCCTGTTTCTAGGTAGGGTAGCTAGCTGGCTTTCTCGTGCCACGAATCTTCAGTGTCTGTGTGGCTGATACTGTTGACTATCCGATGTGAAAGGGACGGTATGGATCTTCATGGAATCACATTTTTTTTATTAAATATATGTCGATGACAATTAAAAATTTTAAACCCTATTAATTAATTCTTCATTTTTTTCCGGAAAATATCTTATTCTGACTGCGACCCAAACATATTTTACCAATATACATACGTACATACATGTGACGCAAAAATAAATTAGGCAAAAACAGGGCGTCCCTATCTTATTCCGCAAAAATTAAAGATTGCGTGCAATTCCCCCACTTCAAATGGACCCACACAGTATGACTTTTTTGTTTTTAAAGCAATTTAAGGGTACATGAGGTTCTTCGTATTATTATAAATTTTAAAATTTATCTAAGAGTTAAAATTAATTTTTTTAATTTTTAATATAAGTCATCTTATTAAATTTATTATATAAATATATAATTTTATTTTTAATTTTTATTGAACTTCTCAATTTTAACTCCTTTATTCATATTAAATAAAAATAAAATAAAAAAATTATTAAATTTTGAGATAAATTACCGAGGTTTAATTTTTTTTGTGGTAAAATACTCTATATTAAAAGTGTTTTATATATAAAAAATAAAATAGTATCTGAGATATTATTTTTTAATTATATTTAATATTTTAATTTTATTTATGATATATCTAGTATCTTAATATTATTTTTTTAGTACTTTTAACATATTAATATTATTTTTAATATATCTAATATCTTAAAATATAAATAAAATTAAAATGATGAATGTAATTAAAAAATAGTATAAAAAATTGTTAGTCTCATGCACGATTTTGATGATAGAAGTACAAAGTGTTCTTCTTTATTTATTATGAGCATGTTTGGTTTGAGTTACTACAGTTTTATAAGTTTTTTTTGGATAAAATTTGTGTTCGTATAAATTTTAAAATAAATAACTATATTTATTTATAAATATTTTTAGATTAAACTATAATTTAAAATTATAGTTTTAAATAAATTACTGAAACAAACTTTTAGAATAGTAAAAGAGCTTATAGACTACTCAATTATTATATTACCCCTACTTTTTTTATACCTTCTCTTATCTTCCATCCCTCTTCTCTACCCTCTCTCTTCTCTATTTTCTCTCCCCTCTCCTCTCTCTTCCTTTTTCTCTACCATATTTTCTCTCTCTTATTTTTAATCAAATCATACATTTTTAGTAATTTACCAATATAAAAAATTATTGTAAAAATAACTATCTAAATATTTATTTATTCATAACTATTTTTTTCTATAAACTCTTTTTTAAAAGTTCTATTTTATAAGTTGCCTAAAAATTTATTTTTTTATAAACATTTTTTTACGATTTTATCCAGCAAATTTCAAACCATGTCCCACGTGGAGCTGGTCTGGGAACTTTGATGAAAATATTTATAACTAGCACGTCAAAATAGGTATAATAATATTAAATTAACATATATAAAATATTAGTTTCATGCACGGTTTTGTTTTGAACGAGAGAAAGAACTATTCGACAGCCAATTTAGTTCAGTTATCTCAAAAATCAACTAAATTTAGTATAATTTTAATTTTAAAAACGAACCAATTTAAATCAAAGAGTAAATTTATATATAATTTGTAATTCTATACAGCTATTTTAAAAAAAATAAAGTTAAAATTATAACAAATTAAAAAAATTATACGTAAAATTATATTATAAATAAAATTAAAATATTATATATATAAATGACAAAAAAAGATCATTTAAAATTCAAAAGGATAAAAAGGACCCATGAATTTGGAAAAAGATAGATTGGGCAAGAGGCCTAATCTATCATTTAGAAATTACTGTTCATAGTTGCAAATACTATTATGGGAGTTGCAAATACCATTGGCAGAGTTGCAAATAAAAAATGAAATTATATTTTTTACAACTCCGTCAATGATATTTGCAACTCTTGTAATGGTATTTACAATTTTTTCAATGGTATTTACAACTTTTTTAGTTGTATTTGAATTTCTATAATGGTATTTATAACTCTACTAATGGTATTTACAACTCCCATAATGGTATTTGCAACTGTGAACAGTAATTTGAAAATGACAGATTAGGCCTCCTGCCCAATCTGTCTTTTTGAAAATTCATGGGCCTTTTTTGTCCTTTTGAATTTCAAATGGTCTTTTTTTGTCATTTTCCCTAACTAAAATCCTAGCCATCTACTTTCTACCTAAAATGGCGTTTGAGAAAAATAAAAAATATAATTCTAAAAAAATTTTTAACCTAAACTTTAATTTAGAGTAATTTTAGAATAAACAATCATATTTATTTAAAAAAAATTATACTGAACTAAAATTTAAAATTATAATTTTAAATAAGATATTGAGAATAATTTTTAGAATAATAAAAAAAATTTATAGAGTACCTAATTATTATTTTATCCTTATTTTTTCTTACGCATTCTCTCATCTCTCTTCTTTCTTCTCCATCATCTTTCCTCTCTCTTTTTCACCGTCTTTTCTCTCTCTTCTTTATCATCTTTCCTTTCTCTTCTCTACCCTCTCTCTTTTTTTCTTTCTCTTTTCTCCTATTTTTAATAAAATCATATTATTTCTGATAATTTTTTAATTATAAAAATTATTATAATAATAATTATCTAAATATTTATTTATTCATAACCATTTATTTTCTATAAACTCTAATCCAAAAACTCTTTTCTAAATATCATAATCCCCGTCCTCTAACACAAAAATAAGAAAGACAACCATTATTTATGAATTATCAAGTAATTCTAAATTCAACCAGATTAAAAACGGGGGGATTTGGAAAAACAAATCACCCATTAAAAATTTTATTGGGCAGAATTTTCCCCAATTTTTTCTTAAAAAAATATAAAATAAAGAAAAAGGCAAGTTAAATTTATATATGTTTAGTCTTTAAAATATGGAAATTTATAAATTTGTGAATGTGGAAGAGAACTAACCAGCCAGTGAGCCAAGAAGCAAGAGGGCCCCAACGGCGACCACACAGCCTCGCGCTCCAGAAGTAGAGGCCTCCAGAAGTCGGAAACGCAGAACAAATCTCAGCCATAGATAGACCCACCGTCATCGTCATCGCTCCCACAATCAACCATCCATACACCATCGTCACCGGACCACCGAACCTAAGTCCCGTTCCGTACAACGTCGTCAGCCCCGTAAGCACCGAAACGATCGAAAACGCCATCGAGAAGTTCGCCACCGCCCTGCATTGCGCGATCAATCAGAATGGCGTTTTCCCGGGAAACAAACAGATATTGAATCGAATAGAAACGAGAGAAAAGAGTGAGAATTGCAAGTTTGACGTACGACAGGCTCCGGCTGAGCTCTTGCTTGTATCCGAGCTGCTTGAGTCGTAGGTTATCGGGATTGTTCCCCTCGGCGTCGCCGTCTCCAGTTGCGGCGGCGGCGAGAGGGAGGTACGAAACTCCTTCATCTTCTGAAATTTGAAGTTTACTTGCCATTTGGTGGCAGTTAGCGATTCCTTTTCGGTTGGATTTTGAAGGTTTAGTATGAGAAAGGAATGGAAAGAATGGATTTAACTGACAGCCAATGGCTATGGCGTCAAGCGTGATAATTATTTTGCACTGAAATGGGTTGTTTGGTGTTGGGATCGATTTGAATGTCTCTTTTCTAGTTATCGATTGGCAACACATGCAAATGGAAACCCAATAGGACCTCCAACAGAGATTTTTCAATTGGCCGTCTAGGGGAGATTTGCTCTTGCTTTATAAATTAAGAGAAATATCAATAGCCGAAATTTATTTAACTAATCTAATTAAATAAAAAAATTAATTAAATTATTTAACAAAAGATTAATCTTCACATCAATATCTTGAGAAGAAAACATTAATCTTCACATCAAAGGTGTTTTTCTTTCACATTTACACACTCTTTTCTCCCTTGTTTAGTTACATAGGCCCCAAGCCACGATTAATAAGTCACCACTCACCAATCGTTACCAAATTAATTTCTTTCCCTAAACAATAAAAGTTATTTTTAGATTAACTTTTAGAGAATAGATTTTGAGTATAATATATTTTAGAAAATAGATTTTATAAAAAAATTATTTGAGTATCATAGATTATGTAAAAAAATTGATTCCTACAAGTTGTTCCCTAATTTATACTAAAACCATAGTTTTAGTTTTAGTAGAAAAAATAGATTGTGGATTAAGTGTGTGTTTTAATAAGATTTTAAAAAAGAGTTTATAAAAAAGAAGGGTTTTTGGACAATTTATGGAAAATGACTTTTACAGAAAAGCTTATAGAAAAAAAGTGGTTCTAAATAAATAAGTATTTGGATAGTTATTTTTAAAATAACTTTTTATATTGGTAAATTACTAAAAAGGGTATGATTTGATTAAAAGTATGAGAGAAGAGAGAGGATAGAAAAAAGATAAGAGAGATGAAAGATGGTAGAGATGAGAGAGGAGAGATGAAAGAAAATATAAGAAAAAGTTGGAGTAATATAGTAATAGGATAGTCCATAAGCTATTTTAATGTTCTAAAAGCTTGTTTCAATAGCTTATTCAAAACTATAATTTAAGCCAAAAACACTTATAGACAAATATAGCTGTTTGTTTTAAAATTTTTCTAAATCGACATTTGGGCCAAAAGCCCTTTTAAAATTTAGGTTTGAGGATTTCCTAAATATGCCCAAAATTAGTGTTTGAATAGTTTATTAGTTTTTGTGAAAAAATTAATTATAAAAAATTTGGAGTATTTGGGTTATTTGATCCAAAACTATAGTTTTGGAGGCTTTTTTTTTTATAAAAAAATTTATGTGGGTTTGACACTGGTCCCCTACTAAGGCCAGGCATAACCTTAGGGTTCAGAAAACGTTTACAGGGGACTTACAAGATCGCCTATTAAAAGAGTCCTCACAATGGTAGCAGGAATCGAACTCATGTTCTTATAGAATACGAACCCGTTCTTTACCATATGTGCCAACTCTCATTGGTGTTTTGGAGGCTATCTTTTTTTTTGTTATAAAAAAATTTAGGTGAGTTCGGCACCGGTCTCCCACCAAGGCTAAGGCACAGCCTTAGAGCTCAGAGAGAATTTACAAAAGACTTTCTACGACGCGTCTTTGTGGGATATGAGTTCATTTCTTATTATCTGTACTAACTCTTATCGGTGAAGCTATCAAAATACACCAATGTTTGGTTTGGGAAAAAGCTATCCAAAAACTATCAATTTTTTCATCAAAACTATAGTTTAGGTATAAGTTATTTAAACACTCATTTTTTCTAAAATATATTTTTTTACTAAAACTATAATTTTGATATAAGCTAGGGATACCAACTTTTTCAAAAATCAATTCTCTCTGGTCTATTCTACTCAAATCTATTTTATTTAAAATATATTTTCTAGAATCTATCATACTCAAAATCTATTCTTTAAAATATAATCTAAACACACCTTTACTAACAAGTCTTTTAAACATGTTAGGTGAGTGGGATATAAGTTTTGGCTCCAACTCAATCAATACTCCTTCGGTCTTTGTTTCTTTCCACAAGGCATCTTTTAAAAGATTGTAGTGTTTTTAGTTTTAAGAAGTTTTATAAAATTTTAAGTTGTATAATTATAACTTTTTCAAAAATACTCTTTAAAAAAAGGTATTTTAAATTAATTGAAAGATAAGAGTGTTTGATAAAGATTATTTGTGAAAAATATAAATAATTTTGAAGACATCCATTATTTTTTAAATTTGTTAAATAAAAGAAAACATATAAAATTTAAAAGGACTTTAAAAAGTCGCTCTATTTTTTTCAGTCATTTTTTCCTTGATTTGAGCTTCACAGTTTTCAAGTAAAAATTACCTTCTCTTGGAACAAAAAGGGATCCGCTTGATAATGATTTAATGATCTGAAATGCTATAAATGAGAGCTTTTTTACTATTAAAAGGGTCTACTATCTTATTAAAAAATAAGCAGAGAATCATTTGAGATCTACTTACAAGGACATTCGGAAATAGAGAGGTATGGAGCGTATTAGAGTCTTCATGTGAATTGCATTTAATAACCAACTTCCGACTAATGAGTGGAGATGCAAGTGGTCTTCAACTTGTGCTCTATGTCAATACTGCAGGTAGGACATAGAAGATATTTTGCATATACTATGTGATTGTTATTATGCAAGACAACTGTGGAATCGATTAGTTCATCCTAAGTTTTATTCTTCCCTCTTCAGTACTTTGTTAAGAGATTGGTTTACTTTCAATTTTAGAAGGGAGTTAGGAGCTGATGGTACTTTTAATTGGGGTCTCATCTGGGGAGTTTCTATTTGGAGTCTTTGGAAGTGGCATAATCAATGTATTTTTGATCAAGAGTTTTCCAAACATTCAAACCCTTATTTGGTTATTATGCAAACATGGAAAGGATTTGTGCAGAATCAGTAAGCTTATATGCCTAATGATCTCGTGGTATCAAATACAACTGTATAGCAACTATCTCAATTGGGGTAGATCAAGTTAAATGTTGATGCCCTAACTAAATCACATGGTAAGGCAGGATGTAATGGAGTCATTCGTGATTATTCAGGAAGTTGGGTTATTGGATTTACAAATCAATTGGGTATATGCAGTGTGATTGAAGCTGAACGGTGAGCTGTTTATAGAGGTTTAAAAATAGCTTTAGATCTAGGATTTAAGAATATTATTTTTGAATCCGATGCCTTGAATGTTGTCAAGACGTTATCAAATCTGAATGCTGATAAATGCAGTTTATTGGTCTCGCAGATACATGAGCCTCAAAAGTTATCCTGGGAATTGAAAATTCAATATATACTTAGAGGACAAAATAAACTTATGGATACCCTTGCTAAGGAAGGTTTGGCTAACATGACAATATTGCATTCTTACCCTTCACACTTAAAGCCGCTATTTGATACGGAGTGTTTGGGAGTTAATCCCTTTATAGTTTAGTTTTTGAGTTATTTCAGGTGTCAAGCCCTCTTTTTTACCAAAAAAACAAAGATCCGCTTTATTCTAATTTTATATTTTTTACTAAATATTTAGCTTTCAAGCCCAAAAAAAACTAAATATATAGGGCCTGTTTAGATAGGATTTTGAAAAATGGCTTATGAAAAAAAAGGGCTTATGGACAATTTATGGAAAAGGACTTTTGGAGAAAAGTTTATTGAAAAAAAGTGGTTTTGAATAAATAGGTGTTTGGATAGTTATTTTTAGAATGACTTTTATGGTGGTAAATTATCAAAAAGGGTATGATTTGATTTAAAGTAAGAGAGAGAAGAGAGTTAGAGAAAAGAGAAGAGAGAGGAGAGAAGGAAGAGAGGAGAGAGGAGAGAGGGTGTAAGAAAAAGTATGAGAGAGGAGAGAGGGTGTAAGAAAAAGTAGGGGTAAGATAGTAATTGGATAGTCCATAAGTGCTTTTACTGTTGAAAAGGCTATTTTAAATAGCTTATTCAAAACCATGGTTTTATACGATGGTTTTGTCCAAAAGCACTTATGGACAAATAAGCCTGTTTGTTTTGAAATTTTCCCAAACCGAGGTTTGGGCCAAAAACCCTTTTAAAACCGCGGTTTGGGTGTTTTCCAAACACACACATAGTTTACTGAATGATATCTTGGTCAAAATTTAAAAGTAAACTCAACGTATGTATAAACAAAATTAAAGGACATTAGTCTAACCATTTTGGGAAAGAATGTTGTGCCAACTTAAGATATCATATATTTCTAAATCAACGAAGTCAGCTCAATCAAAATTAAACCGACACATCGCATGAACAAGAGCCAATGATCCCAGAAGGCAGCTTATCTGATTTTAGCAAAATGAGCAATATGGTTGATATAAGTTCTGGGAAACAAGTTCAAAGCCACATAGAAAGATATTTGAACTTGAGATTCCAAAAAAAACAGGCCTAAACTCTTACAGATTATGGACATCTTAGTATCTTTGCTTTCTCTTTACTGAACTCTGAATGTAGAGTCAGATATTGGCTTGTGGAGTTTGCTATCATTTTACCAATGTGGGATATATACACACACACACAGTCTGAAGCTCATCATCAAGTGCTTAAGCATATGCCCTTTAAAGACTCTCATTGTCCATAGCATAGGTCTGCGATCCATTTCGAGATTCTGCCAGCATCTGAAAATATGCATGAGGTCCCCAGCCTACGTATAATACAAGCAAGAAAAGTGAAATTAAGCTACATTTTGACTAATCATTCATTCTTTCTTTTTTTCTATATGATAACTTACATTACAGAAGTTTTATCACACTACTATAAGACTAGTAATACTATTTTTTTTTTGGTAATAAAGACTAGCAATACCATGTAATAGTAAATGTTGGGCTTTTATGAAACAACATAACTATAAAATAAAGTTGAGATGAAAATATTGAGATTGATAATTGGTCATACGAGAAAAGATTAAAATTCATAATGGATATATACGAGAAAGACTTAGGGAGGCATCATCTATTGAAGAAAACATTGTAGAAAATTATTTGATGTGGTTTAGACATATGCAAATAAAGCCATATAAGGTGCCAATGAGAAAGGTAGATCATGCACTATGGAGTTCGATGAAAAAAAGTAAAAAAAAAAACTGAAAAGAACACTCAATAAAATTATTGAGTATAACCTTTTAGTTAATAATTTATCTAAGAATTTAATTGTTTTTTAAGTATAATGACATCTTATGATTCATATAGTCAACCTCAACTAGTAAGATAAAGCTTGTTGTTGCTACGGTTGATATAATTTACAGTGCGTTATCAGTATCTTAAGAAAAAGAACTAAAGGAAGAATGAATCACAATGACTAGCATATCAGCTGATGAAAGCATGTTTGCTTCCATCTTCATATACTAATAATTAACACAACAAACCATATTGCTAATGCAGAACACGTTATAAAAGAAAGAAAACAAGAAAATTAAAAAGGAAAAGCAGAGAACAAAATTATTAATTAAAGTCTAAACAAATATAAAAGAGCAATTCATGGACATACCATCTATGTCATACGGAGGCGGAAAGAATTGTAAGTAACAAAAGGATGCTACTACTATCCCTGCATAAAAGATACTCAAATAAGAAACTCGACAAAAAAAAAGGAGATAACTAAAAAAAGGGGTATGTTTAAATTTGTGATACTAGACTGCAGACAACAAGAAGAAAAATACCTAGAAGACCTCCAGCAAATACATCTTGCCAATGATGCCAATAATCATCAACTCGAGAGACTCCGACCAGAGCTGCCGTGAGTATTGGCAAGAAAACAATACAGAGCTTTGCAACGTGACCCCTACGATCAAATGCCCTAATTTTTCCAGATAGATACCAAGCAAGAAAGGCAAGACCAGCAAAAGACCCTGCACACAGTAATAAGTGAGTCTTTACAAGACTAAATATCGTCGGATTCTATGAAGCATGTGATGAACTCTTAATTTAGGACAGAAAATTGAAATCTATCCCCAAGATACATCAATAAAACCAGAAATTTGAAATTTCCCTAATATACTAGTTGAATCATGCAATCATAAAAATTGAGTTTTATGATTATATATGGACGCTCAGAGTCTTAGTTCACTTTTTTCCCTGTAAGCTGACTTGTCCATGACTTGTTGTCTTGGGATGTTACTGTAACCCCAAACAACTTATGCTTTGACTTAAACCATCAATCATTTAAACTACTTAAGCAAGTAACAAATTTCAGTAGGATTGATCAAAGTACATACAAGAGGTATGCCCACTTGGAAAGCTTTTGTATCCCTCCTTGATAACACTCAGACGTCCAGTACACATAACAACTCTTGTTAAAGGCTCGAACACCTGAACATATCACACACCAATTCATATTATTATCACATAGTAAATCTAACTGGTTTAAAATTTACAACATGGAGAACCCACCCCTTTGCCATCAGGAAAACAACGCCAGAAGAAATCTGGACGTGGCCGTCCAACCCCAACTTTAATAGCATCAGTTGCAACCGCAGTTATGAGTACAGAATATAGAAGACCTGAACACACGTTTGGCAATACGTAATAAGATTATGGTCAAACCAGAGTGGCGAGGGAATGTTTCAAGAAGTTCAAAACGTACCCAATATAGCCTGGTGGAAGTCATAAACATCCTTGCGAATGAAGTAGTAAACAAGAATGACAATAAGTGGCACCAGTATAGCTATCAACTGCACAGAATAATGATATTCAAAGAGTTTATCCTTTGATTTCATATAAATTTCTTTGAATGAAATCGATCCCAGGAATAAAAACTTACTGGAACAGCCCAAAATGGAACTGTATTATCTTTCAATGGGAATCTCAGGTCTGTCAACATCCACTCTCCAACAAAGCGATTAAATGGATCTATCACATTCAAAATGACATCAATCACCGCAAGAAGTATGAGAATCAACCAGTCACGCAAATGTCTTCTTGCCACCTTAGCTCCATGCGATCGGATAGTGTGCGCACCCAACTGGATTTCAGGCATTGCTAGTTGGGAGGAAAAAAGTAGCAGAAGTCATGTAAGAAACTAAAGAACCAGAAATCAAGGGAAAGAAAGCAAGAGATTGGAGTACATAATGAAGAAATGTAAGAGACAGAGACATTTGCAGTTATAAAGTGACATCAAGAAAATAGAACAAAGCAATAGTCATCTAGCAAACCAAAACAGAGCAGCGCAGTAAATAATATGCCTCGACCAGAATTCTCATAAAAGTACCCCCTCTTTCAGTTGGTAAATGGAGAAAGGAACCTAAATTTACAAACCAGCGTTCATTTTTCAGTGTTCAAGGAATCAGTGATGCAACTACAAGGGTTGCAATCGCTCTCCATTTAATTAGCGTTATAAAATTTTGCCTTAAGCTAATGCTTGGAAGTGCGTAATTATGTATCATTTTCATCAACATTAAACTCGGTAACTCTACTATCTAATAGTATTTTATTTCCAGATCATTAGAGGTCATATTGATGATATTTTGCCCATTTGTAGCTTTTTCCTCTCCCTACAAGTAAATGTATATTAAACAGCGTTTTCATTGGAGGTAGGAACATAATCCTCGATGTAATATCCTTAGGGACAAAAACAGTTACTCCGCCCTTGTCATATTACAAGGCTACTTCGGTTTCTATTTTGTTTTTTCAAATCTAATTCTTTAACCAAGCAAGAGTTCATTCAAGGCTCATCGAGCCCCAAAGAAATGAACAATAAACTCTCCTACAGACAATTATTTGAATATCATATAGTTCAGATGATACATAATAGTAATTATTTTATTTCATTATTGTCAGTTTAAACAAACTTCTCTCCTATCAATGAAAGAAAGAAAACCTAATAACTTTTGGCTCTTAGTTTTGAAAGTTACGGTTCTGCAGAAAATATCACAAATGAAGCCAAAAAGAATGCTTACTCAAGTAATTTGCAGTTTCAATTACAAGCATGAAGTGGCATAACTGGCAAGAATTTCATTCCTTTTTTGCAACAAGAATAACAAACAATTTGCAGGAACCGCTAGCGAGAATCATCAGTAAATTATAGATAGCAGTGGATGACAGAAGTTTACAAAAACTAACTAAAATCTCCGGTTAGTCATGTCAGATGAAATAACTCAACTCTCAGATAAAGAATGTAAAAGGCCAGGATTTCTAGTTCAAATTTAAACTATACCATAATAATTAACAACAGAAGGAAAGAAAGGAGGCGTAATAGAAGAACTTAAGAAAGAAAACAAACACGCATTACAGTTTATCTGCTGAGAAAAGAAAACCACACTGAAATAACCGTAAAATAAGTGATAACCAAACAATTGAAGAAGCAAAGAGAAAACAATGCAGAATTGGGAAGAGAAAAACTGAGGAAGTAAGGGGTAGTTACCTGAACGAAAATTCAAAGCGAGCGAAGAAGGAAATGGGAATTGAGGAAGAAGAAGAGGGAAGGCGCGTGGGAGGAAAGTGGAATGACAATAGAATAAGGAAAATGGGAATGTGAAGGAATGGAGAAAAGCATCTGAAGGCTGATTTGTTGCCAAGTGACTTTTGTGTAATGTGCTCTGCAATGTGGAGAAGAGCCGGGAAATGGAAGACCGGTGGGCCAGATAGCGACAAAAAAGAAAACTGAAAAAAGAAGAAGAAGGAAATGCCAAATTTCAAATTCAAAAGTTTGTTATTTTTCTAGATATTATGAAACAAAAATTAATTTTAAATTTTAATTCTTATCTCTGCTTGTATTTTGGGTTTCTAGTTCAGAAGGATAATTATAATATTCTCTTTTGTAATTTAGTTGGAGGGTATGAAAGATATTTTAATATCCTATTAGAAGAGGAAGAGAAAGAAAAATAATAGTAATAAATTGTCTATTAAAATAAAAAATATTAAAAAATGTTGATTTTAAAATTTATTGTTCAAAGGTATCTAAAGACCTAATTTTTAATCAGGTATAATTTTTTTCTACTGTATAAATATATTTAATTTTGTAAAAATGTTTTGCACGTGTATAAAAATAGTTTTGGCAATTTGTGTTTTTGGGATTATATAATTTGTAAGCCAACTATCTTTGTAGAAAGTTTTATTTCAACTAGTCTTGTTATTATTTGCGTGGCCAATTATTTCTGCATGTTCAATGTTTCTCTCTTAAAACTCAGTGTACCTTCTTTTTTATTTTTGGCAATATGCTAATATAAGAGACCTTACAAATAATATATATTAACAATTCATAAAAAAATTAATAATTAAATTATTTATATAAAACTACATAGTAATTATCCATATATTATAGTAAAAGTATAATAACAACTAGAAATGTTAGAGTGGATGAGTTGAGTATATAAAATTTATAAAATATTAATATTTTTTATATACAAAAATTTATTAGATTTTTCTTGCAAGTAAAATTTAGTAAACTTTTTTCCAATTTTTCTTTTATTCTAATGCTGTTACTCATATGCACAAAATTAATTTTCCATTGGGAAAAACAAATCATATGACTTGACAAGAATGCCCAAATGATGTGATAGCATATAAATCACACTAATAATGATTACTCCATGGAAATTGGATGACATGGAACGGAAAAAAATTAAATAAATTATTTATTGGGCTTGTTTTACGTAATAACTTTTTTTTTTACCTCAATTTTGTGCCAACCTTTTAATCTTAACAAAAGATCAGTATGGTTAAGAGTTGCTTGTGAGTGATTATTATATTATATTATAATAATTTAATAACTTGAGGATCAATTAAATAATTTTCAGAATAACGTTTTTGGCCTTTTGAAGAGTAGTAAGAGCGATTGTTGATTTCTTCAATCCCTGCCCTTTGGTTTATACTCAGAGGCGACCAATAATTCATTGGCAAGAATTCAGGTTCTTTGTATAATACTATAATGCATATTAAAGAGAAATAAAAATTAATTATAAAAAATTTATATAACTACTTTCTTTTTTTTTAATAGATGACTAGTTCTCTACGTAATTTCTTTTTTATAACTACTTTTCTTTCTTTCTGTTTTAAACTAGAACACAAGGTTATTAGTATAATTACATGGTTTCTATATTCAATTTACAATTAGCATGCGAATATTTTTTTTTTAGAAAAAAAGTCTTAAAGCTTGTTTGGCATGAAGGATTTGGAGGGGAGGGAAAATTTTTATGAGTTAGATTTTAAAAAATTAAAGAAATGGGGTTAAAGGTTTTTAATTAATTTTTTTTACTCTTTTATCTTATATCTTCTCCTTATTAAAATTTCATAATCACACTTCTCTAATTTTTTTTTAAATCAAACTGATAAAAATTTCCCCTCCACTTGTTCATCAAAAGTAATTAAAAAATTATTTTAAAAGTCATATTTTATATCAACGATAAAAAAATTAAGATTAATAGAAATTTAGAAACTTAATTGATAAAAATTAAATTTCAAGGATCAAATGAATATTGAGACTAATTTAAGAGAGTAAAAATTTTATTATATCAAAATATTCCTCTCTTAAAAAATATACCAGACAAGGTAATATCATTCTCATTCTCTCTTTTTTCTGTACTATTATCAGTGTATAAAAATGGCCCAACGCAAAGGAATTCAGAGTTAGCCCTTCGTATCACATGGATTAAAACACATTTTTTTTTATAAGAACATGGGACTAAAATATTAAAAAAGCACAAGAACTTCATTTCCTAAGACCATATCCTTATTGGGCTTTATGGGCCTTGGCTTTTATGGGCCTCCAATAGCTGACACAAGTTAGGGTCTTATTTTATCGTACAATAATAATCTATATAACTAACAGGAATTAGTCCGAGTGGTAAGCGGCTCGGTATCGCTTAAACGAGGTCTCGAGTTTAAGCCTTGGCGAATGCAGAAAATCTCCATTGGGAGACTCACCCATCATAGCTAGGTGCGCGACGCGAGTCATATCCGGATGTAGTCAAGGCAAAACTCTGGTGAATTGGATAGGCAACAAAAAAATAATAATAATAATCTATATATTATTGCCTAATTAATTAGTTTTACTTTATGTATTTAATCAAGTTATTCTATTATAAGAGTTAGATGATGAGTCTACTTTAATTTTAAATATAAGACTCTAATTCATTTTGTCTCCCAAAATTATAATTTTCTCCTCATAGCATCCCTGTACGATTACACATGTTAAGGGATTTCTATTAAGATTAGTTCAAATGGACATGATTAGAGATATTTTAGAGAAATCAACACATAATTATTACAAATAATTAACTTCTTTGATCTATTAAAACTATTTAAGTAGATATTATATTAAGGAGGTAGTAATATATAATTTATCTCAAGTATCCACTAAACTCACTCCTTACTTTATGTTTTTCTAAGGTTACATGTAGTTTCTTTTGAAATAATTTAAATATATTCACACGATAATATATGAGATTTGCAATTATCATAGTTTCATAAAGAGAAGGCATTGCAATCACATCTCAATGTGATAGAGAGGGTGGCATTGTCCCTTGTGATTAATTAAAAAAATTTGAACTATAAATGCCTAGCACAGTTGACATATAATTAAATTGTTTAAGTATCTAAGTTATGGGTTTAATCACAGATAGTGTATAAAAAAGAGTTTTATGATTAATATTAAAGTCCCTTTGGAAGTCCAAGGTGCGAAAGGATAAGTTAAAATTTTTAGCGGTAGATAGCTTATATTCGCCTAAAAAAAAATCAAAATTTTTTCTTTTAACTATTTTTTTGAAATTATACGAAGCTTAGTGATTAATTAAATGAAAATGTACTCTTTTTATGGATATAACTTCATTTAAGTTTAATTTCATGTGTACGGTTTAATCATTTAAATTCAAGTGTTTGAGATTTTATTTTTTTTATTACGCCAATACCGCCGAATTTTTATTAAATTCGGTGGCTGTTGTTGTTGTAAAACATATATTATTTTGACTTTTTTTTTGGGCTGAAACACTGTTCAAATCACTTCAAACAATTTTTTTAAAAATATATTGCATTATATGTCATGTATATGAATTAATTAGGCTTAAAGATATAAACTCCCTTAAATTTTCATGCAACGTCCCTAATTTTTTAAATTTTAAAATTAAATAGTATAATATTTTATATCTTGATTATCAATTTCATGCTATTAAAATTAACAGATTTTATCATATCATAATTTTTATATTTTTTATTATATATTATGTCATTTAAAAATAATAATCGATAATTTACATATAATTTTAATCAATTTATATTTTTTATTTAAATAATACTCAGTTAAATAAATATTTTAAATACTTTTTAAAATTTTATATTCTTAAATAATTATTTTAAGTATTTAAAAAATAATTTGAATTACAATTGTGTCAAGGATTATTTAAGTATTTTACAAAAATTTAAAATTATATATCAAGTGTTAAATATTATTTTTAAATAACATAATATTAAGAAAAAAATAAAAATTATAACATAAAAAACTATTAATTTTAACATATCTATAGTCAAAATATAAAATATTAATATTTTTAATTTAAATTTTTAAATGTTATGAAAATAAATGGCAACTAATATATGGTTTAGGAGTTTGTGTATTTTAACTAATTAATTATTATAATGTATTTTTATATTTTATTCTCATAAGTTATATACACTCAAAATCACATGTTTGGTAGGGGAAAACATGATAATAGTTCAAAATGATAGTTTGTTAAATTACAAATATATCCTATTATTAATTTTTAAGACTAAATTAAAATTCGACCAAAATTGTAAGGATGTGAATAGCATACCGTATGAGGCGAAAATTGAAATTTAACATAAATTAAATAATATATATACCTAATTTATTAATACGCTGGCACGATTCCCATTGCAACTCTCAACAACAATAATTTTTTGCAAGGTAAGAAGAGCTTAGTTTGATAAAGAAAATAAGAGTGTATTATAATGGGATTCTTATCCTGAATGGATGATGGTGCATAATAAAATATTGAAATGTAATAATTCACCCAAAAATATAAATTAAAATGTAATAATGGAAAGGGATAACACATTTTATTTCTTTTTAAAAAGAGATTAATCATTTAAACCCCGAACCTTCTAAGGAAAGATATAACCAACATTATAATATGGATAATTAAAATAAAAGTATATGATAATTAAGGGTGTTCATCATGCTCGTAGTCTAGTCCACCTGGTTGAGCCCAAAAAAAAATCGCCCAGCCCGATTCAAAAAATGTTGCCCAAAATATATTTGGGCAGGGCAGGGCCAAGTGTCGGGTAGGGCATGGCTTCGGGCAAGGTATGTCGCCCTACCCATTTAGCCCGGCCCTATATATATATTATTTTTTTTATTTTTTCTCAACTTCTTCAATTTGTAATTCTACACTTTTCACTTTAGTTAACAATTTTTTTTACTTATTTTTAAATTTTTTAATATAAATCTTATATTTACGTAGATACCGAAGTTGCTTCCATATTTTACTTACTAAACATTCAATTATAAGTGTTGCAATACCTCTACAAATATCCGACCCTAATACAGATTTTAAGTTTTTTTTATATATGTAATGTACTTCAAGACTTTAATTACTATATTTTTGTTACTTTATTCTTAATAAATTATAAATATTATTTAACTCTTGAAGACATAAATATGATATTATTTTATAAATTTACGATTGTGGATATTTTTCCATAATATAAGCATGACTTCACAATTTGGGCATGTAAGCCCGCTCATACCCAGCCCGAAATGGTTAAGGCTTTTATTGAATAAGGCCGACCATCAGATTACAAAATGTAGCCCATAATTTTTTCGGGCAGGATACTAGGCAGAGGGTTGCTCTGCCTATGCACACTCTACTACAATACTGCTGCATATTAGATTATTCATAAAAAAATATAATATAAATCAATTTTATTTGTTCTAATAAAATTATACACTTTTGTATGTGCAAAGTAAAAAGTTTGAGAAGCAAGTTGCACTTAATGAATTATAAATAGTATAACTCCTTATATACTTAATTAAATATTTAAATTTTGTACTAATAAATAAATCACATTGTTAGAATTTTATTAATGTTTTAATTCATTATAATATATATTAAATTTTATTATATACAATTTATAAATAGTAAAGTTAAGGTGAATATAACACCATGAAATATCTTGTGTATCTTAAAATATTTTATAGTGTATATAATATTTTAAAGTATTTTTTTAATTACGTCTAGCAATTTAAAATAAATTTTAGTACCTATAGCACCTATACGTAACCTAATATTTTAAGAAATTAAATATACTTAAAAAATATTTTATAGTACCAGATGTACTATAAAATATTTTAGAATATTTAATATACCTAAAAAATATTTTAAAATATTGTATACATGTTAATCCTAAATAATGTCTTGTTATAGAGCCCGTTTGATTTTATTTATGAAGAATAATTTATAAAAAAATATTTAAAAATAATTCTGGATAATAATTTTTGTGAAAAATAATTTTAAAAAAATAAATATTTTGATAGTTATTATTAGAGTATCTTTTTTAATATATAAATTATTAAAAAAATATAAGATAAAAGGATAGAGAAAAAATAATAATAATAAAATAGTCATTACATAGTTTAAAAATATTTTTTTTTTACTCAAAAATTAATATTATAAATTTATTCAAAACAATCCATAAATATTTTTAAATATAAATGGTTGTTTGGTAACTTATAATTTAGGTTTAAAAATATTTTTTTATACTCAAATCAAACAGCCACATAATATTCGTTTTGAAAATATAATTTATTTTATAATTTTATATATAATATTCGTTATAGACACATCATGATTATTAGGTGTCTACCTGTGGTGTAGAATTAGATTAGGGAGAATATAGGGTAGAGTTAAAGCTATTAATGAATTCATGAACTAGGCAACATGGCCCCACCAAAGAGAGGGGGGCCCACGCCCCAAGCATGCTTATAAGGCGTCAAAACAACAACTTGGTGGCTGTGGGGCCCAATTCTCTTGTTTCGATGACAGCCTATGGAGGACTTTGTTAGGAAGAAGAATAATTTTCAAGGGCGAATATTTAATTTCTCAGAGACTTATAAGCCCACCTTTTTTATTAAAAGTCTAAAATTCCCTTCAGTTTCTTAACCTATTACCTACCCAACAACTTCAACATCCTCACTATACTATCATTTCACACTTGACTATTTCCCTCCCATTTCTTTTTGATTTTTTTTTATATAAAATTTTTTTAAAAGAAACTAGGCTCACCCACAAGTCATGATTTAAAAATAAGATAAATTTTTTTTTTTAAAGCGATATTAATATCAAACAAAACTCAACCATACTTCTTTCTTCTATTTCTAATCAATGTACCTTTACATAGTATTTGGTATAGGTAATTTGAGGAGGAGGGAGGAGAAGGGGAAGGATTTTGTTTCCCTCCTTTTGTTTGGCTAATTAAAATATTTAGGAGAGGAAGGAAAAATTTTTACCTCCCCCTCCAACTTTACTTCCCCTCCCAAATTGGGGGAATTTGGAGGGGAAGTGTGTAATATTATTATTTTATAATATTAATATACCTATAATTTTTTTAATATCACAATATTACTCTTATATTATATTTTATTAAAATATTTTATAAAATAATATAAGATAAATTTGTCTATATAAAAGTATTTTCTCTCCCCTTTTTTCTTAAACTAAATAAGATAATATAAAAATTTCTCTTCTCCCTTCCCTTAATATTAATCTAAATAAAATAATAATAAAATTCCTTTTCTTTTTTTCTTTTTTTTTCTCTCTATTAAAATTTTTTCCCTTCTTTTTTTTAGCCAAACACACGTTAAAGATTCTTTCCTACCAATTTCTTAAAATTATTTTTTAATTTAATTTCATTAAAATAGCTAGAGACCCTACTTAGTCTAACAATGTGTTATAATAACCCTATTATAATAACACTTATTCTTAAAATTGATTTGAATCTGTATTATTCATGTGGGCCATTCTTGAAAAGTTCATTTTCTTACTATACATTTTTCTCTTTTTTGAGAAGATCAATATTTTAACTAACAAGCTGTTCATAAATTTACCCCTATTATAATGACACCGCCCCTATGTTTAAACTTGGTTAATTTTTAATCGTTATTATTATCACTATTTTAGGATCAATTATATTCAATTTTATATTCTTATTCGTTCAAGTATTCAACTCACTTTTTTACTAGTTACAGAATACGTGGGACCCTCAAAGAGTGAGCCAGCCAGGTCATACAATGGTAAGCCCTCCTTGTAGGGTTTAAGTTTTAACAATGAAAATTTTAAAAAATAAAATAAAATAGAATATAATATTCTGATCTTATTTTTTATATATGATTAATATCCTAATCTTATTTATAGTATAACTTTATCCATAATCTTTTTAATTTAGTGTAATTTTACTTATAATCTTCTTAATTTGTGAAATTGAACTAGATTAAAAAAATTATGAGTAAAATTATACGATAAATAGGATTATGATATTAGTCACATATAAGAAATAAGATTAGAATATTAGGTGCTATTGAGAATAACTTATAGAATAGTAAAAGAGCTTATAAATTATTTAATTACTATTTTACCCTTTTTTAATTCTCTTTCCTCTCTCCCCTTCTCTAGAATCTCTGTCGCCGTGGGTCTTGTGATCTGTCATCATGGATCCCGCCTCGCCTCTCATCTCGTCATCTCGCCGTCTCTCCTCGCTAGTCTGTCATGTTTCATGTCTCGTCTCATCGTGGCTAGTCGATCGTCGAAAGGAGAAAGAAAGATGAACAGAAAATACAGAGGGACGTGCTGCGATTTTTTTTCTCATATATTTTTTAATAATTTACCAATCACAAAAGTCCTTCTGATAATAATTATCTAAATATTCATTTATTCATAATCACTTTTTTTCATAAACTCTTCTTCTTTATAATTTTTTTTTTAAACTGTCTAAAACTCCTTTTTTTCTATAAACTATTTTTCAAAAATTTATCTAAATAACCCTAAGTATAGTAGGTCACTTTTTGTCTTCTTTATTTTTTTTTAAATTATTATAAACTATTGTTTGTACTTGTATAAGATGAGAAAGAGAGGAACGCCCAAAGTTACATTAGATGTTTAAAATCTAGGATGAATATTTAGTTCTGAATAAAAATGATAACACATAGCAGACATATACAATACTTAAGTATTTTAAAAAAAGAGGATATTTTGCTCATTTTATACTAAACTTTAAACTGCTATAATAAGTCCTCACACCTCTATAATTTGAAATAGTTAGAGTATCAATTTAAAATTTACTAATTTTTAAAAGTTTTTAAAGATTTTCCCTATTCTGTTTTTCAATTAAAAATACTTTGCTATAAACTATATCAAATGCCCTCTCGATGAATTGAGAAGATACAACAAAAGAAAAACATGAAATTTGTTAGGTGACCGTAGAACGAGTGTTTTAGAGATTGGAATAAAGAAAAAGAATAATGAGGAAGAAGAAAATTTATATTATGGGAGTTTTGGTGAGATGGAAAATGTGTGGGAGTGAATTGGAGGAAGCTGATTTTCTTCTGCATAATAGAATGATGTGAGAGAATGTGTTTCAAACATGAGGAAGTGAAAGAAGAAGGTATTTCTATAGAATGAAATATAGAGAAATAATTATATCTTTTTAGAATTAAAAAAAAATAATCTCAAATCTGATAAGACTTCATAATATTTTTTAATTTTTTTTTATAATTTAATTTTTCCCATAAAACTTAGCTGTATTCTCCCTATCTATAAATGGCAACCATGTTTTTAGGATGTGCCAATCAACTTCTGTATATTGTAATGTAGACCAATGTAATATACACACAAATATATGTTATAGAATGCCAATTATTTATAATTTATAAAATTGTGTAATTCCTCTCAACTTTTATATAATTATATGGTCTAACTTTAGCTTGCTTAAAAAAAAGTTCACAATTTTAAATTCATTATTCTTCTAACTTTATTTATAAGTCATATAGTTCAATTATATATATGAATATATAATTTTATTTTTTATTTAACTTTGTCACTAACAGACATGAGCTTAATGAAAATAAGCCTTTTTTTCATTAAAAAAAAATCATTTGACCCAACTCTAAGCCTTTTAATATAAAATTTTTGTTGACCCAACTCTAATTGCCATATATACCCTTCCAATGTATATGAGGATGACCTCTTAGGCTCTTAGCCAACCTTATTTTCAATGTTCCTAAATATGCTCAACAAGTAAATAGTGGAACATGGATATGGGAAAATGGAGGAGACAAAGGGGAGAAAGAGAAATTGACATTTCTTCCAATAATATTCACTCAATTCTAAATATAAATATTAGATAGAAAATTATTTTAGTCATAAATATAATATCCCAACTCATTTTATCCTATATAATTGTACATATTAAAGGGATTCTATTAAAAGTTGTTCAAATGCACATAATTACATAGGTATTTTAGAAAAATTAACACATAATTATAATAAATAACTAACTTAACTAATTTTCTTAATATATTCAAATTAATTAAATATTATATTAAATACTGAGGTAATCCATTCTAAATGTTTGCCTCAACAATGATGATGGTGTTTGCATCTCATTTATCTAAGTAACATCAATATTTTAATTTGTTTAAATATTAACTTATTATATTTAGAGTAGTAAAATAAAATAGAGAGATCAATCGTATTAAAGTCCCACACAGACAGACAGACACAATCAATTTTATACCAAAGAAGTCCCAATAAAAATCTAAAATTATTCCGCGAGATTAAAAGACTAATTGAAAAATTAAATATTATTGCCAAATTACTAAAATACTCTTCAGTTGTTAAAAAAAAGCTCTGGTGTCCGCAAGGTTAGAAATTCTCTAAGGTGATTTTTAAGGGTCCTGAGTTAATTATTGTCATTAAACTATCTAGTTAATTATGGTATGCTCTATTAATTACATTTAAGATGGGAAACTCCGTTAAGAGAAAGAATTGGTGCAAGCATTAATGTTAATAGTAATAGCTAACCCAACAAATGCAAAATAAATCACACAAATTAACTGTAAATGCTCATGATTTTTTTTTCTAAGTAAAAATAATTTACTTGGAATTCACTTTAAGCATTACTAATGGTATCACGTTTGCTGCTTAGATTTGTCTAGCAAGAAACCCAAAAAAAAAAAATTGCTAAAGTGTGGTGTGGATATTCTTAGAATATTAAAAGATTAAAATAATGTAATAATAATTTGTGAAGTTATTAAGGTAAAAGTGCATTTAACATTTTAAATTAATTATAGAGGAGGAGTAATTAATACCTTAAAGTATTTAATAGTTTAATTAGTACTCTAAACTAATTTTAGAGATACGACCAACATCTTAAAGTATTTAAATTGATATAATTTTATATTTTTACTAATAGAAATATAAATTTATATTCGATCCATGTCACTTAAATTTTTTATTCCAACACATTATAATTTAAAATGTCACATATATCATGTTGTTTAAAAGAGTACTGAATAAATTCTAAAATTAATATTGTATAGAATTCATATGTGAAGAAGATTGAAAAATTTTATAGTTTATTTGGTACAATTTATTAAAATAATATTATATATGTAACATTTTAAACAATAACGTGTCGAAATAAAAAATTTATGTGACATGTATCAAATATAAATTTATATTTTTATTAGTAAATAAATAAAATTATAATAATTTACATATTTTAAGATATTAATTATATTTCTCAAATTAATTAACACCTTTAAATATTTTAAAATATTAATTATTTTTTTAAATTAATTTAAAATATTATATGTATCTTTATGCAAGTTACTGTGGTTGGAACTTGGAACTTGGCCAACTTGGTGAGCTAAAAACACACGTTATATTGAAGTGACCTGCTTGGTCTTGACGATATCAGTTACTCCGTTTTGTCTCCAAAGGGCCCACGCCTGCAAAATTATATTTTAGGAATAATTAATGTAGCGAATGTATAATAATTAATAATCATAATAAGTTAAGTACACACAAACGAGGACCCACGACTAACTTCACTGAGTTGTCCCACCTTCGCAAATTACAAAGTACATTTTAATAATTCTTTTATAAGAGACACTAAACATGTTTTAGTGTAATATGTCGGTTTTAGTAGGTAACATAAGACATTTCTAGTTACTTCAAAAAAATAAAGAAAAACACAATCAAAAGTAATTTATATAACTAAAATAGTAAATTTTTTTACTATTTTAATGATTATTTTTAAATATTATAATCTAATTAAAATCAACCTATCTTAATTACCTTTAATTTTTTATATAATTTGTTTCTACAATATAATTGATAAAGATATTTGTCGCTATAAATTTGTGAAGAAGAAAAAATTAATGTTATTACCTTTTTACAAAATGTACTATATTTAAGACTGTAGAAATATTTTTAAAAATAGTTATATTGAGAATAAGAGGAAGGGAGTATCAACTTTATAAAAACTGTATGTTTTTATTTACATTATGATTAATGTAAATATTATATTTTTCAAATTTAATATACGAGCACTTTGTTGGGACCAAATTCTAATGTAATATACTAACTTTGTAAAGATGTAATATGATATTATAAAAATATAATATAACGCATGTTTTAATTTTTTTGTCTTTAAAGAAAGATGAGCATATGGCAAAAGAAAACATTGCATTTTGGAAAAAAAAAAAATAAAGCCATGGTCGGCTATAAATTGTAAAAAAATAATCTACTTCCCTATGTAAGATGTCATATATGCTTGTGCATGATAATTAGAAACTTATAAAATAAAATTAAAGTTTAAAAAAAAATTTAACCTAAATTTTAGTTTAAATTTTTTTAAAATAAATAGTCATATTTATTTAAAAATATTTTTAGTCTAAAATAATTTAAAACTAAAATTTTGAATAAATTATTAATACTAGCTTATATAAAAGTAAAAGAGTTTATAAATTACGTAATTATTATTTTACCTTTACCTTTTTTTATATCCTCCTTTCTCTCTCTTTCTATCTTTTCTCGTCTTTTTTCTCTCATATTTTTAATAAAATTATACCTTTTATAATAATTTGTCAATCAATAATAACTATCTAAATACTTATTTATTTAAAATTATTTTTTTTATAATTTTTTAAAAGACTTTTTCTAAAAATTATCCAAAAAATATTTTTTTTTCATCAACTTTTTTCTAAATTACTATTTAAACATACACAATGAATAGGAAACGAACAGGTAAAAAATAAAAGGAAAAAAGAGACCGATTTTTTGTTGTTGCTATGTACCCATCCATTTTATAAGATAAGTTTAGTTCAACCATCTAATTAAAAAATAGTATAACATTAAATATATAAAAAAATTATAAACTATTTTAAACACTTCCTTGGCAGAAGTCAATATTATGGTAATTATAATAAATTAATTGCTTATAAAATTTAAATATACAGAAAGATAAAATAAAAAACAAATATTAAATAATTTAAATACTGTTAATTTTAAAGCCAAGAATCTCGAAAATAAAAAACAAATATTAAATAATTTTTTTCCGCTGGCATCAAATCTCGAAATTAATTATCTTGTTCCATCAGAGAATTATACAGCGCACCAGGGACTTTTTTCTTTTTTTTCCTTTTTCTGTTACACAGGGAATCTTTACACAATATAATAATAATATTAATATTAATATACTAAAGATTGAAGATTTCTTTTACATTTTGGCAAAAATTACATTTTTTATTTTAATTGTCATATATAATAAAAATGCCTTGTAAAAAATTTATCTCTTTTATCAGAAAAGGTTCAAGATATTTTTTTTATCAAATTTATATATATTCATATTAATAGTATTGATTAAATATGGATATTGATGGATATTTAATATTTATGATATGAAAAAGGAAAGAGAAAAATAAACGAAAAACAGCTGGAGAGGAACCAGGTGTGGAGTAACTATAAGAGCATCCAGCTTCCACTCTCCCTCTCCTTCCCCCCTCTCCTTCTCTCTCCTCCAAAGGAGGCTGCACCACCGAGGAAAATCCTCCGTTCCCACTCATGGAGGCGCCTCCTCCTTCTCCGCTCACTGCTCCTCCCCTCTCCGCCGTCGTCACGCCGCCGATGCCCCCCTCTCACCTTAATTATCCGGACTCTGTTGATTCTTCTCCCCGTTCCCGTAACGCCGACTCCTGGGATGACCCTTTCCCTCCCACTACTGCCTCCTCTCAGCTCCGCCTCATGTGTAGCTATGGCGGTCACATCGTCCCTCGCCCTCACGACAAGTCTCTGTGTTATGTCGGTGGCGATACTCGTATCGTCGTCGTTGACCGGAACACCTCTCTCTCCGACTTTTCTTCGCGCCTCTCTAAAACCTTCCTTAATGGCCGTCCTTTCACTCTCAAATACCAGCTTCCAAGTGAAGACCTCGATTCCTTGATTTCTGTCACTACTGATGAGGATTTTGATAACATGATCGATGAGTATGATCGAACTGCTTCGAATTCGTCGGTTAAGCCATCCAGAATCCGCCTCTTCTTGTTCCCGACGATGCCTGAATCGTCGCAATCGATTGGGCCTATACTTGATAATTCGGCTAAATCGGATGACTGGTTCCTGAACGCGCTAAACGGCACAGGAGTGCTCAATAGAGGATTTTCTGAGTCTGGTTCGGTGAATTGCTTGCTGAGTCTCGATGATGAGGCTGGTGGGAATAACCTGGACTCGGTTTCTAGGGAAAATGAAGTTGCTCAACAATCTGGATCTTTCGGGAATGGCAAGAATTTGATGAAGCAAGGACAGGATGTTCACTCTGTGCCTGATTCCCCTATGCTGGAAACGACCTCGTCTTTTGGGTCTACTTCTTCGTCACCTTCGCTGGCGAATTTGCCGCCGATTCGGGTTCATGTGGTGGATGATAGTAGTGTTAGGATGCAAGATCAGAAGGCGGTCGGAATTGAGGATCAGTTTGCTCAAATGGGTGTTAGTGGTGGTGGGCAGAGACAAGATGAGGGGTTTGTTGTTCTGTCTCCTCCTCCTCCGATGCCGGCGACCATAACAACCCCGATGGTTGTGCCGATCAGCTCCGCCGTTGTTTCTGCCGGCGAATACCAGAATCGGGTTTTCTCCGACGATGAGAGACCAGACTACGGAGTCCCTGTGGGTTACAGGAAACCTATGATACAGCAGCCACAACCACAGCCTCAGGCTCAGCCTCAGAATCTGCCTCCTCAATTTCAACAGAAGTCAACCGGCGTTGTTGATTTGCCTTCCCCAGATTCAGTTTCAAGGTATCTTCAAACTCCTCTAATTTTAGATTTTCAACAGTTCTTATTTAGATTATATAGTATTGTTTTTCTATATCGTTTGATTCTGGATATACAAGTGTGGGATACCATACCCAGTTAGCTTGGCTTGTACTTAATTAGGTGCTTGGTACTTGTTATAATTCTGCAGTGATGGTAGTCTTTCAAATCCATTGTCACGTCTAAAGCCTGTACTCTATCAAGAACAAGTTCAAATCCCCACTGTGACCACAAGGGTTCCTAGTAATCCTACTGATCCGGTAAAGCTTAATATGTCTGATCCTCACACTCGGATCCAGATACAGCAACAGGGGCAGGACCCTGGATATGTATTGCAACGACAATTTGATCCGCAGCAACAACCTCAACAGCAGCAGAAGCAGCAATATATACCAAATTCCCATTTCATTCACCATACCCCTGCCGGCGCGGTGCAAATCCCAGGATACTATCCTGTATATCCTTCCCAGCAACAGTCTCATTCTCAGCATCACCCTCAGCTTGATCAGCAATACCCAGTTTACTACATGCCTGCAAGACAGGCCCAACCTTACAACTTATCAATGCAGCAGCAGCAGCAGCATAATATTGGTGAAACCAACGCAGCCATCCCTTCTAGCCAACCCCATGCTCAGCCAAATCCGACAATGGTTCCATCGTCTGCAGCTTACAATCCTGGAAGAAATGTTCCCATTCCGAAGGCTGAAATGGCTCCTGGCACATACAGAACAAGTGCAGGCATCCCCCAATTAGTTCAAGTCCCTTCTACTCAGCCTCAGCCTCAGCATCAGCATCAGCATCAGCAACAATTTGTTGCTTACTCTCAGATTCATCATCCCTCTCAGACTGCTGCCCCGGCAAATTATGCTTATGACTATGCCGATCCGGCTCATGCTCAGATTTACTACACCCAACCTTTGGCTCCTACCATGCCTTCACAGTACCAAACCATGGCAGCTCCAGCTGTTGTGCTGCCAGAAGTTTCTTCTCAGCTTCCTTCTGATAGCATAAAGCAGCAGATAAGAACCTCACAGCCAATATAATATAAATCAGGTTCTTAACAAAAGAAACAATTTTGAAGAAATGGGTTTGGTTTCTCCCTTTAATTTTTATACTACTTGATGTCTTGCTATGGCTACCTGTTTGCGGTCTGTAATTGTGATTTGATAAAATAAGAAGAAACTCGTTTCCTGTATGTCGTAGTTTACTGGAAATTAGGAGTGTTCCAAGAGGTTATACTGTAAAAGTTCAAGAATCTTTGTACTTGGAAGTTTATACTATCAATTCTTGAATGATTGACATAAATTAGAGGGCATTCTCTTATTATGGCTTGGATCTCTTGTAGATGCTTTATTTGTGAAATTACTGAAACTATTTTGTGCGCCGTAATGTAATTTTCTATGGCTGGTTCCATCCAAGGTTTTGACCATGAAGTAAAACGTTTTCCTTGGTTTTATTGGACCATTTTCTCTGAGAAATTGTTGGTATCTAACAGGTGATGTGGTTTTGCTACACATCACCTAACAAAAACATTATTAAAAGTTTGGTGAGTTTGAATTGGATTCTTCTTCGACTTGGCTACATTTTGAAATTCGGTTTGATCATTGATGCCACCCTATTCTTCTAAACTTCTAAGTTCTACCGTGTTACTTTGTAATTTTGTGAACCCTATTGTTAATTTTGGTGTTTATTACAACATAAAGGCATCATTAATAATTTTTTGTTTAAATTCTTTTAACATATGACCCTTCTGTTAAGAATTTCGTAATAACAAAAAAAAAAAAACACCTTTGAATTTATTTCTTTAGAAACATATGCACACACCAAAATTGAAGGGATGGATCATATACTCTTTTGTTAACCTTAAGGCGCACAAAGTAACATAGTTTTCACAAAATAAACAACAAAACTTAATTTTCATTGTTGAAAAGTTGGCTTATAATAGTTAAATGATAATTAGCCGTTGAGTTTAATAAATAATTGAATTTTTTAAAATAATAATTTATGGGATAAAATATCCAATTTCAGGGTTCTTGTTATAATTTGACTATAGAAATGAATGTATTTCCTCCAAACAAAAACATTTGTGATTATGAATGGACTACTTAGTTGCCATATATTTCAAGTTATATATTAAAAGTATTGATCATGGTTCAAATGACTCAACATTTATTCTTTTTAAGTATTGAGTTCAAATGTGTAGAAAAAATTATTGCTAAATAAGTTTTTTATCTATGATATGATACGCTTTAATTTGAATCATTGAAGATTCATTATTACTTCAGGAAATTGATTGATATCACTCCACACACACACACACACACAGTAATCTGAAATAAATATCTACCCACATATTATGATCTGATTCTTCCCATGTTGATAATTAATAAAAAAAAAGACAATCATATATATTCTTTGTTGAGTATAAGTATTTTTTATTAGAAATAATTATATTTAAAATACTATTAGACATTAAATTTAAACTCATCTCTTAATAAGAATTTAAATATTGATCAACCATTTTATAAGAGATTAATCTCCTCATATAGACTCAACGCCTTTGATATAACAATCACATATTTAGTTGACAAAAGTGTATGTGATTAGGAGATTGGAATAACTTAGTGAAGTGAAGGGTGATCTTGGAAGGCAAGAAAGAGAGAGGATAAATTTTGACAGTGGGGAAGCCTCTAATCATGAGCTGCATCACAGGCACAGTACTTTAGATTTGGTGTTTTATTTTCTCTGTCTAAAATCATGAAAATGATCTGTTTATTGCTTAATTCTTGCTTGATTTTACTAAACTAACGTCTTAAGTTAGGTTTAAGGAGGGAACATTGATCTGCTCATGAATCAGCATTAGGTGTTTTTATTTGCCACACTATACACTCCAATTGTTGTCATCTTCCTCACTCAAATCACTTCTTTTTAGAAATTCTCAAGATTCAATAGCTTATCTTATCACCTACTTAAATAATTGGAGATTCCATACAATGAATTATGAAAATTTACCTTTTTACCTTTTACTCTCACTACTCTGGGAGATTAATTCATATACATTTTCAATTAGTTTTACTATTATTTTCCCCCTAATTTCATACTCTCTTTAATTTTAAATATAGATCCTTATTGAGAATTTTGATTTGATCTTTAATATAAGATCATATTCATTTTTATTTATCATATTAATTATTTTTTTCTAAAATATTCCTATTTAATGCATCATTTTTCAAAATAAATGAGGGATATTTGAGAAAAATTATAATAAATTATCAATATATTAATTGTAAAAGACATTAACGTAACTTCTTTCTTTAATCTTGAATTTAAAGATATCCAATATTTATATATATGCATGATTATACAAATAATCTGATGTTAATGAGTGCATATATATATAAAAAGAAAAAAATAGCTTAAGAATCCGCCACTTGCCTTGTCTTTACGTTACCTTTTTCTTATGTGGATTCAATTTAATGTGTAGTACTGAGTGATGATGATTAATTTTAGTATTAATGCATTAACTATTAGATTAACTTTAATGTAATTTTCCTTTAATTTTGTAATTTAGAATTCCGCCATCTGATCCGCAATTGAAAAGGACAAAGCCATGGGATTAGGTAAATAATTACTCCTCATTATTATCCTTTTTAAATTAAAGTAACATATATCTTATATATATATATAAAAGAAAACCTATATCTATAAATTAAAGTAACAAGAAGAAGACCACCATAGTCTAGATATCTGTCTCGCGCCTCACTATTTTTTATGCTTGTTATCATGGGTTTGTTATGTGAATGACAGTCTAGATCTATGTTTGTTGTCAGTGAAAAAGAGAAGAAGATGATCTGTTGCGAGGGCTTGTCATTGTCTGTGCTCATCATCAAGGGATGACGGAGATCTGGGCTCGTTGCCGATGGAGGTTGGGAGACGGTGGAAGTCGTGGAGGTCAGAGATGATAGAGGTAGGGTACAGATGAAGATAATGAATAATGCTCATACTCTTTCTGATAATTTACTAATCATAAAAATCATTCAAGTAATAACCATTTAAACACTTATTTATTTAGAATCACTTTTTTTTATAAATTCTTCTTCATGAGAGTTTATCCAAATTTTTTTTTTCTATAAGTTCTTTCCTAAAAACTAATCCAAACAACCTATATATAAAAGAAACAATGCACAGGGTTTTCACAAATTTAAATATATTAAATTCAATTTAATGTGCCACCTTATAATTGACAGATATTATAAGTGGCAAAGACTGAAGTGGAATATGGATAATATCCAAAGTTTTGAACCTCCTAATATTTTTGGCCAAAATCAATGGAACGTGTTCCAGTTTGCTCATGTGCCGTTTTTTTTTTGTTTTGTTTATTGGTTAGATTAATGTAATGATATAATTTAAAGCCTATAACTTTTTTAGCCAATAAAACTTTGACACGTAGGCGTAGTTTTGAATCGAATAGAGTAAATATCTAAAGTCAATGGGAACGCAATATGCAAAATGTCGCATTAATTCTCGACTTATGCAATGCTTAAGGATTTTTAAAGATTAAGACAACTATAAATGAGGGCCTGATTCTATTCTCTGTTTTATGTTATTAGAATAATTCTATAGAGTAACATTTTAGAATATATTTTAAAAACAAAAAAAAAATTAAAAAAAATCTATTTGAATCATTATTTTGATTTTACTAAAAAAACAATCATTATTTTTAAAAACACATCTAAATTAGTAGAGTAAAGGGCAAAAGAATAGTTTATTGATCTAATTCAATTCAATCGGTTTTATTCATTTCTTTTAATTAGAGAGACATATATTAATAATATGAGTGAGATCGAACTAACGATCTCTCAATCATAAAAAAAATATCATGTCATTAGGCTACAAGCTCATTTATAATTTTATTCAATGTTAAACACCCTTAATTTTATATACTAAGGGTTGGATCATGACTCAGTTGTTAAATCCAGCTAATGGATGAAATCTTAGCCAGAGAGGACAAGCTCGTTTCAGAAAGAAGGGGGGAAAACATGCATGCCACGAAATACACACACACACACACAAGGCATAAACTGAACCAAGAGAAAAGCTCAAGGCTAATAGTATTGGAAAGTATGTACATAAACATAAGAACCACGATGACAAGAAGAAAAAAGCGTTATTATATTAGATGAGATCAATTATATAGACTATATGATTAACAACTAAACTTTTTGATATATTATTAAATAAAAAATTTTGTTCAATAATTTCATTGAACATTATCTTCATTTTTTCTTTACCCCTTTTTAAAGGACTTAATATTATCTTATCTACTGCCTTCAATGATTTTTTTTAATACATGTTAGAACCGCCTCAAATGGTCTTTTACTATTTTCTTTTCAATAGACACTGTTCCAACTTTTCTTCTTATAAGTTTATTATGAATCTCATCCTGTTAAACTCAACTGCAGCATCTTGGTAGCTTGTCTTGGCTGCTCACATAGAAGACGTAAATCCTCTTGGGCTGCTCACCTCTCCTTCCAGCTGATGTAGGTTTAAAGTCATTCATCCGCTCAATTTCAAAATGCAAATAAAAGCTTAGTACTAAATAACAACATAAAGGAACAGGAGAAAAAATTAAAGTCTTTTCAAGAAAAAGTACCAAGCGCTAAGTTTAGCTAATAGGAAGTGTGTTAGTTTAACTAGCAGTCTTGAATTCAAGTCCTAGGTATTGCATTAACAACTTATTGGAAAAGCTTTGCCGCTTTTGTAGTCCTACTAGGCTCGACGTGAGTTAGTCTGAATCTAATATGGCTTCTGGATACTGGTGGTTTCTAGTAAAAAAATTAGAAGCACAAAGCTTCATTCAATGAAGTTATTCAAACCATTTGTGAATCATGATACTGAAAAACACGGGAAATAATAGGAACGATATAACTTCAAATACTAATGAAGCCATGTAATATATTAACACTAAATCCTAAGGGAGATGGTTTTAAACAATCTGGCCTCTTGGGTACAGGGGTAGCATAACGCAAATGCCACCGAATAGGGCTTAAAACTAAACTAGAGCAGGGAAGATGGGGCTTATAAAAATTTAAGGTTAATGCCTCTGTCAGCATACTTCTATTAATGAGTGTATATGCTTTGTTTGGTTGCAGAATGAGAACGAAAAGAATGAAGAGAAGCATGGCAAAAATGGGGGAAGCAAAGGTGGGGTAAAAGAGACAAGTCGCCAATACAGGAGACGTCGTACCAGAGATCGAGTTCGAGAATGTTCCATCCTCTGAATGAAATTCTACCTCCTAAAAGTATGTAACACCATGGAACCGTCACCAAAGTGAAAAATGCTTCTTAATATCTTGAAGAAAAAGCATGTTGCCGTGATACTGTAGCAAAAATTCAACAGAAAAGGAATCCTATTACTAAGTCTCCATATATTATAACCAAGGAGAGATGAAAATAGAAGTAGGAGAAAAAACATAGATGAATAAAATACCAAAGAAAACAAATCTCAGATCACATTGCCAGGGAATTCATGATCAGCAAAACGCTTATTAAATATTCATACGAACTAATCAGCAATCTCAAAATATTCACGATGGGCATGCCCCAAAATTTTATGTTCAAAGATACTCTTTTCACAATGCTTAGAAAATCAGAGAAGGACAACGGAGATTGAGATGCGACAAGCAGGCAAGGGTGCAGATGAGACACACTGACACACAGAAGAAAGATACTGAGGAAGAGAAGTGAAGAGTGGGAATGAGAGATTGAAGAAATAGGACATCTGGGGAGAAGCAGAGAACAAAGATGTCCAAGATGAAAGTGAGAGAGAGGGAAAGTTGAATGAAGGAAAGAAGCAGTTGAGGAAACTAGAGAAGGGGTGAGAGAGAAAAAGAAAGAAATTAAAAGGAAGCAAACAGTTTAAAATTTGAAATTTAAATATAGACGAGAAAACAAAGGAATGTATGGGAAGGGAAAATAAAGTGAAATAAATTTCAAAAAAGCCTAGCCTAGGAAAAAAGGACTTATGAAACATTGAGAGAGGAGCCATGGCTTCAGCCACATTTTAAAAATGGCTTCCTACGAAAGTATTGATATGTATAATGAGAGATGACACTAGGATAACATTATAACAGGAGAAAAGTTTCACTTCATTGAGTTGGAACTCATTAATTCACAATTGAAATAGCTTCCTCCTCAATTTCTTTTTTCTGAATAGTTTTCTCATTTCAGCCAAGCGTTTTGCTGATTAGTTTTCGCATTCCCACATGATCTCTGGATCACATCATGACTGTTGATATCATCAAGTCCTTCACTTCTATGTGCGACATGTAAGTAGCGACAACATCAAGTTGGCCTCCAAATATCCTAGTTTATATTGTTGTTAGTTTGGCAGCATATATGAAGCTATCTATCTTCCCATCCCCTTCAGCTAATATAGGTCTACCTAAGAAGTATAAGGTTTGGGGCAAAAACCTTAAACAGTACATCTGATTCTGAATGCCAGCAATGAAAACTAATTCTCCTCTCAATGTAAGTTCACAGGTTCATCAACTACCCACGGATATCAAGAAATGCATGTAAGCCGTCTGCAGCTTGGATCGGTGAGATTAGTTCCTGCAGATGAACCAACGAAAAGTACCACTTTCACACTGTGCATGAATATAATAACAGAAGGAAGAATCAAAACCTCTTGTTTCATTTGTTAATTTGGTAATAAGCCAAATGCACATTAGCTGAATAACTATGTCCAGGGTCTTAGTTTTCTAAGGCCAGTTTCTTTCCATTAAAACAGAAGGATTAAGAAAAAAGTTCACAGACAAAGCATAGTTATCTGCCATATAAATAATGGGATATCTATGTTGTAATTTGAGTTATATATGAACCAAATTTGTCAATTTGACAACTTACCAATTTCATCATGGCTAATAAATTTGACCAAGTTGACACCAGGGCAGCAGCATTTTCTGAAAGAACAGACAAAAAGTAAGGTTGATCATTGCTGCAAGACCACGTGCAGAAGAAACTACTTGACAGGCATTGTCAGCTGGTGAAGAAGCAGTACTGCACAGAGCGCAACCCTGATGGAACTGGCATGCTCAGCAATCAAGAGTCTTTTCAAGGAATTATCATGTTTCAGGTATCTCCAAGACTTTCTGCAAGTATGTTGCTAACAGAATCTTGCGAGAAGTTGTTGAACATCAACATTTCCTGACTCCTTTCTTCTTTGACATCAGATCCAATCAACAATTTATGAGTGGTAGCATCTGGAACCCAACCCTTTTCTAACATCAAATCCAATAATCGATGAGCCTCATGTTTCTTACCCTCTTTCCAAAGTCCATTTATCAATACGCTATGCATTGCTGAATTCAGAATTTCACCATCTAAAAGTTTATCAATTGCACCAGAAATCATACATAACTGAGAATGGGTAGCTATAAATGCCAGTTGATCATATAGTCTATCTGGATCAGGAAATAGACCTTCATTAAGCATCATGTTAAAAAGTAAAACATATTGGTTAGCTCGATTTTGTTGACTCATACTTTGAATAAGGATGCAATATGCTTCCACATCAAGGTTGCAGCCCTCTATCAATAATCGTGAGAGGATTACAAGTAGATATTTTGCCTTCCCTGATTTAAACAACTCATGCATCATGGTAGTGTGGACGTCAATCAGACAAGAAATGCCGGAATAATGAGCTAGCTGCCATAGCCTTATGGCCTCGTTGACCTTTCCTATGTTACAAACAGTCTTAATCAACTTGTAGAAGGAAAAGGGATCAAGTGAACATCTCTTTAAAGCCATGTAATAAAAGACTTTAGTGGCCTCTTCAGTTTTGTTGATGTCACATAGGCCTCCAACTAGTTCAGAATAAGATGTAAAATCCAAAGGCAAGCATCTGGAACAAACTCGGCCAAACAATTCCAATGCATTTTCATACCTTTTGAATCTACAGTTGCCAATTACAAGAGCAGAATATGTGATATGATCAAGTGTAACTGAGGATGTGATCATTCTTCCAAGAAGTTCATATGCTTTCCTAGTCTCTCCATTCTCGCAATGCCATCTGACAATAATATTCCAAGAGCAACAGTCAGCTATATTTTTCTCTGACATTGTTTGCAGCAAAGCATTAGCTAACTTAATTTTTCCAGCATTGCAGCAACCTTCAAGCAATGCATTGTAGGGATGAGTTTCAACAACTTGTTTATCATCCAAGAACATTATGGCCTCATTGAATTTCCCTAACTCACAAAAGCAGTTCACCATATCAATAAAAGCAGTATGAGCTACTGGTATACCACTTTCTATCATCTCGTTTATGAGGGATACTGCAGAATCCAACCGAAGATTCTTGCACAAACACTGTACAAGAGACTCGTAAGTGAAAGAATCAGGCGCAAACTCAGAAACTTTCATCATCCCAAACAACTTTACTGCCTCCTGCTGTTTATTCTCCTGGCAAAAGAGAGGTATGGAACATCTATAAAAACTTAAATCTGGCACTAACCTGAGTTCAAGCATTTGTTCTAACACTGAAGTAGCTTCATCCACTCGACTTTTTGCAAAAAGACCCTCTACAAGAATCTCAAAGGTCTTACTATTCGGACTGCATCCTTTTTTGTGCATCCTTCTAAATTGATCCAAGGCCAAATCAGCTCGATTGGCTGCAAGCAATACCTCCAACAAATAATTCAAGGTTTCGATTGTGGGCAAGATTCCTGCTTTGACCATCTCCTTATAAACAAACAATGCGTTTTGAAAGTCTCCGTTTTCTTTCGCAAGACCACCCAATAGAACATTAAACACATGTACTGGGGGCTTATAACGACCTAAATCCATGTTCATAAAAACTGTCATCGCTTCGTTAAGCCTAGAATGCCCAACAAATGTGCGAATTAACTCTACAAGAGCTTCTTCAGCTCCTGGGCATCTATCCTTCACCATAGTTTGACAGATAGCCCCTATCTCCTGAGCATTCCCAGTCATGCCCAGTTTCAAAATCATTTGATAATATGTGTTGGCGGTGTGGCGGAAACTCTTCTGAAGAGCAGTCCAATTGAAAATCTTCACTGCTGAATTCAAATCGCTTGTACAGTTCAAAACCCGGATTAAGTTCTCCGGTGCAAGGTTGTTCCTCAAAAAGTTAATATTTTGCTCGAATTCGGATGAGTCCTTTGGATTTCGAATCCTTTCCGATACATCTTCAATATGACTAGCGCAAGAACTTGAAGAAATGCAAGCACTGGGATGTAACCATTTATGGATTCGACAAGCATATGCCACGCGTGGGAGCTTTATAATCATCGAGCAAACCAAAATTAGCCAAAAGATTATAGTTTTGAAGAAGGAATTGGAAAAAAAAAAAATACAGAGAGAAGTAAAAACAGGAAAGACGAAATCCGACCTTCGATCTTAGAAGCATGAGATTAACAAGAATGAGTTAAACAAGATAGATATTAATATCCCTGCATTGTGACAGATACAGAATGATTTCTATTTTTTGGGCCGTCCAACTCTATGTTTCTGCGATTCAGAGACGAGTGGAATCGGCGAATTAATCAAAGAACATGAGAGGGACAAACAAGAAACTGAAATATAAAAGAAAGGGATGTGGCCATGTGGGTGCTACATGAGGCGTAAATGGAGGAAAAACAACTCATCAAATATAAAATATTAAGTTATTGGACAATTTCATGAATAAACTTAAAAAAAATATAAAAAATACTCTAAAAATAATAAATTTTAAATCAGATCAAATATTACTAACATCAAGTATTATTTTGATATGTATCATTTTTAGGATTTTTTCTATCATTTTCTTAAAAAAGTATCTCACCAAAAAATAATAAAATAAAAAAAATAAAAAAAAATCAATAAGTAAGAGGGTGGGTGTTTGGTTTGATATAAAACCTAAAGTTTTATAAAAAAAATTTAGCTCAAACCTTGATTTAGATCAAAAGATAAATAAATAATTTTCAAATGTCTAAAAGAATTTAAGAATTAAACTATAGTTTGATATATGCTTCTAGAAATAGTTTTTAAGTAGGACAAAAAATTTATAAGCTATCCAATAATTATTTTATCCCTTTTTTTTACTCTCTCCTCTCTCTCTTATCTTCTGTCATTGCATATGATCTGCTTATGTTGTTCGCCGTTGTTATCCAGATCTCATCCTCTATCCGACCTAGTCACATATTCTCTGTTGTTGTGCTCTACTGTCGTCACTTCTAGTTCTCGTTGCTGTGTGTCTCCTCTATCTATGCCATTGCTGTTTGCCGTGTGATGGAATAGAGATAGCTAACTGGAGAGGGTGGAATGGATTAGTCACCATGGGTCTTCTGGTTGCTTTTGTAGAATGAAGATAATTAACAGTAGAATTAATGAGATGTGATACTAATTATGAACAGTGATAAATAATTATTTATTTATCTTATATAATTTTTAGTAATTTATCTATCACAAAAGTCATTATAGTAATAATTTTTTAAACACTCGTTTAATCATAATCATTTTTTTTCATAAATGTTTCTCTAAAAAAGTTTATTCAAAATCACTTTTAAATTATTTTTTTTATAAACTCTTCTCCCAAAATTAATTCAAGCATATCATAATCATGTTGGCAAACAACCATCAATGTAAAGAAATATTAAAATTTTATTTGATATTTCTTATGTTAACCTTTTTGCTGATTTTTCTTTTGTAGTTTCCAATCAGCTTTGTTCCTTTAAAGAATTATGTAATTGAGTAAAATTTAAATATTACTAAATTCAATTAGAGATAATTCTCTTAAGAATAATTCGAGTTTAACCATTTTAATTTATTTTCACTAGAATGAATGCCTTAGCTAATCAGCCTTTGTTATCTTATTAATAATAATAATCAACCTTCTGCCAGGAATTTTGCTTTGTTATGTCATTTTATTTTTAATATACGATTTTTTATTTTTTTTTTTAAAAAAGGACGATGACCGCTGAAGCCTGAAATGCTGGAGAGAATTATGGGAAATAAGCTTGAAGCGATTCCACACACAGCACGACCTTTCCTGAAATGGCGACTATCCAATTTGACATGTTCTCCTCCGGTCTCCACAGTCTCTCTTCCCCCTTCCGCTCCTTCGCTCCTTCAATTCGTTCACTCTCACGCGCCACCGCTCACCGTCTTCTCTTTCCGCCGCCATCGACCTCCTTCCTCCCTCTTAAAGCCTTCTCCACCGACTCCAGCGACGCCATCGTCAAGCTACCCGATAAGCCTTCCATTTGTACCGCCGATGAGCTCCATTATGTTTCCGTCTCTAACTCCGATTGGAGGCTCGCTCTCTGGCGCTATCGTCCTTCTCCAATGGTAAAGTTTCACGCTTTTTGGTCTGGTCTATTTCCTCATTCCAATTACTTCAGTTTATTTTTTTTCCCTTAAAAAATTAATTCTGTGGTGGTTATTTTGTGTGGGATGTGTTTAAATGTATTATAGGCGCCTCCTAGGAATCACCCGTTGTTGCTATTGTCGGGAGTGGGGACTAATGCAATTGGATATGATCTTTGCACCACTGAGGTAATACTTGTTTTTCTTCTATTTGTATTAACCACATCACTTTCAAAATTTCTCTTGTTTCATGATTGTGAATGGGACTGCTTCTATGTCACTTTCCTTCGGAATTACTTGAGTAATACGTCTGCACATGTGGCAGTCGTAATAGACAGCGTATCAAACTTTTGAGCCGATGTGATACTGATGAATATTATCCAATGCACATAGGCTTTAGTCCCATACAGTTAATTGCCCATCTGTTTATCCTAGTTTTTGGCACCCTAATAATGTTCTTTATCATCTTTATCTTATTATTACTCATGATTGCAATGTCTATTAGCTGATTAGTAGGAATCAAAAGTCTTTACTAGCACATGTGTTTTTCATTATCATTTCTTGGCTGTCTATCTTAGATTCCCGTCTAACAAGTGATATCTCTGCAGTCATCCTTTGCCCGTTACATGTCTCGTCAGGGATTTGAAACATGGATTCTTGAAGTGAGAGGTGCTGGGTTGAGTGTACAGGGTTCTAATTCCAAAGATATTGAGCAGACAGCCCTTGAAAAGTCTGAGAACATGCAAACTGCTTCAGAAAGTGCAACCAACGGGGCCATGCCTTCAGGACAGAAATTGAATAATATTTCCCGTGCATTGCCTGAATCTGACATATCTGCTGCTGAAAGAAAAGAACCTGAGAAATTGGCCGTTGATGGAGACCTAACTGGGTTAGCTACTGTTTGGGATGAATCAAAACTTGTAACAAGGTTGACAGAAACATTTATGCAATTGTCGGAAAGAGTTTCTGGCTTTCTCAGTGAAAGTCAATCCAAGGTCATGTCTACAAAATTACTTGATCAAATTTCAAAACTCCTGGTAGATACTCCATTTTATGAACGATTCAATGAGATTAGGGGGAAGCTTTCAACTTTGTTGGAAGCAAGGCAAAACTCTGGTGTTACTGGCCAAATATCTGATTTGAGTGAAAAGTTAGTAAACATTATTGAAGAAGGTCAACGATCTCTTTCTCCTCGATTTTTAAATCTACAAGAGCGCTTTACTTCAACATTAGAAGATTTTCAGAAGCAACTTGACTTGATTGTGAAGTATGATTGGGACTTTGATCATTATTTGGAAGAAGATGTTCCTGCTGGGGTGAGGTGACATCTTATGGTGCTAAAGAGCTATATATTTTAACTGCTCATAATGATAATATTTTTACTGTAATTATCAAGCATCCCATTTGCATACCCTTTCTTTTATTAAATATTTAAAGAAAATTTTTCCTGGTTTAATATTCCTGATATGTTGTTACTTTTACCAATGCAGATAGAATACATACTGATGGAAAGTAAGCCAAAAGATGGAAAATTGCTTGCAATTGGACACTCTATGGGTGGTATCCTGCTTTATGCAAGGCTCTCACGGTTTGGTAAGAGTTTCTCTATCAACCTTTTTGCTTTGCCTTCTTATCATATACTTATTTTTTAATATTATTGCTGATGCTTTTAATGCTTTAATAGACCTCTCTCTGTAAAAAAATTTCCTAAAAAGTTTTGGTGGTAAAAGGGTGGGGACTTTATTAGGTGATTTCTGCACTATACCGATATTGATATGTAAGGATATGTCTGGCGGTGATTTCTTTGAGTTGGCTGTCCAAAATAAACCTTCTTTGGGCCATTGAAAAACAACAGATAAGACTTCGGTTCCTGTAATCATATTCATATCTTAGGGAGTACAATGTCATATGATATCCAATGGCAAGAAAATCTCCTGGTTGTGATTATGGGCTGTTGGGCAAAGCCTAGGGAAAACCGATTTTTCAAAAAGTACTTATTTTCCAATATTCAGGTGTTTGGCCTAGCTACACAACAAAAATATAAAAATATACTACTTCTGAATACTGTAGCAGGAGCAATTTTCAGCTACAGATAAGAAGCAGAAAGTTGGAGCTTCTTTTTTAAGCAGAAGTAGAGAGCTATTTTTGGAAGACAAAAATACTCTCGCTCAGAATCATTAATCAGTTACCTCGATTACTCCTTACATTGGTCAAAAGTAGAAAGGAGAACATTTGACATTACCATTCTATCAACTTAGGCTCATGGACAAGTATGCCTATTGCCTATTCATAAGTTATTTATTTTAGCTTCTTTTTTTTTTCCTTTTAGGTTTTGAAGGAAAAGACCCTAGATTGGCTGCAATTGTTACGTTGGCATCTTCTCTGGATTACACATCATCTAAATCAACTCTGAAGTTGCTCTTACCCCTAGTAAGTTTGCTGATTATCTCTGTTTGGTTGCTTCCCATATGCATTGGGTGGTTAACACATAATCTGGGGAACTAAAACTGGGTCACTTTTCAAACAGGCAGATCCTGCACAAGCTCTGAACGTCCCTGTTGTTCCCTTAGGAGCAATGTTGGCTGCAGCTTATCCTCTTACATATCGCCCGCCATATGTATTGTCATGGCTAAACTCTTTGATTTCCGCTGAGGACATGATGGAGCCTGAACTTTTGAAGAAGCTGATCTTGAGCAACTTTTGTGAGTATTTCTGTCAATCTGTGATGAAAGAGAATGTGTAAGTTGTGAAGTAAAAGACACACTTATTACTTACAAGGCATAATCCCTTCTTTTAGAAAAACATTAAACTGAGTTTGTTTAGAGTTTCTGAAAGTAATAAAATTAAAAATACCCATCTGGTATGAAAATGTAAGAGATACTGTGATGTCTTGTGTAAACTTTTTAATCTTTTGTTTGTCTCCCCATCAAGATAATTTATGGCCAACTTAGTATTTACACTTGCCTGATCAAATGGAAACCAAAAGGACATTGTTTTGATGAACAATGGCTTATATAATATCTTCTTGCCTTGTAAAACCTTTTAATACACTATGGTGTAGACTTTGGCATCATATGCTAGATGAATTTTATGGACTTAACAGATACTTTATCATGGAGATTGATTTATATTCATTCCTTGATACCCATGTGGAAATAACAATTAGTGCTAAATGTGGTGAGCAAGGGCCGTTGGTTTTAGTAAATTTAGAATGATTAGCCATTAATTGATCTGAAATGCTGTGGAACTCTTGAATGTACATGCTGGTTATTATGTTTTCCCCAAGTATGAATTGAGGTATCTCGGGTTAAAAATTGATTACTATATAAGAAGATAGAAAGTATGGTGCTCTTTGGCTTTTATTCTCGAGTTGAACAAATTATATGTTAACTGGTCAAGAACTTGGGGTGCGTTAAACTCATTCAAGTATGCCTACAGTCTACAGATTCATGAATGGCTTAACGTAACTGACCTTCATTCGATACTGTCTCGACTGTGGCAGGTACCATACCTGCTAAACTTATCTTGCAGCTCACAACAGCATTCCGAGACCGTGGATTATGTAACAGGGACGGGACTTTTTTCTACAAAGACCATCTACACAAAAGCAATGTCCCTGTCTTAGCAATGGCTGGAGACCAGGATCTTATTTGCCCACCTGAAGCTGTGGAAGGTATTTTGAAATTCTAGATGGTTTACATACCTACTGTTTTCAAGAAGTAAAGATTCTTATCAAGGCCTTTTGTGGTCCAGAAACCGTTAAGCTGATTCCTAAGCACCTGGTCACCTATAAAGTATTTGGTGAAGCTGGTGGTCCACATTACGCTCATTATGATTTGGTTGGAGGGAGACTGGTAAGAAACGTTGCCTAGTTGATTATTATTGCCATTATTATTTTTAAACATGGAAAACTATTGCTGAGAAATTGGATGCGGATTTTCAACATGTGAAAACTATTTCAATTGTCATCTGCACCATTGGCCTGGTAACAGTGTGGGTGAGGTTTGAATGTAGATGATGTTTAGGCTTTTGATACCACGTTGGGAGAATAGTAAAGAGCAAAAATTACAGGGGCAAAAGAAAGGAAAGGTGGAAAACTAACGATAGTATTGAGAAAATTGTTTAGAAACACTTACCTCTCAACTTTATTTACAGGGAAAATTAATCTTTTTATTCTTATAGTTTTGACTCTGTTAAAACTCAAGCTCTAAACTTTAATTTGGTGCAACTCAGTTCCTATAATCTTGATTCAATATAACTTGACCTTTAGATTTTGACACGATACAACTCAATCCCTATAATTAAACCATTTCAAATATTAGTCCCTAAGTTTTAGAAAATAAAATTATACTCTATTTCATGAAGTTTATGAATTAAAGTTTTAAATTATTAAAACTATAAAGACTGAGTTGTACTGAGTTAAAGTTTAAGGATCGAGTTTCAACTGAATCAAAATTATAGAGACTGAGTTGTATCGAGTTAAAATTTAAGGATAGAGTTATAACTGAGTCAAAACTATAAGAGCAAAATATTAAGTTTCCCTTATTTATACTTATCCTTCTCTTAATTACTCTGGATACACTGCAGCCACATATTCCTTTGAACCTACAAAACTTTTGTATTTTCGTAATACATATAAATAGGGTAACTCTTATCTTAACCAAAACTCTCCTAATATTTAATATCTTATTAACAGTTCCCATGTATCATTCAGTTGTTCCAGCATCAAATATTTACTACTGATTTCCTTGCGATGCCGTTTCTATGCATTTCTGGGTGCAGGCAGTGAAGCAGGTGTATCCCTGTATAATCGAATTCCTAAGTAGCCATGACAAGTGATATACACCATCAAATTCATCGGAGTATACATTCTTCTTAGATCATGCTTGGTTTCCAATTCCAAACGGGCATGGGATACCCTTTTCTTGTGTTTTGTACATTGAAGGATGAAGGTTTTACATGTACATTACTGAATGTAACCATAGAAGTATAAATTAGTACCCTGAATCACCAGTGCTTCATCTTTGATTCATGTCCGATTTTGTACTTAATGTACCTTACCTGTTAATTATTTTCTAAGTCCAAATTTCTTCACTTTATTTTGATGAAATAAGTAATGAGGGGTTTGGTTCAAGTCCCAGCAAAATGGTTGATCGTTTTGGAGTCGTGGATAATGTTCATATCATCTTGAACAGTTCTGCGTGAATATGTCCAAGATAAAGGAAAAGAAGTGGAATGTGGACATACTAAATTTCAGTTTTTTATTTCTTATTAAAAATTATCATCTTTTGAAGCTGTTTTAAATTTAAATAATTCAACCTAAACTTAAACAGATACAATTTAAATATTAAATAAATATATCATGCATCTAATACATGATATCATCAAAACTAATCATGTAAATTATCAATCTTAACAAAAACAAAAACATTCTGTCCAATCTTAAATGTAGGAGTTTATTGAGGAATATAAGATTTTAATTCAGTTTATCTCATAAAATTATAATTTAATTTTTAAATAATTTTTATTGATGACACATATTAAATGAGTTTTTATCAATGGAAATTATTTTAATACAAATAATTAAAAAATATTTTAAGAAAATTAACGTATTTTTTTATATAAAGTTAATTTATTAATTTTTATAAATTAATTATCTAACTCCTACATTTAAGATTAGATAAAGTGTTTGTCTTTTGTCTTTCATTGACACCATTTTCTCTATTTTTTAAGGTATGTCATATGTTAACATTTTATTTTTAAAAAATAACTAATTTAATTTTTTTTAATTTCTGTAAATTAGAAATCTAACTCCTAGGTTAGGACTAATCAAAGTGTTCTCCTTTTGTTTTTCATTGACATTATTTCTCTTTATTATTTTAGGCATATCACACATTAATATTTTTATCCGTTTTTAATTTATTTGTTCACTTATATTTTCTGTATACAAGCATACTTATGTGTCATAATCATTATTAAAAACCTATAATAAGGCAGCTAATCGGGGCAACTTGCTATATCAGCCTGCTAAGAGACCCATTATCTATCAACTTTACACCCAGCAAAAGGCCCACAAAGACAATATAAAAAGAAATAAGATTAAAAAAAGAAAAAAGAAAGAAAGCGGAGGGTGTTAATAAAAAACAATTGTTTGGTGGCGGGAAAGTTGTTTCCCGCGTTTTAGATTTCAGATCAGAAACCCTATAGAATCCATTCTTCCGCTGTACTTCGTCTTCCCTCCAGATCTCTTTGCTCCACTGTCACATTCTCCTCTCGATCTCTCGCTTCCTCTCTATCACCACCGTCAGGCCACCGTGTACGTCTAGAATCGTGTTGACTCCCCAGCATCTTCGTAGCTTCTCCGATCTCCTTCAATGGCGCCACCCGCTGCCACCATCGATCTCTCAGATAAATAGTTCACACCACCCATATTCACCAGCATCGCAGGGTACCATTCAGTTTGTCTCTTTATGGTTGATTTCTCTTTTATTTGAATCGATTTGCTTGATACTAGAGAAGGTCTTGGTATTCTTTCTAAGTGAGTAGTATCTGTCGGATCACTTTGCTTGACTGAATTTCTTTAACGTTAACGCTGTAGGCTGTTATTACCGTTGGATCTTTGTCTTTTACTTATAAATCTGAGCTCATTCATGGAGACTTTCATTTCTGTGCTCGGATAACGCTGACTTCGAAAATACAAGTAGAAAGAAAGGTCCGGTAGTCATGAAAGTAATTCAATCTCCGAAACATATAAAGTAGAATTCGCGGCTTCATGTTTCCTTCGGACCTTCGGACCACGGTTGAGAAAATGGTTTGAATTCATTGTCGTAATGTCGAATTTTTTAGCATGTGATTTTGGACCTTATACGGTTGACAAAGTGGGGAGATGATTCTGCTACTCTGATACTCCATTGAAGGCATGAACTTGCAGAGCTCCCATTTCACCTTTTCATTTCAATGTGCAACGAGTCATTCATTATAGTATCAACCATGCTTTCTGTGATTGTAGGGACGAGAGATCTATCATTCAGAGTTCCAACTTTTTTAGTTCTGTCTCCTTATTTATTATTAGACTGTGCAAGTTAAATTCTTTATTAAACATGATCCAATGAATCTGATGTGGATGCAATAATTGGAGCCATTGATAGTTTAGAGTTAATGTTTTGGAGGCACAAAGATTATATTCCAAGTATTAAGTTCCTTTTTGAGGAAGCTCCGCATTGGGATTACTTATTATGGGGTCATGTTTTGATCTTTCTCAGTGATAAATTAGTTTGACTCTCTGAATCTGTATACTTTTCCAACTTAACATGAGCAAGATTCTCCCTTTCTGGTTGAAGAGTTTGTATTTATTCCGTTTTCTCGAACCCTTTACTTTTATAATAATGTTTTCCCATGCTTATCATATTATTCTTGCCTGATAATATAGGCCATGACCTTCCCTTATTTTTCTCTCTTCTGTATGTTTTCCTGTTGGCTTGTATTTTCTTGTTGATTGTCTGAGCGAATTTGGTTTGTCCACGCCCGTGCAGGGTAAGGATTTCTTCCTCGGTGTATTGAAGTAGTATTGCAAGAATCGTAAATCGCGTCCATATGGAGTTACGAAGTTGTGGTCATCTGCACTTCATCCAGGCTGTTCAAAGCGGTTCAATAGTGAAAGTCCTTAATGTCACTCATGGCAGGCCGAAATTTTCATTTAAGAAAGTCAGATATATATGGCAGTTCCATTTTTGACAATAATGTAAAGGTTGAAAGGTCGTGCAGTTTTGAAGTGGAGAGAAGGACGGTGAAAGCTGAATCTGACGTTGATGCATGCAGCTCCAGTGATGGCGATGATGAGGAGAATGTCCTGGAAGACTCTAATTTTGGCAACCTTACTCTAAAGCAAATCCAAGAGAATAGCAAATCAAAGAAGAGGAAAAATTCGCAAGGTCTTGACACATCCAAAAGAAAAATAAAAACTGAAGCTTCCTCGTCTGAAGAACACTGCATTGAGAATCATATAGCATCAGGCGATTCTGAATTCATGGAGACTCTGAGTAGCTGGAGATCTGAGTTGTCAAAGAATAAGAAGGCCCAGAAGAGAAAATGCATAAAAGACCAAGTGTCTACTGTTACAAAAGAGGTCATATCTGTTGTAAAATCTGAAGTGATCCAAAATAGTCAAGAGTCCTTGTCGTCTAGTGAGAATTCAACTGCACTTGTTGAAGTGAAGGTTGAGGTTCCTGAAAGTGATTGGTCAGATCCCTGGAGAATGTTATACAATAGTAGTAATAATTTTCAAGCTTGTTGCTGGCCTGAGCACTCTCTTGGCATAGTAGCCATAGAAGAGCCTGAGACAGCCAGAGAATGTGTGTCGGGTTGTGAATTAGATTATGAGTGGAACGAGCATACTGATGTTACTCCAATTCAAATTGTATGGGACTCTAACACTGATGTCTTGATTAGTTATTCAAAGATGTGCAACGATCAATCTCAAAACTTGCTTGCACTAGAATTTAAAAATGAAGAATGTAACATGCAACCAGATCTCCATTCAATCTCTCCACAAACAATCGATTTGGATAAAGATCAAAACACCAATATCTATTCTAATCAACCTGACAGTCACATCGCAGTCACACCACTCATTGCTAATGTAGATATTCACTGTGTGGATCTAGGTAATGGAGTTAACGATGCTTTCTTTAGTGACCGCAGTAAAAGTGAATATACATCGGTCGGTGAACATGGCTGTAATCCCGATGGACCTCGGAATTGTGACTCAGATGGTTCAGCGGATGAATCCCAGGATTGTAGCTCAGATGATTCGCCTGGATCAGAGGAGAAGCAATTGCTTGCTTCCGCAAGCTTTGATGAGGAGAGACGTGCCAGTGTAGCTACTGATGAGTCAATATCTTGGGAGAGCCATCAAAGCAGTTCAAAGACGCATCGTCCTCAAAGGTTGTTATCAGGCAGAAAGGTGAAATACCTGATTCCAGATATCTTTTTGTCTTGGCTTATGTTGCTGCTGCTTCTCATTAGTTTGTTTCTTTTCAGACCATTTCGCCGTCTTCACAAGTTAAGCTCTGCAAAGCCATGCAGTCCATTGATTTACATGACAAAGAATATACAAGTAAGTGCCTAAAATTCAGCATGTGCAACGATATTATGCTTCAGTCTCTCTGTTACTAACTATGAACTCCAAATACATGGAAAGAAATATTAGTTACTAGAGGCTAGATATCATGTTAAAAGAGAAATATGGTGGTTTTATAGTAAGTTGGCTATTATATCCAAGGTGTATCTTGACTAGAGAAAGCTAAACCATGTGGTTGATGGTGCCGGAAACAAGATTTATTTTCGTGACCTTAAATAATTGAAATGGCTTTTGTTGAGATCTCGAGGAAATAAAATATGCATTTTGCGAGTTAAATTTTCCTTTTAAGGAATCTCAAACGAAATAACTGCACTGTCAAATATAACTTTATTTTCTACTTATCTGGTAGTGGTTTTGCCTGTGTGTTCATGAATGCTATAATGCGAAGTTGGAATTATCAGTTCCAAACACACATTGTGTTCACTTCTATTGCGTGATTATCGTTGCAGAACGCAAAGGGAAACTATTCTTTGGCGAGCAGACGCATGACGAGAAGAAAGGCACTACTGAAGAACTTTATGAGATTGTGGGAGCTCGATTTACTAAACATTGTAACAAAATGCTTAAGATACCGAAGCCTCTTAAAAGAGTTTCCCATCCTCAAGGCGTTCAAAAGAGTTCTCTTCCTTCGCGTTCAGCTTCCCGCCTCAGCCCTGGGCTCACATCCATGCAGAGTTGCGCGAAGAATGCGATTTCATTTTCCAAGAGGCAGATGCAGGATGCTGAATGCCTTGCAATAAAACTAACAAATGAATTGAAGTCAATGAAGGACAATATGGCTGCTATGTTACGCTCTGAATTATGTCTGACCACCCCTTTGAGATATAAAGTAAATGAGGTATGATTACATTTATAACACCTTTACTCGCTTGTTACTGATACTGATTACTGAGCTTTGTAGTGAAGATGGAAAGGATGAATATATCATTGAAGCCTGCTATATAGTCAACTCGTTTAAAATAAAGTAAAAAATGTGAAAATAAAATTTAATTTATTTAAACCTGGGGATCCAAGTGGTAGATGATACGATGTGTTAATAGTTGAGATGTAACATGAAACTGTTCGTTATGGTGCTTAAGTAACTGGTGAACAAATGTTAACCAAATGAAGTCAGATTCTTATTGTGTTGATCACATGAAGGTTAATATTATCGCTTTCTTTAGAAAAGCTCGGAACTTCGTGACTAGAGTGCTGAGAAGTGCTAAGATCATAATTTAAGTATTGCTGAGCGCTACTTGAGTGATTATGTAGGTGGGGAATAGTTACAATGGGGGTTTAGGTGGAGGTTTGAACAAAAGATCAGAAGTTCGATTTTCCTTGTGTACAGGGAATCTAAGAAAACAGATAGTTAATTAATCTAACATTGGAAATCTTTAAGACGAGTACTGGAGTTTTGTAGCTTATATAGAATCAGCCTTGTGTCCAACTTCCCTTGATAAGATACTTCAGCGATCTATATAGAATTAAATTTTGCAGTTTGGTAGCTTATATAGAACAGTTCTACTTGCATGTTTTCTCACTCATGCTTTTCGCTCATTTTCTCATCTGTATAAGCAAATCATACTGCTTGTGACTTTTGATCATAATTTGAACTGCAAAATTTTACCAGTTTCTTGTCAAAGCTGATTCATTTTGTGTCTATTTCTGAAAATTGTTCACATTTCCAGGCAAGAATGGCCGTGAAGAATGCAACAAGAGCTGAAGAAACTGCAAAACGGACCCTGTCCCTTATGTCAAGGGATTGTAACCGTTTCTGTAAGCTAATGGTTAATAATACTATCATTATCATACCCTTAATTTTGAACATCTTAACTATGATTTGCTCTTTCCTTTTACACTTTTGGTTAATTATTAATTATTGTTGTTGGCCCAAATTAATTGCAGCAATTAGCTGATGAAGGCTCCACTGCATCTCAAGACGTAGTAGTGCGCAATAATAAGAGTAAAAAGATAGCTTTTGCTGATGAAGCAGGAGGAAGGCTGTGCCATATCAGATTTTATGAAAATGAGGAAGGATCTTTGGTAGAAAGGGACAGAAAGGACATCCTGCTTTGATAATTCTATATAGCCTTGTGTGAATAATACTTGTTTCATATGGTAATCTTCTTTCTAATAACCCAACATTCATAATATTTTAGTGGCTGGATGGATTTCATGTTACTGCCAGAAATTCCAGATTCTTCACAACAACATACATGTGGATATTCGAAAGCTTATAATTCTATATCCAGTTTTGCCCCCAACATAATAAGAAAATATAAATAATTATATATGTATTAGAAACTTGTTGCAAAAAGGATAGGGAAAATCATGTGATAAAAAAAATGTTATTACCCAAAAATCCCCACAACATTAAAGATTATAAAACTGTTTGAATAATAATAATAATAATTATAATTATAATAAAAGCATAAATAATAAATTATTTTTTTAGGTAAGCCTAAAATATTTATCTTCAAAAGTAATAATTAATTCCCTTGCCCTCTAAAATTTTTGAAAAAGTTTGATTGTTAGTCATGAGATCCTTTTTAGATACTTAAGAAACTTAACTAAATATTAATTGTGTTAGGTTTCATGGTTTATATTTATTTATTTATTTATTATTATTATTATAATCATCTTTAACTCCGCCTACGCATGTAGCCGGTCCCAAGCCCGGGTAAAGGAGGAGGGTTGTGTTAGGCCCCGACAGCCAACGTAAAACTTGTCGAATCTTATGAACATGGACATACGAAGAAATTGCGCTATTACTAGGTCGTTGCCCGTAAGTAACGCGCTGTATGGCTCGAGTACAGTGAGAAGTGAGCAAGGGCCGCTGCATCGTCGTTCGGATGTAGTGTTAAATGAGCAAGGGCTACCGCTCTCTTACGAACGGAGGCGGCTAAAGAAGCTAGTTCAGGAGAGAAAGATCAGATTTGGCACTTGGAATGTTGAAACTATGAACGGAAAAGCGTGGGAGGTGGTGGGATTAATGGTAAAGCGAAAGATTAACATCTTGTGCCTTCAGGAAACTAAATGGGTCGGAGAAAAATCTCGAGAAATCAATGAGTTCAAATTTTGGTACACAGGTAAAACAGGTACGAGGAATGGGGTTGGTATCATTGTGGATAAAGAGTGGAAGAAGAATGTGGTGGATGTTAGAAGGATTGATGACAGAATTATATCTTTGAGAATAATTATTGGAAGGGATACAATCAACGTTATTAGTGCCTATGCACCTCAAGTGGAAACAGAAGCACATCTTAAGGAAAAGTTTTGGAAAGATTTGGAGGGGTTGATTCAAAGCATACCACATACTGAGAAGATTTTTATTGGTGGGGACCTTAATGGTCATGTTGGTAAGGAGACAGGGGAATATGCGGGGGCTCATGGTGGTTTTGGTTTTGGAGAGATTAATAATGAAGGACGATCTATCCTAGAGTTTTCCTTAACCTACAATTTTAAGATTGTCAACACATACTTTAAAAAGCGGGAGGAGCACTTGATCACTTACAAGAGTGGGGTTCACAAGTCACAGATTGATTTCTTTTTGGTAAGGAGTCATGACAGAAGACTTTGTACAAATTGTAAAGTGATTCCAGGGGATGGAGGGACAACCCAGCACAGGTTAATGGCCCTTGACGTGCGTATTAAGTGCAGTAAGGAAAAGCGCCAACATGTTTTAAACACAAGAGTCAAGTGGTGGCAGTTAAAGGGAGAGAAGAGAGAAACTTTTAAAAGAATTATGTTAAATGAAGGGGTTTGGGAGGTGCAGGAAAATGCTAATATCATGTGGAAGGAAATGGCTGAAAAAGTCCAAACAGTTGCTAAAGTAATTTTGGGAGAATCTAAAGGTTTTGGTCGACGAGATAAGGAGACTTGGTGGTGGAACGAGGACGTGCAAGAGAAAGTTAAGAACAAGAGAGACTGTTTCAAGGCTATACACTTATGTGATAATACTGAAAATTGGGGAAAATATCGTTTAGCTAAGAAGGAAACGAAGAAGGCGGTGAGTGCAGCTCGTTCTAAAGCTTTTGAGGAATTTTATAAGGAGTTAGGGACAAAGTCGGGAGAACGAAAGATTTATAAGATTGCAAGAGACAGGGAAAGAAAATCGAGGGATTTGGATCAAGTACGATGTATTAAGGATGAAGAAGGCAAGGTCTTGGTTGCAGATGGTGATATTAAAGAATGGTGGGAGACCTATTTTTATAAATTGTTTAATGACGAGGGAGGAGGATCAAGTTATGAGATAGGAGATTTATCACGAGAAGTTGAACCAAATTTGGCATTTTACCGTAGGATCCGTGTTGGCGAGGTTAAAGAGGCGCTTAAGAAAATGAAAAATAGTAAAGCGGTTGGACCTGACGGTATTTCTATTGAAGTTTGGAAGTGTTTAGGCGAAACGGGGGTGGTGTGGCTTGCTAAACTATTTAATGTGATCTTAAGTTCTAAGAAAATACCCGATGATTGGAGGAAAAGTACTTTAGTTCCTATTTATAAAAATAAAGGAGATATTCAAAATTGTGCAAATTATAGAGGGATAAAGCTTATGAGCCACACTATGAAGTTATGGGAAAAGGTAATTGAACACAGGTTGAGATTAGAGACTGATATTACGGAGAATTAGTGTGGTTTCATGCCAGGTAGGTCTACAATGGAGGAGATTTATTTATTAAGGGGGTTAATGGAAAGGTACCGGACCAAAAGAAGAGATTTGCATTTGGTCTTCATTGACTTAGAAAAAGCGTATGATCGAGTGCCAAGGGAGGTGCTTTGGAAAGCTTTAGAAAAGAAAGGTGTGCGCATGGCATATATCAAAGCAATAAAAGATATGTATGAAGGGATAACTACTACTGTAAGAACGTCTGGGGGCGAAACAAATAATTTTCCCATAAAGATTGGCCTACATCAGGGATCATCATTGAGTCCTTATTTATTTAATCTGGTAGTGGATGTTCTAACTAAATCTATTCAAGATGAAATCCCTAAGTGCATGCTTTTTGCGGACGATATAGTTCTTATGGCGGAGTCAAGAGAAGAAATTAATTTTAAACTTGAGTTATGGAGAAGTACTTTAGAGTCGAAGGGTTTTCGTCTGAGTAGAAGTAAGACTGAATACATGCATTGTAATTTTTCTAAGAGGCAAGTTAGAAGTAACTTGGAGGTCAGATTAGGAGATCAAGTTATTCCACAAATAGATAAGTTCAAATATTTGGGATCAATTATACAGAAAGATGGTGAAATTTTGGAGGATGTTAATCATAGAATCCAGGTTGGGTGGTTTAAATGGAGAAAGGCTACTGGGGTTATATGTGATCGGAAAGTGCCAGATAAAGTAAAAGGAAAGTTTTATCGTACTGCTATAAGACCAGCAATACTTTATGGAAGTGAATGTTGGGCTTTAAAAGGACAACAAGAGCATAAAATTGGGGTAGCCGAAATGAGGATGTTGAGATGGATGTGTGGGCATACAAGAAAAGATAAGATAAGCAATGAACAAATACGGGGAAGAGTTGGAGTGGCAACTATTGAGGAGAAAATAGTGGAGAACCGTCTTAGGTGGTTTGGACACGTACAAAGAAGGCCAAGGGATGCGCCGGTGAGGAGGGTGGATCAAACGGTTTGGAGTCCGGTTAAAAGGAGTAGAGGAAGGCCAAAGAAAGCGTTCAACGAGGTCATTGAGCGGGATCTCCTGGTCAATAACCTATCCAAGGATTTAGTTTTTGACAGAGCACAATGGCGTCGTATGATCCATGTAGCCGACCCTATTTAATGGGAAAAGGATTTGTTGTTGTTGTTGTATTATTATAATCATCTTTCGAGTTATGGGGTGATACTTTTGTTTTTGTAGCTAGTTTGTCATCCTTTGGGATTTTCAAGGTCTATATGGTCATTGGAGGGAGTTTGTAAGTGGTCTTAATATATTTTTTTTTAATATAAAAAAAGTTAATACGTCCTAAATAAAAGACTAATTTATTAAGGAATTGAATTCTAAACACTCATTATCAACCAGATCTTTCTAATAAGGGCATAAATATAACACTGTCGTATTTATCAATTTATCTTTAGCTATAATCTCAGTAAATTGGTTTTGATATATAGATATATATTAAATTTTTAATTTCTAAGATAACTTTATAAAATTTTATATTTGCAACATTAATAAATTATATTTATCGAATTTATCAACATCTCTACATCATTTTTGGAAGTAGTCTTAATATTTATTTTGCATGTGATCGCCTCACCCTCTGTTCGTGTTCGCCCTGTGTTAATGTTGTTTTTGGTCTTCTTTTTTGTCTTTCGTTTGGCTCCTATATTTTTATTAGAATTTATTACGTAAAGGCGCCCAAAAAATTTATATATCGTTTTATATTTACTTTTTAAATAAAATATCTTTTTATAAAAAATATATATATTAAACAAATTTTTGTTGTACTCCAGCTCACTATTTTGTAGTTAGTTAAAATTAATTAAATATTAAATTTGTACTTAAACGTCATCAATCATCATCTTGCAACATCATCTCAAGTGATTGAGTTTCCTTAGACTATTAAGATATTAAAACCATTATTTAAACCAAGAATAACAGAGACAGTATTTTTTAAAATGAGTCATAAATATTTCATTAATTTTGTTGCCATAGATTTAAATAAAATAAAAATTAATCATATTACAAATTATATATAGATACAAATAGACAGTTATAGTCATAATAATTTTTTATTTTTATGTGGATAATAAATAAATTTTATTTCATCATTTTATTTTTAAATCTTTTTTTTTATTTTATATTTTGCGGCAACTTACATATCATTTAGTCGATTTTTACATCAGCTCTAATTAATATATTATAAGCATAAAGACTAATGTATATCACTAAAGAAACTATAATGATCCAATAAAAAGAAAAAAAAAGAAAAATGGTAGAAAAAGACTTTGAAAAATTATAAATACTAAAGTAGGATTGTTATCAATAACAGATCAAATATTATCAACTATAAATTAATCATTAATTCATTATCAACACAATATCCTATTTTAGTATTTATCATTTTTTATAGTCTTTTTTGTCATCTTCTAAAAAAACTACATGAATCTTGTTAAAAATAATATAAAAAAAAAGAATTAACATTATTTTTTTCTAAAATTAGATAGGAATGGGCAACCTAAAGTTGGTAGGCAGCTTGATAAATGAAGGTGTAATTAAAGAGTTTTAACTTTGATCGTGAAAAACAATTAAGGGAAAACTATTTTGAAGTATAGTTGTTGACTTGTCTGTCAAGTTTAGAGACCTAATATTAATTTTTTGTATTTTTGAGAGAGAAACTCAAGGGCTGGCATATCATTATTCATTTTGCATGATTGTCTGTCACAATGAGAAATTCTTTAAATTATTTTGCTCTCATCTATAATAAAAGACATTAAATTTAATACACATTTTATTTCTGTGATCTGTAGTATATATTTTATGGTAAGCAGATAGTCAAATATAAACATAGCTGGTTCGGTTCTCACGATAAAATGATGGAATTAGACAGTAATTAATTAACAGGAGAACTGATTCTTTTAATAGACAGTTCAAATAAAGGTTAGATCAATATTATAAAATTTATTACTCAAAATTATTTGTAATTTGTTTAAAGTTCCAGACAACCTATTTAACAAATACAATTTTCTTTTAACTGTCTAATATATTTTTAGGTATGTAAAAATTTATATATAATTAAATATACGTTGTACATAGTTAAATAAGAGTTATATTTACTAATAAAATTTGATACAGTTAGTAAATGATTGAATTCTTTAAATATAATATCCTTAGTTCGAATCAAGTCGTATATATAAAAAATATTCACTTAGGGAAGATAATCTCTAACTATCTATTAAGAGATACCGCTTAAACTCTAAAAAAATAAAAGAAGAGTTATACTTAATTAAAGATTTAAGTTCTTAAATATTTTTAAATAATAAATTTTAGAATTAGGATTCTTCAATTTTCCTATATTATTGAATGGGATTGATTTAAAATTAATTTATTGGCTCAAATAGCTGTATATGGCTTGAAAGGTTAGATCAAGTTTACTGAGTTGGATTAGTATATTTTTTATAAATTTGAATTGGACTAGTTGGTGGGTCCAAACTCTAAATAGGTAGCTAGATATGGTCTAACTTAGGGTACTTTCATCTATATCTATAGCTTTGTCCTTTCCTTACTTTAAAGTTACTTCACTTTCCCAGTTCCCATTTTGACGCCTACAACTATAATAGCACTTGTTTCTTTCCCCTTTATTTTACTTCAATTCTTAAAAGGAAAAATACAACCATTTAAAATTTAAAAAGATAAAAAAAATTATAAATTTTAAAAAAAATAGATTAAATAATAAATTTAATCTGTCATTTTTAAATTACTATATATAATTATAAATACTATTATGAGAGTTATAAATACTATTAGTAGAGTTATAAATACTATTATAAGAATTCAAGTACAACTAGCAGAGTTAAAAATACCATTGAAAAAATTATAAATACCATTACAAGAGTTGCAAATACCATTGACAGAGTTGTAAAAAGTACAATTTTGTTTTTTATTTGAAACTCTGCTAATGGTATTTACAACTCTCATAATAGTATTTGTAACTCCCATAATAGTATTTGCAAATGTGCACAGTAATTTTTAAATGACAGATTGGGCCTCCTACCTAATCTATCTTTTTTAAATTTATGGACCCTTTTTATCCTTTTAAATTTTAAATGGCCTTCTTTTTGTCACTTTCCTTCTTAAAATTATATTATTTCTCATATTTTAAAGAAATTAAATTATATAATATCCGAGCATGCTAGAAGAATTCACCACTTTAATAAACAAGGGTAGCTAACTTTTTTATATTAATTTATATCTCATTATAAATATTAATTATATGATAAATAAACATTGAAAGATGATTTAATTTATATAATATATTGCTATTTTATTCTTTTTTTAATATATTTAAGGTGCATTTGGTTGAGAGAAATGGAGGTTAAAGGAGAGAAAGGGGATGAAAGATTTTAAAAACTTGGTAAAATAATTTTATTTTTTTGAAAATAAAATAATTTAAAAACTCAATCATACAAATTGAAAAATAATTTTAAATAAATTATAAATTTTGGAAAGTTTTTTTTCTTTTATAAGAAATTTTGGAAAGCTTTTATAATCAAGTTTCTTGAATTTACAAGTGAGCCTTTAACATTTACAAAAGTTCCTCAATTTACCATCTATTTGTAACAATTTTACAATTTTTATAACGGGTTTATGGGACTTATAACTGAACTATATATGGGGCCAAGTCATTTACATCTATTTTTCTTTATTTTATTTTTTTAATAATATTGATTCTTTTTGGTTTAACATATTTATGATATATTTTCCCTGGAGTGGTGCTTGAGTATCATTCTCCCTCTTTGTATTTATTTTTTATTTATTTAATGTGAAGTATCAAAATCAAAATGACGTCTTGTCCCATTGCATTACTTCAACTTGTTTATCTTCACCTTAGGCTTGTCTGGTAGATCATCATCTTTATCTTATTCTCTTTCACAATTATTGCTCCATTCGGTACTCCACATCTATTCATTAATTATCTTTAGAGTCTCCATCTATCCATTATATTTACTAAATCCCAACAATACTTTTTCTAATTAAGGATGCAAAAACCCAGAAAATAAATTGTTCCACTAAGTAATTAGCACAAGGCAGTTAATGTCTTTTAGCCAAAGTTGGATTCTCAGTTCTTACAACTTACTACAAGTCTTATTATCCCAAAAGAAATGTCCAAAATTAATGGAACTTGCTTTACTAAGAACCCCACATTTTAATTTATGATCCACTTTGAGTAATGGGTTTTATTTTAGCTAAAAAAAGAAGAAGAAGCATTAACAGACATTTACTTTGATGTGCTGTTTGATTTTTTTTTTACTATTGCAATAGTTATTATTTTATTTATTTTAAAAAACTTAATTTAAAAAACCAAAAATAATGAAAATTCAGATTATTGTTCTTTTTTACATGAGGAATTGCACATGCTTCATAATTTCATCACTTACTAACATAAAGCCTATAATTTACAGCAGCTCAAAAAAAACACCCTGTGATATCACAATCAGAGTCCTTCAAAAAAACCATAAAAACGAAAAAAATAAGTAAAAAAAAACCCTAATAAACGTGATTAAATTCTAAAAAAGGTAAAAAGACAAAACTGCCCTAATAGAACAACCGCAGATAAAAGAAAGTAAATAAAACTCGCAGCCATAGTCACCGTCCGGCCGTCTCCAATCATACCACAACGACGTTGCTTCATCGAAAAGAGAACCAGGATACAAGCTCCGGAACGACGCGCCGCTCAGCAAGGGCCACGCGCTCGTCGGACACCAGCGGTGTCCGACAGAGGGGGCAGTTGAAATTGAGGTGGTCCAGCCAGCCATCGAAGCAGCATCGGTGAAAAACATGGCGACAGGGAAGCCGTCGAACTTGGTCCCCATCTTCGAACGTGCTCTGGCACACAACACACTTGGGAGGCCCAATCATGCCGGCGAGACCATCATCGCCGCCACCTACGATGGAGTATCTGTAGGAGACACGGCGATTAAGATTGAGCTGCTCGGAGAGGACGATTAAGCTGGCAAGGCCCGATCCGACGGCGGTGAAAAATCCATCATCAACAACGACAGGGTTTGGGTCGAATCTGGAGAGTCCGAGCGATTGGAGGAGGGCGATAAGGAAGGAACGGAGCTGGTTGAGGCAGTCAGCGACGAGAGCCAAGAAAAGTAGAGGAATCGAATCTGAAGCGACATCGTTTAGCTGGTTGTGCAATCCCATATCCGTCTCTCTTTCTGTACGTATAGGTATAGATGTAAGGTATGGGTTTTCTGGTTGGATGACTCTTCTAGGGAATGAATAGAATTGAAGAGAGAGAGAGAGAGAACGATGAGAGGATTTGAGAGGAGAGAGGTGCTTGTTGGTCCCTATAAAAGGAGGTGTGGGAGCAGGATGAGAGAGAAGGGGGAGTAAACATTAAAATAATAATAACAATAACATTAATAGTTACATAAAATAATGAGAACAAAAATAGACAAAAAGCGAAGAGGAAATAATGGAATCTCTGAATTCAGATGCCCTGCGAGTCTCATGGGAGAAACTAGGAGACTCTGCAAAAAACGGGGTTTGTAAATTTTTTTATATTTTAAATTTAAAAATATAAATAGATATATATAAATCAACACTGAAGTTTCCATAATTTTAAGAGAAAATTAATGAAATATTCTATATTATAAAACTTATTGTCAAAAATACACTTTACATGTAGTTGAGAATTCAGGTGTAATTTATTTTTAATAAAAGCAATTTTTTCAATTGTATATAATTTATATTTAATTATGTATAAAATAAAAGATATTTATACATTATCAAAAATATACTGCATGTAGTTGAATTAGATTTGCACCAACTAAAAGATCTGGGTTCTTGGTTTTGAACCAAAAAAAGAGTCCTTAGTTGTTTAGGATGATAAATTTTGTAATATAATAGATATTTTTTTATCAATTTTTCTAATGTTGTTTTACTATATAAATTGAAGTTTGTAATTATTTTTTCTTGTATGTCTTTCTTTTTGTAATTTTTCTTTTCTTCCGTCGCAGAATGAAGTTTTCAAAAGATAAAAAAAATATAAAAAGGATACAAATAATGAAAAGGGTTAATTAAAGATGTTCAATGTTCTTTTCCTTTTCTTCTTTTTTGATTTCAATGTTCTTTTTAGCTATACATTACATAGTTCATTAGAGCAAGAAATAAAGTAGAAAAACAAGTCTCACATATACGTAAATTTTAAATTATTACAATTTTATTTTTTTATTATTAAAATAATAATTTTTTATTTGATAAATGTCATACAATTTTTTTATTTTGACATATTATTGTTTAAAAGATCATATGTATAATATTATTTAAATAAATTGTACTAAATAAATCATAAATTTTTTTAATCTTTTACATATGAATTATATATAATATTAATTTTAAGATTTATTCAGTACTTTTTTAAAACAATATAATATATGTGATATTTTAAATAATAATATGTTAAAATAAAAATTTTACGTGACATCTAAGAATATAAATTTATATTTTTATTAGTGAAAAGATTGAATTGTACCAATTTAAATACTTTAGAGTGCTGATCATACCTCTAAAATTAGTTTGAGGTTTTAATTATACCCTTAAATATTTTAGAATATTAATTACTTTACTAAAATTAATTTAGGATGCTAGATTTTCCTTTACCCAAAAAATAAATAAGAGTTCCAGCCACAAGCCAAGGCAGAGATAAAATTCATATTATCACAAGGATCCAATTGTTTAAATGTTTTGTTTTCTATAAGGTTTTTGCCTTTCTTTGTATTCCCAAATATATATATATATATATTACAAATTATCATATTTATTAGTCGTGAATATTATAGTTTAATTTTCATGGTTCCTACCGTATGTAAGACCTATGCTAGTTATATAAACTTTGAAAAACAAATCATAAAATTCATAATTTTTAAATTACATATAATTTTTATATAATTTATTACAAATTTTATGTTCTTAATGACTATATTTATTTTAAGTTCAACACATTTTCCATATGTCATACATATTTCACAAATTTTATATTTTTATTTAATTTACTATATAATTTATAATTTATATCCAACATGATAAAAGTTGTTAAAAAGCTAGAAACTTCTTCCTTGACTCGTTGAAAAAGAATTTAAAGTTCATTGTCTCTAAGGGGGAAAAACATAGAATTTGAATCCATGTTTTTAAGGAAAGACAGACCACAAGGTATATTCATTTTTTATCTAATTCATATTAAAATATTTTGAAAATTTATAAAGATTAGAATTCTGGTCTCTATATTGAATTAAATAAATGTTATACATATAATTTTTTAATATAAAATCTAATAACAACAATGTAACCAGTTTAATTAAATCAAATTCCATACTATAGTATATATATACAAGGCTGCTACATCAAATTATGCTAGTAATAGGTTAAGCAACCAGGCAAAATTAACACCAGACCATAACAAATTCCTACTACTTTAAATGGGGGGGGGGGAATCAATTATCTTGATGAAATTTATTAATATAAATTAATATTGATATTTGATTGATTTAAATAAATTTAAGAACATTGTCACTTCAATTATTAGCCATTTGGCAAGTTGATGTAATCAGATCACTTCCATGTGTGTGAATTAAATGCAGACTAATCATATGCTATACTAATCACACACACACACACACAAAGATAAAAGGAATTAATTCGATCAATATTTCTTAAATTTGAAAGAAATTAAACATATTCAAGCCATTAATTAAATAAATTATTAATTTTAGAATAAAATTGACTTAAAACGAGATCTTTAATCTAAATTCGCATTTGTTTATCTTAACCAATGAAAAGCCAATTCAATGGCCTTTGGACTTATTTCATACATACATTGAACATGTTTCTCTTTTGAACCAAGAATATCAAATCTAGATCTCTTTGAGAGGGACATGAAAAATGGTGTTTGTTTGGCCAAATAAATAAAAACAAGGAAATAAAAGGGGTGATTCTGCCAAACACGTTTCAGAAAAACAAATTCTAATCGATCACTTTAAGATTATAAAAATAATATATTTTCAATACAGTTCAATGGAATGATATTTTTAAATAATCTAAAGGAGAAAAAATATAGACTTAGCTTTATATATTTAAGGTGCTTGTTTTCAATCAAACCAAGACATTTAGATACCTTATATACGAGCATGATTTATCCTATAACAAGCTCTTATTATTAATATTAATATTTTAAAATTTAATTACTTATTTTGATTTGATTGGACAAATAAATATTAAGTGTTTAAGGCTAAATACCCAAGTCTTCTACTAATTTCAATTGATGAACCGATCAAAATTATTTAAAATAACTTATTTTATCTTTTTTTTTTTTATCGAAAATGAAGTATTCAAACTCAAAATGAGTCAATAAATTTACACAATAATAAGAATTTCAGTCAAACAAGTGAATAAGGACTTTACAATTATAGATTCTTACGTTTATTATTTTACCTCAACTACTCGATCGGTCACATTGCGTGATCCAATTCTTTTATAAGAAGATTTTTGCTACAACATGTCTGGTAGAGAAACATTATAAAAGATTTTTTTTTTTTTTATAAAAAAGAAGAACTAAATTTCCTTGTTGTAATAATTTAATGAAAAGTCAAGTCGATTGCATTTGGACTCATTTCATGGATACATTGACCACGTTTTGCTTTTTAAGCAAGAATAATGATTCTGGGATTGGATCCCCAACCCCTGGATTCTAAAGTGTATAGTGACTATTGAGTCATAAATGTAATTTCATATAATATTATAAAATAATATATAAATTAACTGATGAACTTTAACCCTATTCGATTTATACTTTTATAATATTATAGACTATATTATTATTAATATTTATTATAAAAGTAATATAATTCATAAGTATTTTTTATATCTTAAATTTATTAAAATAAATAAATTCTTATATCTATTTATTATTTTTATAATGTCATTGACTACATTTGCACATATATTTACTACAATAGTAATGTAATTTACAACTATTTTTTTATATATCAAAATTATTAAAATAAATATATTATTGTGACTATTTATTACTTTTATAACGCCATTGACTATATTTCTATAGATATTTTACCACAATAGTAATGTAATTGAGAACTATTTTTTAGATCTTAAATTTGTTAAAATAAATGAATTATTGTAGTCATTTACTACTTTTATAATATCATTGACTATATTTCTATGACAAAAAGTAGTAATTAACTACAATGATTTATTTATTTTAATAAATTTAAGATATAAAAAAATGGTAGTCAAGTAAAAATCTATAAAAATGTAGTCAATAGAATTATAAAAATAATAAATAATTATAATAATTTATTTATTTTAATAAGTTTAATATGTAAAACATGGTTATTAATTGTATTATTATTATAATAAATATCAATAGAAATATTGTTAATAGCATTGAATATGGTCAAAGTTTAACAGTTAACTTATATATTATTTTGTGGCTCAATGGTTACTATATATTTTAGAATCCAAATGGTCAAGGGATCAAATCCCACCTCTAACATCTTTAGCACCATACGCCGAAGCTCTGGAGGCCATTCAGTTGGCAGGGTGGTGGCTGGTGATAGACGTCTGACACTAGCAGAGCTCTAATGGTTGGCTGGTGAAGGGCTGTCTATTTTTTTTTTTTAATATGTGAGGGCAATTTTATAAAATCACTAAACATTTCAAAATCTAAATTTAGTCCTTATAATCAATTTGAGATTATTAAAGTTTGATTTATCAAAATAGAATTTTAATATTCATATGGTATTTCGTAAAAATTTTCCCTTAATAAAAAATTTATTCTAATTAAATAGTTGGATCCCTTAAAAAGTTGGTGCATATTTAAGAAATATAAATTTTTTAAAAAGCTGCACTATATTCACAAGTTATACGAGATACATATCATTTTTCAAACTGCATGCAATGTACCAAAAACATGTCTCTTTTTATGTATACATTAATGTCAATATGTCCCTGCATGTTTATTCATAAGATAAAATGCTCTCTTAACCTAGATTCATTTTAAAATATTAAATTTGCAACTAAGCATTTGTTTTTTGTTAATGATAAGATAAAAATTTGAACCTAAATGATGAACTTCCTCGTATTCTTAGAATTTTTTTTATATAAAAATTTTTAGAAAGGGATTTGGCTCATCCACGATTTAAGGGCAGGACAAAATTTCTCTTCCTTCTAGGCGATACTAATATCGGGCAGGACAAACTATCTATTACTCTCATTCGTAAATCTAGGCACCCAGGAGTTATGATGTCTCCCCAAGCGCTGTGACTAGAACCACAATAAAGTGGTACTCCTCAGTAATCGAATATTTTTTAAATAGTTGTATGTCTCACATTTTCGTCAATTGAACCTACCGACAACGACGATGTGTATATTCTTAGAATTGATGTGACCTTAGAATTTATATTCGTTGCTGTTGGAAAATATAATCATACAGCTCTTTGATTCTTTTCTCTGTGTGTGTTTTTTTTAAATCTTTTCTTCTTTATTCAACACTTAATGAGAACAGATTACTTTTTAATTAGTCCCCGGCCCAATCACGTTAGACAGATTCACACTTGCAGGATTAGGCCTTAAATAATTTTTGGATTATAATTGACCGCCAGAATAAACTAATAAATGATTTTTTTTTGTGTGAATATAAATTATTTAAATCTGCACAATGAGTTATTGCAATCACTATTATAATTAAACATATCTATGTTATATATACAATATGGATAGATAAAGTAATAGTTTTTGGCATAAGGTATGATATAATATTTAAAATCACTATATTGATTTAATAATTAAAAAGTTTTTGTGTTGTTGTATGAGTTGCTGACTAATCAATCTTAAAGAACTGATTAAAGTAACCAAAATTCCTTAATTGAAAAATAGAAAAGAGCTAGAGACACATGATCGCTTGCTAAGTTATGACTAAAATAGGAGACAAGGCTGCGTTATAGGTGGGAATGAATTTAAACAACATATAAACTAGACGGCCAATCCACATTGCTTGAAATATTCTGTATCCCTATTCAATTGCATCCAAGTTCATTTCTCCGTATCTATATTATAAGATTTTTTTAATTATATATAGTGGGGAGCCTTAGCACAGTAGTAAGATTACTGCCAACCGAAATAAAATTACATACATCTATTTCTCTTCAAATTTTATCTGATAAAAGCCTCGTGTATTTGATAGTTTTAGTTATCTAGTCACTAGACACCAATTAACTTAACCTTGAGATACTAAGTGTCCATTTAATAAATGTTAATAAAATGTGAAATAATTTTTTTTAATTCTAATAAGACTAATAATGGATGGTACAAATATCTAAATGTTGGTTAATGAAGAATATAGATGTTTATATATCAATTCATATAAATTTGAATCAGATTACATAGCCAAATTAAAGTTATGTAATAGGGATTAATTACCTAATTTGATTTATTATTATTTGTTGTAATCAAAATTACTGTAGATTACTTTATTATGCTAACCAAACACCTGAATCAACAAAATGCATAAAAATTCATGAAATTGAATAAAATATGTCATAAGAGATCCCAATGAGAATTAATGCTTGTTCAATTTTAAAGTGAGAATAAAAACTAAATACTGATTTAGTGGTAGATCAATTATATCATAAAGTAGAAGAATTGATGTTCCATCCTTACCTTGTTAAAAAAAACCTATAAGAAGAAGTATCATGATCATAAAATTTCTATTCAGATTAATCGATTACTCAAATACTTAGTAATAATATAAAAAAAAATGTGCCAGATTTCAGGTAGCCTAAAGAGTTATAAGATAAAACTAATTTTTTTTAGAATATGAAATATAAAAGACAAATCCTCTCTAACCAAACACATTTATATAAGAGTTGGGAATTGAATTTCCAACTAATTGATTTAGATTATGAGAACCGCTACCATTCATATTAACCTAAGCTAAAGGTATTTTATTCTTATTATATTTTGATTAAACTACTTTATATATCACAATTCCACAAAGCGGTATACAATTGCACATAATTTTTTTTCAAAGATAAATAAAAAAATTGGTTCATCAAGAGCTAATTGGATATTGAGATAGAGCAATGATTAGATGAGGGCAATAATTTGACTATGATTAATAAGAAATTGAAATACTGAAATGCAAAAGAGCTTTTCCATGTGGTGGTTTGACGTAATGAAAAAAAGAAAAGAAAATTATTATTAGTCAAATTGTGTTTTCCCAATCACATGGAACGAATTAAGAAGCCTGAGATGTTCTGGGAGCTGCAACATGTATTTAAATAAGGCAAACAATACCCTTTCTTTAAGAAAATAAATATAAAGTATAACTAAGATATATATATATTATATAAAAGATGATATTTAATTTCATAACTTTATCTTTTGGTTTAATGCTCTACAAAATAAACAATTATTGAACCGACAAACATGATAATTCACTTGGTGTGATCATAGTTGAACTCGTTAAAAAATCTATAGTGCATAATTTTTAAAATTATTAAAATAAATATTAAAAATTACAAAAGCTTAAGCTTTATTATGAGTTTATGACCTCCATTTTTAAAGTAGTATTCCTTTATATTTTTAAAATTTAAATTTCATCACTCTTGTCTACCTACCATATATATCATTTGATCTAAGTATACATTTCAAAAATACACAAAATCGGTGAGATCCCCAAGGAGAATAATTAAATTAAAGTAAAAGTATACTAAACCTTCTAACTTTATACAAAATTTTAGCTTGATTTCTTAATTTTATAAAATATATTTATTTTCAATTCACTAATCATAATTTCGTTAGGTTTAAGTGATAATTTTTTTATGTCAATTATTATTATGTAAAAATTAAATATGTCTGCACTTAAAAATGATTTATTAACTTTTAAAATTTTGATATTAACATTTTTTTTGTTAACCGCGTTAGAGAGTCAAAAGATTAAAAAATAATTTATAAAATTAAGAGATCAAATAAAATTTTATGTGACAAAAATTAAATAACTAAATGTGCACTATCATTAAGAGACTACTTAATGCCACTCGGTCTCTATTATAAATTGTCTTAAAAAAATTTAATTTTAAATATAAATCTCTAAGAAAAGAAGAAGAAGAAGATATAGAGCAAAAAAAACTTAGAGGATTATTAATTATTATTTTTTAATATTATCTATACTTAATTATGTTAGAAAGAGAGATAAGAGATGTGAGAATTATTTATAAATGTAGCGAGAAAAAATTTAAATAAAGATAAAATTAAAAAAATTAATTAATATAAGATATATTTAATTATTTAATTATTATTTTTTAATTTATAAAAATTAATTAAAAATAATTTATACTAAAGACGTAATAGTAATGAAGGAGGAGGGGATTGTGGTGCACAAAAATCACATGAATTGTGGGGGCAAAGGAAAATGTCGCGAAGATTTCTAACACGTCCACAAGTAGAGGTAGGAAAGCGGGCTGGCCCGCTCAAAATGGGCCAGCTCGCTTTTAGCCCGCGGGCTAGCGGGGCGGGTTGCACATGGGTTGGCATTTTGCCAGCCCGAGCCCGCCCCGTTTTGGGGGCTGGCTAGCCCGCGGCCCGCCCACTTTTTTTTTTTAAATTTTAATATTTTTAAAAAATTATTTTTAAACTTTTAAAATACTAATAAAAAATTTCTAATATTATATTAGTATAATAAAAAAATTGTTCATATTATACTCTTAAAAATTCATATTTTTTATAAAAAATCTCAAATTTTATAGCTATAAATCTAAATAAACATTAATAAAATATTAATCAATTATTATATATCAACAAATAAGTAATCATTTTTACTAGTAATTGATAATGAAAGTATTCAAAATAATATTTGAGTAAAATAAATATTATTAAAAAAAATAAAAAAACGGGCTGGCGGGCTGGCCCGCTTAAAAACGGGCCAGCCCGCCAGCATTGGCGGGCCAGGAGGGGGCAGGCTGTGCAGCTCGCCCCAAAACGGGCTGGCAAAATGCCAGCCCGTTTCTGGCCCGTTTTGATGTAAAACGGGCTGAGCCCGTTTTACCAGCTCTACCCACAAGGACGCGTTTGTGCGCTGGAATTGAAATTCGTTGCGAATATAGAACACAAATACCGCGATATTTCCAGATTGTCGCGAGATCTCCGCTGCTTGGGCGACTCGTGTTCACACCTTTAATCTCCATGATTAACAACGCTAAACTCGATTATTAAGTGATCAAACAGAAAGGTGATTCCCCCTAGATCGTATCTTCACCGTCCAACCAGATCCGCGTATCTGCCGACCACTATTTGAGCCTTTAAACAAAGTCTTAACGTATTATTTATTACATTATAAAAGCTAATTGTTCTTCCACCAATAGCAGCCAATTAAGATTGTGGGGTCAACCCTTTTTTTTTTTGGGCCTTTTAATGTCAAACCATTTCGCTTTTGATGTTTCTGATTAGTTTGAATTTTAGTGAGAGAAATTTTACAACACTTCCATTGTGGAGGGAAGGGAGATTAGGGGAGTCATGTCACCCATGTTTTTTAAATTAATTTTACTATTATATAAATATTTTACATTTCTTATTTTCAGAATTTATGTAAATTTTATATTAGGTATTTTTTTTTAAAAAAAATAGCCATTCTTGTAATTAAATATTGAATTTGCCCCTAATTTTATCAATGTAAGATTTTCATTTATAATGTTTGTATTTGTGAGCTTATTTAGAAAACTAGAATTTACACCTGTGGACATTAGAGGGGAATTAAGGAGAGTAAAGTGTAGGGATTTTAATGAGTTTTTTTTAAATAATAATAAGTGGAGTTAAAAAAATTTAATTAATCACTGTTTTTTTTTATCATAGCACACACACTCATTAAACTTATAAAGGGTCAAACTCAAGAAAGATCTAAAGGAGAAACTTAAAATGCTACAAAGCCTCAACATCTTTGATTAATCATCTTACCTCTTATCTATATTAACCCCATATCTATAGTATATACATATATTTATTTAAATATAATTTTGATATATATTTTATATAATTATAACTATAATTATAATTATAATGAAGTCAAATAAATCAGTCCAATGGATGTGAGAAGTAAATTGAGTTGTTTAGTACTAATAAAATCTACTGAAACAATATATTCAAAACATTTTTAATTATTTTATTTTTTATAAGATAAAATTACTCGCACATATGTATTTTGGTAAAAACATAAAGTTAATTTTTCCGATATGTATCTTAATACACTTAATTAATTCAAGATGGATTTATTTGTTAATATGTGACTTGTAAAGTAGATATATAATTTTTCTAACTAAATGGGATAGTCAATATATCATTAATATATAATAGTAATATAAATCATATTCTTTATTGTCATGAAAGGCATATGTGATTTTAAATTTAGATTTGGCTTGCATTAAATTTTTGTATACAGTCTAGTTATAGGAAAAAAGGGAGGTGAAATGGGAAGAACATAGTAGAACACCAATAAAGGGCAGTTATATATTATTATAAGAGGCTTCTGGTCTTGTCGTTTGGACAGGTCTATGTCTGCCATTATGCTTATCCTCATATATTGATGGAGGAAGGGCTTGTCGTTTTATGAGCCCCAATAAAAGTATAAATAAATAATCTTTCCACTGAGATTTTACTATAATTTTTATAAGATAACTTCATAGATATATGCCATAACAACTCTTTCTTCTTCTAATATAATAATAATAATAATACCTATGGATTAATAACATCCCTTCTCTTTCTTCGTCATCTATCTTCTCCATGCCTATTTGTTTCTTTATATACATTTACTACCAAAAGAAAGATTGATTTGAATAAAGGTTGGCTCCATTTGGTATGCACTAGTAGGAGTGTGCATAGATACGGTTAGACAAAATAGTTCTTTCACCTGGTACTTTACTCGAAAAAAATACTAGCTAAATTTTATTGCCTAATGCCCGGTCTTACCCGGTAAAAATTTTAACCATTTTGAGCTGGATATAGGCGGACTGGGCATACCCAAACCGTGATGCCCTATTCATATTTTGAGAAAAAAATCTACAATTATTAATTTTTAAAATAATATCATATTTATATGTCTTCAAGAGTTAAACAATATCTATAATCTACTAAGAATAACGCAATAAAAAGATAATAATTAAAGTTTTAAAATTTATTGCGTATAAAAAAAAGTTTTGAAGTCTAAATAGTTTGTAATTATAATTTTGCATCAATCTCTCCAAAATTGACAAAGATAAAGCATTTGGAAAAAAAATATGACGGTTAGTAAAGTTTAAAAGAAATAAAGAAAGAAATCAATTTAGTTATAAATTTTAAATGATGTAATTACTTACTTAACTACTCATATTTGTAAAATTACCTTTTAGTCACCAGTATCCATCATATATTTTCTATGTGAAATAATATAATCTATAAATTTTGATATGTAAAAAGATAACTAACTGGGTATGGCCAAATGGACAAGGCAGCAACCCCTGCCCGATGCCCGGCCCTATTTAAAATTATCTATTTTACATTGGGTTATTTTTTATTGGGCTAGGCGGGATATTTTTTATGCGAGTTTAAGTGGACTCACTAGACCATGAGCATATTGAACACCCCTATGCAGTACTTAAAGGAATCCTATTTTAATGTGTGCAAATTAAGGCCTCTCATAACTACTTTATAAAAATTAAAAAAAAATTAGTTAAATTAATTATTTATCAAAAAATTATATGTTAATTTCTCTAAAATATCTATTTGTTTATGAAACTAAAATGTCTATTTTAATAATGTGTATTGAAAAATAATCACTTAATAAAAAATCCTCATAATATATGTAATTAATAGAGAGATTTTAGAAAAAATTATAAAATTATAAGATAAAGTAAATTGAGATCTTATATTTAAAATAAAAATAAATTTTTCTACTAACTTTTATATTTAAGAGTGAAAGAAATATATGATATGTATTATATTTCAATGAATATTATTTAACATCAATTAGTTTTATTATTAATTTTATCCAAGGGAACATACAATATTTTATATCTAACTTTTGATGCAATGATTTTATACAAAATTAAAAAAAAAAATAGGTTCACTTACGATTCAAAAGGGCATGATTCAATTTTGTTTGATTCTGCATGCTAAACGCATATGGGAAGGGGGAAAACAGGGAAAAGGTTAAGCAAAGAGTGTTGGGCCATAGGGAGCACAAAAAATCTAATTAAGTTGCGAGTAACAAAAGATTAAGTTTAGTAGAAAGAATTAATTTTTTATATTATAATAAATTAAATTTTAAATTTTCAATGAGAGAAGTACTTGATAGTGTCTTAATTTCTAATAAAATAATACTTATATTTAGAAAAAAATAATATTATATCTTATTTTTAAATTTTAAGAATGTGTTGTAAAGAGAAAACAAAATTTGATGGATGTGAGTTTATAGATCTTTTTACTCATATTTTATTCTCAAGCCAACTCTATTTGATGTGGAATTTATTTCCTCTGCCATGTAATTTAAATCCACTTACTATAAAAGAGGTCATATATGATCATCCAAAAGTTAAAAGAGGCCAATGAAAATAATACAGGGAACCACCAATCCACCCATGCAAACACTATTAAGGGAAAGAACAAAGACCAAATGGCTAATACAATCTAATCTAAATACGTAGTATTATTCCGATTTACTTATTTAATTAAATTAAAAAAATTAATTATATTAGTTAATATGACGTATTTTTTTTAAAATATCATAATTATCTTTCTTAACTTACTACTTCTATCTCTTATTTGATTACTGTTAAAAGAGTGTCGATATATTTAAAAAAATTAATAAATATAAAAAATATATCTTATATTTATAATCAATATAACTCTTATATTTATAATTAATATCAACTCCTCAATTAGATCATATATTAAGTACATGAAGAGTTTTATTTTACTAACTATGAACAGATGAATCATTTATTATGATCATTTCAAAAATTAAATGACTTAGATCCACTTATAATTAATTAAACACTCCCTCCAGTTCAATATGTAGGAGTTAGATAATTAATTTATAAAAATCAATAATTAATTTAGTTATTTATATAAAAATATGTATTGATTTCCTTAAAATACATATTATAATCATTGTATAAAAACTATTTTTTTAATAAAAAATTCTTATAATATATGTACTCACCAAAGAGAGTTTTAAAAAAAATTATAAATTTAATAAATAAAATAGATTATAATATTACATTCCCAACCAAAATAAACCCTTATACTCACTCTTATATTTAAGAGGGGAGAGAGTATTTTGATTTCATTTGCATTAAATATGCTGACAACAATTTAAAATATACTTTTTTTTAAATATAAAACTTTAGTGATAGAAATAATTTTATTTAAAATATTATCTCGTGACCAACGGAAACACTTCAACTTGGAACTTACGACATTCATTTAAAAATTGGGAAAAGAAGGCGGAGCATGTGGGTTGTTTGGAGTTTAAGGCAAAGGCATGGCAGAAAGTGAATAGAAGGGTCCAGAATTGATGACAAGTTCAAGTGACAATCAACAACTGCTCATTCACAATGACAGCCACAAAACAAGTAGATTGCTATCTATGGTCACCATCCCCACCACCATTTATTTATTTATTCATTCATTCATTCATTCATTCATTATTATTATAAATCGAAAATATATTTTACCATATTCACGTCCTTAAAGTTCAAATCTTTTGCAAGAAAAAGTATGCCCATTCAATTTAGACTATCGAAATTAAATTTAGATGATTTATTTATTTTTGGTAAAAATCCATTTTATGACCAAACTTTTGTACAAAAGTTAAATTAACGTTCCCTTGTTACATCGGAAAATACTTTTAAAATAAGAGTATGAGCATTATTTTTAATCATTAATTTTTTTTTGCAACTGTAAAATTATTATTGTCAAAGTAAACGGAGAGGAATTGGGCTTTATATCCTTACTTAAATAGAAAAGGACACAAAAAACAGGTGAGAATGTGATATTTATAGAGATAGATCCCACTTCCTAGATTGGCGAATGCAATTTTAATAATAAGAAACTATAAATGACATTTTCATAATCATATAATAATATTTTTCATAGGAAGGTACCAGAAGGGTTAAGAAAAAACCCACTTATAAAATATGGGAAATGGAAGTGGAAGAGACCAGAACATGATTTGGAAATTAGGGACACCACACTTCGTAAAAGCATCATTATTCACTGAACTTGAAGGTAACAAATTCTACTAACAATGAAAATAACAATAAAAAAAATAATTATGGTCTAAGATGGAACAGAAACTTCTACCTAAACATGTCACTAATCCTTAATTAAACTCAATTTAATGTGCTTGAGGATTACTAATTTTGGCTTCAGTAAGAGTGACATGGACGCATTTTGATCATTAAAAAAACAAGTTCTTTGTGCTGTTTTTTTTTTGTAATAAACATGCGCCACATGCAAAAGTGTTTTTAATAACTACAACATGCAAAAATTAACCAAATAAAAGATGTGGTTGGGTTAGAGTTTGTAATGGGCTCACTCTGATTGCTTTCTTCTTTTATGGATTTTGTAGCTGGGGCCCAGGAGTGCACATTGGGTTTTGTTGATATGTCAACCCAACTGGTATTTTTTTGCCAAAACCCAATTATAAATTGCATAAAAATTAGTGCCAACAATGTCTTAAATATAATTGTCTCCTATAAGAGAATATGCTTAGCAAACAAACAAGGATCATATTAGGGGTGTACAAGGGCAGGGTTGGGCAGAGTAACTCCTCTACCCGGTGCCCTACCCAAAAAAACTATGGGCTACATTTTGCAGCCCGATGCCCGATAAAAACCCTAACCATTGGACTGGGCATGGGCAGATTTGCATGCCCAAATTGTGATGTCTTGCTTATATTATGAAAAAAAAATCTACAATCATAAACTTATAAAATAATACTATATGTTTTCAAGAGTTAAATAATATTTATAATTTATTAAGAATAGGGTAACAAAAAGATAGTAATTAAAATATTAAAGTACATTATATATAAAAAAAAACTTAACATCCGTATCAGGGTCGGATATCTGTAGAGGTATTACAACACTAATAATTGAATACTTATTAAGTAAAAAATCGAAGCAACTTTGATATCTACGTAAATATAAGATTTATATTCAAAATTTTAAAAATAAATAAATAAAGTTGTCAGCTAAAATGAAAAGTATAAGTTACAAATAGAAAAAATTAAAAAAAATAAAATTCTAACAAAAAAATAAAAAATAATATACATATATATAGGGCTGGGCCAAATAGGCTGGGCGTCATACCTTGTCCATTGCCCTGCCCTTCCTGACACTTGGCCTGGCCCTGCCCTGCCCAAATATATTTTGGCAACATTTTTTGGCCCGGGCTGAGCAATTTTTTACCGGGCTCAGGCAGGCGGACCGGGCCACGAGCATAATGAACACCCCTAGATCATATAGTACCCAATATCCTGATCTTATTTCTCATATGCGTCCAGTATCCTAATCTTATTTGTGATGCAATTTTACACATAATCTTTTTAATTTGATGCAATTTTTAGTACTTGAGAAATAAGATTATGTGTAAAATTGTACCAGATTATGTCCAAAATGGTCAATTTTGAAATGGCCGTTTCACATATAACTAGCTTTACTTTTCATTAATAATAACTCCATCTAAAATGCTCTACATACAAAGTCTATAACCAGTTTTCAGCAGCAAATGCCATTCTGACAATATGAGGTCAAGCTCCTTAGATATTTCTACCACCTACAGACGCATGAGTCCAGGCGCTAACCTCTGGACTTCCAGAACCTGATATGCTCCCACGGTTCATCTGCTGCAAAGTTGGCATGCTAATGGGATTCAGTCGCTGGGTGCTCAGTTGGGGCAAATTATTGTGCAGTGAGGGGACTAGAGGTAGAGATGAAACCACCTGATCAGATAACCTAGCCGCCTTTTTTGGCCCAAGCATTGCCATTGACCTGATGTCCTGTGGTGGCACCGAATGCAATTGCTGGCTGGTCTGGGCACAGGGCTCCCTGTGATTGTTGAACATGTTTCTCATGTTAGTAGCATCTGCATTGGCAATTGAGAGCATGCTTGCATTTCTCAGGGTTGGCAATCCACCAGTGAAACCCTGACCTTGGCTAGTGTTTGGTTTTGGGAAAGCCGCAAATCTGCCGTCTGAAAGTGTGCCAAAAAGCTGCTCATCATTCGAACCCGATATATGATTATTCTGGAGATTGCTAGAGGTGCTCAAACTGTTCAGCCAGGGCACCAGTCCCTCAGAAAATATAGGTCCAGAACCATTGATGCCTGTAATGTGAATACGAGAGCTAGATTCTATGTTTCTGATGATCCTTTGGCCTCCATTTAATGTTACTGCATCATGGCCACTTGCAGCAGCAGATCCAGAACCATTGATGCCTGTATCGTGACTGCGAGAGCTAGATTCTATGTTTCTGATGATCCTTTGGCCTCCATATAATGATACTGTATCATGGCCGCTTGCAGCAGCTGCACCCAGATGGCCGCTTGGAATAAGTTCCTGTTCTTGCCAATGCTTCAGTAGCTGCATTTGATATTGCAACCACAAAAATCTATCTGCACTCTGTTGCCACCATTGCTGGATGGGCCTCATTTGCTGTTGAAGATTGTCAATTTGAAGATTAAATGAACTGTTGTGGGTCAGTTGTGGTGATGAGAGACTATTTCCGCCCGCAGTGACATCAACTCCAGAAAGAATGTTGGGCTGTGGTGATTGCATAGCAGTATCGAACTGGAATGGCATCCTACTAGAATTTTGCAAGGGCGTTGAAGACAACCCAGCAGTGCAAGTTGCAGAAGGTTTTACCTTTCTATATGTCAAATTGGAATTACTGACAATTGGCTGCTTTTTGATACCTAATTCATCATTTTTGTTACGAGGTAATGACCCAACTTGATCACTAATTATGCGGTACCCTTCACGAATCATCTATATCCAAGAAAAGCATTTATATCAATGAAGAGACGATCAAGAAATTTTTCATAGCAAACGTCATATGCAACTCACCAATGAAGTGAACTGACAAGCAAACTGGTTCGCAGAATGAAGCTGTATAAAGTGCAAACACAATCAGATTAATCAGATTTATATAATATTTTGATTTTAGGGTACAGTAGTTAGAGACAGTGTCAATCCCAATAAGAAAAATCCTATTAGACAGCCAAATCATGGGGCAGAAAAATGTTAGGAATTATTGCAACAATTACACGAGCAAAGAATTCTAAAATACCTATCAAACTGCTCGTCCTGAGAATTAAACTTAAGTGGCATATCAAATTCAGTCCTCAAGATATAGGTCCAGGACTCCAAAACGAAAATCAGATATAGGTCATTCCCCATCATTTAGAGGATTGGTACAATACAATCCAAAAGCTGGTTTGTTTATGTATGCCTTCACTAAATGAAATATTAAAGAGGGGAAAAAAACAGGAAATATTGTGATAATTATAAAGTGGGAAGGAAAGCATATCAAGATTTGAAACATGAACCACTAGCTAATGTATAGTAGAGTGACTAATTTAGCGTCATGAATATAGTATCTAGTGATTGAATCCAAAAAGAAGACCACATTTATCAGGAGAAAACAGAACGTGTACAATAGGGGGAAATTAAGCTTATAGTTAGATGAGTATGACATCCATGATCAAGGGTCCATTAAAAGGTGGTGAGGTCAATCAGTTCAAAGATGCATTAATTTTTAGTCAATCAGCATAGATTACACCTTAGGCGGACCAGTCATTATTCTATCAACCCTGTTTCTCCAATTGACATTTAAAAAATATTAACAACAATGAGCTATAAGCGTTTTGACTCACAGAACTAGAAAAAGTAGGCAAGAGAAAAAAGGAAATAGGATGATCTCCATCACATCCATAGCATACGTGCGCTTCAACTGTTCCCAGATCTAGGTCTTCCAACATGACCAGTTTAACCAAAGCTGCATCATCAACCACCAGACAGTCACTTCCTGAGATAAGGGAGTAAAAGAGATTCAGCGGCACTTGAGGAGTTGGGTTTTTTTTAAAAAAATTGATAAAAGATGGATACCTTTACTTTGAATGATATGATATTCAAGGGAAAATTTCAATGTCCTAGTTTTCCAGTAACTGGAATGCTTGGATGAAGAAATTTTACATCCCATAGAATCTTCTGACTTTCCACTGTCCTCAAAACTTGCAAGGTGAACACCAACCAGAGGAGGAATCTGGCAGAAGGATGGTTTCTTACGAACAATTTGGTCCAATTTGAGCTTCCTGTTAATCAATCCATACCTGAATACAAATAGAAGTATTATCATGCCACAAAAAACATTCCAACATCAGTTGAACACTTCACATGAATAAATTGAAGACTTCACCTCTCACACACTTTTAGAATTTTTAATAATCTGTCAGGAGCATTGTTAACTTCAACTGATTGCTGTGGTGGACACAGGTTTTTCACAGTCAGGCTATTTGCACCAGTCAGATTCCTGCTGCTCATGCTGATAACTGCATCAGCCATTTCAGCTTTCAAACCTCTAGGACGAGAGTTTTTATGTGCTGCTTTCATAGAAGCCTGCCTTTGCAAGGAATTGATATTTAGAGTAGTTGAAAGACTTCCATCTGCAGCTGTAGCCTGCAAATTCTGAGAAATTTTTCTCTTTGGAGCAGCATTTCCATTTTTCAAACATTTGTCAAAAGGCTGATCCATGTGATTGGATGAACTGATTGAAGCGCTATTAACTGTCAATGGCTTCAATAAGAAGTGCTGTTTCGAATTATACAGATTAGATGAACCAATGCTACTATCCCTGCAAAAATCATCAGTATGGAGGCCACTTGTTTCAGCAGGCTCCTGTTTCACAAAGGGAGCTCTGATCTGATGGTTTTGAATTCCTTTAAGCATCATTTGGTCATCATGTGTTGATGGAGGGAAATGGAATTTTCTCTTTTTGCTTTCACATAGAATTTTTTCAACATTAAATTGCTCTTGCAGCGCACTGTCTAAGCACTGTAGTTCAGGACCTTGAGGTGCAATACTGACTTGGCTTCCTACAAGCTGGAGTTTAGGCAGGTCCACTGGCTCTTGTTTTGGTTTCTTATAAGGGATTCCTTTGGTAGATTGTTTGTCGCAAATGCTGTTCTCACAAGGAACTATGGAATTTCCCAGAGCCATACCATTATTAGCATTAGCAAGTGATTGATTGGGTACATCAACAAAATTAGGTGTCTTTGGCGCCATTAAGGCATATGAGGGTGATGAGTAATCAAGAGCCGAATTTATTCCCTGTGGATTACCAAAACGGCTAGATATATTTTCTGGCACACTAGAAGTGCCTTTTTCTTTTTCCAGAGGACCACATTGAGGCTTGTACTTTTGGAGATAATCGCGCATAGCATGGGTTACAAGATTTGAGTTTCTGACTGGCAAACTTTGCATTGGTTCATCACTTAGCTTTCTTTTCTTCCAACTCCATGCAATACCCAAATCAAGCTGCCATGCATGCTAATAATTAATCAATATGGTAGTGAAAGATTAATCATGCCTTATAAATTTAGAGTTCGAGCTAAGAATTTAGATTTGGTTAGTGTTAGGATACACATTCACTCAAAGTTATATCCATTAACCTAATTTGTAAGGAAAAAGCTTTAGACACTCCTTTCTTAGATATAAAATTCTGTTAGCAACCTCAGTAAGAAAGGATCTTTCAGAAGTTACAAGAATGATAAAACCATTAATACCTTCTTTCTTCGAGCTTCACCAAAAAGTGTGCCCCCTAAAGGTTCTGGGTTCAAATGAAGATCTGGTTGCAAAGCCTTGATGATGCATGACTCAATTTCCTGATAATATAACATGAAACTAACGTAGGGCTAACGATATGCAATGCATAAGATGAAATGTACACAAGCTTAAATTGATCAATGTATGCCTACCAGAAGATCTTTGTATGTCCAAGAATCATTTGAGACTGACAAGATGTCCTTGACAACAGTTTCCATGCACAATTGAAGAGTCAACTTATGCACAATTGGGATATTTGCAGTTGATGACATGTGACCCTCTTTATATGGCAAAATATGGCGATAATCTCGAATCTGCAAGGCATTAACTTTATTTATTAAAAGGGATAACAAGATTAACTTCAATGTTTGAACTCTTTAATCCCCTAAGACGAGATGAGATTCCTCAAGAGGGAGTTGAACATATCTCAAAAGAGAAGTTAGTTGACATTACACAAAGTGATAAATGAATCATTTCCTCTGATGTATTAGTATGGCAATCAGAAATCAAAGGAAAGACCCAAAATTATAGTGAATCTGTGAAGTGCTAATTTCTATAAGCAATATGTGCTTTGAAAGTATACGGTGGTATTCAAGTGCTCCACATATGCAAATTGATATAGTATCTATAATTTTGAGCTTTACCTCACCTCACACATAAGGGTTCCATTGACATACTTGCAGGGAATATCATCAAGCATATCTCCAGGTAACCAACCATACTCAATCGCCTGGTGAAGAAACAGGAAAAAACAAAAGTAAACCATGGGATGTGCAGATCACATTCTACCACCAATAGAACATTATAAATGTAAAGCACTTTTTTTCAAACAAAAAAGTATAAATTTCATTTTTTTATTTATTTGTTATCCTTTCAAATGTCAACTGTTGTGTGATTTAGTACTTCAAATGGTTTAAGGTTATGTTTATTTTAACTGATACAGTGTGGTAGGAATTTCCCTACCTAAAACTTCATGTAAAATAATGTTGCTTAGATAAAGAGAGAGATGTGCTGAATTATGAAAGAGTACAATATATGGAACAGGGCCTCATAAGTGTGAATATCAATTGACAGATACCCATAAATGGGAACGCTTAACTTCATATGAAAAGGACCTAAACAGGGTTCCGCCATTTTCCCCTAGCATGAGAAACATTACAAATAAAAACTGGCCAGGGTTCTTATAGATGTTTATGACATGCAAGTTGAAGGGCACTGAGGGAGTAGTTATTGTGGATTTATATATCTATGGTAGTGAACATTATTCGTAATATGTAGTGTACATACTAGAAAATACCTCAAGTTTCATTTAAGTTGATATATATTAGTAGAATGTCTAAAGCATAAATTCATCCAATATTACAGATATTCAAAATAGAAGCCAAATTAAAAGTACTGATTACAAACTCATTAGAGTATGAGGTGTGAATATGATTCGTTACTGCAAATCATTAATAGATATATGCCAGAGAGGGGAGCTCAATTACATAATTACTAAGTTAAAGCATCAGTTTTGCTCTGAAGTAAGCGGGGAAAAGAAAATAGGATCAATTTGGCCTTTGCAAAGAGGAAATATAGCATACTAGGATCAAATAAATATATATATTCTGGTCAATAAGATTTGAGGTAAATATATCTTTTGATGCTTACAGAGAAAAGTGTTTCTGATGCCTTGTCATAAGGAAGCAACTGCTTTGTCACATCACTGGGCAACTGCAGGGGCAGAAATCAACAATCAACAGTAAGGATCAAATTCCAGTAGTAGCAAGAAGTAACATAAATGCCTAGCATGCAAAACTCTTAAGTTTTGACTCTTGTGATACCAACCTTTTTACCTTTTCCAATAGAAAATCCATCTTTGAATAAATTCAGTGAGAAGGACGCCTCAAGTTCTGCATGATAGCAAACCATGAAAACAAATGCTTTTACAATAGATTGCTGTACAATGTAAGTATTAACATTACCTTCTGAGGTTGAGTGCAATACATTCTTGTGCTTCTTATTTGAGTCATCGACAAATTCAGCTCCTATCTGAGATAAGTTTACCCATATCAAAATGTTGGATATTAAATTTCTCATGTACTGTTGGACTTATGGGCCAAATATCTTAGCTGATTGCCTTGCTGATTTGCTAATATTCTGGCTGATTACTATGTTTAATTCTTGGGATTTATTTCCTGATTCTACTCTGATTTATTTCCTAATTTTGTGATCCTAATATCTGGGAATTAATGCCAGATTTCATGGGATATTATTCTTGACTTTATTCTGCAGTATCCTAGGCTAGAATCATGGCTGATCTCTCCTCTTTGATTGAGAGCATGTAACTATTTATAATCTGTGACTATTGGAATGAGAATAATGCTTCCAGATCAGAATTCTTTGATCTTAATCTACATGGTATCAGAGCACAATGATACAATTCGGATTTGGCCTTAATACTGAGGGCCATGGCGCTCAATCAACTCAGGAAGTGATCCCTAGGGGTTTGGCAGCAACAACCCAACCAGGAAATCACACACAGACCGATTCCAGTTCTGTCTCTGTCACCATCCATCGGTTAAATGGAGAAAACTATGTCTAGTGGGCCAACAGCGTACGCGACTACGTCATGGGCAGAGGAAAATACGGATACCTCACAGGATCTGTACTTAGACCCCTTGAAACTGATGAGAGGTATGCAACCTGGGAGGCGGAGAATTCGATGGTTCAAGTATGGTTAATCAACTCTATGACCACCGACATCAGCAGCCACTTCTCATTCTTCATGACAGCAAAGGAAGTCTGGGATGCTGCCCGAGACATGTTTACTTCACAGAAAAATAGAGCCGCGGTGCTAGAGATTGAGGGCTTCATTCATGACCTTAAGAAAGGTAATCGCTCAGTCACACAATATTACACTGAACTGTTTGTTAAATGGCAGCAGCTAGATACATATAATGTGCATGAGTGGAAGCACCCTGATGATGCAGCCCTCTACAAAAAGATAAAAGAAGAACAGAGAATCTTCAAGTTCCTACTTGGTCTAGATGCCGGGTTTGAGGAAGTAAGGGGCAGAATCATGAGTCAAGAGATTCTACCCTCAATACGTGAAGTTTTCTTCATTGTTCGGGCTGAGGAAAGCAGAAAGAAGCTGACCTCAGGAGACTGCTTGACTGAACCACAACCTAATGCATTAATGACGAAAGGTGGGATGCAAGAAGGAGACAAAAACAAACAGAATAAGTGGTGTGACTACTGCAGAAAGAAAGGGCACACCAGAGAAGTTTGCTGGAAGTTGCATGGAAAGCCTCCTAAAAAGGGAAGACAAGAGGGAAAAGCATATGCTGGGTCTGCTGAAAGTAATCCCGGATCTGGATCTGTATTAAACAAAGAAGAAGTTGAATTTTTGAGGAAGATACTCGAAAAACATGAGGCTCCAGAAAAGGTGATGTCTTCAGGATATATGGCTCACACAGGTACAATCATTCTGGCTCTAAAAACTAATGTTCATCATAAAGCTCTTTGGATTGTTGATTCTGGAGCTACTGATCATATGACTGGAAATCCAGATTTATTGACTGATATAAGGCCTTGCACCTTGAATATATTCATTCAAGTGGCTGATGGGAAATCTGTGAAGGTTGAAGGCCTTGGTACAGCGCATATACACAACAACAACAACAACAAAGCCTTTTTCCATTAAATAGGGTCGGCTACATGGATCATACGACGCCATTGTGCTCTGTCAAAAACTAAATCCTTGGATAGGTTATTGACCAGGAGATCCCGCTCAATGACCTCATTGAGCGTTCTCTTTGGCCTTCCTCTACTCCTTTTAACCGGACTCCATACTATTTGATCCACCCTCCTCACCGGCGCATCCCTTGGCCTTCTTTGTACGTGTCCAAACCACCTAAGACGGTTCTCCACTATTTTCTCCGCAATAGGTGCCACTCCAATGTTTTCTATGCACCTGAATTAAAGTTTTCTATGCACCTGAATTAAAGTGCAGTCTTCTTTCTGTGAGAACAATAACCCAAAGTAACAATTGTGATGTTCATTTTTCTGCTTTTGAATGTCTATTTCAGGATCCGGGGTTGGGGAAGACGATTGGTGTAGCTAAGATCCTAGAAGGACTTTACTGTTTGGAACCTTGTCAACAAAAGCAGTTCCCATACAACGATTCAGTTGCTCTATCTGCTGTTTCATCAAATAAAGATGTGTTACTGTGGCACTATAGATTAGGCCACCCTAGTTTTCATTATATGTCCAAACTTTTTCCTCAATTTATGAATAAAGGTGCCTTGCCTTCCTCATGTGAATTTTGTCAACTTGCTAAACATACTAGAACAACCTACAATAGCCACCCTCATATATTCTCCCAACCTTTCAATCTGATCCATAGTGACATATGGGGACCCTCACGAATTACATCCCTTTCAAATGCAAAATGGTTTGTCACATTTATAGATGATCACACATGGCTCACATGGGTTTACCTCATGAAAGAAAAATCTGATCTTCCTTTGACTTTCATAAACTTTCACAAAATGGTTACAACACAATTCCAAAACCCAATTCGTACCTTAAGAAGTGATAATGGGAAGGAATACATGAGTGGGACCCTACAAAATTATCTTAAAGACCATGGGATTCACCACCAAACAAGTTGTGTCAATACCCCTCAACAAAATGGGCCCGCCGAACGAAAGAACAGACATATTCTAGAGGTAACCAGAGCCATAATGCTTACCCATAATGTTCCCAAATATTATTGGGGCGAGGCTATCCTCACAGCCACTTATCTAATAAACCGAATGCCTTCTAAGATACTCCATTTTGAAACTCCCATTACCATCCTCACCAAACACTATCCAAATACCACTCTTATCACTGAAATTCCCTTGAAAGTCTTTGGATGTCTAGCCTATGTTCACACTCTCACCGGAGGAAAACTTGACCCTCGGGCTATTAAGTGTATTTTTCTGGGGTATTCAACCTCTCAAAAGGGTTACAAGTGTTATTCTCCTACCTTAAGGAAGTTCTTTGTTACCATGGATGTCACCTTTGAGGAAAACTTAGGTTATTATCAGAATTCTCCCATTCAGGGGGAGAACTTGAGGGAATGGGAGTCTGTAGAATCACCTAACAGCACCAAAACAGTGCCAAACTTCACCTTCCATACCTATTGTTTTTCCTGCCATTGAACTTGACACAAGCCCAAAAACAGAACCAATTGTCCCTTACAATGACTCATCAATGCTCAGTAACACATTGGATAGGGAGGAATCAGAGGAGGCAGATGATGCAGTGGAAGACAATACTCAAGAGAATCAACTTCCAAACAGTAATGCTCCCTCAGGTTCAGTGCAAAATCAAGAGTCATCTCCAATCCTTGAGCCTAATGACATCGGATGGCCAATTGCCCTAAGAAAAGGGGTAAGACAGTGTACAAAGCACTCCATTAGTAACTTTGTTTCATATGACAAGTTATCTTCTTGTATGAGAAGTTTTGTTACCAGGATTGAAGAAGAAACAATCCCAGCTACCTTTGAAGAGGCAATAAAAGACCCAAGATGGTGTGCAGCCATAGATGAAGAATTGAGGGCTCTCAACAAAAATCAGACATGGGAAATCATGAAACTTCCGATGGGAAAAAAGGCAGTTGGATGCAAATGGGTATTTACAATCAAATATAATCCTGATGGTACAGTCAATAAGTTCAAGGCAAGACTGGTTGCCAAAGGTTACTCTCAAACTCAGGGCATCGACTACCAAGAGACATTTGCTCCGGTGGCCAAATTGAATACCATTCGAATTCTTCTATCACTGGCGGCTAATCTTGACTGGCCATTACATCAATTAGATGTAAAAAATGCATTCTTAAATGGAGATCTTGAGGAGGAGGTATACATGAAGATACCAGAAGGTGTGACTGAGTACGAAAATAAGAATATGGCATGCAGATTGGAAAAATCCTTGTATGGGTTGAAACAATCACCAAGGGCATGGTTTGAACAATTCACCAAAGTAGTGAAAGGGTCGGGATACACACAATGCCAAGCTGACCATACTCTGTTTGTGAAGCATACAGGTACTAAAACCTCGATTTTGATTGTATATGTTGATGACATCGTGGTGACAGGTGATGATGCCGAAGAGATATTGAAACTTGAAAAGACCCTAGGTACAACATTTGAAGTAAAGGATATGGGAAGTTTGAGATATTTTCTAGGGATGGAAATTGCTAGATCACGGCAGGGAATTTCTGTCTCTCAAAGAAAGTATACCCTTGATCTACTCAAGGAAACAGGGATGTTGGGGGCCAAACCTTCAGCAATACCGATGGATCGATCTATCAATCTTGAATATAAACAAGAGGGAGTACCTGTGGATGCTGAAAGATACCAAAGGCTAGTTGGGAAACTAATCTACTTGTCTCACACTCGACCTGACATAAGCTATGCAGTAAGCATGGTTAGTCAATTTTCATCACAACCTCAAGAGCATCATATGGAGGCCATATATACTATTCTAAGGTATCTAAAAATGACACCAGGAAGGGGAATCTTCTTTGGTAAGACGAATTCCAAAGAAATAGTGATATACACAGATGCTGAACATGGAAGAGACCCAGAGAATAGAAGATCATCAGGTGGTTACTTTACCTTTGTATGGGGTAATCTAGTGACATGGAGAAGTAAAAAGCAGTCTGTTGTGTCACGAAGTAGTGCTGAAGCAGAACTCAGGGCAGTGGCAAATGGAGTGTGTGAAGGAATGTGGATTACACGTGTCTTACAAGAATTGAGAATCAGTACACAGTTCCCTATAAAGATATGGTGTGACAGCATGGCAGCCATTCAGATGATCAATAACCCAGTCCATCATGATAGGACCAAGCACATGGAGATTGATAGACATTTTATAAAAGAAAAAATTGAGTCAAAAATAATTAATTTGTCCCATATAAAGTCCAGTGTTCAAGTGGCAGATATTCTCACTAAACCTCTGGATAGAGGCAAATTTGAATTCTTCAGAAGCAAGCTGGGCATGTTAGATATCTACTTGCCAGCTTGAGGGGGAGTGTTGGACTTATGGGCCAAATATCTTAGCTGATTGCCTTGCTGATTTGCTAATATTCTGGCTGATTACTATGTTTAATTCTTGGGATTTATTTCCTGATTCTACTCTGATTTATTTCCTAATTTTGTGATCCTAATATATGGGAATTAATGCCAGATTTCATGGGATATTATTCTTGACTTTATTCTGCAGTATCCTAGGCTAGAATCATGGCTGATCTCTCCTCTTTGATTGAGAGCATGTATCTATTTATAATCTGTGACTATTGGAATGAGAATAACGCTTCCAGATCAGAATTCTTTGATCTTAATCTACATGTACTATCATATAAAGTAAGGTAAGATATATTGCAAACCCATGAATTATTTTTTGAGTATAATGATGCATTTAGTAGAATATTGATTCCCAATCTATAAAGCAGGGAAACAATAAAAAGGAGTTGAATCTATTACCAACACTTATCATGCACTGCAACAAGCAGGAAGGAGAAAAGAAATTCACAAATAAAATGTCACAGATCTCTTAGCTTAAAATTTTCCTTGTAATGCTAACAGAAAATTAAACTAAAACAGATCAAATAGTTAGAATAACTTGGTATTTTGTGGTGTACAAAGAAGACATGCCTTCACCAAAAGAGTAGAATAGACAAATTATTTTCTTTTAGGTAGGAAGTGAGACTTTTAGAGGGAGTTCTTTAAAATTTCTGGAGGTATTTCATAGATGTGCGGTCCTAAATGACTGTGCAATGTTGTTGATAGATTAAACTCTAGAGGACTCCGATAAAAATGAATACAAATTCAATATTCATAGTGTTGAGGGGTAGACATGCGGAATTTTTATTCCCATATGTTTTAAGTGGGGTGACTGGTGACATATTTTCCTTAAAGAATACCCAGAACATGCAAATTCACATCAATTGCTCAATTACTGGCTATTATGTTACAATGAAATAAAATTTTCCCTTGTTTTTCATCTAAATAATACACATACAACTCAAACGGGCTAAGTAGAAAGAAAAATGATATATTGCTTCCTGCCCCTTGATTTCAATAATTATATCCCTTTTCTCTAATACCCCCATCCCTTTGACAATTTTAATCTCCAGTGCTTGGGGACCAAGCAATTTTGGTATCTCACGTTTCAATTTTAACACATTCAGTCCCCAGCGTTATTAACATTTAACAACTATTATTTGGATGGAAAAAGATTCTGTTAAAAGTTTCCCGGTTAGGATGATGAATTTCAAGTTGATCCGCAAAAGAAAGCCCCACATTCATTCTTATATAAATTAAACAGAAAATTAAAGAGAATAAAACAATATAAATGATTAAAAAGACAGCAACGAAATAATAAATAAAGTGGGGCTAACAAATTGGTAAAGCGGGAAACGTGTTGAGGGACCTGACTCTTTAGCCCCCAAACGAAGGGGGGCCCGAAAGAACTGCACAGTGATACCCTCTTTCTTGGTTTTTTAATCTGAAAAGCTCGACTTTTCAAGAATATCACGCAGAAGTTACCGCTTGCAACCAACATTATTCAAATAAATTTAATATTTGAGAAGATACTACAAAAAGGTAAACAATCATCTCAGCAACTGGCCAATATTAAAACTATGTTGCAGCATGTGATTTTTTATTAATTAACTAAAGAAGAATGAAGTCATGAACTCTCATGGCACCGTTATCAAACCAATCGAAGAGCATTATCAGATGAAAGCGTCAAGCCCCACCCCCTCAGGCCCTCGGATTGCATCTAACCAACCCCGTTTCATCTCTCGAACCGATATTCACAAAACCACGCCCACACTCATCACTCAAAAGCAAAAGCCCCCAGTCCAAGAGTCCAGAACTACAGAAATGCCATTCAAACTTCAAAAATCGAAAAAACAAACAAAATGCAAACCGGAATATCAAATAATCAAACAATGAACACATGCCTCGACGCTCCTGGGCTGAGAATCATTTGCGGAGGGAGTGTCGTCGGCTTTGTCGTCAATTGGAAGCAGCTTGGGCTTGTACCTGGTACCAACTCTTGCGACCTCGAAAGACACACCCATGGGTGTGGAGTTCGGGCCGAATCGAAGAGCGAAGAAGAGAAATGGGCTATGGAGAGGCGGAAATTGGAGGGAGAAGAAGGAAGAGGCACAGCCTCCAAGGCGTTTTACAGAGATTGTACTGTGAGGTGTGATTTGTAAGGGAGGGAAGTGAAGGTGGCGTTGTTCTCCCCGTTTTATATTTTGCCAACTCTGCCATGAAGGCCAACACGTAGAAAGAGGTGTGACTCACCTCTCTCTTTCTCTCTCCTTCTTCGTAAGAGTAATTCATTTTTTTTATTACACGAAAAAGCAGGCATAAAAGTTACTTAGGAGGTAAGAGAGACAAAACAGGCAGATAAACCTTGGCTAGCAAAGTCAAATTTTACCATTCTTAATTTTGATTAAAGTTGTGCATAATTTTTAAAAGGAAAATTGGGGGAAGTTTTTCATTACCAATATATTTTCGATGTATAAGAGTTTATAAAATTATTCAAACCAAAAAAAAATTCAATAAGATATTTTTACAGAATTTTTCCCTTTTTAATAATTTTATATAGAAATTTCAATCAAAATCTTATTACAATTGCTTTAACATTTTAAATATCTAATATACCCTAATTATTTCAAAACTTAATCATTATTTTTAATATTATCGGATTAAGTCCCACAAATAATTTCCTCAAAAATATTTTATAGATAGTAATTGGAAAATGCTATTGTATGTATTATATTTCTCATTTTCTTTGTATAAAACACTAGACATATATAAGTAGCAACTCGTTTACTCCCTTTATTCTCTATTATAATGTGCTTTATAGTAGAAATGATAAATTTGTAACTACACTCCAAACTAATTTTATTAGTATAATTAATATTAAAAAATATTTTAGGGTAAACACCTTCTATTAATAGATATCAAACTTCTATCTAAATCCGTCTACATAAATTTTTTTTTTTGCACATTATTGCTTTAAATTTCATATGTATAATTATTTTTTTAAGAAAAATCTAGCAAATAAAAGAGATTGTGCATTTTGCCATTACGTTTCTGTTGAACAAAAATTTAACTCCTACCTTATCGTGACTGTTCCTTTGTCATTACCAGTTCGATGGCCCCCTTAAGCTTATGTATTGTGTTGACAATTATTTTTTTTTGTTGGACTTTTTAAAATAATAATTATACAGCTGAAATTTCAAATAATGTGATGTAAAAAAAACCTTAGGTAGAGGGGTTAAGAGGAAGTTTGAGATATTTAATAGAAGGCTCTAATTGCACACAAAAAAATATTTCAATACGCTAACTACACTTTTAAATATTTTAGAGTACTAATTATACTATTAAAATTAGTTTAGGGTGTTAAATGTATATTTATCCTAAAAGAAATTGATGGTTTATAATATTCTTACGATGCTTAGGGTGTGTTTGGATTAGATTTTGGAGAATAGATTCTGGGAAAAATAAATTCTGAAGAATAGATTTTGGGTAGAATAGATTTTGGGAATAAAGATGTTTGGATGATTAGTAGTAGAATCACTTTTTATATTGGTAAATTACTAAAAAGGGTATGATATGATTAAAAGTAAGAGAGATGAAAGATGATAGAGAAGAAAGAGGAGAGTGTAGAGAGGAGAGAGAAAAAGAGAGATAAGAGAAGAGAGAGGAGAGAGAGTGTAAGAAAAAGTAAGGGCATAATAGTAATTGGATAATCCAAAACCTAGGTTTCAAAGAAAAAGCTATTTTCAGTAGCTTATTCAAAACCTAGGTTTCAAACCAAGGTTTTGTCCAAAATCAATTTTTAACAAAAATTGCTATTTGTGTAAAAAAAATTCAAATCGTGGTTTTGGCCCAAAATTGATTCTGCACCGCTCACCCAAACACACACTTAAAATATGATATATTTATTTAATTTAGATAAATTAAAGAAGTTAAATAAACTATTTAATTATAACATGTGTGATATGATCTCTCTAAAATATTTATATATAAAATTAGATTATATAAGAGTTTATGACCAAAATTTACTTTTAAACTAGATCATACATTTAGGATCGGAGTATAAATCATTTGGTGGGTTATTAGTTAATTTTTTTTTAAATATTTCCCCTATTATAATTTGCTAAGTGAAAACTTGAAATCTAATATAATGTTTCTGTATATTTTTAAATATAGGTAAAGTTAAAAAAAAAATCAATTACAAAAGAAATTAATGAAAGTAGTTAACCATCTCATCTTAATTTTTTATTTGTGAGGTGATGATGAGTAGCTTATAATAAAAAATTGAGGAAGTACTGCTTTATCAACCAATAAGCTGGCTATTACTTTCCAGTTCCAACTTCTGAAATTGTAGGCCTCATGTATTAAATGTGATTTTAACAAATCTGTTTTACCATACTCTGCTCCTTCCTATTCTTACTGTAGGAGTATGACACCCGTTTTATGATTTTAATGGATAATTAAATATTTCTTTTTAATTTCAGTCTTATCGGTAATTAATGTGTGATGATTTCTTTTTAATAGGTGACAGTGTCTCAAACTAATCAAAGAGTGATACCTCTATTTAACAAAAGAAAAAAGAGTGTTCAAATATCTACCATAGTTATACTTCCATAGTTCTTTTATTGTAAATCACATCTAATTACTTTATCATTATCAACAAAAATTTGTCAAGTCATTAAAATTATTTAAAAAAATAATAATTTATCATATTTAAAATCATGAATTATATTTATCAACGTAAAATTTGTCTAGCAATATAAAGCCTGCCAAAATTTTTTTGTCTCAAATTTGATTCATAAAAAAATAGTGTATATACTTGAAAAAATAATTACGAAATTAAAACTGGGAGAACTATAGCTCTATTTATAGAGCCATGACAATAATAAAATTTAAATTTAAATATAAATTTAATTCAAATCCTAATATTAAAAGATAAATAATTATATATTTCAGAAGTATCACGTCATCTGAACTTTAACTAATTAAAATATAATAATTAGAGTATGTAAGTATTTTTTATAGATAAATAAAATCCTAAATTATAGAATAACCTAAATATCCTATTTTATTGCAACAATGCAAAATATTTAAAAGATAAATAAACTAATAAATCATAATTCTAATAGATAAATATCTTTATTTAATATTCTAATAGATACCTCTAGATATCTAAATTAAACTCTAATTATCACATATCCATATTCCATCATACTTATTTATAAATTAACAAAATATTAATATTTTAAAGTCAAATGTATGATTTGAGATCCTTAAATTAAGATATTATGAGACGATATTTGACCAATTAGTTTTTTTTTTTTAAATGTTATTAAGTGTGGTGAGAGTAATATCTTTTCTTTTTTTGACTGCGGGGGTGGGTAGGTGGTGAGCCTTGAGACTGAGAGAGTCCAAATGCAAGGGCTGGTCAATTGATATTAGGTGGCATCTGTGGGACCTAGGGCTCAATCCACCTACCCACACTAAAAATAATTGTGGACGAAAATACCCCCACTTCTCCTCTATTATTATTCTAGAAGTAATTTTTTATTTTATGTGAAATTCTTCTATTAATGAGTGTTCAAGATCAATCCAAAATAATTATACTCGACTAACATGAACAAATCACTACTTAATTCCCCTGCTTTGGACTCTTGAAAAGTTTTTGCACAACAGTTGAGACTTGAGATGTGAAAAAGATAGGAGGATGATTAAGACTAACTGAAGAATGGACAAAATGGTCACTTTCATTACAAGGAACTGTTTGTCATGACCTTTGTAAAATAAAAGTTAGTTAATTTTTTTATTTTTCTACAAAATTCAAATAGCTCTAACTTATGTAGAGGGAGTATTTGGCATTTCTGCAGGTTCATAGTCTTATTAGAACTTCATTCTTCGTCTGCGGAGTGACCAAGAAACCAAACAGACCCCGCAGCCTTGTTCTCCTAACTTGTTGTCCTGTTAGTATTAAGCCGCTGAAAGAAAGATCTTGGCAAAATCTCAACCCACACACACTCGCTTATTGTTCTTCCTCCCAGTCTCCTTCCTCGACGCCATGGCCTCCGCCACCTTCGCCAACCTCAACTCTCTCTCCTCACAGTGGATCGGCCAGCCCTCATCCTTCTCTTCCCGCCCGGGATCCTCCACTCGCTTGGCTGCTCGTCGTGTCTCCCTCCCGATCCGCGCCTCTTATACCGACGAACTCATACAGACCGCCGTTGGTTCCCTCTTCGCCCTTCTTTTACTTCTTTTGCTTTTGGGCTGTTGAATTAAGCTTTGTGTTTTTTTGTTCTATTTGTATACTTGTTGTTTTTGTTGTTGTTGATCTGCTCACTTTGTTTTGAACTGTCCTTTTTATTTTGTTCTGATCAAATCTTATCAGTGAATTCAACGTGTTCGGATCAATTGTTAACCTCTTTTTGGTCGCCTCATCATTCTAAGAGAAATATTTGTGTCTTCTAGTTTTATTGTTTTTTTTCATTCCCGAATACTAGAACTTAAAGAAAAAAGAAGAATTTTTTTCTCTTTTTGTGTGTAAGTGTTTGCGTGTTCTTTTGACTGGTTGGATGTTTAACCATACTCCCTTAGTGTTGTTGTTGGAGAGATTGAGAGTTTTCTCCAACATTAAGGATGTACCTCTGACTAGTTTTGAATTTGTTGAACAACGTGGCATGTTATTATATTTGTTTTGGTCATTGCATCGGTAATGCAGGATAGTTTTAATGGAAATCTTCAATGATACTTTTGCTTTTGTGGATATCTAGATTTTATTATAGTTATCAGAACATAATTGCAAAGCTTGACCAATGACTATTTCCAGTTCCCTGATTATGTTTTCTGTCTCTATGGTATAGAAATCTATTGCATCACCTGGTCGTGGAATCCTAGCCATTGATGAGTCAAATGCAACCTGTGGTAAGAGGCTAGCATCTATTGGACTGGACAATAATGAAACCAATCGCCAAGCGTACAGACAACTTTTGTTGACCACTCCTGGTCTTGGTGAATATATTTCTGGTGCTATTCTATTTGAAGAGACTCTTTACCAATCAACCACAGATGGAAAGAAGTTTGTGGATGGTTTACGTGAGGATAAGATTGTACCTGGCATTAAGGTTGACAAGGTATGGTATATACGTTTACCTTCTAATCTCTAGAATGTGAATTTTGCTCCAATTAACTATTTATTCAATAATCATACTTCTGTGTTGTGCATTTCAGGGTTTGGTCCCACTACCTGGGTCTAACAACGAGTCTTGGTGCCAAGGTTTAGATGGGTTGTCTTCAAGATCTGCTGAATACTATAAGCAAGGTGCTCGATTTGCAAAGTGGTAAGTCATTTACTAATTCTTTTAAAAATTTTAAACATTCTTACTTTTTTGTATGTTTATGGAATTTTATTGGAGGATGGCCTATTAAATTTGAGTTCACATGATGGTTTATTTTGATGTATATAGGCGAACAGTTGTTAGCATTCCAAGCGGTCCTTCTGTATTAGCGGTTAAAGAAGCCGCATGGGGACTTGCACGATATGCTGCCATCTCTCAGGTATTCATTCATATAGGCACCTGTTTTGGTTGTTGTTAACTTGTTCTTGATTTGCATTTTGTACATTTTTTGGCTTGTTATTTGCCCAGATTGTGTGAAACTTTGAATTTCTAAAATTTTGGGATTTCTTTCCTTCCTCATAACTCTTAAGGTTAATGGTAACATTCTTACTACATTGTAAAATTTCATGGTTTGATACATGAAGTTGGTATACATGCGCCCTTCTTCTTTACTATTTTTCCGTACTAAGGTTTTGCTGCAAAGGTATTCAAGCTCTATCACCTTATTTGGATGATATGTGATTCAAAATGATATAGCCAGTGGTGAACATATATATATCATGTTATTATTGTCAATTTGCTTGATGTGTTTATTGTATACTTGTATGAATCATATGAATGACATGTGTTTTATTGTCAATGCAGGACAATGGTCTTGTTCCAATTGTAGAGCCTGAAATCCTTCTTGATGGGGACCACTCAATTGAAAGGACACTGGAAGTAGCAGAGAAGGTTTGGGCAGAAGTATTCTTCTACTTAGCTGAAAACAATGTTGTGTTTGAGGGAATATTGCTCAAACCTAGCATGGTGACACCTGGAGCTGAACACAAGGAAAAGGCCTCACCAGAAACCATTGCTACTTATACACTCACAATGCTCAAAAGAAGAGTTCCACCCGCCGTCCCTGGAATCATGGTACAGCCATTAAACCCTCTCTTTTTGTGGGAAAGAAAAGCCAATAAAAAGGAGAAATGCTATTCTTCCTTCTGCACAAAACTCTTCTTAGGTTTACAAGAATCCAGAGTCCAAAGGATTCAATCACTTATTACAAATGTTTCCATTCTATTCTTGATTCTAGCTGGCTATAATGTTTATAAGTTTAGGGATATCTATTGTGGCGAGCACACTATGACGATACCAGCTTCAGAGTCAAGAATCTCCCCATTTTTGGCCCGGAAAATTATTTCACCATGAATGATTGTCATTTTCTCATACTTTTAGGGTATTTAAGTTAGAGATGTAGAAAATACTTGAATAACATGTTTTGATTTTCTTTTCAGTTTTTGTCCGGTGGGCAATCTGAAGTGGAGGCAACACTAAATCTTAATGCGATGAACCAAAGTCCCAACCCATGGCATGTTTCCTTCTCGTATGCGCGTGCCCTGCAGAACACGGTGCTTAAGACATGGCAAGGGAGACCAGAGAATGTACAAGCTGCCCAGAAGGCTCTTTTGGTGCGCGCGAAAGCAAACTCCTTAGCTCAACTTGGAAGATACTCTGCTGAGGGTGAAAGTGAGGAAGCCAAGAAGGGAATGTTTGTGAAGGGTTATACCTACTAAAAGTTGAGGCATTATATGCCTTTTAGACGTGAATGTTGATGAGGCTTAACTGTATTGTATTATTATTTTACTTCTTCTAGCTAATGAGTTTGAATAAAGCCAACCAGCCTAGTTAAGGTTGGGGATTAGTGAAACCCTCAAGGGGTTCTTTTTCTGTTTGGCAAATTGAGGGCATATTTGGTGGAAGCAGTTCTTTTACTCTCTTGTTGCTCGTAACGTTGGCACAAGTATTTGTTTCAAAAAGATCATTCTCATTGACTTTCAAGTTCTATATGCTTTGAGTGAAAGACATAATTGGGGAATATGCTAGTTTCACTTCTTGTTTTTTTTTTTGGTAGGTGGGAATATGCTCTTTATCTCACACGGATTCTTTTTCTTCTTTTTTCTGATCAAAATCTCACAAATTGATTTACATATGAATTTCAATCTCTTGAAATCTAGAGAAAGAGGGATGATGTGAGGTGTAGTCATATGTATGATAGGGATGATAAAGTTTGAATTTTGATTAGAAGAGGTATTTATATTTAGTATTTGATAGTGTTTTAAATATAATTATTTTTAATAAAAAATAAATGTGCTTATAAAAAAATATAAAGATACATTTGTTAGACATATTAGAGTTCTTTTAACGTATAAAAATCAAAACACCGTCAATCTATAATATATTAAAAAAATATTGGTAAACCGTTTTTTTCTTTTTTTCTTTTTACCTTGGCACCATACTTCTCTCAAATTATGACAATGGGGTTATCTGGTATGTTTGGTATGAGGGATTTGGAAGGAAGGGTTTAGGGAAAATTTTTGTGAGTAAGATTTAAAAAAATTGGAGAAGTCAGGTTATAAAAGTTTAATAAAAAAATGTGTAAGATAAAAAAATAAGAAAAATTAATTAAAAATTGTTGACCCCACTTTTTTTAATTTTCTTAAATATAATTTATAAAAATTTTCTTTCCGCTTCTCTTTTCTCTAAATCCCTCGTACCAAACAAGCCCGTAATATAATGTATGGGATCTGCATTAGTTTGGAGATATATTTCTAATGATCTTGATTCAGATAAACAGCTCACAAAATGAGACCTCGTCCATGACCTCTTACTTTTTTTTTTTGTGCCCACCCGGTTCACCGGAGCTTTGTCCCGACTACATCCGGATCCGACCTGCGTCGCGCACCTGGCTATGGTGGGTGAGTCTCCTAACGGGGATTTTCTGCGTACGCCAATGGTCGAACTCGAGACCTCGCTTAAGCGATACCGAGCCGCTTACCACTCGGACCAACCCCCGTTAGTTCCATGACCTCTTACTGAATAGACCGAGACCCCCGTATGAAAATTAATTTATATATCTATTTTTGTATGTAATACTTTTTTATATGTAATTGATATATAATATATTTAACTAATTTGATTATATTAAGAAAATTAGTTAATATAGTATGCTTTTTTTAAAATACCCTTACTATATTCCTTAATTTTTTCCCTCCCACCCTCTCTTACTTAATAGGGCTGAGCAACGGGCTGGCCCGATGGTCAGCCCGTACCCCGCCCGTTTAATTTTAACTGGGCACGGGCTAGCCCATGCCCGTGCCCCAGCCCGTTTAAGCCCGTATTAAACGGGCTGGGCTAAACCCGTTTGGGTCAAAACGGGCATGGGCAGCCCGTTTACTAAAAATATAAAAAAAAAATCTGCTTTACCCTATTTGAAATTCACAGTGAACACATAATATGATTATTTATCATAAAATTACTAAAAGAAAATATCATAATCATAATGTTTATCAATTATCACTATAAGTTTATAAACACAAAGTCCATAATGCATACATAATATGATCATTCATAATTTTTATTTTTTAAAAAAATATTTAATTAATTAAAAAAATAAACGGGCGGGCTACGGGCTGCCCGATGGTCAGCCCGTAGCCCGCCCGATGGTCAGCCCGTAGCCCGCCCGTTTATTTTACTACTTTAGCCCGTTTAAGCCCGCCCGTTACGGGCCCATTTTGGGCGGGCTTAAAACGGGCAAATTGACACCGGGGCCGGGCGGGTACACCGGGCTACGGGTATTTTGCTCACCCCTATTACTTAATTATTGTTGAGAGAGTATCTATAGGGATAATTTAGGAAAAAATGTATAAATATTATTAAGATGTTTTATATTTATGACCAATATCAACTCCCCAATTAATTCATATATTAAGGATCGTAAGAGTATAATTTTTTTTAACAACCTACTCCTTCAGTCTTTAATATAAGAGCCAATTAATATATTTTTTTGTAGATTAAAAAAACTAGATAAATAAGTTAAATATAACTAGTATAAGAGTTAGTTGGTTAATTTGAGTAGATTAAGAAGTATATAATATAAATTTATCTTGAAGGGTTAGATTTGGTCATACTTAATTAATTTTTTTTTGTACAATTTTTTTTAAATAAGTAGTATATTATTTATATTTCTTAAATAAAGCGATTCATTTTTTAGACCTAACAATACACGACTTACATTAATTTACTCAGATCTCAAAGCCCATTTGTTTTGGGCCTTGCATTCAAGTGATAGTGGTTCTGTATTTATTGGGCCTATGTTTGGCCTTCTTCTCTTAAATGAGAGTCATTTTATGTCCTTCCCTTTTTTTTCTTTTTTTTTCTTAAATTTAATTCTACATATTTCATAGAAGAGAGAAGGTGCCAAAATCAATTGGTTTGGTACTTGTTCACCTTAAATAAAAGTCTTAAATTTAAATATTTCAATCGAGAAAATTGTTTTTGGAAGAATATTACAAATTTTTCCAAGACACAATGTGGCTTTCCCTAAGGATTGGTATATCCAAATATTAAAGGGGTGAAAAAAAAAAAGCAAAACAATACCTCTCACAGTTTTTAACTCACACGCCCAAAGTGTCATGGCCAATAAACAAAAAAAAAAAAGAATTCCATAATATTCTCATATGTCACTGAAAATTACTATTTAATTCATGTTTCAAAGTCAAACCAACAGTATAAAATATTGAAGAAAATAAAGTGAAATTAAAAAAAAAGTTCAATTTAACAGTACACATCACCATCTCTCCTAATATTACTTTTTAAAATTTTGAATGTAAAGAGCTTGATTTAAGGCCAAACTGAAGATAAAAAGACAAATAACCCTAGCTGTATTGTTGCATGTGAATGTGACATTTAATTTGGCAGTGAAACAGCTAAGAAGGTTCATTGACCCTTATATTTAATGCATTTATATTCCCAAGATAAAATATTTTTAATATCATTAGAAAATTAATAAAAATTAAAGAACTAATTTCCCAAATCAAACCCATCTTTAAAAATCCAATATTTTTGTTTTTTCCCAATTCAATATTTAAAAAATAAACATATTTCTGCCACGCCATTTCCAAATAAAGAAACAGCCTTTCATGTCTATACCCCCTAGCTAACAGCAATTGGAGATGTCGGATCAGAATCTAATGTTCAAAATAATTTTTTATTTTGGACAAAAATTAATAATTTTTTTAATCAAATATTAGTTTTTAAAAAATAAAAGGTAAAAAATTGCCACCACCATTGCAATGAGACATGGATTTTCTTGTCGGAGGACCGTACTTTCAGATTAGGTAAATAATTTTAAAATTGTACCAAAAAAAAAGGTAAATAATTTTGAAAACAATGGAATCTGACTCATTTGATGAGTTATGAGACAGCCTGTGTAAGGCCATGCTTGCTTTGTCTTCTCAGGAAAACATTTGGACCTCTTCAAATTAAAATATTAATAATAAAAATAAAAATAATTATAATAATAATTTCTGTTTTTGCCGTGTTTTACAGAGGAACTTTTCTTATTGTACTTTGTATTTGCTGTGTGAAGATGCTTGACATATTGTCTAGACTTAAACTTTAGTTCATTGTGTTTTAATTAATTTCCCTATTGTCTTTGTATTAACTAGACCTGCACACAAGTGAAGATAAAATGACCATAGATCCTGCATACCATCTGCCGGTGCGCCTTCGTCGTCACATTGTAGGGCTGTTGGGGACGCCGGGCCATGTCGGACCACCCCCAGGGGCCAAAAATTGTGGCCATGGGTGAAAGCAACCATAAATTTCAAAGGAGCAAGATGGGGAACTGAAAATGGGATAATATATAAGAGTTGACATATATAATAAAAAACATGATCATATTCTATAAAGACGCGAATTCGATTCCTGCTACTATCGTAAGGGTTCTTTTGATAGGTAATCTCATAAGTCTCCTGTAAAAGTTCTCTGAACCTTAGGATTATGTCTTAGTCTTGATAGGGGACTGTGCCAAATTCACCTAAAGTTTTCTTTATATAAAAAAAGAAAAGAAAAGAAAAGAAAATGGGACAGTGTGTTTCCTAAGGGTTTAAAGAAATTATCTTTTTGTTGTTGTTAAAGGTGTTTAATGCTTTTAGTGAAAAAAGGAATGTAAGTTAGAATTTTGTTTAAAATCAGGAGAACATAATGAATAGTTGGGGATGGTCATGGTGGTTGGAATTAAAGGGATAAGAATATATGTTGATGTTGATTAAGTTACTTTGTGAATTAAATTGCCAATTATTGGAGACAAAAGGACAAACTTGGGACTGTGTTGTTTCAAGCTTGTAACCATGAGAGGTACATACTCTAGTTTTTGAAAGTTGGCTTTTTGGGGGAATAACACAAGTCTCATAAAAAAGTGTTTATAATTTTATTTTGTTTTTTTTAACTCAAATGATTGCTTAAATTAACAAAATTATATATATATATATAAGCTCCTACCACAATTATTATTTACATTAATTCAAAATTCAACCCTCTTGACATGAAATCTAATATAATAAATCGTATTTATCTATAACTTTTAAATATTTTAGTATTTTATATTATACAATTAATATATTGATACATTTATGGTATTGTGATTTGCTTTTTTTTTCTTAAAAAAAAAAAGAGTTTTGATAGTTTCTGATTGATGCATAACAGTTAAATTCACAATTAATTAGGTATGCTTTTATATATATTACATGAGAGTTTGAGAAATAAATCTCACTATAATATACAAATTTTATGTGCATAGAACAACAATTATTTGTTTTAATTTGTATAATAATTAAAATTATAAAAAAGTAGCAGTAAATAAGATGACAAAAAATTCAGCTAAACATATATTAGATCAATTACTAATCTCCTCACACTTTAATTTATGTACAAATAACTTTATTTTCTTTTTAAAATTTGATCATGATTTTTTTTTTAAATTTTTAAAATTGCACAAATAAATTACGGTCATTAGTCTTTACTAACATAACATGACAAGGGTGAGAGAAATTAATTCAAAATTGAAAGTATGTGTAACTTAGTATTAAATATATATATATACGGCATTTATTGTATCATAATTTTGTTATCAAAAAATGTAAATTAATTGTGTGTATATATATATACTTAAATTATATACAATTTTCTTAAAAGATTAAGCAAATAGCGAGATGAAGGCTAAGCCCTAGTTAGAAGGTTAAGATAATGACACTTCCAAAAAAAGAGATTAAAGTAAAGAAGGAGATAAGATGATAGGTATGTGAAGGGCACAAGTCATAAATAATGTTGGTGATCTCCCTTACATATTGAAATTAATAGAAATGTTGTGAAGTTTGAGAAATTAATAATGATAAAATTGAGTGAGTGCAAATTAAAGGAGAAGAACCCTAAAGTGGAGCCATAGAAATTAATGATTCCTCAGATTTTGATTTTGATGTGCAACAACTCATAAAGATATTCTTCCCACCTTAATTATATTCTTCCTCTTTTGCTTCATTTTATCCACATATTGTCCCTTTATACATTTTTTTCCTGAGTAAATATTCTATCTCTTCTCAAATATATAGAAACTAGATAACTAATTTGTAGATATTAAAAAATTAGTTAAATTAATTATTTATAAAAAATATGTATTGATTTTTTTTAAAATTTTAATAATTTATATTAAAAATTACTCCCTCATGGAATTTAAAAAAAATTACAAATTTAAAAAATAAATAGTAAATTAAAGTCCTATGTTTTGGATCAAAACAGACTCATCATATATTAGCTTTTAGATTTAGGATTAGGATTAGAAAGAGTAGCTCACAGTTAAATTATATATAAAAATATTCTCAAAATTTCAGGTCATATACATATATATATATGTGTGTGTAGATAATGCTATTACCTTTAGAATATAATAATAATTTTGTTTAAGAGTTCTGAATTTGTATAAGTAAGATAACTCCTCTATGAGTGACCCAATTATTTATATAAATTTTAATAACTAAAAATTGATAATAAATTTTATTCTAATGTTTTAATAATTAAAAAAAGCATGTACATGTGATTTTAAAGAAAATTATACGTAAACAGAAAGTATGCAATAAAAGTAAGGCCCGCACACATAATTTGGTTATATTTGCATATTGGTAATTAAGTTTATGAACAGGATCTATTCCATAGAATCTTACCTGTGTGTGTCTGAGTTTCAAGAAGACAGGAACCACAGCTTGGTTGATGACTTATGACCGGGTGATCGGATCGTGAATATTGGTTGGTTGCACCGGTTGATTGGTCTACTTTGCCGCAGAGGATCGTTCCCACGCAGTTCTACTGTAGGGGATGGTTACCTGGTTGTAAGCCCCGAGATATTTTCTACCAACGGGATTAGTCTGAGCGATAAGCAATTCAGTATCGTTTAAGCGAGGTCTCGAATTTGAGCCTTGGTATACACAAAAAAATCCTTGTTGGGAGACTCACCCACTATAACCAGGTACGCGATACGAGTCGGATTCAGATATAATCGGAGCAAAATTCCGATAAACTGGATGGACAATAAAAAAAAAAGTTTACGATGCTTTGTATTTTTGTGTCCCTCTTTGTTCCCCCCTTTTCCTGTTTTTATTAAACGAAACAAGAAAAATAATGAAATAAACACATGCCTAAAAAATAAAAAGGTATGAATAATACAACTGTTTGTTTTCAAAAAAATCTTCATAACATTAATTCTAATCTTGTGATTGTCTTTGTAAGTTTTCCCAAAAAAGTTATTGATCCTGATAACTCATCAAAATTCAAATACTCCTATGATCCGAAGTGTAAAAATTAATTAAAGATTAATTTTGATCTTAAATATAATATATTAATTTATTTTGTTTCTAGTATTTATTATTTTCCCAGAACTTCTCTTAATAATAATTAAAGACAACAATAATTTAAATGCACCCATTTATATCATGTGGTATTTTAGAGAAATAAAGTTATATTATTACAATTAATAAATTTATTTATTTTTTTAATTTAAGTTAAATAGTTTTATTTTAAGGATTAGAGGAGTATATTTTCTCTATATAAACAATATTGTTTATCACTATGAACGTTGAAGGAATAACTAAACGATTTATAAGAGATTTTTTTTGTGTGTGATAAATTTATAATGTAATTTGTTGTTACAAATGAGAAGGTTTTGAACCCTCATCTTACTACTGAGTCATCATAGATTTTCCTTTTTTTTCATTTATTAAAAACGTCATAACCATTTTAATCCAAAAAAAAAAAAGAGGCCATGGCCACAAAGTCTTTAACAATATCCAAGTGTCAGGTAAAAAAACAAAATATCTGAGTGAATAAGAATATACATTAATATATCTAAGTGAATAATGTAGATAGATTGCACTCCCTCCTAATTAGTTGATAATTTTCTTTGCATCTTAAATATAAATTTTAATTTATTTTTGCTTCTCAAATTTATAATTTTTTTTAAATTATTTATATTAATTATATATATTTAAAGGAGTTTTCATTAATGAGATGATGATTCTGTTAAATTTTTTGAAATTATAAGTATATACTTAAATAATTTGATAGAATTTTTTTTTAACATTATATACTATTAATATTTTTTAAATTATTTAATATGAGACTATATTCTAACAGATTAAAGAGATAATCATCTCAACTAATAGCTTATAGTGAAGGGAATAACTTTTATCTTACGATTTTATTACTAAAAAATATTTAAAATATAAGTGAATAAGAAACAATATCCTTCATTTCTCCTATATTATATTTAAAATTTGGTGAAAGAGTTACAGTGTAAAATATAAAAAAACAAAATAATGATAATAATTGATTGATAAAATTAGGGAGAAGAGTGTACGTGTGTACCTACCAATTAATGGCATTATTATGAAGAAGAGATCAGAGTAAGTAACAAAAAAGAGGGGAGCAAAATGAGGGCATGCACCCCGCCACGTGATTAGCCTAAAAGGGGAGCGACTGATTTGAAGTGGGAAAATGGAAATATAAAATTAAGTACAAAAAGACACCAATCCATTTCAATTCATTCACATAAAGTGCATGAATGGTATAGAATCATCACTTTGCTAGTTTGATTTTGGGTTTAATTATATGATTGATGGTTAATTTTTTTTAGATTAAGTGTATCCACTGTCAGTAATAATAACTAATTCCCTCATGTAATAAATTTTTTAAAAGGGTTTTATTGTGGGTCATAAAATTTTCTCAAAAAATTGAACCCTAGCTAAATGCTTAAAATACCTTATTGATGATTAAGTTACATGAAAAGAATTTAGTTTTTTTTTCATGAGTTTAAATTTTATGAATGAAAAAAAAAATATAGTAATAATAGTCATATATATATGCTAAAATGGTTTATAATTTTTTAAAAACCGGAGCTCAAGTTGTAATCAGTGTGCAAACATAAATCAGGATGGTGAGCACTGAGTAATGTACGTATAATTAATTACACATATAAGCATTTTTTTAATTTAGAACCTATCTCCAAACACTAATAAATATTTTTCTTAAATTATTTCTTAAATTATCATTATTAATTATACATATTAAAGTAAATTTGTATCAACATGGTAGTTTTAATTTAAATGACTAAATGGGGTCAAATTTGCTATAAATATGAGAATGATAACATTGTAAAAGAATAAACATTAAATGTTATTCTATAAAAATATCGTTAAAAAATTCTCTATTATATAATTTATTGTATAAAAATACCTAAAATTTTATTTAAGTACATAGGTTTAATATATTTTGAGTAAATAAATTTTTTCTTTAATTATATATAAAATAGAAGATATGATTTATACAATACTAAAGAATAGTTATACTTAGCTTTGTTCCTCTATATTAGATTGTTCATATTTTTATTAGATTGTTCAAGATTCAAATTAACCATGTATATTTGATTTTTTTATTTAATTAATAGTAATTCTTAATGAAAAAATTTAGAAATGAAAAAGCAAGAGGGGGGAGAGCTAGCTAGGTTCCTTATCAGTTATCACATCTTCATCAATATTATAAATTTAATCAAATCCACAATATAAATATGTATTTCAAAACTTGTAGACCATTAATTAATTCTAATATATACATGGCGTGCTCATCTTAAATATTTAAAAATAATAAATGAAAAGGAAAAATCCTTTAATAGCTGTGATAACACGAGGGGAATCATGAATTTCCTTTAATCTCAAACTTTACACGCTTTTTTTAATTATAAAACTTTGCACTTAAATAATGGTGTAAAGTTATACTTTTATATGTTTAAAGTTTAAACAACTAAAAATTTTAAAACCCGTCCGTGGGTTCAACTGACCAATAGGTGAGATATGCGACTATTTAGAACGTATTTAATTTTTGAGGAATACTACTTTGTTGTAGTTCCAGTCGCTTCACTTGAGGAGGCATCATAATTTCTAGGGCCTAGGTTTACGTTTGAGGATAATAGACGACTCGCCCTACCCAACATTGGTATCGCCTAGGAGAAATGAAGACTTTGACTTACCCTTGGATCGTGGATGAGTATAACTCCTTTCCAAAAAAGTTTTTATAAAAAAAAATAATATTTTAAAAAATTAATAAAATAATAATTACTAGCATTATTTTAGCATGAAATACTATGAGAGGTACTTTTATTATCACACTTAAAAAAGAAGACTTAATAAATAAATAAACATGTGCTTTTTAAAGTACATAAAAAATAGATAGAAAATTAAAAAAGTACATAAAAATGTTGAATTGAGAGTCCCACGACATAAAGAATTGAAATCGTTGTGCGTTTACGTGGTACTTTGGCACACAATAATGGGTTTCTAATTATGGTAATGAGAAAATTACTACGTCCAATATGGAATTGAATGGTGGCACACCGATTTATAATTAATTTCTATATAACTGGTAATGCAAATTACGTTAAGCAAACGCTGTTTCGTTTCATGTTATGTTTTCAAACATACGCCAACTTCTCTTGTCGTTTTCATTTTGTTTCGTCTGCTATGTGCCTATGTCTTAAGTAAGTTATAAATATCTTCCGGTAAAAAATAAACTGGTTTATAAATATTTTTATAAATATTATTTTAATCTTGATGACACTGGTTGTGACTTCACCTAGTCTCTCTCTCTCTCTCTCTCTCTATATATATATATATATATATGATATTTAATAGTCTATATATGAATCTTGAGACTTATGATGATTTTAATAAATTTCAAATCTAAAATTTATATAAATAATCATCTGAATGAGTCTATTTAGATTCGGAGGCTTATCCTAACATCGATAAACTTTAAGATCAGATTTATTTAAATTTATATAAAAAATTATCTTATATTTAATACTAGATCAAAGTCAAGTATTATTTAAACTATCGTAACGCTTTTCATTAAGATCAATGGTTGTTGGTTCACCTAAATTTTTTAAATCAAACGGAATGGATGCGTCTAAGTAATTTTAACACAATTTAAGAAAGGTTTGTATATTTTATTATTTATTTTAAAGAGAAATTGGTGGTATGGATTTAAAAATTAAAAGGTAAAGAATCTTGAATTTAGAAAAATTTGGATGAATCCTTGTAAGTTATTTTTTAGCTTTTTTTTTTCTTGGAAAATTGTATAAATTTTTAAAATAGGAAAGATAATCTAATCATGGAACCAGATTTAAAAGTAATTAAATTGGAAATAAATAAACAAATGAATACATCGTCTTCATGATCTTGCTTTTGATATTGAGATGACTTGTGGTGGTCTTTAAAAGATAGTAATAAGTGATATTTTTTTTTGTGTTACAACTTTTTTTGGGAAGAGGTTAAACTCACCTACGATATAAAAGCAGGAAGAAATCTCCCTTTCTCCTAAGTGATACTAATGTCGAGCAGAGCGAGCCGTCTATTATCCTCAGGCATAAACCTAAGCACCCAGGAGTTAGGATGTCTCCCCAAGTACCGCGAATGGAACCATAATAAAGTGATACTCTCCAGGGTTCGAATATGCTCCAAATAATTGTATGTCTTACATTTTTACCAGTTAAACCTACGGACAATAGGTACTGATAAGTGATATTGACTAATGAATCTTCCATGTATGATGCTAAATGAGTGGTTCTTGCTAATGCCATTTAGTTCCAATTTTCACTTTTAAAAATAAGTATCCAATAATTTAAAAATTAATTCAGGAGATTTTTTTGTCACAACTTAAAAATCCAAAACCTAAAAAAAATATATCATATTTACTGTAAAAATTATGGATCCCAAAATTTGTTGCTGAAGTTGATAAAAAAAATTTACTAAAAAATGAGTTGTAAATATAAATCAAGACATTAACAAATATATTAGTGCTAGTTGCAGATGGATTTTAATGTCTATATTTCTTTGAATTAATAAATATTTACAAATTAACAGAATGTAAATATTATCAAAAAATAAAATAAATATTTACAAATTAATCTTCTAGTAAAAAAATTTAGACTTAACAGTTAACAGTCATTAAATTAATCTTTTGAAATTGAAACTTAAATGTTATTTTTTTTGTTTAAATGTAAAAAAGAATGCATGTTTTTATTTTATTTAAAAATAAAAATGTGCCAACTTTCGCATATATTTATAGCTTAAAATTTTTTGGAATATAAATATTAATTAGGTCAAATAATAGGGACTTAATTCTTCTTAAACAAACTGAAGATTCAAATCATACGAACGAACTTAAGTCTAACGGAAGGGGCTAGTATCTCACAACATAATGAATTAAAGTTTGAATTATCGTTGAGAAATGCAAAAATATTTAGTGCCCGATCAAATTATCAAATAGAATTACTTCTAATAAAATAATACATATAAATAATAAAAAAATAACACTGAGAATTTCGTAAGCTATAAAAAATCTATATAATAATAATTTTAGGTTGATGATTGATACATAAAAAAAAATATATACTAAAAATATCGAATTCATGATAATTAAGTCATGAGTAGGTCATGCGACGTCATTTCTTATTTTAGAAATGAGAAAGGAACGAGCAGAGAGCAAACAAGGCAACAATCCATGGAAAACCACACGTCAATGCTTATGGGGTGTCACCATTTGCTTTAAGTCAAAACTAACAACAAACCTTTTTATCACCAAAACGAAATAAAGAAGATTTGGACAAATCACCAAGAAACACACACACACACACACACACACGGAGCAAACACCATTCATTCCTGGCGTGAATTAATTAATAGTACTATGAAAAAAACCCCATGCAATCTTGTTTTATAAAGTACGTACAAATTTATTTAACAAGTTGACTTTTTTTGTAAAGAATTTAGTTGCATCCCACAATTTGAAGTTTAGTATCATTAAATATTCTAAATTAATTTTTGACTAATCTAACAATACTTTAAAATATTTTTAATAACAATTTGTATCTTAAATTATTTTTTAGTATATCTAGTACTTTAAAATATTTTTTTTATAATATTTAGCATTCTAAATTTAAGTTGCTCATTATTATTGAAAAAACTATTTGAAAGATAAAAGTATATCAAATATTATTTTAAAATACTAAATGCTACTATAAAAAATAGTTTATAATTTATAGTATTAAATATATAAAGATTAATTTAAAACACTAAATATTATTAAATAAATATTTTAAAGTGTTAGATATATTTTAATTCTTTTTAAAATGATATTCATATATACACGAGGTATTGAGTTGTTGTGCAGGAATTGTCGTTGTATTTTTATAAACATATATCTTTAATTTTTTAACTTTACATAAATTTTTATTTTAGTCATTTATAGTGATTTTAATTTCTTAATAAATTTAACTCAATAATATTAAAGGTTAAAAAATTGACTAGCTAAAAGTATACTTTTATGTTTAAAAACTCAAATTAATTATGAAATATTGTTTCAAGAAGTTTATATATATATATATATATATATTATATTAATAACCGAAGGAGTAATAAATGTTAGGGGACAAAAGGGTCCGGAGAAGTGATGTTGTGAGTTGTGAGGCGTGGCCACAAAGCATATGAACCTTTCAAACTTAACTTTATAACTGGAAAGCAGAGATGATGACCAAATCTCATTAATGACCCTTTCTACTTTTTTCATCCTATTTATTTTATACATCTTGTTGGCTATTTGCTGCGAATAGATAATAGGATCTATTAGTATTTATTCCATTTACAAGCCTAAAATTGACTTTTAGACTCTTAAAAGTCAGTTGGAGAAAAAAAAAATGGCATATTATTTAATATTGGGTGCAAATGATTTTTTCCCCCAAAAAAATCAGTTAAATTAAAAGCCCGATTTTGGAGCTTCTAAAACTGGTTTTTCTTTTATGAAAATATTTTAAATTTTTTTATAATTTTATATTTACATTTATTTAATATTTATATTTATATTCATTGGATGTATCAATTTTTCGACATTTAAACATAATTTTTAATATTTAATTATATCATCAAAATAAATTTTAATTTTTAAACTATTTTTTTTATGAAAACATATACAAACATAAATCACACTATATTAATTTTTTTTTATAAAGACAATAGTTAAATTTTATCTCAACTTTAATTTGTAAAATACACTTAGGGATAAAAGTCATTTTAGAAAACATTAATTCAAACTATCTAAATTATCTACAAAAATATGGCATTAAGTGATTATAAGTATTTTAGGGTCTTTTGTCACAATTTTTCAGAGATGTGGGTAAAATAAAAAGAGGCAGATAAATGATATATATATATATTTGTATTGAATGAAAATTGAAAGTATGGTGAAGGATTTGAAGATATATGTGCGATGATACATACACATATAATAAAATGGATATGGGTTGAATGCAAAAAGAATGAAATTTATTTAATAAAATAAGTTATTTACACCTGACTTTACCGTTGATGGTCCCAGTATACCTTTTCTATGTGTAATATATCATCATATGTTATTTATTATCCTATCTTTGTTTTTATTGTTATTTTTATGGTAAGAATATTCCATGACTCCATTCCTTATAATCCTCCTAAAACAATCATATGGGATAAAATATTAACACATGGATTTTTTTTTGCCAACAAATATAAAATATTACAAATATACCTAACAATTTCATAACATCACTAAAAATTACAATTTACTTAAAATATAAATATCTTTAATAAAAATAGTAGGAACTATGAGTCAATTGTTTAAATTCTTCTTATACAATAGAAAAAATACACAAGGTATAGAATATAGGAAAATTTGAGGGGAAATCTCAATTAAAAATATTTTTAGTAAGAAGGGTTCGAATTAGAGTTTCGAGATACTATGGACTTGTTTAGAAACTCGTAAAACTAAGATTTTAAAAAGGTTTATAGCCTAAATTTTAATTTAGAAAAATTTTAAAACAAACAACTATATTTATCTAAAAGAATTTTTAGACTAAACTATAATTTAAAATAAAAATTTTTTATAAGCTATTGATATTAACTTCTAGAATAATAAATAAACTTATGAACTACCCAATTACTATTTTATCTTGCTTTTTCTTACATCATCTCTCATCTCTTCTCCATTCTCTCTCTCCTCTCTCCTATTTTTAATAAAATTATACTATTTATAGTAATTTGTCAATCACAAAAGTCTTTCTAGTAATAACTATCAAAATACTCATTTATTCAAAACTATTTTTTTTCATAAACTTTTTTTCAAAAGTCATTTTCTAAAAGTTATCCAAATTTTTTTTATAAATCATTTTCTAAAATTCTATCCAAATACTATGTATATAAAATTTAAATATTATCAATATTTTGTATGTATATAAGTTTATCAAATCATTCTCATAAATAAAAATTATAATGAGAGTTTTTTCCAACTTTACTATGAATTTACCCAATTCCATTTTTTGATAAATTAAAATTTGCTGATTGAAATATTACTATAAAATTTTGATTCTTAATATTCTAAGAGAATTGAAGTAGATAGATTTTGTGAGTATATTTAAGGATGCCGTATAAGTCGCAATCAGGGGACAGAGAACAGAACGTGTACGTACAAAAATGCATTGACTCAAAATCAAAACCTGCCCTTTTTATTTTTCGTACAACTTACAACCCACCTGGCCTCAAACTTCGCGTTCTCCCATCCCTCTTACTCTTTTCACTTTCATTTCCTTCCTCTCACATATCCCTTATTTATTTACATTAATAAAAAGGACATAATAATTTACAATAAAAATAATATTCTCTTAAAATTATTAAAACATTTTAATATTTTAAAGTCTCGTGTGATTTAATTGTAAATAAATCTAATATGCATTTATAAAAATATCCTAACTTTAAATAGGTAGTTGTCAATTTATAGTTAAAATTGTTCAGTTGACAATTATCTTATCAGAATTAACGGAGGTTTACATTGATAAACTTTAAAAAGGTAATTGATAATTTGTTATTTTTAAGTTTTTAATTATTGTTGAGTATTTGTTAACTGAACACTAACTCTACTAACAACTATCCATTAGTATAATTGGCAATTTCAATATAACAATTTGATAATTACCTTTTATAAGCTTACTAATCACTTGTAAATATAGAAGAAAAACTCCGTTGGCAACTTTCATATTGTGCAATGCCAAAAGCACATGGCTAAGAACTTCAACCGGATTATATCTTCATGTATGCACATAAAACTTATTAATTACCATGCAGATTCATTCTTAATTCTACACATTTTTTTCTATTGTCAACTGGTGCCTGACATCTTTTATAGATCTTATTACTAAATATTTGAGTAATTAATTAATTTAATTTTATACAATTTAACGAAATGTGAGGATATTCCTTGGAGCAGCAAATCTAAAAGGTTAATTAGATATTTAATGATTTGAAATGGCAACACTATATATATATTTGATCTTTTTCTCAAAGCCTTATCTTCCTTGTTTCCAATGATCCATTAATTTCGTGATCAGTTTCCTAATTAACAAAAATAATTCACACATAATGATGATGTTCGGCATTCCATATTTGTTTGGGCTAGGGAATCCAAAAAACTTTTTAATTATCAATAAATTCTTATAATTAATACTTTTTATATATCTAATTTAATTAAATTAAAAATTAAATAAATTAATTAGTTATAATACATGTGTTTTTATTTTTTTAAAATATTTTTATATAATATTATATTATATATTAATAGATAAACTAATTTAAAAATATAATAAATATAAAAGATAAAATAAATAAAAATATTATATTTATAATTAAAAAAATTAATTAAATTATATATTTAAGATATAGGAATAAATGAATTCATTTCCACATATTCGATACCCTTAACTTCCATATTTGTATAAAGTGTTGATTGTACGAAGCTTCAATAAATAGATAGACTAGCGGTAGCAAATCAGACTGGTCAAATCAATTGAGAAAATAATGAAACTGTGACAGAATAAGTATCAATCTAATCATAATTAAAATATATAAAATATTTATATATAATATTAAAAAATATTTAAATAAATAAGATATTAATATATAAATGAATGACAAATTTATATATAAATTATATATAATATAATAAAATATAGTTACTAAATTACAAATTTAATAGATTATTATTTTTTCTTTTATGATATAAAATGATATTATTTTAAACTTAATAAGAGAATAAAATAAAATAAAATAAAATTAATTTATTTAAAATTTTTAATTAGACTAGTCAAATGATCAATTAATTGATTTGATAAGTTAATCCAATTGAATTTTAATACCTAGTGCATGAGAAATGTCTGGAATAATTTTTTTTTGCTAAAAATAAATTGAAAGAGTTACAGTGTAAAATATAAAAAAACAAAATAATGGTAATAATTGATTGATAAAATCAGGGAGAAGAGTGTACGTGTGTACCTACCAATTAATGGCATTATTATGAAGAAGAGATCAGAGTAAGTAACAAAAAAGATGGGAGCAAAATGAGGGCATGCACCCCCCCACGTGATTAGCCTAAAAGGGGAGCGACTGATTTGAAGTGGGAAAATGGAAATATAAAATTAAGTACAAAAAGACACCAATCCATTTCAATTCATTCACATAAAGTGCATGAATGGTATAGCATCATTCACCTTGCTAGTAGTCCCTATCATAACACATCACTTTGAAATTTGATTTTGGGTTTAATTATACGATTGATGGTTAATTTTTTTAATTAAGTATATTTACTGCAGGTAATAATAACTAATCCTCTCATACAGTAAATTTCTCAAAAAAAAATTATTGTTAGCCATAAAATTCTTTCTATACATATTGTAAAAATTGAACCCCTGATTAGATGCTTAAAGAATACGGTTGATGATTAAGTGACATGAAAATAATTTAGTTTTTTTATGAGTTTATATTTTATGAATGAAAAAAAATATAGTAATAATAGTCATATATACTAAAATGGTTTATAATTTTTTAAAACTAGATCTCAAGTTGTAATCACTGTGTAAACACAAATCAGGATGGTGAGCACTAAGTAGTGTATGTATAATTAATTACACATATAAGCATTTTTTGAATTTATAACCTATCTCCTAACACTAACAAATATTTTTCTTAAATTATCATTATTAATTGTACATATTAAAGTAAATTTTTATCAACGTTGTAGTTTTAATTTAAATGAATAAATGGGGTCAAATTTTCTATAAATATGAGAATGATAACATTTTAAAAGAATAAACATTAAATTTTATTCTATAAAAATATTGTTAAAAAATTCTCCATTATATAATTTATTGTATAAAGATACCTAAAATTTTGTTTAAGTACATAGGTTCAATATATTTTTAGCAGATAAAATTTTTCTTCAACTATATACAATTTTTCTTTAATTATATATAAAATAGAAGATATATTTATATACCGCTAAAAAATAGTTATATTTAGCTACTTATTAAAGATAGGTTGTAGTTGCTAAAGAATATGAGGCTGTTAGATTTCTATGAGCAATAAATTTTAATATTAGAGATTTTTTAGTAATTTTTTTTTCTATTTTATGATATTTTTTGGAAGTTACCTAATATTTTGGATGAGAAAATAATGGAGGAGTTAAAAAGAAGAAAGTGGAAGATGAAGATGACAAGGAGGTGGAGGTATCCCAAGAAGGGGGCAATAAAAACCAAAAAGGGGGTCCAAATCACATGGGAGGATGTGGGGAGAGTATTGAGGACGTGCGTAAGAGCACGTGAAGGAGCCACCCCTTTCATGGGGGGCTCAGCCACTCCCCGTGCCTCTCCTCTTTTGGAAAGTCAATGATCTCTCCCTCCCTCCCTTCCTCTCTCTCTGATTTCCTAAATCCTTACTTTGTTACGTCTAATCACAAGTTCAATCATCCCCTAATCCCTCGTTATATACCCACCCACGTCATTATCAGATATCACCCTTCATTTCATACTATCCCCACCACAACATATTATATTGCTTTATAATTTTTAATTTTAAATAAATGTATATTGATTTTAGTATTCAGATAGGTCGGTTGTAACTTGTAACTCAAGGCTTAAGATATAAGTCATACTATTTATAATTCATAAATGATACAAATTAATTAAAAGAAGAAAATAAATGATACTGTTACATCTCAAGAATTCAATTTAATTATAACAGAGGTTGATGTCGAGCTTTTTAGTTTTATAAACATGATATTTTCAATTATGAATTAAATATGTCTGAATATAAAAAATATCTTTACGAGAGATACCCCTAATTTAACCTAATAATATTTAAATTTGACTTAATTAAATAATTATATCAATAACAAAAAATGGTGGGAAGACTTAAAAACCCTCATTTACAATTGAGATTATCATATTTACATTCACCTAAATCCATTTGCTACATCTCTAGGTATATTAAGAAAATAAAATAAATTGATTAATTTGAACAAATATAACATTATTTCTTTAGAATATCCCAATGTAATATGAGATTATATGTTATTTTATAAATTAGGTAAATTAGTTTATAAGAAAATAATAAATATATAAAATAAAATATATTAAAATATTATATTTAAAATTAAATTTAATCTAAAATTAATTTTTATATTAAGAATTAGATGGAATATTTATGAATTAGGTAACTTATTAAGTGATACACACACCCCTAATAGCTCGCACGCTTGCAAAGAACAAGAAAGGGCAACAGATAAACTTTTATTTCTTACACGTCTTTAGAAATATAATTAGTAAAATTCAAAATTTGAACAGACTAAATATAATCTAAATCTAAATGATCTACATTAAGTTATAGATTTTACATTTTTGAATATGTGTGTGTGTGTGAAATTTATAAGCAGATAAAGGTTGGAGAGCAGAAGGTGCTGGTGTAGTGAGAATATTTACTAAATAACATCAATATTTGCTGACAAAAACATCAATATATATTTGCAATTTTTATTTTTATTTTCTTTTCAAAAGGAGAAGACAAGGAAAGCTACATCCATTTATTTACAAAGGATAAGGTTATGACATTTGACAATTAGCCATATAAAAGCCGCGGTAATTTATTTATTTATTTTTTAAATCCTTTAGTGTTGTTTCTCCATTTTCATTTCCATATGCGTTATATATTCATGGAGTGATGGAGGCAGAAGAATAATGAAAAAAAAATATCATATAGTGTATAATTTACGAATAATATAATCTGTTAAAAAAAAATATAAAAAATAGGTCTACACAAAAAATTATATATAATATGTAGTGTGACTTATTTTAAATTTTATGTAATAAAGAATACTCTTTCCGGTCATAATTATAAGAGTTAAATATAAATTTTTATCATGATAATTTTAAATACACATGATTAAATTTCTCTATTTTTTATAGTATAAGATGAGAGTTTTCTACATTATTAGCTTCAGACTAAAAATTGAAGGTCAAATAAAATGTGAATCTAATAGATTTTTTTTCTAAATATTAGTGGAGGAGATTATCATATTTCTACCATTCAATTAGATACAAAATCTAAAAATAGGTTATTTGTCTAATAAAAGGTAACAATAATAGAAGTAATAGATAGTATTTAAGGAAGAAAAAATAATAAATAATTTTATTTTTAAGAAGAATTTTATCAATATTAGTAACACACATATTGTTGTTCTTTGCTCCTTTTTAACTTAATTACTTAATTATAAGGATATAGCTTTATTTTATGATTAAAATCAGGAAAGGAAAAAATGTAGAACCCTAGTTTCAATCAATTTGACACCTTTTTTTTCTTTTTATTGGAGATATTATGATAATGAAACCTACTACACAATCTAATGAAGTAAAATCAAAGCAAAGTAAAGGGCATTAGAAGTTCACTTTTCTTGTTGTCTAAAAAAATAGATTAGATACAAGTAAAATTAATAAATAAAAAAGGAACAAAATAGATATTTTTTCAATTTGATTTTATATTAATTCAAAGAAAAAGAGGAAAAAGAGAGTTTTCTTTTTTCTTTTTTGAATTGAATAAAATTATACAACAGAGTTCTTATTTTTATAATAATAATAATTTTGTATTATATCAATTTACTCAACTCAAAAGTTGTTCAATAAATATGAGATATTTTAAAAAAATTAATTCATTATAAATAATTAATTTTTTAATATATTTAAAATAATTAAATATATATTATATTAAAGATCAGAGTTAGTAGTTAGTATATGATATTTTATCTTTTTAGTGTTATAAACTGAGAAAAAAATGCTCTTTTTATGTTCATGAACACGAATTAAACCGAGATAATTCAATGATGGAGGCTCAATCTTAAAAAGATGGACCTACATTCTAACTAAAATCCCTAAATTAAGAAATCTCATGAAAGACCAAAATTAAGTGGAAATTAATATCCTCGTTATTTGGAAAACCAAGAGGATGCAACTATTATTATTGTTACTATTAACAGATTATTATATAAAATAATACCTATTCTTCAATTCTTTTATCTTTTTCTATGCTTCGCTGTTATGTTTCAAATAATTTAAATTTATTATATAATTGAGATAATTTATCTCTAATACAAAAGTAAATGTCGAGCACCATTCTTACTTATCAAAATTCCTTCATATTGCAAGGAATCTAACATATTGCCAAAATAAAATCACCAAATATATGATTTGTAGTTAAGAAAAGGATTATGTTCAAATATTTCACGTTCATTATTAAAAATAACAAAAAAAAATTATGCACCCTTTTTCATATTTATTTTTATTATTAAAAAGAAATATTGACATGGGACTAATTTAGATAATAAAAAAGAGAGTGTAAATTATGATTATTCCAATTCTCCTAAGATGTAAAAAAAATAGACAAAAATGTCACTTTGCATAAAATAAAAATAATTAATTAGATTTGGTCCACATTTTTGCACTTCTCATTTGAATGATCAAGAGTTTCTTAGTTTTTAATCATAGTTTGATAATTTTTTTATCTACAATATACTGAAGGGATTTAATAACAAAAAAAATATTAATGATAAGTGAGTAGTATAATTTTTTTATTATTTTATATAAAAATTTATTATTATTTACTTCTCAATTATTATTAAGATTTTTAAATAATTAAATATTTTTTAGAATCCCATAATAATTTTAAAAAAATAAAAATAAAAGAGAAAACAAAGGAGAGTCGGCCAATTTATACACGATCAAGTCCTTCACTTCAAGTAGCACTTTATAGCATTTTGTTACAAGAGAGAAAAGAAAGAAGGTGATGGCATGCATAGTGGCCCATCAAATCGGCTTGATTTTAAGAGATTTACTTATTCTTATAGGCTGCAAATATAGTATGAAATAGTAGATTGATTTTGACAAGTAGAGTATTTAATGCAACATTCTTGCACTCTTTGTATGGTTTAATTCCATCCGTATGGTACTCCCTCCTCAATTTAAATAAATATAAGATGTTAATTTTTCTCATAATTTATTCTATTTTAAAATTACCCCTATTAATTATATTTATTAAAAGATTTTTAAATAGGAAATAATTTTTAATGCAAATGCCTAAATGTGACATTCTAAAAAAATTAGGGTCAAGTGACATTCATGTAGTATTTTTCTAATAGTATTGGGTATTATAAACTAATCTATGATTAATAATGCTCTTTTAAAGTATTTTTTTAATAGCACTAAATATTTTAGAATATTTTTTTAAGAATTTTTTATATATCTAGCACCTCAAAATATTTTTAATAATACTTAACATTCTAAATTTAGGGTGCCCATAGTTATTAAAAAAATATGTTAAAAAATAAAATTATAAAAAAAATATTTTAAAATATTGTGTGTTACTAAAAAAAATTCTAAAATATTAAATTAACTATAAATTAATATGAATACTAAGTACTATTTAAAAATTATTTTAAAATAAATTTAAGATATATTTTATTTCACAAAATTAATATATATTTTTTATAAATAAATAATTATTTAATTCTTATAATTAATAACCAAAAGGGCATGACTCATTCTTGAATCACATCTAGTCACACTCATCTGCCTATATTTTTGGTAAAAGGATTGGGCGATTGGGGGCAATGGGAAAGGAGGGTATGATGGTAATTTGAGATGCTGCCAAGAGGGAATATTCTGCAATTATAGAAGAATGAGAGGGGTACTTTTGGCACAAATATTAATTCCTCCGTCCCGTCCTTCCCCTTTAAATCAACCCCCCTTTCAACATTTTCTGTTTTCTTCATCGTGCGTATCCAATACCATCTTCAAGTCTCTCTTTGACCATCGTACTCTCTCTTCACCCCCCCCCCCCAACTCTCTCTCCCCTCTTTTTAATTTCCCTCGTCATCATCATCACTCTTTGCCTTTTCGTCGCTGTTGCAGCAGACTCTGCCGCGAACAACACCAAAAACACACACACAGCACCAAGAGAGAGACCAACACACAACAACTTCCTCTCTCCCTCTCTCGTACGCATAAACCCAACATTACAGCAAATCTCTCACTGCTAAAAGCTTAGTTTTTTTGTTGGTATTGCTGTTGATTATCAATGGGAGGGAAATAAACAGGAACACTTACCTTCTATGATTAATATTTATACGCTTCTGCTGCCGCCTCTCTTCTCTTTCACTTTGATCTGACGGCTTCGATCTTCTCGCTCTCCCAATCGTACGGACAGGAGTCCTTTCTCTGCTGCTCCATCCACACTCCTCTCTACGTAAGTATCCCGTCTCTGAAAACAAAACAGCATCAAAACTATACACGACTTTAAAAACCCGCTTTTTCTTCAAAGAAATCATTTCTGCATAATAATACCACTAGCTAGCGCCTGCACTTATTCTTACTCTTTCTCTCTCTCCGTCTCGATCTTTTTCGTGTCTGCATTTTCTTTCTTGGATTGGGCTTTGTTTCAGTTTTCGATTCTTCTCCTCACATTCAGTGTACGTGTCTTCTCATTTCTCCTGTTACGCTTTAATCCCTTTTCTCCACTTACTAATTATGCTCCTATTCAATTTAAGATAAGTTCCCCCCTCAAACGTTTTTTCTCTCTTTTTCATGTTCCATCTGTTTTTATGGGATTTAAGGTTCAGTAAATTCTTGTTACATCCAGTGGTTTAGTGTTGAATTGTGTATTATGGTGATGGATTTTCTGTTGTTGATGATGTGGATAAGAGATTAGAATCGATCATGAAATTGAAATCATCATTGGCCAATTGGCTTGATCAAATTTTTGTTCCCCCCCCCCCCTGAAATCTGTTGATCGAGAAAGGCTTTCAAAGTAGCTTCTGTTGTGAGTTCTTTTTGTATTTATCCGTTTGTTAAGTGCTTAACCAAAGGTTAGTCAAAGGGTTGGCTTGTTTGTTCAGCCTGCTATTCTTTGCAATGTGCATCTGTGGGTGTTATCTGAATTATATCGTGGTGTAAATTTTTTATGTGGTGATGGTCTTTAGGTCGGTTATTTATGATCAACTTGTTTATTGGATTCTAGTTAGGCTACAAATTTGCGGTTTGTTATTTTTTCTAATAATTTTTTTTTCCTGTGCCAAAGCGGTTTATTATGCCTCAATTCATTGGTTAGCTTGGTCTTTAACTTCGAACTTTAAGGTGGTTTAATTTCCCGAAGGAAAATTGTAACTTTTTGTTGGATCATTCTTTTACGATGATAGACATCCAGTGGAACTTTTATTTTACAATAAAGGAAAATTTTTTGTTGCATCGTATGCATGTTTTATAATAAATCAAATTTGTGTAAAAAAAGTTAGTAAAAAAATTCTTTTGAAACTCACAGCAGGTTTATTTTTACTGGGATTTTTTTCCTCATTCAATTTCAGTAGTTTTTATTTTGAACATGGTACCGTGCTTCGTTATGGGCCTATACTTCTCTTGTTCGTCTCAATATTTTTCTCATTTGAACCTTGCCTACTAGTGCTGCCTCTGTTGTATACTTCAATGGATGTTTGCTCATTTGCTGTGCTTTCATGTAATGTTTATTAATGGTAAATATGATGGTTTATGTTTTGCAAAAAGAGAAATTTTCTCACTATTTGTTCTTCATTATATTGTACTTTCAAGGAATGGCTTCTTCATGATCATATCTTTGTCATAGCATCAGGAAATAATCTTACCTCTGTGATTTCAGGAACTGTGAGAAAGCTTTTCTGGACACTAAATTATGGAGTCCAGCTGTCAGAAAAGGGTTAAGAGAAATGATTACCTTGATAAAGAAAATGGTGATTCCCATGATCTGTCAAATGTCGATGAAGAATTTGATCCATGGACTGCATGGGCTTACAAGCCTCGCACTATTACATTGTTAATGATTGGCGCTTGTTTACTAATGTGAGTGCTACGCTAGATAGATTGATGCCAAATAAGTACTTTGGTGCACCCTGACAATTTGAAGAATGTTTTCTCAAGTAAAGTTATTAAGCTCGTCTTCTTTTTTAATTTTTAGTTTTGATGTATATGATGCTAGATGGGCAAGTGGTGCACTCGATCCGGAAAGAGATGCATCTGGTGATCTTGTTACCTCTGTTAAAAGGTTTTGTCCCTTTAGTTATAATATTGCTCAGATGCTCTTATATGCGTTATCATGTTGAACATTGCACTGTTAGTAGTACAGCATGTTAAATACCCAATTAATTTTTTCTGTAGGGGTGTTTGGGCAATGATTGCTGTTTTTCTTGCTTACTGCCTGCTGCAAGCTCCCTCCACGTGAGTGATCAAAGCAGCTTTGTTTATCAAGTTTGCATCTTTTACTTCTGTAGGCAGATCTTAATCTTTTGAATGTGTTCTTACTCTTTTATGTGGTTCGAGTGAGAATCCTGGGTTGTTCAGTTGTGGGGTGGCTCTCAACTATATATTTGGGAGAGAAGTGTGAAAAAGTTGTGCTAAGTTGTGCTAAGTTGATTAAGAAGAACACTTATTGGAGAAATCTGCTTATTTTCTTATTTAGGAAGGGGCTACAGGTTTTTTCTTTTTTTTGAAGGGGGGGGGGTGTTTAAACAGAAAAGAATCCTTTTGGTTCGCTATTATTGATAGGCTTATATTGTTCAAACTTTATTTCTGTAATATAATCCCATTCAAAGTTGTTCTGTTAGGTGAAGCAACTTAGATGAAAATAGTCTGTTTTTTCTACTGGGTCTTGTGGAGTAGGAATGATGATTCAGGAGTAGTACTTTGAGTAATTTTTTGAACCAGCTTAAGTTGTGGTAGATTTATCTTCTGAGACCACTATGTCTAACGTTCACTATTATCTGTTTTCATTCAGGATTCTTATTAGACCGCATCCTGCACTTTGGCGACTGGTCCATGGCATGGCTGTTGTTTACCTTGTGGCCCTCACATTTTTGCTTTTCCAGGTCAATTGTTGTGTCTCGATATATCCTTTTTTTCTATTAAAGTTGTGTGCGCAAAAAGTGTAATACATGCATGGATAATAAACAGATAGCGTCTTTGCACTTTAGTTTTGTGAACTTTTTTATGTTTGTGTCTGTTGGCTCCTTCCCACTCTGTCTATGTCTGTCTCTTGCACAATTTATGGATAATAAACATGTAGGTGTCTGTTATCTGTTTTTTTTTTTAATTACCTGTAACTGAATGATTATTTCCCCCCCCCAGAAACGTGATGATGCTCGACAGTTTATGAAATTTCTTCATCCTGATCTTGGTGTTGGTAATGAATCTGCTGCTTTTCTTTTAAGTTTAGAATTGGATAGGAAGTAGTTAGTTGATTGTTAAATTATGTTTCATTTATTTGATCGGATCATTGTTAGAACATGCATAATTATTTTCCCTGACTTTATGCAGAACTTCCTGAAAGGTCTTATGGTGCTGATTGTCGCATATACGTGCCAGAAAACCCTACGAGCAGGTTTAAGAATCTTAATGTATGATTTCTTCTTTCACAAACTTTTGTTGTCATCACCTGCTAGTGTTGTCTATTTCTACGCTTGATCATATCTCACACGGGTTCCTTATGCACCTGATATTTTGTTCTCTGTTTTCTGGTAGGATACACTTTTTGATGAATTTGTTCTTGCTCATATAATTGGTTGGTGGGGGAAGGCTATATTGATCCGTAATCAGCCTCTTCTTTGGGTGTTATCAATTGGCTTCGAGTTGATGGAGGTTAGCCCTCGATCTGATTTTGCCACGAAATATTTTAATTGATCTCACATAGTCTATATTGATTGTTTATAAACTTTATGTCTGCATTAACAGTTTACATTTCGCCACATGTTACCGAACTTCAACGAATGCTGGTGGGACAGTATTATTCTTGACATTTTTATCTGCAACTGGTTTGGTAAGAATTCTGAAGCTTTTCTGTTTGTTGGTTAATTAGGTAGTACATACCATGTAAAATAAATTTAAGCATGGACCTTTTTTGGGGCTAAAACATGCACCTACATATGGACTATTACCCTATCAAAGATTACTTATTCAAAGTCACTGATATGTTCTTAACATCTTTTGAATTTAGTTTTTGATTATAAAAGAGAGAGCTAGCCCCTTATGTGAAGAATTATTGTTGGACTTGCCAGTGATACACATCATCTGTATATTTACTTCTTTTTTTTAATACTATGTGTATTTATTTAATCATTTATTTATATATTTTCCTGGTACACTAGCAATTGTACCTTTGATTTTTGGGTTTAGGAACATGAATTTATAATCTCTCCAGTGTTCGATTGATTTAATGTATATGAGCTAATCTTAACGTATTCATTTACTTGGTTTATCATGCAGGTATATGGGCAGGAATGCATACTGTTAGGTATTTTGATGGGAAAACATACAAGTGGGTCGGCTTGAGCCGTCAACCTAATATTATGGGAAAAGTACGTACGTTTGAGATTATGTTCAATCAAATCAACAATCATATATTTGAGTAAATTAACAATTTGAAACTTGCATTTCCAAACCTATTGTCCTAGTAATTAACTTTAGTCTTAAAAGCTAATAAGTGCATCAAAGTTAGTTTTTTGGTCAAGTTACTCAATGCTAGAAGGACTCATTTGCAAGACTTTGTTAGTTTCAAAGATTAACTTGTATATCTACTAACTTGTATATCTCTTAATAGCTAAAGAGACTGAATTTGATTCTATTGCTTCATTTTCTTTTTCACTGTGATCAGGTGAAACGAACATTAGGGCAATTTACTCCAGCACATTGGGACAAAGATGAGTGGCATCCATTGCTTGGTCCTTGGCGTTTTATTCAAGTGATTAGCCTTTGTATTGTCTTTTTGACTGTAGAGCTCAACACATTCTTTCTCAAGTTTTGTCTCTGGATACCGCCCGGAAATCCCGTCATCATTTATCGGTTGATCTTGTGGTGGTTTATCGCAATTCCAACAATTCGCGAATACAATTCCTACCTTCAAGACAGGTACATTGATCATTCTCTCTCTCTCTCTTGTTTCATATTTTAGCATCATCGTTCGGTTTTAATATTTCAATTCTTCCCTATGTGTTCATTGCGAATTTTCCAGCAAGCCGGTGAAAAAGGTCGGAGCTTTTTGTTGGCTTTCTCTGGCCATTTGCATTGTTGAACTACTAACTTGTATCAAATTTGGACACGGTAGGTCTAAAACTGTAAAATCTTTCACTTGTGTATTCATATATATTCATTCCCAGAAAATTTAATCTGTTCCTATGTTTCCTCAGGTTTGTATCCTAAACCGATGCCTTCTTGGCTGGTAAAGTTCTGGTCATCTGTTGGAGTGATCCTTTTATCATGTCTGCTTGTATGGTCGAGGCACTTACACCGAACTATCGGCAAGAAAAAGAGGCGATAAATTAACGATAATTCTGGTGGCATTATTAATTCTTTGATTATTGTTCCTTCGTGATTTTTATGGGTTATTATTGTGCATGCGTAGCATCCATGTTGTAAATACTATCAGCTTCATAGTTGTAAATGGTCATTTTCTCCTATAGCTATGTAGGGTAGTGTATCTCAGTATTAGAGCAATGCTATCTGTGATGAGTGGGAAATAGTAGTTACAACAGCTGGTCGAGGAAGAAGAAATTAAAGGGATGCCTTAAGAATGAATCATTTTGAAACATTTACTTGTAGTTTTTTTTTTTGGGTTAGATTTGATGGAAATTAATTACAGAGCTTGATGAGTTTGTTCATGCCATTAATCGACAAATGGTTGAAATGGAGAAAGAAGTGTACAAAGTCCAAGTGTGTAATATGTTTTCTTATTTTTGGGTTGCAAGGTTTTCAAGTTGTAGAGATGTGTTATTTAAGGAGTATTTTATTAAGGTATTGGATCGTGCATCTACTCAACCTATGCTTTTGTTTTTTATTACTTCCTCTTATATTTGTTTAATATATAAAAAATAGTTGATTAATTTAAATAAATTAAAAAATTTAAATAAATAAAATAAAATAAATATAATATTTCTCTCTAAATTATTTATATATAATATTATATTGTATATCAATTTATAAGTTAAATAATTAATTTAAAAAAAATTAAATATATAATATATTAAAATTTTATATTTAAAATTAAATTTAACTCTTCTAAAATAATACTAATATATATATAATTTGTATAGATTTATATTTCTTATTTTCAGAAGTTTGACCTTCAACGAATTCAGCCTAAAGTCCTATTTTAATCTAGGACCAAGTGCCACGACAGGAAGTAATCAAGCAAATGAAGTATAATAATGATGGTGTTTAAAGTGATTAATGATGAAACTTATCATAACCAGATGTTAATGGCTTCTCATAAAAAGATGTTAATGATGACGTTGACATGTTGTACGATACCTCGAGCACATCAATCTTTACGTATTTGACATCATTAATATCATTTATATAATTTAATTAAAAAATTTATTTTAGTCATAAATTTAATTTTTATATTTATTAATTTTTTGTATGAGTAAAGTAGCACCCGATATTTTTATTTTTTATATATAGTCAGTATTCTAATTTTATTTATGATATAATTTTATCTATAAATTTTTTAATTTAGTACAATTTTACTTATAATTTTATTTCTCAAGTACTAAGAATTACTCAAATTAAAAAGATTATGGATAAAATTGTACCAAATTAAAAAAATTATAAGTAAAATTATACTATAAATAAGATTAGGATATTGAAAGTATATAAAAAATAAGATTAAGATATTATGTATTATTTTACCCTTATTAAATTATTTCAATTGATACTCCCTCAATAATAATTAAATAAGAAAGGGAAGGAAGAAGTTAAAAAAGATAATTTAAATATTTTAAAAAAAATAATTTATATTAATTAATTTATTTAATCTAATTAAATTAATTAAATATATTTTATATTAAAAATAAGAGGAGTATATCCAAATCACTCCTTTGTTGTGTTGCAAATAAAAAAGGGTAGGTTAGTACATCAATTATGTAACAGAGGGGGTGTCGTCCGTACATACTAACGTATAGAATTAGTATGAATGGATATGGACTGCAACCTTTTGTACTTTGGTTATTTGTTGAGTCTAAGAATCATTTCATGTTCATTTCCCGTTTAAAGGCCAATGTTTAGCTTTTGCAGTTTTATATACGTCCAAAGACTGTTTAGTTTGATGTTAAAAACTAACAAAATAAGGTTTTTCTTAGAAGTTGGTAATAAGTGCATTTTTTTAGGATTTTAGGGCCTGTTTAGACTTTAAATCCTAGTTTTAAAAATATTTTTAATTTGAATTTTGATTTAAATTTTTTAAAAATAAATAACTATATTTATTTAAATCTCAGACTAAATTATAGTTTAAAATTATGATTTTAATAAACTAGTCAGAGTAATTTTTAGAATAGTAAAAGTTATTTTTAACTATTCAATTACTATTTTACCTTTATTTTTTCTTATACTGTCTCTCCTCTCTTTCTATCTTTTCCACCCTCTCTCCTCCCCCTCTATCTTTTCTACTATCTCTCCTCTATCTTTTTTATCATCTCTCCTCTCTCTTATATCTTTTTTACCCTCTCTTCTCTCTTATTTTTCATACATACCCTTTTTAATAACTTTTCAATTACAATTTTTTTTTAGAATAACTATCCAAACACTCATGTATCCAAAAATATTTTTTTTCTATAAATTATTCTCTACAAACCTTTTTTTATAAACTATTCGTAAACCTATTTTTTTTCAAAAACTCATTTTTTAAATTTTATTCAAACAGACACTTGCTAATTTTCAATGAAAAAAAGCACACTTGGATACAAACAGACGATAGTTGATTCACCAGGTCGTCTCACACAATCCAATCCTACTTGGTCATATATAATGCGATACAAATAGTCGATTCCCATCAATGCTGAAAGTTCGACTCTTGCTTGAGGGATCCGAAGAAGGAGATACAGTCTTGGACGACGACGATATCAACGTTAGGGACGAAGGCCATGAGATCGGCCCTGGCCTCGGAGGTCGAGGGCGAAGGAAGCGAAACCCATCCGAGGGAAGAAGATAAGGGTAGCTGGGAAGGTTCAGCTGATGTCGTTTCAGTAACCGTGGTCCATGAAGACGACGGCTAACTCTCCGGTTCAAGCTCCCTCACACTTGTCGGCGCCTTCGTTCTGTTCTTCCATTCTTTCTATTCTTCGTGAGGGCATTTTAGTCATTTCGTTGTTTAGATGGACTTGGGTATTTTTTGAATAAAATTCTTTATGAGGACTTTTCAGCAATTTTCTAATAGTTTTTGCCATTATATTAGGATGAAGCTTTTTTAATAATGGATGAAAACAAAAAATCCTCTGTTCCGCATGAGCCGGACTAGGCGGCTGGAGACGCAAATCGTATCTAATAACAGCCAACCGTTTAAACTATCGGCGCCATGGGATGCACCAGCTTTGCTACCAATATCATCCCTCACTTGGAGCTTCACAGTTGTTGTTTCAGGCCACTTGGCCCGATCCGGACCCGCTTGACTGTTCCGCGTCTCTGCAACTCCTCGAGGAGTCCGAGTTTGAGGTTCGGTGTCTCGCGGAGGGGTAAGGGGTTTGGCAGAGTTGTATGTTTTGCTGTCGATGATGAGTTGAGAGAGAATCGGCAGGAGTTGAATGGAAGTGGGAGCGGAGTTGGGTCAGCCATTGAAGATAGGCCGGGTAAGAGCGAAATTGAATTATGAAATTCAATTATCTTCATTTTTTATAGAATATTTAATAATTTTTGCTAAATGATTCAAATAGATTAGCTGCATGCTTGGTTTGGGTGCGTTTCCAAATGCAGAAAGACCCATGGGAATGTGATTGAAGTATTATCTTATCTTTCTCAGTTGTCTGATGTTTTCCGAACTAAGAAGCATTGACACAAGTATAGAAATCGGCACTTTATAGCCACTACAACACAATAAATTATAGTATATAGCTATAATTAGAGATATTGTATTACATTTAAGTGTCGGATTTGCATATGAGAGGATACGGCTTTGTTTTTAAACTGTTGAAGGTTCTGAAGTATGCCTGGACATGCTGACCATGTGTATCATTATTTAATTAAGACCCTGAATTTACTAAAGGGGAAGAAAAAGTTTGGTCCTTGACATGAATTTTTTGTTGCACAACACAGAGCTGTTTGATAATACAAGAGAAGAAACTCTGGAAAATTCTAGACAAGATGGTGAAGGAGGCGCTCTATATGATTTTCTTTACCCTAGTAAAGAACTTCTTCCTGATGATAAAGAAATGAGCTTATTTGATCATCTTGAAGAGCTGCGACAGAGAATATTTGTATCTGTATTAGCAGTTGGAGCAGCCATTTTAGGATGTTTTGCATTTTCAAAAGAACTGATAATTATTCTTGAAGGTCCTGTAAAATCACAGGGTGTGAGATTTCTTCAGCTAGCTCCTGGGGAGTTTTTCTTCACTTCTTTAAAGGTATAATTGTTTGATAACACATTTTTCTTTCTGTTCATGCTCAATCTACTGTGCGATGCTGTATATGGACTGCATGAAGCAGTCTATGTGCTTCATTGTGCCTTTTGTCTGATTCTGTTGTTAAGTTTATGGCTTAAGAATTAAATATCCCGGTTTTTAAACCAACTATTTTGCCACTATATTTTAACTTGTAATACAAGTCAAAGAAAACCACTAGCCGAATGAGCAGAAATGGGACAATAACAGGAGAAAAATTTCAGTAGTAAAAACAAGGGGTCCAACTCTCTTCTTTTGTCTATATACAACCTAGCTTCCAGGGTTTAAAAATGTTGTTTGGCCGCCAAAAACAAACAAGTTTAGAAATGCTGATCATCATGTATTACTGTCCATAAGTCTCTGTATTCTGCATGCTTATTCTCAAACTCCATCAAATAGTGATACCGTGGAATCATTTTTTTTTTTTGGGACTGCAGGTGTCTGGATACTGTGGCCTCCTCTTGGGAAGTCCTGTCATTCTCTATGAAATCATAGCCTTTGTGCTTCCAGGTCTAACAAAATCTGAGAGAAGGTTTCTGGGCCCAATTGTTTTGGGCTCATCAGTTCTTTTCTATGCCGGAATAGTCTTTTCCTACCTGGTTCTGACACCTGCAGCATTAAATTTCTTTGTTAATTATGCTGAAGGGGCTGTTGAATCATTGTGGTCCATTGATCAATACTTTGAGTTTGTACTAGTGCTAATGTTCAGTACCGGCTTGTCTTTCCAGGTAAATATATTTTTTTTTTTTGCTGGTTTCATTCTCCCTATACTAATAATAGGATTGTACCGTTTCCCTGAACCTCAACATACCAGGAGTCCATGACCTTATAGCATCCGGCCCCCTCAAGTGTCAACACAAAGACAGAAGGATGCAATTGTGTATGACAAATACAGAAAAATGGAAATACACTCGCCCCATCAGCCTCTGGTCATTTGTATAGATTTCCCTCAACTTTGAAAACCCGTAGTTACGCCCATATTGGGGCATTTCATTCCATGTGACCCTTACTTGCCTTCAAACAATAAGGGCATGCCATTTAGCAAGGGAAGACGTGTAAAATGGCATCGCCATAACAGTAAACGGACTTAGGTTTCCCATGTCCAAGTGTACATGTTTAGGGGACTAATTTTCATAAGCATTCCTTCTTATTTCTCTAATTATTAGTATTTAGTACTTAATGGAACCTGAGATATTCTAGGTAGTCCCTGGCTACAAAACTAAAGATACTTTACATTTATGTCAGAATATTGCTTCATGTAGCACAGTTACAGGTTCTCAATGATTGGTTTGGCTTATCCATCTCTGATCTACCAAATCTAACTAAAGTTTCTTTTGATACAATCCACTATCAAAATGCACACATGTCTATTACTCGTCCGATCCTTAATATGGGATATATTTAACTAATTTGATTAGATTAAGAAAGTTAGTTATATAGTTAATATATCATGTTTTTTCTAAAACACCTAATCATCTTCCTTAACTCACTTCCTCCCTCTATTGATTATTGTTGAGGAGTATCAATAGGAGTAATTTGAGAAAAATTAATAAATATAGGAAATAGTTATTATATTTATAACTAAAATTAATTTCCCAATTATATCCTTTATTAAGGACTAGAGGAGTAATAATTGGTTTAAACTATAATTTCTAATATGGAGGGAATATTACAGGTACCCGTTATACAATTCCTATTGGGACAGGTTGGGCTTGTGACTGGAGATCAGATGCTCTCAATTTGGAGGTATGTTGTGGTTGGGGCAGTAGTGGCAGCTGCTGTGCTTACTCCTTCCACTGATCCTCTCACTCAAGTTCTTCTAGCTGCTCCGCTGTTAGGTCTCTACATTGGTGGGGCATGGATGGTCAAGCTCACTGGAAGGTGACTCTAAGTCCCCACAAATTAATATGAGCTCTAATTCTTTCAGACTGAATGTATATTCTTCAAATGTAATCTACTTATTGATTAGTATCAGAGATGTAGGGAAACATTACTTATGCCTGTATACTAAATTTTGAAATATAATTTTATACCTTGTTTTCTCTAAGTTTCGTCAATATCTAATAGATAAGGCATCTCAATTTCTAAAAGCTTATCATATTAGAGATGATCACGATCTCTAAAAGCTCGTAATAGTAAGGGAGGATCCGTGTTTGTGTTTGTGTATGTGTGTGAATAGTTGGTCATTTCCCATCATTTTTAATTTTTTATTCAAGAGCACGATATTTTTCGTGCAAGTCAATTTTATATAAGTTTTAATTTAGTCTTTTTAATTTTATAAAGTGTTTTTTTAATTCTCAAACCCTACTATCCATTAGTCTCATTAACAAAAAATACCAACATTGCCATTTTAAATGTCGATATTTTAAGTTTAATATTAAAAAATAAGGGCATGTTTGGTACAAAGGGAGGTAGAAGTGAAATATTTTTAGACTATTTTACCTAAAGTTATAAAATTTTTAGACAATTTTAATCCTTCCCAAAGTTATAAAAAATATTTTGGACAATTTTACTCCAAATTATTAAAAAAAATATACATCAATTTTATACTTATTTTTATCTTACTAAATAAATTTTTAAAACATATTTTCAGCCTAATTTTATTTATGCTTCCATAAAAAATATTTTCATTCTACCAAATCATAAAAAATATTATATTAAAAGGTAATCATTTGAAAATTCTTGATTAATATTTAAAATTAAGATATTAGTATTTTTTGTTAATAAAATTAACAGCTTTAACTTTTAAGGTTAAGTAACAAATTTTTTTTATAAAATTATAAGAGGCATCAAGCATTATTGAACCCATGATCTAGGTCCCTAAGTTACAATACCAACACTTTTTCTAGTGTTTTAGACTCGGAAAGCTCAGTGAATTAAAATATCATTAAACAATATACGATTTAATCGTTTTATCAACAGTAAATTTCCAAACAACTGAGTTGATAGCTCCATCCCGTTATCAAATCAATATCAGATTCAGTTTCCAGAGTAATTCTTGGACACAATGGTACGTATTCATTCCATATGTGTAGTCTGTAGAACTCAAATGTTGAACTGTGGAACCTAAATTTTTTGCCATTACATGCCAAGTCAAAATCAAAAGTATCTAGTAAAAAAATGCTACTTATGCCAACTCAAACGTCAACGCCAAAAATACATGAAGTGCTTCTTAATTGCTTAACGTAATGTTTTCCACTTTGCCTTCTAGATCAGCAGTAGCAGAATTACTTAGTTCAGATGCAAGCTGTCTCAGTGAACTCCTTAAAACATTGCACGCCTCAAGGAATGTGTCTGGTGCTCCTCCGAGTCCTCCTAATATTCCTTGCATATCATCAATAACGCTCTGGATTTTCATTATAGCTGCTTCTAGGGTGGGGACCTCTTGAGGGGGATAGAGGCAAGCTCCAATTTCATCAATCAGTAAACTAAGATCCTGGCACAGCTTCAACAGTTTCTCCAGTGAATCTACAAAGTCCACATTGTCACCCGGCTTTTCCAGCTTGAGCAAGCCCGAGATGCAGCGAATGAGCTCCTTTACGACCGAAAGTGTATCTGATACAGCTACGATTGCTGCTTGGGCGATTTTCATCTCTTCAGGTGAAAGGTCATTCCCCAGTTCACCATCGCTGTCGGAAACTTCATCAGTTGAATCCGGCCTCAATTCTTTCAGCTCACGAAGAACATCCTTCATCGAAACAGCAACCTGAGTCATTGCTCTCCCAATTGCTGTAATATTTGTTGATGGAGTCTTTTTAAGAGCAGAACATGCTTCCCATACCACACCAACTAATTGAGAGATTGATAGTTGCTGATCTTTCCCTTGGGATCCTGCTAGTGTTCAATTATAGAGATAAGGTTGCTATGGACCAGACATGTGAATGTCATACATAATTCTATATCCTGTCTTCAGGATAATATGATTTCTTATTCCAACTGCACCTGTGCCCAATGTAATTTAACGTCTCCATGGAGAAGTACTTTGAAACAGTCAAGATCAAATAAGATTGCAAGAGCATGATGAGCAAATCCTAAACCCAATAAGTTATCCTTATAATTTAATCCATACATCTACAAAAACCTTTACAAAGTCTTAAGATCAATTTGAGATTTTGTAATTCCGTTTTGTACTTAAAAAATGACTAATCATTCGTCAGGTTCAATGCCAAACCATATAACATTTTATTAGAATAACATTGTTATCACAGTAACTGGAAGTGAGAAACTCACAAAGGACCCGTCAACAATTAGGTATATAATAAAGAGAAGGGCGAGGTGTCCTAGCAAGTGAGCAGGGTAAGACCGATGAATAAAAGGGTTTCTCTGCAAACTGTTCTCAAGCAAGTGGACCACAACCTCAAACTTGTGTAGTTGGAGACTATTGATTGGCTAGTAGCAACTCAAAGGGAACTTTAACGGTGGTACTAATTGCTGACAACGGAGTAATTCTTTGAGGAAAGGTGTGGCTTTGCATGAAACACACAGCAAAAGTGCAGGGTCTGCAACTAAGGCAATCATGGTAAATAGCTGCTCATGTTGTCCATAGACAAGAATGAGGGAGATCTCAAGGTATACCTCTAAACAGCTTTAAACCAGAAAAGCATTTATACTCCCCAATAATTGTCTTCTTGCCTGGTTAAAGATCATTTCTCAAAAACTCCAACCTCAGACCATATCTTTTCAATGGATCTGTTTAGACAATTGTTCCCCAAAGTTTTCCACTTACAATTAGATTCCCCAACAAAAACATGGCATGTTTCTAAATTCATTTTAAAAACCTCAATCTTGCTGGCAATTTTTTTTAAAAAACTCAATCATGTAAATCAGCTGCAAAACAAACCGCTTGCCATGTTTTTATTGGACAAATTTTTAGCAAACACATAAAAACTATGACCAAGTTTTCCTCTTAAAGGAGTTAACAACCACAAATATGATGTAATTCTGATATTACAAGACACACACCCATACACGATTATTTGTTCAAGGTACTTGAAATTTTGGATGATTGTTGTTATATTTAATTGGGTATCTTTTGTCCTGACTCCTAGGTTAGAGTATTACTAATAAACAGCATGCTTGTGATATTGAATATCTGTCATAAGCTACAGTAGCAATGCTGAAGTTACTGGTTAACAGGTCATTAATTAGAAATAACTAATAAGTAACCATACAAAATTAATACTACTCAGGACCAGAGTTTAAAGTTCAAGGTTAAGACCTTGAGATAGATCAGTGCTAAAGAAAGTTTAATAAGCTATCTATCGACCAGTATATTGTTAAAAAACGCTTTAGAGAGGCGAGGATTACCATATAAAGACGCAGATTCCTTCATCAGCCTAAAACTGGAATCAACAACTTGCTTCACAGAAGCTTGAATACAGGAAGACAGGGTAGGCCCTGCACCTACAGTACTTCCATGGGAAAGCAAGAGGAAACCTTGTAACGTGTTGAAGTATGATGCCATAGTTTCCTCCATTGCTTTTGCCTCTGGTTTTTGTCCAGTCCAAAGCATTCCAGCTACAAAGCAGATAGAAGACATTTAATTACATAAACTCAAGCCTGCACATGTCTATAAACTATAAAGCAAATGGAAAATTTGGGTTAAGAATATTACTACTACACAGCACACTTATTAATTCAAGATGCAGCAAATCCTGAAACTATGCCCCTATTTTTCTCTTCTTGCAAATACGTTGAAATTGGAGAATTATATTTATCACTTATTAAGAGAGATTTTATTTTCATGGTCGTCCTCGTGAATAAGAAAAATGTTTCAGTTGGCCAAATGGTTCTTGTTTTGAAAGAGGGGAAAAAACACTACTGAATATGCGCAGAGTGACAAAAAAAGAAATTTGTATAGTACCCAATCTAATAGTACAAAAAATTTAAAATTCCCAAGATATGCGAGCAAGAAAAAAGAACAAGAAGAGGTTTTATAACCTATGGTAGCCTGTTTTGAGACTTGGTCGCCCATCTTTATTATTTCCTCCCACCTCACTTTGTCCAAAGAAGAAGAGGCAGTTTGGTCCAAAACCTACATGAGCACCCAAAGCTCAAGTCCTGAGACACTTCATGATAGTTCAGATACAAGCACGAATAGCTAGTGTTGAATTGAATAGAATCACTAGAATTCGAAGTACCTGAAGGGTCTCATGGATAGTGCAGAGGTGGGAACCGAGGATTTGATTCAGGTGCTTCTTCTCTGCTTTCTTCGACATAGTTTTTTGCGCCGTACAATTCCGGTTACACAGAGCTCCGCCTCCTCCTGCGGATTTACTGAATAAAAATCGATGGTTTAGTGTTGGCGTTCAAGCGCTCCCACGGGTAAAAGAAATTTAGGCGCATAAACCCACTTACCCACACAGGCAATTGGGAGGTGTAACTATACTCCAAAGGATTAACACCTAATAATTACATTGTTGATTTTTATCCTATATTTTTATATTTATTAATTTTTTTAAATAATTTTTATTAATATTTTTTAATAATAATTAAATAAAAAGAAGAAGAGAAAAAATTAAAAAAATAATTAAAATAATTTTAAAAAATTATATCACATTAATTAATTTAACTAATTTTTTAATCTAATTAAATTAATTAAATAATTTCATATTAAAAAAAGATAATATTATTACTTTTTTTTAAAAGAATAAATATTATTATTAGCTTTTAAAATACAAGGGCCCTACCTCTCGATTTATTTTTCTTTGGCTAACTTACCTTTTGATTTTTGAATATGAATCCTCTCAATTTGAATTTTCTCTCGTTATCTAAAATTTTTTCTGTGATACAGTGATACTCTCAGATGAGATCCTACCTCAACGTCCTATTATAATCTTCTCGAGTTGAATTTTGGAAGAAACCAAAGTAACCAAAATATTACTAATTAAAATCACAATCCTCTGCTAAATAGAAAATATTAAATAATTAATTTGAATTATCTTAAAATTTAAGTTTCAAATTACACACTATACGCCGGTCGGATAACAAATGCTCCTCACCTCTTCTACGTCTTCTTTTCCGGCTACTGTGGCTTCCCTGAAACCTCCTCAGTTGGAGCATCTGGCGTCGGGCTTGCCTGATTGTACCTATGGGGAAACGCCTCTTTCTTGTGACCGTAGTAGCCAAAATGGAAGCAGACAAGTTCCAGACCTTCGTATTCGATCGACAGAGAAAACAACGTTTCGAATCATGAACCTCCGTTTAAGCTTTCTACGCACATCGATTTCAACGCTCACTCGAGCAAACCTTCGCCGTTCAGCTTTGGACTTCTCTCCCTGACCTCGAATCGGAGTGTTCATATCCACTCTCAGTGACGTCCCAATCTTGTTCCCCAATCTCCATAGTAAGAGCCTGTCATTTTATTTTGTAGGTAAATGCGTGACTCTTACCCAGACGATCATTTTCATCGGAATGTCCCGAATCCCAGGGGTGAAATTTGGGATCCACCGCCGCACCGCGAGATAATGATCCATGATGAACCAGGGACCCTCCCTTAATACCTTGTCACGGTAACTATCTTCCTTGAATCTAACGATGTAATAATCATTTGGAATATCAGTAAACATGAACTCCATATCGTACCAAAGTTGATTCAGGTTGTGACTCATTTTCCTGGATCTCAGCGTCTTCTCCGGCAAAGTTAACACCAGAGCTTTTCTCCAGGGCCGGCACCACTCTCTCTCTCTGTACTCTTCATCTGTAAAATGTAGAGCCAGAATAAGATCCGACCCCGTCGAATTTTCCGACTCCTCAGACACCTCGCTAGTAGCCTATTCTTCGTCATCTAGCTTTCATCATCCTCTGCATCAAAACCAAGGAGAAGTAGAGCGTGCTTGTAAGATATGAGAGTGGTTGCATTAACAGAATAAACCGTTTTGGGAATCTGACCAACCGCATTGGCACAAACGTTCATAGCGCCTCCAACACACTCTGTCATCTCGCCGACGGTGAGATTTTTGATCCTCCGTTTAAGCTGGTGGTGGACGTACCTCGGCTGATTTTGGGACAATTGCCACAGTCGCCCTGTATAGTAATATTATTTCTAAATAAAGAATTTAATATTATAGTAATTTTCGCTCCTAAAATTTTTCATTCCCCGCTTTGATTACTCCGTTTAATATTATTTTTTTAGAAAAAAGTTAATCATCCCCACTTAATTATGTTCATTCCCCTAGTCGCCGCCTTTAATTTTTAACCTCAAACTCAAAGGCAAATATTTTAAAATTATACTAGTATATTACTGTATTTGATCAAAAATATATATTATTCGAGTATGATTTTAATATATAATTACTTTACTCTTGATGAAATTCTTTTATCCTTTATTCTTCTAAAAAAAATTATACATTCCTTTTAAACTGTAATTTCTCTTTTACGGATAAAAATGAACTTGATTTCTTGGACTTCTTTAACTATATTCTCAAAAGTAATTTTCTTCAGTTAAAAAAAAAGTAATGTTCTTACCATTAATTTGATTGTTCATAATAAAAAAAAATCCATAAGTCTATATAATTACTGTTGGATGGGCCTTGTAGACTAAAGTAAAGTGTTGGTTATACTTTTAGTGTGCAGAAGAGTAACAAGTTATATTAACGGAAGTTGGTCCGAGTAGTAAGCGGCTCGATATCGCTTAAACGATGTCTCGAGTTCGAGCTTTAGTGTAAGCAGAAAATTCCCGTTGGGAGACTCACCCACCATAGCCAGGTGCGCGACGCGGGTCAGATCCGGATGTAGTCGGGGCAAAGCTCTGGTAAACCGGGTGGGCAACAAAAAAAAAAGTAACAAGTTATAAAAATAATAATAAATTATTAAAATAAAAGGATTGAAATAGTGTATTTTAGTCTAAAAATAAACTGTTTAATTAATTATTCTTACATTTAGAGGTGAGGAAATAGCTTGATTAATTATATTTGGTTTTCATTGAAAATAAATAAATGACGACTAGCAAGCGTGAATCCTGACAGAAGGGTTATGATTATAAGCATAAGGTTAGAACATTTGAGTCATTGGTGTTTAAACAAAATTACACGACACTCCAAAATTTTAACAAATACAATTGATCTACGCACATGACGTGATGCAGAATTGTTATGATAATATTATCAATCTAGTTTGTTTTACTCGGTGCAGTTAACATTTGTCCGATCATATACATACCATTACTTTAATTAAATATTAATAAAAAAATTATCAATAATTGAGGTCATATTGTTATATATATAGTCCCAAGCAAACAAGCAAATCCAGACAAAACAAAAATCTAGTGGTGGTGATTGCCCAGTGCTCTGTTTGAAGATGGAAACAGTAGGAGGAGGAGGAGGAGGAGATGAATCAAATCTGGAGACTCAACTTCTGTGTTCTGCAAATGAAGAAACAACGACAGAACGAGGACGAGGTTGTGCGTGTTGGTTGAGATTAACAGAGGAAGTGGTGGAAGAAGCAAAGAGACAGACATGGTTGGCAGGGCCACTGATAGGAGTGAGTCTGCTTCAATACAGTTTGCAGGTTATAGCCATCATGTTCGTTGGCCATCTTGGAAATCTTCCTCTTTCTGGTGCTTCCTTGGCCTCCTCCTTCGCCAACGTCACTGGTTTCAGCGTCTTGGTATGTTCCCTTTTTCTTTCTTTTCTGTTGCATACATGAACTCACCTGAGCCTTGTGCACTGAGCCGTATACGATTGAATAAAGAAAAGTATTACAACTGATAGAATTGAGCTTAGTAAGAAATATATATGTGTGGAATTGCTATGTGTGATCTATATAGCTTACTTTACCATACCACCCAAACGTCTGAATCAGCAGAATGCATGAGGATTACTCTGTAATAAATTTTATAGTTTAAGTTGAAGTTGATTATTTCAAATGTGTGACAGTTAGGGATGGGGAGTGCGTTAGAGACTCTATGTGGGCAAGCCTATGGAGCCAAACAGTACCATATGTTAGGAATCCACACACAGAGAGCAATGCTTGTCCTATTTTGCTTATCCATTCCCTTATCTCTAATCTTGTATAACACCGACGTTATCCTCACAACCCTCGGCCAACACCGGGACATATCGGCCGAGGCCAGGACATTTAACCGGTGGATGATCCCGAGCGTGTTTGCCTACGGTCTCCTTCAATGTCTCAACAGGTTTCTGCAGACTCAGAACATTGTGTTCCCAATTCTCGTGAGTTCTGGAATCACAACTGTTGTGCATGTTGGGTTTTGTTGGGTTTTTGTGTTTGGATGTGGACTAGGAAGCAAAGGAGCAGCATTGGCAATATCAGTTTCATATTGGGTTAATGTGATTCTCTTGGTGGGTTATATCAATGTGGCTCCAAGTTGTGCAAAGACTTGGCATGGCTTCTCCAAACAGGCCTTCTTTAATCTTCTCAGTTTCATCAAGCTTGCAGTTCCTTCAGCTATTATGATATGGTTGGTATATTGTTCTTCTACTTAATTCAGAGTCACTGAGTTTTTAATACATTTTATATAGATTGATTAATTAATTAAACTCAATTTAATTATAAGTTTGCTAAGTATTTTAATTGTTTGACATGCAGCTTTGAATATTGGTCATTCGAGATGGTTGTTCTGCTATCAGGTCTTCTGCCAAATCCACAACTAGAGACATCTGTATTGTCAATCAGGTAATTACTCCCTCCCTCATATCCTAATTTAGGAGTTTGTTAATTTTTTTTAGTAAATTAAAAAAAATTAAATAAATCAGTTAATTATAACTAATATAAAAGTTAGTTGACTAATTTGGGTAGATTGAGGAGTATATAATATAAGTTTAATTGGTTTATTTAATATTTTAAATCTATTTAAAAAAATCAACTAACTCTTATAACTAAGCCTACTAATGTTGGAAGGGGAAAGAGAAAGGACGAGGGAGGAGAGAGAAAAATAAGAAGGGAGCGAGGGTGTGATATGTATGATAAATACTATTTTGTGTTTTTGATATAAGAGTTAGTTGATTAATTTTAATATATCAAGGAAGTTAAATAAATCAGTTAACTATGATCAAATCTAACTCATCAAGACAAATTCATATTATCTATATTCCTTAATATAAAATAAGTTAATTAATTTAGACAAATTAAAAAAATTAAATAAATTATTTTAAAATATTTATATTTTTTTTTCTCTAAATTAGTTCGTCCAACTTATAAATTGATATATAATCTAATAATTTATTTAATTTTATTAATCTCTTCAAATTAATCAATATTATCTTATATTAAGGAACGGAGGGAGTATTATATACTCTTTAATTTATTCAAATTAATTAATTAGTTATAAGTAGACGAGAGAGAGTATATTTGAAGAATTAGATTAAGTGGGTCCCAGATGAACTAAGATTGTGTGTGAACAATGTGCAGCCTCAATACTTGCTGGATGGTGTACATGATATCCGTTGGTCTTGGAGGAGCAATAAGGTCAGTGACACACGCACACATATATATATATAGAGAGAGAGAGAGAGAGTTAATACATAGACTTGTAATTGTAACATTAGTGATGATTGGTGATGAAATATATGAATGAACAGCACGAGGGTGGCGAATGAACTGGGAAGTGGGAATTCAGACGGCGCCGTATTGGCAATTAGAGTGATGATGACGATGGTGATATGCGAGGGAAGCACAGTGGCAGTGTTGACAATTTTGGTAAGGAATGTGTGGGGAAAGCTTTACAGCAACGACCCTCAAGTCATACATTATGTTGCCTCCATGATGCCTCTTCTTGCTCTCTCTGACTTCCTTGATGGCTTCCAATGTGTCCTCTCAGGTTCTTTCTCCTCTCAATTTTTTTATTAATTTTTTTTGTTACAAAAAAAAATTTAAGTAGCTTTGGCATTAATTTTATATTAAGGCTAAAGCATAGCCCTAGGACTCAAAGAACGTTTACAGGTGACTTACGATATCACCTACCAAAAGAACTCTTACAATGACAGCGGAAATTGAACTTTCATATTTATGAGATACAAGTCCGTTCCTTACTATTTGTACTAACTCTCATTGAGAATTTTTTTATTAATTACTCTATGTCACCTTCCTCACCAATCTTTAAGAGTGTGCTTGTAGCCGTCCTATATCTGTGTATTTGGTAAACTTTAAAACTAAGATTTTAAAAATATTTTTGACCCAAACCTTAGTTTGAGAAAATTTTAAAACAAATAGTCATATTTGTCTAAAAGAGCTTTTGAACCAAATCATAATTTAAAATAAAGGTTTTAGATAAACTATTAAGAGTAGCTTCTGGAATAGTAAAAGAGCTTATGGACTATCCAGTTACCATTTTACCCTTACTTTTCCTTACACATTCTCTCATTTCTACTCTCTCTTCTCTCTTCTCTATCCTGTCTCCTATCTCTTCTCCACCCTCACTCATCTCTTTTCTCTCTTCTCCACCTTCACTTCTCTCTCCTCTCCACCCTAACTCCTCTCTCTTTTCTAATCTCCTATTTTTAATAAAATAATATATTTTTTTATAATTTTCCCATTATAAAAGTTCTTCTAGTAATAACTATCCAAATACTAATTTATTTAGAACTATTTTTTCCCCATAATTTTTTCTCCAAAAGCCCTTTTCTAAAAGCTATTCAAAAGCTTTTTTTTTTCATAAGCCATTTTTTAAATTCTTATCCAAACATGCCCATAATCCCACTCATCTATTTGGGGTCCTGGACTGGCCCAATTTAACTGGGTATGAGCAGGTACACCATGTTAATAGACGGTTTGCTCATACCTAGTTTTTATCATATATTATTTTTTATTTAATAATAGGGTAAAGTAGTGTCGAACACCTTAATATTATTTCTCAGTTATATCTAGCACTATAATCTTATTTACAATGTATCCAGTATTTTAAATTATAAATAATATTAGGGTATTGGATGTAACTGAAAAATAATATCAGAGTGTGATAGATATATTTGAAAAAAAAATATCTAAGTGTTGGATATACCATAAATAAGATTAATGTGCTAAATGCTAGTTTACTTTTAATAACACATAGCTAAGTTTGATAAAATACTCTTCCAACTGTTAAATTTAGGGTATTCAACTAACCTGGTAGTTTAGTAAGCCTGATCCTAATAAGGTTGGGTCAAACATGAAACATGGTTTAAGTATTTATTAGGATAGAAGTAAACTAAAGTGGGATCTATCATGACTTATGTATATCCTAAGTTAAATCAAGACAATAAATCAAAGTTTGACATATAAGAAGATCTCATGTGTCCATCACATAAAGGTTTTTTTGATGAATCCCTTGCTAATAATAATGGCTGTTCTGTTTTCATAAAAAGGAGCTGCGAGAGGGTGTGGATGGCAAAATCTGTGTGCATTTATAAACCTTGGGGCTTACTATGTTGTGGGAATTCCTTCTGCGGTCCTATTTGCCTTCTTCCTTCATATTGGAGGAATGGTGGGTTGAATTCCTAATCATTCATTCATATATATATATATATATATAACTTATAATCGTTAATTATATAACCTTTTTGTTGGATTGTTAGTGTTTAGAATACTAAACTAAAATTTATTTGAAGGGGCTATGGATGGGAATCATTTGTGGACTCACTGTTCAGGGGATCGGTCTTGTTACAGTAAATGCTTGCACTGATTGGACTCTAGAGGTAAACACTCAACCTAATTCAATTTAATTAAATCTCTCTCCGTCTTTTTTTTTTTTCAATTTAAATTCTTTCGAATATAAGTTAAGATGAAATCAAGTTCTGTGTTGTTCCAAGAATGTTGTCAAATTTACACAGGTGTTCAAGTTTTATTAACTTTTTTCTGGGTTACATAAAGGGATTTAAATTCTGAACACTACTCATGCTTTACCGTAATATATCCGTAACTATTTTGAGAAATGATGCTATTATAACATCAAATGTAGTTGATAATTATTATTCTAATTCCAAATATAACTAAAGTTTGTCGATCTAATTTATTTCTTCATTTTCAATTTCTTGCAGGCAAGGAAAGCGGTCGATTCAACTCAGAAAACTACCTTAGTGTTGGAGCAGTAGGACCCCCCCCCCCACACACACTCACAGGAATCCAAGTTTTTCATACCATTCTTCAAATAAAACATTAAAATCTCACTCCTGTATATGGCATGCTGAAATTCATTCACGATTCAATCTATCTCACACACATATACACCCATACACACGCCGGAAATTCATTTGATATCAATTCACACAATCTGTTTTGTTTTTTTGGTAGAATTTACTCAAATGCAATATTCAAGGTTTCATATTTATATCTCAGAGAATTGTAAGAGGCTGATAATGTTGCAATAATTAAGAATAATTACCATCACTGCAGCATTTTGCTGGACAGTATCCAAAATTGTTGCAGTAAAAGCAATAAAAGTTAAAACCTTTGTTCTATCCCTTGGATTGTTAAAAATATCATTGGAAGGACAAGAAAGGGAGAACGTATTTACCTTGATTCTATCAAAATTGTGGAGGAATTAATGAACATAATCATGAAAATTGATTTGATTTTGTACTGTACAAAGTAAATATGTGAGAGTAATTTTGTCTCATAAAGCGCAAAAACGCTTTTTTTAAACTGATCCAAACAGCTTCATAGATAAAGAGCATTCCTTTGTCTCCTAGAGCACTTCACCAAGCATATGTAACCATAAACCATTGAAGTTCTTATGAAAACTCTGCTGAAACCAATCCAAAATTTCTGTATAAAGTTCCATTGGATTCTCCTCCCACACCATTCGTAACATAGCAGAGCCATCAATCAACCTACTCTAACTTGCTCAAGAGATTTACCACCCTTTTCTGACAAAATGCTTCTTTCCTTAAAATTCTTTCAGGAGGTGCTGCCATATATTTTCTCACAGATTTTAAACATGGACGCACCTGACCAACAAGCAAAGCATAGGCAAATACTTGCATACTAAGATCATCATTACTAATTGGCAACTGACACTTTGGAAGCTCCCAACAGAAACGCCCGAAGATCGGATTGACCCAACATTTTACTAGGTCATTATGGGCATCATAGGAAGGCCTGGGATCCATTAGAGGTTCAGAGAATGTACATGAAGACTTGGCATGCTCAACAAGCCAAGCTGGCTCGGCACTCGTTACATCCTGCATGTATGGTCTTTTTGTATACAGTAATTCATTATAAACCAAAAACTCAGGCGCTGCAATTGAAACTGATGACCGACGAAGAAGAAAGACACTTTCTTCATACATTCATGCTTGATACCTAACAGCAGGAACTCTTGTGCTGCCATCTGAGGTCCTAGAAAACCCTGTAATACGTTTGGCAACCCTGTCTACCCAACCAGCACAGATTGCTTCGCGGATCAGCCCTTCCCCGTCCAGCAAAAGAGGATATTTTTCGCAAGATACCTGCCAGGCATGTTTTGCATCCTCCAAAGTTCCATGAATCCATGAGTACTCCTGTTCAACACCACCAACGGTACTTTGATAGAAGACAAGTTTAAGTAGCCGTTTTCTAAGCTTGGACATCTCCTCCATGGTTTTGAAGTGCAATGCATTTTCATCAAAGAATTCTATAGGCTTCTGTGAATGTTCAAAACACTGCAAAGTATAAGCTATTGTCAGGGCATCACTAGAAATAACACGAAATTTTTCACGAGAAAGTTTTTCATTTTCTTTCAGTTTCTTTCTCCTTGATTTTTCTTCCTTGTCAATGACTTTCTCATGCATCTCTGGGTCTCCTTTACCATCATTTCCTTCAAAGTGCTCCATGAAAGGATTTGATAGGCTCAATGCTGCAACAGCATATGCCAAAACTAGATTTGATCGTTTGCATTTATACTTGCTCCTTGTCAATCTAATAACTGTAAGGCGCATTCTGGAGTGACGAGGTTTCAGCAACATTTGTGGCCACTGCGACAAGACGATGTCCCTCCTTGATTTCTTCGAAGAAGCGAAGTTGGGCTGCTGCAGGAATCATAGCATAAAGTGGTAAAACAAAGAGTGAACCTGGAGAATCCTCTCTATCCCTCTTCTCCTTATAAATCTTTGATTGATCTAAAGCCCCTTCCTTATTCAATGAAAGAGTCTGCTCCCCACCAGAATTGGAGTTTGATGGTGCTTTCCCTGATAATGCTTCAAAGGCTGCCTTTAAAGAAGTAAGTTTCCCTTGCTCTCCTAAGACATTCATAAAATCATCATTTTTCTCTGAATGTTTAAGATTATCACCTGCATCAAATTCCAAATCACCATCAGTTTCTGAATTATATGAAAAATCAGATTCATCCTCATATACATCTTGCTCATCTTCATCATAAGCACTAAACGTATCAGTTAGTTGGGTGGCTGGACTCCCATGGATCTCATATGCTTCATTTATCTCCTTCATATCTACTCCCTCAGCAGAATTTGTTCCAGGTACCACAGGGCCATGATTTTCTACAGATGCTTTCAAGATCAACTTCGTTGAAGCAGTGCGTAGTTTCTTGCATAGGGACTCTACTTCCCTTTTCCCAGTGACAAAGACAAGTATGCCACCAGGTGGCAGTCTCTTGTGAATTGCCAAGACCTTTTTATATGCTTGTGTAAGGAAATGGGCCAGTCCACCTATAGTGGATTAGGCCCAAGTCCATAAGAGGAGAGGGAGGGAACAGTTTCTGTTATTTGAAATAAGGGAAATGGAAGTTACTGAATAAACTGCCCACGCATGCATGTTTTCCAGATGAGAAGGCATCAAAGGAGATTGTCTTAATGCGGTGACGAGAGTTTACTTTTTGGCTCATGCAAGTGTGTGTGCGAAGGGTTTTTCTTCCTCGGTTCCTCTCCTCTCCTCTCTACGTCAGAGACTCGGCTTCTGCTTCCATTGGTGTCATTTGCTGTAAAACGTACCAGAGTTCATACAGGGTGCTCCGGTTACGAGTGGCTATCTCGGTGAATAGGAAAACATCCAAGGTACGCCCGAATTCCATCAGCTTGCCCAATATAATCAACAATCTCTGTCTTCTTTGAAAAGTGTACTGTTACAGGAAACTGCCTTGTAGGAACTTCTATAATAGGGGGTGGAGGAAGGAATAACCTTTTGGAAGTGAAGTCTTCTACTTTCAAAGTGGCACTCATCAGCACAAGCTTCAATGGAAAAATCATATCCTTAGGATTTATGCTTTCTCCTTTAAGCATCGTCTTTTGCTGTTTCATGTATTCCTGCCATGTAGCAAGAACATTATATTTTAGAGCAAGAAGATAAAAGAGAATCCACAGGCTTTCATTTGTAAATATTTGTAAATGAATTATCATATCCACCTATTGCCGAATCTCAATAACACGTGACAGCATCCCGATCAAAATAACTGTGTTCAAGCTCCTCTCATGAGCCTCATCAAGAATAATGACAGAGTAATGCCTTAACAGAATATCATTATGTAGCAGAAAGATTCTCCATTACACTACATATGGTTGAGTGGTATTACAACATGATAATTTCGTACCGCAACTTGTATCCCCACCCTACAATGGTAAGAAGACTAATGAAAACCAATGGAGTCACCAAAAAACCTGTCCAGGCCATGGATTATGCCCGGATGGTTCAACAAATCTACCTCATGGCATACATATCAGATATATTAATGAAAAAAGTGAACATACAAAAGATAAGATTATGTAAAATAGAACCTGAACTTCACGTAGTAAAATTATATCAGTCATAAACTTGATAGAGCAATTATCCCCCATTTTGTTGTCATATCTAACTTGAAAGACAACCTCCTTTCCAAGTTGAAGACCGAGCTCATATGCCACACGCTTTGATGTCGCAAGAACAGCAACTCGGCGTGGTTGAGTGACACCAATAATACCATTGTGAACTCTGGACTTGCTTGAACCATAACCAGCTTCATAAAGAAACTGACAGCATGAAAGAAACCAAAATACCTCATATTATGATGTTTTCTCAAAGGTTAAGTTTCAAATCCTAAAAGATATCATCACCATAATATAGCATAAAAGGTACTCACTTGAGGAACTTGAGTTGTTTTACCACATCCAGTTTCTCCACATATGATAACAGAAGAATTATATCTTATGGCTTCCATAATCTCTTGCTCCATCATCACTATTGGGAGATCCTTTCTTTTGTCTTGAACCTCAGCTGGTCTACATACATGCACAACAGTAGGGGTAGTTGAAGCAGAGGAGTCATTAAGGTTGCTCAGTTCACTGAGATTGGCCGTGGAGATATCACATGTCCCGTCCTGTTCCATGTCCCAAATACACCATTAAATTAACTTGCAGATAGACAAGCAAGTCATCTCACTTAAACAGAAAACGCTTGAACTAAATTGTAAACTTATAGGTGTACTTTTGTGCAAAGCCATACCCATATAAAAAGGTCAATATCAGCAGATAATTTGTGCATATATGTGATAATTTCTTCCAACAAACAATAATTCAACTGTCTATGCTAAAAGATAGATAACGCATTTTATGAAAGGATCAATGTGCAATAAGGCCGATGTTATAATTTATAAATATAGCCATCTATTAATCCAAATGCTCTATCTACACACATCAGCAATGAGCATACAACACACCTTGGTTTCCGCTCTTATACACCCATTAACAAGTTTGGCTCTATCAGGACAAAGAACCATATCATCACGCAGTAACGAAGTTGCTTTATCGTTGACAGAGAAGCCACAAGAGAGGCAGCAAGAGGCCCATTATTTTCAAAAGATTTATCACCACAAGCTGGTTCCTGAGAGGACACAAAGGAGCACAAGGTTCACATAAGAGTTCTCTGTCAAATCCAGCTGGTTGGATTTGGTCGTTTTCTTCAGTTTCCTGTGCCATGTGAATTTCTTCTATCTCAGGTTCAATTCTATGTGGAACATCCAGAATACTGGACAGATCATGGCTCTGCGCAGCCTCCAATCTTTCTCTCTACAGCTCTCCTCCGTCTCTATAGCACAGTTTCAGTCTACATAGCAAGAGAATGTTAAGTAAATAATGAGCCCAAACACTTCTTTCTCCTATTTTCTCCGTTTTGGGAATACAATTATCATTGTTTTTACTAACCCGATTAGCATCCCGTGCAGACTGCAAGAGAAGATATGCGTACTCTGGAATCTTGAATTTGCTGCAATGAATAAAAAGGTTCTGGAGTGTATCATTAACTTCGTAGCATAAAAGACAATATCCTTCTGTTTTTTTCCTCCAACAAATTCTAATTTCTACTTCTTTCAAGTAAAGTTTCATCATTTATTTTAAAAAATAAAAACAAAAAAGGCTAACATACTTTAATGTCTCAATGCTTCTCTTCAGAAGAAGTTAGTTCTCCTTCTCCTCCTTCAAAAATGAAGCAAAACCAAGTCATTTCCAAAGCAGAAGAGAATAAAGAGCATTTCTTTTTCATTTTTCTTTTTAATTTATACACAAACCTCTAACTTCTTCAGCTTCCTTTTCTGGGATTTGCTCAAGTTTTGTTTCTTGTTTGAATTGATTTCTCCATGAACCTACATACAAGAAATTCTAAAGCAAAAAAAACTCCACTTTTACCTAGGTAAAAATAAGAAGCAAAACGCATACATAATCCTCTCGTTACCCATACCTGATTCATTCCTTTCCTTTTCTTCCCTGTCTTGGCCAGCAATAGTAATGCATTACTATCATCACCGCCATCTCCCAAACTTCCAAAATATAAGAATGTTAAAAGCGTTCACCAAAAAAGGTTAACTAAAGAGAAGAGAATAGCAATACATAAAAAGAGGAGAAGTCCTCTCAAACCAGAGGGGAAAAAACGATGGAAGAATTCCACCCACCTTAGAGATACATTGTGAGAATTGAAAATATTGCATCCAATATTTTCTGCATGAACTTCCATAATGCTTTACTTAGAAAATACAAGCCAATTTCGGGATGCTGCTCCTCTCAGAGTTAACTATGACCAAGGTTCATAGCCAACGAGGCACAACCAAATATCTGGAGAGGCAGAGAAGCACAAACCTAAGGTCACTGCTGGTTGCTCTATTTCAGCGGCGACAAAGATGGGGAGAACACTCTCGAAGCTGCTGTTGGTGGACGCTCAGCAAAGGAGGGTTTGGATTCAAACGACTACAAGAAGACGATGGCGGAGGTGGAAGCCGGCGAGTCTCGAACTCCTTGTGTGTCACGGCAAATGGTGTCTGGCGGGTTGAAGGGCGAAGCCGCGAAGGCCGTTGTTGCATGCTGGGGGCCGAACGTTGCATGACTTTTTTATGCGTGTTTTTTTTTTTACTTTTATAGGCATCGGAAAGGCTGTAAGGGTGGGCTTAATTGGTCCTTTAACCCGGGCCAACACCACTGGATTCTTAAGCAAATTTATTTTTTTATTAAAAATAATTTAAAAAAAAAGATTTTATGCTACTTTCTAGATGAGCTTAATTTATTTTTAAATTTTTTTTTATAAACAAAGTAATTTTATTTACGATATTATAGAATATTAAATATAAACCAGAATTAGTATCTCATATCTAGTTAATCAATTACTATATTACGAAGGGCTATCTCTTTCCTAAACTCAACCACATCCGTTACATCACCCTTTTTTTTAATGCAAGAGATTGGCCTAAGCCCAACAGTATCTATTCCGCCACCTGAGTTTACAAGATCGTGCCTTGTGCACTGGGACATTTGACTTGATTGGGTTGATTTGATTAAGCTCGATTTGACAGTTGACATTCTCGTTCTTTTATAAATAATTTTATTTAAAATATTATTACATACTAAATATATAAACATATTTTTTAATAAAACATTTTAATTTTAACTTATTCTATTCTAAAACTAACTCATTCAAATAGAGTAATCATTATTGGTTATTTCTTTTTTATTTTTTTTGTTATAAATTATTTTAAGAAAATATTAAATTCACTCACGATCTAGACGAAGTCTCTTTTCCTCCTAAGCGATACTAATATCGAGTAGGACAAACTGTCTATTACCTTCAGGCTTAAATTTAGATACCCAAGAATTATGATATTTCTCTAAGTGTCACGATTAGAATCACAATAAAATAATACTCTCTAAAAATTAAATATACTCTAAATAATTATATATCTTATTTTTTAGTTAATTAAACTCTAAATCATGTACCTCCTCTTTACTTCTATCAATACAAACTCAAAAGCCCTCTTTCTGATGACATGGATCATGACCTTTATAGCCCTAAGGGAACCCCATAATAGCCCCAAATCTTAGGTTGCTTTAATCCTAATATTCTCATCTTTTCCTCCCCCGCATCTCGTCGCTTACATTTACCGGGAAAAATATATGGCAAACTTAGCATGATTAACCTGTATTATATAGGATTACATGGGCTAGCATGTGGGATTAAACTAGCGGACTAATATCAGTAAGGGTAACGATACGCTACATTAAGTCATAAAGTCATCAGCATTAACCATATATTTTTACATCTAACAAAAATGATCATAGCGTTTCACTAGTCGAGCACGACCCTGCGAGGTTTCCTTGCTCATTCTCTGTTGGTCCAAACCAAAAAAAGCTTGAGCCATTTCACACTGACCACTAGGATCTTATTTCATAATTTTATTATAATATAATCTATTTAGAGAGTCATTACTTTTCTTCTTAAAAAAATTACTCATGAGTCTCCAATAAGAAAACGGAATATACATAAAATTCTCCAAATTTTATTTAATATTGATTTAGTAAATGGCATCATTACTTTTTTTAGATTTAGAATGCTAAAATTTTTACCTCTCAAAATATATACTTTCTATAATTCGAATTTAGTTCTTTTTCTCATGAGAGTGATACTGCTTACCACCTTAACTAACAGTTTATTGATATTATTAAAATAATTTAATATTTACAAGTTTGATTTATAAATTATGTAGCTCGATATGTAAATACGAAAAATGAACTTATAAATTTTAATTAATAAATTTGAGTTGTAAATGATGAAAGTGAAGTTGTAAATATCAAATTATTTGAGGCTTAAATTGAAATTCGGAGGATATATTTATACTTGATTTCTTACTTGAAATCTATGAGTAGTTTTCTCCTTTTCCCTTTTAACAAAAAGCTATAGGCCAACTCATATAATTGGTGTTAGATCCTCCATTTATTAAAGTCCATTTATCTCTTGCAACCTTGGAGGTAAGTGAAGTACAATATACTCACTATTCCATGTGAAGAAATTTATATTTTCTATTATTTTCTCATCAATGAGTAAAAAAACAAATATTTATTCTGCCTCTTTTTAGAATCTCACACACTTGAGATAGTTGAGTGAATTTCCTTCCCTTAGAATCTCAAATTCCTGAGAGTTACGTGCCTTATATGAATTGAAAATCAATTTTTTCTCTATTTTTTTCACTAGATCTATTATATTCTTTTTTTTTCCGAGTTGACAAATCAAAAAGAATAATTACATGGTTTTTAAACTTAAATTTGAATTACTAAAAAAATAGAATTTACCTTATAGTTATATTTTTTCTCCAGCTATCATAAGAATAAAGGATCGACATTTATATTCTTGTTATTTGGTTTTCTTATAAACAAGGTCACAATGATGTTTCAGTTGATTTTAGAGTTATTATTGCTATTTAGTCACAACAACAACTTAATCTTTACAAATAAAAATTTCAATTTCAATTTTATATCACCAACAAGTATCACTATTAAATATTATTATAAATTGTAATTAGGTATCATTTTAAAAAAATAAAGCGAAGAATAAAATATAATATTAGCTCTGGGGCCCTAGCGGCCCAAAGCTAAATAACAGAGTATGATCCGAGTTCTGAATAGCCTGCAGTAATTTTCGCCCATTTCCGTGGAGGGGAGAGGAAAGAAGCATCGGAGATATGCCCACCAGGTCATACATTCGAAATTGTCAAGGTCAAAATCCTTAAACGACACCCCTTAACGTTCCCAATCTCTCTCTCTCTCCTTCGTTTAAATCCACGCCCTAACGGTATTCAGATTATTGAAGTTAAGTTTAAGCTTAAAAAAAGGGGATTTTTTTTTTTCACTTTCCCGTTTTTGAGCTATAGTTTCACTCCCACTCGCTCACTCACTCCGCCACAAACCCTAGCCCTCTTTTGCTCAGTTTTCTCTGAAGCCTTCCCGAGATGGCTTCACGCAGACTCGTATCTTCTCTGATTCGAAATTCCCTTCGTCGATCTTCCGCTCAATCTTCCATTACCAGTCCCAGACCCAGACTTTCTTCTTCGACAGTGTCGGGTCGTCCTTCTCCTTATGGATACCTCCTGAACCGTATCACTAAGTATGCTACATCAGCCGCGGCCGCTGCTGCTCCCTCTACTCCGGCCAAGAAGGATGCCGGGACCGGTGGTGGGAAGATCGTTGATGAGTTCACTGGCAAAGGTGCTATCGGTCAGGTGTGCCAGGTCATTGGTGCCGTCGTCGATGTTAGATTCGAGGAGGGATTGCCTCCGATCTTGACTGCCCTTGAGGTTATGGATAATTCGATTCGATTGGTGTTGGAGGTGGCTCAGCATTTGGGTGAGAACATGGTCAGGACTATTGCTATGGATGGAACTGAAGGGGTTGTTAGAGGACAGCGCGTGCTCAACACTGGATCCCCTATTACCGTGAGTCTTGAATCACATTATATTTCTTGATCGCATTACAATGTTACTGTTTTTCGAGTTTTGCAATTTGATTTGGCGATGAAAATTTAGTTTTTTAGGAGGGTTTGACTCTTCGGTGTTTATCTTCACCGAACGATCTCAAGTTTATTCGATTTCACCATGAACCTATAGGCTTTTAGAATTGTGTGACAGATCTCAGTGTGTTTTTATTCCTTTGGAAATTGACCAAAGGGGTGCGCGTAATTTTGGTCGCAATAAATTTCTGCTAATGTTATAGCCTAGTCGGAAAATCGTATTGTTCCTTGGTTTTGTTGTGGGCTCAATGGCATGAAGACCAGGATGAAGAGCACTGGCAATTTTTTTTTTATTTATATAGATTGAGATCATTATCTTGAACAAGCCAGATGGATAATTTTTCTGTTTTGCTGGAATATATTTGTTTTGTTGATGCTTCCTAACTGCATTTTCAATTGTGATGCTGTTCTAATCTTTTTCAGTCAGCATGTTAGAATTCCTTCTTGACTCTACGTCTCTGTGATGCTTGGTCGATGTGTTATTCATTCTCACTTTCTGAAGCTAAATTACATACAAATGTGGTTTTAGTTTGGTTGGTATATGGACATAATCTGTGATCTTGTTCACCTCGCCTATCTCTTTTTATCTAGCGTAGCACTCGACACCCATTGGATTTGGGTTTTGCTTGCTTGATTTTTTATATTTGTTTTTGCCCTCACTTTATTTCCTATGTTCTCATACATTTTATGCTTGCACTTTAGGTTCCTGTTGGTAGGGCTACCCTTGGACGTATCATTAATGTCATTGGAGAGGCTATTGACGAGAAGGGTGAACTCAGTAAGTAATCATAAATCTATATATGTCGTCCAGTACTTGAGTAGTAGTGCTGTCATTTTGGTGAGGTGTTTTTGCTGACGATATTTTGATTTCCATAGAAACTGAGCACTACTTGCCAATTCATCGAGAAGCTCCTGCTTTTGTTGAGCAAGCAACTGAACAACAGATCCTTGTTACAGGAATTAAGGTGTTTTTCTTCTGCTTTCTTTTTCTGTCTGTTCTTTGGAGTAATTTTTTGTTTTTTCCACTCCACATATATATGTTTTGATTGTCTGGGAATGCATGTATTATAATTGGGTGCCATTTGCTTATTACGATTGCCCTCAGGTTGTAGACCTGCTTGCACCATACCAAAGAGGTGGTAAGATTGGATTGTTTGGTGGTGCTGGTGTCGGAAAAACTGTGCTTATCATGGAACTGATTAACAACGTTGCAAAGGCTCATGGTATGAGCATAAATGCACTTCATTACTTGTTAAGATGTTCTAGCTCCTCTCTCTATATGAACACCGAGTTTTTTGTTATGTAGGTGGTTTCTCCGTGTTTGCTGGTGTTGGAGAACGAACCCGAGAGGGTAATGACTTGTACAGAGAAATGATTGAGAGTGGTGTCATTAAGCTAGGGGACAAGCAGGTGAACATACTCTTTTGAGATATTCCATATTCCTCTTACATTCCTTCTAGTGTGATTCTTATGTCTTTTATTTTACAGAGTGAGAGTAAATGTGCTCTTGTATATGGTCAAATGAACGAGCCCCCTGGTGCTCGTGCCCGGGTTGGTCTGACTGGGCTTACGGTTGCTGAACACTTCCGTGATGCTGAAGGGCAAGATGTGCTTCTTTTCATTGACAACATTTTCCGCTTTACCCAAGTACGGATCTGTTCAACAATCTTAGCTAATTTCTGTCCTGTTTAGTACATGTTGTCATTCTATTATGTTCAATCATTCAGGCCAATTCAGAGGTGTCTGCTTTGCTGGGTCGTATCCCATCTGCTGTCGGTTACCAACCAACCTTGGCTACTGATCTTGGAGGTCTTCAAGAGCGTATTACAACCACCAAGAAGGGTTCAATTACCTCTGTCCAAGCTATTTACGTGCCTGCTGATGACTTGACAGATCCAGCTCCTGCTACCACTTTTGCTCACTTGGATGCTACAACTGTATTATCACGACAGGTTTGTTTGTGTCTTGTGTACTGTCTGTTGCATTTGCACTGATGTTTCTGTGCCATGGTCTAATTAACAATTTTGAAATTATTGAACAGATCTCTGAACTGGGTATCTATCCCGCCGTTGATCCCTTGGATTCTACATCTCGTATGCTTTCACCCCTTATATTGGGTGAGGATCACTACAACACTGCTCGTGGTGTACAAAAAGTACTTCAGAACTACAAGAATCTTCAAGATATCATTGCCATTTTGGGAATGGATGAGCTTAGTGAAGATGATAAGTTGACTGTTGCTCGTGCACGTAAAATCCAACGTTTCTTGAGTCAGCCTTTCCATGTTGCTGAAGTCTTCACGGGTGCCCCTGGTAAATATGTAGACTTGAAGGAGAGCATCAACAGCTTCCAGGTATATGTTTGTCATATTGAGTAAATACTACTTTCGCCAATTCCATTTCCTTTAGATTTTCGCTAATTAGGTTCTTAATGTAGGACTTAATTAGAGAGTTGATTTTAGTCCTAAATATATAAGACTTATTTCTTATATTTATTATAAATTACCCTTATTAATACTCCCTCAACAATAATCAAGTAAGAGAAGGAGAGAGAGTTAAAGAAGATGGTTAGGGTATTTTAGAAAAAACATATTGTATTAACTAATTTAATCTAATCAAATTAGTTAAATATGTTTTATGTTAAGGACCGGAGGGGTATATTTTTTTGTCTACTGTTGTTGGTATCTGCTTCCTTGCCGTTAGAAAATAGAATATATGTCTTGTGATGCTCTTAAAGGACTTTTAGCTTTAATTTTTATTACGATTTGCTTGAGGTACTTGATAATGCACTTGTCTATCTTTAGAACTTTGACTCAAGTATTCCTGTTGGTATTCATGACTTGTATTGGGATTTCTTTGGCCTTCTTTTGAAGGTTAACGCACCATTGTGAAAGTAAACCCCGTTTCAAAACAAAATAAACTAAAACTCGGTTTTCCTTTTGAACTGATGCACAAAAAATGATTATTTTGTTGTTTTATACTTGACAGGGTGTGTTGGATGGTAAATACGATGACCTCCCTGAGCAATCATTCTACATGGTTGGAGGTATCGACGAGGTTGTTGCCAAGGCAGACAAGATTGCTAAGGAATCTACATCATAAGTTGATAACCACAGAGCCTTCCTACTTATGTCGATCCGTTTTTTGATAGTTGCATAAAATGAATAATTTAGGAACTATGGGCAATGCCAAATGACAGAATCTTTCAATTTTTTTCTCTCATGGTACCACCATATGTGTCGGGATTTTCCATTTCCATTTCAACTCTTGTTTCCAATTGTGGAAGTCAAACGGAGCCTGTGGGCCCCATGCATCCCCCCTTTTAGTTGTGTTATAATAAGGGGAAAAGGCAAGAGAACATGTACATTTTCTACTGTTCTGTTTCAGAAACATGGGATGCATCAATGTTGAGAACTTTGGCTGAGTCTTTCTCATGCTGTTTAGAGAAGCAAACCTTATTTTTCGAGTGTTTTTCATTACTTTTTATTTTCCCCCCATTTGCTATTTACAGGTATATCATGTTAATGGATTTGGATTGGATAAGCAGTAATGAAAAATCATTAGCCATTGACTTATTCACAAAAGGATTTCTTCTGTAAACTGAATGAAAGGAAGGAGTATCATGAAAGGATTGAAAGCTAAGCAGTGGTAATTCTAAGGATTCCCCGGTAATTACCTGTAATATGTGCAAGTATTAACGTAATTTTATAGAGTCATTCGGTCTAATGTTACATGAAGAACATAAGCCAGATGAAGCAACGGGAAGAACTAGGATGAAGCAACGGGAAGAACTAGGATGTAGAAGAGAGTATCATGAAATGCTAAAGAACATTCCAATTATCAAACTATTTTACAATGTTTATTTCAAAATTTTATCATTTATTGGCAGGTTTTATTTTAAAATTTAAATTTAATCCCAATTCAATAAAGTCGGATTCAGTTCTTTTTTTAAATTCATTTTAAAAAAATTCGCATAAAAATCACATTGGCAAACGATCTGCTAGCTATGGATATGAAACTATGAATAATACAACCAAAATGCAATTCTGTTTTGTTGAAGACCTAAAAGAAACAAAAAAGCTTACTAGTTGATTGAAATTAAAAAGAAAAAGAGAGGATTTAGATTTATTTACATTATCTTTATTACAGCCAAATTTTTTGAATGATTTTCTCATTGAAATTACAAAAACCTAAATTTAAATTGTAAAAAGACTACCGTGAAGCTGCAGTCTATATTAAATAAAAGAATAACGCATTTTAACCCTTTTCATATAAAACTAAGATTTTTTTCCCTCAACCGATTCACCGAAGTTTTACCTCGACTACATCCAGATCCGACCCGCGCACCTGACTATAGTAGGTGAGTCTCTCAACAGAGATTTTTTGCATACGCCAAGGCTCGAACTCGAGACCTCGTTTAAGTGATACCGAGTCGCTTACCACTCAGACCAATCCCCATTGATCATATAAAACTAAGATGTATTTCATGTATTTTGTTTTGCGCATAGGGCCCGTTTGGTTCAATAGGCTTCCTTAATTATGCAATGTAATATATTACCATGAGGATCTTTGGTATGATATTGATAAAGTTGATAACAAACTTATTTTTATATATCAAACTAAAATAAAAATAAATATAAAATTACTAAATTACCCTCCCCTCCTTCTCTTTCCTCCTCCACCTTTCGTCTTCATCCACCCAAAAAGAAAACAGTTTCAGTGCGAAGGAAAATCCAGCGCAATAAACCATCCATAGCCCCCACCATTATTCAACATCACCGTCATAGTGTTTGAAATGAGTTTCGCTGATGATATGATTTTTTGGTATTTCTGATATTTTCTAATTATATAATATTAGATATAGTTATGATGATTTGAATATAACTTAATTCTTAAAAGTTTATTTTATTTAACTCAATCATCAAAATTCAGTTATTTAGCTATGGTCCTACACTTTTAGAAAATACCTAATCTTTTTAGAGAAATATTTATATGTCACCCTTGATAATTATAATATTAATAAATATAGATAAATTGTTGATAATAAATAATAATAAATGGTGTATTTTTGATGAGTTAGAATACCGAGGATAAAAATTAATGAATTAAATAATTAAAATTTGAGGAAATGAGTTCTAATTTTCTCTATTTGATTATCAATATACTTATATATTTTTAATTATAATGAATTTAATTTAAGTCATCTTTTCTTAATTGAAAAACAATCGACCAAACCCGGAATGATAGGATCTTTTGCCCATTCATGAGCGACAGATAACCTCGATGACACGTGGAAGTCTATTCAGCCTCTCCAGCCAATACGCCCTGCAGGCGCATTTGATCACAACCCACCTTAAACTGACCGTTCGTCCTTCCGTCCCCGTTTAGGCGGCGGCCAACCCTTCCCTGACCAGGCTCCGACTTTGTTATAAGCTTTCATACAAAAGTTCACAGCTATGTCACTCTCTCTCTTACCCTCCCTTCTTCCCGCTTCTTTTTCCTCTTCCCTCCACCCCCATGCGCACTTTAGCCCTTCCCTTCCTTCCATGTCTATTCTACGCTGCCTAGCTCATCGCTTCCCCCGCCGCGTAAACCTCCGACGCCATCGCTTCGCTTCCGTCGCCGCCGCCGCCGCCGTTAGGCAGGATACCATCGTCTGGAACCCTGCCCCACTCTCCGAGGTTGAACCCGCCGCCGAGTCCCTCTTTCACGTCACTGTCGATTTGTCCGACTCGCCTGATTTGGCAGCATCTCACACGCAGCCCGGGCAGTACCTCCAGTTGCGTGTTCCTGACGCCTCCAAGCCTTCCTTCCTTGCCATCGCGTCGCCTCCGAAGCTCGCTTCGGCGCGTGGCGTGTTCGAGTTTCTTGTCAAGAGCGTGCCGGGATCTACCGCTGAGATTCTATGCGGATTGAAGAAAGGAACTGTGGTGGAACTGAGTCAGCTTATGGGGAATGGGTTCGATACGAGTCGGATTGATCCGCCTGAGAAATATGCGACGGTTTTTATTTTTGCGACCGGATCCGGAATTAGGCGAGTCTTTACGGGAGTTACATTTTTGGTTTCAAAATGTGAATGCCCAAGACGATTTTCTTTATCAAATTAGAAGCCTATTTGTAATAACAAATAGGACGCTGTAGTTGCATGGGTTTATATCTAACTAAATTTGATTGGCATTGGTGGTGAATTTGAAAGCTTGATTACAAGTAGTCATATTCATCATTATAGGCGGCCTCTACTCCGCATTTCGGCTGAAACTTAGATTTTTGACTAAAGACTCTTAGAGGCTTGCCTAGTTGGTTTGAAAATTTAGTTAGAGGTATTGATAATGTGACAATATGAGCGAAGTAAGCAATGCTCTGCAGAGCGTCTTTGTGAGCTCATTCTCTTTGCCACTGGGCACTCAGGAATCTTCTTTTAAAGCTATTTGATGTTGGAACTATTTTTATTTTTGCCTCAATATGGGAGCTTCTAATTTTCACTAAAGAATCCTTGCCTTCTTACTGAGAATGTGATATGGGGTTGGAAGGGTCACGTAATGTTCCATGTACACTATTAAATGGGTTGCTATAGTGGTCGCTTTATATGCTCCTGTTATCATTTATGCGCTCTACACTTTGATGGTACTGTGTATCTGTTTGACAAACTAGCATCTAAATCCAACGCTCATCCTGGTATTGAATCAGTGCATGGTCCCCCCTCTTCTCTCTTTCTTACTTTCAAGGATCTCCTTATTAGACATTCAAAGGGATTTTGACAGCTTTCATGTTCTTATGCCCTTCCCTTTGTTTCTCTCTGTTGCTTTGTCTCTGGAGAATATCTTTTTCTCATTTCATTGTATTTATTTTTTTCCTTTTAATAAAATATCTTCTATATACCAGATGAGAAAGCTTTCTGTTGTTTTGAATCTTTATAACTCCTGCCCGTAAATTTATTGCACATGGAAGGCATGACAGTTGTTCATCTATTAGCTAAATGTGGCCATCAATCCTGGTCCTGTTTTTACTTTCCTTAGTATTTATTCAACTTGGCTCATGTGTTTCCTCCCTATGTACAGTCCAATTCGATCACTTATTGAGTCTGGATTTAGTGCTGCTGAGAGATCTGATGTGAGGCTCTATTACGGGGCTACAAACCTTCAAAGAATGGCTTATCAGGTTTGTTGTTCCATTGATTTTTGGGCGTATGGTTTGAAAAAAAAAAACAAAGGAACTTTGCCTTTTTGAGGTTATACTAGTAAATATATTCTTTATCTTTATAGGATAGATTCAAAGACTGGGAATCTTCTGGTGTTAAGATTGTGCCTGTCTTGTCTAAACCAGATGGTAGTTGGACTGGGGAAAGTGGTTATGTGCAGGTAATGTTGTGGTCTTGCTTGTAAGCTTAGCAGTCTAATTAAAGTTATAACTCTCAAAGATTAGTTTACATTTCTCTTGTAATTGCCTTCACAGGCTGCTTTTACAAGATCCAAGCAAATTACTAATCCTTTGTCAACCGGTGCTGTACTTTGTGGGCAGAAACAGATGACTGAGGTGTGCTGCTATTGCTTTAAGCTTTAATTGTTTTCTGTTTCAATTGTCTCTGCCTATATAAAGTATGAAAATGATGCCATGTTTTGTTTTGATTCTCTGGCACACAACAGTTTATTACAGTCATGAGCATAACCTTGAGGCCTGAAACTATCTTATCGAACTTACCCAATTATTTACTTCCCTAGTTTTTGATAGAGAGCAGGAAATATATAACAATCTTAAATTGCTACAAGAAAGCCAAACTGGAAGCTATGAGATGTGGAGATTTTAGCGCATACTCTTTAGTTCCTTCACTATTTCCTTCTTAAATTAACTTCAATTACAGCGAACTATCATGAGTTGAAAAATTGACAATTGATCATTCAATGATGATCTTAGAATCCAATGAAAAGGGAACTAGATCTCTTTGTTTTTGACATGAAAGAATAGGGTGCAAGAAAGAATCTGACCGAACATTATCATTGATGTAGATAAGAATAAGTAATAGACATAAAAGTTCTCTTTTCTATTTATTTTGAAGTTCTTATCTTATTAAAAAGCAATAAATTGACTTAATATCTTCTTAAACTCAGGCAATGTTACTCAGTTAACTCTTGTAGAATATATTAGTCGTGACCTTAGTAAGAGTTTGCTTGGTAGCAATGAAAATGGATGGAGTTGAGAGTAACTGGTGTTGGCAATACATATAGGCTTAGTCTATGATTAATTTGATGAATCATTTTTTATCCCTTCACGCTCGGCTGTTCTCATTTGCACTTGCACTGGCACACTAGCACTAGAAGAAAGTGACTCTATACATGGTTAGAGCAAAGACAATTGTTTAAGTAAAATAAATAGCATGACATTGATTTCCTCCTCGGGAATTGCTTTTTGGGTAAGCAAATGTGATTTTCTTAGTCTAAAGAGTGATCTTGTTGAATACTAGGAAACCTGATAGAATTTAAGCGTGACCGCATCTGGTTGTACAGATGGTTTATTAGTTATAACTAGATTTTAAGCCTCATGTTAGAGCTCCCCGATATCTTTGGATATCCATATGAGGTGACCCTGTAAGAACAACCATTAGTTCAAAGCCGTAAAGTATATCTCCCCATCTGCTAAGTGTGATGGGTGTAACTTATCCTTGAAAAACCTAGCTGTTGCTTCCAACTAAAGGCTCCATAGTGATTCCATCATATTTGCTAGAATTTTTTGTTCTAATATGACTGTAGTCGAATGTGACTTTCTTGTGCACTATATTCACTGTTAACCAAGTTGGTTATGATGTCCGTATTATTGTCATTTAACTTCATGTATTGAACATATAACCTATTCATATAAGCTATTCCAGTATGCAATTTTGATAGGCTAAACCAGTCATAAAGGCTTTCGATCTCGTGTTTAGAAATATTTATACTCGTGCTGATACCTAGACTGTTATATATGTTATGTCTCTGCATCTTGGAATCTGTTGCCCAAGAAATCTACCTGTCACCTTTCGCATGCTGTGTCTGTTGATGCTGTTTGGATCCTTTTGAATCTCACGTTAGGTAGTATGAGAATGTTTGAGTGGGGGCTCTACCTTCCTAGTAGGCTGGTCGTTAGGGAGAGAATCACCTCCAGGCGTGTATTGGTAGCCTGACTTCCATAATGCATCCAAGTTTTGGCAAAAGTTGCATGATAATTTTCCTTATGCTGCCCCAGTGTAAAATCTGCTATGAAGTCTGACATTATATCTTTCTGAATATTGAGGTCTTTTGAAGTGCAGTCCAGCAATTCTTTTGGAACAATGGTTCAGAAATGAAGTTAGAGATTTTAACTTTAGTCATCCCTGTCTTGAAATTGTTGTCTTTATCTTGTAGTGTGAAAATGTTATCATGTAATTTTAATAACTTGGAACAATTCTCAAGTTCTTGCCTATTCTAGCTTTGTTATTGTTGTTTGCAAAGAATTAATGCTTAGTGTATGCTATATATGCAACATAGTACAATCTATATAGTTGATCCCATTTAATGAGATAAGGCTTGTTATTATTGTTGTATGCTATATATGCAATGCCTTCGTTTGCATGCATGACCTCACATAATCACTTTGTTGTTGCAGGAAGTGACATCTATTCTTATTGCTGATGGAGTCTCAAGGGATAAGATATTGAAGAACTTCTGACAACTCGGTTGAAGTTTTGCTATTGTTGTATCTGTGTCATATTATAGTAGACAATTATTTGTCCATTGCCACTGCTTAGAATCAAGTATGGTGGCATGGAATGTACAATAAAATTAATTTTAGGAAACGAAGTTCCCATATTAGAATTTGAACACTTTCAGCAACCAAATAGGGTCAAAATTTTAGGTTTCACGTTGAAATATTCATCCAAAGGCAGTCATGTCTTATTCTAGAAATGCATTTATGACTTGCTCGCACGTTTGAGTGCTCTTACCATGTTTGGCATAAGCTCAAGCCCCGTAACTGCCTGCCAAGGATATCTATATTCGCTCAAAACGCATGTTCTCTGCCCGTTCATGGACAAACCAATGGCCTTGGATCTTTAAGGACCTTAAACGGCTTAAAGATCTGCCGGCCAACGGCCTTTGGGGTGCATTGTGTCTTGTTCTTAGGAAAGTAAAGACAGTTCCTCACTTGTTGATTTTGTTTAGATTTGGTCGTTCAAGCATTTGTGATTTTGAATGTCGAAAAGAAAGTAGGTGCGCATTAGGGTTCTTGGTTTTGGGATGGTAAAAGAATTAGGGTGCGATGAGTTCTTCAAGAACTAAGTCATAATGTGCAATGAGTTTTTCCAAGTAGTCATGTATTTTAACTTTTGGGAATATAATCTGGGTTGAATAATTAAAAATTTAACAGCTAAATAAACGGTTTACTCTTGGGATGGATTTTGGTGGAGCTAAAATAAAGTAAGCAATTTGCGTTTTCTTCCTATGCCTTGTTCTTTCCAATTTTTAAACAGAAATCGAAAGAATGAATTCATTTGGAGATTGGAGCATGCTGTCTGTCGTAGTGAACACTAACATACATATCTAATTGAGCGACATTTCTAACTATTTATAATTTATTAATATTAATTCTTTCATAAATTTTATCATATATATTCATTTTGATATTTGGCCAAGATGATGATTCTGTTGATTTATCACCTTTTGGATATTCTTTATATATATATATATATATATATACACACACACACATACATAGGGAGAGAGGGGCCTACTTCCCTTTGTGCATCATTGATATTTCCCCTACTGCTCCATTGTTTATTAAAAAAAAAAAAGAACTGAGATGAGAAAACCTAAATGTTATTCAGCCTTCCAGCGGTCAAAGTAACAGTATTGCAACAGGAAACCCAGTCAACAGAACAATCCTATTAGGAGCCAATAAATCTAGATTCAAATTGTCAATAATGCAGATGACAACAAATACAATAATTAAAATTAAACTTGTTCAGCAAGTTTCAGAATGAACCCAGATGGTCACTTCACATGTTAATGATGCACGGCAACAAATCCTTAAACAGAACATCAGAGCTACTCAGAATCAATCAAATTCACTGCAACGAGCACCCTCATTGTTCTCATCCGCAGCTCTATCCGCATGATCTCCATCAGATCTCACAATCACATCTTTGCTTAATCCGTCATGCTTCCCATTCATTTCCCGCGTGTGACGGTGCAGAGAATGACTTTGATTTTTCTCCCCATCCAACTGGTGCCAATGCTTGTGCTGGTGATGGTGGTGGTGTTGACTGTGGCCATGCCTCTTACTTACTGATCTCCTATTATCTTCGTTGTTCTCATCTGATGACTTCCCTATAGATTGGCTTCTCCGCCCACGTCTGTTGTCATCAGAATCTGATGACCTCATATCCAAACTATGTGATCTTCGATGATGTTTATGGTGCCTTCTTCGGCTTTTCTTGTGGTAAGCAGTGTCACCTTCATCATTTGACAAGTCACTAGATTCGGATCTCCAGTGGCGTTTATGATGGTTTCCATGACGCTCTTTAGGAGGGCGACTCTCTTCATCACTAGAGAAGTCTGATTCACTGGAATGTGACACAGCTCGGCATTTTTGTTCTCTTGAATGCTTTTTCCTCTTGCTTACCTCATCAGCGCTAGAGTCTGATTCACTGGAATCCGATCTTGAGCCTCGATCTCTGTGCTTCTTGCTTTGCTTCTTCTTCCTTTTCCTCTCTTCCTCAGAGATACTATCATACTCATCACTGCTAACATCACTAGATTCTGAGGACCGTTTCTTTGCCTTTCTCTTGGATTTCTTCTCTTTCCTTTTATCATGGTCACCCAAATCAGAGTGAGAATGCTTCCTATGCTTCCTGTGATATCTTCTACTTGACTTCTTATACTCATCGTCACAGTCCGAGTCGTTATCAGAGCCAGATCGTTTTTTATGTTTAGCAGCCTTCAACTTCCTCTCTTTAGCATCAGCATCACCCTTGGCCTTAGCAGAAGCTTCCAGCTTCTGCTCCCATTTCAAAGGAGCCTCCTTTCTATCCATAATCCTCTTCTTCTTCTCCTCCACAAGCTGGAGGAATCTCTTGGCGTCCATTTGTATTTAATAACCAACTCAAAAACTGCATTTTGGTAAAATGATGACCAGAAGGGCATCTCACAGAAGAGAAAAAACAAAGTTAGTTCGACAATCAAGTCATAAACAACAAACTTAATATGAATAATGATCAATCGCAAATATCATAAATAATTTAATGTTTTGCCTAAAATGCACCCGAGAAAAAGGCATGTCTCCATGAATAGAATAATAGATGGGTAAAATGAACATGCTGAGATCATTTAAACAAATAACATAGGTTCCCACCATTTAAGCCAGAAGAGAAGCCTAAAACAGCAACACTAATTCAAGAATAACATTTCTTATTCTCAATTTTCTATAAAACATTCAGCATATTGAGAGCAAACAATAAATCATCTGAAAGCAAACAATACCCCCATGATCATGACAACTAAGATTTCCACATAGCAAATCCAAATCTCACATAATATGTTATGCAAATAAACATCTTTAAAGTCAACGTACAAAAGCAAATTTAACCTTCTATTCCTACCTTATATGTCTGAGAGGAAATGCCTGTGGCAGGCTGGCAGCACTCTACCCCAAACCAAGGAATTGTAGTCTCAGAAGAAACCTGAAGCAAATCAATCGTATTTTGTATAATGTTATAATACACATACAATATAACACAAAAATCCGAAAAAATTACAGAAACCACCTCCAAGAAATTTTCAAATAAACAACCCCACAATGAAAAACACACACTAGCGATACATGAACAAAGCGCATCAAAGGACAGAATGAAAGGGACCAATTGAGAGGGTAAAAACTGTTCCATCACAAATTAAAGGACGGTTTATCAATTCACAGGAAAAAGATGAGATCTTTACATCAAAGACGAAAACAAAGCTAACGCACCAAAGGAAACCCTAATTCTCAACGTCAAATAAAAACTAAACCGAAGATCGGCGAAGAAGGAATCTAACTGAACAAGGATAGAAGGCGTACCAGAACGAAGAAGCAAAAAAGAGATTATTGGTCTCCTTCTTCCCCGAGAGTTTGCCGAAAGGACTTGACTTTGGGAATCCCGCGCCTCCCCCTTTCGAGAAACGTCTATAAAGCAGAAGCAGCGATGTGCTGTGGCTTGGCACTTATAGCATAGATAGGCTGACGACGCGCTTACATGGTAAAAATGCTAAAAATTAAAATCCCGGGTTTATTGAACCGGACCGGGCACACTCGAACACGATCACCGGTCCGTACATAAACCCGGTTGGTTGGGGGTATTTTTATATGAAAATATTCACATATTTTATTTTTGTGTAATATATTAGTGAATTAATGAATAATATATTTATTGATTGTAAATTAGGTTGGTGTTTTTTAACAATAAGTGGTATTGTTTATTTACAAAGTAGAGATTAAATTTTATATTGATATTCATAATATAAAATCATTTACAAAATATTCATGCTATTTTATATTTTGCAAATGGTATTATGTGTTGATTTATCTATGATACTGATCTGATATATCGATAATTCAAGCGTTATTTATTTATTTTTTTTTTGGTAAAAGCTTTAGTTTTTATGGAGTCCTCAGTTTCCTTTGGGGCTAAGGTAGAGTCTTGAACAAAGAAATAAAAAAAGTAAAAAACAGAAAACAGAAAATCCGAAGGCGCGTCGACTAATTAGTTAATGCTGTGAGATTGACTGATGCCTAGTAGACGAAAGATTGTTTTTTTTTTTCTTCCCCTTCTCCAATTGATTTGATCTTTCTCTCGGAAGATTTCAATTCTTTGTGATTTCCATTTGTGTTTGTGATCCAGTTTTCCACACAAACATGGCTGCATCATCTTCTACTTTGGCCGCCACCAACATCATGCTTGCCATCTTCGAGAAGAAGACAAACTCAATCGATCTCTACCGTCCTCTTCGCAACTACATCGCTTTCCACTACTCCGAACGCGAGGCCCAGAACATCGAAGATGACCTCCAAACCCTTAAGCAACTCCGTTCCGACCTCGAGCGCCACTCTGACCCTTCCCTTACCGCTCGCCGCGATCTTCTTCTATCCTACTTCAAAGCTCTCTGCCTTGTGGAAACCCGTTTCCCCATATCTTCTGACCCAGATCACGTCAATAGTCTTAGCTTTGTGTGGTTCGATGCGTTTAAGCCCAAATTGAAGGCCACCCAGCAGAATATTCACCTTGAGAAAGCCGCGGTGTTGTTCAATTTGGGTGCAGTTTATAGTCAAATTGGCCTATCCTATGATCGGAATACTGTTGACGGCCGGAGGCAGGCTTCGCATGCGTTTATTGCAGCTGCTGGGTCGTTTGCTTACTTGAGGGATAATGCGGCCATGAAGGCGTCAATTGGGAGTTCCACAACAGTGGATTTGTCTGTTGAGTGCTCAGGAATGTTGGAGAGGCTGATGCTGGCTCAAGCACAAGAGTGCGTGTTTGAGAATACCATCGCAAAAGGAAGCACCCCTGGTGTTTGTGCGAAGATCTCTAGGCAGGTTTGTGGATTTATTAGGTCCGCTTGTCAAGTAAAATTTGATTCAAGTTTAGCCATCTAATTATAGGAGCTCTGGTTATGCAGTTAGATTGCTCTGAGTGCATGCAGTAACAAATGGGTCTGTTGAACTTTTTGCGTTTCTGATTTTGCATTTCGTTGGTGTTGATGGCTTTTCTCGGAATCATGGCTCTGATAGATTGAAGTTTGTTTTGTATGAGTGTTAAGGCGATAACTTGTTTTGCTTCCGATTGGCACTGAAGTGGTAAAATACGTCTTACAACTGATTAAACCTAGATGTCTTCAGCAATATAAATTTAATTCGGTCATTATCATTGATTTGGATTCGGTACAATTGATGAGATCTTGTTACATGTATCAACTGTGCCACAAACTAGGATGCTGCTAATACCGTAAAATAATAGTTTGTGTGGCATACTAGTATTGCTTTTGATATGCAATGGAAACAATGCAAATGATTCATGCAAATGTTACTTTGAAATGTAGTTTTTGACAGCTTTGCCATCTGATTATGCTATTTGTAAGTAGTACATTTTTGGGCCTTTCCTTTATTTGGGGTCTAAGAACTAACACATACATTTGATATTGTAGGTCGGGCTATACTATGAGGAAGCTTTAGCTGCATTGAATGTTGCAACTCTAAATCAGCATTTTGACAAGTCTTGGTTAGCTCATGTGCAGCTAAAGGCAGCTCTATTCTTTGGTGAAGCTTGCTATAGATATGGATTAGAGCTACATGAGAAAGAAGAGATAGCCGAGGAGATTGCAAGACTGAGGAGTGGGGTTAATGCACTAACTGAAGCAAGGAAAAGCTCAAAGGGTGCCCCAGCACAAATCCTAGACGCAATTAGTAAGTTAGAGGCCAATCTTAACCGAAACCTTGAAAGGGCTGTTAAAGAGAATGATAGAGTTTACCTCATGAGGGTTCCTTCTCCTAGTTCCTTAGCGCCTCTTCTTGCTTTTTCCATGGTGAAACCAATGTCAATGAATGAAGTGCTGGATGCAAGTAAAGAGAAAATGTTTGCAAGCCTTGTTCCTGACAGCAGCGCTAAATCACTCTCCAGGTACACTGAGATGGTAGATGAAATTATAAGAACCCAGGCTGAAAAATTGCAACAAGCCAGCGAGTTAACCCGAATAAGGTTAAAGGAAATGGAGCTTCCTGATTCTATTATTGCTTTGGAAGGAAATTTAACTCTACCAACACATCTGAAAGAAGATGTGGAGGCCGTGCAGATCAGTGGGGGTCCTGCTGGTTTGGAAGCAGAGTTGGAGCAACTTAAGGATCTAAGGAGGGTGAATCAAGAAATGTTGGTCCAGACGGAGGAGCTGTTGCAGAAGGAGGCAAGAGAAGATGCCCAATTTAGAAGCCAATTTGGGACAAAGTGGACTAGGCCTCAATCAAGCACTTTAACAAAGAACTTGCAGGACAGATTAAATAGATTTGCAGGTAACTTGAAGCAAGCTGCAGAAAGTGATGGTCGGATTGAGCGTTCAGTTAGAGAACACGCTGCACTTATGTACATCCTTGACAGCCGTCCGGTAAATCATTGACCTCTTTATGATGTTATATTGACGTGTTTACATGTGTGCAGTTATTTTCTAGGGATTTTATATCCTAAAAACAAGTTAAGTTTTACTTGAGCATTATTTTAGCTGGAAATATTAGTGCATTTAAAATATATGCGCATTCCATTTTCTTTCATCAGAACTATTCTCGTACTAGAAATTATATTTAGGTCTCTAGGGAAATGCAACTTAAAAGAAGAGTGTCTCTTCTAATTTATCCAGAAAGTGGTGATTATTTCATGCGCCAGTGATATCTACAGAGCTTGTCTGCTTAAAGTTTCAGGTTTAATTTTTCTGTATATATTGTGCTTCTGCCAATTGATGACCAAATATAATTAGAGACAAGAACATGTTGATATAATAAATTATTACCAATATCATATATCCTTGAATGCCCTTTATCTACTCCAATGCAAAATTTACTGTATTAGTAAGTATGATTAGTTCTTGGTGTGCTCATATTTGAAAATATCCTTTTCTTTTTCTAGATTGAATCTGCACTCCCTTCCTTGGCGAGGCCAATAATGTCTCTAGATGCCAATGAAGATGCTATTGTGGGGTCCCTCAAGCAGAGCTTGGTATGTTGTTTTTATACATGGAGTAATGCTGTTATTGTATGTGATGCTTTTCAAGGAATGAAGTCTATAACCATTTTTGAGTTTCTAATTTAAATTAATTTTTCTTTGTATTAACTCTTGTTAAAATTTCTGTGGGGATACTTTGATATAGTAGTAGATTTTTGGTTTTATTTGCAGTTTCTATGATTCTTTTCCTCTTTTACTTCTAAAGAATCCATCATTTGCAGTACTGTTAACTGCACTTCTTTCCTTAATTTACTATTTAATTTTAGGATAACTAAAACAGCTGGGCATTGAATAGTTTTTCTTCGAACTCTCCTGTACAAATAAAAAGACTTTCATAGGCTGAGAGGTCGCAACCAAGTTTGCAAAGTGTTTTTGACTTGAAAATTTACTTTCAAAACGTTTACAACATAACTTTTCTTTGTTTGACAGGGGCTGTTTTTAAAGACTGAGTTTAACTATCCTCTTTTAAACTTAGCACTGTTGCATTTTAAGATTCTTGTTAAACTTTGGTTCTCACTGATGCAGAGGCAACTCGAAACTCTGGGAACTCAAAGGGCTGGCCTTGAAGACATGCTTAAAGAGATGAGAAGAAAGGTTTGCCTAACTTTTATTTACTTCTCTTCTCATAGAAGTCAGCATTTTTGTCCTTGTTCTATGAGCGTGGGGTTTCTTGCTATCTAGATGTATTCTTTATACTTGAAAATTGAATTATTGAAATGTTGGGTTTTGCCTTTTCATAACCTACAGTGACATCATATAATGACAGCTAACCCCTGTTTTGTCCTGAGAAGAAACAACCCCCCTCCCACGGGTGCTGTGTTTGCATTCGAGCAGGGCAAATACTTATTTATGTAATTTTGATCGTTTGCTTCTATTTTGAAAGCTTTATTTGTGAGCTATATTTCCTCTTTGTTCGCACATAATGGACAAGTTCTTTGGGTCTTATACTGAAAATAATTGGTTTTTAAATCTGATAATTATAGTGCAAGTATCTTTTCATTATCCTTTTTTGAACTTTTCTATTTCATATTCTCCACTATAAATGATGTCCAAAAAAGATAATATATAGTGCTTCATGACTTGTCCTACTTTTATTATGCCGACACAAGTTTAAATTTAGTGGTCTTTCTATTGCTTATTGCACCCTGTTTGCTAAGTCTATGATTGGGTTTCATGCCATGTGCCCTCCATTTTGTGGACCCATCACACACTCTACAAAAATAGGCTTGAGCTTATATTTTTATATTCATCAGGATGATATACTACCCAAGTTGATGACGTCAACTGGTTCTCATGAGGATCTTTTTAAGAAAGAGATAACAAAATATGACCATATATGTGAAGAAATAGCTCAAAACATTGATGCACAAGAGCAGCTGTTGCTGCAGATTCAGGTATTTCTATATGCATCCAACTATTGTAGAATAGATATGTAGGCTCTTTGTCCCTTGCATTAGAGGAGAAATATGTCAAATAAGTTGGTATATTTTTTGTCCTTTGGTTCTTCCTACCTTGATTACAGTAAACTTCTTTTTCCTGTAGATTGGTTAGTCATGAGGATTATATGCTCCAGATTCATGTATAGCATAGATTTTGACTACATCTAATATTTGATGAATACAAATTTACAATTAATGTATTTTACTTTGGAAAATTATGCATCCTTTCCTCAAGGTTTGGATGCAGAACAAAAATCTCCGTCATTTTTTTCAGTAGCATACTTAACTCCCTTGCTGTTTATTGTCACATTGCAAAAAAAAAACCTCATGATTTAAAATTTTAAAATTAAAATTTTGATTCTTGTTGAATTATTATAGCTGTTTCACTCAATATATGCTAGTTTTGTTTCACACACGCACGCCAGTGCTGTTTATGAGATTTATTTAAGAAGTAAAATATTTTTTTAGTTCAACTAACCGATTGCTCTTAAATTTCTGTTCTCTCTGGTTGTATATAGGTTAACTGGTAGTACAATAATATTAATCGTTACACTCCCCAACCAGACACACTCACACACAGCTCTGTTATGTGCCCATTTTTGCAATTTATCTATGTTTCAGGGTATGTTCATTTGATTATTTTAAGAACAGTATAGTAATTTTAAGGGCAATGCGATTAATCACCAGGGAGGTTTTGGTAATGTGTCAATGAACATTAAGGGTATGTTTGGATGGAGAGAAAAGTGAGGGGAGAATAGGGGGAAGGGAATACTAGGAAGGAAAATTTCCTAAAATGGTAAAAAAATTTACTATTTTTGGGAGTTTTGTTTCCTAGTATCTTTCCTACCTAATTTTCTTCCCATCCAAACATAGGGTAAGGGAGCCTGCCTACTGTAGTGTCTGAAACAGAGACACAGAGAGGTTTCTAATTTAATAATGTTTACATCAAGAGTTGCAATTTTTCCATTTCTACTTCTAGAGAGAAGATTTCTCTCTGAAGGCAGAAAATGACAAATCATCTATGTCAACTTAATTATGCTACAAGCAAAGTGTGCATGCACAAGTTCTCTTTCTGGTTCTGTTTGTGCATGGATCTTTTCCCTTGGTATTTAGTCGTGATCTCTTAGGAAACATGAAAAGTTGATGACTTCTACTATTTATCATTCATTGGCCACAGGATCAAAATGACGAGTTCTCTGCTATCTTTAATCTTGAAGATTACAAAGGTAGGTCTTATCTGGTAGTTCGTGTATATCTGATAAAATCTTCACTTAAAAGTTATAAGCATGCAGACAAAGTTTAATTTTCTCTCAGATTATGGTCATTAATGAGAAAAAAATGTGTCTTCTGCTATGCTATCTGTACTCTACAGTTGGAGAAATTTGAGATGAGTGTAATTAGCATGTGCAAAATACTATATAATTAACCATTAGTTTTGCTGCTAGCCTCCTACAGGGATAAGTGTCTATCAAGATTAAAGTTAATTCATAGAGAAATTTCTCGATTCTTATACTACATTCTGTTCAAACCTATAATTTGATACATGAAAAATTTAAGCTTTTCCTCTTCAAAGACTAAGCATTTTTTTCCTAGTCCTCCCTTCTTGTATGTCACTTGTTCATGGTTTTCTCTCATCCATTTCAGCTTCGCGTGAAAAATGCTACAAGCAGATTGAAGCTGCCATAGCAAAGTATCGAGAAATAAAAGACAACATCAATGAAGGGTTGAAATTTTATGTTACGCTGCAGGTAAGAATTTTTCTGATACTGCTGTTTTAAATTGTATAAACAAGTAACTTGACTTATTATTTCACTAAACCGTTGTTCTCCCCTGATGTTATCATCAATCCCATTGTTATTTATTAAATCATTCATATATTTTTTTTTGTATGAATATAGTGCTATTAAAAACAAATGTTCATCATGTAACAATTTGAAATTTCTGTGTTTGATAGGATGCAATCACAAATGTAAAGCAGCAGTGCAGTGACTTTATAATGACCAGAAACATCCAGTGCAGGGAAATGATTGAAGATGTCCAGAGACAAGTGGCTGGTCTCAGTTTCCAGGATAACAAAACCACTGGCCCCTCTAACAGTAGCTACCTTTCGACGGGACACCAGCCTCAAAGATCCTATCCTCCAGATTCTCGTACCCAAACTGGATATTATCAGCCGCTGCCTCCCGAACAGCCATCAGCAGCTGGGTATGCTCAACCCCCTGCATATGGTTCTGCACATCAGCCGCCTTCTCCATACCACATACCACACCAATCAGCCATTCCATATCCTCCTCAGGTGCCCCCGCAGCAACCAGCAGGTCATGACTATGGCCAACCTGCATATCCTGGATGGCGGGGCCCATACTATAATGCGCATTCTCAACAACCTTCCTCGGTTCCTCGGCCTCCTTACACCATTCCTGGTCCATACCCTCCTCATCAAAGTGGCTACTATAAGCAACAATAGTGTGCATCCTCTGGGCTGAAAAATAGTATTCTTTGTGATTGATGAATAAATGGCAGTTAGATATTCGGCCTATGATATTGAAGCCTTAGCATTATGAGTCTGTTTGAGCCCTTTGGGTACCGTCATTGTATTCCTGTTCTTATTGGTTTGCTTCATCCTAAGATTACAAAATGTATAACTAATACAAGTATGAACTTATGTATAGTTTGTTGATTTGTATCTAGTTTCGAGGGGAGATTAGTTCTCTCTCTTTCACCTCGAGGAAGGAGAATATTCTGGTAGAAGTACATTCGCTGTTTAAAGTGGGACAGTTTCGCCTTGAAAAAAAAAAAGTAGGCTAGAGATAAAGCGACCATGAATATTTCTTTTGAGGGAATTAGAGATCTAAGGGCTTTTCTAGGAGTAAAAGCTCGTTTTGTTTTCACTCTCTACAGATTTGTGCATTGGAGTCTCTGATAGCTCCCTAGGTTACCCGGCGACTATGGCATTTGATTGGCTTACTTTTTTTTTGTTTACATTGCTATCTATATGCCTGAGTTATATTTAAGCAATATTAGATCAGTAGTTGTTCTAAAGGTATTTTTTATATTAATACGGATTTAAACTTGAGATCTTGAAATTATTAAAGTTCTTTTAGTTTAGGCTAGTTGGTTGATTGATTGGCATAATTTACTTGTGTTTCTTGCTAGATGATTCCTTAACAAAAGACTAACGTTGGTCAGTGAATGTTGTTTTCAAACTCAATAGATTGTCTTCTGAATTTGTTTTGTGTGCTTGCCTCACTAAAGTATGACTTGATGCTTATTAACGTCCTTGAACTTGGGAGACTGAACCACATGTATGAAAATCGGAGCAGCCATTCAAAAATATAAAGAAGCTGACATGAAAGAAAAAATGAAAGAGAAGGGAGGTGAGGGTTCTCTAGAATCAGGGTCTAATTTCTAGAAGTAGGGGAATCTGGAAAAGTGTAGGGAAAGAGAGATTTTTTTTGTGGGTGGGTTGGCAAGGTGATGGGGCTCTAGAATCCAGAGAGAAAAAGTAGACAATATATTAGATAATACTTCATTCATGCTTTGGTAGAATACATATATGATATTTATATAGCCTGACACATAAACTGAAAATAACTACCTTGTACTATCCATATAAAACTTACAATAACGTAACCAACACCGCACACTCGAAACAATTAACACAAGACACATAAAACATAAAACACAGATTATCTCCATATTCTACAAGAGGCCAGAAACTTAAAAGTAGGACATAAATTGGAGCGTTCATTCGGAACAAGGCTCAAGTCGCACCCAAAGCCCTTGAGGGGCCAAGGGGGATTCATGGTTGCTGCGACCTTAGAGTTGCCATTATTATCGGTGAGTTGCCATTTGAAGAAGGTGACAGCATAGTGAAGAAAAATGAGCATTTCAAGCTTTGCAGTCTTTCCCAGGGCACACTCTTGGACCCCTCCAAATGGCACATTCAAGAATGGCGGAATCTCACTCTCAAACCTTGTCGGATCAAACATGTCTGCCTCTCTGAATATTTCTGGGTACTTATTCGTTGAGCTCACTGTCCAATATATCTGCAACGTACATAAGCAAAACAAATCAAAAAAGGGAGGCCTTGGAGGTGAAAAAGGTGGATCAAGCTAGTAAAGGGAAACTAAAGAGAAAGCCACTTGATCAATTTATCTAAGGACTTAGATTTTGATACAGCACAATAGTGTAATTGTGCAATTCATATAACCGATCGCACATAGTAAGATAAAGCTTATTGTTGATGATGCTCAGCATTTGTACCTTCTTATTTGAGTCAATCATATTTGAGACATTATTAGGTACCTCTCCTAGCAGGGATTCAGATATAGGTTCATTATATTGCGATGGATTAACCCTTTACCTTAAATCCAACCCCGGTTGGTAAATTAAAGAACTTTAAATGATTCCAATACTTCCTCTAAAACGAGAGTTCCATGAGTAACTAGTAACTAATTTAAACCTACCTTCCAGCCTTTAGGAATGGTGAAGCCCTCATATGTAAGTTCAGCTGTGGCTACTCTAAATGTTCCTTGAAGAGGAGGGACAAGTCTCATCACTTCCAGTAACACATTCCATGAATACTTCATCCTCTGCACATCGTTCCATGTAAGACTCTCTCCTGGTTCCTTAGACCTAGCAATCTCCATTTGCTCTGTTTTTACACAACACACATTATCATTGAAAACGCAGAAAACATATATAACTAATCTTTGTTAACATGTTATAGATATGTACCATGTCTGATCCTTTGGTAAACTTGAGGGTATTGTGCCAAATATTTGATGAGGAAGGTCAAAATGATGCAGGGAGAGTTAAAAGCTGCAGTAATCAAACCCATAAGAATAGCAGCAACTTCATTATCTGACTTGACCTTCCCACTGGGATCTGCACTCATCATCAAGTACGACAATATATCTGAAGACTTTTCCCCTTTACCCATTATTCTTTCTCTCTTCTCTTCCATCAACTTCAAAATCTCTTGCTTTACGGTTTTTGTACTCTTCATAGGCCCGACCAAACGTAGTCCCTGTAATTCACAGTAATGCCGACATAATATTGGCCCACCTACTTTAGATATCCACATTTAAATCTAGTATATATACATATGCGCGCGTGTGCATGCCGGTATTTTTTCTATTTGATATTACCACTAATAACTCCGTCTATATTTCATAGCTGGCCTTAAGATTGGATAACAGAGGAGGCTTGTGTTAAATTCTCGACAGCCAACATGTAACCCAGTTAAATCTCTTAACATGGCACTTTGTGATCTATGTAACCAATCTCTTGACCCTACCCTGTGCACGAGAGCTTCAAAGTTCAGTCATTACATGTTACTCCTAACCTTATTCATTCTTATTTTTATAAGACAATTGCCATGAGTCAGGAGAGTGACAAATATATGAGTCATCATTTAACTTGTTTCCACACAAGACACAAGGACGTACAAGTATAAGTATCATACAAGTAGAAGTATCATATAATACATAGTGTCTCGAATAGGGTTAACTCAAATAAAAAATATATATATACTTAACAAAAAAATAAAAATTGACAAAAAAAAAAGTTAAACTCGAAGCAAACGAGGCACAAGCTAAATTTTTAACTTTGTGCAAGAATTCTTGTAATTCATAAAAGACTACTGATGGATATTCTTGGTAAAATTAGGATCCAAATATTTCATTTCTTTTTTAAACTTTGTGCAATTGTTCTTGTAAATCATAAAAGACTACTTGTAAACTAAACAAGATACCAAAAAAAAAAAACAAGACTTCTGATGAATTATTATGATCACTTGTGAGCAAACTTTTTAATCATTTTACAATTGAAAATAATTGTTAATAAGGATTATTGGTCCTTATTAATAACTATGCAAATTGCAGAAGGCCCTTTATAATAACTGCATTTATCATTTGGTCCTTATGAACAATTAATGCAAATGTCCACGAGGCACCCGCTAGTATATTATTTTATTAACTAAATTAAAGGAATGTTCTTAATAGACAACAGTGTATCGTACTATCATTTAAACAACAACCACCACCACCGTTTAAAGTATAGGGGGTTAATTTTACGGTTAAGTTACAAAACACTACTGAAACTTTCTGATGCTGCTCATGATGATCATCAAATCCCAGAATTCCAAGTCTTGTTCAACGACCAAGTCTCATTGACTTCAACACACTCTTCAAGCAGCTTCCTCCAAACAGAAACTACTTTGCCTCTGCTGTTCCTGGCTCTTTTCATGCACGCTTATTCCCAAAGAAATCTTTCCATTTTTGTTCACTCATCTTCAACACTTCGCTGGCTCTCTAGGATTCCTCAAGAGATTATTACAGATAGAAGCTCTGGTACATTCAACAAGGGAAGGATTCATTACATAAATGCTCCAAAGGAAGTACAAGATGCTTATGCAGCTCAGTACAGAGCTCAACAACTTGTGAGCAATGGACTAATGGCACTGCAGATCGCTAATGTGCCGGATGTGATTGTTGAATATGATATACACCCTGCTAGCTAGGGTTTATGAGCTTCCTAGATCTACTCTCATGCACATGGCTAAAGAGGTAAGAAAACCTTTAACTATAATATAACATATATTTAACTAATTTGATTAGATTAAAGAAGTTAATTAAGTTAGTTAATACAGTATATTTTTTTTTTCTAAAACACATTGATTATTGTTGAGGTAGTATCATAGGGCTAATTTAGAAAAAAATTGATAAATATAGAAAATATGTCTTACAATTAGAACTAAAATCAATTCCCTAATCAGGTTCTATATTAAGGACTGGAGGAGTATATATTTAAATATTTTTGAAAAAAAAAATATCCTCCAGTCCTATTTATATATAAAGCAAGAGAGAGGATTTTTTTTTTATTCTAATTAACTATAAGATATATTATTGACTTTTTCTTATAAGTTTCACTATTTATCCTTTAATAAATGTTGGTTTATGTCATTAAAATAGGGGTAAAATTTGAAATTTATCAAAATTTTTAGACATATAGTTAATGAATTTTAATTTTTTTTATTTTCAGTTAAAATATTAGAAGTGACTTATAAACAGAATTAGATAAATATAATTAATTTTCAATAAATATAAATAAATTATTAATAAATTTTTTAATAATTATAAAATTATCTTAAGATTTAAAAATTATAAGATAATTAATAAATAAAAAATTAGACCTTCTTAAGATCCTAACATCGTGCCTTTACTATTGAATTGGGGAATTTAGACGCTCTAGCCATACATAGTTATAGAGATCGACGCCAACGTCAAGCTTTCACGGCCACCCATGTCCGCCGTCAGCAGTCCGACAGCTGCTTCTGTTTCTCTTATTGCTGTCGCTGTTCTGTTCTTTTCTACCGTGGCTGTCTCTGCGTTCTCCGTCGCTCGCTACTTCTGTTGTGGTGCGTGGGGATGGTTGCCTCTGTGCTGCGTCCTGTGGAGTTGCCATCGCTGTGATTGAACGAGGGGTGATGATATGATGGATGACGGCAGCACTGAAGGTCTGTGGTGTGAATGGTTTCTCGCGGCAGAGGTGTCGGTGGATGATGGAAGGTGGGTGAATGGCGTAGAGGAGATGGATGATGATGATGACGGCAGCCTCCTCCCTTCGTCCTGTGTGTGGTGTGAGCGGCCATGAGGGAGATTTTGTGCCTGTATGGTTCTCCCCCGTCCCTGGTGTGCACGCTGCGTCCTTCACTAATTGCTGCAGGAATGAATAGAAAAAAAACTAATACGCCAAATGGCAAAGTTTGGCCTATAGGTCCTCATACGTTGTTTATAAATTTATAATCATTTGTTATCATTTATATATTTCAGCTTTTTTTAAATATTTAAAATACAAATCATAATAATATAATAGTTTTTATTCCAAAATAATTATTTAAGAGAATTATAAAAATATGAAAATTATGTCATATTAAGTACTAATTCAATGCATATTTAATCTAACTAGTGCATAAATAATATAAGTAAAGACTAAAATAATAATAAAATTTTATCAAAATAATATGAATAAATATATAAAAATATGGGTTTGTAAGTAAAGAAATAAATAAAAAGAGAGCCAAAATTTGGCTGGCATTAATCATATTGATGATGCAGGGACGAGTGAGTGAAAAGTAGACTCATTCAATTTGCCTCTGTTTTATTCACCTGCTGATAATCTGAAGGAAATTCTGGAGAAAAATGAGTGTTTCAGTGTTGAGCAGATGGAAACAGTGAGAGTTGAAGAATTTTATGAAGTCCCAAACGCCTGCAACTTCATCTCCATGATACGAGCTTTCTTGGGAGATTTGATTGAGAATCACTTTAGAGGTGGAATTGTTGCTGAGCTTTTTGACCCTTTCACTCAGAAAGTAGTCGAATTCCCAGATATCATGAATCCAAACAGATGCATATATGTTATTGTGGGAAGTCCAAAGATCAAAATGATCATAGGGTAAGAGCCATGCATATGTATGCATTTTCCGCTCTATATATATCTTTTGATACAATTCAATAAACAGACAAATTTTCTTTTGATTCATTATACATGTAAAATTTTAAGGAGTCCATTTAATTATTACTAGCTAGCTAGTGCTCTTGGATGGATTAAAAGCATAACTGAAATTCCACATCGAATTAATGAAAGACTCGTGAACTTTAAAGCAATACGTAGATAATAAAATTAAGAGCAGTTTCAGAAACTTTAAAAAAACGGAATATAATAATTGGTGAAATGGGCACAGATATTTGGTATTCAATTGAATATAAGAACTAGTTGAGTTTTTTGAATAAATTAATAAAGTTAAATAAATTAGTTAATTATAAATAAATCTAATTTTTAAAAGAATTTATTATATGTTATTTAATCTATCCAAATTAGTTAACTAGTTCTTATATTTATTATAATTAATTAATTTATTTAATTTTTTTTAATTTATATAAAAAAGTTAATTAGAATTTTATATTAAGAAGTATAGGTAGTATTACAGCAAAGTCAATTGTGCAATAACAAATTTAATTTGAGAGCGACATGGCGTCAGAAAACAAACTAGTGTATATCATTAATTTGAAACTTTTGGAGAGTGAAAGAGAAGTTTGAAACTCTCGAAAGCCATTTTTATTCAAATATGTCTGCAAGCTCTAAAATATGTCCACAAACTCGATAGTACGATACATACAAATTAGTAGATTTTATATATATGTATATATACGTACACACACATGAATATACATTTCCATGGCTGCTTCATCTTCTTCTTGTTTTTTTTTTTAATGTAAAGGAGGCTGCTTCTCAAGACGCAGCCAAACACCTTCGAGTGGTATGGCGTTCATGGCAGCAAGAACCTTAGGTTTGACATTGACGAGTTCCCATTTGAAGAAGATGACGACGTAATGAAGAAAAATGAGCATTTGAAGCTTTGCAAAATCTTTTCCAGGGCACACTCTTGGACCCCCTCCAAATGGCATGTTCAAGAATGGTGGAATCTCAGCCTCAAACCTCGTTGGATCAAACTTGTCTGGTTCTGCAAATATTTCTGGGTCCTTATTGATGGAGCTCACCGTCCAATATACCTACCTCACCCACAAACAAATCATTATACACACACACAAAATTCATTCTTCTGTAAGTTTCAAATAAAGAATCATCATCACAAGGTGAAAATTATGTGAAGGGTTAAAGTCTAATTTTAATTTGTCTTAGAAGTTATCACGTAAGATTAATATTGTCCCTAGTTTTTTTAAGTACAATATCACTTACACTGTTAATAGTCTAGTTTTTTAATGGTTACACTAATTTTACACTTCTTTTTAATACATCTAGGATGATATTGAACCTAAAAATATTTCTAGAATAATATTACTCCTACGTGATGACTTCTAGAATAAAATTTGACCTTAACTCACTATGTGAGGGTATAATACCTTCCAGCCTTTAGGAACAGTGTAGCCCTCATAGGTAAAGTCACTTGTGGCCTCTCTAAAGGTTCCCTGAAGAGGAGGTATCACTCTCATCACTTCTAACAAAGCATTCCATGAATATTTCATCCTTTGTATGTCGTTCTGTGTTAAAGCCTCTCCAGGCTTTTTAGACGCAGCAATCTCCATTTGCTCTGATCCGTTTTAGCCATATCAATTAGAACACAGAGAAAAGGAACAGGAACAGGTTATAGATTTTGCAAAAAAAGATACCTATCTTTGTTAACATGCACAGTATAGTTTCACATCAGTTTTAGTCCGGGTCTTGTAGTTTTTTTTCTTATTTTTATTCACATGATTTTAATCAGATCTCTCTATAGCTCTTTTTATCAAATCTGTATAACTTCACTTGATTTAAAAGTACAGGATCTAATTAAAAATTAAATAAAATTATAAGTATATAATAAAAAGAAAAAAAAACTATAAGAGCTTGTTTAAAATCAAGTAAAACTATAAAAAAGTAAAAAACTATAAGAGCTTGTTTAAAAACAAGTAAAACAATAAAAAGGTAAAAAACTACAAGGACCTGATTAACTAAAAATCAGGTAAAATTATAAGTACTTAGAGATTAATTTTTTCTTCATCAATACAAAACCTAATTGACTAAGTCAAATAAATTAATTTAGAGAAAAATAAAAATATTTTAAAGTAATTTATTTAATTTTTTTATTCTCCCCAAATTAGGGTCTTAATAATAATAAAGAACAGTGGTAATATAGTTGGACTCATTAGAAAACGTGAGCTTATAGCTTCACTTGATTTAAAATTATAGGGATCTAATTAAAAATTAAATAAAATATAAGTATCTAATAAAAAAAACTATAAGAGCTTGTTTAAAATCAGGTAAAACTATAAAAAAGGGAAAATAATTAACTACAAATCAGGTAAAATTATAGGAATTTAAATATTAATTTTTTCTTTATCAATATAAAATTTAATTGACTAAATTAGGCAAATTAGTTTAAAAAAATAAAAAAAATATGAATATTTTAAAATAATTTATATAATTTTTTTATTCTTCCTAAATTAATCAATTGCTCTTAATAATATTAAGGAACAGTGGTAATATAGTTTGACTAATTAGAAAACGTGTTTATAGCTAGTTAATAATGATTGAAAGATGTATAATATTACCATCTTTGATGTTTTGGTAAACTCGGGGGTTTTCTGCCAAGTATTTCATGGCGAAGGTCAAAGCAATGCATGGAGAGTTAAAACCTGCGGTAATCAATCCCATGACTTTATCAGCAACTTCGTCATCTGATCTCACCCTCCCGCTCGGATCTGCACTAACCATCAAGTACGACATTATATCTGAAGGCTTCTCTCCTTGAACCAATCTCTCTCTCTTCTTCTCTATCATCTTCATTATCTCATTCTTTACGGCTCTCTTGCCCTTCATAGCCCGCGCAAACGTCGTCCCTGTGTAATTACAATGAATGACATCATACGATGATATATATATATATATATATATATATATATATATTACTCCTATGATCCTTAATACTCCTCCTGTCCACCTATTTAACTTTGATTGGATTAAAGATTATAATTTAGTTTATATAACATTTTTTTAAATACTCTAATTATCTTCCTTAACTTCCTCTCTCCCTCTCCTACTTGATTATTATTGAGGAAGTATCAATTGGGGTAATTTAAAAAAAATAATAAATATAATAAATATGTCTTATATATAAGGTTAAGATCAACTCATCAATTATGTCATATATTAAATATCGGAGCAATATAATATTTATTTAATTAATTTAGGTAGATTAAAGATAATAAAAGTGACGTGATTTTCTTGAAAGACCTCTATGTAACATTAGATTATGTAATATTCTTTTGTCCCGATCCTTAATATAAAAACTTGTTAACTAATTTGGATGTGTTAAGAAAACTAGATTAATCAATTAATTATAACTAATATAAGAACTAATTCATTAATTTGGGCAAATTAATGAATATATAATATGAATTTGTCTTGAGGGTTAGATTTGGTCATAATTAACTTATTTATTTGACTTCTTTAATTTACCTAAAAAAATAAATTAGTTCTTATATTAAAGACTGGAGAAGTAGTTTATAATTAAATAAATTAGTTTTAAAAAAATAATAAATATAAGAAAAAAAATAGAATTAGGTTTTATTTTTAAAACCAAATCCAACCCTTTAGAGACCGGAGGAGTAACTTATATATATGTGTATATATATAGTTACAGAATAAAATAAAAACTTGTAGAGCAACCAATTTCAGTTAGTAAGGATTTAGTACACAACACCATATGATGGTAGGTTCAGATCTCATTCTTGATGTGAGAAATTTTATTAGTGAGTAATTTATTTTCTCTTATTAAACTTAGAGACATATCTTGACCTCAGTACACCGCTAGGTCTCAAATCTCTTAATTTTTTTTTGTTTGGAAAAAAAGTCTTGGAGAGCAAGTGAAATACCAGGAATCTCATAAGGGAGAATGTGGAGGCCTTGGGAGATATGGTGGAAGCAATTGGCCATGTAAGGTACAAGTTGAGGATCTTGGAGACCCATGAAGAGTCTGGAGGCTATGCCCACAGTGAGAAGCTCGACAAGGTTAAAAACCTCAACCTCTGATTTCCCGAACCAGTGATTCTCAAAGTGCTGCTTTGTCATACCATCCATGACCGAAGCGTAAGAAACCAGAGCTTCTTGAGATATGAACACAGGAGCACGAACCAATTGCTTTTCCGATTGCCGTGAAACCGTGGAGTCTCTTGAAGCACTCTGATTCGAACCTGTTGTTTAAAGAAAATGGTAATGAAAAAAGTTGACGAGCTTATCAATTATGATCAGCTTAAGTAATATATCTGAATTAGAGAATTAGAGGAAGATAATTAAAATATTTTATATAAAATATATTATATTAATTAATTTAATTATATTTTATAATATAATTAAATTAGTTAAATAGATTTTATACGGAAGAGTTTCTGCGTAGCGGTTGGGCGCCATTCAGTGAGGAGCTTTCCTTCATTTGAAGCGATGAATTTGTGGGCAGAAGGGCCACAGAGGACGACGGTGGGTTGACGATAGAGATTGGTTTTGAATATTTTGGGAGAATACTTTTGCATTCTGTGTTTGATGAACTTGTCATGGTCTGAAAACATGAACTCGTAGGTTTCTCCGATAAATGGCCAACCAAAGCTACCAGGTGGGATTTTCTTCTTGGTTTTGGCTTGGGACTTTGTCTGTGAGTTGTAAGCATAGAAGAAGAAAATCAGAGTGAGGAAGATGACACAAACTGCAAGCAAAAGAGGCTCCATTATTGTGTACTGGTGCCTCTTCAAGTCCAATGCTTATCTCCATATATAATGCTGGCGTGGCTTGAAAAGCACAGTCCTTCTATATATATATATATTTTTAAAAAAAGGTTAAAAATATCTTTTTAAAAATTCTATTGTCTAGGGTGAACTTTGCTTTAACTTTATCCAACGTATACTCAACTATATATGTAAGAGTCATTTTCAGAATACAAGTTATTTGCACACAACTAAAAATATATTTTATAATTATATGTCATAATAGAATAGTCTTTTATTATGACATATTTGATTTATTAGACTTGTTCATGGCCGTAATTATTAATTTTCCAGGGCACTAATGGGACTACTAACATTAGGAATTAATTCAGGAATCTTCATATATAATTAATGAGGCCATAGAACCTATCAAGTAATTAATTTATTAAAACCAATAAAAAAATCCATTTAAACAACTGTTAGAATTTCTTATATTAATAATTGATAATTATATCGAGGAATGATTCTTCAGTGTTATATATTTTCGTTGACTTCTCACAAAATATAAATATTCAGATTGTTGAATTTGAGGAATTATTCTTGGGTGTTATTCTCGTAGACTTTTCCAAAATGCAGGCCAGTTGCAAGGATGAGTATGTGAGTGAAGAAGACATGTATGAATATGAATTTGCAAATTGCAATAATATAGTGGGGTTTAAAAGAAAACCATAATTTTATAAGTTATTTTGGGCAAAATTTTAGTTTGAAAAAATTTTAAAACAAACAGTTATATTTGTCCATAAATATTTTTGGGTAAAACTATGGTTTAAAACCATGGTTTTGAATAAGCTACTGAAACTAGCTTTTGAAACAGTAAAATAGCTTATGGACTATCCAATTACTATGTTACCCCTATTTTTTCTTATACTCTCTCTTATCTCTCTTTTCGACCCTCTCTTCTCTCTCATCTCTCCTCTCTCTTATCTACTCTCTCTTCTCTCTTTTCTCTCTTCTCTTTTCTCTACCCTCTTTCCTCTCTCCTACTTTTAATCAAATCATACCCTTTTAATAATTTACTAATATAAAAAATTATTCTAAAAATAACTATCCAAACACTTATTTATTTAGAACTATTTTTTTTTATAAACTCTTCTCTGAAAATCTTTTTTCATAAATTGTTCAAAAGTCTATTTTTAAAATTTTATCCAAACACACACATTAATTATACTGTTTCAAATGTTTACTTAAGGAATTCTGATTAATTGCGTACACGGAAAAATACGGATTTTGCGCCGAGTATGTTGGTGAGAATCTCTATTTCAGCTGATTAGGATTTTTGAGTATTAGGAATCTTGTTCATATGAAATAAAAAATGTCATTAGATAATATTTTTAACTAAATATGAAAAAACTAACACAAGTTGTATAAATTTATGTTTGATTGCTAGAAGAAAAAGAAAATAAAATGAAAATGTGAAATAACTTGAAATAGATGGCAGAATATTTTAAAAGATTTTGGTTAACAAAATAAAAAAGAAAAGATACAATGCCGTCCATGCCGTCTCATCGACCTTATCATATGACAAGTAACATTGTTTTAATCAAACTCGAATTAACTTAGTATTCTAACAATCAAAATTAATAACGAAATTACACCATTTCAAAAGCTTTAAAAATAAAATTGTACTATGAATAACTTTAAGACACTAACTATTTTAAAAAAATATTTTAAAATACTGAATACAACTTAATTAATAAAATTATGATGTGATTGATTTAATTTTAGACTAGTTAACGAGGTAACGTTGTCTATTGAATTGGATACATATCAATATTAATTTAATAAAAAAGTTGATAACAAAGGAAATCATCCAAAATGTAAAATAAAATAGATTGATGGTTTTTAAATTAAAAAATAATCATTATATTTTTACTTACAAATAAAAATTATAGAAACATAAATATTCCCTTTAAAAAAAATATTTCCTATATTATGCACTACAGTCTCCAAGTTTACATACAAGTTATATCCACAATACAATGCATAGCCAAAAGCTACCATCCAAGGACTTTGTTATCAATAACAAATTACTTTTCCCCATCGTCCATAAGTTCAATTGGTGAAAAAGTAAAATATACGATCATTTGGAGCATGTTCGATCCTTAAGGAGTACCACTTTGTTGTAGTTCCAATCGCGACGTTTGGAGAGACATCCTAACTCCTGGGTGTTTAGGCTTACACTAAAAGTAATAGACGGCTCGCCTTGCTCAACATTGATATTACCTAAGAAGAAAAGAGATTTCGCCCTACTCTTGAATCGTAGGTAAACTCAACCCCTTTCTAAAAATTCTTATAACAAAAAAAAATATAAATAACAAATTACTGTTATAGAAACATAAATATTCCCTTTTAAAAAAAAATCTTTCCTATATCATGCACTACAGTCTCGAAGTTTACATACAAGTTATATCCACAATACAAGGCACAACCAAAAGCTGCCATCCAAGGACTTTGTTATCAATAACAAATTACTGTACCAAGCATTTACTGAACTTAATGGCCAAAAAGCTGAAAACCAAAACTAAAACTTCCCTCCATGAACTGGGGCAAAAAATTCCGCCTGTAAATACACCACCCTTAATGTATTTACAAAAGAAATATACACCATTTCCAAACTAATAACAAACAGCCAAAGAAGCAAAGCTCATCTTAACGACTCTTCTTCCCTCAAGGTTTGTGTTGTGCATGTATTGATGACAGAACAGCTTGTTGAGTGGTCACAGCTTTTCCATTCACAAGTATTTGTTCTGGGAAATCCACGCGTATGGACTTGAACTGGTAATGCTAATTTAAGATACACACACATAACACAAGGTGAATAATTTGTCAGAATAACTAGGTTTATCATATGGATTAATACAAAGTCAACAACCAGAACATATGTAAGTTCAGAGTTCCATGAAACAAGATCAATGGGAAAATGGAAATCCAAAAGAGAGCAAGCATGAATGGGATATGCAAGCATACCTTCTCCTTCCATGAAAAATCAACTAGACGGAAATATGGATCAAGCAGCGTTAGCTGATCTCTTTCCTTGATCTGATAAAAGAAAGGACCAATTAATCCCACTGTTCATGTAAAATATCAATAGGATAGATGCTTAAAATACATTAGAAGGAGAAAGAAAATAAGATAAAACTGCAGCAACTAACTCTTACCACGTCTATACGTAAGCCATAAACTGTAAGGACAAAGCAATTTTGGTTTGAATCATAAAGCAAATAGTATCTGTAGAATAAAAAGAAAAAATGTTATATGAAATCAGATTTAGCACATAAACTTGTTAATTGGTTCTCAAACTAGTTTGAGTAGTTTTTCATTACTGACGCACTACCATGAACCTCTAAGGTGCGCTCATTAATTTAACAACCCCGTTTTATAAATTGTAATTAAATCAAAAAAGTTATTATAGCTATGATTTTTAGGTGTCAGACAAAACAATCATAGGTAAACACAATTGACTTCCAGATGTGGGTTTCTTTTTGGGGCTTCCTTTTTTTTGCTTCATGAACGGGGGTTGGTCCGAGTGGTAAGCGACTCGGTATCGCTTAAGCGAGGTCTCGAGTTCGAGCCTTGGCGTACGCAGAAAATCCCCGTTGGGAGACTCACCCACCATAGCCAGGTGCGCGACGCGGGTCGGATCCGGATGTAGTCGGGGCAAAGCTCCGGTGAACCGGGTGGGCAACCAAAAAAAAAAAATATCAAAATTAAAATATGTATATATATAGAAATCTATAGAAAGCTGCACTATACATAAGACATGAATCGCATGCCTCACCCAAAATCCCATATCTAGTTTATCATAAACTTGCAATTCTATTCACTAGTGGTTCCCTTATTTGAGAAAACCATTCTAAAATTTGAAAATACTGATCTAAACCATTCTAAAATTTGAAAATACTGATCTCCTATCCACTTTCCCTTCCCATCCCCACCTTCCTTCTCCTTAAAAAGCTCTAGAGAACACAAAATGCCATAATAGAAAAAGATTCTATACACAAAAAAAGTAACAAAAAAAAATAACTTCAATAAAGTCAACATATAATGCATAGACATGTAATACAGCGTGCGATGAAATTCTGACATAATCATGCAATTAAATCACTTTAAACATTCAAACATGAAAGATAATCCTCAGGATCTGAGAACTTACAGGGGAGCAACAGTGTCATTCGTAACAAAGAATAATACCTTCCCATCTATTGCTACTGCTCTGTTCAGACCCTCCAACATACGGTCTATAGTAGCTCTATTGTATGATGGACTCACTTTAACAGGAGGGAAGACATGAATACAATGAGCATATTAAATATGGGACCAAAGAGTAAAAGGAAAAGAGAGCTCAACAAAATTTAACGGGAATATGAACTGAAACTCAGTTCAGAAGGTAGCTTACAATTTACAACAGCTAAAGATGAGGCCAAACTTGCCATACGCTTAGCTTTTAAATGTCCCCCCTGCATATAAATCTTACATAAAACAGCACTCTGATAGCTGACTAATTACTAGAATCAAATATTTTTTTAACTTTCATCATTCACTGCCTTCTTTCTTGTTTCGTGAAGGGGAGCGCAAGTGGGGATTAACTTGAATGTTTGGTGAAATTACCAGTTTCTATCATTATACGAATCATACTAGGAAATCAAATAACCAAACAAGTCAAAATAAATATAGCGTTCAAGAAACCATTAGCTTTACATTATCACTACAGTATTTCATAGCCTACATCCAAGGAAAAATTCTGTTACCCTCATAAGATTGTCCAACTTGTCAAGTAGGCTGACTATTTTCTGAACCTCTGCTGCAGCATTCAGACTTGGATCCTTTAAAGCAGCAGCCTCGAACCCACTGAGGGCCCTCTCATAATTCTCTAGATATCTATTAACCTGTAACAAAATTATTCAGGATAACAATTAACAAGCAAAAGCCAAAACTAAGTACTGTTAATGTGAAATATGTAGAGTATGCGATACATATGATTTTGACATGGTTATTTTCCTGTTCTATTATTTTGGGAGTAGGAATACGTCAAGGCATTACCAAACTGGGATAGGCTCACACTTATGCACATGTCCAGAGTCTATGCTCAGTGCCCTTAATTAAAAGCTAAAGCATCCTCGAAGAAAACAATAATAAGCTGATAACCAGAATACTAAACATGGAAGGAGGGAACCTTTTAGTAAAGAATTACACCAAAACTTCAGGCCATAACAAGAATAACACAACTGTCTCCATAAATGACAGAGGGAGACAAAATTTATCTGAAGAATTCCATGGAAGTTATATAGCATAACCTAGAAGCAAAAGGCAAGACGAGAAAGGATCAAGTATAATTATCAGTTGAAAAACCAATTCAATTAGTATGGTTAAACATTTTTTCTGCTCTTTTCCCTCCATATAAGTCAAATCAAACAGGAGGGATGAGTCTTCCATATATCCAACCCTGTAGATTATGGAAATGATGAAGTTTTATATATTTGATTTATGTCATTTAGTATTTGAATAGTAGATAATTTGGTTTCAATCAACATCAATTGTTAGTGAATGTTACTATAACCTATGATAAAGGGCAAAAGACCAAGCCAGATAAGCATTGCATGACGTTGAGCTTTGCAGGAGTATATCTTCACTATTATAGATTCCACAAACCATATATATATACTTGGACATTAGAGAGCATATAAAAAATTCAGAAAAACTGGGAAAAAAGATTCAGGAAATATTAGTGAATAAGTTGAAATATTAAGGAAATCAAGAAAACAGATTCACAAGAAATGAAACTCTCAAAAAAAAAAGAGAAGCAATGAACTTACAATAGAGCTATTAAAATATAGATCTGGATTCGACTTCATTCTTTCATCTTTCTCCTGGCATATATTAACAAAATTTTATGTTTTCTGCAGTTCTGCAGTATTTAAAAGCCTATAATCAACCATTTCATTCACTTATACTCACAGCATTTTGATATGCTTTTACAGAATGTTGAAGTTTGCTATGATCCCAAGATCCAGAGACAAAAAAACTAGTAAGGCACGCATTTCCAAGATTATCTGTCAAGAAAATCACGTGATGTTGAAAGATATAAATTCCGCAGAATTATTTTCAGAACAGTTAAATATAAGGAGAAAGGAAAATGGACCACTTCAGTTTCTCGTATGCACCTTATTCAAAAGGGGGGGGGGATTGAACTTGAAGGATGAGCAATGAATCTAGAAAAGAAATTAGTTTCTTAAGGACTTGTTGGAGCCAGAAGAAAAAGGGAAGGAATGAGGATTAGAGGTTAAATTGTGAATTTCCTTTCCTTTGTTTGGATGTCTAATATATGCCCCCCCCCCTTTAAAAAAATTGACAAAACTAAAAACGATGGGGGCTAAGGGTTTTGGACTGTTAATTTTATCCACCACAACAGAGAGATGATAATCAAAACTTCCCATTGATCTCCTCTCCTCTCATTTTCCACCATCCACATCATTAGGCACTCAAATAACGTCTTATTACAATCCTCAATGCTCAATTCAGGGAAAGAAATAAAACACTTTAAACACTTCATTGCTATATTTTGTTCTATCCTCTGATGGCCGTACGTATAGCCAAATTTCCCACATCATACATGACAATACATGTAATCATCACATACCAGAGAGAAAAGAACTTATATAATGGTACTCTAACAAAGACAAGATATGAACTTAAAATATCCAGTGCGATTGTGTCAATATATAACTGTTGATTGATAGTAAAGCCAGGTTTGTTGTTTGAATACATGTTAGCAATATATACAGAATCTTACACCAAGAATAACCATCCTTGACATCCAAAGTGATAGCTTCCTTGGCGTGTTGAATGCTTTCCTCAACAAGTTCTGCCTGATTCTCAGCACCTGCGAACTAACAGATTTGTAGAAATCAAAATAGTACATGAATTATGAAACAAACCGAAGTAACTAGTCCAGAACCACAAGCACTTTTTAGAAGTGCAGAAAAAATTTAACAATTACCAAGGAAATTAGCACAAGTTAAAAAATGTAAGAGATAGTTAATGAAAAAAATTACAATTGAATCCCTTACCTTGTGACATTTTTCTTTTAAGCATTGATAATTGACAAAGAATATTCTTGTTAGGACCCTGAAAAAACAGCCAATATATATCACAATGTCAATCAATTCAAAATCTGAACCAGTGCAGAGCAAAACCGACACTTGGAATAGAAAAGTTATGGCCTTTATAGTGTCTATTTTAAATCTTGAAATTTCTTCAGTCATTACAATAAATTTCTTCCCTACAACATATAGGGAATCTAATTTCAGCACTAACCTTGCTTAATGCAAGACTAAGGCAGTTTTTAGCGGCAGATAGATCTCCCTTCTTCCAAATGCAGTTGCCTAAACATAGCCAAGCATCTGCAAGAGATGGGTCTAGCTTAACCTGGTGCGTAAAAATGGAAGAGTTGGTCATAAATCATGCCCTTCAACATCAATTGCAAGATAGATAAACTTAGGCCCAGAAACTAACAACTTGATTGTGCTTACAGCTTTTGATAGATGATCCTCTGCTTCTTTGTTATAGTCAGGACAGACATCCAATATCTTCCCTCTCAAATACTCAAACGTTGCACGTTGCAAGAGCAACTTCCTTTCTTCTGGCAAAGAAAACAATTTTATGAATTTTAGATGCTTAGTTGTTGGAACCCAAATCAAATCATACGTTACTTATGAAACAAAGCTGTAGTATCCTTGCCCACAGAAGAAAATGGACAATTGGATGATAGAAGAAGAAGCATCTACAGCAAGCAAAGAAAACGAAAATAGCAAGAAGGAACAAGTTATTCCTCGGGTATTTGATGGATCAGATACACTCCACTAGGCCAAATATGTCTTTTCCTCACACTGGCCCCTCAGTCCACAATAATTATCTGCTAACAGCCATTCTCTCTCACCCCTCACAACCCATTTGAGTTAGTTAACAGTAACACTATTTTTTCCCTTCTTTTATCCCTCTCTCACCACAGCTTGTTTCACTTTTCCCTGTCTTCCTCTCACACATAATCAATGCATTAGGCCCAATAACTTCAGGTCCATGATACACACAAAAGAAACAAACAATGTATTAATGAATCATGTTGACTTCCAAGACTTAATTATCTGGCACTAATGAATTATTTTTTATTGTCACAGATAAAGATCTAACCAAATGAGACAGTAACAATGAAGAGAAACTTAAGGAAACATCTCCTAAATGTTATTGGCTCTTATTTTGATTTCAATAACTTAAACTCCTTCTTTCTATGGTTGATCAGTCCCAAATTGATTGAAGACTTGATTGACCTTGCTTTTTGCTATCTCTGAGACGGTATCATTAATTGGGCTGTATCCTTTCATGAAGTATATTGAAACTCATCTTTCAATGTTATGATGATCCATAGGGCTAATTGAACCTAATTGTTTACCAGTGTATCAGTTAAACTGAAACCCACATAATATTTCTCCATCTATTCATGCGTACAATGGTTAACTTGTCCCTAATATGTCCCCATGCGCTTCTATTTTACTATAAAATTATATCTAATCCCTTTCCCTCTCTTTTCAACTATTTCACTCTTTATTGATCTCTCCCTCAGGCTATCGGGGTTACTCTCTTCGAGTCAAGTGACTTTCCCAACCTTTTATGCAAAGTTAAAACAAAAAATGATGACATAAGTTTACGGTTTCTCATCCTTGTTGCCCATAACAAAGTTTCACTTTTCAAGTTATTCTTATGGTACTGACGTATCCTATATCAAGGCTTCAAATGTACCCTATGGACATTTCAGTAATACTTGCAAGGCATTCAGAAACTCTTGATAAACGAAATTTCCAAATCCTTGCAACAGACTCAATAAAATAGCTCTCGCATTCACTTAAGTTCTACCCTATCTTCATTGGCTGCTCAATAAGCAACACATCAGAACAAGCATTTTCAACCCAATATTTGATGTTTGAACCAATAAAAGAGAAACGCAACCTACACCACAGAATGTCATGTTCAGTTTTCTCAAGTCCAATATACCCGCAGGCTCAGTTTTGTGAAAAAACGAACTGGGGAAGTAGCATAAAACAATACAAGTTTACACGAATAGGTCAAAACTTATCAGGATGATAGTATCAAGAACACGAAAAAGAAAATTCACCTGGAGGAATAGAATCGAGGAAAATCAGAGCAAGATCGGATTGCTCTCGCAGTTTGGAGATCTTGTCATCTTGATTTTCCGGGAAATAGGTGTCTCGGAAGTGGTAAAGATCTTCAACTAATTTCGCAGCCTTCGCTAGCGAGTGTTCCTCAGCTGGGCTGCTCATCTCAGTTACTATAATGAAGGACACTGCTGAAGAAGTCAAGGAAACTCGCCGAGAGACTGAAAAGACTAGTTTTCGCCCAGAGAGAGCATCTTAGGATGATCCCAATTACGAGAATATTTCTAGAAAATGTTTGTTATCTTTCAATTTGTCGACAATATTTCTGCGTCCCCCATGGAAAACAGAAAAAAAAGGAACGTAACAAGCAAACATTTAAAAATGTCTGTAGTCGTAAATAAAATTGCGTGTCATTTCTTTACCAAAAAGGGAAATTAGTAAATTACAAAATACCTTCTCATCATCATCCTGAGTATAATTTTAATATAAAAATTAGTTAATAATTAAATTTAATCCTAAAATCTAAATATAAAATTTTAATATATTTTATATCAAATATTTATTATTTTTTTAAAATTAATTTATTTAATTTATAAATTAATATATAATCTAATATTATAAATAAATATTTTAAAAAAATATTATTTATCATAATTAATTGATTTATTTTATGTCATTAATATATCTAATTTAATTAATTAGATTTTATATTAAATATAAAACAATATAATATTTTCTCATACTGTGAACACTCTTAGTATTTTATCAATATAAAACTATTTTATATTTAGTCGAATCTCATTGGACTACCTCCCTTAATTTTATTTATGAAATTTAAATCATTAATCTTATTGAAGAAAAATCTAATATTAGTCTAAATTAAGTAATTTTTCATTTATACACACGTATAAAATATCTATTGATTCTACTCTCTCCTCAGTACAAGAAAGTTTTGAACACTTTATTTTGGTTCTTCATACAAAAATAATCTATTTTGTTCCATATATTAAATGATTTTGATTAAACTTATTAATTTTCAATTTTTTTCTAACAAAAACTTATTACTGATTAATATATCCTATTAAATATTAGGGATCATTGTACAAATATTTGATGTATTAATTATAAATAATTAATTTAAATAAGTTTTTTAATATTAATAAATTAGTTACAAAACTCCGGATTCAAAGAAGTACTTTTTTTTTTTACTTCAAATTAATCTAATTTTGAGAATCATGGGGGAGATAGCTTGTTTAAGGAAATTATTTTTCATTTGCAAGATATAATATACAAACCCTTAATATATGGCTTAAGCTTACGAAATATCCACAGTGCTCAACCCATGAGTTATATATATATATATATATATATATATATATATATATTTCTATGTCATGACAGTCATGTATGTCTCAAGCAACACATTTTTTAAACAATCGAATTGATTATTCAATCAAGAAAACTACTAATTTCCGTTACAAATCTTATATATATTAGGAGGAAATATTCTTTTTTTAAACATCCAATATCTAAAAACATAATTTTATATACTACTTTCAATCTTAATTATAAAAATTAATTAATTTTTTAGATATATAATTATAAAATTAAATAAATTAGTTAATTATAATTAATATAAGAGCTAATTGACTAATTTTTTTAAATTGAAGAATACTATATAATATAAATTTATCTTGAATAATTAAATTTTATCATAATTAACTAATTTATTTGAATTCTTATGTCTATTCAAAAAAATTAATTAGCTCTTATAATTATAATTGAAAGAAGTACATCATATTTAAATAATTCAGCTATATATCTACCAAACTATGTTGCGCTTTGCTGGCGAGGGAATATTCCTTTTTAAAAAATATATATTTTTTTTATATGATTATTTGATTAGATTAAATTTAAATATTATCATAATTAATTTAGGATAAATCTTTTAAAAATATTTTTACATTCACACAAATTTAAATTTAAGACATTATGCTTCAATAACCAAAACCCTTCTATTTAAACTATTATATGGTGATTCGTTTTTTTATTTTTTTATATAAACAATTATCATCCTATCAAAATAGTGTCCCTTCTACTAAATACAACCATAAATTATCTCCTCGGACAATATTCTTGGAGACAATTTATTAACTTTTGCCTCGACCCAAAAAGGAAGTCTTACCTCAACATAAGGCTCGGTCCGTATCTAACCTCTGCAAGACCGGTTCGGTCAATAACTCGGTTTACATGAACAACCTGTTATTAATGCAGCTACAGCGTATGATTTTATTAGTACGTTTTTTTTACGGAAGGTGATTACAAATTACTTTAAATTGCAGGAGTTCTTTAGAGAATTTTAATATATATAAGTTACATAAACTATAATTTATCTGAATTTATTAATTTAATGAACTCATTTTTTTCTTTGTGCAATATAATAATACAAGGTAAAACTGAACTAGCTAGGTATGTAAATTAAAGATGGAAACAGTGGGCTAGCATATATTCATATATATATATATATATATATACTCTCCCCGATTTTTATTATAATAAGAACTTTCCTATAGTTTTTAATATAAATTTTTTGTTTAAATATTAATTTTTCAAAATACATTTTTCTTTGATATCATTTAACTAACTAAATAAATAGTAAAAGTATTAATTAATTTTAAAAAAATCTTAATCTATGTAAAGTGAATAAATCTTTATAAAAAAATATTTAAGAGAATTTAAAAAAAAATAAAAACCAGGTCAATACCAAAATTAAACATACTACTACTATTCATTGTAACAACCACCGGTAGAGATGGGTCCGACGCAAAAAATCTGCGAGTACCGTGTTTTGCAGAATTTTCAACTTAGCCTGTTACGAGGAAGCTTCAATTACGGAGTCCAAAGAAAATTCAGCGACTCCATCTCCACTTGGACTGTTACATATTCAACTTTCAACACAACTTTTCGCATTCCACGATGGAGTCAACGCATGTTTATTACCCCTACGTGTTGTTCGATTCTAAATTCACTCACTCTCCATCTATATTCATATATATATATATATATATCCCTCCACCTTCACTTGCAGAGCAGTTCCAGATTCCACCAAGAAAATTCCATTATTTTCGCTTGATCATCATCATCATCATACAGCGCAACGTAAAGAATCTATTAATATTTCTTCGTTCTGATCTCCTCAAGAACCCTAATTTTTCTGGTATATTTTCCGGTGATAAAATGGGCAATTACATGTCATGCACTTTCGTGTTCGTTCCTATTTTGATGACGAAGAACAGCCAAAAGGCTGCGAGAGTCATCTTCCCCACATGTGAAGTGAAGCTGTATAGAGAACCAGTGAGTGTAGCAGAGCTCATGCTTGAGTGTCCCAACCATTTCCTGGCAGACTCTCGATCTCTTTGTATCTCTCATAGGTTTTCTCCTCTCGCTGCTGATGACGACTTGGAGCTTGGCAACGTCTATGTCTTCTTCCACATGAAAAGAGCCAACACTGTCGTCACCGCCGCCGACATGACGGTGATCTTCATGGCGGAAAGCCTCGCGGTTAAGCGGTTGACTGGCTGCGGCCATGTGGTAAGGGCCCGCCAGGTCCTTCCAGAGAATAACTGTGGCGGTGGTGGAGATCAAGTGGTGGAGAAGACTACTATTCCAAGGTTGAGCTTAGACGGAGTTGACTTAGGGTGTCAGTATAGGGTGAAGTGTTGTAGGTCAAGGAAGCCCATGTTGGAAACTATAAAGGAAGAACCGTTGATTTTATTCTAGATGAACCAATTGGTTAGCCACTAGACTCTGTGTATTGATAAATAGTTGTAATACTGTAGGTAGTTAGGAAAGATTAATGTTAGGTTTGAATTTTTGTTTTTCTTTATGTATTTAAAAAAGATAGTAAATTAAATTTATCTCTATTAAAATTTATTGGAAGCATATAGGTTTTTTATTTTTAAAATTAATAAAATATTTAATTTTATATATAAGTGATGCACTATTTCTTCTATTCATTAATTAAAATTACACATTTTTACTCCAAACAAAATAAGACATTGCATAAAATTTGTCTAAATCAATCAAGACATCAAGTGCGCCATATACTACCTCTCTTTATTGATATAAAAGATAGTTAATTTTTTTTAGAAAAATTAAGAAAGTTAAACAAATGAGTTAATTATGATCAAATTTAACTCTTCAAAATAAATTCATATTATATACTCCTTAATATACTCAAATTAATCAATTAACTCTTATATAAGTTATAATTAACTAATTTATTTAGTTTTTTTAATATATCTAAAAAATTAACTAACTCTTATATTAAGAAACGTCTCAAACCTAAGTGACTAAGTCAATTACAATATGTGTGTGTATATATATTTGCGCATAAACGTCGCAATCCGCTAAAGACGTACATGCATGTATGTGCAAAGTAGCAAGAGACACCTAAAAGGTCCATTCACTAGGCTTTATCCTCTTGTATATCTCATATGCAAATGTTTTTGTTTTTGCCAAATCATATGAAATGTTAAATAACTGAGATTTAAAACGTATAGCTATCATAGGGTACACATGCAAACCAGAATCGAGAACATCCTTTTATAAATTCAAAAGTATGCATTCATCTCCTTTCATATGGAAACATCTAAATTCCAGTTTGCAACTAGTTCTCGATCGCTTTTTATTTCAAATCTTTTCTCAACTCATTATTCACAATCCTTTGATTTCACACAAATACTTTCATATACATATGTGCCAAACAATACGACTTATAAAAGCATTTAAGATAATGAGCCAAACAATGGTTGATGCACAATCCTCCCATCCTTATTCGAATGATTGAAGCCATATGTCATCGCCATATCATACACCAGAGTGTGTTTGCATAATTTTTAAAACTAGCGTGTTGAGAAAAACTATATAAACACTTCATAAAATCTAATAATCGATTATAACTTTAGTTTTTCATGAGGTTAATTTTTTCTACTCCTCCTAAGTGTAAAAAAATAACTTTAGTTTTTCATGAGGTTAATTTTTTCTACTCCTCCTAAGTGTAAAAAAATAACTTTTTATCATTTTTTTTCTTGAAAGTATTTTCTAATAAAAATTAATCCAAACACACCCCAAGACTCTCTATTTGACTAGTTTTTTTAGATTAAAGCCTAGTCCCTTTCAAATCTTCATTAAGCTATCATGCCTCTTATGGTTTAGTTTTTAGGCTTCCTAGGCTAATCAAGGTTAATTTTTGGCTTAGGGCCTGTTTGGATAGGATTTTGAAAAAGGGCTTATGAAAAAAAGGGCTTATGGACAACTTATGAAAAAAGGACTTTTTGAGAAGAGTTTATGGAAAAAAAGTGGTTTTGAGTAAATAGGTGTTTGGATAGTTATTTTTAGAATGACTTTCTATGGTGGTAAATTACCAAAAAGGGTATGATTTGATTTAAAGTAAGAGAGATGAGGGAGTTAGAGAAGAGAGAAGAGAGAGGAGAGAGGGAAGAGAGGAGAAAGGAGAGAGTGTGTAAGAAAAAGTAGGAGAGAGGAGAGAGGGTGTAAGAAAAAGTAGGGGTAAGATAGTAATTGGATAATCCATAAGTGCTTTTACTGTTAAAAAAGCTATTTTAAATAGCTTATTCAAAACCATGATTTTAAACTATAGTTTTGTCCAAAAGCACTTATGGACAAATAAGCTTGTTTGTTTTAAAATTTTTCCAAACCGAAGTTTGGGCCAAAAGCCCTTTTAAAACCGCGGTTTGATAACTTACCAAAGAGGCCCTTAGTTTATGTGCCTTTTGCAGCTTGAATTTTTGGGTCCTCACAAGTTGGTATATTAGAGTCAAGTTTATGTAGATCATAGTAATTTTTAGATAAAGTAATAGTAAAATCGTCACGAGATACTTTTCATGTTATTAATAGTGGGATTCGAATCTTTATTACTTAATTAAATGATCATGTGAAATAACTACTGAGACACACTCACGTTATTACTAATTTTAGAAAAAATTGAGCACATATATTTATTTATGTGTATGCACTTCGGATCATATTGAATTATTTTTTTCATATAAATTCTATTAATTAATAATTAATCTAAATTGAACCAAACATATATTTTTCTTTTATACACAAGACCCGCCAAATTTAATATTTTACTTGGGAGAAACGAGCACCAAACCACTTCAATTAAGTGTTGTTATTAATTTGATGGTAACTTTAGTCCAAAAAAATAATTATATTTTAAAAATCTCTTAATTAAACTTTTGTCAGATCTAAATCTGCGAATATATATTTTTATATTCTGACATCTATGTGTCTCTCTCTTTGGATTTTTGTGAGTGAATCTCAATCCTTAAATAAAGTGAAGTACGGATGCCATGTGTATTGAAGATCCATGGTACACCTGTGTTCCCTTTTTCTTTATTTTGATCCTTCTTCAAAGGCATCACAATCATAGGCCCACGTGGCTCTTTTCATTTACTTGTTTCATATTATAATCTTTAATCAAATGATGTCGCATCATAACTAAGATTCTTGCCACTTTTCCTATTTTTTTATTCGGCAAAATCAAATCGAAATGCAACATTTAAAAACATAAGATTTGTGTATAATTATATTTGGATCTATAAATGAGGACGGTTAATCTAATAGTAGATTAATTAGATCATAAAATAGGAGAATTCATGGTTTAACTCCTGTCTTATTAAAAAATTCTAATAGAGATATTATAGATACAAAATCTTAATCTAAATTAGTCAAATATTTGCATACCTAATAATAAAATTTTAAAAAAATATTAGATATTAGATGAGCTAAAAGTTATAAAAAAACAATATTTAGATCTATAAATAATGAATAATACACATTTTAAAAATATATTAAGCGATTCACTTAAATTTATTTAAACTATTGTTTCAAATGCAGATTATTGTAATAATACACATTTACATTTAGCTTACACCTTCAATCTGATACTTTTTTAAACTATATTTGTGAAAGAAATATATTAACTGAGTCGGTCATAAAAATCATAAACACTACAACCATATGTGTTGGAAGTTAATTTTATCTCTTGTTATTGTTGTTAATTAGCTCTGCATACTCAAATTTTATTCAAATTCATTACTGGTGTTTGGTAGGTTTAAAAAATTACTGATCCAGTGCTTAATATATGATATATTTAACTAATTTAATTAGACTAAGTAAGTTAGTCAAGTTAGTTAATATAACATGATTTTTCTAAAATACCTTAATCATTTTCCTTAATTCCCTCCCTCCCTCTCTCTCTTATTATTATTGATAGAGTATAAATAGAGTAATTTAGAAAAAAATATTGATAAATATAGAAAATAAATTTTATATTTATAACTAAAATTATTTTTTTAATTAGGTCCTACATTAATGACCGGAGGAGTACAATTTACTTTCAAAATTTGCAATGGACATGTGTTTTTTAAATTAATTTGATATACTCCTTTGATCCTTAATTTAATTTTGACTTAAATAATTTAAATAGATTAAAAAAATTAGATAAATTATTTAATTATAATAAATATAATCTAATCTCTTTAAAATACTATTGTATAATATTAGAATATATTAGGTAAATTGGTTCAAGGAAAATAGTAAATATTTTATAAGATAGATTGAGATTTTTTATATATTTAAAACTAAGATTAATATTTTAACTAGCTTCGATATTTTGTAGCGAATGAGTACTTATTTCTTTTATATATATATTCACAACTTTTCATATTTCAAGGTAAGCGTGTGATTATAAATATAGAATCCCAGCCAAGCAAGATATCACCTTTCTGCAGGTTAAACAAAGCTTTTTGACGGAATAAGCTCTTCCACAACCCCAAAATGAGAGACCAAAAGTTCAGAGACAATGGTAAACAATGACAATCCATCTTACAAATCATCAGTACTTGTTGACTTAGCTTATTTCTGTTTCTCTGTATATATAACTTTTCTTGTTTCTGATCTCTTGGGTTAATTAATTAATTTGCAGGTGGCGAGCCTGGAAATATTGTGGATGCAAACATGAGGGTTTTGAGAGAGAGAATGGAGAAGGTGAAGAACAAGGAGATGGTGACGATGATGAGTAGAAGAAGGGGGTGGAATTATAAGCAAAGTTATGAGAAGATGCACAACAAGAAAGAAGCTGTGATATCAGAAATTGCAGAGACTATGGGTTTAGCTTGTGGTGCAATGGGACTTGTTTTTCTCTCTGGTTCTCTTTGCATCTGTCTTGTCTCTCTCCTTTCTCATCATCATATATAAAAATTCATATGTAAGTTTAGTACCAAACCTTCTGTCAAAAAAAAAAAAAAAAAAAAGTTCAGTACCAAACCTCGTATGTTGTTTCGTTTGGATTTGAAGCAGAATCATCTAGATGTGTGTATGTGTGTAAGAATACTTAGAAACCTGTGAAGTCTCAGGATTTAAAAGAATCCTTTGGAGTTTGGATTGATATATATATATATATATATATTCAATGAATTATCAGATGGAAACTTTGATATGTTGAAGGAGGCATCTCTTAGTATTTGATTTCTCTAATTATATAAGGAAAAATTCCCTTTGATTAATATTTTTTCAGTAAAAAAAAACTTAAAATTGATCGATGAGGATAGTCTAATGGATTTCTCCTTATTTCAGTAAAAATGATATGACATCCTTTTTTTGTGTATTTAATTAATTTAATTATTATATCATCAACATTTTCTATTTGGTTTGGCTTTTAAGAGCTCTTTACAAATTAGATACATTAATCATGTTTATTTATAATAATTAAAGTCTGAAACATAAGTTGATCACATCATTTATATGCACAATCTTAATCGTAAGTACTAAAAAACTAGGATGATGCTTTTGTTGATTGCTATATCGATTCAACTAAGAAAGATGTCAGACTAATTCCAAGTTATTTTAGATCTAAACATATAGTTACTATAACACTAACGAAAGTTAATTACATATAGTTAATATTAGTATACAACAACAACAACAATAAAGCCTTATCCCATTAAATGGGGTCGGCTACATGGATCATACGACGCCATTGTGCTCTATCAAAAACTGAATCCTTGGTTAAATTATTGACCAGGAGATCCCGCTCAATGACCTTGTTGAGCGTTTTCTTTGGCCTTCCTCTATTTCTTTTAACCGGGCTCCATACGATTTGATCCACCCTCCTCACTGGCACATCCCTTGGCCTTCTTTGTACGTGTCCAAACCACCTAAGACGGTTCTCTACCATTTTCTCCTCAATAGATGCCACTCCAACTCTTCCCCGAATTTGTTCATTACGAATCTTATCTTTTCTTGTATGTCCACACATCCATCTCAACATCCTCATCTCAGCTACCCCAACTTTATGCTCTTGCTGTCCTTTTAAAGCCCAACATTCACTTCCATAAAGTATTGCTGGTCTTATAGCAGTGCGATAAAACTTTCCTTTTAATTTATCTGGTACTTTTCGATCACATATAACCCTAGTAGCCTTTCTCCATTTAAACCACCCAGCTTGAATTCTATGATTAACATCCTCCAAAATTTCACCATCCTTCTGTATAATTGATCCCAAATATTTGAACTTATCTATTTGTGGAATAACTTGATCTTCCAATTTGACCTCCAAGTTATTTCTAATTTGCCTCTTATCAAAATTACAATGCATATATTCAGTCTTACTTCTACTCAGACGAAAATCCTTCGACTCTAAAGTACTTCTCCATAACTCAAGTTTAAAATTAATCTCTTCTCTTGACTCTGCTACAAGAACTATATCGTCTGCAAAAAGCATGCACTTAGGGATTTCTTCTTGAATAGGCTTGGTTAGAACATCCACTACTAGATTAAATAAATAAGGACTCAAGGATGATCCCTGATGAAGACCAATCTTTATGGAAAAATCCTTTGTTTCGCCCCCAGACGTTCTTACAATAGTTGTTACCCCCTCATACATATCTTTTATTGCCTTGATATATGCCATGCGCACACCTTTCTTTTCCAAAGCTTTCCAAAGCACCTCCCTTGGTACTCGATCATACGCTTTTTCTAAGTCAATGAAGATCATATGCAAGTCTCTTCTTTTGGTCCGGTACCTTTCCATTAACCCCCTTAATAAATAAATCGCCTCTATTGTAGACCTACCCGGCATAAAATCACACTGATTCTCAGAAATATCAGTCTCTAATCTCAATCTGTGTTCAATTACCTTTTCGCACAACTTCATAGTGTGACTCATAAGCTTTATCCCTCTGTAATTTGCACAATTTTGAATATCCCCTTTATTTTTATAAATAGGAACTAAAGTACTTTTCCTCCAGTCATCAGGCATTTTCTTAGAACTTAAAATCACATTAAATAGTTTAGCAAGCTACACCACCCCCACTTCGCCTAAACACTTCCAAACTTCAATAGGAATACCGTCAGGTCCAACATCTTTACTATTTTCCATTTTCTTAAGCGCCTCTTTAACCTCGTCAACACGGATCCTACGGTAAAATGTTAAATTTGGTTCAATTTCTCGTGTTAAATCCCCGAGCTCATAACTCGACCCTCCTCCCTCGTCATTAAACAATTTGTAAAAATAGGTCTCCCACCGTTCTTTAATATCACCATCTGTAACTAAAACCTTACCCTCTTCATCCTTAATATATCGTACTTGATCCAAATCCCTCGATTTTCTTTCCCTATCTCTTGCAATCTTATAAATCTTTCGTTCTCCCGATTTTGTCCCTAGCTCCTTATAAAATTTCTCAAAAGCTTTAAAACGAGCTGCACCCACCGCCTTCTTAGTTTCCTTCTTAGCTAAATGATACTTTTCCCAATTTTCAGTATTATTACATAAGTGTATAGCTTTGAAACAATCTCTCTTGTTCTTAACTTTCTCTTGTACGTCCTCATTCCACCACCAAGTCTCCTTATCTCGTCGACCAAAATCTTTAGATTCTCCCCAAATTACTTTAGCAACCATTTGGACCCTCTCAGCCATTTCCTTCCACATGATATTAGCATTTTCCTGCGCCTCCCAAACCCTTTCATTTAACATAGTTCTTTTAAAAGTTTCCCTCTTCTCCCTCTTTAACTGCCACCACTTGACTCTTGTGTTTAAAACATGTTGGCGTTTTTCCTTCCTACACTTAATACGCACGTCAAGGACCATTAACCTATGCTGGGTTATCACCCCGTCCCCTGGAATCACTTTACAATTTGTACAAAGTCTTCTGTCATGACTCTTTATCAAAAAGAAATCAATCTGTGACCTGTGGACCCCACTCTTGTATGTGACCAAGTGCTCCTCCCGCTTCTTAAAGCACGTGTTGACAATCTTAAGATTGTAAGCTAAGGAAAACTCAAGAATAGATTGTCCTTCATTATTAATCTCTCCAAAACCAAAACCACCATGAGCCCCTGCATATTGCCCTACCTCCTTACCAACATGACCATTAAGGTCTCCACCAATAAAAATCTTCTCAGTAAGTGGTATGCTTTGAATCAACCCCTCCAAATCTTCCCAAAACTTTTCCTTAAGGTGTGCTTCTGTTCCCACTTGAGGTGCATAAGCACTAATAACGTTGATTGTATCCCTTCCAATAATTATTCTTAAAGATATAATTCTGTCATCAATCATTTTCACATCCACCACATTCGTCTTCCACTCTTTATCTACAATGATACCAACACCATTTCTCGTACATGTTTTACCTGTGTACCAAAATTTGAACTCATTGATTTCCCGAGATTTTTCTCCAACCCATTTAGTTTCCTGAAGGCACAAGATGTTAATCTTTCGCTTTACCATTTGGCCCACCACCTCCCACGCTTTTCCAATCATAGTCCCAATATTCCAAGTGACAAATCTAATCTTTCTCTCCTGAACTAGCTTCTTTAGCCGCCTCCGTCCGTAAGAGAGCGGTAGCCCTTGCTCATTTAACACTACATCCGGGTGACGATGCAGCGGCCCTTGCTCACTTCTCACTGTACTCGAGCCATACAGCACGTTACTTACGGGCAACGACCTAGTATTAGCACAATATCTTCGTATGTCCATGTTCATAAGATTCGACAAATTTTTACGTTGGCTGTCGGGGCCTAACACAACCCTCCTCCTTTACCCGGGCTTGGGACCGGCTACATGCATAGGCGGAGTTATAGTTAATATTAGTATAAAGTATAAAAAAATATATTCGATTCTTAATATAAAAGTTAGTTAACTAATTTAAATAAATTAAAAAAGTTAAATAAATTAGTTAATTATAACAAATGTGACGTTATCTCTTTAAAATATTCTTGTATAATATCATATTATGTATCCATTTATAAGTTAAATAAATTAATTTAAAAAAAATAATAAATATAAAAGATAAAGTAAATTGATATATTATATTTAATATTAAAACTAATTCTCTAACTAACTCTTATATTTAGGATAGTAGGAATAATTCTTTTAAGTCATAAGTCATAAGAACACATTTTTATTTTAACTAAAAAAAGATATATATATTTTAAATTAAAATAAAAATGTATCCTTATGACTTATATATATATTTTTATTGCCACCTAAACGCTTTCAAAGTAAAAAAAGTAAATATGGAATATGAGATGTCATTGATGGAGTCATTTGGAGCTTCCAAGTGTTATGTGTGTGTGTGTGTGTATATATATATTACGATTATTGCTTGTTAATTTGGGAAAATCCATGTATAATGCCTACCATATCCCACGTCGAAGAGACAACCTGGCGACAAATCTGTCGAAGGCATGGAAATTTCTATTTATTGATATGCCATTTTTGGAAAAGAAACGAAGTCATAAGTAATAATGAGAGCCACATTATTGTTCATCTAAAAGATTCGTTCCGAATCTCATTAACATGTGTCACAGAATAGTGCAATCTCCATCACTAACAAATCCCACCCAAATCTTATCCTTAATTTGTTTATTCATAATAATGAATCATGATTGATGGTTAGAAATTCTTCCTCAAAAGAAACGAATCTCTCCCTACCTTAATGAATCGTTGTTCTTTCCCAATCATTGTGTTAGAGGCTTCAATAAAACTCCTTCAGTTCTATATAAAACCAACACCCCTTATTAATTCAAATTAAAATATTAGTTAAAATTAGTTTAAAATAATAATAAATTTATAAAAATATAATTTTTTATTTAAATATACTATTATTTATAAAGATGGTCAATGAGAGGGATAATAAATAAGAAAAAAAATAAAAAAATATATAATTAATTTAGAGTAAAAATAGAGAAAATATATTAAATTTTTTAGACAAACATAAATTTTTGTTTATATATAGAAAGAGATAGTATTGCTTTTATATATATATAGGTTCAGATGGAGTGTGTGTATATATATATTTAGAGATTATAGATATACTTTTTTTTCATCCACTTTAGTGTACAAGTAGGTGGACACGTTTGCCACTACAAATACACGTTTTTGTTTGATGAATTGGTGGAAGCCAAGTAGGTAAAGTGGATAGATTTTATGGCTCAAATTTACGAGAAAAACCTATCTTAAGAAGGACCCCGTCTGTTTTCTTAACAGTTGTGGATTTTTTTTTTTGATTTATCTCTCATTTAATTTAAAAATAATATTTTCACTAATTTTAATTATAGGGTAAGAGAGGTGATTATGGGCAGAATTAATAAATAAAATAAATTAAGGGCAAAGTACTCTATTAGAAAACGTAAAAGAAATTTTAACATGCTAACCGTATTTCTTAATTTATCTGTTAAATACCAATATAAAGTGGTTGTTGATTTAATCAATAGGGATGGTTTAACCCTCTTTTCAAATTCAAATGAGAAAAAAAGGCTGATCATAACATTCATACACATGATTATTTGGATTTATTTATAATAAATGTTCAAATAAGTTAAGATAAGACTCTTCTCACATACTAATATTTATTTTATAAATAATAAAATCACGATTAAAAAGTTAAATTGAGGTTCCAAATGGCAATTGAAACAAATAATACATTATCTTTCTTTTTTTAATACAAAGTTAGATCTTTCATAAGCCTAGGTTTTCAACTATTATTGGCTGCTTTTTGCCTACAATATATGTCAATAAATTATCAACTATCAATCAACTAATACTTTTAAAATTTTGTGATACCCAATTTAATTAAAAATAGATTTAGGTTGATCTGATTCAATGCTTCTAGATCTTTTAATTTTTTCATCTACAAGTCATAACTAATAATTCTAATTTGATATTTGAAAGATTTTAAGTTTTATAATGGTAATTAGTTAGTAATTTTATTAGTTGATTATATGATATTTTAAATTTCTAATTATAATAGTGATTCTTAATAATTATAAACCACTTTGATATTTAAAAGATTTTAAACTTTATGATAATAATTAACCAGTAATCTCATTAACTAATTTTATGATATTTTAAATTTTTAACTATAATAGTAATTTATCATAATTATAAATAATTAATTATAATTTATTTATTTTCTTTTTTTTTTGCAATGTGTTAGTTCTAGGTACATAAGCTGAATCACCTAAGATGGGGGTGAATTGGGTGAACGATGACTTTTAAAAACTTTTAAAACTCTTTGAAACTTTGATAAATAAAATAGGGTAGTTTGTAAATCTTTGATTTGAAAATAAAATAAGCTATTGCAAATCAAAGAATTAGGAAGAAGAATTTGTACAGGTAATTTATCCTGGTCCAGTATTTCCTTATCCTATGTCCAGTCCTCAACTTTCCACTAAGATTTTCAATCCACTATAAACACCAAGATTATAACGGGCTCCTAGTGGTCTTTACAACCTCAATTTTAACGACTAATTGAAAACTAACTCAAACTTGAGGTTACACCATACTCCGATGGCTACACTCCCCCTTAAACTGATACGAGCAATTCCCAACCTTAAATCCTCTGATTCCAAGATTTTGCTCTCAGACAGTTGAATAAATGAATGTTGAATATAACTCTTAGAAAGAGTAAGTATATAGACATTGAAGCTCACTAAAAATCTCTCTTAAAGACTAATACATGAAGATTGGAGAGTTGAAATATTTTTCTTGGTTACTGGCTATTTGATGCTTTTATGACTGAAAATATTGTTGATATCTCATCATTCTATTATCATTCATTGTCGCCATTAGTCGCTAATCTCAGAACTTTGAATACTCTTCTATTTATAGTTGATATTGTAACCGTTGAACATTGTTTCTGTTGAGGTTTTCGTCCGTTGAACTAACTGTTATATCCGTTAAGGCTTTTGTCTTTTTGTCATTGAAAGTCTGTTGGCTTTGCTCTTTGCCTGATCTCTAATTTAGCTTTAATCTTAACAGAATCTGAACTCTTTGATATTAATTATGTAAATCCTTCAAGATTTAATTGTTAGTATATAAATATATGAAGTGAGGATTTGAATTTCTGATCTCTAATTTAGCTTTGATCTTAACAGAATCTGAGCTCTTTGATATTAATCATGTAAATACTTCAAGATTTAATTGTTAGTATATAAATACATGAAGTGAGGATTTGAATTTCTGATACTGAACTTGAATAAATTTAGTCACACCAAAAATGATATAAGTATAATATATGCTTAATCAAATGAATCAATGTTTAATAACCGAATTAATGATCAAGAGTATAAAATTAATTCTGTTATAAATAATTTCAGATCATATGAAGACTCTGCTTATTTTTAAAGATAATACTGTATTAATCGATTAATTACATTTAATGAATGAATCAGAGAACAGAGCATTATAGAGATTTGATTTTCTAAACATATATGATGGATTCTTATAAAGATAAATTTTTCAAGAGATTTGTCGTGAAGAATAATAAGGAACATTTATAAATTATTATTTAAATCAATCATTTGAAGGGTAAAATTAATTTGTATTGTAGAATAGAGCTATACTTCAAATTTTAAAATTTTTTGGGATTAATCGATTAAGATAAGTTAATTGAACTCTTAATCGATTAATGTGTTTAGAAAAATAAATGAGAAATTATTTTAACATATATTAATTGAACAATTAATTTGTTAATGTAAATTAATCGTTAATTAGCTTATATTTGATTTTCACAAAAACTGAATCTTTACTGATTAATCGAACAGTTAACAGATTAATATAAAGTAATTGATTAACTAATCGATTAGTAGCAATATTTCTATTCAAAAGAAAATTTGTTTTCAATGTATTAATCGATTAACTAATGGGTTAATTTTAATTCATCGATTAACTAATCGATCAATTGACTTTTCAGCTCAAATACAGAAGACAAGCTAGTCGATATTAATCTATTAACTAATCGATTAATTGTCTTTAATTAATCAAATAACTAATTAATTAATTTTTTTTAAACAAAAGTCTGCCTTTTCAATTAATCTAACATTTAATCAATTAATTGGCATTAATCGATTAACTAATAGATTAATGCTCAATAATCGAATAACTAATCGATTAACTTTTTTTTTTTTAACTTTATTTGATTCCAAAATCATTTTTATTACTTCAAAAATAATTTTTTACAACCTTAATTAATTTTTTTTTACATCATCAAAATATATAAATACTAAAACAACCCTCGTGGAGAAATATCTAGTTTTAAATATCTAGAAATATCTAGTTGATCTGCAAAAGGTGGAAGTTTGTCCAAGAGGGGCTAAAGAAATGGAGAGAGAAAAGAAAGAAACGACCAACAAATTTGTTCACAGCCCATTATCTAGACATAGTTAAAAAGCTGGCCAAAAAAAAAATTCATGTCTAGAAACCTGCTATGCATCTAAGGAAGCCATGGCAGGTAGTCATCATCCTAATCATAAGCCACATGGCAAGACATATCACCAATTTGTCCCAGTCACGGCCCACTCAGCAGCCCATCATAGTCCGCGTCACCCCACAGTCCTAGTCACCAACCCGCTCAGCTGCCACACCACCCTTAGTCCCAATCATCATGCTAGTTATCAACCACATCACATGATATGTCGACAATTTGTCTCACTCATCAGCATACTCAGCAGCCACATCATAGGCCATGTCACCCCTTAGTCGAGTCACCTGTCCACTTGTCTGCCACATCACCTTCCAGTCAGTCCTAGCCACCAGACCATTCAGCAGCCACTGTCAGCCATTAGTCCCAGTCGTCAGAAAGGAAAGACGACATATCGAGGAAATTTCCCAGTTCAACCGTGTTTTGGTTCGATGGTATTTGCATTTGGGCAAACTGGACCCTCGGCTTCTGCCACCTCGAAGAAGAAACGTAATTCGCACCTTTTTCCTGGTTCATCTTTCCCTTTCTATGACAAAAGACTCAAAAGCTACACCAAAAGTTGATAACTAACAGATAATCGCAGTAATAGATCCATTTCTCTCTCTTAAGCATTTTGAAAAATTTCACCTTTCTTCCTAATTTTGAGAAGTTGACAGCTTAGTAAACCCTATTGCTCGGAGATCGTTTGCCGCTAGGTTTATCCATCCCCTGTTCTGGTTCTGTGATTAATCATTTCCATGTCTCGGATGTATGTATGTCTCGTTCTGGTTCTGAACCTGCTTTCAACTGTGACTTCGACATCTTCCTCATTGGGATCAGCTCGTTCGATCCTTCGGGACGTGAACGATAATAGTAAAAATGGTGATCCTCGAGATTATGCCGTTGATTTGAATGCAACGAGCTTCATTACAGTTCTGAAGGATACGCCGGCTGCTTTTGCCATTGTCGAATTCTTCGCCCATTGGTTAGTGATTATTTGCGATACAAAGTTTCAATTTTATTCCTTTTTATACTTGGAATTGATTTAATTTTTTGTCGGGTATTGAATTTCTTAAATGTCAGCTTACGTTTCTTCATGGACGTGCTCTAAATGATACGAGTACTACTTCTTTTGTTAAGTTGAAGAAAGGTGATAGAACATTTGATCGGCAACATAGATCTGCAAGTAAAATAATGAGATATTAATTCATGTGACAAATATTTTTATTTTTGAAGCCGCAATGAGAACAAGATGAACTATTATAATGCATTTTTTATTGTCCTTTAGCTAGCATAGCTTATAGTTTGATGTAAAACTCATTAGACGTGTGGCAAAATATTAAGAAGGGCTAAGGGTTTCTGGCTTTCTTTCACTGAGGTTATTAACATAAAGGTGAAAGATAAGAGGAAAAAATCGGTGGGATAAATCAAAAATGCACTTGTGTCTCTGTAAAAACTGCCATCTTTAAACCATTCACTTCATGTTATCTTCCTCTACTCTTTCCGTATGGGCAAGGACTGATTTTGTAGATTATTTTACTGTTGAGGGACCAGATGCAATTGTCACCATCAAGTTCAACACATGATGAAGTATGTAAACCATCAGATTTTTATACCGTTATTGGATTTCAATACTGAACAACTTTGTATACTTACAACATGCTTCTGAGATGCTGCATATGGACCTACTTTTATAATCTTTTTGTTTTTGGTTTAATCCATCTTTTTCACTTGATTCAAGGAAAAGAAAAGAAAGAATATTTTTGGTGGGTATTAAAGTGAGCAAAAATTGTGCTCGATAAGGAAACATTTAATTTCTTCTGCAATCCAATTGAAGTTATTTTTTTTCCCGAAGTTTGCAAGTTCTTTTCTGCTTTGAGTGGATTTACTTATGTCCTTTACTTGTGTGGTAGGTGCCCTGCTTGCAGAAATTATAAGGTATTATAGCTGAAAGATCTAGTTTATTTTTTATGAAGTTGCTGTCAATCATTTCAACTCATCACTTCCTGCTCTCTGAATATATATTGCAGCCGCACTATGAAAAAGTTGCAAGGCTCTTTAATGGACCTGATGCAGTGCATCCAGGAATTGTATTGATGGCAAGGGTAGACTGTGCTTTGAAGGTATGTGCATCACCTATCAATTTCTTCTCCAGGTGTGGTTTTATATTGATGTTAATTCCAGTCTCCATCCACTAGCTGCTAGGTTTTTTTCTTTTTCAGAAAATATTTGTCTTTCAAGAAAGTTTTAAGTGTGAGCTGTTTGACACTGCTTGATAGAAGAAAAAAAAATTAGATAATCCAAAACTCATGGAAAATTAAAATGGATATCATTGTTCATAAGATGTAATGAGGAAATCATGTTCTGAACTTAAGATGCAATTTTCAGGTCAATTAACGAATGATTTAAAATTATGGAAACATATGATTAAAATACCAGAATAAAGAAAAACTTTCAGGATTGAGATATTCTGTCTTGACTACTAAGCCTCTAATTTTTTACAGAAAATGCTGGTCAATGTAAAGCAAATCTAAGATTTCCCCATAAACCACTCCATCTCCTTCGATTCTTATTTATTCCCTGAAAATCTCATTCAATCATGCATATATTGTGAATACTTTTTGATTGATCAACTCTATCGTTTTTTTAAAAGTAAATTCTTACTTCTCTAAACATCTGAAATTTAATGTTATACAGTGGCAAAACATGCCTTGGTGATTTGTCCTTCTTTTCACTTCTTTGGCAGCACAGATGAATACTAAACTCTGTGATAAGTTTTCTGTTGGTCATTATCCTATGCTTCTTTGGGGTCCTCCTTCTAAATTTGTTGCTGGTGGTTGGGAACCAAAAAAAGACAAAGTTGATATATGGATGATTGATGATGGGCGCACAGCTGATAACCTGCTTAATTGGATCAACAAGCAAATGGGCAGGTATGAGGTATACATGCATAATTGCTAATGTAAATCTGTTACCATGCCTACCAAAGGCTTATACTAAACATATTCTAAAATTTCCTCATCCTATTAACCCCTTAAGTGTGGCTAGAAGCCTTTTTGACTAGAAAGAGTTACCACATAAGAATCAAGTGTTGGCTGTGCATCTCAACATATTGGGAAAGTCGTCTAGTTGGTGTCAATTGACTGCTGTTTATTAGTAGTTTTCTAGCAAAATGTAGCTATTACCAAGATTTAGGGCCTCTTAAGTCATTATATAATTAAGAATGCACCAGATAGGCTTCAAACTTTTTAATTTTTCGTAATTAGGGTATGCAATGACATGGGCAGTAGGATAAAAATTAGTCATAAGGAATTCAAGGCCTGCGAACTAAGGAGCATAAAATTAAACTTAATAAGTTCAAGAGTCTAGAAGTTTGTGGGAACATTTCATAGTGCATCTGATGGGACATACATTTAGTGCAATATATTTTTCCCAAAAATGATGCGAAATTTATTTGTACTAATTTTCTTGTCTATAAATTTTAATGTTCTTCTTAATGTTACAGTTCATTTGGCTTGGATGATCAGAAATTTGAAAATGAGAAACTTTCATCCAATGTGTCAGACCCTGAACAGGTCCTTTGACAATTCAGACATAAATTTGATTGGATTTAGTTTAATTTTATTTCGTTTTTAATTTTTTAAAATATTTACATGTATGCTTTATATGATGAAAGATTGCAAGAGCTGTCTATGATGTTGAAGAGGCAACTGCCATAGCTTTTGACATCATCTCAGAGCACAAGGTGATGTTTTCCCCATGCCTTTCTCCTTAATTGGTTATTTGTTTTGTTTTTGTACGTGGATGTAGAGCACTTACTCTCTAGTATGCAGATGATAAAGCCTGAAACCCGTGCTTCACTCATAAAATTTCTTCAGCTTTTGGTGGCGCATCATCCTTCTAGGAGGTATGACGAACCACCTTTTATCATCCTCTGCATCTCCAGTTTTAGTATAAATTTCTTTTCGCCTATTCTGAGTCATTTATTTCAGATGTCGGAAGGGTGCTGCTGAATTACTTGTGAGCTTTGATGACTTTTACCCAGCAGATTTGCAGTCAGCTAATAGTCAGGAAGATGACAGCGGAAATGTTGTGGCAAGGAACTTTCAGATTTGTGGAAAAGATGTACCTCGTGGATACTGGGTAGGATTAATAATTTATCTTCTGTTCTGTTCTGTTCTTTGGTGGAGTATTAGCTTTTTGTCAATTGTGTGGCGCTGTAAGGGTGTATTTTTGTTTTTGGGCGAAATAAACTTGCCTATGAATATGCTTATTATCCTTCTTAAGAGATTGCCCTTGATTATTATGACTTTTTTAGTTACATTATTTGATGAGTTATTGTTTTACTTATTTTATGTTCACATTCTGCGTCTCTGACATACTATTTTCCGGATTACAATAAATGCCTATGGGTAGAATGCTATTGGTTATTGATACCAAGTGGGATCCATGTACCTGTGTTGAAGTATCTATATATCTATATCTATATATGGTATAAAAACTCCAACAAGTCCCACTATTCATGAGCTGTTTATGCTCCAATGCACGGGACTCACATTGGTTTGCTTTAAAAACAAGTGGGATCCATGTTCTTGTGTTGACATATTTCCAGTGATAATGGTTCTTACCCGCCTACCGTTATTTTGTTCAACACATGGTGAAGTTTTGTTTGCCTTAGGTATTCCTGCAGACTTCCTTTTTTTAACAAGTGCCCTCTACAAAGTATTACATAGTTGCTCTTACAGTCGTATTGCAATTCTTGAAAATATCTAGCCTTGTTATATGCTTAACCAGAATTATTATATTCTTTAATCGTATGTTGTATGATGTGTGAAATTGCTGCTCTTGTTTTTGTTCGCATTGCCAGACTTGCCAAATTAGCATCTTGATTATTAAGTACCAGAGGACCTTGGACCTTATTTTATTTAGTCAATTACCATCTTGATTTTGTCTTTAGACTGAGAACGTTCCTGATCGCTTTGGTTTATTTCGATTGTTCTTTTGTAGATGTTCTGCCGTGGCAGCAAGAATGATACCAGGGGCTTTAGGTACTACTTTTTCTATATTCATATTTACGTTTTCACTTCCATATCAGATCAGGATATTTAACTACCCTTGTTTACATCCAAAAGTAAGTTGGAATTTTGTTCAGTAGCTTACTTTTCTGATTTAACAGGACCTTTTGGTAAACGGTTTGTCCAAAGAAACATGACACCTTAAGCTTGAATACCTTTGACGTTACTGCATCCATACCTAAAAGGTGTTATATAAAACATAATAGAGTGTGTGTTCAGATTTTATTTGTATAGCTAATTTATTTATTTTCATAAATTGCAAATATTTATATATGTTATTTATCGTCATTACTTGTGAGTGGATGATAAACTGTGAATGAAACTATTTTATTGGATACTTTATTTATATCGAATAAAATAAAGAAAAATCATGTGAACATAGCCATTTCAACTTTAAGCCTCTCAGCAAATACTCCATAGTCGTACAACCTTGAACTGGAAATTAGTTCCCTAAACTTTCATCGTTCAGCATTTAAAAACTTTTCACCCCATCAACCTCCTTTTTTTGGGTGACGTCAATCCCTTGTTAACAAGATGCCAAGTTACGTATTTCCTTTGCCACATGGCATGCTCCCATTAGTTTAAAAGTAAATAGTGGTATTTTTTTTAAAAAAAAATGGTGGAGTGCAAATGACTTATGAGTATTTGTATTTTTTTCAAAATAAATTCTCCTTTTTCTGATCAATCTTAATCCTTTTTGAATGAATTATTGGGCCGTGGCTTCATATGGATGGGGAGAAACTGTTTGCCTGTCAAGTGTCAACTGTGTTGGTTTTGTTAGTGACTACACTACAGTGAAGCTAGTTTATGTGTTTGTACTAGGGAATTTAGTAGTCGTGGGGCCACCGGGTTTTTTACACAGCGCTGGATGATACTATTATGCGTGTTTCAAAATAATACATATTGAGTGGCTTCGCCCCTCTCTTTTTAATCTTGGACTCTGCATAGCATGACATAGTATATCATAGCATCTTTGAACAGGATGCCCTGTCTTATGATTCTCGTGTCCTCCTTCTCAGCTGCGGTTTATGGGTTCTCCTGCATTCGCTTTCAGTGAGAATCGAGGATGGAGAAAGTCAGTACACGTTTAATGCTACATGTGATTTTGTTCACAATTTTTTTGTCTGTGAGGAATGTCAACAGCATTTTTACAAGATGTGCTTAAGGTAAATTGAATTGAGAATACATATTAGTGTCATCATTTAAACTCATAAACTTCCTTTATCTGGAATTATGTTAATTTTCAGTGTGTCTAGTCCAATCAACAAAGCTCGTGACTTTGCTCTCTGGTTGTGGAGTGCCCATAATATGGTTAATGAAAGGTTGATGAAAGAAGAAGCATCTCTAGGAACAGGTGATCCCAAATTTCCAAAGATGATATGGCCTCCAAATAAGCTTTGTCCTACGTGTCACCAAGACCTTGGCCGGAGGACCCACAAAATTGAATGGAACAAGGATGAGGTCTACAAGTTTTTGACTCGATACTATGGAGAAAAGCTCGCATCTCTATATAAGACCAAGGGCATAGCCGGAAATGATGGAACCGAAGGAGCTGTCGAAGATTCAATAGCATCAAGTAATTCAGTGCCCGTTGGTGCGGCATTGGCAATTGCTCTTGCTAGCTGTGGTTTTGGAGCACTTGCTTGCTACTGGCGTTCCCAACAAAAGAGCCGGAAGTATTTTCACCAACTACACTCTTTAAAGAATATATGATGGTGATTAGGCGGGTAATGAATTCTTTCAAACTTTGCCGAGACACAGTATTTTAAACTTGATGTATTAAAGTCATTGGGGTAAATATATTTTCATAATTTTTATTGAGGGTAGCCTTCTGGGGATCAAATGCATGACTTCTTGGTTATGCTGTAGAACCATGTCTGACAATTTAGGAGATGAGTTGAGTTTCTCATTCATATTTTCATGTCTCAGGCCAATGAGAATTGGAAGTAGAATTAGCTGAGAAGAATACAGAGAAGGTGAATATTGGCTTTTGTTCAATCCAAATTATGGTGACTGTTGGAAAAATCGGGTAAATATTCCCACTAAGATAACACAAATAGTAAAATGAACCAGTTCAGAACAAATGAACTGGACAAAATACTAACAGAAATACCCGACAAATAATATTAAATACTATACTATAACAGAAAAGAAAAACAGCATAACAATAATAAATAAAGCGGAATAATAAAAGAGATAAAGAGAGCACACCCGAATCTTTGTTAACGGAGTTCGGCCAGTTTAGCCTAATCTCCGAGTATCGCTCTTCTTGTATGTGGGAGAAGAGATTACAAATTGGATATATGACATGAGGGGAGGAGAGGTTAATTTATAACCTTCAAACCTCCCCCTCTAGGACAAAACAAACAATGTGGGACTAAAATTAGGCCAAAAACAACAAATCTCCACCTTGGCTTAATTTCTAATCCCACCAAATACAACTCTTCTCAAACAAACATAAGAATAAACTTCAAATGTGCAAGACATTAACCAAGTCCAAACAGTGTTCAAACTTGGCCCTTGTAACCACCTTGGTCAGCATATCTGCAGGATTCTCTGTAGTGTGAATCTTCTGGAGAAGTATCTCCTCTTCTTCGAGAATCTCCCGCACAAAGTGATAGCGAACGTCAATGTGCTTCGTCCTTGCATGAAAGACTTGATTCTTTGCTAAATGAATAGCACTCTGACTATCAGAATAAACCTCAAGTTGTTTCTGACCAACTCCCAAGTCTTTAAGCAACCCATAAAGCCAAATTGCTTCCTTCACAGCCTCTGTAATCGCCATTCTCTGAACTCAGAATGGCTTCTGGGTAAGTGGATGGAATGTCATCAACAACTGGAAGTGCATAGGCAACCATATCCATGAAACGAGCAGGCTTCTGAATATCTCGTCTCTGTCTTCTAACTGCAATTGGTGCCGATTGCTGTTGAGGTTCTGGGGTAGGAACCTCATCCTCATATGACTCTTTTTCTGTCGTAGGTGAGTCACTAGTGGTGCTTCGTGCTGGGATCACCACCGTCTGCTCAAACTCCACCTGCTTCGGAGTACACTCCACCTGCTGCGAAGTACTATCATCTTCTTCTGGATTTACCTTCTTCAACATGGCAGATTCATCAAAGGTAACATCCCTACTGATAATCGTCTTCTTTGCCTCCAGACACCATAAGCGGTATCCCTTCACTCCAGGGGTAAAGCCCATGAAAAGAGCCTTCTTTGCCCGTGGATCCAACTTTGATTCAATCACATGATAATATGCATTTGAACCAAAAACATGCAAAGAATCATATTATCATAATCAGTAGCAGGTTTTTGGTTCAAATGCATATTATCATGTGATTGAATCAAAGTTGGATCCACGGGCAAAGAAGGCTCTTTTCATGGGCTTTACCCCTGGAGTGAAGGGATACCGCTTATGGTGTCTGGAGGCAAAGAAGACGATTATCAGTAGGGATGTTACCTTTGATGAATCTGCCATGTTGAAGAAGGTAAATCCAGAAGAAGATGATAGTACTTCGCAGCAGGTGGAGTGTACTCCGAAGCAGGTGGAGTTTGAGCAGACGGTGGTGATCCCAGCACGAAGCACCACTAGTGACTCACCTACGACAGAAAAAGAGTCATATGAGGATGAGGTTCCTACCCCAGAACCTCAACAGCAATCGGCACCAATTGCAGTTAGAAGATAGAGACGAGATATTCAGAAGCCTGCTCGTTTCATGGATATGGTTGCCTATGCACTTCCAGTTGTTGATGACATTCCATCCACTTACCCAGAAGCCATTCTGAGTTCAGAGAATGGCGATTACAGAGGCTGTGAAGGAAGCAATTTGGCTTTATGGGTTGCTTAAAGACTTGGGAGTTGGTCAGAAACAACTTGAGGTTTATTCTGATAGTCAGAGTGCTATTCATTTAGCAAAGAATCAAGTCTTTCATGCAAGGACGAAGCACATTGACGTTCGCTATCACTTTGTGCGGGAGATTCTCGAAGAAGAGGAGATACTTCTCCAGAAGATTCACACTACAGAGAATCCTGCAGATATGCTGACCAAGGTGGTTACAAGGGCCAAGTTTGAACACTGTTTGGACTTGGTTAATGTCTTGCACATTTGAAGTTTATTCTTATGTTTGTTTGAGAAGAGTTGTATTTGGTGGGATTAGAAATTAAGCCAAGGTGGAGATTTGTTGTTTTTTGCCTAATTTTAGTCCCACATTGTTTGTTTTGTCCTAGAGGGGGAGGTTTGAAGGTTATAAATTAACCTCTCCTCCCCTCATGTCATATATCCAATTTGTAATCTCTTCTCCCACATACAAGAAGAGCGATACTCGGAGATTAGGCTAAACTGGCCGAACTCCGTTAACAAAGATTCGGGTGTGCTCTCTTTATCTCTTTTATTATTCCGCTTTATTTATTATTGTTATGCTGTTTTTCTTTTCTGTTATAGTATAGTATTTAATATTATTTGTCGGGTATTTCTGTTAGTATTTTGTCCAGTTCATTTGTTCTGAACTGGTTCATTTTATATTGAGTCTGAAATTTGTTGTAATATTGAATACTATATATTGAGTCTGTAATGGCAAATAAAGATCAAGAAGCGAAGGGCATTGTATCAAATATTCCATCTGGGGTGTCGTGCTCCTCGTCATCATGGTCGAGGTTTCCGGTGTCCAGTTTGAAATTGGCGGTGGAAGTATTTGACGGCACAGGCCATTTCGGCATGTGGCAAGGAGAGGTTTTGGACTCTTTTCCAGCAGGGTCTTGATATTGCTATTGAAGAAAAGAAACCAGAAGATGTAGAGGATAAAGACTGGAGCACCATCAACCGGTTGGCGTGCGGAACTATTCGATCTTGCCTATCTAGAGAGCAGAAGTATGCTTTCAAAACAGAAACTTCTGCACACAAGCTGTGGAAGGCGTTGGAGGACAAGTTTCTGAAAAAGAGTGGTCAGAACAAGCTCCTAATGAAAAAAAGGTTATTCCGATTTGATTACCAACCAGGTACCACTATGAATGAACGCATCACTATGTTTAATCAATTAGTATCAGATCTATTGAATTTGGATGTGAAGTTTGAAGATGAGGATCTGGCTTTGATGTTGTTATCATCTCTTCCCGATGAATTTGAACATTTGGAAACTACGTTACTCTATGGGAAAGAGAATGTGTCGTTAGATGATGTTTGTTCTGCTTTGTATAGTCATGAATTGAGAAAGCAGGATAAGGTGAAAACCAAATCAACGACATCAGAAGAAGCATTGGTGGCAAGAGGTCGTCAGCAAAGCCAGACAAAGGGGAGCAGAGGAAGGTCTAAGTCCAAAGGCCGAGCCGTTGCCAAAGATGAGTGTGCTTTCTGTCATGAGAAAGGACACTGGAAGAAAGACTGTCCAAAATTGAAGAAGAAAGGGAAGACTCCGCAAGATGCAAATGTTGCAGAATGCAAAAGTGATGCGAAATCAGATATCTCTTTGACTGTCTCGCCTTCAGTGTCATCGCATCCAGATGTGTGGATACTAGATTCAGGTTGTACCTATCATATGTGTCCCATTCGGGAATGGTTCTTTGATTTTCAGGAACTCGATGGTGGGGTTGTTTATATGGGTAATGATAATCCATGTAAGACAGCCGGGATAGGTTCAATGAAGTTGCGGAATCATGATGGATCTACTAGAATTTTGCGGGATGTGAGGTACGTGCCAAAGTTGAAGAAGAATCTCATCTCATTGGGGTCTTTAGAATCTAAAGGCCTAGTTGTGACGATGCGAGATGGAACTCTTAAAGCAACTTTAGGAGCACTGGTGATGTTGAAAGGCGTGAGGAAGAACAATCTGTATTATTACCAAGGTAATACAGTGGTGGGGACAGTAGCGGCGGCAACTTCTAGCACCAAGAAGGATGTTGAGGCAACAAAGCTGTGGCATATGAGGTTGGGACATGCTGGAGAGAAATCCTTGCAAATTCTTGCCAAGCAGGGATTGTTGAAAGGTTCGAAGGCTTGCAAACTTGAATTTTGTGAGCATTGTGTTCTGGGAAAGCAACGAAGAGTGAAATTTGGCACTGCTATTCATAATACCAAGGGTATTCTGGATTATGTGCATTCAGATGTGTGGGGACCTGCCAAGACTCCGTCAATCGGGGGTCGACATTATTTTGTCACTTTTGTTGATGATTTTTCCAGGAGAGTTTGGGTGTTTACCATGAAGAACAAAGATGATGTGCTTGGAATTTTCCTTAAGTGGAAAGCTCAAGTTGAAAACCAGACAGGGAGGAAGATCAAGGTTCTCCGAACAGACAATGGAGGAGAATACAAGAGTGATCCGTTCCTGGAGGTATGCCAAGATTGTGGCATAGTTCGACACTTCACGGTTAGAAGAACACCGCAACAGAACGGGGTGTCAGAGCGTATGAACAAGACACTTGTGGAGAAAGTTCGTTGTATGTTGTCTAACGCTGGGTTAGGCAGGAAGTTTTGGGCTGAGGCTGTGACATACGCTCAACATCTTGTCAATCGTTTGCCATCATCTGCTATAGATGGCAAAACTCCGTTAGAGGTATGGTCTGGAAAACCTTGCTCTGATACCACTTGTTGGAAAAATCGGGTAAATATTCCCACTAAGATAACACAAATAGTAAAATGAACCAGTTCAGAACAAATGAACTGGACAAAATACTAACAGAAATACCCGACAAATAATATTAAATACTATACTATAACAGAAAAGAAAAACAGCATAACAATAATAAATAAAGCGGAATAATAAAAGAGATAAAGAGAGCACACCCGAATCTTTGTTAACGGAGTTCGGCCAGTTTAGCCTAATCTCCGAGTATCGCTCTTCTTGTATGTGGGAGAAGAGATTACAAATTGGATATATGACATGAGGGGAGGAGAGGTTAATTTATAACCTTCAAACCTCCCCCTCTAGGACAAAACAAACAATGTGGGACTAAAATTAGGTCAAAAACAACAGTGACTTGCTCCAGAGAGAACAGCCAAGGTCCTTTTTGAGATGTACAGAATATGATTCTTAGTTGATTACATGTGGAACAGATTATTATTGACCTTGGATCTTATTTCTCGCTAACTTTCCTTTGGGCAATGTCACATCTAGTTCAGTTCAGCTTAGAAAAATTTGGTATGAGAGGAGTATCTAGGAGTGGAATTTTTGTTGAGATTAGTTCTGATTTCCTTTTTATGATCAAAAGCAACTTGCATAAGTTAAAGAGATAATGTTCTTGATGGTTCATCATTTTATACCAAACGAACGAATTAACATCAGCCTTGTTGTGTGTTATAGGTGTTGTCCATAATCCTTTCTTTTTTGTTACAAGTATCATATACATTCAACTATCAAGCAACCAAAATTCAAATATTGTGAGATCCAAAGTAGGGATAACTGTTTTGATATGATTTTTCTATAAAGTTTGAACAACCAACCTTGCTTAAGGAGCAGCTCGAAAATTGATACATAATTCATAATTCATGTTATTATCATTTGTTATTGAATCTTTGCTGATTCAAACCGTCATAAAGTACTTAAAAAGTATTCAAAAATCTAGGTGCAAGGCATCTCGTTAATTATGAGCACCCTTCTGCAACTATTGGATCTTCTCTCTCCCAGCAACTGGGAAACTGAAAAACAGATGAACATTTGCTGCATCTGCTACATATCTGAAAAAATAAATTTAAAGAAAAAAAAAAACTATACACGAGCGACTTGTGGCAAAGTTGGTTGCTCATTTTGATTGCTTGATGCAGTATGAGGTTCCTGACAAGAAGAGCACGGCAGATATCACTATGCTAGTTAAGAATCTTCTATTCATTTTTAGTACACAATAATTTTCATTTTCCATGTGCTGGGTAATCTATTTAACAGACATTTGAGCGTACCAAACATGAAAAACATAAATTCCACGTTCTAAATGAATGGTACAGGAACATAGATTTTACATTCTTCTAGAAAAGAAGCATGTTTATCAAATGCTTTCATAATTGTTAAGAAATTAAAAAAAAAGAAGAAGAAGAAGCACAAACTATGGTGGTAACTTAACTGTTGTCGTTGTCTCCGTTGCTGTTGAACAAAGGTTATAGTTCTCAACATGACATAAATAGGCAAAGCCACACCCAGAATCCGTGCAAGCAATATCTGTCAAAGTTCAATCAAAATATGAACCTTGGCAACTGATCATCGCCAAAATGTGCTTGCTAAAATTCAATGGTGAAGCCAGCATACCATATAGATTGGCATGGAATATTCCGTACTTCCAATCATATCAAGTAGGGAAAGAGCATGATTCAGTATCAGTATAATCATGATCTGCACATAGCATATATGATACAAAATTCCATTGTCAGTGGGTGTATGTCAAGAGTCACAAAGCTTACATGCAAAAGCAAAGTGAGAGAGAGAGAGAGATTTACAAAGATTGAAATGGAACAAAAGACAGCAGCAGAGGCGGAACACTGATGACAGGTAAAACCGCTAAGATTCTGGTCAGGCGAGAAAACATGAACAATTTGAGTAGCATTATGCAAGTCTCTTCTCGGTATCTCCCAATTTCTCCTGCAGAAGACAGCATGGAAAGCACATTGGACAAGTTAAAAAGGTATTATTGGAGAGTCCAATTGTGATCCCATTCCTAAGATAAGAATTTATGTGTATCGAGACAAAACTCTTTTTATTATATATTTATCTTGTAAACTATAAAATTATGATTAAAAAGTCAGATAGATTGATATTTCAAATCATTAAATTAAACAAATACTAAAATCAACCTAGCGGTAAATTAGAGTGAGCAACCGTACAATTGCACGAAACTTAGAATACGATGTTCGGATTAGGGTGTGTTTGGATTAGCTTTTAGAGAATAGATTTTAGGGAGAATAGATTTTGGAGAATAGATTTTGGAAAGAATAGATTTTAGAGAATAGATTTTGAAAAGAATAGATTTTAGGGAAAAAGTGATTTTAAAAATTGGAGATGTTTGGATGATTAATAGTAGAATCACTTTTTCATAAGCAATAAAAAAGACATAAATAAATATGATAATTATATAAGGAATAAATTTTATTTACAATTTTTTCATGTGTGTATTTGAGCAAGATAAAAATTTATAATATTCATCTAAATTTTAATTTTTTTCCCACTTAAATAATATTTTTTAATTTAAAATTATGTGAATAATTTAAAATTGTATATATAGTATATACAGAAATGAGAAGGAAACCGGGAGTGAAGCGGAGGAGAAAAGAATGAAACGCAGAATGGAAGAGAGGAAAGTAATACAATGGGTCAGATTTTTTTTGTTGAAAAGCTCAATAGGTTAGATTTTGCAAAACCATGGTTTTATAGGATAAAACCATGGTTTCATATCAGAATTGATTTTTTAAGGAAAATAGGTGTGTGGCTTAAAGATAAGAAAACCATGGTTTCATATCAGAATTGATTTTTTAAGAAAAATAAGTGTTTGGCTTAAAGATAAGAAAACCATGGTTTAGAGGAAAAATCTATTCTCTAACCCACATACCAAACACACACTTTAATGAGATTTCTCACAATTTTTACTGATAATAGAAAAATATTGATTATCGATCTAAAATAACCTTTGCTATAGAAAAATCACTTCCTTTTGAAGGTTTTTTTTTTTTTACCAGATGTCAATTATATGACCAAATCACGTCTATTTCTCATAAGGTTTTCATTTTTCAGCATAATGTTTATACATCAAACTAGTGTGTATTTTCTTCAGGACGAATCTTATCGTATACTTCACTAAAACAAAATTAAATTGTACCACATAAACTTATTTAATATTCATAAATATTCTTTCGTAAAGATATTTAAATCATCCATCTTATCATCAATCAACATGCCAATATCATCCATACTGAATTTAAAGCATATATATTCCGTCGTTAATACATGAGGTAATTAAAAAATTGATTCCTATATTTATCAATTTTTCTCAAATCACCTCAATTGATACTCCCTCAACAATAATCAAGTAAAAGAGTGAGAGAAATTAATAAAGATGAGTAGGGTATTTTAGGAAAAATATATCATATTAATGAATCTAACTAACTTCCTTAATCTAATCAAATTAGTTAAATAAGTTATATAGTAAGGGCCAGAGGAGTACATCAATCCTACTATTCATAAACACTTTAATATATATATAATACTCCATCTGGTCCTTAATATAAGAGTTAAATAACTGATTTGGTTTAGATTAAGGGAATTATTTATATGCAATCAATTAGGGAGAGTTTAGAGAAAAAAATATAATATTGAGAGATAAAATGAATTTAGATCTTATAAGATATAATTATGACTAAAGTAAACCGTTTGTTTAACTTTCATATTTATTTATTTGTGATAGTATGATTTATTCTTCATGCCCTATATGTAATATAGGTTATTACTATGATTTTAGTTTTTATAGTGAGACCAAACACAAACCAAATTTGTTTCGTTTCGTTTCGTTTAAGAGCAAATAGTGATGTGACTGAATTAATGAGATATTCATCAAATACAAATCATACTGTGAACATAGAACTATATTATCATTAACATAAATCCAGTCAGTGATAAGATCAAAGAGGAACACGGAATCCAATAATGGAATACGCGAGTATTTAATTATAATAATTAATTCCTATGGAATACCAAAAGTTTTCATGAGAAAGTGGGATAGACGCTGCCTCTACATTATAAATAGGATCAGATGTGTGCCTTGGCATTTCATTACCATTACCTTTAGAAGCAGTAAGAATGATGTGTTGGATCGCTGGGGTGACAACTGCGGTGGCAGTGGTTGGAGCCGTCGCGACTACGGTAACTGCAGTGTTGGCAGTGATGGAAGCCGTGGACAAAGTGAAGCAACACATGGAGAAAGCGGGCAAAATTGGCTAAATATTTCATGCTAATTTCTGGTTGTGTGTGGATGTTTATACGCTAATGGCCGGCTTGGTACACTTAATAAAAATAAACATAATGCAACATAATAGAATATAATGTAATAATAATTATATAAATTTGTTTAGTATGCTATTAAAAAAGATATATTTAGATACTGTTTACATTAATTATACTTGGAAATCTATAATAGTGGGAGGAAGTATATAATTATAAGTGTATCAGAGGATATAAATAAGAGGTAAAAAATATTAAAATGATTTTTTAATTTTTGAAACCAAAGAAAATACGGGATTTTTTTTTTGAAAATCTTTGTGTTCTTTGTTGATTTTTTGTTTATGAAAAATGAAGTTAATATTTTAGGCAAAAAAAATTGAAGTTAATATAATAAGGCCCGCGGGGAGATTTCTGTCTTCGGATAACATTCTAACGATTTCTTTAACGGTCTCTCTTTCTCCTTGCTTTCCCGCCGAAGTCCCAACAGAAACCAGAACCTCAAGTGCGGACAAAAGCCTCTCTCGATCTCGAGCTAAATCAATGGCGAACTGTCTTCTTCTTCTTCTTCTACACACTTTCTCCTTCTTCTCGTTTTCCTCTTCTCTCTCCCATGAAACCGTCCTCGACGCTGCCGACATCCTCTCCGATTCAGGCTACACCTCCATGTCTCTCACTCTCCAAGCCCTTTACCAAACTCTTCTTTCGCAAACACCTTCTCTCACCATCTTCGCTCCATCCGATTCTGCATTTACAAAATCCGGTCAACCTTCTCTTGATCTCCTCCGCTTCCACTTCTCCCCTCTCCCGTTGCCGCCTCTAAACCTCCGATTGCTCCCCCCTGGCTCCGAGATCCCCACAATGCTGAATAACCACTCTATCATCGTCACCGATTCACATTCCGATTTCGAGATTTCCCTTAACTACGTCCAAATCATTGGGTCGTCGCCGATTTATGAGAACGGGCTTTTCCTAATCTACGGAATTGACAGTTTCTTTGATCCCAATTTTGAGTTTACTCCAGCATCTCAGGGACCTAGCCCTAACCCACTGTGTGGGTTGAAGAGCCAGACTATGATTTCCTCCGATTCGTTCGGTCAAGCCATCGAAACGCTTAGATCTGCAGGGTACTCTGTGACGGCTTCGTTTCTTGGTTTGCAAATGAATGGAATTGGCCATGAGGCTGCGATGACCGTTTTTGCTCCTGAAGATGAAATGGTGAAGAACCTTCTTGGGAATTTCAGCGAGTATCCATCGTTCTTTCTTAGCCATGTTGTGCCATGTAAGCTTCTCTGGAATGATCTGGCGGACTTGAACGACCAGTCGAAGTTACCCACGATTTTCGAGGGTTCTTTTATTAACGTCATGAGGTCTGGTGGTGTTTTGGTGCTGAACGGAGTCTCTGTTGTCTTCCCGAATATGTTCCACAGCGACAAGCTTGTTGTTCATGGCGTAAGTGATGTTCTTGTGGCGTATTAGAAGTTGAAGAAGCTGTCTCTGATGTGATAGGAAAAATGCATGTCGAGGAAATCGTGTTCGATTCTGGAGAATTCTGAGGCCGCAATGACACAGAGCTACAGAAGCACCGATTTTGGTATTTCATATTTGCATCGTTTACAGTGTTATGAAATTCTTCCTCACACTTCAAGCTGTACTTAGATTTAAAGATACTCCATAGTTATTTCCTAAGTACTGATTGCTTATTGGTTTCAACTGCTTAACCTCTGGTGGTTGGTACCGATTTCTGATTCAACAATGCACACCATTCATGTTTAGTTAATATTTGAGGCACATCAGAACTGAGTTTTCACTTTTTCTGTATGTGACATTGAAAAAGAGAGTTTATATTGCCTAGAGAAAATATATCCTTTACATTTTGTTCACATATCCAAATTGATCACATCCCACTTTTCGTTCTCTGATTTTTCTTCAGTGATAGGTTTCTTAAATTGCTGCTAATGAAAAATATCAGTTTAAACACCACTAGTAACTTATTAAAAAGCTCTTTTTTTTAAGCAAGGGTCATTGTGAATTGACCAAACATGGAATCACATAAACGTATATATAGTAAATATTTTAATGAATTATGTCCACATGATCATTCCTTTATTACCTTAAGTATTTATTTTAGATATACTGAATTAAATCTTCATGTCATTGGAGCATTTAATGGGAAATATTGGAATAATTTCATTCTCATTTTTCATTATTAAAGAAGGTAGACTAAAAATACATATGAAACTTTTCTTTGACACAACAAATACTGCTTCTTCTTCTTTTCTTTATATGGATACAACATATATATATATATATATATATATATATATATATGTATATAGCAAGCTTCTTCTAGTACTACTCTCTTGAAACTCAAATGGTGTAGCTTCGCTTCACCTTGGTTTCATCCCCTAATATTGGGGTACAATAAAACACTAATGACCTATTTTATTTTTCCTTCTAATTTTATGATGTACAATCTAGACCTCCGTTGCTGCATTGGGCAATGATGAATTTGTATTGTTGTTGCGGTTCTTACCAAATCTATTCTTTAGTTTTTGTGCAAAGGATGGTTTGGCAAACTCCTCCTCCCTTTGGGGGCGGTTTGCATAGAGAATCCAGAGAACAAGACAGAGCAAGACACCAACTGAAATGAGACCAAGCCCTGCATTGATAACCTTAAGAAAATGGTTTAAAGGAGGACAGTAACTTGAAGTGATTTCTTGGAATGTTTCCCTCACAAAATTGCAATTTTGAAGGTTGAGTAAAAGTGGTGTATAATGTTCTAATGCATAGCTCTCGTTAACTGCACCCACCAACTGTGAGTAAATCTCTGGCGTCACCCTACCGGCGCTGCTGCAAAAACCAGATTCTGTTACCTGGCACTCATACTTCTTCCAAACCTGAAAAATTTGATCAAACGTCACTTTTCCTTCCCATATGATCATAGGCAGAAATAAAGTTAAGTGGTGAAATTGTTAGAACTTACCAATGAGGCATTGGAGGAGGAAACTTCTTGAGATGTACATTGGCGCTCTTTGAGCTGAGAATCAAAAGGGTAGCACAAAGGCGGCATCGCCGGTCCAGATTGATTGTAATAGTTCGGATCATTCGGCCATGCATTTGCATCGGCAATGCTGTAGATGAACGTATTCACAACACTTACAATATTGGTGACCACTTGTTTACTCTGAACCAGTGTCTTGTTTGTTGTTCTCTGATCAACACACGGAAGGATGTTGCTCAGGGCAGATTCTGCATGAGGATTCTCCACCCATTCTCCCATAGCCATGCATGTATCAGAAATTGCACTGAAATACAAATATTTTAGTTCAATATTATCTTGTCGTATGATGGTTTTGTTCTGGATTAAATTACAATTTTTAATAAGGGTGGTTAGAGGTGGCAAAGTCAACAGTGGTCTTAGTTTCTGTATAAAATTTTCAATAAATCCGGCTTACAAAAGTCTAAAAGACCAAAACAAAATTTATCGTGTATATAGATATGTAAACATTTCAAAAGTAGGTCCCACTGAAAAGTCTGCTAATTAATATACTTTACATGCCCATCAATGGTTTGGTTGGCTTCATCTACCAACTTTTTTCAAAACCAGGTCTACCTAAGATGAATAATAAATAATGAATAAAGAGGATAAATGAGAAGAAAAATAATTAAAATGGTTTTTTGATTTCTAAAAGTAAAGACAATAGATACTTAAAAATGTCAAAATTAGGTTCCACTGAAAAGTTTGCTAATAAATACACTTGAATGTCCATCCGGGGTTGGTTTCATCTACCAACTATTTTAAATGCTGAGTCTACCTAAGAATTTCTGCTAGTTCCTCCCCAAAATAAAGGTTAAAAAACAAATAGAATTTAATCAGATGGCTTACTTGTTAAATATGAGGAACACTCCACAAAGAATGAATGTGACTGCAACTAATAACCATCCACTGATAACAAATCTACAACATTTTAAAACCAAATGTGAGAAATGAAAGAATGATTAGGATTAGGATCAGGATTGTTCTGGTACAAAAGGCCATAGGCCAAAAAAAAAAACCTTACATGAGAACTGCATGTTGATGTCCAAGAATAGACAAACCTGCAGAAAATATATTGATGAGCCAGTTATAAAGCTGACTTCAGGGATACAAATATAAAACAAAAATAGCTCAATTTTCAAGCTACTATAATGAATACATACACAGGCCAATTAGAGCTAAGAGAAGCATCACTGCTGCCACTGCGATCAAAGCTGAGCGCCTACAAAGATGGATTCAAAGTTTAGCACTTCAAATACTGATTTTTTTTTTTTTTCATTATAGAAACTAAAATACAGAGTGCCAAGTTTATGACGACATACACGGCACTGAATACTCTTTTGATTTTGACAGAATTTTCATTTGTCTTCTCAGACAATGTATTTGCTGCAGCATTTAGATCCATATTCAAATTGTCAATATCATCCATGATATCAGATGGGAGAAGCATCTGAGCCACATTTATAGTCTTTGCAAGGGAGAGATACTCTGTGACATTTCTCAGAGTTTGCACCGTATAGTCGGATTGATTGACGACATAGCCTAGGGTTTGCAAGGCTTCATCATGGAACTTATCCTGCCCAACAGATAGGACGACACACCCGGTCCTGTATGATATGAGATCAGGACAAATAAGCAAGAAAAAACAGGAAAGATTCAACACATTAAAAATAAAGAGTATTACGCTGCAGCGCAGGTGAATAATATAAGCAGTATGAGACAAATTCTCTGCGAATGATTTGATCCTTCATCCTTGATGTTAATTCCCCATCCACAGCATAAATGAATTATAAGAGCCAAGCCAAATGAAAGAAACCATAGGACAGAAAGAATGAAAGCAGCAGCACCAGTGAACCCAACTGACTGCACACAAAACAGTTAAAAGAATGATTCATTTGAGTGCTATATGATAGACAGATAACCTTGGAAATTACATTCTCAATGGGTAAAAATAGATGAAACAAAAATCATTGCTTAAAAGGGTTAGAAGGCAATAAATTTAAGACAAAATGGAGATAAACCCTTTTAACTTTGATCAATTTGCAAACATTTGTCAGATTTGGAAACCCAGAAAATACCCCCTGAACTATCACCTTTCAGAATTTAAACCTCTCTGTCCATTTTCCCATCAATGAAGATGCCACCTTAGTCTCTGTCATTTATTGTTTCTAAGCAAATGCGAGTGCCCAGAGAGACAAATAAGTGTCCAAAAAGGCATCTCTGACAACAGGATTAAAAAGGAAATGGACAAAATAGTTCAAATCCTATAAGATGATAGTTTAGAAAGATATTTGATAATTCTAAAGCTGTAAGCATTAACTAATACCAACAAATGTTTATGACAGAATTATGAGGCTTGTTTAGAACATTAGAAAATTCGGATCTGCCAAAACGAAAGAGTGTTAACTTAAGGCACGCAACCTCAGTTCTGAGGAAAACAGAAAAAACGAAAATTGTTGCTCAAAATAGGGGGGGAAAACATATTAAGACATCAAGAGCAGAGTAAAGCATCCATTTCATAACATAAACAATAGACTTATGGTACTTACTGCCCAATAATGCTTATTAGCAATGTCCCAACCATCGCGATAACGTCGGAAACCTCGAAGAATGTCAGGCCTTTTGGTCCTGTTTGCCGCCAAAATAAGAGTATCCTCAGGGGAATGTGATTCTGGCACTGGTGCTAGAGCCGCTTGTGTGATTGCATTCTTCCATGGACCCAAATTCTCTGCTCCTGAAACACACAACAACGTAGGATCAAAATAGATTACAAAATGTAAAGATCTTTGATTCTAGTCAAGGATCCTAGTTCTACTCCAAATTGTGAGCAAAAATAACCCACAAAAAGTAATTACAAGACGACGTAATTAAACCAGGTGCCAAATATAGAAGCATCTGGCTTGTTTGGTTGCTGAGAAAATCTACCAAAATGGAAGGATTCAGAGTTTCCATTTCAGGGACCCCAAAGAAACACCCAGCAACAAAACAAAGAATGCGTATTTTAAGTTCAATTCATTTATTATGATTCCATTTCGGAAAATTCACGGTAAAACGAAGCACAAATTCCTTCCTGAATCTTCCTAGCAACCAAACAAGTGAGAGAAATAAGATCTACGACAAAGGCCAAAGACATTATCGTAGCCAGTGTGAGTCAAATTCGCAAAGAATGAGAGCAATGCTATCTATCCATAACCAAAATTGCAGAAACTTGCAAGACGAACCTAAGATAAACTTGACGGGATGCCTGATCGACCCAGTTGAAGAAAAAGCCGAAATCGAGCTCACCGATAGCAATACGAGTAAATAGAACAAAATTGCAGAAACCCCATTAGATGATGATGACGATGAAACAAAGGCTTTCATTGCTGCAAGAATACTCAGCGTTCACCTCAAAAGAGGCCACCCCACCATTTTCATTTCCCAGTAATCACAGAGAGAGAGAGAGAGAGAGAGAGAGAAGAAACAAACGCCAAAGCAGAAGCAGAGCATGTATGGTGTGACACTCAAGGCGTAAGCATTGTGCTTATAAGAGGTCCTATATGTAACGAGAGAGAGAGAGAGAGATTTCAGAGATTTTTATAGAAACAGAGAAAGAAAGGAGAAGGAAGCAAAGGATGGATGGGGGAGAGAGTCACACATTCACACATGGTGTGCCGGAAGTGAAGAAGATTGATAGAAAAGGAAACGAAAAAGGCGGGGGTCATCAATGAACAGTGAGATTACTTTAATTAATTAATTAACTAAGTAAATAAATATATCTAAATCTACTGGATTAAGCAAACCCAATCACTTTCCGTCAAAAATTATGTGCTATAATAACAATACATCCCTTTATCTTTATTTCACCAAATGAAATTGGCTAAAATGTTTAAATATGTTGTTCACCATAAGGCTAAAAAGATATTCCTATGTTCCACACTTCCACTGTTCAATAAAATAAAAAATGAAAAAGCAAAAACCAATAACTTGTTCACTTGTTCTTGCCTTGTGCTGCAAATTGCTGGGATAATTTGGTTTTGTCTTCTTCTGCTTTTTTACTTTTTCCTCTCTTTTTTTAATTTTTTTTCCTGACTTTATGGAGCTCCCCCTCCTCCACTTAATGTGATATTTATTTTTTTATTAAATTATATCAATTTAGAATTTCATCAAAATTATTATGCACATATATTTAGAGGGAATACGAATACCCAAACTAAAATAACTGATAATATTATAAAAAAACAATAATACAAGAATTATGACATTATAAAATGAGAGGGGCCAAAATGGGGAGAAGGAAGATAGAGGGACAAAAGTATATTTTTTATTCTCTAATTTTATATATTTTAATTTGATTCTTTAATTTTATAAAATATTTCTTCAGTTTTTAACTGTAACCATGATAATCGTAAATGATTTTTTTGTATTAATCATTACTATTCTAAAAAATTAAATTTAATATGTTAGCTAGTATGAATGTTTTTTAATATTTAAAATTTTAATTAATAAAATCAATAGTGTAAAGATGAGAAGAATAAAAAATATTTTATAAAATTAAAGAATTAAAATAAAATTTAACATGAAATCAAAGTCTAAACTGTAGTCAAACCCAGTAACATGGGAGAATATAAACGGAACGGCATGTTGTGCTAAAGAATGAACAAAGAACATATTATCTGATGTGATTAGGTATAAGGTAGAATCGTGCCCCGCAACCTGATAAGAAAAGAATCAGATTTTGAAGCACTAAGAGCGGGCCGCCGGGTGGGTCCCCCTCTTGCCTTTTGCGTTGCTTGTGGAGACCAATGAAAGGAATCCATTGAGGTTGCAAGGAAAATAAAAATCACCGCTTACAATTCTTAGGACTAATTAACTTTCTAAAAATTAATAAAATTAAATAAATTAATTAATTATAATTTGAATTCATATCATATATTTTTTATAATTTATTTAAATTAATTAATTAATTTTTATATTAATTATAATTAATTTATTTAATCTATTTTAATTAGTTAATTAACTCTTATATTAATAATTTAAGAAATATTGTATAAGATTCATGATAAATTTGATATAGTAAAAAGTGTTAGTCATTTATAATATAATAAACTAAATATTAAATTATTAATAATAGATATGTATATATTTAATATTAAACTATATTTTAAATAGTATTTTTTTTTCTCTCGTATAAATATGCCTATAAATGATAAAAAAAAAGCACGACAAATTCCTTAAAATTATTATGTGTTTTAAAAATATGAATAAAAAGTAGAAAAAGCACCCAGAGAAAAAGGCGTCGGGTGTTGTGTGATGCGAATGCAGAAAATGAACCGCGGGAAGTGGGTCCCACGTGATAGGATGGGCGGGCCCTGAAGGGTGGTACATTAAAAGTAGAGAACCGCGTGCCACAGCCGATCGTGGTATTTGTTTTCGATCAGAACGCTTTTACGGAGATTACGCGTATTCAATCAAATTCCCTTTTTAGAAATATAAATAATTTAATTTATATATAATGGAGTAGTTGAAGTTGATGATCATAAGTAGGATACCATTTTTTGGTTTCTTCTTAAGAAAGGAAAAAAAACAACTCATATTTTAAGGACCAATATTTGAGCGTTGCATTTTCAGCACGACATTTTATTAATTTATTAGGTGACATTGCAAAGCTCACACGTTAATTCCATGTAACAACTCTTTTTATAATTTATTATTATAAGTAATCGAGTTGAATTTAATTTCATCATTTCTCTTTTTTTTAAAAAAATATTTGGTAAGTTCAATACCGAATTACATCATTTCTAATTTTATATTCAAACTGTCAAACAAAGTAAGCGACATAATCGGTAAAATAATATCATTTTTATTACCAACAGGGTTAATATAAGTGATAAGCGGCTCGGTATCGCTTAAGTAAAGTCTGAAGTTTGAACTTTGGCGTATGTAAAAAATTTTTGTTAGGAGACTCACCCACTATAACTAGGTGCGTGACGCGGGTCGGATCCGGATATAGTCGAGACAAAGTTCCAAAGAACCGGGTAGGCAACAAAATATATATATATATCATTTTTATTCAATTAAGACCACAAATTACAGAATCCCAAAATAACTTAATCACTGTGACGTTTTTAGGGATGATTTTGAGATTAAATTTTATAACAAAATCACCTAAATCCATAAGATTAAAAGAAAATTTTGTGGATTAGTGATAAGATTAAAATAAAATTTTCAAAATTACATACATTGAATTGAATCCAAATGCATAAGATGGAGGTCAATTATGGATTAGTGATGGAAAGAGAAGTGGGAGACGCGCGTATAAAACGTGTGGCAAATAGAGTAATAAGGAAGAAGTGGAAAGTTAAGCTAATTAATTAACATTAATTGTTGATAATGAGATGTGTAAATGTGGATTTGGACACATGTCTTTGGATTTTGATGGCTAACCTTAAACTCACACACATGGGATGTTGCATTTGCCCCATATCCTATATGGATTAGTTATAACCAACACATTATTATTGCATCATCTCATCTTCTAAATCACTTTCACAATATCCCCTTTATGCCCTGCCTCATTATTCTTCATGCTTGATGCATCTCTTCACCCTCTTCTGCTTTCTTAAACAATATTTCTTATAATTTTAAATATAAGATCTTAATATATTTTATTTCTTAAATTTATAATTATTTTTCTCTAAACTCTTCCTGAATAATTGGATAAATTAAGAGAATTTTTTATCAAATGAGCAGTCCCCAATACAAATAATTAAAAGAGATATAAATAATTAACTAAACTTATTTTTTTAATTTTTATAAATCAATTATCTAACTCTCATATTTAAGTCTAAGAAAGTATGTTGTGCGCGTGAAAAGAAAAAATGAATATAACACAAGAGTACTTAGTCTAGTGTTATTGATTAAACTAGATCACATAGTGCAAGAATTAAGGTTTAATTCTTACATTATTAAAAAAAATACTCTAAAAAGAGGTATCCCGGTTATAACGTCTCAATCCAAATTAGTTAATTGTTTGAATATATGATAATAAGATTTAGAAAAAATATTAGACATGGATTCACCCTATAAAAAAATATATAAATATTATTGGATGAGAGATCAATACATATATATATATATATATATATATATATATATTTTGGTATATTGTCAGTATCTATCAGAGTGCATAATAGATGAATACAGCAAATCTAACTTGCTTTGCGATGGTTTATATCCTGTATCATTAAAGCAACTCATAAACTATTAAGGCCCTGTTTGGTATCTTCACTGGGAAAAGTATTACATTCTTCATATCATAAGTTCATAACTCTAAAATAGCAATTGACTTTTTTTTTTGTTACATTTTTTTGCTATAAAGGACATTTGTCATTCATAAATTATTTTTTGCATATATTTATTTCTGTTTTTTTTTTATTTTATTCATTTTTTTTATCAAACGGGCCTTAATAGTAAACACACATCTTTCTTCAAAACCATTAGTAATATAAGCAATTAAAAGTCCATCTCAAGTGAATGGACAAGAAAATAGTGGGGTTGAATTATTCCAAAAGAAAAAGTTATTGGCAATAACAGTAATTGAATATTTTTTTTAGTGTGAAAAAGACGCTTCAAATTAATATTATATTTTAGCAAAAAGAAAAAAAGAAACTAATATTATTAGGGCCCTACTTATTGTGATGAATAATTCAATTGATTACTTGTTGAGATTTTATTGGATACTCCATCATCATAATTCCCCACTTTTCCAACAAATAAAGTCTCTAATATTTATAATGATATTTCACAATTTAATGAATAATAAATATAAAAAGGCTAAGCAAACTCAATGTGGGGCTGTTTGAAACTTTTCATGTTGCAATAAAAATAAATTTTCGATTTAATGTGGATCAGATATTAATCAGTGTTCAATAAACACCGTACTTGGTCTAAGAATTTAGATTTTATTTTTAAAATTTAAATTAGTATTATTTAATTGAATAATCATTTTTATGTTAGGATAGGACTAAAACTATTTCAATTTTATATTCCACTTTTTTTTTTTTGAGCATGGCAGCATGAAAATGTTGCTATAAGCAGAAAGTTGTCCGTATGTTTGTAACATTTGGCTATTAGCGCCTAGCCGCCTAGCCCTTAAGTTCAAAACAAAAATATTTTAAATATTATTAGAATTTGAAATTTATGAATATAATTTATATAATTTGTTAGCCTCCCCTTTCATCTTTTTGAATCCATCAACTTGACATAGAGAACCTAACAAAACAAAAGTGGGAAAACAAAAATTAAAGAGACGATGCATTTCCTTGGTTCACATTTTCTCTGTAAATGTCTTTTCAAAACATTGTTTATATCGCTTCCTTTTTAGGCCATGGTGTCTCTATCGTTTCAAACACAGCATATGTTATCCTTTATAAAGTCATGACACTTTTTAATGGACCTTTCCATTACGATCAAGATGAGATAATTATTTTTGGCCCGAGAATGAAATAATAATAATAATAAATTATAGTACAAATTCTTAAATAATAATTAAAATAATAAATTTTTAATATATTTTATATTTTATATTTTATTACTATTTTTTTGACTATTTTTTTATAAAAAACTTTATGTGGACTCGGCACTGGTTCTCCCACTAAAGTCAGGGCACAACTTTAAGATTTAGAGAGAATTTACAGAGGACTTATGAGATCGCCTACTAAAAAAGCTCTTATAATGACTGTAGGAATAGAACTCATATCTTTATGAGATACGAGCCCCTTTTTTACTATATGTGTTTCTCTCATTGACTATTATTTTGACCATTAATACCAAAGAGAGCCTAATATGTCAACCAGGGTGACTAAGCCCGTAATTGACGGACACTAAGAAAAAGGGCACAGCAAACTTGATTTTTTTTTGTTGGTAAACTACCAAACTCACTATTTGTTTGTCCCGATTGATACACTTGCATTGTTTCATTGCGTAAAAATGATTTTCCATCATCAATTGTAAGTGATTTTGTTATTTGTATGTATAATTTTCTTTTAAAAAATATTATATAACAATAAATTTGTAATCAAGTACTTTTATATTTTCATTTTAGCCTTTTAACATAATTATAGGGTATAAAATAATATCATATTGAAGTCATTAGATTGAGCCAAAATTAGAAACTGGCACCTGAATTCGTATACAATTGACTCTGGCCACAACCATCCATTTAACGTTATGAACAGAAACATAATAATAACACAAGAATGCTGGGGTGGGCTTAGTAATAATTTCATAATGGGCTACAATTCTGAAAAATGTGGGCAAACTAAAGAGTTAAACTTAGCTTTGGTGGGGTGCGCCAGGCTCTTGCAATAGTGTAACGCATGAGCGACGCACAAGGATCCCAATAGCAAGCTACTGTAGTGGATCCTTCCCCTACAAAAAGTAATTTAATATCATGTGGGCCGATGGCCCACGTATCAGATATTAAACTGATAAGAACAGATACTACACTTGATCTTAGCCAAAAGGCCGAGAAAGGTATGCTTTGTATCGTTGGTTTCTGTGGATTATATAGCTCCCCAATGCTTTGCTCATATGACGATTCTCCGATGTGGGACTATGTTTTAGGCATGGACAAAAAGCTCTCAGTCACAGGCAAAGCAAGAGCAATAGAGCGCGAGGGAAACTGATAAGCAAGCTCATCAAGTTTTTTCGCACTGCTTCCATGAGAGTTCCATTACAAGGTGGGCTTCTATTTTTCTGTTCTCTTCTTATCGATGATGAGTTGTTGGGTTCCCTTGGATGTTGTGTTTTACTGAGTTTTGGTTTGGATTATATTCTAAGTTTATCTTTACCTCCTTAATATGCTGCTTCTTTTTCTTTTTTCTTGTTTTTTTTTTTGCAGGAAATTTTCACCTCCTTGCTCCGAAGCATTGGGATTGTTACATATGACATTTTAGGGACTACATTTTAAGGAAAACTGGTAAGCAAGCTCAACAAGTCTTTTTGTACTGCTTCCATGAGAGCTCCATTTCAAGGTGAGCTTCTATTTTTCTGTTCTCTTCTTATTGATGATATCAAACTAGTGCAAATTTGAAGAAATATGCATATGGCATCTACGAGTGACAAATGAAGTGATGAACTTTCAGATGAAACAAACAACATATAATATGCCCAAATTGTCAAACGTGAGTGGAGTTTGTGATAATTGTTTTCCTGCCGTCAATATCAATATCGATATTCAACAACCCTGCAAGCTTTGCATTATCGGCTTCACCTGGAACACATTGTGTAAACTTCGGATATGTTGCAACCATATCGAGCATATTCTTTTAATACCGTATTCATATCCTCCGTACGCTGTCCAACTATGTTGTAATTTCGTTGTGATGTTCTCTGTATTTTGCTTCATATGTTTGATTAACTAACAGAAAGCTTAATATGGTGCACAGGTTGAACATGTGGGTTATCATGACATCAGAGGTTTGGGGACAGTAATTTTAGATTGTATTTTCCAGATTGTAAACACCGTTTAGAAGATTTGAACTTTTTGCTTCTTGAATATCATTTCTTATAAACCAACTATTTTCTCACCATCTGCATATCTGCTTGCAGTCAAGTAAACTCTCAGGTATGATTTACTCCATTGTGTAGTATTCCGCTTCAGATTGGTTTTCTTGGGTTCTCTTGCAGGTTAATACAAGATTTCATATTACATAATTTCATAATACCACAATTATTCTCACACGATTATCAACTTACAAGTGGGGAAAAAACTGCTCATAAAAGGCGTTCCATCAGATGTTTTGCAATGCATATCCCACCATCGACAAGCACACCTAACCTGCAGCTGTGGTTGAACAATGTTTGCCAAGTTTATTACCTTTGTTGTTCGTTTTTTTCACTGTCTTGGCGATTATACCTTCTGATAAGTTTGATATGTTCAGTCTTTATCATATGGTTATGTATTACCGGAACCTTTGTGCTGTTGAATATTGGTACATATTTGTCCAGAAGAGATCACCGTGCCCTAGTTAACTGGAGGAAGAGGACTTTATTTGGAAGTTTCTCTTAGTAGATTCACTTTTTCAAGAATATTGCAGCTAAGGATTCAAGTATCTGTACTATACATGAAATTATTGGACTTGAAGTGAAGACATGGAAGAAGCATTCTGACGATGCCCATGGCCGTTGTATACGCAGTATTATCCTCGTTGAAGCTGAAGGAAGAAAAAGTGCTTTCTTTTACCATCTGGTAATACTCTAGCAGACGTGTAGGATGCAGTAGTGCTTTCTTTTACCCTTCCCATTATACATGTAGAGCATTAAATTACAAAGTGTTGTTCATTATTCAGATTGAATATGGAAGAAAATGGCAGAGGAAAATTATTAAATAAAAAGGCAAGTGAATAAAACAGCCTACTAAGTTATACCATTATAGAAGGAAAGCTAACACCAGAGCAGAGGCGACCACCAATAAATTAATATAAAGTGAAAAAGCTGACCAACAATATCATTGATTATAAAGTATGTTCATATATAAGCACAAATCAAGGAACCATAGGCAGCAAACATGGCCATGGTATTGTCTTGCAAGAATCCATCATTTGCATGAAACAGGTGGCGTGATGGCTTTCGTGATTATTGCCTTGAATATTGTTTATCACCCTCTGATAACTACTTCATATAACCAAATGAAATATTAACTCCTTACTGTTATTGCCAAGTAGCACTGAGAATATTAATTTCCTCCCTTAATATAGGGACTAACAAGCAACAATGTATATGTGTAAGAATAGCAGTTCTACTTCTTCATATTAGTTTATTATTTTACTGACAAAGTCACCTTAATGCTAAAGAAGGGGAGTGAAAGACTGCAACAAACCCAACTTTAAACTTTGAAGTAAATATATATTGAGGGAATAACAGAAAGGGAGTGAAGTAGAACTACGATTAATAAAATACACTAAAGGTATTCTATCAAAACTATTCTTAAAAGGAACTCAATATCCATGGCCTTGCTGCCCAGTATCTGTAAAACTATTTACAAGCTACATGACAGTTTATATTTTTGCAGAATGTATCAGTATCTATACCTGATCTGATTAATTGCAATTGAAAATTCATACATAACATCATAAAGCAATGGCAGTACATTTTTCTGGAACAATTAATTTTCCATACATCACAGTCAACATATTGATTGAAGCTCAGTATGCTGTCATTACAGTGAAGTTTTAAGAGAGAAAAGAACCGTAGCATAGAAAAATGAGATCAATTCTTTTCTTTAATTATTGCAAGAAACCACTTGCAGAGTTTATGAACTTGCAACTAAAAGCAAATGGCTTAAAACAGTGACGCTAAATAGATGTCACGCACAATAATTTAGTACAGACAACAGCTACAACAGAAGAACGGATGCTACACTTCCATAGAAAGAAACGTAGCACCAATCATCTTGCTTCGTGTGGTTAATTCACAGCTCCCAAATTCGAGTTAGCCAGTTATCATAGTTCCGGCACCTTGATCGGTCATTATTTCCAGAAGTAAAGAGTGCGGTACTCGGCCGTCAATGATACTAGCAGTTCTCACTCCTTGTGCAAGCGATCGCACACAGCAATTCACCTTGGGGATCATTCCTCCACCAACCTTGCCTTCCTCTATCATCTTCTTCACCCCTGATATATCAATCTCCTTAACCAAGCTCTTAGAGTTATCCCGGTCCTCCAGTATACCCGCAACATCGGTCAGCAATATCAATTTCTCAGCACCTAGCGACGCAGCTAATTCTCCAGCCGCCGTGTCGGCATTGATGTTATAAGCCTGGCCTAGATTATCGGCGGCCACAGACGTCACCACCGGAATGTGATTATTATCAATCAGTGGCTGGAGAATCGAGGGGTCAACCTGAGCAACCTCACCAACAAAACCCAATTCAGCGGCTTTGGGGCTAGGGCGAGCCGTCATGAGCTGTCCATCAATGCCTGAAAGCCCAACGGCGGTGGCCCCTGCCTTATTGATGAGCGACACCAGGATCTTGTTCACCTTGCCGACTAAAACCATGGACACAATCTCCATCGTCTCAGCATCCGTAACTCGGAGGCCATCACGGAAAACCGCCTGAATGTTGAGGCGGTTGAGCCAATGGTTTATCTCTGGTCCACCGCCATGGACCAATACAGGGCGAAGACCAACACAGGACAGAAGAACGAGGTCGTTGATGACGGATGCTTGGAGTTCCGGCGACTTCATGGCGGCTCCTCCATACTTGACGACAATAGTCTTGCCTCGAAACTTTTGGATGAAGGGAAGGGATTCGGAGAGAACATCAACGCGAAGCTGATCGGAGGTAAGTGATTCGTAAAGGGTGGGAATTTGGACGGAGTTGGCGACGGCTGAGATGGAGAATTTGGGAAGGGAAGAGAATGAGAGATGGGGACTGTTTGGACGAGAAGTTTTTCTGTTGGGGTTTTTGGGGATCAAAGGGAATGAAGATGGAAAATTTGTAAGGGTTTTAGCTGCCAACATCATGGAGCAGTGAAGGAATCAGAATGCAGCGGGGATGCAAAGATGCAGACACCGCCGAAACCCAACCAAGCATCGACTAAGGTTATATATATCTTGACACACGATGCGCCACAGCTTATGTATGTCAAGTTCATTCAATTTTCTCACCAATTAATGTTAATATAGGAATGGATTGATATTAATTTATATTATTGATGATTTTTCACACACAAATTTTAATTTTATGTTAAAAAAATGTACTTACGTCAATTTCATCGGAAATAACTTTTTAATGTATAATATTTCCCAACCATTAGGTTTAAATAATTAACTATGGGAGGAGAATGAAGAGAAAGGAAGAGGGCGTGGAATTTGATGTGTTCAACTTTTTTAAGAAATAAAAAGTGGAATCAAAATATCTAATCGATCATCCCCCATTTTATCTTGATAAAAAAAATCTTTTAATCTCTTTTCTCTTTTTTTTTTAAATCGAAACCTTTCTTCCCATGCTCTCCTCAATTTTACTCCAACCAAATATAGATAAAAATTAATAGAAATTAAATATTGAGTTGATAATTTTACAACCCATAATAGTATTTAGAAGACATAAAATAGAAACGTACAAGTAATTACAAATAAACAACTATAACAATAAGAGTAAAATTAAATATCTATGATAATTGTAACATAAATAACTATTTTTAATGCCCATTTAGAAGAAATAAATAAACAATTTGTTTAATTTAAAAATTTGTTATCCTCAGTCATACTCAAATATAAAAAAACTAATGCAAAAATTTCTACTACTAAAATTTGTTAGTAGCAGAAACTTTTGCATTAATTAAGGACCTATATGAAAATTAATGCAAAATGAAGATTTATTTACTGCCAAAATTTCTAAATTTACAACTTGAATGTCCTGATTTTGTATTAATTTTCTTAAAGCATCCTTAATTATCATTCTTCCTTCAAACTATACCTGGTGTGCCTCCTAATGTGATCAACATCTATCATATATCATCATCATTGCTGATTATTAACTTCATTCTATTCCATCTTATTCCATCTATATACAGAACATATACACCTTCCTTGTAGATGACTATTATACATAACAGGCTCTTTAAAAAGTGAGATCCAGTGCATTGATTGAATCTTACTATATATTGTTGGGACAACAGAAGCCTAGTGAAAAAGGGTTGGACAGATAACTTGGTTTTAAGATAACTGAGTCAATTCAACCCAGCTCACGCATTTAAGAAAACCCAGGTGAGCTTGCTCTGTTGCTCATGTACATCCACAAGTTAGACCTATTTTTGATGAATTTGGATTTCATGGAGTGCTTTGTTTTTTTTTTGTTTTTTTTGTTTGGGGGTGGGGGCGGAGGAGGAAATATAGAGATTCCTAAGTATCACTAGGTAAGCTCAAGAATAAACTTCACAGTAAACCTAGAAACCGTAGTCCATTAATACCTGTGCTCTCTAGGTAAGTTGAAGAATACACTGCACAGAAAACCTGGAAATCATAGTCCATTAATACCTGTGATCTCTAGGTAAGTTCAAGAATATGCTGCACAGAAAAGCAGGAAACCATAGTCCATTAATACCTGTGATCTCTAGGCAAGTTCAAGAATATGCTGCATAGAAAAGCAGGAAACCATAGTCCAATGATAGAACTTGCCAAGAGTATCAAATCAAAGTGATTTTTCTTTACTATATGACCTCAAGATACCAATAACACAAGACGGCTTTGCTTGGCTTTCTTCGAAACAAAACATTATTTTGCATGTTACTTACAGCTTGACATGCTTGCAAAATTTAGAGGAATTGACAAATACTAATGAAAACTGTACTGTAGCAGCCCATCCAACAACAAAAGGACGGGAAAAAAAATCGAAGTTTTAGAGATTTCGACAAAATTAAGAAGCACGCCTGGAGACAAGGAACAGTCTGGAAGCAAGTTCTCACCCCCAAAAAAAAATCCTAAAACTCATCCATAAAAAAGAAAAATATTAAATTTGACCCAATTCTGTCAGCCAAGAATTTGCATTCCCAGAAAAGTTGGATAGGATGTCAAACTGAGAAGATAAGACATCTATAATAGCAAGAATTAGAGAAGTCTGAGCCTCATATATCCCATTATTTCTTTCCCAAATATGATACCATACATGCAGTCTTATCTACAATATAAATTGGTAAGGCCTTCCATATGATGTAGGATGCATTGCAAATCAGAAAACCCAGGTCAGAGGGCAAGGAATAGCTGAGGAATCTGGCAATTAAACTGTGTGAAGAAAAGAAAGCCGTTTTTCAAGTCATGTTTCCTTTGATCCCATTAACCACTAAACTTATTGCTAGTGCTTTGTGTTTTGGAAGCTCTACAGCTCTTTTCAGAGACAAGGAAGCCCTTTAGTGTCCACATATTCAAGATGGAATATCTTACTATAGCTGCCTCAAGACAACTACAGGAAAGATTCCGTTTGGTACATATAATGGAAAAGGAAAAAGCGGCAACGTTGATGATAGAAAATGACTCAGTACCTCAACTTTATATCAAATGCATCCAGACATTATCTCAATAGGAAGAGTGAGTGCATGACTTTCTTGAATATATTCTATTCAATTGGTTTTACAAAAGTATAGGAGGAAGGGGGAAAACCTGAGTTTCAGGTAATTTCACCTAAATACATGCATTATAACTAACTCATTAAACCAATTGTTGGCCTAACAATGCATTTAAAGTTAGTGCTGATATTAGAATCACATAAATTGTATATTAGTGGGAAAATGAATGGTTTTAAAAGGTAGAGCGCATTTTATGAAACAAAATAAACCATAAATAGTTTCAGTTTGTCAAGATTACCTCCAGAAAAGTTACTGGAATAGGCTTTTCTGACTGAGCATAGAAATTGTTCAAGATAACACATGAAACTGGCTTTGCAAGTTGATCATTACTAGTAAGCATCAATTACAAATTTCAATAACAACCACTAAAACCAGAAAGAGAAGCAAAATCTAAACCACTATCTTTGAATATAATAGTGTGACCACTTTATATTAGTAGCCACATCAAAGCTGTTACAGGAGACTAATCATCCGGCATAGCAAGTCTCAACTTTCTCTCTGCTTGCTTAAATTCTATCAAAAGAATACTAAATTTCAAGACGGCACTCTCTCATCTGCTGTATCCACTAATACTAGGATATAGGAAACTTGATCGCCTTTTACAACAAAGGCCACCTCCTCCCACTGAACAACAACAATCTCTGGTGCTACGCTATCTATTAATGTTAGATGGCCATGTCAACTTCAATCAATCAAAACTACCTCCACTTTCTCAGATTCTGAACTTGACTACTTATTTTTAATGGTTATCCCAAGTTCACCTGCAATAATGACTGTAGTGGCCATGTCCAGAAACATGCCATGCTCCACAACGCCAGCAAGCTGAAGAATTGCATCACTGGCAACCTTCAGATCCCCAATACTATTCTTAAAGTACAAGTCTACAATGTAATTTCCGTTATCAGTTACAAATGGTTCATCTTTCTCCCCAAAAGTCCTCAACTTAGCAACGCAACCTGACTCCTCAAACAAATTTTGAAGCCTGGCAGCAGTGAATTTCCAACAAAAGGGTATAATCTCAACAGGCATAGCCAGTCCACTACCTCCCAAATAATTCACCAACTTGGACTCATCCACAATCACAACGAACTTCTTGCAAGCACCCTCTACCATTTTCTCTCTCAGAAGCGACCCACCTCGCCCTTTCACTAAGTTCAAAAACGGATCGACTTCATCTGCTCCGTCAATCGCTAGATCCAAGGTTGGGTGCGAATCGAGATCTGACAATGGAATCCCCAATGAAACCGCCTGCTCGTGGGTCTTCTTCGACGTGGGTATTCCTACAATATTCTTGAGCTTGCCTTGACGCAAAAGCTCGCCGATTCGGTCCACTGCGTGCTTCGCCGTGGACCCGGTTCCCAAACCCAGAACCATGCCGGATTCAACGTACTCCACGGCTTTGTATGCGGCGATTTTTTTCAAATCGTCCTGCGTTAGAATCACGGGAGGAGGAGATAGGGACGACGATGGTGACGAAGGCACCCAAAGACCTGCCTCTATGGCTGCTTTCTCGGAAGCAATGAAATGGGGATAAGGAATAGCCATATGTTTGGCCCTTCAAACAATCAAATAAGACTCAAAGGACAAAACTTTCAAAGTCCAGAAACCGGATAAGCCAATAACAATTGAAATAGAATCAAACCAACGCAATAACGTGTAGGTGAAGAAGCAGATTCAAGAAATGAATAGAGGGTTTAAAAGAGAAGGGACGAAAAAACAAAACCCAGATAACAGAAAAAGAGTAAAGTTAAAATGAATATCAGAAGACGAAAAGATCTAGGAGATATGGCGGAAGAAGGGGAAGAGATAATGGTTTCATAATAACAATTATAATAGAAAATGTGGGGTGGTGGGAAACGTGAGACAAAGAAACAGAGAGAAAAAGAGTAGAGTGGTGGCTGATTTGTTTTGGTTGCAGAGAAAAGGGCAATGGGGTTGGCTTTATATAGGGAAGGGATCGGAGAGAAAGGGGATGGTGGAAGATAAAAGTAAAGCTGTGAAAGTTGGTTTGGTTGTATTCATCATACAAGATGATTGGCTTATTTCGCGCGGTGGACAAGAAAGGGGAGATTCGGCGAAAGAACAAGATCCTACAGGCTAAAGCCACCGGACTTTAATGTTAATTAATACCCATATTAATATTAACCCAATATCTAAAATTAATATTTATCTAAATTATTAATATAAGATATATTAACTAATTTAATTATATTAAAAAAATTAATTAATATAACATGTTATTTATACAACACTGTAACTATTTTTATTAATTTAATCTTTTCTTCTATTATTAATTATTGTTAAAAAAATATTAATAAAATAATTTTAAAAAATATTTTATATTTTGTAACTAATATAAACTCATAAAATGAGTCCTATATTAAATATCATAAGAACAGTATTATCATTTTTAGTAGACCGCGATGTTATTTAATAATTTTTTTAAAGGAGGTTTTTTTTTAATTTTCTTAATACTTTTTCTAAGATATTTTATTGAAAAAAGTAATTTTAAAAAATATGGAGATATATATAATTATTTTTCTTAATATATACTCCCCTCCACTTTATAAGATATAATAACTTTACTAAAATGTTAATTAAAATTAATTAAAGATAGTAAGGATATAAAAAATATAATTTTTTTGCCAACAATACTTTCATGTATGGGGAAGAAGAACGTGTGATAATTAAATACAATAATATAAATAATATAAGTCATTTAATGGTGTAAAGTGGGAAATCATAAAAAAAAATAAAAAATTAAGACAACCTCTAAGTATCTTCTCCTTTCCCATCAAGAATTTGAATGAATTTAATTAAACCATCATTTATGGCATTTATTTGTAATTGATCTAAATCAATCAAATTGATTGAGTGAACTGCCATATGAAGTGCATGAAAAAAGTTGTGTAGCTTTGTGATTCTTCATAGTTGCAAATTCCATCTGGTTTCCTCTTCACGAAACGATGCTTTACATCCCTATACAATATGCTTGTAGAAGAAATCTTTAACTTTTTAGTTTGTTTTTTCTATTACGAGTGACCTTTAACTATTTCTTTCAATTACGTACCAATCACATAAAATTATAAATAAAATTAAACTTATAGTTTGGGGAGTTTTTTTACTATTAAGTTATAAGATTTTTGACAACCTTTAACTATTTAGTTTGATTAATTATTTTTACTATGATAATTGTTAGATGTGTGTGTGAGTGTGTGTATATATATGTTAATCAAGTAGAGTCAAATGATTTTACTTCCGTCATGTTTTTATAAAATTTTTGTAAAGTACTCCCAAATCTTATTTATAAGTTATTTTCAGCTATTTTATACAGACAAAAAAAATTTAAACCTCATTAATTATATTATAAAATTTAATAATTTGTAAACATTATTTCTATTTAATATATATTATACTTCAAAGAAATAAAGTCTAACATAATAATAAATAGAAGGTAAAACGAACTATTATTATCAAACTCGCGAGTTGACTCTTAAATTTTTTTACTTATACCTTATAAAATAATGTCAACTGGTACTTAAATTTGTGCTAATTTTTAAAATTTATGATTTTATTTATCAGAGTTTGTTTTTTTACCTTTTTACGTTTAAATTTGTGAGTTTACCTACTGAGTTTATATTTTTTTACATTTTTACCTTATAAAATAATGCAAACTCTCACTTAAACCCGTGTTAGCTTTTTAGGGTGTGTTTGGATTAGCTTTTGGAGAATAGATTATGGGAAGAATAGATTCTGGAGAATAGATTTTGGGTAGAATAGATTTTGGGAAGAATAGATTTTGGGAATAAAGATGTTTGGATGATTAGTAGTAGAATCACTTTTTATATTGGTAAATTACTAAAAAGGGTATGATATGATTAAAAGTAAGAGAGATGAAAGATGATAGAGAAGAAAGAGGAGAGAGAAGAGAGTGTAGAGAGGAGAGAGGAGAGAGAAAAAGAGAGATAAGAGAGGAGAGAGGAGAGAGAAAAAGAGAGATAAGAGAAGAGAGAGGAGAGATAGTAGAGAGGAGAGAGGGTGTAAAAAAAGTAAGGGTATAATAGTAATTGGATAATCCAAAACCTAGGTTTCAAAGAAAAAGCTATTTTCAGTAGCTTATTCAAAACCTAGGTTTCAAACCGAGGTTTTGTCCAAAATCAATTCTCAACAAAAATTGCTGTTTGTGTGAAAATTTTCCAAACCGAGGTTTTGCCCCATAATTGATTCTCAAACCGAGGTGCCAAACAGGCACTTAAACTTGTGATTTCACTTACCCATTTTAAATTTATTGAGTTCACTTCTCAAATTTACTATTTTTATATTTATAACTTATAAAATAATATTAACTCGCTTTTAAACTCGTCCTAACTTTTTAGATTTAATTATGTTTAGTGACATTATATATAAAATTTATAAAAAAAAATGATTGAATATGATAAATTATGAATGCCCATGGATTTAATTTCAATCATTTGGATTTAAGATATATTTAAATTAAATTATTGGTCATCTTTTATATTTTAATTATTTAACCAATGACTTTTAGTAGCTACTTATTGACAAATTAAACTCTTACAAGTTTATAATTTGAATTCACATCAGAGTTTACCTTCTTATCACAAATTTACTTAAACTCATGAGTTTGATAACCTTAAAATGAAACGTCACATTTATATGAAAAAATTTTATCCCTACCATAAATAGGATAAAATAAAACTTAACACCCCGGTCCTAATTATAATAGTTAGTTGATATTTTTAAATAAATTAAAAAATATAAATAAATTAATTACTTATAATTAATATAAGATCTAATTGACTAATTTGTGTAGATTAATGTGTATATTATATAAATTTATCTTAAAAATTATATTTAATCATAATTAATAATTTATTTAAAAAAATTAATTAATTTTTATATTAAACATACGTTAAGTATATTTCTGCTCTATAAACACGACGAAATGTTTTTTTAAGGAAAAGGGTGTTACAGTGATTGCTTGTGGCACACGTTTGTCAGTACATTGGAATTCAATGCATTCAAAACATTGACTCCCCCACTTGCCTTGTTCACTCTTTTGCTCCCTTGCTCGTGTTTTTTTATGTTATCCTGTAGTCCCACAATGCACATGATTAGATTTCATAACTGTTAATTAAAACTTCAATATTATGGTATTAACAACTTGAATCTTTTTTTATTTTAAATATACAGAACATAAAATATAAATAATTTCATAACCGTTAGTGTTAATTATAAAATAATAATTGAATTATTTTATTTTTAAAAAAAAATAATATCTGTAAAACGTGTTCTTACTTCTAAATATGCATGAATGCCAATATTTTTGCAATGCAATGCAATGCACATAAAGTTTCTTTTATTGGCAGGCACAGGAGATGGGCCCTCTTTGTCGGTCCCTTGGTGAGGTACAAACGGCCTTGAGGATTGGGATTGAGATTGGGATTGAGATTTGGACGTTGGGACTTCCCCTCCTGCCTCCACTGGAAAAACTCACAAGTAGTAGATATTAATTCGTGTTCAAATTAGTCCAATGTCCAATGTAACTAATTAAAATCAGTTATCAACTATATGAGTAAAAAAAAATTAATCTCTTATGATATGATAAATTAAGATTTAAATCTCTAAAGTGCTTTCACTTACCATCAAATAGAAGAAAACATGTGCACTAGCTAACATGTTAAGGATGGATTAGCACCAAATTCAATTGAGCAACAAGCCCGTGTTTTTTCCCCTCAACTAAAATGTATATCATTATGTGGAAAACAGAACATAAGAAAAAAGTTCTGTAAATAACATACTAAACTGGCAACTAAACAAACAAAGATTAACTGGCGTCTAAACATAAAATATTATAATCCTTCAAAATCAATTGCTGCTATAATTGCCAAGAGTCTTGTAACTCAATGGCACCTTATGTGTTCTCTCATGGAATAGACCATAGGTTCTATGCCATTTGATAACAATAAAGGCGGGGGGGGGGGGGTTTGTGTCGTGTGTATGGGTCCCTCCCCTATGGAGCCAGGGGTTTTAGAAAAAATTATCTTAATTAAAAAAATTGTTGCTGCAATTGTGAGGAACATCTAAAGATCCAGTCCAAAGACACGACCCCTTTAATGAAGCTTTAGCATAAGTATCACCAAAATGCACATATGTAGTACAAGCCATTCTAATAAATCATGAAAAAAAGGAAGAGACTATTTTACCATATTTAGCGTATCATGATAACAACGTATTTTCTCCCCCATTACACCAATTAAAGTGCTTGTTAATCATATTTATACATAAATAGTTCAGTATCACTATGTAATTTAGATCTTGCAAGTAAATAACTTTCGTTTTTTTTGTTCTTTTTAAGATAATAACTTCAAATTTAATTTTTTTTGTTATAAAATTTTTTAGAAAGGGATTGGGGTTATCCACGATTCAAGGGCAGGATGAAGTCTCCCTTCCTCCTAAGCAATACTAATATCAGGTAGGGCGAGTTGTCAATTACTCTTAGGCGTAAACTTAGACACTTAAGAACTAAGATGTCTCCCCAAACGTTGCGACTGAAACTACAATAAAATGATATTCCCTAAGGATCGAACACGCTCCAAATAGTTGCATGTCTCACATTTTCGCTAGCTAAACTCACGGACGATGGGTGCTTCAAATTTAATTTTTTTATATAGAAAATTTTTTGTAAAGGGGTTGAGCTCACCCACGATATAAGGGCAAAGTAAAATCTCCCTTCCTTCTAGGTAATACCAATATCGGGTAGACGAGCTGTGCATTACCCTCAGGCATAAATCTAGGCACCTATGAGTTAGGATGCCTCCCTAAATACCTCTACTGGAACCACAATAAAGTGATATTCTCTAGGAATCGAATACGTTTTAAATAATCATATGTCTTATCCCTTCGTCAATTAAATATACGGATGATAGGTTACTTCAACTTTTTTGGTACAACTTCAAATTTAATTAATCACTCCTCGTTCGTGTCAGAGAAACGCCCTCATCGCAAAAGTGCTGTTTATCTAAGGCAGGGCCACAGCTGAAATGATAAGTATTAGAGAAAGCCCAAATCTTTTGTTGGACACAAGGTTGTCGAAAGATTAGGGTGTTTTTGTACTCTATGGAAGTAATTGACAACATACCAAAAAGTATTCAGAAAGATTGCCCTCACCCAACAGGGATTAATCTAATAGAAAGGTTAATATATCACAACATGATAAAATAAAATCTAAATCCCTACTAAAAAAAATATTTATATTTATTACCTGATAATACCTCAAATATAATTATCTCGAATAAAATAATGCATATACTTAAAAGTAAAAAAGTTGCTTTTAATATAGCTAAAGATATAAGAAAACCGATTGTGCGAGTTTTGGAGGTTTTGTATGAACGTGTGTAATATAGGGAAGTTAATATTTGTGTAGACTGATTAGCACGATATGCTCATAACATGGAACATTGTTAGTGGTATTATAGATCCAACTCCAAAATGCAGACTTATTACGAATTATGATCTTAGCAATGATCTCTTAGATTTTGTTCAAAAAAACAAACAAAAAAAATGTAGGGCACTCTGAATTTTGCAGGGGTTGATTTAGATCCAAATGATGTGATTTATTGGAAAGCGGGTAGCAACTAGCAAGAATCCAAGGAACCACAAATGAGTTTTGTACAAAACAAGCCAAATTCATATATAATAAACCTTGAGCCAAAATCACAAGCTATTATAAGTTATGAAATTTATTTTAGATCTTAGATTCATTGTAATACATGAAAGCAGGTCTAGTGTTATTAAGAAACAGGAACTTCGCTTCCATGAGAAGGAATTCACCAAATACAAGGACTTCTAATAATCATATTCATCAGGATCTTGGAGATCTTAAATGTATGATATGTGATTCTCTTGCTTGGTCTTATTATACAGTAAGGTCAGATGGTAGGCTACTATCAAGAAATCGCAGAGAGACAAACATAACCATCTTATTAAAAACATAAAACAACTGAAATATAAGCAGCAATGGTGCATATTTTCTCAACTCTCAGGAAACTGTTCAATTTCCTTTCTTCCTCTTATGCAGAAAACATAAACCCATCAAAACAGAATCACCATCAAAGTTGAAATATCTATTGAGTAGCTAAAATAAGCAAAACCATGAAAAGTTACACACCTAAGAATGTAATCAATTTCCTTCAGAAAACTAGAATCTGTCATTATAATACCCCATGGTGAGCATTTCAAGTTTCTTTTTGCTCTCATATATCTGCAAATTTTTGGTGACTTCACTCAAGCTTTCCCTCACAGGGGGGACTGCCTACTTTTCATATCTTATATCCAATTATTGTCATGTATGGGCCCCTTGTAGGGGCTAAAACAATGCAATTTGAACAAGAATGCATTAGGTGAAGCTCAGTACATGAGAAGAAACCAAATTTTGCAGCTCAGGTAAACACAGATTATAATCACGGACAGAAACACCCCCTGTGAACAAAATAGAGGTTCACAGCACAAGCTATTATAAAGCATTCAATTTACACTTTTGATGACTAAGAAGACAGCATACAAGGGGGAGTTTATTACTAAATCAACTTGAAAGCACAACTTAGAAAACACAGTCCCCAACACGAGGCTTAATATCTGAGTTAATTCAATACCCATTACTGTGCAAACAGTAGAAACTACAGCCAATTGTTTGACAAAACCATATTTCAGAAGGAAAACGTCATTGAACACGGAAGCTGAAGATCATAGGAGGAAATCACCATTTGCATCATCATACCTACCATTGCAGCACAGAGCAGGAACCAACTCATCTTAATTAAGCCTTGAACTCCATAGGATAATGCAATTGTAATATTGGGCTAACTGATCCTCCTAAGTCACAAGGTAGTAAAATATACAGCAAGATCAAATAAATGGAAGTATTCTGAAGTAGACCACGATGTACAAGGAAAGAGAGAAAAGGGCAAACACATGTTGCCAAAAGAGAATTGCTGAAGCTTCACTAACTGCATAACCCCTCAAGCTGGCTATTGCTCCCAGTAAAATGGCACTCGGTGTAGTGTATTGTAACAAAAGGACCAATCTAAACATGGCATCATTCGCAACCAGGAAATTCAGCTTATCAGACAATGTCACAATTCCAATTCCCATAATGGGAAGAACAAGGAGTCTAGCCACAATAATACCAATTGTAGTTCTAAGTCCAAGTGTAGACTCATTTGGGCCCTCAGCAAGCATTCCTCCAAGAATAAGCATCACAGAAGGTACCATGGCACCACCTAAAATTTCCAAACTGTCCTTGAAGAAAGATAGGGGAGCATCCTTTTCGAAGACGAATGCTTTCAGTTGAGGCACCAAGCCGATGATGATAGCTAATAGAGAGGCAATTGTTGGGGGTTGAAGTATGTGCTGAATTGGAGTTTGTTCAGCAACAACTCTGATCCTCCTAACAACTCTAGGCTCAGCTAAACACCTAATGGACCGAGGACTGTTCCCACTGCTTTCTTGGGGTATTTCAAGATCGGGTATGGTGGCTGCGGAAACTCCTGAAATGCTCTTAAAGATCCTGGCAATAAAGGGTGTCTTGGAATGTTCAGTCTCTTTATCTTCAATCCCAGGCCACTCAGCTTCTACAAGGAGCGGCCTACTGATATCATTAAGTGGGCGTACTTCCTCAATTTCAGCCCCTTCATCAACAACCTCATAATACTCCATAGGAGGCTCCATCATGTGATAAACAAGAGTGTAAACTAGAATTACCGCAACCCATTGAGCAAAAGAGACATAAGCCACCCCTCTTGAGTGGCAGTTAGATCCAAATGGATTATTTGAAGTATGGCAGACAGAACCAAGCACAGCAAGAGGGAGATTTCCTGTGTTTCCAAATGCTATCATTATAATGGTAAATCGGTTAAATCGAGGAGGTGGGCGGCATATGATCACCACCAAGAACCCAAGTATGCAACCAAGAGCAGTGCTCACAAGCACATTGACAGGAATAAACCACCAATCCATGAAGTTTTTGAGAGTAATGCTTTCACCAAGTTCAGTAAAGATCAGGCATGGCAAGAACAGAGCAAATACAAGTTTACTGAGGAGTTTAAATGTTGCCCTGGGGATGATTTGCAGTTTAGGGTTCGCAAGGAGCAGTCCTATGACCGTTAGGGAGAGAAGTTTCAACAATGGCACAATTGCAGTCTGAAGATCTTCACCGCTAGACTTCATGTCATTTACTTGTAAACCAAACACAGCTCCTGACATTTTTTCTTAAGAACTTGAAGACGAAGAATAAAATCCCCTTCTGCAATAGTTCACATAGTAATACATAAGTGAATGTCCAAGCCCTTTACACGAAAATCCATCCAAATTATTACAACTGACACACAAAAGAACAAGATCCAAGGTTTCCAAAATCTATATACGACAATACCTGAACTGTATTAAAAACCAGATCTTTTATACAAAATCATTGAAATCAAGACAGGATCTCAACTGTGATCAGAATCAATCTCAATACAAATAAAATGGAAAGAGTGTTTATTGCTCAATGAAAAGGTGAAGCAGATAATAAGGAAGGTGCTGAAGAAATAGAGGAAGTTAAAATTTTAAAATCAGCAGATGAAGAGTTGAAAAAGTGAAATCTTTCACGTTCATCTCGCCTAGGCCAACGGATAAAGGATTCACGAAATTGTTGATAAGCTCGGGCAAAAGCGAACACCACACGATAAGTATGATAATGAAGACTGCGTCCAGAGCCGTTAAAAAGATGATTCACCAAAACGAAGCCATTGAAGGCAAGGTGATGAAGAATTAGGGACTTACAAGTTAAAAATCTAGAGATGAAGAAAACTCAACACGCTGTCGAACTGAAGATTGGTGAATTAGAATCTTTCAAGTTCTTCTGGCTTCAGCCAGCAGGAAGAGATTCACGAATTGCTGATAAGCTTGAGCCAGAGAGAATATAGGATTAATCGCAACAGCCGAACACAATAATCTGCAATCATAACAAGCTATGACGATATTGATGTATTGACTTAAGAGAGACTGCGACAACGATGGCTTGCAAATTATTTTCCGCAAATTTATTCCTATAGATAATTAAATTTTATTTTCATAACTTTTTTTATGATATTAAGCGTAATTTCTTTATCTATATAATTATGATTGAATAAGTGTACCATGAATTTTGTTTGTTCAGATTGAAAAAGAACAATTTAACCAAAATATATGTATGAGGATAATGACCCATACCTGTAAGAGTGATTAGTTAAATAATACTTTCCAAAATTTGATGATTGATTGTAGTTTGTAAACATCATCACCTTTTTGTTTTGGGTTAAATAGTAATTAGTGTTATAAGTACATCACGTTTGTTTTGATCCAAAATGCAGCGAAACGCTACTGTTCAATTTGGTTTAATCATTTGTTATTAAAATTTACCGTTTAATTTGTATCCGCTAGAAATTAATTTTTTTGAGACTTAATTTTTTTATATATATAAAAAAATTAATAAATTTAATACTAATTCTTTAATAAATTTAAAATATAATTTTAGAGCTCAAGAAGTATTTATTTGAGATTTATGAAATTGCATCCCGCAGATAAGGCTGAAAAAGAGGACAAGCGATCCAAATCGTCCGACGTCCAGCAAGGCCTCATCATGCAATGTAGCTTCTTTTTTGTGGGGAAAGCTGAACATTCTTTTAGCAGGGTTACTAATATTTTCATTAAAATAAGACAAAAAAATTAAAAGCCCAAAAAGAGGTCCGACAAAAAACTTAACAAGTTGATAACAGCCCAAAAACTTAAATCTTAACCCTTGAGAAGACTAAGGAAGCATTTACTTGTCAAACTTGGTAGAATGCATAATATTCACCAAAAAGTATTGGATCTATAGAAGTACCTGTTGAATCAATATTCAAAATTTAAATTCCTTCTAAAAAGATGATTATATTTAATAATATATGACGATGTCTCTAAAAAAGTGCAAATCAAAAACCTTTGGGTCGGGATATGATCTATTAATTAATTGTCAAGTAACTGTCCAAAAAGACTCTAGAGTGAGGGGGGAAGAGCTCAGACAGAGGCGAGAGAAAGTCGTTGAGACATAAAACTTCAATATGTTGGGAAAAAAACTGAACTAAAAAAAGGAAAAGGGACAGAAAAAAAAAACTAGATAAAACTATAAAAATATTAGTAGCTTCATCTTGGAAATTGCAAAAACTCACTTTTAACTGAAAACAAAAACAGGCAGCCGAATTGTTTTTGATTGCCTTCATAACTTTATCCTAATTATATCTAGATGTGACTTACATCGCGTATCTGGCTATGGTGGGTGAGTCTTTTGACAGAGATTTTCTACGTACGCCAAGATTTAAACTCAAGACTTCGCTTAAGTAATACTGAGCTGTTTATCACTCTGACTAACCCGTAGGTACAAGCAGCTGAATTAAATTGTCTATAGTTTCTTCTCTGTCAGTAGGCCTACCCACATAAGGAAGGCACCGTAGCCTTTTCTTATAAAAAAGAATGGATATTTGCTGCCGATAATGATGGTTATGTACAAGATATAACTCTCATCTTGGTCTTATCCATCTGGGAAAAAACTTCAAATATCCTTTCTATTTTGTAGTGCTTAATGCATGATACGATTGAATGTGGGCTGGCGTCTGTGTTCATTTTTATTTCGGAGGAATTCATGAGCCTAATTACATGAGCATTATATCAAGAAAATGATCAAATCCAGTGTATTAACGAAAAAATAACAACCATGAGTCAAATTTTCAAAAGAGAAAATAAAGAACATAAATGTGAAATCTACTTCACCAGTAGTAGATTCTGCAGCCTTCTTTCTTTCAGATCCTTAAAAAAAAACGAGAGATCCAGGTGCAACAACTATAGGTCACAATAAAATGATTCAAAACAGAGTACATGATTTAAAGCAGAGTACATTACATAGACTTGTAGCAGTTACTTTTGAAAAAAATGAAATATCATCAATTTGTTTGGTTAATCCCCTATTTACATCGGAAAGAGAGAGAGAGAAGAAGAAGAACAACAACTTAATGAAAGTGATCATTTCCTGATCAATCACAACAATGGATGCTCTGTATACTGTATATATCACAAACTTGAATAGATTCTGGGTACCAAAAAAATATACCCCAGATCGGATTAACCCAAGCGAAAACAACCATTTGAAATTCTTACTTTCACTATATACACAGATGTTTTCCTCAAGTCCAATGAATTAATTGGTTCATTTCTATCAAATTAAGAAAGATGAATCCCACCCAAAATCTGCTTACACAGCTCCACCAAATGGTATAACAGAAAAGCCGATGAAGTTGGCACACTGATTGCAAGCAAGGTGATCATCCCCAGGGCCAAGCTCGGCCTCGTGTTCATCAACTGCGTCTGCAACACTCCCAGTGCTTCACAAATCATGGAGTCATAGCTCGTGTAGTAACGCTTCTCCCAGGCCATCCAATCCGCCGGCGGCTCGTAGTTCTTCTCAATCATCTTCATCTCGTGGATTCTCTTCCTCAGAACGATCATGTTCTCGTCCACCATTCTCCCGCCGAAATTCTGATCCGCCGCCTCTCTCCTCCACGCCTGGACGCTAGTTTTCCGACGATACAGGCTTGGCCTCAAATTCGAATCCGGAATCGAGAGAAACGAGGGAGAATTTAGGGAAATGGATTGCATCTTGATGATTTTGTAATCGATGAATTACGGTTTTAACTTTTGAGAATTTATTGGATTTGTGAGATAATGCAGGGGTTTATACGAGAGAATGATAGAACGAGATCTGTATTTTGTGGGAGGGAACAAATTTATAGGGGTTTGGAATTTTGAATGAGGGAATGATTATTGTTAGAGAGAAAAGTAAAATAATAATAAAATAAGCTGGCAAAAAAAATAATAAAATAAAAATGAGGGCATGTGGGGGTGGAGAAGGCATCTTCGAGAAAAAGCAAAGTAATTGGGCAAAAGCGTGTTCGTTTTGCGTGACGCCTGAGAACACGCCACCTGTCAAAGCCGGAAACGGGTGGCTTCCAGAATCTCAAGTAGTAATTACGTACGATGAGGTTCATGATATGTTGGGAATACTTGGGATGAAGGGAATCCACCTTTTCTATTTGTTTTTGTTTACATTCTTTAGTTTTCTAGAAGGGAAAACATATCAGGTAATTATATTTTTTTAATTTTTAATTTGATACTTATATATTTTTTTTAATTAAATACTAAACTAATTTTAATTACTCCTTTTAACATAAATATTTTCTATTTCAGACAAAAGAAATCTTTTAATAATATTTTTTTGTCTCTTATAAAATATCCTGGTTAGAGTAAAAAAAATTAAGAATGATGTAAATTATAAAAGAAGGTAACACACACAGGTCATTTTGTTTTTTACTCACTTTTTAGTGTATAAGTATATTTATATATTATATAGAATTTATAAAAAAAACTGCACTCCCCTCAAACTTCATAACATAAGTCATAATTCATAATAAGCATATTAAATTTAAATATAAATGTATAATTATATAATAATACTATTTCAATAAAACAAATGATTTCACATTCTCACTTAAATGTCAAGCTCAATATATAACTCATTGAAAAAGAAATTGAAATTACCCAAATTAAAACGGCGATGGTTGTAAAATTATAGGGTTGATGTGCGTAGGAGGAGAACATCATCCAGAAGGGAGTTGCGGTCAGGTGAGGGCAAGTGTAGCCGACGAGGTAGGCCTTACCTGACAGAGGACGGCGCTCATATAATAATCTAATAATAATACTCTATTAATCAGAATTTAAATAATAGTACTGTTTTTCATTTTAAATTATTAGTTTGAGTGGTTGATACCCTTTTATTTCTTTTATTAATTAATAGAGATATTTAACGGTTTTGTTGGTTGCTTTAAATCTATCCCGCTCAATAATTTAACTTCTGTTGGCAAAAATATGCATGCATGTTAGGATGGAGTATTTTATTATGCAAGTTACAAAATTATTGTTCTGAAAAGATACTTATTGATCTATTTTAACTTAGACTTATTTATACTAATATATCTTAATTATAAAAGTTAGATAATTAATTTTTAAAAAATAAAAAATAAGTGAAATTATTTATTTATAAAATATGAGCAATTAATAGATATAATTTGTAAAAAAATATATTATATATTTGAGAAATAAAATAAAAGATAAAAGTGTATTTAGCACCTTAAACTAATTTTAGAGGAACAATTAATACCCTAAAATATTTAAGAATATAATTAGTACCTTAAATTAATTTTAAATGTGCGACTAGCACCCTAAAATATTTAAAGGTATAATTAACATCCTGAACTAATTTTAAAGGTACGACTAACACCCTCAAATATTTAAATTGGTATAATTTTTTATTTTCACTGAAAAAATAAATTTATGTCCAATCCACGTTATGTGATTTTTTTATTTTGACACATTATTATTTAAAAAGTCATATGTATCATATATTTTAAATAAAAGTACTGAATAAATATTAAAATTAATATTGTATAGAATTCATATGTAAAGATTATAAAATTTTATGATTTATTTAATATAATTTATAAAAACAAGAGTACTTAGTGATCTATTTTAACATGACTTGTTTCTACTTAATTATAAAAATTAAATAATTAATTTTTAAAAAATTAAAAAATTTATTAAATTATTTATTTATAAAATATATATATTGATATGAGCAATTAATAGATAATTTATAAAAAAATATATTATATATTTAAAAAATAAAATAAATTGAGATTTTATAAGTATGAAACAAATTTTTTAATTAAGGAATCCGCATTGAGTGGTCAATGGCTAAACGACGCCTTCTTGTTCCTAGTGGACATAGGGTGTGTTTGGAAAGTTTATAAACTAAAGTTTTAGAAACCCTTTTGGCCAAAACCTTAGTTTGGAGAAATTTTAAAACAAACAGGCTTATTTGTCCATAAGTACTTTTGGGCAAAACCATGGTTTAAAACCATGGTTTTGAATAAGCTATTTAAAATAGCTTTTTTAACAGTAAAAGAGCTTATGGACTATCCAATTACTATATTACCCCTACTTTTTCTTACACCCTCTCTCCTCTCTTATCCCTACCCCTCTCCTCTCTCCTCTCTCTTCTTTTATCTCTATTTTTTCTTACACCATCTTTCCTCTCTCCTCTACCCTCTCTCCTCTCTCTTATCTTCTCTCTACCTCTCTCCTCTCTCATACTTTAAATCAAATCATACATTTTTTAGTAATTTACTACCATAAAAAGTCATTCTAAAAATAACTATCCAAACACCTATTTATTCAAAACTATTTTTTTTCCATAAACCCTTCTCTAAAAACCCTTTTCTATAAGTGGTCCATAAGCCCTTTTTTTTTATAAGTATTTTTTTAAAATCTTATCCAAATAGGCCCATAGCGTCTTTGTACTTAGGATAAAACGACGTGGTTTAGCTACTGAGCACTCATTCTGACTCCTAAAATTAATTATTATGTTTAAAATGAGATGAGCAAGTTGCCATCAAGCTAGCCATGTCCTCAAAATATCTAGAACTTTTCCCCTCAAAATAATTATTTTGACTTGATATTTTTTAAAAAATAATTGTCATTTTAAAATCACAAGGAGAATTAGTAATGATTTTTTGTTCTTTCCTCTTCAACTATAGTAACTATATATATATAATAAGTTTCTTAAATAAGGGAAAGATAGAGGACGTATATGATTGGAGCCGCCTGCCTTGCAAGTTTCTTAGAAAATTTCAACATGGATCGGTTCAATCAGCGAAGCTTGAGATTGTAAGGATAGGCGTTAAACACATAGTTCCCCATACGGCCATACCCTTTTTCTTCATTTATGCTCTTTTCTTTCACGCGTCAACCCAACAAATTAAAACACGCACGTCCCTCATTTTTATTAATTAATTAATTAATAATTTCAATATGTAAAGTTGGTGCCCATGCAATATATGGAATCTGTAAATATTCGCTGTCCACATATATATTTAGAACTGCTTATTTCATTTTCTCATGTTGAAAAGAAATGGCACCTTCTATTTATTCCTCTTTTCTTTACTTGTTCCAAACAAATTGTTCGGCATCACCAGGAATGTGACGATGATCACTCCAAGAAGCTTCAGCGCCTCTGCATCAAATAATAAGGATTCATATGGCCACCATTACATTACCATGATGGGAAGCTGGAGGACGAAAGTATATATGATCGTCCTTCGCCTGCGAATTCGTGAGAGAGAAGCTACTGGGAACACAATTATGCTTCTCATATCTGCCAAGCTGTGGGGGTTGTTGCAGACTTTGTTGATGGAAACAAGGCCTTGTTTGGCCCTTGTGATTTTACTTCTTTCTTTTTTTTTGAGTTTTTCCTTTTCAATGTCTCTTTCTGTGCTTCATTTGCTGGCGTTGGCCACGCACATCTTCAGGTCCATTCATTTCTAGTTCATTGAACACTAAGGGAAAAAAGCAGAGAATAATTTTTTAGAAGAAAAATTATTCTAAAAAGATGTGTTTAGATAATTATTAGAATAATTTTTTTAAAAAATAAATTATCAGAAAGGACATGTGTAAAATGATAAAAAAAAAAATAAAGATAAAATAATTATTACATAGCCTAAAAATATTTTTTTTAAATTAATCTTATAAATTTATCTGAAACTATAATTTTAGATCTCAAAATTATCATTGAGTACAAAAATATTTTTTAAACATTTGAGGTTGTTTGTAACTTTTAGACTTAAAGTATATTTTTCTATGATCAAAACAAACAGACATATTATCATCATCATTATTATTAAGAAGATGCGATAATCCCGCAACCGACCACGTCGTTCCAGCAATGTGGCGGCGGTTTTTTAAATTTGCCATTCTACTTTGACCGTAAAACATACACAAATCCAATAAATATATTAATTAAATACTTCTTTTCCTTTTTAGTTGCTTTCTATTTCGTTAGAAATCATTAACAAAAATATCCTAGAGTTAGAGGACACTTGACTTTCGTACGTTATAAAGAAATAAGACGCACTTAATAGAAAAGTGAAATATCCTAATTTATATGGAGCTTTTTTATCTGTTATAATTACTACTATATAATTATTTTCTGTTATTTTCATTATAAGCTAAGATACTATTTTAAAACTTAAAACATTTAAATGGGGAAAAAAGAAAGAGAATAGTAGGCACCATCCAGATTTGTTCAAAATTGCTGTTGAAACTTGAAACAGCAACAAAATGCTATGTTTTACAGCTAAGAAAACTTGCTGCTATACTCAAACATAACATCCAAGTTGATCCACTATATGTTAATCATAACGAATTTGTCCTTAATGGCATTTCTAATCTGCGAAAGCTGTACCTAATCACATCATGATGGTGGCCCTGTTCTATAAGGAAACAAGAGCTTATTGGCTTTGTAGAAGTCAGGACTGAGAAGGTCATCATCCTTTGCAAACATCTCTCTCCCTTTACTCAGCACCTGTACGACATAAATCAAAAAGTTGAGTTGAACATTAGTCATCAGATAACAACATTACTAGTGCCCATAAACTCAACTGATTACAAACCTTCTGAGACGAAAGGTTCAACAGGATCAACTTGATTTGAATCAACCTGATTTGAATCAACCTGATTAGTCACTGGTTCTGGTTCATCTTCAAGTGGCTGATCATCTTGTTCAGGTTTAAGCTCCTCGAGTTTTGAATGCGATTGTTCAGGATTAAGCTCCTCAAGTCTTGAATGCGATTTGTTGTGATCGAGTGCTGGTGGCTCAAGTTGCTGGTACTTTGGCTTGTTCTTCTCAAGGAGAAGGTAGGTGGTGCAGTACCAAAATAACAGTATCTTACTTTGTGCTACCACTGTATCCCTAATTTTGCTTCCTTCAAAAGATATGCGCTCCAGTGCCTGCGAATAAGAGAGCGCAGATAAGGAAAGCAAGAGAATAAACTGATATTCTTTATTAGAAGTGTTTTTAGACTATGCGGAAACTAGTTAACCTAAGATGATTGATACGGATAAAGTATGGATACATGGCCACAACGGCACAAGATATATGGTGTTTAAATTCAAATTATAGTGTCGTTACCAAAACGTATCAAACATGATACAGCTTTCGAAGCAATGGTGCTTCATAGCAGATAACTAATTCTGTTGGATAGTATCGGTGTTGATGATAGCTTACAATAAGGTATAGTTTAGGGCGTATTATTTGTAGAAACAATCCACTTTTAAGCAGTTGAATTGAATTAGCCTTTAATTGGAAATTAAAAAAAATCATGGCTCTTTTCTCACCTGTTCTCCTGTTTGAACATCAAATGGATTATGATGTTCAAATTGAAGACCGCTAAATTCATTGATGCAGAGTCCTTGAAAGGCCCTGAAAGTATACATGAACCAATTTCATCAGTGCCGAAGTAAAGGAAACCGTATTCATCTTGTTGCACTTTTTAGCATGAGAAAGAGTTTCCCAGTGCTGGTTACACTATTGGAAAAGTTAAAAATAGGATTCTGCATACCATCTAATGAGAGAAACGCGAGGAATCCAGCGGAAGATGATTGGAGTATTTTCCGGATTGACATAATAGCCTCCAAATACAATAAAAACGGTCATTAGAGAGGGGCCAACTGCCATGGCTGCTTCAGTGGTTGGAACCATAGCTCCAACAGTAAGACCCATCGCAGATGCAGCAAAAGATTCCACAGTGACTATGCCACAGAATTTCCCAAATCTAGAATGTCAAGCTTAGTCAGTAATACTTGAGATTAAAAAAAAAAAACAAAATTTGAGCAAATGATCCCATCCAAAGGGTAAACAGAGGCAGGGCCAGGGGAGAATGCATGTGTTTGTGGGTGTAAGGGCATATTTGTTTATGCCTTCCAAGAGATAAGAAAAGTATATTATTGACATTTAAATAATGAGATGAAGTTGGAATAAAGAAAAATCACTTGCATTGTGACCAAATCAATAAACAATGCGACTCATTCCAAACTCTGCAACCAACAAGATCTATATCTAGTAATTTTAGGGAAGTCATTTATCCCCTCTAAAATTCATTACAGCTCCTCTAAAAAGTGAAAGAAATTGCCAAGTGTTGATCATAAATGGGTAACTTACCTCTGTAAAGTAGGATGAAGACGCGCCATAGGGTACAAAATGGCACCAAACATCAGTGGAAAAGCTGCTCCGATAGGACTCTCAGCCAACAATTTTGAAAACAGATAAGGACCCAATGAATAGGAGCCTTTTGCACGTTCTCGATCTACAATTGCACGCTCCTTTGGAAACACCCCAACAGTCTTTGTAAGAGCAGCCATAGCTGTGTTTATTGCAGCAACCTGTGAATGCCAATTATGTAAGGACAGAAAGGAAAACCTATTAAAGATTCCAGAGGACATGTAATTCTAGTGACTATCAAAATTATGGATAACAATTTGTGCCTACTGAATTTAATAGTCTGTACTCATAATTGCCAGACTCTCTGGTAAGTTTGCAAAAGTCCCACCAAAACTTTAAGACATGGACCTAATCTAATCATGAAGACTAATACCAAAAGTGCATAAAAAAACTTCAAAGTTCCTCTGCCATGGAGACTAGCAGCCAGTCAATCAGGAAATAGGAATGGAAGAATGAAAAACATAAAAAACCTGAAGCAATCCCATTCTGTCCTGTATTGAAGTCTGAGATCTTCCCATTCTCCAGAAAACTGAACCAAAAATAACTGCTGATGCGATTGACATCCTTGCTCGAACTTTGTTTGTTGGTCCATCGCGGGAAGCCTAGTCAACCATTAGAATTATCAAAGAAGATAAGAAACATAAGTTCCACTCTCCTTACATGAGAAAGACTGAATTAATTGTATGCATCTCTAAAATTTTGATTCATAGCCAGGTTAAAATATGGGATGAAGAATTGAAGAAAATAACCGACGATGAAACCAAACATAATGAGGGAAAAGAAGCAAATTTGTCATAGGACAAGATGTGAAAAGGAGAATTGATACTTATGCCATCTTTCTAATCACGTCTTGCCAAATGATACGAGCAAGACTCATTAATCTTTTATTTCAAGGAAAAAAGAATGTTATCCAGGTCCTATCATGCGCTTTACACAGAAAGTCAAAATATAGGCAGACCTGCATCCATGCTCGCCTGAGAAGCAACCAGAATTGTTTCCACCAACCTCCTTTCTTCTTGGCTACAGTTCTCATCCCAATTCTCTTTCCACTTTTGTGAAGCACTTCTTGTGTAATTGGAGTTGCATATATCATCGTAGAAATTCTTTCTGAGAATGACTCAACAAGACTATCAATTCTCTCTTGAGATGAAGAAACGCTTTCAGCAGAACTGTAGTCAATGGATATAAGATCGGCCAAAAATTCAGCAGGATTCACATGCTCAGGGCAATGGTGCCTGTTATATCAACAATAATCAACCGACCGTTCAGAACTAAATATACAAGATATATAGCTAATAACATTAAGTTCAACAGATTAATAATTCCCTATCAAAATATTATAAAAAAGTATTTAACAAGCTAAAGGGAGCATGTGTCTTCAAAGAAACAACATTTTTACATATTTTTTGCAGCAATGGTTTGTATAACTTTGAATAAAAAAACAATGAAAACCAAGTTCAGGACACAGAAGGTTAGAATGACAACCCAAATTTTGAGAAGTATGCCAATGGTTCATCACGAGCAGGACCAGCATAAACAAGTGAACCCTCAGTTAGCAAGACAATGTCATCGAATTTGTTATACACTGAACCTCTTGGCTGATGAATAGAGCAAATTACTGTATGACCATCTTGTGCAAGTTGTTGGAGAGTTTCGACCACTTTCTCAGCCTGAAAGGCATCAAGTCCTGGGAGCACCACATGTAAATTTGTGATTAATGAAAGAAAAAAAAAGTTATAATTTGGAGTTTAACTTCAGATTTTGTCAAAAGCTATGAACATGGAAAAGCCATTTAGTCATTTTCACATCAATGTGCAGAAAATACAAAAGCTCTTGATTATAAAGTTAAACATTAATTGAAAGCAGCAAGGAAGCATTAATTGAAAGCAAAAAAGGAAGCAGGGCCTACGGAGATGATGTTACAGTATACTTAATATCGAGCAGTGCCTACAGGGTATTGTATTAGCCATGTACTAAGCTATATTATATGCAGAACTCGGATCTGTTGCTAGGAAAATTATGGAAAGGTATACTTACCAGTAGTTGGTTCATCAGCAAATATAACAGACGGGCTTGCAAGAAGCTCACATGCCAGAGATAGACGTTTCTTTTCACCACCACTAATTCCCCGAACTTTTGCATCACCGACAATGGTATCAGCACAGCTGACCTGCAGAAGAAAGAGATTCAAGTTGCCAAAGGGGGTAAATATGATATGCATGTAACTTCTTATGGTACTTTTGGAAAGCGTGCGTATGAAAACAGAAAGCATCCCTAATTAATAATCAGCGATCACTTTAACTCAAAAGATTACAACCTAAGAGAGCATCTTACCAATCCTAGTTTGAACAAGAGATTTTTCACGTATTCATCTCTCTCTTCCACGGAAGATATGCCAGGAAGCTGGAGTTCTGCAGCAATGGACAATGTCTCTCGCACTGTGAGCTGTGAGAAAAACAGATCCTCCTGTCTCACATAAGCAAACCTACAGCCATGAAAAAAATAAGAACTCTCGTCCTTAGATAAATAGGAATCACAAGTTGCGAATAAGCGTACTTATAACTTCTCTTTGAACTAGGCTCGCCATTGAACTCCAAAAGGCCTGACAGATGCAGCCGGGGAGATGCTGCTAGTTGACCCGCAAGAACATTGAGCAATGTAGTTTTTCCAGAACCTGACGGGCCCATTATAGCTAATAATCTTCCAGGCTTTGCTTCTCCGCTCACATTTTTGAGCAAAAATCTCACCTATCAATTTAAAATTAAAATTACCATTATCATCAAAAGTAAATAATGATTTCAGCTTACAAACTGTCCTCTTCATAAAATAAAACGTAATATCCGTAATCAATGTTCCAAGTTCTCCGCATAACAACCAAACAGGACTTGTGCATTCACGAAATGTCAAAGAGTAAGAAGACGGAAACTCACAGACTTGGAGGATTTATCAGAAAGAGACAAGGTGATGTTGCTCCACCGGATTGTAACCGCGAAAACGTTACCAGAAACCGGACCTTCACTCTCACCTTCTTCAACATCATCCTTCTCCCCGCCATCGTCGTAGTCCTCATTCTCGGTTTCTGGTGGGAGTACGGGACCGGGACCAGAGAAGAGGCGGACAAGGACGGTCACAGCCACAGCGGCGAGGACCTGGCCAAGACCGTTACCACCGAAGCCTGAAACCATTTGGCGCAACTTTTTCCCGCCAAAAGCCACCATTATCTTCTTCTGCTAATTGCTTCTCCTTTTCTTTCGTCTTGCAGCGAGTCAAGTTTTAACTACGTTCTCTGCTGAATCCCCTTGCTGCTAACTGGAAATGCGAAAATGAAGAAAGCATTCAAAGGCTCAAAGCAATACTGGGAAGTGGGAAGGACTGAAACGATATCGTTTGGCCGGAGCCTTGTCCGACTTTTCCCCGGGGCATCTAGCTAAAGCTGCCATAAGGTGACGCGTGTCGATTTCCCGATAAGATATTATGATGGGTAAAAGTGGAATTTGGGTGCCGTAAAATGGACAATTTGATAATTTACTTGTTTGTATGGTAAGGAACTAAACATATTTGGTTTTTCTTTACCTGATGCTGGTTTTAGGAAATTAGTGGTCGGCGTTATGAATTGAAGTGGGATATTAAAATGGCTTGTGACTCCTCTAATCAATTTTAATCTATTAGTTAAGTTTGATTTAATCGTTTCAAAATTACACTTAAAATATGGTGAAGAGAAAAGGAGTGCAATGGAAAGAAAAATTACAGCAAAGGGAAGTTGATTTCGAAGTTTCTAGAATCTGAGCCATACGGTGGATCGATATACCAGTAGCAGTTACATCTCAAATCATCACAATCCAAACACGCCTTCTGAGGCAAAGTTTGGAGAAGCGAATTAAAGCTTATTAATGTTTTTCTCAATTTTAATGTTTGTTTGGATTAAAATAAAAATAAAATTTTGAAAAAATTTCTGACTTAAATTTTATATTAATTTTTTTTTAAAAATAATTTATAAATTAAATTATAATTTCATATAAATGAGTAGGAATAATTTCTAAAAAATAACTTATGAACATCGAAATACTAATTTACACGTATTTATTTTTACTTTCTCTCCTCCCTCACCCGTTGTGTCCCATCCCCACCTTCCGCCATTACTCTTTACTCTTCCGCCATTTTCTTCAAGGAGAAAGCTCATATGTCTCTCCTCTCCTTTCTCTCTAGCGTCAGCAATTCTCTCTCCTCTCATCTTTCTCTAGTCGTCTACCATTGTAACTCATCTCTCTCTCCCTTCCCGTTCTCTTGAGTGTTTCCTTCATTCGCTGCACTTCCATTTCGGTCTAAGGTAAGTGAGTTCTCGTCATGAAAATCTCGTTTGAGCTTATCGGAGAATCGCTGCAATCGTAGTCTACTTCTCAGATCTCGTTTAATAATAATTTTTTTATAATAATTATTTAAATATTTATTTAACATTATTTTTTTCATAAATTCTTAGTTAAATTTTTTTTATAATTTTTTTTAAATTTATCTAAATTAATATTTATTATAAATCAAAATCAAAGAAAATAATTGAGAGAACTTTATTAATATTAAAACCTTTTGTATTAAGATTTTAAAATGTCAAAAATTAAAATATTAACAAATTTAAATTTAAACTTTGAAGCGTAAAGTTTAATAAATAGTTTTTAAAAAGAATATGCTGTCTAAAATGATTTGAAATTTAAAAAATACTATAATAATTATATGACCATTTAAAAATATTGATTTTTTAAATAAATATAATTTTATAATATGTTACTGACTCGTTTTTTAAATTTTTATATGCAAGATTATAAAATAAACTAACATTAATTAATTACTCAGTCTTGTTTTCAACTATGTTAGCATAACCTTATTGAGCATTCATAACTGAAAACGAACCCCTAGAATTTTTAACTTAATTACCGAGTACCCCAATCTCTGTCGCCCCTTCGCCAGGCGCCTCCACTCCATGGCAGCGTATACAGGGCTTCTCCGTGCTTCCGGGAAGAAAGGCTGACCGGCGACTTCAACGATGTGCTTTTATTGCTGATCACTGGTTCAGCGTGGTATGTGAACTCTATTGTTTCTCTGTTCATTTTTCCCTGGCAAGTACCAAACCGTACCCCCGATGCCACTGTTATCCTCTACTCCCTAGGGTTCCCTCTCCTCAGTGTGTGTGAACAGATGTTTGTCTGTTTTTCTCGCTTTTATCCGGGTACATGATATCAGGCATTATTGATTTTGATATTTATGCTGGGGTTTTTATACAAAAATGAGATTGTGATGGTGAGATTGACGTCCCTGTGATGAAGTGAGCTTTATGAATTTATATCAAACTATAATCACGTTCTTCTTTATCCCGGATTTGGGGGGAAGGGAGTACATTGATGTCGTGCCTACTGTATATAACACGACAATCCAATTGTTTTTCATGTTGTAATAATTGAACTTTCGGATTGGCCGCTGGCAATAGTGAGTTTTGATGGGATAACTTTTGGAGATGTATAGCTCAAATTAGCAATCCTTGGGTACTCAACATCAGAATATCAGCAGAACCTAAAAAATGAACCTGGGAAATGAGGAGGAAGTAGTTGAGTTGGAGCCTTCCTGTATCTTCTATCTTATTGCTCTTCCTCCATGTGTTTGGTACAATTTAAAAAGTGCTAGTAATGAAAATGAGGTTCTCCTTCTCCACCTCTTGGTCCTGTTATTGGGAATGAAAGATACAAAACCCCTAAAAGTTGTTTTATACTTCTTGTTCCCAGAATACCAATTCTGCTTTTTGTTTTTTCTCCCAAAATAAATTACACAAATCATGCTTTCAGATAGTTTTTCTCTCCTTTCTTAATAGTTCTTGAGTAAAAAAAAAACAGGCCCTTTGTTCCTATCTTTTCTGTTTTAAACTTATTATTACCTTTACTATTGTACCTTTGATAAATTGTTTTTCACTATTGTCTTCCATTTGGATCTTAGTGTTGGCATATATGATATGTTCAACTAGTACTTGATGTTGGCCAAAAAAAAAAAACTAGTACTTGATGCTATTTACGCCTACATTTAAATGAATGTGGTGGCATAATTGTGTACAAGTCTATTGGGAACAGGGAAATGGAAGCATGGATGGGTTTCACATGATTTTGCTCACTTCTTTTTGTTAACTCAAATTAACCTGGTCTCTACATTTTTGTTCTCATTTGCAGGAGCTTTGATCTACAAGATTGTAGCATTGCTTGAACTTTGGAGCAAGTGTGTCAATCTGCAACTCCTCTCAAATGGGCCTCACCCAACTAGCACGAGTATCCCGAAGATTCTCCAATACTAGCTTCTTCCACTCTCCATATCTTTTTCCTGCTTCTAGTCCTTACTCTTGTTCTATTACATCAATTCCTAGCTCCCTAGTTTCTGTAGGAAGCTCTATTTTCTATCAATATTTGAAACCTCCGGACCAAAACACATCTGGATCTGTAAGAAATCATCTTTCTTTGGGCTACCACACATCCATTAGTGATAGCATGATGCAAGCGGAATCATTTTCTAAAGCCAAAGACATGAACCCAGACAATGTTAAGGGTCTCCCAGCTGAAGCAATTTGTAAAATTTTATCAAACAGTCCTAGTTCTAGTGTTGAGGAGTCTCTCAGTAATATTTCAGTGGAGGTATCACCAGAACTGGTAGTTGAGGTTTTAAAGAAGCTAAGCAATGCTGGTATTCTTGCACTGTTGTTCTTTCGTTGGGCTGAGAAGCAAAAGGGGTTCAAATACAGTACAGAGAGCTACAATGCTTTGATTGAGGCATTGGGTAAGATTAAACAATTCAAGATGGTATGGAATTTGGTTAATGACATGAAACATAAAAAGTTGTTGACTAAAGACACTTTTGCATTGATTGCACGGAGATATGCAAGAGCTAGAAAGGTCAAAGAAGCAGTGGATACGTTCGAGAAGATGGAGCAGTTTGGGATGAAGCTGGAAGTTTCAGATTTTAATAGATTGATTGACGTTTTGAGCAAGTCAAGGTGTATTCAGAAAGCACAAGAGTTGTTTGACAAAATGAAGAAAACAAGGTTCACACCTGATGTCAAGTCCTACACAATATTGCTAGAGGGGTGGGGTCAGCAACAAAATTTGCTGAGGCTCAATGAGGTCTGTCGGGAGATGAAGGATGAAGGTTTTGAGCCAGATATTGTTACCTATGGCATTCTCATCAACGCATTTTGTAAGGCTAGGAAATATGATGCAGCTATTGAGCTCTATCATGAGTTGGAAGCCAAAAATTTGAGGCCTACTCCCCATATATTCTGTACTTTGATTAATGGATTGGGTTCCGATAGGAGATTGGACGAGGCTCTCAAATTTTTTGAAAAATTCAAGGCTAGTGGTTTTGCCCCAGAAATACCAACTTATAATGCTGTTATTGGGGCTTATTGCTGGTCAATGAATATGTATGAGGCATACAGGATCATTGATGAAATGAAAAAATGTGGGGTTGGTCCAAATTCTCGAACATTTGACATAATGCTACATCACTTGATAAAGGCTCGAAAAACAAAGGAAGCTTTCTTAGTTTTCCAGAGAATGAGTAGTGACTCTAGTTGCGAGCCTACTGTGAGCACTTACGAGATCATAGTGAGGATGTTTTGTAATGAAGAGCGAGTTGATATGGCTATCAGGGTTTGGCATCAGATGAGGGTTAAGGGTATTCTTCCCGGAATGCATATGTTTTCCACCTTAATCAATGCATTATGCCTCGAGAACAGATTAGATGATGCTTGTAAATACTTTCAAGAGATGTTGGATGCAGGCGTTCGACCTCCTGGCACAATGTTTAGTAACTTGAAACAGGCTCTTCTTGATGGAGGCAGGGAGGATACAGCTATAATATTGTCTCAAAAGATTGATAAAATTAGGAAAACTCCTATCATTCGATGAGGCTGGAATATATCGCAAGAATCCTAAGGGATGCCTAGGGTCATCTCATCCATCTGTATCAGTTATCGTACTACTTTTGGCATATGATCGACCAAATAATTAAGCTGACATTCCAAGGATCATTGCCAAGGTTGGCGGCATTTGAGGAGGGCCAAAGGAAGAAGCTTTTCAGAAATTTGATCCGGGGCATCTTGCCTTACAAGTGGCCCATTTCTTACATTTGGCTTTCCTCTGAAAACTTCAGGCGTTCTATCATCCAAGTTAGTCACTCTTGGGATGATTTCTCTTCCATTGTTTCCCCTTTCTAACAACCATTGCATTCCTTGTTTTCTGACCAAAAATAGCAGCTTTTGGGATTTCTCTTCCATTGACAACAACTGAACCATGGGTTTTCTATCATGGTTTGCATTCTGCATGGAATGAAATGAAGCTTTCATAAAGGTTCTGATCTGCAGCAATTCTTCGGTAGATATACGGCTCATCACTAGGGACTATAGTTCAAAACACTCTTTCTGGTGGTGATAAATGAAAGAAGTTTAACAGAGTGGCATGTTCAGATCTTACTTGTAGCAGTGAAGCCAGCTCCTGCACCGACCGTGTCATATTTCTGACTTTCTCAGCGAAGTGGTGTCTACCATAGGGTACTCTAGCATTCTTAACAGAGAATTCCCCATGTTGGAACTTTTTCCAAGGATAATAGATCAACGACGAACCTAGGAGGATTGGGAGGCAGAATACCTGCAATGGCTGAATCCTGAAGGAGAGGGTCTAATGAAGACCAGTCCAAGTCAACAATTGGAGAAGCAAATTCACACACGTTGTCAAGAAGATGAACTGGAATAGGGTCATGAGCATATCTAACAATTTGTTTTCATGAGCATCTTTGTCCGATAATTAATTCAACGGGGATCGTTTCTTTCTGTGTATTTATAATTATTGTTTTCTAACTATTTTATTTTTCTTGCAACATGTATTTTTATTTCTTTACATCTAAACAAAAGTTTTCCCTAATATTTAAAAGTTAAATATCCTTCTAATCGAAGTGGTTACAACCTTGGCATATGTAGAAAATTCTCAGTTAGGAGACTCATCCACTATAACCAGATGCGTGACGCGGGTCGGATCCGGATGTAGTCGGGGTAAAGCTCCAGTAAACCGGATGGATAACAAAAAAATAAAAATAAAATAAAGAGTACATGAATATGGTAAATTTTGATGTAATTAAACTAAAATAGTCTCAATTAATAAAGATAGAAAGAGTATTTGAGATTATTTGCATTGCAATTGTTATTCTTAATGGAGGTTGAAATTATACAAAAAAAGAAATTCATATTGTTATATTTTGAAGAGAGATATTTAAAGAAAACAAAATAACGGTGATGAAAGGGTGTGGTTTGAGTGTGTTTCTCTCAAGTAGAGATAGAAACACGCTGTTGTCATGGGCTTATAACTTTACCCGCATTTAGTCTGGTATTATCTGTTTAAAAAAATATATAAACTTATTTAAAATCATATTTTTTTTAAAAGGCTAAGTTTAAATTTTTTAAAAAATTTATTAAATCTATTAGACAGTCTAAATCTATTATTTAAAATATATTAAACTATAAAAATATAATGAGTGGGGGTAGAACCATGACGTATCGAACACAATTACTAACCCATATTATTATAAATTTTATTTTTTATTTTTATTTTATTTTAAAGAGAATCATAGCATTAATTTTAAGAGACCATTAATTTTAACCCTAAAAAACTAAAACCGAAGTCGAACCCTCTGCAAACTGCAATTGCAACCAGTCTAGATCCGCTCTTCACCGTCGCATTTCCCTCAGGCTCAGGCACTCTCCAGATCCACTCTTCACCGTCACGTCTCTGCCTTCGCCGTCCAGATCCACCGTCGCGTCGTCCACTCTCCACTCTCCAGATCAACCGTCGCGTCGCGTCCATCATTCGTCCCTCTCTGTCTTTGCTTCCACTCGCTCCGATCTTCGCTTCCGCCGTGCCCCAGCGTCTTTCACGCTGTTGAATGCCCACTCAACCAGTTTTTGTATGTGTCTTCGTCTCCGCCTTCGTTGGTCACGTCCGATCCGGTTTGGGGTGGCTTTTGGGAAGAAGACTTGGGTTCTGATTTTTGGTGTGGGGTTGTTCGGTTCAGTGTTACCTTTACAAGGGTAGTTGCCTCTGAGTGTAAGCTCCCTACCTTTGTTCTGGTTTTTCTTTTTGAGTTTTTGGTAATTAATTTCAGAACTTTTTAGTTAGATGTGGTTGGCTGATAGAGGTTAGGAAAATAATGTTGTTAGGTTTGATGATGTTTTGGATTTGACTTATCCCATGGAATGAAATGACCTCCTGCACAAGATTGGTTAAATTGTCCTTGCTCAATGGCTATAATAGTTTGAATTGAATTGAATTGATTGATAAATTACTGTTGGGAAATTTTAGAGGTCCCACTGAGATGAGGCATAGTACTGAGATGAGGCATAGTTGTGTTAGTTATAATATCATTAATCTGGAAAGCAATTTTTTGGTGAAGCAAATTACCTCCTGTGTGCTGAAAACTTAATATGTGTATACTCTACTGTTGTATACCTCCTGTATACTCCACTGAAAACTTAATATGTCTCGAACAGAATATGTAATTGTTGTGTATACTCCACTGTGTATCTGCAGAACAAAACTTATGAATACTGCCTGCTGGTCTTTCCACAAGATGATCAACCACAAGATGAACTCTGAGAAGTCATGATGAGATAATTGTAAGAATGCTGGACATTAATCGAACATCAATTAACTACCAAGTTATCACTATGTGATTCAAGGAATGCCAAATCTTGTAATTGGCGTCACTTATCTTAGGTTGGTGGGTTTGGCTGTACAGGTAGTATACATCAGATAGATTGACTTTAGTTGAAGCAGTTGTTCTTGTTCAGTCTATGACTTGTAATCAGGCTTGGTGTAGTGTCTACTGTAACTGGACAATTTTTAGTAGTAATCTATCGATCAATATGTAGAAGGGTCTGGTAGCTGTGTAAGCATAGGTTTGGTTCAAATGGATGTAGTTTTTGAGTGCCAATGTTTCCGATAACTTTGGGATACAATGTCATATTTGAGATAGTGTTTATTTGTACTTTAATATGCATATAATTACTGTGTGTTCTTGTGCAGTTAAATTTTACTTAAGACAATTTTCTTCTACAAGTGGTCTACGTAATGGATATAATCTCTCAACTACAAGAACAAGTTAATTTAATTGCCCATCTTGCTTTTAATACCGTTGGGACATTGCAAAGGGATGCTCCTCCTAATCGGCTGTCACAAAATTACCCCGAACCACCTGCACATCCTACAGAGGATGCAGCAAATTTTGCAGAACAACCCAAGCTTATGAGTGCTACATTGGTAAAGGCTGCAAAACAGGTTTGTAGATTTTTAGTCAAATCCAAAAAGAATAAGTTCTAGTGTTTGTCCTTCAAGCTTATATGGACACTGGAGTGAAAATAAGTCTACTTATTGTTTATTCTACAAAATAGCTGATTGATTGTTTGTCAAGGCTCACAAGGCTGTATGAGATGGCATCTTTTCTTTCATGCAGACTTGCAACCCTTGTTTGTTATTGTGTGCCCCTCTTTAAAGGGACCAAAGTGACTTTATTTCATGACTTCCTAGTGATTCTGAGTATGTCATCTGTTCTTGTCCAGTTTGATGCATTGGTTGCTGCGCTTCCTATATCTGAGGGAGGGGAAGAGGCACAACTTAAGAGGATTGCAGAATTACAGGTATGGAGCTTAATTCATTTGTTAATAATCATATATCGTTCATTGTTTGCCTGGCTTATAAGAGTGGTCTTATGCGGGGATTTGTATCCGAAAAACCCATGGGAATATATTGTTATCTGATGGTTTCCATGCCTTGCAAGAGTGTGATGCTGCTAAATCTAATTCATGTTCTTACAGTGTTCTTCAATCTTCGCAGGCTGAAAATGATGTAATAGGTCAGGAACTTCAGAAGCAATTGGAAGCTGCAGGTCTGTTAACCTTAACTTTATTCCTCAGACATTTGCCTTCTATGCTATTTAGAACGTCATAAGGTATAGTAATTCTAAATAGCAAAAAGAGAATTTGCAAAATACTTCTATGTAACAAACAGCATTCACAAGGAGTCAGTATTAGAAGGCCAAAGAAATAAAAGATTGTGTCATGGTTCTATAGATGGCGTCGCATTTGTTTCTCATTTGAAGTGGAATAATGTTGTGAATATGTGATCCACATATATCAGTTCTTATTAGAATTAGAACAAGGATAAAATGATACGTTAGTTTCTTGGTGAATGTGATCTGTGACTGCCTAACTAACATTCTTGGTGTTGTTGATGTCAGAGAAGGAATTAAATCAGGTGCAGGAGTTGTATAGGCAAGCATCGGATAACTGCTTGAACTTGAAGAAACCAGATTGAATATAGTGTCCATCAAATTCTTCGTGTTATTGACAGAAGGCTAGGAGATTAGCACTTTGTATTTGGAGGTGTGAACTTTATCTTTTCTCTTGACATGAAACATCAGAAGTGCAGAAAATAGCTTGACTTTATCTGATGTAACGTATACATGTTATAAAGATGGTATTTGTGCCAGAAACTGATTTAGCAGTGGTAAGATATGTTGAATATTTCTGCCTCTTCATCTTTTGCCATAAAGAAAAGGGCTTATAATTATTTCTTTCATCTTATCTTCTAAAATACTTTCTCTTTTATTATGGGCCCCTTTGGATACCCCAAAATCACCTTTTTAATCACTTCTACACTTAACGAGATAAAATATCGTATATTTATCTCATACGGCTCAAAATCAATTCTTCATAAATAATCCAAACGGCCACGAAAGTATGTGTACATGTAAAATCCTTTACCCCATTTTCTTATCATTCCCTCTGTTAAAATCTCTCCCATTTCCTTTTCTTCATTGAACCAATCATTACGTAAATGTAGCTTGTTGGCAGAATTTTGCCTCGTGGCAGACCATATTGCAGAGTAGGCCCCATTCCATTTTTTCTCAAGAATAATATATTTGTGTTGTCACTGCTTCAGTGTAATAGGGAGGATACATAAATATAGAATTAAGATACATATTTTTACTTAAAAACCATGATTGAACACTTCGCAGATTAAATATGGCGAGAATTTCTTTTTCTTCATGGCAAGAAGGGAATCACCGTAAACATTTTATTCATCCAACCAAACATGTCTTTTGACTCCGTCCCATTATTAAATAATCCGTTCTATCCTTCAAAATATCTTTCTTTTAGGCTGAAAGTTGTATCATACCAAATATACGTAGACTGAAACTTCTCCACTTACGTACATGATTGTTTCGTAACAACTTCTATAAGATTATTTTAAAGACTAGTTTAACACTAAAAAGATTAAATTCATACAATCGGTTGACGGGAAAGATTGCATGGTGGAATTAATCAAATCATTCAGTTAGCCAAGGGAAGCTACAAAGCAAGCTCGCTTCCAATCATTAGTCATTGACAATAATGCATTTAAGTTTAGTGACGACAGCCTAAAACAGTAAAAGGTCACAAAATGGACAAGTAACTAATTGTATGTAATTTAATATGTCCCATTTTCAGAAATTTCAATTTATTAATTGGTATTCAACGGCCACTAACAGTAAATTGCTCACCAGCATAGACCAAGACTTTTGTACTATAAAAGAACATTCAAACGTGATGGGTTCTGGTTCTAATCAAAGTGGGTATTTCCAACAAAGAAGCATTGTGCTTCTCATTCTCATAAATGGGGTTTCTTGACCATCTTCCTCAATGCTTTTCTTGTTCATTCCCAACGCACAAACGCTTGCCTTTGCAGGTTTACATCTTTCTCAGTCCTACGCATCTTTCTTTAATTTCTTTTTGCATCATTAACTTCATGTATTCATCATTAACTGCGAAGATTTCTTTGCAAGAAAGGCTCATGATGTGAGCAACGATTTGATTACTCTACAGGAACCTCTAACTTATTGCTTGGACCATCTTCAGATGATAGATTTAGGATAACTTGCTTTAATTTTGCTCCTTTTGTAGGTATATATGTAACTAATTAAAATAATTTATCTTGTAATTAGACAGTAAATCTGAGGGTGGAAATGGACTGCCAAGGTTGTGTCAGCAAAGTTAGGAGTGCAGTGGAAGGCTTGGAAGGTTCAATTAAACATACCTCTCTTCAACCTCTTATTCTTCAATTAAACAAGAGTTCATTTTCACACTTCACAATTTAACTACATCAAATTATCAATGGTTTTAAGTCATAGTAATTACATATATTCACCCATGCATGCTCACTACTTCTGAAATTTAACCTGATAATTTCATCTAACGATTGAAAGAGTGGTTTGATTTGGAAGCTATGTATTATTATACTCCTACTTCAGCCGTTGGATTAAGTCAACATATCAATTTCCAAACAGGTGATGAAGACCAACACAACTTTTGATGAAAGAGAATCAAAATATCAACACAAATAAAAACTATAAAGATGAAACATATATATTCCTCCTGTCCTTAATATATGGTCTAATTAGGGAGTTGATTTTAGTCTAAAATATAATACATATTTCTTATATTTATTAAATTTTCCTAAATTACCCTTATTAATACTCTCTCAATAATAATCAAGTAAGAAAGGGAATATGCGAGTTAAGGAAGATGATTATAGTATTTTAAAAAAAATATATTATATTAACTAATTTCTTTAATCTAATCAAATTAGTTAAATATATTATATATTAAAGACCGGAAGAGTATATCATCTCAATATATCTTAATGCTAGCTAATCATACTAGTTAATGAGCAAAACAATGTCATGTAGATAGCTTGTTATCTTATCGTATCTTATTTTATTTGGGGAACAACTAGAAAAGATTGAATTGCAACTGAGTAAAAGTTAGATAGACCAAATGATTAATTTTTTCATGTTTTTAATTGATGATGTGTTTTTTTTCAATTATAAAAATTGTGGAAATGAAGGGGTGGAATCAGTGGATATAGACCAGAAGGAGCAAAGGGTGACAGTGAGGGGCTATGTGGACCCTGAAGAGGTATTAGAGGAAGTGAAGAGCACAGGGAATAAGGTAGAGGCATGGCCTTTTGTGGATCATGACTTGGTCACTTTCCCTTATGAAGTTGGAGTTTATGACATCAAAGCTCCTAATGGTTTTGTGAGGAATGAACCTCTAGCACTTGGAGACCCTAAGACTCCTGAGATGAAGCTCATGGTTCTCTTCAATGATGATAACCCTAATGCATGTTCTATTATGTAAATTAAAGCTATATATGTTTCTTATGTAGTGTATGGAACATATGATGAGTCATTATTTACATAGCTTTGGTTTGGGATAAATTTTTTTTAATAGGCATAGGCATCTTTATTGGAGTTAATTATGTTTGAGGCACTGTTGAGCATTAAGTGTGTGTACATCTCCTAGCAAAGTTTTAAATATTAATTCATTACGTTGTGAGAGATTAGCTTTTGCCATCAGAGATTAGCTGGTGGTTGGGCCAAATTTAAAGCTAGACATTATGTGTCTCAAGCTTTGGGCTACCAAATTTTACCAAATCACTTTGGGTTGACCCAATTGGCCCAAAACTAACAAAAAACCAAATTGAACGAAAGAAATCATATTACCAACGTGGTGGTATAGGGTTAATTACTCAAAACATAGTAAATTACTATTAAAATTTTTATTGAAAAAGGTACCCACACCTAATACTTGATAGTTTCTCTAATAGAATGATACTTATATTTAATAAAAAAGAAAGAAAGAAAGAAATCATATTTTTTGATAAAAATTAAGTGGTATTCTTTAACCGATAGTTTAGAAATTAATTCTCCTTATATGTAGAGATCATTTTAAAAAAACAATCACCTAAGTGCTTCCAATGTAAGGGTAGTTTAGTAAAAAATAATTTCGAATATTTGTCTTAATTATTAAAATTTTAAACTCTTTTCGTATTTCAGTACTCCAACGCGGCGCGTTCACAATTCGCATTCCCCTCCACTGGCCTCGATAGTCCACACTCATTCTCGCTCTCTCCCCGCCTTGCCTGAGCTCCACATAGTCGCCGCCGCAGCGCCGCTCGTCCTCTCCAGTCTCCACCACCACAAGTCCGCCGTATGCTCCTCTCATTTCTCCAGTCTCCGCGTCGCTCTATGTTCTTCGTGTGTGCAGTATAGCATGCCTCGTGTTCGGGTAAGCTTCGTGTGTGCCTCTGTTGTTGGCTTTTGGCATATTTAATCAGAACTAATAATGAAGGATTATATACAACCTGAAAATTCTTAGTGGCTTTTTGAAACCAACAACAATTTCCACAGAGACGAACGAAGAAAATAGATGAAGCTGAAAGGCTGGAAAGCTTTTTCTATTTATTTTGCCATAATATGTATACCTTTTTCTTTTACTTGTTTGGTCTGTTTGACAAGTATTTTTTCCCCTTAAATTTTGAGTTGTAACACGAAAAACCAGCTAGCCTGTCCAGAATTTCACATCACTTTTCACTCTGATTTTTTCCGCTTTTTAACTCTCTATGAACAGAAGTATGGAATTGTCAAGACCCATCCTTTATAAGGGTAACACATGTATGCTGTCCAACTCTGCATAAACCTACCTTGTAAGAACTGCTCCACAGTCTCCCTATCTTCCTAATTCCTTCCAAGACCCTTTAGAATAAGACTTGAATATTGGGGCTGTCAATTTTTATTATTAATGTTGCTTGCTCAACAGGGTCTATGCCATTTTTTAACTTTCGTGCTTTGTTAATAATTTGGCGGAAATCTTTTAGCATTTCCTTGAACCTATTAATCTAGTAATTGAAATGATACTAATTTGCTTAATGCGGCATTGATTTATTTGAACTTATCGGGATTCTACTCTTATGATATTTTGTTATTTTATTCTATATGATTGAAAACCTTTGAAATGTATATTTACTAATGGAAAAACTAGGATAGCATCTTCAATTATCTTTTCTGAGATAAGATATCAATTCAGTTTAGGATATATATATGTATGTGATGAATGTCAGTTCATGGAATTTTGAGCCTCTATTGTTATTAATTGCATTTGTCTTGCTGAATGCAGTTGAAAATCAAAATTGCTGGCTGTTTTTTAATGAAGCATGAAGATTTTCTATAATTGCAGCAGCAACTGGGTGTTGACTACAATATGCTGAAATGTCAATGCCCAAAACCAAGCACTATCCTTACTATCATACAAGGATGCAATAACGTCAAAAGGCTTAAAAAGATCCATGCCTATGTCATTATTAGTGGACTCCAACACCATGCTACTATTTCCAACAGACTGTTGAACTTTTGTGCTGTCTCAGTTGCAGGTTCCATGTCATATGCTCAACATCTATTCCATCGTATGGACAACCCTTCAACTGAAGCATGGAACTCCATTATCAGAGGCTTTGCACAGAGCTCATCACCTCACCAAGCACTTCTTTACTACAATGCCATGATTTCTGCTTCAGTTTCTCAACCTAACAGATATATTTTCTCATTTGTTCTCAAGGCTTGTGAGAAGATTAAGGATGAAAAGAAATGTAGAGAGGTTCATGGATCTATAATCCGACGAGCGCATGACAGAGATAAGATTGTGTGTACGAATCTGATGAGATCATATGCAGGGAATGAATTGATTGAGAGCGCACAAAGAGTGTTTGATGATATGTCTGACAGAGATTTGGTTTCTTGGAATTGTATGATATCATGCTATTCTCAAGCAGGTTTTCATCAAGATGCTTTGACATTGTACAATCAAATGCGAGATAAAAATGTTGGCTTGGATGGGTTTACACTTGTTGGTTTGGCTGCATCATGTGCTCATGTTGGAGCTTTAAATGTTGGGATTCAAATGCACAAAATTGCTCGTAAAAAGGGTTTTATGTATGACATTTATGTTGCCAACGCTCTTATTGATATGTATGCAAAATGTGGAAGCTTAGATAGTGCACTTTCTATCTTCAACAAGATGAAGAAGAAGGATGTGTTTACTTGGAACTCGATGATTGTTGGCTATGGAGTTCATGGTCACGGCGATAAAGCAATATCACTTTTTAAGCAGATGTTAATGGAAGGAGTCCTGCCAAACTCCATCACATTTCTTGGTTTATTATGTGGATGTAGTCACCAGGGTTTAGTTGAGGAGGGCACTCAATATTTCCACTTGATGAGCTCTGACTTCAACCTGAAACCAGAAGTCAAGCATTACGGTTGCATGGTGGATCTTTTTGGACGAGCAGGAAAACTTGATGAGGCTCTTGAGCTTATAAAAACTTCTTTCTTTGATGCTCCTGTGCTTTGGCGTACATTACTCAGCTCTTGCAAAATTCATAGAAATGTGATGATAGGAGAAATTGCCATGAACAATCTGATCAGAGTTGGGATGCCAAATGCTGGCGATTATCTGCTAATGGCCACATTATACGCTGGAGCTAAGGATACAGAAGGGGTTTCACGAATGAGAAGAAATATGCAAAGCCAAGGAATAAAGACCACTGTGGCCTGGAGCTGGATTGAGGTTGAAGATGAAATTTACAAGTTTGTTGCTAATGATAATTCACACCCTGATTCCGCTCAAATTTATGCCAAACTGGAGGAAATTATTCATCAGGCTGCCTTACTTGGCTATGTACAAGAGGAAGAGGTTATTGACACATACCCTTTATTTAGTTCTGAAGTGAGTTTGGGAAGTTCAACTTCTAAACATAGTGAGAAGTTAGCAATTGCCTTTGGGTTGATAAAAACACCAGCAGGGTCGTGTTTACGAATAATGAAGAATTTGAGGGTTTGTAATGATTGTCATACTTTTATAAAATATATTTCTAAAGCATTTGACCGGGAAATTATTGTTAGGGATAGAGTCAGGTTTCATCACTTCAATAATGGATCATGTTCATGTGGAGACTATTGGTGAAAATTCATATTTATCTTCATAGATTCTTAATTGTTTTATCCACTTTTTTGACATGGTTTTATAATTACTGAGATGCTGAACATCAGCTTTGCACGAGTGGTTATCCTTCCTACTCTTGATTATTTCAGTGATTACTGTGATAGGCCCAATACTATATTACACATGAAAAAACCAACCAACTATTAGAACTATGAAAGAGCAGTAGTATTGTTACATGCTAGCAATTCAGATAGGAAGTGAGCAGCGAAGGAATCATAGTCTCCATCAGTATTTGAAGAACCGGAAGCCTCTAGAGTATGAAGTGTCACTGGTTTAGGTAAGGGATGGGAAGGTTGTTGTACCTTTGTAGTTGCCCTCGTAACTTCATCTAAGGACCTATATTAGAGTGACTATGGGATTTGCTTAAATGCTGTTTGTTTTTGTGATCCATGATCAGAAGTAGCCAAATTTATCACCCTCACTAGAAGCTCTTGAAGATCTCCATACAAGTTCTGAACCAGAAGTCCAGAAGTCAAAGGAGCATCCTTGGAACTTGGAAGTTGAAATTGCATCTCTGGGAAAACCCACCAACACGCGGGGCGGCTGCCTGATTTTTGTTTGGGAACTTCATCCTTAGAATAACTACTGTTGGAATCAACCTGGAGCTTGATTTCTTGCTTTTGAATGTGAGGGTCTTGAGCATCAATAATGGTCTCTTGTGACTTCAGAGCTAGGTTATAACTATCAGAATCCAATGTTTTCCGTTCTCACAAGCCATGCTTCTATTTCCTCTGCTCACTTTGCTCTGCCAACGAGCATCAGATCAGAATTCCTCAAAGTCCTTTGGTAAGGAAAAGCTCCTTTACTCTGGACGGAAATGGCCTCCAATGATGAAGAAATATCTAAATGAATATGCTTTACTTGGTTCATGAGAAATGAGTTTAAGCTGCCAAGAATGTGAATTTAAGATTTTCAGAAAGACTCGTTGACATTTTTTTATCCCCTGTTCTTTTTCTGTGTGGGGGGAGGGGGTTTGGAGATAGTTATATATGTTTCTCAATATTCATTCATGTCTCGATATAGACATTGAAGTTTGTATTGCTTAGCAAATTTGTTTATATCAAGGTTTTCAATTATGCAAAGGAAATGGAAGGGATGAAGCTAATTTTAAGAACCAAATAAAAATGAATCCTAAAAAAAAAAAATTGATCCTCCCTAGTCACTTCTAGTATACAAGTTTTTCTGTCTCGAACACAACCATCAAAATTCGAAATCGTTTTTATTATGAAGAAATTCACCCTTTTAAGTATTCGTTTTATTTATACTGAGTTCTGTTTATTTACATAAAATACTGAATTTGGAGTTTATTATAATCACGTGAGCTTATAAATTCATTGTAAAATTAGAGTATTTGATTTGATTTTTATGCTATTTCATAATTGATAATAATTTAATATTTTATTTCTTATATATAGTATATTATTTTTATTTTAAATTTAATAATAAATACATAATCAATTATGTAGTTAAGGGCATATATGAAGTTTAGTAGATAAGCAAAGGCAATATTGTCATTAGCATATCAGGAAAATTAACTTGCTGTTCTTCGGTAATCTTGCTATTCTACTATTCTAATTCTTAACAAGAAGCGCTATATTTCTGCAGAAAGAAACAAGAGATAAAGACGAAATCCAAACAGATCTGATGAATAGGGATGTACGAGTCGTCGTTGAGTAAGACGATGGATGATCCACTGCATCCCTTTAACCAATGAAACACAGTAGAGAGGTAGGAGCCTCCGATTCTCGACGATGATTTCGTTGATTAAGAAAATGGAAATGGATCAGAGCAAATGTGAACCAAGAGAGAAGATCTGAGACTGTAAAAATGAGACATATATGGTAACTCTGCTGTGTCGTGTGAAATATATATAGAAAAGTAGGGATGGTAAAACGCCATCGTAAAATCCCCTCATGGCCCACAGGCCCAAAACAAAAGAGAAGAGAAGGAATTTTTGGATTGACTAAAAAAGTAATTTATTTTAGAGTTATATAATACTCAATATTTTAATCTTATTTTTCATATGTATTTAGTATCTTAATCTTATTTGTGGTAAAATTTTACATATAATATTTTTATTTTGATATAATTTCACCCTTAATCTTTTTAATTTAATATAATTTTACACATAATCTTATTTCTTAAGTACTAAGAATTGCACCAAATTAAAAAGATTATAGGTGAAATTATACTAAATTAAAAAGATTATGAGTAAAATTATACCACAAATAAAATTAAAATATTAGATATATATAAAAATAAAATTAAAATATTAGATATTATATAACATTTTATTTTATAAAACTCGTATTTAAAAAGTAACCTTTGTAAAAGTGATTAATAAGGGGCCAAAAGCCCCTTATGAATATATTTTTTAAATGTATTTGAAAAAACAACTGAAACACATTGGGGCTAAATCACGTTAATTAATCTAAAATATTTAATTAATTTGATTAAATTAAAAAATTAGTTAATATAGATAATTTAAAAGAATAATAATTATAAAAAATATATTTTATATTTAAAATTAAGATTAACTCCCATGTAACAAGATAGAGTATTTTCTTAGATATAATCTCAATATTAATATTATATTTATGTTTTTCTTTCTCTAGGCTCCTTCACAGTCTCAGAGTTTGTATCATAGATAAACCGTCAAATATAATTTAAACAGTGATTTAGGGTATGTGGTGCAGTTCGGGGGCGTTAATAAGAACTCTACTTCTGCAGAAAGATTATTATCTGAATCTGGTGACAGTTCTTGATATGTGCAGAAAGAAACAAGAGATGAGGAAGTAAACCAAGCAAATATGGATGATCCACTACATCTCTTTAACCAAAAGGAAACACAGTAGAGAGTTGGATCCCGAATCTCTTCTGTAATTTATTTGATTAAAGGATTAAAGTTACTGAGACTACTAAGGGAGCCAAATTAAAAGATTTAATTAAAAAAAGAAAATACAGATACTAAATTAAAAAAATTAAAAAAAATACAGATACATGCATACAAAATAGTTGTCCTTATATTTTAAGACAAAAGATAATGATATTTAGGACTTTTTCTAATTCTAATAAAATATGCTAAAAGTAAATTGTGAATAGGATTAGAAAAAATATAATTAATACTCCATATAACATGTTTTATATAGATAAAAAAAAGTTTTTAGACCTCATTAATTATAATATAAAATTTAACAATTTTTTAATTTTAACTCCATGTAATATATATTATATTCTATAAAAAAGTCAATATAGTAATAAATAAATAAAAAATAATATATTTTTATACAAAATTTTTTTCTTTACTTTATAAATATGATTAATTGTAAACTTTCTTTCTCAATCCTAAAATAATAGGGTTAGAGGAGTAACTCGTATTGAAGGTACAAGATGGTAATGGCGTTTCTTGGAGAACAAGAAGCCACCCTGTTATGGGATGCTTCCAAAGAAGTATAAACTGAAGGCAGAGCAGAAGCAGTTCCCTAAAATGGAATCAAGCAAGCTGGCACGCAACCCTTCCATCGGGCCCACCTATTTCATTATTAATATAAAAATTAATTAATTTTTTAATATATAATAAAAAATTTAAATACATTAATTATGACTAAATATAACTATTTACAATAAATTTATATTATATATTATTTAATTTTATTTAAATTAACTAATTAAATTTTATATTAATTATAATTAATTTATTTATTTAATTTTATTAATCTAAGAGTGTATTGGTATTTTGCATCAATTAAAGATGATAATGAGTTGAAAATCAATCAAGGAACAAGTTGAAATAGTAATTTAAGGTTAAATCATTTTAACAACTTCTCCAAATTAATAAAAAGAAAAACAACATAGAATAGTTCCATAGAATAATCAAAAAATTAGTTTCTTAAATATTTTAAAACTTTCACCCAAAATATATGATACTTATGAAAATGACAACGACAATATACAATTGAAGGTTACACAATGGTCAAAGCACAGTGTTCACGGTACAAAAAAGATTCGCCAAAAATAGAAAATGACAGAAGCAGCAGAAAGTAAAAAAATAAATAAATTAGTTAATATAATATAATTTTTTTAAAATTATTTTAATCATTTTTTTAATTCATTCTTTCTTAATTATTATTAAAAAAATATTTATATATGGACAATTTAAAAAAAATAGATAAATATAATAAAATATTTTATATTTAAGAGTAAGATCATCTCTTTAATTAAATATTATATTAAAGATTGGAGGAGGAATATTTAATAAAACAAATACGTATATCATAAAAAATATAGTAAAATACAATGACTTCGTTTCGTTTTGCTAAGATTACAAACACCTTCTACATATTTTGGAAACCTACATTTTCATCTAATTTTTAACCCCGTTGAAAATATTTTGTTAAATATTTTGAGTCCAGGTTTTCAATTGTGCAAAGGAAGTGGAAGGGGATGAAACTAGGTTTTTTTATTGTGACGAAATTCGCCCTTTAAGTTTTAGGCATTCAGAAAAATTTTATGGACTAAAACAGTAATCTATCATATAAAATATAAAACTAATCTAAAATGATGACGAAATCAATAAGAGGGAAAAGAAAAGTTAACTATTTGGCAATTATCTTGAAGATTTGAAGAACTATAAAAACTAAAATTATTTTTGCTATTATCTTGATTATATTTCAGTAATTTGTTTTAATAAATGTAATCTCTCCAGATATTTTTTTTGTTAAAAGATTTGGAGATCGGTTTTGAACAAAAAGTAAGCTCAGCTTTTTGAGGGTTAGAATCAATTTTTCTATCTAAAAATGTTCTTATTTTACAACTCCCTTTTATTCTAAATATAAAAATTTTATAAATTTATTTTAATTATAAATATAAAATTTTAATTTATTTTATCTTTTAAAATTATAATTTTTTATAAAATATTATATTGAGATAATTTTTATTAAAGATAATTCAAATATATATTTTAAGAATTGAAAGTAATATTGTAGAGCTTGTTGTTATCATGGGAACTTATTAACCTACTATGAAATTAGGATATTTTATTTGGAGACATAATAGACATTTGAATCAATAAAACCGGGACGCTTAAAGTAAATAATTTGTTGAATTATGATATTTATGAATATTTTCTTATATATTTTTTCATTTTTAACACTGTTACTTATTTAATTAATTTAATTATATTAAAAAAATTAATTAATATAATATTTAAATTAATATTAACTCACCAATTATATTTATAATTTTTTATTTTTAAATGTGTATTTTCCTAATTTTTTAAATATTATTATTCACCCTTCTCTGAATCTCTGGAGTTTTATTTTTAAATGTGTATTTTCCTAATTTTTTAAATATTATTATTCACCCTTCTCTGAATCTCTGCACTCCAGAGATTATGTCACCGTCCTTCCCAGTCTCCGTCCATCTTCAGTTCAGAGAGCCGTTCTCATTCTCTTCCTATGGTTCGGACATGCAAATCGTGGTCGTTCAACAATCTATCGCCGTCAACAAACTAGAGAAGCGGAAGCCGGCGGCGACTATCTATCTTCAGATCGTCTTCACAATCAACTTCACACCTCACAGTGTTCAGATCGGGTATGATATGCTTCATCTTCATCCTCGCCATCGATCTATCCTTCTTCATCCTCCCTCGCCTTTGATTTGCCATTCATATGTTCACATCTCTTGAATCTGGTGAATTTTCTTCAAAAGTGCTCTATATCTGCAAAAATAAACAACAGCAGCAAATCTGATGAATAGGGATCTACGAGACGTCGTTGAGGATGAAGATGGATGATCCACTACATCTCTTTAATCAAGGAAACACAGTAGAGAGACGGGGATCTTTACGATTGGATCCTGAGTCCGAACTATGATTTCCTCGATTAAGAAGATGGTATGGATCATTAGAAAGTGGAAGTGAAGTACGATGGTGTCAATACTCGGCGGGTAGGGAGGTATATATAGAAAAATAATAAAAGATGTTAAAACCCTAATCTTAAAGCCTCTTATGGCCCACTGGTTAAAAAAATTAGTAGTTTTATTTTTTAGTAGAGTTAAAAACAGTATTTTTAGCTAATAATTAGAGAATTATTAGAAATTAATTCTCTCTGTAGAGATTGTCGAAATATATTTCATTTTTTTTAATAAAATTTTTTTCTTAGTGGTATATTCTTACTAATAGCTTTTGATTTCTGTTTATTTAGGCATTTGCTTTAAAAAAATTGATTTTTAGATGGACAAAAACGGTGATTTATTATTATTATTATATACAAAATATTAAAATTTTAGAGATGTCAAAGTAATTTGGATTTCCAAACTGAACCAAATGGAACATGATAAAATATCTGCACTTCCAACAAAATGTGTTTTTTTCTTAATATTCTTGAGAGTATTCCTCATTAGACGGATAGATTATTTTTACTTCTTTTAATAAGATATTTTTTTATGAAAATAAATCTAATTAGAATTTAGGATATCTTTATTTAAAGAATTCAGTAATCTTTAGACTAAATCGGACTTTTTAGTAATAAAATATGAATTTGAAGGATAGAGTGGATGCATTTGGCGGAATGATAAATAGATTGCATGTCTGCACTAGTAACAAAAAAAACAAAATCTAAAAGGTACAAATAAGATACGAGACATTTTGTAATTCAACACAAGCTAACAAATAACAACAAAATGAACCACGTCACATGGAAACATAATCAGATTCTAATGGGTGATTTCTCTTGATCTTACGGCCCCTCTTATTTTGAAGTCTTCATAGTAATATCTGGGGTTGAAGGTACAGAATAGCAATGGCGTTTCTTGGAGAACAAGTAACCACCCTATTATGAGATGGTTCCAAAGAAGCATTAATTGAAGGCAGAGCAGAAGCAGTTGCAGTTCCCTAAAATGCAGTCAAGCAAGCTGGCACGCATCCCTCCCATTTGGCCTACTCATTTTCGGTTTTTAACCTTTAATATAAAAATTATTTAATCTTTTTAATAGATTAAAAAAATATTAAATCAATCAGTTAATTATAACTAAATCTAACTCTTCAAAATATATCCATATTATATATTTATTAATCAATTAATCTACTTAAAATTAATCAATTAATCTTATATTAGTTATATTTAGCTAGTTTATTTTTATTTTTTAATATATTAAAAAAAGTCAATTAATTTTTATATTTAAGAGTACTAATTTTATTTTAAAATATTTATCTTTTTTTTTGTCAACTATTTTTTAAAACTTCTCAAAATAATAAAAGAATCAACATAGAATGGTTCCTAAAATAATCAGAAATTTGGTAAATATTTTAAAACTTTAAGCAAACACCATAAATTATTTTCTTGTTCCAAATATATGACAAGACTAATGATAATAGGCCATTAGTTTTTAGAGAATGATTTATAAAAAAAATATTTTTGAATAAATTTTTCTAAAAAGAGTTTATAGGAAAAAAAAATAGTTTTAAATAAATTAGTGTTTAGATAGTTATTGTCAGAATGACTTTTGTTATTGATAAATTACTAGAAAAGGTACGAGATAAAATAATAATTATCCATCACCTCCACTCTTCATCTAAAACTTAGACTAATAAATAAATATTTAGATAATTATTGACAGTTTATAAACTCTTTTCCTATTTTAAAAATTATTCTTAAAAATTTATTTAAAATTATAATTTGACCTATAAATTTTTTTAGATAAATAAAATTATTTATTTTAAAATTTTTTAAAACTATGGTTGAGTCAACAACTCTTTTAAACTCCCAATGACAACGACAATATACAATTGAATGTTACACAATGGTCAAAGCACGGTGTTAACGGTACAAAAAAGATACGCAGAAAAGGAAATGGAAAATGACGGAAGCAGAAAGCAGGAAGCAGCAGGGGAAAGGAATCCCTTCAGAAGCAGATGATTGTGAAATCTCCTTTTGTCCTTATTATACATGTGAGTTGGGTATGGGCTCTCTTTTGGGCCAATCTGCGCCCAACACATTTGGAATCATGACCCCTCCATTTTCCTGATCATTCATGTGGGAACTGAGAACTAAAGAAAGCTCTGTTTTGTGCAAAGAAATTAAATAATTCCATTTCCATGTTTCAGAGGAGAACGAGAGAAATATAAGCTACAAGGAGGCTATATTATATTAGCAAGTTAATGACAAAGAAGAGGAAGACAAATAGAGAGATACCTTCCATTAATAATGATACTAAAGCTTCTTCTTTTTTTCTATCTTGATTAAATTGATTCAGATTTGAGCATAGATGTTTTGTCCCAGTCCTATCCTCATCCTGCTCGTGATTGGGACAACTTAAGATGAGATAGAACAATGGACAAAAATGGCATCCCGTCATATTTATTGGGACAGGATTGTACCGGTCCCGTCCTGTAAATGCTCCTATAGCTGAACCTAGCTACAAACTCTTTCAATTCTCCCTCATCCTCATCTGTCTTACATTAATGCATCTACTTATTTCTTATTTCCATCGCCAGTCATTCCTTTTAGCTTATTTTTGTCTCAAAATTGAGCTCACTATCTTGTTTGATATGTTGTATGAGTTGGCACGCAACCTTCAAAAGAAATTTATGCAAATGTTGAGCCAAACATCATTGGAAACAAACAAAATTGAAAATTCTTTACAAATAGGAAAAAAGAAATTCTCTAGAGTGGGCACAAAGAAGCCTCCTGAACAGCTCAAAATTATCAACTCTAGTTCAAACTATCTTGATATGGTAGCATAAAGGAAAAAATGAAATTATATAAATAAATGAAATTATAAGAAATTAAATATATAAATAATATATGATTATATTTAGTTGAAAAGAAATAGGCAAAGTTTGTACACAACATAGAAAGTCTAGTAATTTCTTTGCAATAAATTTAAGGGCAAAATTTCGAACTGGAGATATTATTGACTAGTAGTCTCCTTTTGCCATTGTTGAACTTATAAATGCATCATTATGATTTTTCAAAGGCCAAAAAACAGACTTAAAAATCCTTCTTTTTGTATTTCTCATCCCAAAACAATAAATATAAGCAAAGGAAATCCGAGCATGGATTTCACCAATTTCTGATCGTTCTTAAACTGCACTGAAATAATACAAGCAACATATATGGCTTTCTTTAACACAATCTATATATAAGAGAACAAAAAAGCTACAGTTAAGTATTTTTTTTACAAATATCTACATGTCAAATTAAGTTAGAAACACTAAGGATGGGTATAATCACTCTTCATGAAGCTGCATTGTCCAGTCAAAGGGCTTCCACTCTTTTAAGAAGCTGGCAACTGCTTGTTTTTGCACGTCCACCGCCTCGTAACGGCGGCGCCGGTACATGTCTTCCTCAGCCAAATGCAGCATTCCTCTGATGACATTAAGGCCAAGGTTGCTATTGAACTGCTTCTCATCATCAATAACATGCACAAAACCCTTGTTCAGTCCGAACTCAACGTGGAAGTAAGGGAAATGCTTCGGAATAGAATTCCGCAATCCCTTTTGACTCGTATCGATGAGCTTCTTGGCGTTGTGCTGGCTCCACTCATCTTCAGCTTCATCAATTGCCTGTGATCACAGCAATGCAATGAGTTGACAATTTTGAAAATAATGATATTTCAAAATAAAGATGAATCAAATTATATGGCGAATACAAAATGAATGTGCATAAATATAGTTCATGAACATTGAACAAAATACTGCTGTTTTTGAATTGTCATTCTTCAAAAATGATATCAGTGTCAGTAATAGCGGCGAAAAACCAAAGGTACAAACTAAACGGAACAGAGATAATCTTCAATGGAATAGCACTTTTTGCATAAATGTTCAGTGAAGTGGATTATAACTCATCAATTATAGAGTCAGCCCTGGGGTCAATATATGGTACTAGACAAAGATGTTTTTGAAATCTAACCTTCTTGAAGTATAAAGGAGCCTCTTTGGCGATATCTTGTGGCAAAGGTATGCATTCAATTATACAATGACGACGTTGTTGAGCCAATCCCATCACCGTTTCAAGAAAAACCACGTCCTTCTCTTGCTTTGCAAACATCATAATGAGGCATTTCTTGAAGTTCCGAATTTCAGTCCACACATTGTCATCCACAGTTCTTGTTGCCGATTCATGCTGTAAAGTAACAGGTTAGCAGATAAATACAAAATTTTAGAGTTGAGAGGTAAATAATAATATTCACAGTAATTACAATACTGGTGCCTTGTTGGAAAGATCAACAAAGCTCAAAACTCAGTTCACTCTATTTCAATTAATGTCACATGTATTATAGCCAAAAAAAAAAATTAACGTCAGATTTATACTTCTATGTTGCTTTCAATTTTCCAAAGACAAGTAGTACTAAATGAAATCATGACAGCCTTAAGAAAATGCCAAATAAATTATAGTCCCTGGGACTAAAATCTTATCCAAGACTTTCCTCCTTCCTCACTGTCTCTATTAAGATGGTTCAAAACTTGAAGCATGACCATTTTGCTTCAGATGCCTTTTTCATAGTCAAATAATTTATTTTATCATACATAGAAAATTGTGTCCTGGTCATTATGGAGTGAATTGCAAAATGTCATTATTAAAGTATTAAGACATTTGCTGCTTACTCAAAAAAAGTATTACGACATTGAATCATATTTCAGGCAATTGTTTCTGGTAAAGAAGCTCATGATCCTTTAGGTTGGTCCGAACACCAATAAGATACTGACAATAGGAGTAAGCTCACCTGAATGGGTAAAATGCAACAATGGCCGGGCACCACAGGCTCCCACTTTGGCAACATCAGATATGTGTAATTTGCTATTGAAACAACAAGATGCGCAGGACGGTTTGGATTCTCTAAACAGAAGAGGCAACGCTCTTGCTGGGTCAAAATCCGCTTTGCATGAGTGTTCTTTTGGGCCATCTTATGATCTTCACTGTCTCTCTTCTTTCGGCTCTTTCTGCTTTCACCATCTTCAAAGTCATACTCATCATCTGCTCGACTAGAAACTTTAAATTGCTTGTTCTGCATAATCTTGCGAGCAAGATGCATATCAGCGTCATCCTCTCCTTTTTTCTGCTGAAAGGATATGCTCTGCTTGGCATATCTTATAGAAAATGGGAAGTGTCAAAATAACAATTTTAAGAACAATGGCAATTTACAAGAAACCAACAGCAACTACGCAAACAAGAACAAGCATGTAGAGCAATTTTTAGTAACTTAAACAGAAGAAAGAATAACAAAACAAAAACAAACTACTCCTCTGATCCTTAATATAAAACCTATTTTGTAGTTCAATTTCTTGATTAAAGTAGGTCTTATATTAAAGGACCTGAGGAGTATTATATAAGAAAAATTAGCATATGTTCTGGGACTATTAAAGAAATTGCACCTTAGTCACAAGGCACATCATAAGTGACTAAATCAAACATATTCAAAATTAAGGGAATTCGAAGATAGAGATTTACTAAACAAAAAAAAAAAAAAAAGATAGAGTTCCAAAAATAGGGAAGTACCTGCTTGAACTTGCGTCCGTTCTTGGCCTGATTATTTGATCTTGATTGCCCTGCTTTGTGGTCATACTCTTAGCCTCTTGCTGCTCATAAATAACACAAAAGAAAACCAGAAAAAAGAGTCAAATATTAAAATTATCACTGAACCTAAGGGATATGTTGCAGATGAAATCATGACAATAGATATTCCAAGCAAGACAAGAAATAATAAACGGCAAAAAGAAAGGACAACACAAATACTCCCATTCTCTCACAAACACTCCTTGAACAGACAACATGAATTGTTAAAGAAAATTATCCCAGCGAAAAAATCACATCAATATCATGGTAAGTAGTGCAAGAAGACTGACAACATAAAAAGGCTGACTGTTAGAAAAATAGACTAATGACAACAGAAGCTGACTGTTAGAAAACTAGACTAAGGGTATGTTTGGATGTAGAGAAAAACGAGGAGAAAATAGTGGGAATGGAATCCTAGGAAGGAAAATTTCCTAAAACAGTAAAAAAAATTTACTATTTTTGGGAGTTTTCCCTCCTAGTATTATTTCCTCCCTAATTTTCTTCCCCATCCAAACATAGGGTAAGTCTTCTAGTAAGGGGAAATGTCAAAGAATTAGGAGTCTTCAGTACCTAAGTTCCACCGAGCAACCAGAAAAAGTCTGGCAATATTATAGAAAACCTTATCACCAATAAGAGTTTGTGATATGAATAAAGGAAGGTACAACAGCTGGTCTCTGTTTAATTTTCTTCAGTACCTAAATTCCACGGGGCATAATTTTGCTCTCAACACTAAAGTCTACTCCCTTTTCTTTTGTGAATAAGATCCATAACATGCCTAACAATCAAGTCTAGTTCTAGCCTAGATAAAAGAAAATCGAGAGGACCAACATTCTAGAAAATTTAAGGCTTCAGCCCTAGTTTGTTCTCATTCTTAGGGAATAGAATACCAAAAATTCAGCAGAGCATCTGGAAGTCATATTCTTTGATAGTAGAAATATTCTTCCATACTAACAACTAGAACGTTAGCTGAAAAAACTTGTTAGCAATGACTATCACTGCACTATTTGACAAGTTTAAAAGAAACGAATTAATGAATTAACTAGATTTAAAGCCAATGCAGAAAATGTCGCATGCCAAGAAAAAGCCAATGCAGAATATATGAACTCTACAAACTAAATAGAATGAGTGCACCAGAAGAAGTAAGAAAGCATAGAGCATAAACTGCAATACAAACAAAGTGTAGATTAGAGGGAACATTTTCTCATCTCACCAATAATTTCTCAGCTTCTTCATGCTTTCCCTTTAAGCGTAGCTGCATAGCCTTAGCTGCCAACTGGTTTGCACTCATCCCATCCTTACATTTTTAACATAAAAGAAATCTTATCAGAGAGCAGAAAGAAAGGTAACAAAAAAAGAGGGGAACAAGATATTGACCTTAGCAAAGACACACAAGGAACAAAAAACAACTAACAAAACAAGCCTAGACATCAATAAAAAATAAAAAAAGATATAGTTACCCCAGCCCCTTTGAATGTCTATTAAAAGGACATCCTTATTTTCCTTAAAAATAAAAGGAAATCCTTGAACATAACATGAGCTGAAAACTAAAAATAAAATGTCATACATTGTGATCCTGTCCCAAATTAGATCTAAGGGCCTGGTAGCAATCTATGAATAAAAAAATTCCTTTCCTCATCACAACTTCACAAGAAACTATTATCTCTGAAAAATTCTCTAACTCATCAAAAATTCAAAATACTGTCAGAAACCAACACAAGCCATCATTACCTAACATAAATGTAAAGAGAACTTCCCAAACTCACAATAGAGGCACAAAAAACAGCAACCTCATTCCAGCTAGGGGATATAACATAAAAGATGTTTAATCCTCCATCACAGTAGTACTATTAAATTCATAAGCATTCATCAATAATAAATTCCAGCATTACAAATAAGAGAGTTGCATTGGGGAAAAGTTAATCCAAGAAAGAATGTTAATTTTTTTATTGCATTACCCCAAGGCCTGGCGTATGTGGATCTTCTTTAATATTTGCACTTATCTGGGCAGTTCTGTCAGCATCTGATGAAGACCTTTCCACCTTGATATTTTCCTGAACATGTCCATCAGAATCATCTTTCTTCTTGGAAAGAAACTCATCCATAAAGCTCCCATCGTTTGAAAACTTGTTTAGGCTAGATGCTGCTGCAGAAACAATCCTAGCATCCTCAGGTGCGACAGCTTGACTTTTGCGCTTACCCCAGGATAAATAATCTTGAATTTTAGGCGCCCTCATTTCACGGTGCCGGACAGATACATCCTTTAAGTAATCCTGCCAGAATTTTATCAATCAAATTCAGCAACCTCTACAAGAATTGACAAGTGAATTCTATAAAATGTAATTTTAGTTCATCAGTAAACTAAAAATTCATTCCATTAAAAGTCAAAAACAAACTAAATAAAAAATATAGCAACAGTAACTTTTTCTCAGTGACATCCAACTTACCCTTTTAGTGCCCTTTCCATGATTATCTGAATCTAGTGATTCTTCTTCAATCAGCCCTCTCCTCCTGCTTTTTATGGCACGCAAATGAGAACGAGATGGGGCCGCTGCATGAGATGCCAAAGATGTAGTCAAATCACCAAGTGAACCCCATCTTTCTTCCACAACCTATATTTATCCAAATGCATGAAAGTAATTAGGAGCAAAAATCGCAAAGATGGACTCAAAGCATATCTGAGAGGTAGCACACAATACCTCGTCCAGCCTTTGTCCCTCTCGAGCTGCTTGCTCTTGTGCCCGCTTCAATGCTTTAAGCCTCCAACTGGCTCCACCATCCCCAACAAGGGAAGAAGATAAGAGTTTGTCTGCACCAACTTTAACCCCATCACTATCTTCAGGGTAACCACTTCCATTATCATCTCTCAGATATGGGTTCAATTCCCTGGGATTCATAGTCTTTGTCTGAAGAGGGGAGAAAGTGTATAATAAGCAAACACTATCTACTTTGTATCCAGAAAAAAGAAAAAACAAACACCGTCTACTGTATGGGTTAAACGATTAAAACAAATTTAAAAATAAAGCCACATTTCAGACAGATAGAATGTGTAAAAATATTCTACTTGGAGCATCAACAATGGTAAATAAAGCACGACTCACTCCTACATCACTTAAGCCAACAACATAAATAAGCGAGTTAGATTGTAGACAAGCATAAGAACTATCAATTTCCAATAAGATATCAATGGTCTGAAACTCTCCTTATATGAGGACTATCATTGGGCAGTAAAAACTTCTCATGCAAAATCAGGTCAAAGGTCCTAGATGTACTGTGCAAAATTATTAAGAGCCAATAAGATACCAAGGTTCTATATGCATGCACTATCCTTTCTATTGCTACAATTATATTGGACATATCAGTGTTTTAAGGACTGAAATAAGTAAAATTTTCTCCAAATAAGACATACCTCCTCAACTGAAGGTTCCTCTGCTAATTCTTTTATTGGTTCTTCAGGCCTCTTATTTTCAGCCCGAAGCATCCACTCTAATCCCATTTCTTTTCTTGCAATTTCCTTCTCACTTTCCGCTTTTATTTTGTTCTTTTCACTCCCATCTTTTCTCTGGGTCTTTCTATGCTTTGCATGGTCATCCAAAAAGCTATCACTACCATCAGAAGTTGAAGAAGAACCATCTTCAGATGTATATTCTTTTTTACCACTCCTAGATCTTAATCTTCTTTTTGTCCTTTCTCCAGAGTCATCTGACCAATTATCATCAGTTTTCTTTTGTGTCCTCTTCTTCCGCTTCTTTCTGTCCTGTGAACTTTCACTTTCTGTTGTGTCAGATAAAGAATCTTCTTCGGATGAATACCACTTCTTCTTTCCAGAACCCCTTTTGATCTTTTCAAGACTCTCATCATCTGAAGAGCCATATCTAGAGCTCTTCGTTTTACTCTTACTCTTTTTCTTTCTATAGTCAGATTTGTTCCTCTCTTTCAATGAAGAATCCAAGTTCTCATCCTGTCATAGTACAGATATAACAATGTAGGTTTTCAGTTCAGACATGATTCTCATCATCATCATACACAATATATATATGTATGTATTTACGTATATATATAAACATCTGATTATGGCAGAAGTACGCTTACCTTATTGATCTGATCACGCGGAATGAATTTCACCCCAGAAAACATTCTCTAAATAGATGGAGCACACCAATGCCTGTAATAAAAATTTCTTGTATTATTTTACCAAAGAAATTTGTGTACCATAAAGTGACAGCATAACATTCCAAATGAGACTACACTATGAAGCATGGACAGGAATATGCATTTATAAAATATGAACTTTTAAATTAACACATGTAATGATTTAAGAAACATTGTTTAGGTAGAATGCAAACAGACCATAAAAATTTCAACTGTTACACAGAACAAAGATAAAACAGAACACCCCACATGATGCTGTAGGAAAAATAGTGAAATTTCACTTAAAAAGCAACTACTCCTATATATAAATACAGGAAAACCATAAAAATAAACTTACAAGAACAAAGATTTCGAATTTTGGGGCAAGGCACAAGAAAAAGGTCGACGGAAGAATAAGGGTGAGAGCCGAAAATACTATGAGATCCAATTTGACACGGCCGAAATGCGATTAGGGAACCTTGCTCTAGTTCACGCGTCTAGCTGAAGATTATAGGATTTTGTGGGGAGATGTCGGAATTTATTATTTTGGGGCGGGGAGTGTTGTCGATGAACACTCCAGGCCCCAAAATAATAAATCCCGACATCTCCCCACAAAATAATATAATCTTCAGCTAGATGCGCGAACCAGAGCAAGATTCCCCAATCGCATTCCGGCCACGTCAAATTGGATCTCATAGTACTTTTGGCTCTCACCCTTATTCATCCATCGACTTTTTTCCCGTGCCCTGCCCCAGAATTCGAAATCTGTGTTCTTGTAAGTTTATTTTTATAGTTTTCATGTATTCATATATAGGAGTAGTTGTTTTTTAAGTAAAATTTCACTATTTTTCCTACAGCAACATGTGGGGTGTTCTGTTTTATCCTTGTTCTGCGTAACAATTAAAATTTTTATGGTCTGTTTGCATTCTACCTAGACAATGTTTCTCAAATCATTACCTATGTTAATTTAAAAGTTCATATATAGAAGTTAATGCCAAAAAAAAAAAGTGACTTATCAGGAAACATAATTTTTGGTATAAAACAATGAAAATATAAATCAAAGAATACATATGCTTGCAATCAAAGTCCACCCACTCAATGCACCAGCTTCCTCCTTTTGCTAACCTTAGAATTCTTTTTTGACTAGTTTCCTTTCTGTCCCATAGAGAGTAAGCTACGCGTCCATTTCTCCTTTCCCTTCATTCTTTCAGATGTCATAATCTATGCTACTCAAATCCCATAGATATCCAATTCTATTGCAGAACTCAAATCCGAAAAATTATGACAAAACTAAAATGCCAATGCCCAATAGTATATCTCTAGCATCATCCAGACTCCAAGAACTCAAATAACCCATCGTTTAGAATATATGAAACATTGAAAAGATCTCAGGTGAGAAATCTGAATTTAGGATTGAGCAAAAGCAGTCGACAAGCGAATAAGCCAACAACGTTAATTTTTCATTAGAACAGAACCCTAACAGCCTTCGAGAATGAGCATAAACACAAAAAAGAAAACTTACAATTGAGTTTATACTTCATTGCTGCCATTAACTTCTTCACCATTAAGTCGGATCCAGGAAGTTTATAATTGAGTTTCCCACATGCGCATGAATCTATATTTATCAATACTCCCTTTTATTCAAATTGGTTCTAAAATGAGACAGCATTGAAAAACATGACACACTGAGGAGCTTGAAAGAAAATATTTCTTAGTGTCTCACTCTCTCCATTAACAACCACACTGTAAATTCTTCCTGAACAACGGACCCTAAAACCTCCCAAAACCCCCAAACCCCGGCCCCTAAAAACAGCACAATTAAAATCATCTCCACAGCAACTCGGTGAATTAAAATCGTCTACGCACAAAAAATTCTTCATAATAACTAAAATACAACAGGAATTGTTGCAGAAGCTGTTTTTCAGAAACATTGAGGAGGAGAATCATAAATCATACCGTATCTGAAGCCGAGGAGGAGCGATGGAGGAGGAGCGACGTGGGTTTGAGACACAACGGAGTGTCGACTGCCGACGAGGACCGATCGAGGCTGTGAGGCGGTGAGGGGAACTGCCACTGGCCGACTAGGGGAGGAAGGAAGAGTGAGATGGCGAGCGAGAGGCCGACTTGGGGAGGGAGGGAGGGAGGAAGGAAGGGAGAGGGCTAGGGCTGAAAGTCTGAAACTGAAAACTGAGGGAGAAGACACGACCGGAGGGGTCGAGGCATGAGGGTATATATTATTGGTAAAAATATAAATAAATATCCGGAGAGGACAGATAGTCATACTAAAACTCGTCCCGTCTTTATATATATATATATAGACGACTCGTCCTAATTTTTTTTTCGTCCTAATCTTTCAATAGGATCTGGACGGGTCATTTGAGATAAGAATTAATTGACCAGATTGGGGAGGGATTTCAAAGAAATCATTTATTTTTAAATTGCATTTGTTTAAATAGCATTTTTTTTTCATAATTAAGCACCATAGAAGAAAGAATTCTTTAAAAAAAATATCATAGGCATAGTAATATATGGTAAAAGAAATATTTTTCCAAGGAAAAAACACACATCCATTTGCTATATTTTTTAAAAAAGAAATCTATCTATCATAATCCCTGAAACTGATATATTTTTACCATAATAAAATTATTTTTTATCACCTAAGTTTGTATACTTTTTTTATTCTGTTGATTCAATTATGATGTTAATGGCAAAAAAAATTATGATTTTAAATTTATTATGTTACGACAGATTTATGATTTATGATAGGTAGCCAAAAAAGTCAAGTAAAATTAATATTTAATATTTTACTTTATAAAACCCATACCCATTAGGCCTTTTCATATTTGATATTTCACGTACAATAAACAAGGCTCTTGTTCTTTGTTACCTTATTTTAACGATATAAAATTATAATACTCATATTCTTAATATAAAATATATTTAATTAATTTAATTATATTAAAAAAATTAATTAAATTAATTAATATAACATATTTTTCATACAACCCCCTAACTATCTTCTTTAATTTTTTCCAATTAATAGAAGTAATCAACCTCATGCATAAGTATAATATGCAGCAGCCATCGAGATTATTGAAATTTAGTGGAGATTCTAATTTTAAAAATACAGGATAATAAATATTTTATCTTTTAGGCATATAGTGCAAATTTGGTCTGAGAACAATGCTCTTCTCATAGATGCAAAATTCTTCACTTTATCTATATTTTGACTTGCTTCTGGTTTTATTCTCTATGATGAAAAGATTATGAGAAAAAGTCTTGACTTTGATCAATTAGAATCTCAAAGAACTGAAATTTTTTACCCAACTTAAAAAATATACTGTCGAGATAAGTATTGGATTATAAAATATAGTCTATATTTTTTTTGTGCTAGACATCAGGCAAAGGGTTATTTTACCCTATCCTACCCATGAGCACCCTTTCTTTTTTTTTTTTTTCCCCTTAGATGTTACACTTAGAAAAGAAAATATGATGATTACTGGTAACTAAAGAGTCATTTTAAAAATATGAGTAGTTAAGTAGATAAGTTGTATCTTTTAAAATTTATAACTATATTGATTTTTTCTTCTTCTTTTTTAACTTCGCTAATCATCATATTATTACATTATAAATTATAATTGTTTATTTTATTTTTTTCAGATGTTTCATCCTTGTCAATATTGGGGAGATTGATGCAAAGTTATAATTACAAACTATTTAGACTTCAAGGCTTTTTTTTATATGCAATAGATTTCAATACTTTAATTATTATGTTGCCTTATTCTTAGTGAATTATAGATATTATTTAACTCTTAAAGACATATGAATATGATATTATTTTAGAAGTTCATAATTGCAAATTTTTTCTTACAACATGAGCATAGCACACGACTTGGGCATACAAGCCTGTCCATGCCCAACCCAACATGGTTAGGGCTTTTACCGGGCAGGGCCGGGTATCGGGCTACAAAATACAGCCCATGCTTTTTTCAGGTAGGGCAACGGACAGGGGAGCTGCCATGCCCTACCCTTTCCATGCACACCCCTAATTCTAACCTTATTTACTATTGAGAATATTTATTTTAGTCTTATTTATAGGATATTAAGAATTTTTTTATAAATATATTATTTTACTCTTTATTTATTTATGTTGAATTTGTTTTCATTTAGTATAATATATATTAAATAGAGGTAAAATTGAAAAGTTATTGAATTTTATAATATAATTAATGAGGTTTAAGGTTTTTCTTATTCTGTGTAAAATATGTTATAAGTAACTTATAAATATGAACAGATGGGTATATAGTAACAAATTTCTATGTAGAAAATGACATTAAATCCATACGGTATGACTTATTTATTATAAGATTTTTTGATAATTATATTTTTTTATTAGGATGTTATAGTGATTTTCTTAATAATAACTTCATATTCATTTAAAGTTTTTTTTTTATATAAAAAATGATATTATTGTGTTGTTATCTCAACAATTCTAAATCTTATAGATTAAAAGTGAGAGAAGTAGAAGAGGCCAAAAACAGGGGACTTTTCCACCCACTGTGACCGTGACCCAGCTGTTTCTATTTTGAGGAAAATCCGAAAATGTGAATAATAATTCGGAACATCAAAGAAGACAAAATGGCTCCATGTCCATCATCATGATTGATTCATGAGATAAACGACGAGGGAACTTATGGGCCCTTTACAAAGCGTTAAGCGACACCAAAATCCATGTCGTTTGGAAAACTAGACAGATGAACTTTGCAAATTAGCTGTTTAAGTGTGTATTTAGTTCTCCATTAAAAGCATCTTATTTTGAAGTTTTGATAATCTTCAACGTGAAACCAAACATTTTCTTGTTTGTATAAAAAAATTTATGTGGGTTTAGTATTGGTCTCCCATCAAAATTAGAACACAGTCCGAGTATATTTAAAAAAAACTTATAAAATTATCTAGGGAGAATCCCAAATAAAGCCCATTTGAATTTCAAAATTCCAAATCAAGACTTTTACAAAAAAAAAGTTGCAAATAGCTTTACAAAGAGTTGTAAATAGCTTATGAAAAATAGTAAATGGAATTTTGAAATTCAAATGGGCTTTATTTGTGATTCTCCCAATTATCTATTAAAAATATATTTATAATAACTAAGAATTGAACTCGTATTTTTGTGGACGTGAAATTAAACACGTTCTAACTTTTGGATTATAAGGGAAGTGTCTATCTATCATTGGGCTCTGGAAAACATTTGAACTTGAGGAATAAGCCCATATACTGCTGGCCCATATGGTCAAGCCCAAGATTGTTATCCATTAACGACTAATCATTATTAGTTCTTGTAAACTTGGGTTATTCAATATAGGTATTAGGTGTAGGGAGAAGTACTAATTTTTCAAAATATAATAAATTAATATTTAATTTTTTATTAAAAAATATTTATATTTAATATTAAAAAATATCTTAAATATAATTATTTTTAATATGAGTATACTTATACTTAAAAAAAAATTGGGACATTCCTCACAAAAATATACTTTTTTAAAAGAATCTCGAAATGCACGACGTCCCACTTATAACACTATTAGCATTCATCACAAGAGATGTTGTGAAATATTTTTTATAAATATATAAATAATGATAGGAAAATTATATTGATTTGAAGTCTTTAATTAAAATATAGTGAAATCATTGTGGAAAATTAAAGGCCATCCTTAAGACAGATAGTAAAATTGACTTTTAACAAACGCCATGCGTCATTGACAAGTGGCAAAATTGCCTTATCACAAATTCAAAGTCTATGAACATTATTTATTTCCTATATATCCTTATCTACCTATGAATTGCTTCCTTCTTGCCTAATATATATTAATCGTTGGTTTATTTTTAATAAAGGAGGATAATTTATTTACTTATTTCACACGTACCTACTCAACTCACCCTTATGATAATGAACATGTATAAATATGTTAAAAGTATGATATATAATAATATTAAAAAAATACACGTAAATTAAGATCTACTGTTAAATTTATCTATTTATATATATTGATATTTTTTTCTTTTTTTAAGGGACGAATTGAAATGATTTGGGCTGAATCTTAGTAGATCGTTGCAGTAAGACCACTTTATCTTCTACATATATATTGATATTTTACATGCCCTAATGTAATTTCTCTTATTTATGATAAGCCAAAGCTCTAATCTTACATAAAATATGTCCAAATTGAACTTCCTAAAATAATAAACAGTGAAGGCAATGATGAGCATTTCACATCTCAAGACAAAAATTAATAACCTGAGGATTACGACAAGTATATGATTTCAAAACGTCTTTAGTGCCCTTTTTTTTTTAATTTCAGGCTGCTTCCTAGATAAATGGTCATGAATTCAACTCTATTTACATCTAAAAATTAAAGATATAATCAGAATTAATATAGATAATAAATAATTGACTCATATCTCATAAGAATACGAGTTCGATTTTTGTTGCTGTCGTGAGGATTTTTTTTATAAGCGAATTTATAAGTTTCCTATAAATATTCTCTGAACCCTGAGTCTGTACTCTAACCTTAGTAGGGGATCGGTGCTAAATCTACTTAATCTTTTGTATTAAAAAAAATTAAAATAATTAAAAAACAATTTAAGAGAGAAGCCTAGCCTCTTATTTCTCTCTATCCCTGTGGCAGTGACCAGAACTCAACGCATCATTAGGCTTTTGGCATGCTTTAAAAAAAATCATCGAATAAAGAAACCGAGTGAAAAATAAAATAAAACAATACATCGTGGAAGCAACAAAAACCCACGACTTCACTTCTGTCCACTTTAAACCAACTAGATCCATTGATTTAAATTCATACAAAATTCTTTTGATCATCAGAAATATTTTAATGTAGATTCAGATGCAGTTATTGCGTTAGGTTTGCAAATTATTCCCACTTGATTCTTCTATTTTTTTTCCTCTCTCAATGACTTTGGAGTATTATTGCAGTTCTAGCATGTGACATTTTCCAATTTAATTCCCTATATCGAATGTAATAATCAAATATTGGTATCTCCCATGACCCAGCACGTACCCTTTTTTTTTTTGCCATAATTTCTTAAATGAAAACAAATATTTCCATTATTAAATACTCCTTTAGTTTTAAATTTAAATATAGAAGCTAGTGATATGAGGAGGTTGATCTTAATTTACTACTAGCAAACAGCTTTTTTTTTTTCCTTTCAATTAATTTTCGATTAGTTAGTCAACAAAAAGTTTGTACGGTTGTATGGAAATTACTTTATAAATTATTCTAACAATGCTCAGTCCAAACAAGTATATTATATTAACACTTTATTGTGATTCCAGTCATAGCGCTTAGAGATGCATCCTAACTCTTAAGTGCTTAAGTTTATATTTGAGAGTAATTGATGGCTCGCCCTACCCGACATTAGTATCGTTTAGGAAGAAAGGAGACTTTGCCCTGCCCTTGGATCGTGGTGAGTCCAACCCCTTTCTAAAAATTTTGTAAAAAAAAAAAAAACTATATTTATTATAAAACTAGCAATAAGATTAGGAGGAGAGAAAAGATGGAGACAAGAAAATGAGAGAAGTATATATTATATTCTTTCTTCTTCACTGGTGGAAAATTGGCAATCGAAATCCCCATTTTTAAACCGGTCAATGCGAAGACGGTTTTAAAAAAATGAGCGGTAGCATTTTTGTAAATAAAATGAAATATTCACACCGTATTTACTCGTGACCGATGTGGAAATATTTAGTCCGGTTTAGATGTTTAATTTTTACAGCGGATGTTATAGAGACCGATGTGGAAATATTTGGTCCGGTTTAGATGTTTACTTTTTACAGCGAATTTATATTGACCGAGGTGGAAATATTTAGTCCGGTGTAGATGAACTCCGTCAGGATCCTTCCCGCCATTTTATGTCAAGTCTTCTCAGACATGCGCAGTATTTCTTCTATTCTTCTATCTTAACTCTCCAATGGCTTCGCCTCACAAAAGACAGAGACAGAATGTTGAAGACAAACATATGCACGTACGTATCTCTAGACTTCAAGATGTAAAGTTAGTTAGTAAAGTTTAATTTGAATGAATATAATGAAGTTTAACAGGTTTCTTGTTCTGCATACGTTGCTGATGATCCGTTTATTTTTCATCTGAATCCCACTTTCAAACCGGTCACTGAGGAGAAGACGGTTTAAAAAAAATTAAATTTTTACACCGGTTTTAAAAGTAACCGATTTAAAATATAAACACCCGGTGCAGATTAGCTTCGTCCTATCTGCCTCTTCAGTTTCCTGTCTATGCTTTCCCGCGTGCTTTCTTTATTTTTCAGACCGTTCATTTCACTTCTTCGGTTCCCAACGTTTGTAGTCATTATGATAGAAGGCCAATTGCATTCTTCTATATTCTTATTGATCATGAACGTTAACCATATATATATATGTATACCATTCTTCTGTTTTATTTTCTTTTCATCTATCTGCCTCTTCAGTTTCCTGTCTATGCTTTCCCGCGCGCTTTCTTTATTTTTCAGACCATTCATTTCACTTCTTCGGTTCCCAACGTTTGTAATCATTATGATAGAAGGCCAATTGCATTCTTCTATATTCTTATTGATCATGAACGTTAACCATATATATATATGTATACCATTCTTCTGTTTTATTTTCTTTTCATCTATCTGACTCCTCCAATGGCCTCTTCCTCACGCACGCCTCTTTCTCCGCCCCACAAAAGAAACAGAGACGACTTTGAAGACAAACATCCTGATCCTCACCCTTCTGTTCCTTCTCCTCCCCCCTGGTTGTGACTCTGATGGAGAGACTTGAGAAACTCATACTGCGCTTCAATGGGCTGGAGGACTCCGTGGAAGAACTGAATCTCAAAGTTGACAGACTGAAAGCAAGTTTCAGAGATTTCCGCTCAGAAGTTCGCCGCCATCAACCTCGTGATAGCTTCTTTAATCCTGTTGATCTCACCCAATCTGATGACTCCCAAAACTCCGAGTCTGATGAGTAGTGAAAGATTGCAACTTTTATATATTCTGATATATATATTTCTTTTTTGTGTAAAAGTTGATGACATGGTCTGTATCACCTTAAAAAAAACTGATATATTTTACACCGGTCTATATATAGTGGCCGGTGTAAAATATACTCTCTACAACTTTTATATATATCTACACCGGTGTAACATTTTATCCGGTGTATATTTTCTTACAAATACTCTTTTATTTGGTACATTTCTCGCGCCTTCCATCTCTCATTTTTCCCTGGTTCGCGCGTTAAGTCTTCTCGGCGCTTCACAGACGGTGAGTTTTGTTTTGAACTCCTCTCGAGAACTGAAAATTTATTCTCTCCATGCATTAGCTGCAACGTAATGGTTTAATTTCTTATTTTCTGTTTTTCTAGTTCTTATAGTCTTCCACAAATATGGATCGTAGTTGGATAAATGCTAAACGAACAAGTGTTGAGTATGCTGAGGGGGTGAAGGAGTTTTTGGATTTTGCTAAAGTACGGAATGGTGATGATGACAATGGAAGGTTTTATTGTCCTTGTGTGAGTTGTTTGAATGAGAGGAAACAAAGTCCTGCTGATATTTACACTCATCTAATTTGTGAGGGGTTTTGCAAGAGTTACACGGTATGGGTATGGCATGGTGAATAGGTGGAACAGACCTTTGACGATGACATGGATACTGATGATCGAGTAGAGGACATGATTCGTGATGTTGGAGAAGATGCTTTTATGCGGTCACATGCATATGGTAATATGTGCAATGATGCAGAAAAGCCTCTATACCCAGGGTGCAGAAAATACAACCTGTTGAATGCGGTGTTGAGATTGGTAAGTGTGAAAGCTCGGCATGGGTGGAGTGACAGTAGTTTTTCAGAATTGCTTGAGTTGTTACAGGACATGTTTCCTGAAGAAAATGCGTTACCCAAACGCTACTATGATGCGAAGAAAATAATAGGTCCTTTAGGCATGCAGTATAGAAAGATTCATGCATGCCCAAATGATTGCATATTGTACAGGAAAGAGTTTGAAGATGAGGAGAAGTGTCCAATATGTAAGACACCAAGGTACAGATCAAACAACTCTCCTGCCAAGTTGTTATGGTATCTTCCAATTTTACCAAGGTTTAAGCGACTTTTTTCTAATGAAGATGATGCAAAGAAAATGTTATGGCATGCAAATGAAAGGATTAATGATGGAAAGATTCGTCATCCTGCTGACTCTTTGCAATGGAAGAAGATTGATGACTTATTTCCCGAGTTCGGCAATGAACCACGAAACCTAAGGCTTGGACTTAGTACGGATAGAATGAACCCTTATAGTAGCCTTAGTAGTATACATAATTCATGGCCCGTCCTTCTGGTGATTTACAACCAAAACAACCGGGAAATGACATAGACGTTTACCTAACACCCTTGATCGAAGATTTGAAGAAGCTATGGGAAGGTGTGGATGTTTTTGATGCTGTTAAGAAGGAGGTCTTCAATATGCGGGCCATGATCTTTTGTACAATTAATGACTTTCCTGCATACAGAAATTTGTCAGGGTATAGTGTTAAGGGCCATAAAGCATGTCCGATCTGTGAGGAAGGGACTTGCTACTATCAACTTCGTCATGGAAGAAAGACAGTTTACCTAGGTTATAGGAGATTTCTAAGACAAGCCCACCCATACCGTCGACTAAAGAAGAAATTTTATGGCGGCCAAGAATTTGAAAATGCTCCAAAGCCATTGACTGGCGAACAAGTTTATGAAAAGGTGAAAGACATCAATGTCACTTTCGGTAAGCTTACCAAGAAAAGTGAGAAAAATGTATGGAAAAAAAGATCTGTATTCTTTGAGCTTCCTTATTGGCGACATCTTCATGTAAGGCACTGTCTTGATGTGATGCATGTGGAGAAAAATGTGTGTGACAGCATTGTTGGAACACTTATCAACACACATGGTAGTTCCAAAGACGGTTTGAAGGCAAGATTGGATTTGGAAGAAATGGGAATACGGGAGGAGTTACATCCGAGGCCAGATGGTGAGGGGAGCTATCATGTTGAAGAGACTAACATTTTGTCCAAGGCTGAGAGAAGAAGTATTTGTGAGTGTTTGCAAGGAATCAAAGTTCCCTCTGGGTACTCATCTAATCTTAAGAGGATTATGTCCATGAAAGATTTGAAATTAGTAGGCAAAAAGTCTCATGATTGTCATGTATTGATGCAACAATTACTCCCAGTGGCTGTTCGAGGAATCCTTCAAGATGATTTGAGACACATTGTAACCCGACTTTGCTTCTTCTTTAATGCTATATGTGGCAAAGTCTTTGAGACTGAAAAGTTGGAGAAATTGGAGCACGAGGGTTATGTTATTTTGTGCCAGCTTGAAAAACAGTTTCTTCCTGCCTTTTTTGACATCATGGTACACCTCATCGTTTATCTAGTGCGAGAGATAAAACTGTGTGGCCCTGTATACTTACGATGGATGTACCCATTTGAAAGATACATGAAAATCCTTAAAGGGTATATGAAGAATCCAAATCGGCCCGAAGCATCCATTGTTCAAAAATATGTTGCCGAAGAAGCTATGGATTTTTGTCAACAATACCTGTCTAAAGTAAGACTTACTGGTCTCCACAAATCCCTTGCCAAACAGGGGGGTCAACGCGGAATATCGGTGAGGAGTGTTGATCGTAATGAACTGCAGCAAATACACTTACACATCTTGAATAACATTGATGAAGTTCAAGACTATATTGCTGTTCATAAAGATCTTGTCCGGAAAACAAATAATAGGATGACAGAGCAAAGGCTGATTAGAGAACACAACAAATCTTTTGCACATTGGTTGAAATTGGAGGTTGAAAATGAGGATTGTGTTTCTGATACAGTTAGATGGTTAGCATGTGGTCCTGAACATAATGTGATATGTTGGAATTCATTTGATATCAACGGGTATTCTTTTTATACGAAGTCCCTAGATGATAGAAGTAGCGTGCAAAACAGTGGTGTTATGTTAGTGGCTGAAGCTATGCATTTCTCTAGTTCAAAAGACAACAATCCTAAATTAGCAGTCATCCCTTATTATGGCGTTGTTGAAGAGATTTGGGAGGTGGACTACTCCAAATTCAAAGTTCCCGTCTTCAAATGCAAGTGGGCTAATGTAAACAACGGTGTTATGGTCGATCAGTTAGGATTTACACTGGTGGATTTGAATAATGCAAGTTTTGGGGATGAGCCTTTCATTATGGCATACCAAGCAAAGCAAGTGTTCTTTATCACTGATCCTCAAAATGAAAGATGGTCTGTCGCGCTCCAAGGAAAAAGGGTTGTTGACAATGATGATTCTTTTTAGAGATTCCTTCTTTTTCAGTAGGTTTACCACAATTAAATGAAGAAGAAGTGGATTCTGATTAATTTCTATGTGTTTCTTGTTTTTGATGTAGTCTAAACATGCAATTTTAAGTTTCTTGTTATGATTGCGTATATGATTTTGATGTAATAATAACAGAGACAGATTCTTGTTCTGATAAGAATGTTGTGACGCCAAGGATGAGATGTTATATGATGATGGAGTTTAAAAAAATAACTACAACATTAAAACTGGTCTTAAGTGCTATCCGGTGTAAAAAGTCACTACTGACATTTTGTAAATAAATTATAGTTCGATTTTACACCGGGTTTTACTTTATCCGGTGTTATATTTTAAATGGTGTTATTGTTTACATTGGTTGTAAAATTTATCCGGTGTAAAATGTATCAATTTTACATCGTTTATGTTTTTGTCCGGGTTAGAATGATTTACACCCGGTGTCGCATGTTTATATTCATTTTTTAAGCCCGCCCCTTGGCGCGATGACCTTCATTCTCCTTTCTCACGTACTCCGTCATATCGCCGCTCGTCGTGCTCTGTGGTTCTCGCGATACTTCTCCGCGCTCGCTCAGTCGTTCTTCTTCTCTGTTGTCTCTCTCGTTCTGCTTTTCCGTGTACGTGTTCTCTGCATTTTTTTCCCTGTGTATGTGCGTCGCCATTTTTATGTTCGTTTAATCTAGGTTTTATATTTTTCCTGATGAATGCTTGCACATCTTTCCATTCATAACTGCTAAAGGAACAAGTTTTGTGTATTCTGACGGGTTGAAGGAAAAAGGGTTAAGTCTGTTTTCAATGTTTTTGATGTTGTTATTGCGTACATAGGAATATGGAGGATAGAGTTACTCAGATTGAGGCTAGCGATGCTCCAAGCGCCACTACGCAAAGGAAGGGCAGAAGTGCGACTCGTTTGAAAGACATTACGAAGGACAGGATGGAGGGGAAACTGCTTCCGATAGAGTTTGACAGAAACTGGAACCCAACTGGTGAACACAGGACAAAGTACGTAAGTTTTGTCAGCCTCCTAGCACGCAACAAGCCTAACATCACCTATTTGACTTGGGATGCTGTGGATGATCGCGTGAAGAATCAAATTTGGGACACTATCCGGGTATAGGAACTATCTAATATTGCATGCAGAGCAATACCAAATACACAACTGTTTGTTGATTACTCTGTTTTCAATGGTAAACATTGCAGCTCACTTACGATGTTCCCAACAATGAGTTCTTGAAGAAGAAGACGTTGTCTTATTGCGCTGAGCGTTGGAGGGCATTCAAGACACAACTAGCTCGTCAGTATCTGCATGGACAGGACAGAAGTGGTCATCCTCAACCTTCTCCATGCAGCAAGTATCAATTCATTGACAAAGCTGCATGGGAAGAATTTGTTAGGAATCGGACCACGCCAGTAGCAATGGTGAGTGTATCCTTTTGTATGTGTTGGCAGAAAACGTATCAGAGTATCATATGTATTGATTTTAACTACTTCATGTCTTGTAGGAAAAAAGGGCAAAAGCGATTGAATACGCCCTCAAGAATGATTGCCCCCACACAATGTCTCGAGGGGGTTACGCGAAGGCAGAAAGAGAGTTGTTGGGGGCCAAGAGGAAGAGGCTAGAAGAAAATGCTGGGTCGGATCCTAGTGTTCTTCTTGACCCCCCTCTCCGATACGTCGCGAAGAAAAATGGTTGTACGCTCGCCAAAGAAAGAGCGGAACTTTTACAAGCGACAATGCTCGCATGATTGCTGAAAAAATTGTAAGCACTACTTGCATTATTTTGTGTTAGTAGACTATATATAATTATATCATTTTCCTTATGTTTGTTCTTTCTATGTTATAGAGTGATCTTAAACAACAAGAGTCCTATGGATCCTTCAAGTCAGATGGTAGGAATGACATCTTGACTGTTGCCACTGGGAAACAAGAACATGGGGGCCGTGTCAGGGGAGTTGGAAGAGGTGTGGGTATAAGAGATTACTTTGGAGCATCTCAAACACGTTCCCCACATGTGGTGCCGAGGGCAGAGTTGGCATCCTTGCTCTCCACCATAAGGGCAGAGGCTAAGGAAGAGGCTTGGATAGAGGCTAGGGCACAAGCAGAAGCTTCAATTGAGGCGCGATTACAAGAGGGGTTCGCAAAGATGAAGGAAGAAATGTTGTCCATGATGACATCAAGGCAGCAAGAGCCAACTGATCCCCTCCCGCCCTCAACTGCAGTCCGTCCAAGTACTAAGGGGAGTTGTTGCTTGCCGCTGTCAGAGGATGCAGAACATTGTGATCTATATGTTGAGGATCCTCTTAGACGTTTAGTGGCACGTGGCTCCATCCATAGCCTAGGGGCAACTGTTCACCACAGCCAAATTCAGGACGATCAATTAAGGGTGACAGTTGAAGCCGTGCTAATTGGAGATGCTCTTGTCCCAATTCCCACTGATGAGGTGAAGACAGCGAGCCAAGCAAAAGGGACTTTCATATTGTGGCCAAAGCATCTTGTTTCGGATCACGACGCCTCATCCCCCGGCCAACTTCCCACCCCTCCCACTTTGAAAGCCATGCAACGTGTGATCCTATTGACATATGACAAAACGTTCCATGTGGACTCGTTGCCTATGGATTCAGTTGTGGGCGACATGGGGGCACCGGCCTTCCTGGACCATGCGGACGTCAAATCTCTGATCACTCCCAAGGAAGAACTGACCTCCGGCTGCATCCAAGTGTTTTTGATGTAAGTATAATTTAAATGTAAATATATGTAATAACAAAGTTCAAGTCTTACAACTAATGTCGTTTATGCATTGCCTGTAGGTACATGCAAGCTGAGTTGGTTTCCTCCAAGGGCAAACAAAAAAAGTTCGGATTCCTATGCCCACTTCAGATTTATGCTAAAGGGACCTCTCAATCTTCGAGGCTTGCATATATTTCAAGTAGGCTCGGTGAAACCGATATTGATTGTTTCTTCGCACCATGTATGCAGGAGTAAGAATAATAATATTTCATTTTATTTCATATATACTAGTTTTGTATTTGCTTAATTATAATACTCATTCTCTTTTAACTAATCTCTACAGCAATCATTGGCAACTTGTCATCCTATGTAAGCATAGCTATAAAGTTTTCTTCTTATGCTCCCTCCATTACAAGCCCTCGGTTGATGTCAGGAAGATCATGAACATGTGAGTTCTCTTCTATACACAATGATCTTTGTGATAAATGGGTTACTAACTTATTAACTTTGGTCATAGGGCTATGAGGACGTTCGCAGTTGCAAGGGGCCTTAAGCACGCTAATTTGGTGAGGGACCCTGAATGGATCACACCGAAGGTAATAAAAGTATATATTGGGTGTTAGCTAGGTTCCCCGTTTTGATGATGATAAATAATTTTTATCTTGTTAACATTACAAAGTCGAAGGCAACCCAGAGAAAGCAACTTGTACGGCTTCTACATAGTTAGACACATGATCAATATTATCTTGTCAAATAGGATTGACCTAACTGATGAGGTAAAATTGTATTTTTAATGATTTCATATTTCTTAATTCTCAATCTAATCTATATTAGTAATGCCTTAATTTCTTTGATTTTGATTTCATATTTCAGATGTTTGATCAACCTGATCCATTTCCTGACCAAGATATTGAGGACCTGCGTAATCGGTGGGCAGAGTTTTTTGTTCAATTCCTTCCTTCTCAATAGTATTTGTCTTTTACTGAATACCTTTTTCTACTTGTCTGTTCAAATTGTAGCATTTTTGTATTGAATTTTATTCAATGAATAATATAATGAGCAATTGAATTATATATGTCTCTGGCATCTTGAACTGATGATGATCGATGATTGAGTCGTATATTATATTTGGGCAGTTTATTTATGAAGCTTCAGGCTAACGAAATGTATTAAATATAAATTTAATAACATCTACATCGGAGGTATATACCTGCCGGTGTAGAAAGAACATATATCATAATATATAAATTAAATTTAATAACATCTACACCGTCCCAATATTCAACCGGTGTTAACATTTGAATAATCTACACCGTCCCAATATTCAAACCGGTGTAGATGTTAAAATATAATACACCGGATGTAAATGTGAACCGCTTTAACATGTAGACCGGTGTAAAAAAGTATACATTCTACACACCGTCCCATATTCAACCGGTGTTAACATTTGAATAATCTACACCGTCCCAATATACAACCGGTGTAGATATTAAAAATAATACATCGGGTGTACATGTGATCCGCTTTAAATTTTAGTCCGGTGTAAAAAAGTGTACATTCTACACCGGTCACATGACCGGTGTAAAAGGTCTCACTTTTTACACGGTCCGTTTCTACACCGGCTGTATGTGCGATGTTGAATGCCATTTTCAACTGGTGTTGAAATGCTTTTTTCCAGCCGTGCTTTTTTCTTACAACACAAATGGCATGCCTTATTTATAGGCATAGAAGTTGAAGATGAAGAGTCTAGTAATTAATGGGGGAATAATGAAGAGTCTAGTAATTAATGAAGGAATAATGACCTAGGGAATTTGAAGAGGAATAGGGAGATGGAGATGGAAATCTATATTCTAATATTCATAACACTCCCCCTTAGATGTCCATTCTTTAATAATGTGCCTTATTAAAAAACTTTAACTAGGAAAAACCCTGTGGGATAAAAACCTAGTAAAAGAAAAAGAGTACACAATTAATTGATACACTTACAGCGCTGCCTCATTAAAAACCTTACTAGGAAAACCCAGTGGGACAAAACCTCAGTCAAGGGAAAAAGAGTACAGCGTGTATCGACTCCCCCTTTTTGCAACGTCAATTGATATCTCTGAATCTGCGAAGTCCGATATCATGTATGAGCTTCTCAAATATTGTTGCTGGAAGTGACTTGGTGAACAAATCTGCTAGATTTTCTTTAGACCGGATTTGCTGGATATTAATCTCACCATTCTTTTGAAGATCATGTGTGAAAAAGAATTTTGGAGAAATATGTTTTGTCCTGTCTCTTTTGATATATCCTTCTTTTAGTTGGGTAATACATGCAATATTATCTTCATATAGAACTGTTGGGATCATTTTACTAGATGACAATCCACAAGTAGTACGTATATGATGTATTATCAATCTTAACCATACACATTCTCGACTTGCTTCATGTATCGCTAGTATTTCTGCATGATTAGATGATGTGGCTGATATGGTTTGTTTTATTGATCGCCATGAAATAGCTGTACCATTACATGTGAACAAATAGCCTGTTTGCGATCTACCAACATGTGGATCAGACTGAAATCCAGCATCAGCATATCCGACAAAGTCAGTCTTGTGTTCATTCGAATAAAAATAATCACATATCTATAGTACCATTCAAGTAACGAAGAATGTGCTTAACCCCATTCCAATGTCTTCGTGTTGGTGAAGAACTATATCTTGCTAGTAAGTTAACAACAAATGATATATCTGGTCGTGTGTGACTAGCAAGATACATAAGCGCACCAATTGCACTAAGGTAAGGCACTTCTGGATCAAGTAATTCTTCATCACCTTCTTGAGGTCTAAAGGGATCTTTATCTTTCTCCAGAGATATTACAATCATCGGAGTGCATAATGGATGTGATTTATCCATATAGAAACGTTTTAAGACTTTTCTCGTGTAAGTTTCTTGACACATGAATATCCCATTTTTCAAATGTTCAATTTGTAGTCCAAGGCAAAATTTTGTTCTTCCCATATCCTTCATTTCAAACTCTTTCTTTAAGCAATTCACCGCTTTGGAAATCTCTTCAGGAGTTCCAATGATATTTATGTCATCGACATAAATAGCAATTATAGCAAATTCATTTCCAGATCTTTTTATAAAAATGCATGGACATATCTGATCGTTCTTATATCCTTCTTTCAATAGATATTCACTAAGTTGATTATACCACATGCGCCCTGATTGCTTCAATCCATATAAAGACTTATTTAACTTAATTGAGTACCGTTCTCAAGAACTTGAATTATATGTTTTTTGTAACTCAAATCCATCAAGGAGAATCATATAAATGTCATTGTCAAGTGAGCCATACAAATAGGCTGTAACAACATCCATTAGATGTAAATCGAGGCCTTCATTTACTGCCAGACTAATTAGATATCGAAAAGTAGTTGCATCCACCACTGGTGAGTATGTTTATATAAAATCAATACCAGGTCTTTGTGTAAATCCTTGAGCAACAAGTCGTGCTTTATATCTTACTACGTCACCATTTTCATTTCGTTTTCTCACAAAAACCCATTTATATCCAACTGGTTTTACATCTTCAGATATAAGAACCACAGGGCCAAAAAATTTTCGTTTTTCTAATGATTTTAATTCAGCCTCAATTGCGTCTTTCCATTTTGACCAATCATCTCTTTGTTTGCATTCACTAATAGATCTTGGTTCATGATCCTCATCATCATTTATTACATCAAGCGCTATATTATATGCAAAAATATCGTCAACGTTGACTTTATCTCGATCCCATCGTATTCTATTGACAACATAATTTATTGAGATCTCATTATTTTTACATATTTCAGGTACCTGAATGTCTCTCGAAATTGAGACATTAGTGTTGTCAAAGGACTCTTCTGGAGTCACTAAATTTTGTTGAATATCCTCGACCTGGCCATCTCTATTTATAGCTCCTTTTCTTTTTTGAGGATTTTTATCTTTGGAACCGATGGGCCTGCATATTATAAAACTAGCAATAAGATTAGGAGGAGATTCATATCCAACATATATCCCCATCCTTCTTTGAGGACCCATTTTAGTGCGTTGTGGTGGAGCAATCGAAACATATACCGCACATCCAAAAGTCCTTAGATGGGAAATAGTTGGTTCCTGACCAAAAACTATTTGTAAAGGGGAGACCTTAAGATAACTAATTGACCTGATACGAATTAACATCGCTGCATGTAAAATTGCATGTCCCCAAGTAGATATTGGGAGATTTGATTTCATAAGCAATGGTCTTGCAATCAACTGCAAACGTTTAATTAATGATTATGCAAGACCATTTTGTGTATGAATATTTGCTACAGAATGTTCAACATCGATTCCCAGAGACATACAATACTCATCGAAAGCTTGTGAAGTAAATTCACCGGCATTATCTAGACGTATTTTCTTAATGGGATAATCTGGAAAATGTGCTCTCAATCTAATTAGTTGAGCAAGTAATCTCGCAAACGCCAGGTTACGAGAAGATAATAAGCAAACATGTGACCATCTAATTGATGCATCAATTAGAACCATAAAATATCTAAATGGTCCACATGGTGGGTGTATCGGCCCACAAATATCTCCCTGTATACGTTCTAGAAAAGTGAGAGACTCACTTTCTATTTTTTATCGATGATGGTCTAATAATTAGTTTCCCTTCAGAACATGCAGCACATGAGAAAATATGGGATTGTGGAATTGATTCTCTTCTCAACGAATGTCCACATGAATTCTCAATTATTTTTCGCATCATTATTGTCCCAGGATGGCCTAACCGGTCATGCCAAATATTAAATTTATTCTCACTTGCAAACTTCTGGTTTGCAATAGCATGTGTTTCAATTGTACTAATAAATGTGTAGTACATTCCAGAGGAAAGAGCAGGGAATTTTTCCAGTGTGCATTTTTTACCAGAAATTATATCTGTGATAACAAGATATTCCTGGTTTTCTCTATTTGTTGTTTCAATATGGTATCCATTTCTGCGGATATCCTTGAAACTCAACAAATTCCTGTTAGATTTGGAGGAATAAAATGCACTATCAATGTATAATTGTGTTCCTCCAGGTAACAATATATTAGCTCTTCCAAACCCCTCAATCATCTTTATACTTCTAGATATGGTATGGACATTGGCTTCTCGCATTACCAAAGATGAAAAATATTTTACATTTCTGAATATTGTATGAGTTGTTGCACTATCAACGAGACACAAATCTTCTTTATTAATGTCAATGAGTGCCATTCTTCATTAACAGAAACATAGCAAAAGAAACACAAAAGAATTAATGAAAAGAAATACTCATAATTTTATTTATTGAGAGAAATAACTTCATTATAGCAAAAAGAAAACACACATAATCATAAAAGTTTAGTTTATTTTTTGGACACTCCCATCACCAATTAGGTGATCAATTCTTCCGTTAGGATCGGCAAAGAAATCAGCAACATTTAAATGAGTAACATCCATGTTGCTATAATCAGAATCGCTTTCTTTCCCAGCAAAATTTGTTTCTATCTTTGGCTCTTTGCCTTTATTTTTATTTTTTCTTTTGAGCAATTCTTGGTATAATTCAACCAAATGTCTTGGTGTACGACAAGTACGAGCCCAATGACCTTTTCCACCACAACGATGACATAAATTTTCAATATAATTATCATTCCCACTAGTTTCCTTTTTGTGGTTATCATCATTATTTGCCCACCTCGAGTGGGAACCACGATCATGACCACGTTGACCACGGCCTCGTATATAGCCACGGCCGCGTTCACGTCCACGTCCATTCCCCGACCACGGGATGATTCATTTGTTACTACATTCACTTCTGGGAATGCAGTAGAGCCAGTTGGACGGGATTCATGATTCCTCATTAAAAGCTCATTATTTTGTTCAGCCACCAAAAGGCAAGAAATCAATTCAGAATACTTTTTGAAGCCTTTTTCACGATATTGTTGCTGTAATAGCACATTGGATGCATGAAATGTGGAGAATGTTCTTTCTAACATGTCATCATCAGTAATTTTCTCTCCACATAGTTTCAGTTGAGAACTAATTCTAAATAGTGCAGAATTATATTCACTGACTGATTTAAAATCTTACAAACGTAAATGCATCCAGTCATAACGAGCTTTTGGAAGAATCACAGTTTTCTGGTGGTCATACCTTTCTTTTATGTTGTTCCAAAGAACAAGTGGGTCCTTGACAGTTAAATACTCAGTTTTTAGTCCTTCATCTAGGTGGTGGCGGAGAAAGATCATGGCTTTTGCTTTGTCTTTGTTAGATTCCTGATTGCCATCCTTGATAGTGTCTCCTAAACCCATAGCATCTAGATGGATTTTTGCATCTAGTATCCAGGATAGATAATTCTTTCCAGTAATGTCAAGAGCCACAAACTCAAGTTTTGTAAGATTCGACATGATGATACTATCATAAAATGTAACAAAAGTTAAATGGAGATTTAGATTAAGAAGGTTGAGTAATTAGAAAATAATCAAACATGAAACTATAATTTAACATGAAAGTAAAACTCACCTTCCAATGATAGATTTTACAATAATATCAGTTGGCTAGAGCATTGGTGCTGATAACGTATTATAAAACTAGCAATAAGATTAGGAGGAGAGAAAAGATGGGGACAAGAAAATGAGAGAAGTATATATTATATTCTTTCTCCTTTTTTTCTTACAACACAAATGTCATGCCCTATTTATATTGAAGATGAAGAGTCTAGTAATTAATGGGGAAATAATGAAGAGTCTAGTAATTAATGGAGGAATAATGACCTAGGGAATTTGAAGAGGAAGAGGGAGATGGAGATGGACATCTATATTTTAATATTCATAACAATATTATATTACTGAGTTGTTTTTTTTAAAAGACAATGATAGATATTTTATAGTCATGGCTCTTTCCGTTGATGCGCTCGTAAGTAACCATGGAAAAGAAGAAAAATATTACTCTCTTTAATCGAAGACTTATCTCACTAATAGTTAATTTTAATAAATATAACTTTATTTTTCTAAAATACCCTTGTGCCACATAAATGGGTACATTAAATTTTTTGTTATATTTAATTATTATATTGAAGGAGTATCATTAGGGGTAGTTTAGAAAAAAATTATAAATACAAGAGACATAGTTGATTGAAATATTATATTTAAAACAAAAATTAAGCCAACAAATGTTGATCTAATTAATAATCAGTTGACTCATAACTAACAAGATCATGAATTCAAATCACACTCAACCCACCTAAACTTTTGTAAAAAAAAAAAATAAACAAAAACGAACCACCAACTATATCTTATATATTTAGGACCATAAGGGTATAAAAGTAGAATGAAAATTGTGGAAACATTTTTTTTTTTTTGAGTATGACCATGAAAATGAATAAAACAAATAAAATCGTATCAAATTGAAGGGATGAAGGAGATCGACCGACCAATGAACAGGAAAGAAGCACTATGAAGCATCCTTAACCAAAAACTAAGTTAAACGCCAACAACAAAATAAACTAGCTGATAAGTAACTTAGGCCCTACTTTGACTAATCTATATATATATATGATTGGACATCAATAATTGAATTTATTATAGTATGATCTAAGCAAACCCAAGATTTAAAAAAAAAAAAAACTGTGTCACCTTGAAGTGAAGATCATTATTATATTCCATAGTACTAGTTTACTATATAGATAAGAGTTCCACCAGAATAGTTTCATTCCTCCTACCCTTCCTTCTTCTTTAATTTCTCTTGTTGCAGATTCAGATATTGATGATGGCTATTACCTGGGCTTGTTCAACTCAAATTCCAGTTCAGAAATCTGGGTCATTTCTAAAGATTGCAAGCAAGGATGTGAAGTCCAAACGCAGCTCTGTTTCACTGAGAAAAGCATCATTTGCACAGAGGATCAGAGCTTCCATCAAGAACAAGGTCAATATCTTTCTTTCATCATTTCTCTTAACTCTTATCCAAGATGAAGAAGTTGAATAATTCATATAAGAGATCAGAAGCATGGGTTTATAAAAAGTTCTGTTTACTTCTTGTTAAAGTGGGCCGTGTCCTACAGGTATATGAGGATAAATCTGAGGGCATAGTTTGCTACCAAGACGAAAATGGTGAAATAATCTGTGAAGGGTACGATGAAGGACCTCGTTTTCAACAAACTTCAAAGCCACCTATTCATCTTCTAAGGTAAAGTGATTCAATGATGAATTTCACCTCTTGAGAAAGTTGAGTTATTACTAAACTTGTCTGCCTAAAGAGATCTTCTTCTTTGTCTTTCTGGGGATTCAGAGATGCTGAGATCAGAGACATTCTTGAAAAAAACTGGATAAAGATTGGGAAAGGGGAAGTAGTGAATCATCATCCAGCAGGTGGAGGTGTTTTGCTGCAAAAAGACCTAAACAGCAATGGTTTTAACTCATTCTGTTGATCACTCTCAACTCATTCTGTTGATCACTCATTCTGTTGATCATTCGGGACCAGTGGATTTGATGCAACAGGGAAGGTGATGAAGGTGGTATGTAAGATCCTCAACACCATCTCGCTTCAAATATATTGTAACTAGGGTTCCCTTTTCCATCTCTGATGAGGGTTCGCTGTTGTTCATCGTCGTTGTTGGCTTGTGGATATGGAGATAGTAGACTGGAGAGTGAGCGATGACGAGTGGAGACTGGAGAGACGTGGGCAAAGAGACAAAGACAGACCTGAGCATGAGCGACGACGAAGGTAGAGTGTAAGAGTGAGAGGTGTGAGTAAAATCATCGATCTAGGTTTTAATGTTATTTTTCAGATAGATTACAGGAGTGGGTTTAAATTTATAACGTAAGAATAAAATCAATAATAAGATGCATTAGTTTAATAGTCTAATTCTTGTATTGTGTTTAATAGGTGATGGGTTCGACACCCACTTATTATACTATTATATTGAATATATTTTGATAACAGGTCCAGGCCACTTAACAAGCCTAACAAGTTTCTTAAGGAGCCAAGTATAGGCCATGTTGTCTGGCCTATTTTCATCCCTAGTCCTGAGGACAAGTTAGTCTGAAATTTGACCTATTTTCTTGGTGGGGTTGCTTGTTTCGGTTCTTCATCTTCTTCAAAATCTCTCTCATACTTCCTTAGCAATTTCTCTTCCCTCAGTTTGGCATAGGCTTCGTATCTGAGACCTCGCTCCATTATGAAGCTATCGTTGTTCGTGAGTTTGAGAGGAATAGGGTGATCGGAGTTCAAATTCTGATTGAGGATAAGAGAGATGGGGTCGAGGACATGGAAGAGAACTTGAATAGAGGGTTTTGATTCCCCATCTTCCTCGCACACCTCCGTCCTCTTCGATGAAGCAATTTTAGCACGCACCTCCATGTCGCCTTCTCTCTTCCTCTTCGACATTCACCTTTAGTCCCTCTTCTGTTTTGCTGTCCTTTCTTTTTTTTAGAAAAAATATTTTCACAGGTTTTATTTAAAGAATGACCTAGAAAAAAAAGCCTATGGGGACATGTTTGGAAATTATGAGGGAAATTAGTGGAGAGTGTTGATTACACCTGTAAAACTCTCCTGATTATAACAATAATTAATCACTGAAATCATTTTTATCATAATTGGCTACAAACTAACTAAGTTTATGAATGAGTTTCTTGATTTCAAAAGAGTTAACCATGGTAGAAAAGAGCTTTACAAAGATTCCAAAATGAACACTACCATGGTTATAAAATTGAATCTCATCAGAGATAGTGTAAGCTGCTGGAGCTCTGCTTTGTGCTGTGTAGAAAGATACTGGCTTTTCTGAATCAAGCTCACAGAATCACAATCATCATCTTCAATTCTAGCAGCTTGAAAAATGAGTAATCCCTTCCATTGCCGGTAATCACAAAAGCTGGCTAATAAGTTGACTTTACTCTGCCTCAGCTTTAGGACTGGTGGTTTCCGGCAGCGAAGGCCTAAGGAAAATGTATAATGCTGGACCCAGAAATGGTACCAGCGACAGAGGAAGAAGCCAAGAACCTTTGTCAACCCTGCAAATTGTACCTAGCATGAATGCTTATGCTTTATAAACCATCTTGGTATGTAATAAGTAAAAAACATGTAGATAAACTTACCACTTCCTAGCAGTCATATCATTGTAAACCCAAAATGGCGCAAATGAAGAAAGCAGAATAAAATCGATGGACATGATATGGATCTGCAACAAGAAATCCCAATATTTCTGGTTTAACACCCAACAGATATTGTGTAGTTACAAAAACAAAAGGATATATAAACGTAAACTAAATGAAAATATCCTGATTATGAACTGTGTTTAGTTTAACCATAACTTTGGCATATCATGACCAGGTTCCAAAAGATTAGTAACCGTTGATCAAAGTGCATGATTTTAGAATTAATCAAAGATACAAAGCATTGCGAGATTGGGAAGTCCAATCCATGGCAGCAGGTCCTCTGATTAATATAACCCACAGTTATCCTTTTCATAATAAGTTGTAGGGAAGCTAATTTCTGTTGACAGAAAAAGGACATGAACTAACAAATTTGCTTCCCCTGAAGTATTGATAAAACTCTTTCCAGATTGGCCCACCAGCTAAACCTGCATATGTGATGATGGCTAGCCCTGCAGCAAGTGATATCTGAAGCGTAATTGAGTTAAGTCCCATACTCAAGAACAACAACAACAACAACAACAACAAAGCCTTATCCCATTAAATGGGGTCGGCTACATGGATCATACGACGCCATTGTGCTCTATCAAAAACTGAATCCTCAAGAACAAAAAGATAAAATTAAGACTTTAATGATGCTATATAGCAAGTTAATCCTTCAACTATATGTTGAAATCACAAGTGCCACAGAAGACCATTGGTGCTTAACAACGGTATGCCGGTCATGTGTCCAGGCTTTCAGACTTAAACTGCTCCAAGCCAGCGTGATTTGTTTGGTTCAACAAAGGTAATTGATTAGCTGCATTAACAATTTTTTAATATTTTTCACATGATCAGTAGGTCAACTGAGAATTTTCGTTTAGGACATACAATTCTAATTGTTATAGCATACAACAGGAAATTTGTGACCATAGTTATGGCATTTGATGCTCATTTCCCCTTTAAGGATGCCTATTGAAGCAAGAGAAACTAAAATTATGATTATTTCTGAGCAACCAATTGATACTGGGGAATGTTAGCATCATCATCTCCAGCCATGTAGAGGTTAACAATCAAGACATAAAATGTTGAACATGGGTCACAATGAAGGTTGTGGTATTTAGGTCATCTCCTCAAAACACTAACCATCAATTGAATGATCTCGCATCTGTTGTGTGTCTTAAAGATAAATGTGATTTAGGTCAAAACACCCCATCCACACAGAAGTGAGGCTTGCATTATATGTATACATACGTGCCTGTGTGCGCATACGCATATGTATATAAGGGTTCTATGACCATAAATATTTCATGTCTTCGCCCAAATTAAGCATGCAACAACAACTGGTGAGTGGTTTTGTCTTAGGCTGGAATCTGAACTGAAATACATAGCCATGGGCACACATAATCAGATTATAACGATGCACACTGAAGATTTGCACTCACCGCAGCGGTTACTTTTGATTCCAGAACATTCAATGGCAAGGTTCTAAGCTCACTTTCCTCAACAGGAGGTGGTGGCGGTTTCCAAAGTACAAAATAGGGAAGAAGAGCATATGCACCACCAAAACATGAAAGTACTAGGAAGGGCCAAACAGGAATTTTGCTTTTTGAGCTGAAGAAACAACAGATCAAAGAGCTTAAATCAGCTCCAGAATTGTTGAACAGGATAGGAAATATATGAAATAAAAGATTTGCCACACTTCAGATGAAATTGCTACATTATAATACCTGTTCTTGCAGCGGCGCTGCTGCTTATGGTAGCATGCAAAACTCATTATAAACATAAAAAGAGAAAACCTTGCTGAATTCCCCATAAACAAGAAGAGAAGTGAGAATAAGGAGTTGAAACTCATTGGTGGCTAGCAGTGTATTCCTTTTGCCAATAAACTAAAACAGAAAAGTGAGCAGAAGAAAAGTCCATCATTTGAAAAAGGATTCAACAAATTGAATCAGACGAATCATATACCATCCATTTCTCTAATAATTTTCACCAGAGCACAAGAAAATGGGTGCATGATACCAAAACTTCATCAGTGATGGAAAGAAATAGAGTTACCTTCTTCCAGTAGGAAGCAGCATCATGCTATACACCAATGGCCACAAGCCCATTATGTACCACAATGATACAATCACTTCATTCATTCTAAAACCATCATCTCCTATCAAGTTCAGGAGCTTTTTCAAGAAGTACATATCCAGTGTCTGGGGGGAAAATGATAAAGATAAGTTTGAGATATAAAAGTTCAACATTTAATAAACACGAGGAATTTGAATTTAAACTACGTATCTCATCGAAAAATCTTATAAATGAGTTTAAAAGTAAACCAAGATTATAATAACTAATTAACTAATGCTCCCTAAAAATGTAGAATGAGTAGCAAAGAATTGGCATTCGAATTATATGCATTCATAGGAAATTTATAGATTTTCAGCCAACATGTAATTGTAAAAAACACTTGGGTAATTGTAAGTAACAAATATAATTACAGTTAAATTTACCGGGGTCTGGTTTGGAGAGAGAAAGGAAACATAGTATATGAGTCCACCCCACAACACGAAAAGCAAACTGGACGTAGTCCAGTCCCTTCCTTCCCCGCCACTTCCATTCCCGCCAAGCTCACTGTCTTTCTTCAATTCTGGATCTTCTAAATTCTGACGGTTCCAGGAACTTTGACAGATGAAGAGACGACCGTTGCTTTGAAACGAAGATAGCGAGGTTTTAACATCGAGAGGTTTGAATACTCTGAGCGTTGCCGCTGCTGTTGATTTAAATGGAAGAAATTTGAGTTGAGGATTGTGGGCTTGAAGTGGAATTTTCGATTTTGGTTTGCTAAGAGCGAGAGATGGTAAAGTGGAGAAGTTGCAGGAGATGAGATTGGCTTTAGCTATCATCGTCGTAAAATGGGAAGAGACTGAACGATTGTCTTCTGGTTCAAGATGTGCCCTCCACTTGTTGTTAAAACGCTGCAATGTCCTTCAACTACGAAGATTGGGAGAGATTGAAGAATGAAGAAGATTGGGATACACGACACTCAGGACTCAGGAGAACCGACCAAGCAGAGGCTCGACTGAAGGCTTGGAGGGTGGAAGTGGATTAGGGGCTTAGCGGCTTCGCTTCCAACCAAAGACGAAACGCACAGCACAGCATTAGCAACATTTTTCTCTAAAAAATAAAAAATAAAAAAAGTGATTATTTATTTTTAAAATAATTATAGCTTACCACTTGACACCTACGCAGGTGATCCATGAAAATTGATGTGTGTATTTTTCATAATAAAAGAAAATGGAGCATTTATACTTAAATTCAAAGTATTTTTCAATTGATAATTGATTAAGTAAATATTACTATTATTTATTATATTCTATAAATAAAAATAAAAAATATTTTGATTAAACTATACGAAATTTTGATGAATGTGGTAAGATGGAATAACTTTTGCATCGATCTGATCTGAAGTCTGCCGTTTGAACCCAATCAGTGATCACCGGGGAGGGACCATAACCAAGGTCAAGAATCTATATAGGAATCTATACATGCATGTATACAATAACATACCATAAAATTATATGAATTCTATAAAATTTATCCTACGTTATCTCAAATTATATAGCCATTCCTTTTGGCTACCGTATGCGTTTTTGTCGTCTAAATTTACACTAAATTTTAGTTTAGTTTATTAAATTTATAAAACGTATTTTTAATATCTTAAATAATAATTATATAATTAAATATTGACATATTAATATGTAATTTAATAGAGATGTTGTCTCATCTAAACTGTCGACATCAACAACTCATTTTTCCCAAAATATAAAAGTATTATATTAAAAAATTAAATTTTAAACATATTTTATTAATATTTAATTGTAGAATCCTAATTTAAATTTGTTAAATCAGTTTTTTTTTTGGTTGATGAGACTTAGGCACTAATATTAATAGACTAAAGATACACTTTATTAATTTAATAAACTGAACTTAGAGAATCAAGCATATATTTTAAAAATAAAAATATATGCCTATGAATATAAACACGTTATCTAGACATATTTAAAAAAAAAAAAACAATGAATTGTGCTTTTATATGGGTGGTTGGTTATAAATGTTATATTTTATATTAAATATTTGATGACATGTATACTAAAATGGAGCACAATTTGTGTGGAAAGAGCAACTTTTTGTTGCTTTATACTACATAAAGGGAACTACTTGCGTTGTGAATCCATATTTTGAAGAGGCCAAAGGCCAAAGCTCCCTTTTCTCTTCGCAACTTCTCTGCAAACTGCTCTGTTTGGTCCTTTTGAAGTACTCTGTTTCTCTATCTGCATCCTCTGCTCCAAACAAATATTAGAGACCACAGAAAATGGGAGTGTTTGCTTTGATTTCAGATTTCTTCATAGTTTATGGAAGAAAAAAGAGACGCAAACCATTACAGGTCTGGTTAATTTAATTCCCATGTCTCCTATATATATAGCTATTCATCTTTTCCATTTTCTTTCTGAACTCTGTTTTCTGGGTGAGTGTTCTGTTGCAGACCGTTGAAATCAAGGTGAAAATGGACTGTGATGGCTGTGAAAGAAGAGTCAGAAATGCTGTCACTCGCATGAAAGGTACCTTCTTCTTTTAAATCAGTTCAATTCAAATTTTGATAAGAGTTTATCTGTTATTAGACAAACTAGTTTTACAAAACATTCTGGATTAGACTATATGATCAGATTCACTTTTTAGTGTTATTAAATATTACATAATGAAATGATATATATATAGTGTTTAAGTGCAATTTAAATATGGAATATTATCACATGAATATTAAATAAGACTCTACTTTTCAACAGAAAATTTGATACTTAGGGACTGTGGAAAGTTCTAAACATTAATTTAATTTGAATCATGCGTTTAAAATAAGAAAAGAAATAGAGAGAGTGATGAAATCTGCCTATACATGCATTCTCTTTGTATCTTTCTCAATTGATTATGCAATGACCAGAGTGTTTTTGGATAACTGATCGTAGATAGACAAGATTTTTTTATTCTATTTATAAGTCATGCTATCAAATTTTTAATATAAATATATAATTTTACCCTTTACTTATTATTGTGTAGACTTTATTTTTATAGAGTATAATATATATAAAATTAGATAAATTATTAAAGTTTAAGGCAGAATTAATAAGTTAAAAATAACTAATAAATAGGACAAGGGAAGTACTCTATTTTACATCTCACAAAAGTTGTATTGACCTTTGTGTAAAATAATTTTCACATGTTAACAATCTTATAACCTAATGGCGTGATAACTCTTCTATAAATGAGATGTTACCCTCTAATTGAAAAAATAACTTTGATATAATAACCAAACATACACCAAATGGAATACTTTCTGAGTCTCGAACAACAGGGTTCACTCATCTCATGTTTCTTTCTCTTGTGAAATTGGGAATGAACATATACGTGTAGGTGTGAAAGAAGTGGAGGTGATAAGGAAGCAAAGCAGAGTGAAAGTGACAGGATATGTGGAAGCAAGCAGAGTGTTAAAGAGAGTGAAGAGTACAGGGAAGAGAGCAGAGTTTTGGCCATATGTTCCCTATAACTTAGTGGCATATCCTTATGCACCTCAGGCTTATGACAAGAGGGCTCCTTCTGGTTTTGTCAAGAATGTTACCCAAGCAGTTCCTCCTCCTAATGCTCTTGATGAGAAGTTCACTACCTTCTTCAGTGATGAAAACCCTAATTCTTGCTCCATCATGTGACATGATCCTATGTTCCAAACATGACACAATAATGTAAAGTATAGTTTCTGAATTCAATTTGAGGCTTGTTTTGTTTTGTAACCTTTAATTATGTAATAAGGAACCAAAGTTGTTTGGTTCCAGATCATTTGAATGAAAATTGGCTTGTCTAATAATTTTCCTTGCATCCATACAAGCCTTGTATCATGACATATATTTACAAAATATATAGAATAAAATGAAAATACTAATGCATTAAAAAAAAGATTGCATAAATGTAAATTATGGAATTGATTTTAACTTTAAATATATAATATTAATTTATTTTATTTTTAATATTTATTATTTTTTTTGAACTAATTTATTTAACTTATAAACAGATATATAATATAATATTACGCATAAATATTTTAAATGGATAAGCCTACATCTATTATAATTAACTAGTTTATTTAATTTTTTATTTACTTAAATTAATTAAATAATTTTTACTTAAAAATTAGAGGAGTAATATAAATAGATCGAAAAGTAATTAGTTATAAGATCAAACAATAGCATTATGGTTTAATCATGATTTTTTTTGGATTCTCACGACAAAGTACTATAGGATATTATTCATTTCTTCATCAATTTGTGATTATTATTTCACATTTTTTAAAAAAAAATATTTTCTCATATGTCATATGAAAGCTTCGCAAGAATTTTCTTTTCTTTTTACCAAGGCGAACCCGATCTTCTAAAGAGATGCACAACCTTTTCAAAGAAAAGATACATATATCTTAATTGCGTAAATTACTAAACAATTAATTTAAACAAATATAAATTAATTTAAACAATTACTAAAAAATTATATAAATTATATTATTTTGAGTTAAAATTTAAAGACTAGATTGATAGATTAAAAAAATTTAAAGGACCAAAATTGTATTTTTATCATTTCTTCTTAATCTATTTAATAACACATTGATGTATTTCCCTATTTAACACATTGTTTTGGCCAGCTAAAAATTCATTCCTTAAAAAAAAAAAAGCAAAATAAAAATCTATAGTTTGTTAAAAAAAGCTAAGCCAACTAATCAATCATCTTGATCTCTACCAAAAAAAAAACTATATCTTCATAAACAACTGGTAAATTATAAAAATGGAGGAGAATCATCTCAAGCTGACGAATATATCCTATTATTATCATTAAGTTTAACAAATCCATCAATATTTTAATTATGTTATATAAACTTTTTACCAAACTATTTAAAAATCGTGCGTGCACTGTTCAGAGTTTTACCCAATATAAAGCTGTTAATATTCTCAATTTAATCGTTTATCATTTGTATCCACAAGATTATTAACTACTTAATTAAATACGATTTTAAAGCATCTGAATCTATATATCCGGTTGAAATTTGGGCTCTAATATACTTTTGGTAGATTAAACCCGAGTCCATATAATCTGAAGCTTAGGTGATAAGAACTAAAAGTCTATAGCTAAGATGAAAATTATTAAGAGTTTGGGGTTCAGGTGGTAATAATTAAAAAAGTCTAAGACATATCTATAATTTTTTCCTTTTGTCTAAATTTTAAATGGAACCGTTAAGATATAGATTTAGGTTGAGGTAGAGAATTATGGGATAGTATAACTAGATTTTTCTCCTGATTTTTTCTCTCTGCTTGCTCTGTTATTCTTTCGGTGTATTTGATGTGTTCGAATATCTGAGTTATCACTATAACTGAGTTAACGCGTCAGCCAAAAAAAGTAGTATATATCTCTAACTGGAGGTCTAAAATAGTAATTCTTTTTCTCTTAATAATAGTTGTTTGAAACCTTAAAAATATACCAGCAAAGGTATATCCCTAATATTGACTGAACAAATATTCAATTTTATATACTCTTGAGCAGAAGATCAAAAGAAAGTGTTTTAGAATACCAAACATAAAATAGGTAAAATATTTTTTGAGTTTTTCTTTGTAAAATAAATTTGAAAGTGCATAAGAACATTATTTTTTGAACGTAGCTAGTTGGTATGGATTTTTTCAAAGGAAAGTTGGGGTCCATGCAACTTTGATATTCTGTATGATCATCAAATAAAATAATTCTTCCTCTTTTGGCATTACATGACTCCATTCCTTTGTCTTAGCATTGAAGGAAAAACCCAACAAAAATAATAATTAAAATTAAAAATAAAAGAGAAATGTTCTTCTTGTTTATTGCTTTTATTCTTTGCTTTTCCTTGACGTAATCATGCATGCAAATAATTATGCAATTATTGCATAATGTTTCCATTCACATTCATTTTTTAATGTCGAGTAATACAAGAGTAATTTTTTAATTTATTATATATAATAGATATAATAATTGGATGGTTTGTTTTGAAAAAAAAGAAGAACAGAATGAGAAAAAATAAAATAAAAAATAGGTAGATAGATAAATAATAAAGCAATGAAAATGAAATTTATGGAGAGTGCGAGAACAAGAGATCTGGGTTCTTGGAATTGCTTTAACAGATTGAAAAGCAATTTAGATGCTTTGATTCTCAGTAAGAGGAATACAGATTCTTCTAAAAGTGAAAAAGAAGAAGAAGATAAAAAGAAAGAGCCTAACTTTTGTAAATTCTTTTTATGGAAGTTTGTTGGCTCGCCAAAGTGAACAAATAAGTTTTTTTTTTTATTTAAATGAATTTCTTACAAGGAAAGTAATGCAAATAAAAAATATTAATTAGACATGATTTAAATCCAATTAATATTGAGACATATAATTTTTTTTTTAAATAAAAGTTGGCATATATGTAAAAAATTTAAAAACAAAAAAAGGCGCGGGTTGGTGTAATACCAACCCGCCTCTAATCCAATCAGCGACAGGCCAACCCTTATCCGGCAGGTTGGCTAGCATTACCATCTCTAGTTTTTCTACCATAAAAACTGATGGCACTCTGGCCAATTTGGTATTTAGGGCCTGTTTGGAAACTTCCAAACTTAAATTTTAAAAGGACTTTTAGCCTAAACCTCATTTTGAATTTTTTTTAAAACAAACAGTCATATTTGCCCAAACTTCTGTTTGGACCAAATCATGGTTTCAGATAAGCTGGTCAGAGTAGCTTTTAGAACAGTAAAATAACTTATGAACTACTCAATTACTATTTTACTATTATTTTTTTTATACCCTCTATTCTCTATCTTTTTCACTATCTCTCCTCTCTCCTCTATCTTTTTTACCCTCTCTCATCTCTCATACATATATTTTTTTAGTAATTTTTCAATTACAAAATCCTTTTTAGTAATAATTATCCAAACACTCATTTATTCAGAATCACACTTTTTTCATAAATTCTTCTCTAAAAACCCTTTTTTATAAGGTGTCCAAAAATTTATTTTTTTATAAATATTTTTTTAAATTTTTTCCAAACACGCGACTTAAAGGCATAAACTTTATTTGACCAAGATTCTTTTATCATGGTACTATAAAAAATTAGTGAAGCATACTGAAATTTTTTTTGTGATGTTGAAATATTTTAATACCATTTTAATATAACAATATATTTATTAAGGCTATATAACAATTTTTTTGGCGACAAAATCTTCTCGGTATAAAATTTATTTAATTAATTTATATAAATTAATTATTTAAAAAAATAAAAATAAAAACTTCTATTAAGAATTGTTTCTATAAAATATATTATATAAATTAATAATTTTATAGTCTAATTACATAAATATTTTTTTATAAATTAAAAATAATTAAGGATATGATTATATATTTCGTTATTTCTTTAGTCAATTTTATTTTTCTTATCAGATTTGGTATAACTAGCAATTTAATTTAAGTAGTATGAAGGAGTTTTTTTTTATATATTTTTATTTGATAAGACGAGTTGAGTATTAAAAAAAGATAGCTATATAAAAGATTAAAAATATAAAAAGAAAATAATTGATTTTACAGTACATACATTAATAATTTTTCCCAACATATATACATTTATAAAATTAATAAAATAAATTATATTATTTGGGGTAATTTATTGTATTGAGTAGCAATTAATTTTGAGAAAATGACAGAAAAAGCCTACCTGAATTCCAGAAAGACAAATTGAGCCTCCCAATATTAAAAAAGACAGATTGGGCAGGAGGCCCAATCTGTCTTTTCTAAATTCAGTGCCAAAGACCAAATTAGCCCTCTGAAGAATGAAGGAAAAGGCGGACATTCGACGCATATTACGCTCAAACACGCATATCAGCCCGAGAGAGAGGATCTGAATCACTGGAGCGGAAATTTGGCGACCTCATTGCAGCACGACGAAGCAGCAATCCAGCACCATCGAAGCCTGATTCCCTGACCACAAAAGATTGCCAGACGCTGTTATTGTCGAGGATTGTCATCGTCGAAGGTCAGTTTGCGTTTAGGAAGATTAGGGTTTAGCGATTAGGTAAGACGCCTTGCTGGGAACCTTTCGTTTTTTCACATCTGTCGCTGCAGACTACTTGAACACTGTTGCTGCAGGATAAACCGAACAGAAGACCGTATAATCCCAAATGTGGATTAACAGTGTTCAAGTAGTCTGCAGCTACAGATGTGAAAAAACGAAAGGTTCCCAGCAAGGCGGCTTACCTAATCGCTAAACCCTAATCTTCCTAAACGCAAACTGACCTTCGACGATGACAATCCTCGACAATAACAGCGTCTGGCAATCTTTTGTGGTCAGGGAATCAGGCTTCGATGGTGCTGGATTGCTGCTTCGTCGTGCTGCAATGAGGTCGCCAAATTTCCGCTCCAGTGATTCAGATCCTCTCTCTCGGGCTGATATGCGTGTTTGAGCGTAATATGCGTCGAATGTCCGCCTTTTCCTTCATTCTTCAGAGGGCTAATTTGGTCTTTGGCCCTGAATTTAGAAAAGACAGATTGGGCCTCCTGCCCAATCTATCTTTTTTAATATTGGAAGGCTCAATTTGTCTTTCTGAAATTCAGGTAGGCTTTTTCTGTCATTTTCCTATTAATTTTTGACCTATACCAAATTATCCCTGAAATTAATTAACTATAATCCCGATAAAACACGGTCTCGTGAGTAGCACCGTAGCGGAACCATTTTTCTTCTTCGACACACAATCACTCCCTCGGACACTGTCCACCGTTGGCCGTCCTGCGTGGTTGTTCTCGGGCCAGGAGTGGAGAAGGTTCGAACTCTAGGGCTTTTTCTATTACCAAAATCTGGTGAGATTGATTCGTTCAATCTGGCTTTGAATGTGTTTCTCGCGTCATCTGTTCCCCGCATTGTTGTTTTCGTTTTAAATTTTTCATTTTAATTTGACTTTGAATCTGGTGGTGTAATCGTTTGAATATTGAAGCTTTTGAATTTGGGAATTTATACAGATTGAGTTTAATTTTTCTTGCTAGTTTTTGCTTGAATGGCGTGGGATTGGCTATTATACTTCTGGCGTCTTCATTTTGATTACTAGCGACTTGTATGCTTTGGATTGAATCGTTTTGCAACGTTGGATTTGTGTGCATTGGCATTCTGTTTATTAATCTTTTTATATTATCATCAATTTAGAAAATTGTGAAGGTATATGCGATGTGTGATCTTTTAAATGATTTGACTCGAACTGTGCCAAAGTATCTGGAACAAAAATTAAAAGGGTGTGATATCAACTATGCATATTTCACTGATTTCAGTAGGAGCAGATGCACTTCGCCCCACCCCACCCCACCCCAAATACACACATAATATAGGTCCGTCCATGGCACCATGCATCTTTGCCAAATTTTCCTCCTGGTTACACTATCTAGGGATTTTTTCGACTTAGCATTATGGAGGAAAGGAAATGTCTTAAAAACATTGAAATATGCACAAGAGAGAGAATGGCCTACATTATAGTTGAGTCAAGAAAAATAAGTTACATTCATTGAGATGAAGGAGGGGCACAAAAAAGATGGTGGGAACAAATAATATAATTTAGACTGTTTGATTTCCTTTGACTTCACTGTTTTGTGTTGTTATTAGGTTATTCTTGTATGTATCTCTATCATGTGATGAGTTCATTACTCCATCATTCGTTAGTAATAATAATACAACCAGAAGAAGCCTTATTCCACTAGATGGAGTCAACTATGTAGATCACACGACATCATTAATCTTTATCAACAACCAATTCTTTAGATCAATAGTGGTACTAATAATTAATTAAATAGAGGCTAGTATGGCAAAGGATAGAATATGGTCAATATAAGGAGATAGGCATCAACAAGGGTCTAACTTGCTGAGGAAATGAACGTGATACCCAGTTCCTTAGTTGCAGATTCATTCAATCAATACAGTAATTGTTGGGTTGTAGATTTTGATTATTATGTTTCCATTCATCCTCTATCTGGTGATGTGTCTTTTTCTTTCCATGCCTTTTCTTCTTGATTGCTCGTAGATTCTTACCTTTATGAATTATCTCCAGGTGTTAGGATTTTGCATCATGATCGAAACCAGAATTGCTTTATCCAACTATTTGACAAATATCAAATGTTCATCTCTTGATTATGTCAGCCCAGGAGACGCTGATGTTGGTCTTGCTCCATCATTTTACAAAACCATGTCTGACCAGAGGCAATGGTCTCTATGCTTCTCCTTCAGTTGTGCTCATCCTTGTTTAACCAACAATGCCAAGTAAGTAGGTGGCAATATATGTTTGCACTAGTTTTATCTTGTAGGACAACTGAGACATGCATGTATAACAAGATCACTATAATCAATTAATACTTATGTGCTGGGAGTCAGGGAGTTTTGGTTGGATAATTGTTGTGGTCAAAGTAAAAGGAAAAAAATTATTTACTTGCCCTATAGGTTGTTGGAATTTCCATCTATCTGCACATGTTACTTTAGCATGATGGTTTGCAAAATGAAATTATTTCGAAGAATTTATGTATTTAAAATATTGGTAGATGGTTTAATTTGGTGAAACTTTTGTGGAAAGATATTTTATGTCCATTCAAGGTGAAAAGTATGCAAATTTTGATATATTTGTAATCAGTCTCTGTTATGGTTTTTAAGTTGTTATGATTCTGCATCTCAAGATTAGGCCTTTCAAAGGAGAACGTGATCACATTGAATAAGAAACTATGCCCAAGTGAAGAGTGAAGTCTTATCCATCTTTCAGAAGATTGGGTTGCCTAGAAGCACTTCACCGTTCACTTTCACGAATGGGTCACTTTTCTAGCTGTTCTGGTATACAAGTATGTACATGATCACATATGTTGGCAGATTAGCACCTTTGAAATTCCTTAAACATTAAGTATAAAGGATTGATCATATGAAGAAAATCATTTATGACGTGTTGGGTGAGCTTTTTTAGGGATGCTAATTCTGTGTGGATCTCTATAGGAGGATGACATGGTCTATTAGAAGCAACATAAATGACAGCAGTTTCACTTCATCTACTTCAAATGAAAACAATGGAAGGACCCGCCTAATTAGGGTGATTCAAGATTTTCTAACCAAGTTAGGTGCTAAAATTCAGAAGGTACAGAGAAATTTTCCAATGAAACTCATTTTTTTCTTGATTGGATTTTATTGTGCAACTGCTTTTGCCACTGTTATTGGACAAACGGGTGACTGGGATATTTTATCTGCTGCCTTGGCTGTGGCTATCGTGGAAGGGATTGGGGCTCTCATGTATAGGGCCTCTCTTCCTCTAGCTAGCAAGGGTCGGAGCCTAATCTCCATGTTTAATTACTGGAAGGCTGGCCTAACGTTGGGACTCTTCTTGGATTCATTTAAATATTGACAGTGTTGCTTTATCTGCTTCATCATTCAGAAATGCCTCTGAATCATTATTGGGTTCTGCAACCTCCATGTGAATTGGATATCATTATCTATGTGCTTTTACTATTTTAGTTTTTAGAAGCTTTTTTCAGTCTTCGGAGATTCATAAAGAATAGGTCGGTATACATTTGAGCTACACTTCATTGGACATAAAGAAAAAGGTGTAGTCCCTTTTCAAGCCAGTGCTCTGGATTAATTATTTCTTTATTTTTATAATCAACGTAGCAATGGCTATGGCTTGTGAACTCTGAAGGACACATACATTCAACAGTCACTTCAATTGTTCGAGTTCTGTTGATTTATAGAAAGTACCTTCTTCAGCAGCAGATCACTCCTTCATCCCCTTGCTGGAATCATTGGATCACTAGATTTCAGATTCTGCCATTGGAATGTAGTGAGATCCCCTTATGTTTGGCTGGTGTTGACTTGTGCAAATGGACAGGTCATATGTTGATGTGAAATAGTGAATCCTTTCCTGTGATAAATATGTTATTGCTCTACAACAGGAAGAATATGAATCTCTGAACCCTGCCGCCAAGCTAGTTCAGTCAAAGTTGATAGTGACAAACAATGATTTGATGTCGTAAGTATTTTGCGATAACAAGAAGATATTTTATTTGGTAAGGAATGATTTAGGAGTTAGAGAGGTTGCTTTAGCTCCAAGGCTCAAAGCACCCCGCACATAGTGTATACTGATCAACGAGGTATCGCTTGCAATCTTTGAGCTTCAAGACCCTTTGAATCTTGTGCTGTCTGCTGATTACTTGGCTCCACAGAGAATACTTAAAAGGCAACATCGGTCCTCCTATGTTAAATATATCATGGATTATAATGTACTATGCGTCCACCAAATTCATTCCAGCATTGCGGGCAACGTGATTTATTATTTGTTTCTCTATATTAGTCTTTCTGCTTAATGATCTCTGATGATGTGCATCAGTGTGACTGATACTTGAAAACCAAGATTTTCAGGCTCATTCCAGAATTGCACAGGCAATGCCACTTATTGGAGCTGATTGTTTGTCTATATTTCTCTTCTGCTGAAGATTCTGCTCTGAAACTATCCATTATGTACGTAGTAATGTTGCATACTATCCTAGAAATAGAAAAGCATTAAAAAGTGTTGCCCAAGTTGTTTGTACATATTGCTGTAAATTATCATCATTTTTTTAGCATAAAAATGTGCGGAAAGCATCATGGGATGTTGTAATAAGACTGGTTATTGTAATGTGCCAATATGTTGGTTCTTGATCATTATAATTCACTCATCCTGCATAATTCACTCATTTTATGTTGGCTTTGTCTCTGTTAATATTTTCTCCTGTCGCTAGACAGAATTTCTCCAAACAATCTCTTGTAATTTCCACTTGATCCAACCAGGTCTCTGCAAATATCTTCTTCTTGTTTTTTAAACAAATGAGTGATTGGAGGCCCATCAAGTGTTTTCCATGCATAAAACAAAAGGATGGGTGAAAGAGAATCTTCTCATATGATGTCAGGGTTGGTTTAAATTCCTGGATAGGAGGATATCTATTCCACAAAATTCTTATCCGGGTCCTGGATATACTAGCCATGATTTTTCTTCCATGGCTCACAGCCATTTTCTTATTTTTTATTGGGTTAATACTATAATATTTGGCCTCAAATTTACACAAATGTTAGTGTTAGTATTTCAAGATTCAAACCATAGGTTGTGCTCCTTAAAGGTAAAATATTTTAAATTTTTATTAAATTATGGGAACTAATATTTTAAATGAAAAGAAATTTAATGAACTAAAATCTATAATTTAAAAAGGGATCAAAATTAAAATAATAATAAATTTGAGAAACTAAATATTATATTAATCTTTTTTATTAAAAATAATTTTATTTGATATACGGTTGAATGCTAAATATGAGCATATCTTTTAATAAAAATTTAAATTTTTTATATAATTATTTAACTAAATCACATTTAAGTATTATTAAATTTAATTAAGGGTTAATCTTCCAATTGATACTAGTCACCTTGGGAGGAATTAACTTTATACACATCCCACCTGTGGTACTAGCCATGATATCTTAAATGAGATTCTCCCTTGAGCCAACAAATATAGAGTATATTCAATAAACGACCAAGATTTCACAAATTTTAGCAAATCGTATTTATGTGAGGATTATCCTAATTAAATCATTAAATGAATTAAAAATACGAAAGGGTTTAAGAGATTCACCAATTAGCAATCATAATACAACTTCAACTTCAACTTCAACGGGCTAGAAATCCTGAAGACCAAGAATTATTGGCTCCCATAATCATTACATTCTAAAAAAATCTTCTTCTTCTTTTTTTTTTCAGATGATGATGACGATGCATGTTTCATGAATGGCTTTAACTTTATACAGACAAAAAGTAACCACAAACAAAATAAAGGGTTCTAACTTTTCCATTAAAGTTTTAGTATTTAAATTATAACTGCCCTTCATATGTTATTGATTAATTAATCGTGGTATAAAATATTACTCCAGCAATCTCGTTTTACTCACTTAAGAGATTTAAAAAAAAAATATTACTAAGATGTGACAACAAATAAAACCCTCCACCAAGTTGACCAATTTTATAATTCAAGTTCAACAACTACAAGCTTACTACATTAATTAAACTTTTTTAATATATTTTGTCAGAAAAAAATAAAAAACTAAAGCAAGATATTTCATATTTACAAATCCAAGATAGAAATTGAATTTTAATTTTTTTTATATAATTATTTAGTTAGATTATATTCTAATATTATTTAGAATGACTCTCATATATACATTTTTAATTTCTCAAAAATTTTGTAGTTGGTTCAATTGGACAGAAAATAGCTTTTGCAAGTCCACCTGATGGTTTGACTTTAGTCATGATTCATGACATCAGAAATGATAAAAAAACTTAAAAAGGCTCTTTGTGGATGGGTCCCATTCCCCACATACACAATTGACAATGCACACATCCCTATATGGTTGCTGTTACTGCATAATTAAAATTAAAATTTAAAGCCAGCCATATTATTTAACAAGATTCACTATAGTATAGAATTTATGAAATACTCAACAAAACTGTTTTAACTAAAATGTCAGATAAAAAGGAAATTGTATTTATTGAATAACAATAAAAATAATCACAATTTGAATTTTTAAGAGTGGATGTCTTCACTATAATATTAGATATCAAATATCTAAAAATTATATAAAAAATATATAATACATTGAACTTATATCATTTTACGACATGTTGAAAAGAAAAAAAAAAAAGGCCTTCCACGCCCCAAATTAGATTGTTAATAATAATAATAATAATAAGTTGACTTTGGGAACGACAATGAGGGGCCGATCAAGTTTCTCTACTTTGCAAGGGGCATAAAATCTAACCGTATAAATAATCCAACGGTTATCATTTTATTTAAGTCGTTCCGTTTGATTCATATTAATATCAGTGATCCACCGTCCACTAACCCATATGCTACTTGCCTTCGTTTTTCTTCTATTCGCCGATACCGATTGTTCTTCAACCCTTTCCTTTTCACCGTTCTGTTATTTGCCGATCTTCTTCCCTCCTCCTTGGTGCTACGCCGTTCTATATCCTCAGCTGTCCTCCATTCTCGGTTTTTTCTTCGCCATTCTTCTTCAGTGAAGAAGAGTGTACTGGTGGGAGTAATCGCAGGTTAAGGTGGAATCTCCAGTGCCGAAATTGGCGGGTTTACTGTTCTTTGATGGATAATCGAACCCGGTGAGCTTCTTCTTCTTCTTTCCAGGCTGTCGTTGATGGGATTAACCGAAGAGTTTGATCCCTGGAGGAATCCAAAGCACCATTCTTTACGATCGGCTTCCAGATTCCTCCTTTTCTGTTTCAGGAGTCAAGGTTTTGTAACCAAATTTGTTTCACATGGGCTAAACCCTCCTGCTGGCATTGTTTGAACTGTTTGGTCCACTCCCGCACTGGAGGCTATCATGCATCTTTCACTATGGAAGCCCATCACTCACTGCGCTGCTCTGTTTATGGACAAAAAGAGCAGACGAAAGGGTGAATCTACGGCTGAAATTGGGAGAAGCCGGTCAATACTCCGGAAGTTGCAAGAGAACAAGCTCCGGGAAGCACTTGAAGAAGCTTCTGAAGATGGGTCCCTCATCAAATCTCAAGATATGGAACCCGAATCGCCTGCCAATATGGATGAAAGCCTTGGAAGATCTCGGTCACTTGCCAGGCTTAACGCTCAGCGTGAATTTCTTCAAGCCACTGCACTTGCTGCCGAGCGCATATTTGAGTCTGAGGAAGAAATTCCTACTCTCCAAGAAGCTTTCAACAAATTCCTTACAATGTACCCCAAATACCAGTCGTCGGAGAAGATCGATCAGCTGAGGTTGGATGAATATTCGCACTTGTCCCCAAAGGTATGCCTTGATTATTGTGGATTTGGACTATTCTCTTTCGTTCAGACCGTTCACTACTGGGAGTCATCTACATTTAGTCTGTCTGAGATAACTGCAAATTTGAGTAACCATGCACTTTATGGTGGTGCCGAAAAGGGAACCGTGGAACATGATATAAAGACTAGAATCATGGATTACTTGAACGTACCTGAGAATGAGTATGGCCTTGTATTTACTGTTAGTAGAGGATCGGCTTTTAAATTGTTGGCTGAATCTTACCCTTTCCAAACAAACAAAAAATTGCTGACCATGTTCGACCATGAGAGCCAGTCTGTGTCTTGGATGGCTCAGTGTGCCAGGGAGAAGGGTGCTAAGGCGCACAGTGCATGGTTTAGATGGCCAACCCTCAAACCCTGTTCCACTGATTTGAAAAAACAGATTTCAAGCAAGAAGAGGAGGAAGAAGGATTCCGCAACCGGTCTTTTTGTGTTCCCTGTTCAATCTAGAGTAACTGGGGCTAAGTATTCTTACCAGTGGATGGCACTAGCACAGCAGAACAATTGGCATGTCTTGCTTGATGCAGGATCATTGGGTCCTAAAGACATGGATTCCCTTGGCTTGTCTCTATTCCGGCCGGATTTTATAATCACATCTTTTTACAGGGTATTCGGATATGATCCCACGGGATTTGGATGTCTTCTAATCAAGAAATCGGTTATGGCAAGCCTTCAAAATCAGTCAGGGAGTACTGGGTCTGGAATGGTGAAGATCACTCCTGAATTTCCTATGTATTTGAGTGACTCTGTTGATGGTTTGGACAAATTGACTGGGATTGAAGATGATGAAGAAGTCACTGGGACTGGTGATAAAATTGCTGAAACTCGTCAGGGATCACAGTTGCCTGCCTTTTCTGGAGTATATACGTCTGCTCAGGTCCAAGAAGTATTTGATACCGAAATGGATCAGGATAGTTCTGAAAGAGATGGAACTAGCACCATATTTGAAGAAACTGAGAGTATTTCTGTTGGGGAGTTAATGAAAAGCCCTGTCTTCAGTGAAGATGGGTCATCGGACAACTCTTATTGGATTGATTTGGGACACAGTCCATTGGGATCTGACCACACAGGCCAATTGAATGTGCAGAAGATAGCTTCTCCTCTTCCATCTTTTTGGTTCAATGGAAAGAGGAATCAAAATCGACATTCTCCTAAGCCAACTTCCAAGATATATGGTAGCCCCTTGTATGATGACAAAGATGTAAATCGTGGTTCACATGATGACCACCATGTGCTTTCATTTGATGCAGCTGTGCTATCAGTGTCACATGAACTAGACCATGTAAAAGAGGTTCCTGAAGGGGAACATACTGGTGAAGTGAGACACTTCTCAAGAAATGGCAATGGCTCTGCCAATCATTTGTATGTGATTGAGGAGAAACCTGGAACTAGCAAAGCAGTTCATGCTGAATCTGCTACAAATGGTGCTTTAAAAGCATCTTGGCTTGATAATTCGCATTCTGTTGCTCAGCATCATGGCTTTGAAAATGGTTACACCTCTGAAATAGTGTCTGAGATTAAGGAGAGTGCCATAAGAAGGGAAACTGAAGGAGAATTTAGGTTGTTGGATAGAAGGGATGGGAATCGATATGGTGGCGGTAGATTTTTCGGTTTGGAAGAGAATGGATCCAGTAGCAAGGGAAGAAGAGTGTCATTTACCTTGGAGGACAATAGTAAAGAGTACGTTAGCCATACATTGGAAGCAGGGGATATATGTGCAAATAGCTTAGATGATGAAGATTACACAGGTGATAGGGAGTATGGTGATAGGCAGGACTGGAGTAGGAGGGAGCCAGATGTCATATGCAAACATCTTGATCATATCAATTTGCTTGGTCTTAATAAAACCACCCTTAGACTTCGGTTTTTGATAAATTGGCTTGTTACCTCTTTGCTGCAACTGAAGTTGCCAGGCCCTGATGGGGAAGATAAAGCAAATCTTGTCCAAATCTATGGCCCAAAAATTAAATATGAAAGAGGTGCTGCTATTGCCTTTAATGTGAGGGACAGAAGCCGGGGGCTAATCAATCCAGAGATTGTTCAAAAGCTGGCTGAAAAAGAAGGAATCTCACTCGGTATCGGTTTCCTCAGTCACATACGGATTCTTGATAACTCAAGACATAATCGTGGGCCTCCAAATCATGAAGATACATCTTTTTGCAGGCCAATGGAGAATGGTCGTCGTGATAGAAAAGGTGGCTTTGTAAGGCTTGAAGTTGTCACAGCTTCCCTGGGATTTCTGACTAATTTTGAGGATGTGTATAAACTGTGGGCTTTTGTTGCAAAGTTTCTTAACCCTGCATTTATCCGAGAAGATAGTCTTCCTACTGTTCAAGAAGGTTCTGAGATGTAAGATCATGACAAAGCATCTGCTGGTGATTTTATTCAATTTTGGAAACTGAACATGAAAAATATTATTTCTGAGAATTTGCCAATAAGGGCACCTGCCAAAATCTGCCAAAGAATGGATTGAGGTTACTTTGCCTGCTACCAGATAGACAAATACTTATCTCTACTTCAAAGCTGCTCAAGGCAAGTGGGTGAACTTGTTAATTCATGTCTTCCATTGCTTACGTATTTCATTTTCCTCTTCAAGCTTCTTGTAGAGTTGGCTATAGAGATTTCTTACTTTTAGGAAGTCAGTGTGCTTGACTCAGATTGTATGGATGGAACCTCTATCGGCATTCATTTTTCTTTGTTGCATACAAAAGGATTTGCAACTTCTGTATAAAGTTAGAGCTCATCTTATGATGTTGTCTTTGAGACCATTCAGATCCAATTTGCATGTTGTAATTGAAAGTTAAATTCAACTGAGAAAGAACCGAACACTCAGTTACATTTTGGACTCTTTTTTTTTTTTTTTTTGCCTCTAACAGACGTGTCTATCATTATTCTGATGAGACTGGTAATTAATGGGTAGCATTTTATGTAAAATCTTAAACTAATTATTATACTTTGTATTTATATTTTGGGTGTATGGATTATGGCAGGTAGGGATATTAGTATTCTAAGTTGCAATCTAACAGATCCAATGCGGTTAAAAATTAAAAAAAGAGGAATAAAAAAATAAGAAGTTAGAATCTCTTTCAATATGCTCCTGAAGTTTATATTTGCTGCAGCACCAACATTTAAAATGCTGTGGAACCATGAATAATCAATTGTAATGTGTTTGATTGATGGTATAAGAAATGAGGATTTAGATGACAACAGTACATCAGAGTTATAAATGTGCTGTCAATGGCTTTGGTATATGTTTATTTATACTTTTAACTAGTGGTATTTATATTTTTAACAAATTTTAGTTTTAGTTTTTATATTTTTAATAAGTTTTAGTCTATATACTAAACTCATATCTAAGTCCTTATAAAGTTAAAGGGAGTAACATTTTGGATGGAAGAAAACTATATGTGTGAAAAATCAAGAGACTTATCCCTTTTTAATTTTGGAGAATTGACTACAAACAGTCCATAGGATTATCTTTTGCTTCCACTGTGAAGTACTCTTTCTAGTCCTTATCATAATAACCTTGTAGCTAATTTCCGCATACTAATAAAAACAATTAAAAACATTATATTTATCATAAAATTTAAATAATTTTTAATATTATCTTTATTAATTACTACTAAATTTTAACATCATATTAATTACTACTCTCTCACCATCTTTATTAAATATGGACTTATATAAAAAAAGAATTTAATACTAATTGAAACTATTAAAGGATTTTATAAAAAGAACCAAAAATAGCTTGCAGAAGAGGTCTTATGTAATTACTAGAGGAGAAGCTGTCGGGTAATATGGAGAAGAGATGCCAATGAGGTGGCTTCTCCATTTCAAGTCCTCCATAATGATATAAGTAGAAGTAGACTTCCCTCAAAGGGAGGGAATGATGGCAAAGACAAAGAAGATCCCAACTCATCATTTGAAATCCGTGAAATGAAGTTAGTGCTTGTTTGGTTTCCCTTAATGACGTATTGTTGGACCCTTTTCTGTTGTTTGGGGAAATTAATATACAATTTTTATTTTATTATCGCATTTCAAAGTGATCATTTGGTCATAAAATCAAACCTTGTTTCCTTCCGAACTCGTGATATGATTATGCCCATTCCAAACTGCCCTCCAAATTGATTTCAATTTATTGTGTTCCACGTGCTATCTATATCCATCTCCACTAAACCCTCTTTTATAGAAATTCAAATTAACAAGACTTCAAGTTGATTAAATACTTACATAAACTCAAATCAACTGATTGAAATATCAATTTAGCCCCTGAGCTCAGCACTTCTTTTAATATTAAAGTGTTAGCTTTTTGAAGGTTTGTTTTCCTATAATTCTTTTCTTCATAGTGTGCATGAAGAAAGGCACATTAGCTCTTCATTCACACATAACAAGCAAAACACTTCTTTTAGAGTTTCAAACGTAGAAGTAGATAATTAATTTATAAACATTAAAAAAATTAGTTAAATTAATTATTTATAATAAGTATGGGTTAGTTTTTTTAAAATATCTTTTTAATCATCATGTTCATTAAAAAAAACTCCCTTTAACGTATATAATTAATATAAATAGTTTGAGAAAAAATGTTATGCATCTGGGAGATAAAGTAGATTGAATCTTACATTTAAAATTAAATTAAATCCCTTAATTAGTTCATACAATTTAAATTGGAATAGTCTAACGGAAAGAGTTAATTTCTCATAACATGATGAATTAATATTTGATCCCTGTTGACAAAAATGTTAATATTTAATGTTCAATAGTGCCTCGAATAAATCTAGCCCTTAGAGGATACCTATGGCTAGGGGGAAAATATGAATTACAATACCAACACGTGTATGATATGAGACAGTGAGTTACAAAATGAACAGCAACAGTGAAAGCTTAGAATGAGACAAAGTATATAATTTGGAATTCCTCCTGTGAGAGGTATACGAAATTTGCTTTCTCTTCCTTCACAAGATTAGAATAGTTTGCCACATTTTAGTATTACAAGAAGATAAAACAAAACAAAGCATTTTCACAGGAATAAATGCCAAAACCTCTGGAGGAAGCAATAAGAAATCGTGAGTTCACAAAATACTTCTCCATCTAAGGTGTTATTTCAGGTATTTCTGCATCCACAAAATATTGCAATCTCCAAATCTGACTTAAGCCAAAATCTTAGTGACCCATATATCGTCTTCTTCCTCTTTGGTCTTTAGAAAAGATCTCTGTGCTTAACCAGCAATGGCAAAGATAAAGAAGCCATTTCGATTTCGATTCCCTTGGTTTTCAGCACCATCAGCTCCACGGTCACGTCCTGTTACTGCTCCAAAAGATGAATCAAAATCTCAAGAGCAAGCAGACACGACCATCCTCATTCATGGGTCACCTGAGAAATCCCCAGCAAGGGCTCCTACTTTGGATATCCCAATATCTGATCCTCAACAAGACACACCATCTCATTCATTTCAGCCAGAGAAACCATTTTCAGTGACCAATGGATCTTCAGGATCTTCCCAGTCAAAATCTGAATCATTGGCTTCCATGTCCTCTTTCTCAACCCCTCAACCTCAGTCTCCAGCTCAACAAGAAAAGGAAAAGATAACAGTGACTCAGCAAGAACCAACCCAGCCAAAGATCTCTCCTCATGTGTCTGAGCCAATTCCATATATAAAGGAGTCACCTTTTAGAACTATATCCAAGTCTCAAGATCAGACTCAACCAGAAACATCTTCCCATGTGTCTGATAAGTCAGTCTCCCAGCCAAAGACAGAGTCTCGTGTGTTTGAGTCAATGCCACAGTCAAAAGAATCACCATCCAAAACCATCCCCAAGTCTCAAGAAATAACCCAATCAGAGACCTCTCCTCATGTGTCTAAGCCAGTACCACACATGAAGGATTCACCTTTGAGAACCACCCCTAAGTCCCAAGATCTAATTCAACCAGAAACATCTTCCCATGTGTCTGAGTCAAAACCACAACCAAAAGAGTCACCATCCAAAACCATCCCCAAGTCTCAAGAAATAACCCAATTGAAGACCTCTCCTCATGTGTCTGAGCCAGTGCCGCATTTGAAGGAGTCACCTTTTAGAAGCACTCCTAAGTCCCAAGATCTAACTCAACCAGAAACATCTTCCCATGTGTCTGAGTCAGTTCCACAGCCAAAGACAGAGTCTCATGTGTCTGGGTCAAAGCCAAAATCAAAAGAATCACCATCTAAAACCATCCCCAATTCTCAAGAAATAACCCAATCAGAGACCTCTTCTCATGTGTCTGAGCCACTGCCACAGCTAAAGGAATCCCCTTTTAGAACCATCCCTAAGTCTCAAGATTTAACCCAACCAGAAACATCTTCCCATTTGTCTGAGCCGATTCCACAGTCCAAGACTTCTTCTCCTGTGTTTGAGTCAATTCCACAATCAAAAGAATCACCACCTAAAGCCATCCCTAAGTCTCAGGAAATAACCAAATCAGAGACCCCTTCTTATGTGCATGAGCCAGTGCCACAACTGAGGGAGTCACCATCAAAAACCTGTCCAAAATCTAAAGAGCAGACCCAATTAGAGATCTCATCTCATGAGTCTGCACAGAAGACACAAGTAAAGGAGTCTCCGTTGAAAACTAGCCCCCATGTGTCTAAGCCAATGCCACAACAAAAAATGTCACCATTGAAAATCGTCTCCATGCCAGAAGAACCAATCCAACCAAAGACCTCTCCTCAACCTAAGAAGATGTCCTCCGAAATCCATATGAAAGCCCCTACTACATCTAGCATGGCCATTAGAGCAAAAAGGAAAAAGAAGGACACAAGAGAAAGTACAGAGAGAAAAGTCATGTCTGCCTCCAATTCCACCGGCAAAGACACCAAAGTTGTCAGCCCAATATATTTGGTGACCAAGAACGGGTCGAGACATTCCCATCAAGAGGATATTTCACCCATTGGGGAAAAAACTCCCCTGAAAGAAGGAATCAAAGAGGATATTTCCAAGTTTGTTAAAAAACTAGCAATGGGGCAGCCTGTAGACGCCATGGAAGACAAATCTGTTAGTGCGATTACTCTGGCTGGCGAAAACAGAGGAGCAACAACGCTTATGGGCTCAGAGTCAACTAAGAAAGAAGGGTTAGTTCACATACTCCCAGACTATAGGACCGATTCGCAGGACAGCCCTGAGGTGACCACCGAGTCCGATAGAGAGGAAGGGTCTGGCAACAATTCGGTTGAATCAGATGAAGTGGGTAATGCGTATATCAATAGTAATATACAGAGCATAAATAACTCATTGATGTATCAAGGTTCTGTCACCGAAAAGGACCCTGGACTTCAATTGATTCTTCCCCGGGGGCCAGCAGAGTCCATCAAGTCTGATGGTGAAGATTCAAAAGGATAGAAATATCAAGGCCCTATGACAATATTAGCACATCATTTGTTTCAAACCCATAATATACTGCATAGGAGAAAGGAAGTTTGTAACTATATTTATTTATAACTAATGCAAAAAAATAAGGATGGCGTCTAATCCACTTCAAACTTAAAATTTGCTAGATATCAACCTCGGCCCTGCCCTATCACTGTTTTACCCATATTGCAAATTACAAAATGGATTATACAACGCGCCATTTTGCAAATTACATCACTAGGAAGAACAATTTTTTTTTTTTATACACGATTAGCTACAATACACATGGAGAAATTAATTACTCAGAAAACTTGCCAATTAAACACCAAGCCTAATAGCAGGGTCAAACAAAATTACAACTGCAAATGAAGGCACTCTTTGACGCAAGGGTTGTAGCCCAACTGTCTGTTTTTTTTCTTTTCCTTTTCTTTTCAAGAATATATGTACATGTATAGGAGGACAGGAGTAGCATGAAGTTAGCCCTTTATGAGACAAGGCATCTGATCACTCGCAAGCATGTTTCGTGTCAAAGCTGCTCAAGCAGATTGCAAAGGCTTGAAGCGCAGAGAGGGGATATCGGTAATCCATGGTGAAAATGTCCTTTCCAATCTTCCCAAATTGTAGTATTACTCTATCTTGTTCTGCCGCTGAAACATTTTGTGGAGGTTCTGCAGCGGCTACAAGCTGGAAGTTCTTCACAGAGGCCACTGTAACACGTCCCTTGAAATTCAAGCACCAACACTGCAGTTGTTCATGCCATCTAGGAGCTTTATTTTTCAAAATCAGCGGCTCCCCTGCAACGTGGTTCGATTCTGGTGGCTTGTCATCACTATTGGAGTCATACTCAACTCCCGGCTTTTCCCCTTTTGATATGTGTGCAGTAGATAAATGTTCATCAAGGCCATTAGTAAACTTCAAAGGAGTAGGGGCAGTGCCCCCTTCTTGGATGGAAGATAATGGAATTGAATGCATCGTACATCGCATTCTCCTTGGACCTCTTGTGCGAAGAACGTTGAGCTCATAAGATATGGTGGCCACATTACTCTTTGCAGCAGCAGCCCTTGGAAGAACATGCTTTGAATGGATTCTTGGCTGCAATTTACTATTCAATGGAAGGGAAGAGTCAAGCGGAAGCTGACTATCCGAGATCATGAACTTGGTGCCTAGAAAATTAGACCTGTTCATTGCTTTTACAAATCAATTTAAAACAATAAAAGAATGTAGCAACCAACAAGATAAGACTTCGCAGAGGTGTGACTAACCTCAGCTTTCCGACATAAGTATTGTTTGCTTTAGAAAAATCATCTGCGACCAAGGATATCAAGAATTCTGTACATGTTGTCCGTCTAATCTTCTTCGCTGCCAGTAACAGTTTGCTCATATCCCTAGAGAGAGCTACAAAACGATAAAACCCAAGCAGGAGATAATAAAATCCGGTTAAACATAACCCAGTAGTAACTATGCATAAAATAATAAAAACTTCACTTCCAAAGAACTAGAGAGATTTTCTCCAAAAAAAAAAGCTAAAATTCTGTAAGATTAAAGTTTGCATACAAAATCTAATCTTCATAACAGCTTCCACAGTTACATAAGACCAAACAGCATGATTCATCAAACAAAGTACTTAACGGAAAGATATTTGAGAGGAAAAAATTATTGTTTCAAGAATTTTATTTTTTTTGCCCCAAACTGCCAAATCATCAAATAAAAATAAGAGTCTAAGCTTGTAATGGTTTTACTAATATGGGCAAAATCACATGCTTTCTTAAATTATATGATCAAAAGAATTTGCTCATGTAGGAGATTGCAGCGAAGTAATGATTCAAAGTGATGGTCTTTTCAACATGTTCAACACCAATGTTTAAATTAACCTTCAACTCCTCACAACAGCAATATGAAGCAACAGTAGCCAAGAAACTATGAGAGGTCATCCATATTACCTGGGCTCAAACCAAGATATAAATGATATTTTGAAGTCGCCCTTTCTCTCTTTATAAAACACTGTATTGGAGTCTCTCTTGGACCAGGCTAACAGACAGAGAAACGTCAGCATAAATTAGTAACATGTACTTCTGAATTTAAGATAAGTAACTACCTACATAAATTGCAATAAGTGCTATTACCTGCTTCAGCGATATGGGAAAAGTAAGCCCCCCACACTGTTCTGGTGTCTTTACCACCTCCTCTGTTATTTTTCTCCATGACATACAAACTGAAGCACAGGCTACAACCGCTCTCCGGGCAGGCCAGGAAGTTTCACTTGCTTCCACCCTTTGAATTATGTCTAATAACAACTCAGGTGGTAAGTTAGCCCAGCGGCTCTGCTCAGTCACTAACAAAGATGACGATGCCGGTGAGGACAATTCAGGTGCAATAAGAGATTTTCCACGGCAATAATTACGCTTGGCCTCTATCCCTCTTCTAGATATATTACCCAGGCCATCTCGAATTTCCCTGAGCTCACGAACAAAATCTCTGAATGGCATTATGATTGGACTAATACTGCAATTAAGCTTGTGAACCAAAAGATAAAAAAACAGAAGAATTTGGTAAGTTTACGGAGCTTCAGTACACATCTATAATAGTTCATGAATCCAAAATGAAATAGAGGCACAAATAAAATAGAAAGCTAGAAAGAAAAGAAAAGCGAGGAGGCTCAAGAATTAAGGCGGAAATTCGTGTACAGAGAGACAAATGCTTAGAAATTCACAAAATTTCAGAGAGAAGTTGGAAGACAGAAAGGACGAGGGGGATCGGGGGAGGGAATGAGAAGAATGCTTCCAAAAACTGAACCACTTACCGAAGCCAATGTCTAGGAGAAAGCAAAAAGCTAAAGGAAGAGTGAGGGACTCCCGAATATTCATTATAATAAAACATCAAAGCGAAAGCTTCGAAGTTCAAACAAACAATTAAGCAATATAATATGATATAAACGTGCCCTGTGGAATAGGATTTAGTTATGGTAACTACCTCACCATGGTGATTGATACAATCCCACTGGACTCTCAATTTTAAGTCTAATAAATCAACTCTGTTTTTTTTTCTTTTTTTGGGAATTAGAGACGAGGAAAGAAATATGAGAGCTCGAGCTGTTTCATAGAATACGATAGAAGCATATACCAATGCTTTAATGTCTGTTTCAGTTTGATCGTTCAAATAATACTAAGAAATTAATTCACCTGAAGAATCTAAGTGTTCTAATAAACTTATCCAAGAAAAAGCTAAATGGATTACGTAGAGCCAGCGCGAGAGAGAAGGTAAAAGCTATTAAATAATCATAACATATGCAAATATATGAAAGTAATCTCACCATTCAACGAAGATGGAGACGAGAAAGGTCCATTGGGTCAGATAGAGAGCATTGAAGTGAAGAAATTCGGCAATGGGAGTTCCAGAAATGAAGAAGATCGCATGAACGTGAGGAGCAGACCAACTCCGAGAAGAGCCAAAGCACAAGTTTTGGAAGGAGTAGAATAGAAGGTGTAGCAAATTTTGAATGGGAGAGGAACGAGCGATTATGGCTGCTTGAAGCAATGAATCAGAACTTGGCCTGGTTCACCATTAAAGTACAGTTCAAGGTTAGAAGCGGAGGATTGAGCGATATTCATAGCACATTGGAGAAGGAGATTGGTGTGAACGGTTGAGATGATAGAGATTTTAACGGTTGAGATTGGGGTAAATTATAACTGTTGGATTAACTCCATATGATTAAGTTATTTAAAAACATTTATGCATGGTGAGATTTTATTACATTTCATTAAAAAAATATAAATAAATATCAGTAGGCGTCATATCTTTTTTTTTTTTTTTTGAACTTACATTGGATACATGCTCTGTTGTTTTCATTACCTTTCATCCTACGACCATTTAGTCAACATAAGGATTTTTTTTCTTTAATCACAAGAATTAAAATCAGAATCATCTTCTTGGTGGCCAAAAGGATTTAAAACTTGATAAAATTATAAAAAAAATAGATCCTAAATAAGAAATTAATTATTTTTCAGAATCATTTATGAGTTAAAGTTATATATTTACATGTCAAATTTATGTATTTACAAGTAGTCAAGACATATGGATAATTAATTTCTTTTAGTTAGTTTCTTTATATAATTCTCTTTCTAAACTTCTTCCAAAATATGAAAAATCAAATTTTCTTCCTTGACACACAAATCAAAGTTTAAGTTTGGAAAACATACTAATTCTTTTTTGTAATATATATATACTAATTAAATGTGGGTGTATATTAAAAAAATAAGTCGCATTATTCCTAATTTACTTTATTTTGGACTTTATAAAAGTATTTTGATACATATTATATCTTAAATTTAAATAATTTTAATTAAATATTTCGCATGTGTGGAATATTGAAGTGTTGATAGTAGTCAAAATTTGTAACCTCCCACTCAATATGGCCAAAAGTGATCAAGATGTTTGAAGGGTTACTTTTTCTCTAGGTTAAATATTATATAGTTGAGTAGAGAAAAGGAGAAATTTTTATTTTTTAAATTAAAAAGGAAAATATTAACAATTTAAAGTTATAAATAGAATTAAATTTATAATTTTTTATTTATCAAAAAATTATCGTATCCCACTAAATCACAATATAATTAGTAAAAGAGAAAAGTTTTGACAATTTTCAAATGTTATATTTAGACATTATCGAACTAAAATTATAAACATAATTAAACTCGTAATTATATTACAATGCTATTGACATATCTCTTTCTTTCTCATTTCACATGTTTTGAAGGTAGAAAAAATAAAAGATAAGGCATTTTCACTTCTCCTTGGATCATCACATAATTTGCATATCAGACAAAGGTTTTTAGTAAAAATTTAAAGCTAAAATTATTTCTTCTTAATTTAAAAGAAAATCTCCTAAAACCCCCACTTAAATTTTAAAATCTTAAATAATTTCCTACATTTTAATAGTTAGGGATAAATAATAATATATTTTTATAGGAATTTTTGATTTAAAATTTAAAATTTTAAGTAATATTTTTATAAGATTTTTTATAGGGATTTGAAGCTACTTTGGTAGAGAGATAAGAGAAGCTAAAAGGCAGTAGGTGATGATGGATACAAGTGATGGAGGGGTTCAAATGTTGACCCCGTAGTGCATGGCCATCTATTGGTGGAGATGATATTAGGTGAATAATGTGGACACATATACGATATTGTTCCAGATTCACCCAAATCTTTGTACCATTATTCATCCTGGTGTTCGAGTGTGACACATCATCTAATTCCTACATCTGAATGCTCCAGCCACCTACGAAGCTTTCGAAGCATTAACCGCCACGTCACACGTGGCCCCCGGCCCCACCTTGCACAGTCCCTTTTCCATCACTTCCCAAACACATGCCTCACTCGTCGTTTTTGTTCCTTCCACACGCCTCCACTTACCAACTTGCTCCACTACACATTTCAACACTTGGCTACTTGCATTTATTCCCCTCTATAAGTTTAAAGGAATAGCGTATCCCAAAAGATCAATCTTTTACACAGAAGAACCCCTTGAACTCATATCCATCAGCTTCCTCTTCATTTACTCCTAACTAATCTGTGAATTAATGGTAAGTAATCAGAGGGAGATGGACATAACAAACTGTGATTATATATCATCCCCACATCTCTGCCATGGGATGCCTATTGATATATGCCCATGATATGCCTATAACTATAAAAGTTGTTGGACCGTTGAACGATAAGAAGGCATGATCAGTAACATCAAGGGTTTGAGATTACAAGCTGGAACTAATATTCGCAACCTTTCACTTAAAAAAAAAGAGCTTTTATGTTATTAACACTACTAAAAAAAATTTCTCCTGATATATTTTATGGCGGTTATAAAAAAATTATTGTTAAAAAAAGACGGTAGCATTTTCATAAATAAGTTTAATTTTAAAAATTTTTAACAGTAATTTTTATAAAAACTGCTATAAAAAATCCTTATAAAATTTTAAAAACTATGTACTCGATTTCAGTTTCACTTTTTACAACTGTCTTGTGTTCTCCTTTCTCTTCCCCACCACCATAAACTTTGATGAAGGTCTTTTTTTACGTTTTCTCTTAGTTTCGGTGCTCATTTCAGTCGTTAATTCGTTCTTCGTTCTCTATCGTAAAAATCATAAGTCACCATTTAATTTTTTCATTTACTTTTTTTTTCTTACTTTTACGTTAGAGCTGTAACTTTTACTCCAGATCTTCAACTTTTTTGCCAAATCTTTAATTTTTAGTGAGGCTGACATGGTAGCTAACATTGAGTGGTGGCATATGAACCTTGTTAGAAGAAGCTTTAAGAGTTTTAATGAAAGAAGCTTATGGATCTTTAGTTTCTTCATCAGATCTTTGACTTCTTCTGTCCAAATTTGGTATGATGCTTTTAATAAAAGTGACCGAGGTGGCTAATAGTAGATGTAGGCTGAGCAAAATAAAAAAAAAATTCAAGTAATTAATAGCGGTTTTTTGAGAATCACCATGAAAGTTTACTTTTAACTGCGGTTATAAAATCGCTATCAAAAGGTAGATTTATAACGGTAGTAGAAGTTATGGCGCTCCAAAAATTATTGTAAAATATCACTTTAGTAGTGTAAGTTACAATGTCATTGATATCTTACAGGCTTTCACTGGTATGGTAAAATATAACACACACACACTCTCTTTGTTCATTTCGTGAATGTTGAGGATCTAAGGACCATTAATTTATTCACCACATATGAAGTTATAGCCGTGCATGCGCCACTTCACCATATCATACCTCAATTATATGAATGTATCCTTAGCTTTTAATGGGTGTCCTTTATTGTATATGATAGCCTTGAATTGTTAAATTATTGACTTCATCACGTTGGCCTTCCCATATCTGGCTTTCTTTTCCCTGTTGGAGTGAATCAAATCAACTTTTCAACCCTTCAAGCTGACTGAACCTTTAATTGGTGGGTGATTCATTAATTATCACATTATTAATAATCCAGAAGCCTCTTATGTTAATAGGGTTGAATACAAGACATTAGAGTCAATTTAATAACCAACTTGTACAGATATTGGTTGGGTTGATGGGAGGACAAAACTTACATTAACAAATTGGTCAAAACGTAGAAAATAGAAACCCTGCCTAATTTTACTAAATGACACGCCTTTCTCCTCTTCTTATTTCTATCTCAATTAAGTATTGGCCGACACAAAATGAAAATTGTTAGACTTTTTGGGTTCGAGACCCTTAATAGGCTGGACTATTGGATTAGGAAATAGAATACATTTCTAATCAAATAAAGAGATTGAATCAGCATTTAATTCATTGAGTAATCGAGAAGCAGACTGAAGATATTTCTTAATAAATGAGTGAGATTCCACCTTTCTAAAATATTATCCATCTAACACTATAATATCATCTGCCCTAGCCATTGGGTTATCTGGCTATCTCTATCTCCCTCTATTTTTCTTTCTTGTGGGGTACATCTGCCGTGTCACTCTGATTTACACAGCAATTCGACCTGGATCTGTACCAAATACGCTTTTCTCTCCTCCCACTTTATTTTTTGACAAAACTTCAATCATAATTTAAACTTAGCTAGATTTTTAATCACAACTTTTGGAAATCATGGGATAATTATGAGTGGATATTGGAGTAACGAATATAAACTAGTTGATCATCTTGCCACCTTTAGCTACGGATACAAGGGTAAGCGACCAGCATTGCGCACAATCCCAAACTAAAAAGTCATTAATTACGCACAACATATTTTGGTCCTTGATAGTTAATCTCAACTACCCATGAGTAATAAAAGCAAACCAAAAATCCATACAAGTTAACCTGGTTGACAAAGATATATATATACAGCTGATTATAAGACTGTATGCATGTTTGTATCATATTACTGATACGAAGTTCTCATTGACAACCAATTTATATGTATCTCTATAACTGCTCTCTGAATTACTTGGTTTGCTCGGATGGTGATGAATTCCAATAAGAAACGAACTCTCCTATAAATCTTTTTCTATCCAAAGAATGAATAATGGGGAAAAAAAGCTAACCATAAGTTCAGTGAGAGGTCGTTTTCTCGGCACAGTGATATAAGTTAGAAATTATGAATTATGTAAGAGAATCATATCAAGGATTCAGCAGAGATGCATGGTTGAGGTTGTTTTGCCTAAAGTAACATGTAGCTTGTTCACGATAACATCTATATCATATCACTTAGCTTCCAGATTATCATATCTGAAATGAATCAATGAATATAAGGAAACAAATAGATAAAGGGTAAAGAACTTTATTGCAGCATGTGAAGGAAGCTGGCCTCACCAAGAAATTTTAGAGGGATGAATCTGCAAAAAGTTTGATGTAGTGGATGACACATGATTGTGGTGTGAGTTCTGTGTTATGAAAAGAAGCCAACAAGCACACACAGACGAACGCCTGGGCCCTTCATAGATTCATATATTATTTCACTGCACTTCATTGATTGATCGTTTTATTTTATATCATATATATTGATTGATGCTGATAATTCTCTCAAACTATATTGATTATTTTTCTTGTTTCATATGGAGAGAAACACAGTGCAAGGCCGGTTTCAGATAAAGATGGATTAGTTTATGGATATGTTGGTAACTATGGGATATACTATATGGATCAAGTGGGATGGATTTGTTTGTGATAAGTCAAATTAAAGCCCAAAACTTGAGGATCTCGCTAGAAACTTGAGCGTTTTTGGACTAGTGTGTTCAATTAAAAATTTATTCGTGGTTTAACTGACGGAAAGAGTGAGACATACGACTATTTGGAATGTATTCGATCCTTGAAGAATACCACTTTGTTGTGGTTTCAGTCGCGGCGCTTGGGGAGGTATCCTAGCTCCAGCGTATTTAGGTTTACACCTGAAGATAATAGACGGCTCGCCATACCTGACATTGGTATCGCTTAGGAGGAAGGGAGATTTCGCCCTGCCTTTAGATGTGGGTGAGCCCAACCCTTTTCTAAAAATTTTTGTACCAAAAAATAAAATTAAAAACTTGTTGATAGGCACTGTAAATATTTTTGTAAGCATTTTTTGAGCTAAGAGGCATGTCCTGACTCTAGTAAGGCCTAGAGAACCAACTCACATAAACTTTTTTTTAACCAAAAAAATAAAGAAAGAGAGAAATGGGTTCTCTCTTTATGGCCACCATTGATTGATCCTAAATCAAGTACTATCTCTTTTGTTTCATTGTTAGTAGCCACACAGTGATGTCTCTTTCCAATCTCAGATGCACAAGAGATGTTGGTGGGATTAGTTCTTTGAAGAGTATAAGAAAAGAAGAGGGAAAAAAAAGTTGTGTATGGCTTCTTCAACGTGTGGGCAATATTTTTCTAGGCCTAATTCAGTCCCACATATTTTCATCTTATAAGGTGTAAGTTTAGTTGACTAATGAATTTGGTGCAGGAAATAAATATAATGAAGAGGAATGGTTTCCTCGAAGACATTTCCAATGTATCAGAAACCATTCAAGGTTGGAGGTAACTAGAGTTAGAGTTAGACCTATACATAATATATATATATACTCCTTTAGTTTTTAATATACTACACATATTGATTAGATTAAAAAAATTAATTAAACTAATTAATTTAATATTTTTTTAAAATATCATAATTAATTATCTTTATTAATTTTCTTACTATATCTCTTTCTTAATTATTATTAAAAGAGAATACTAATAAAAATTATTTAAAAAAATTAATAAATATAATAAATAAATTTTATTGTTGGTATGAATTATTCAATTAAATCTTACATAAGAATTGGAGGAGTATTACTGATTTATAAACTGTAATGTTGATTGATGCGCACAGATTGCAGCAAATAATACGAGGAGTCTGAGAACAAGTTACAAAAGTCAAGAAGCATGCCCTTTGACCAGAACAAAAAAGCTACTAAGAAAGAAGTTTATCAACAAAATACTCCCTCTTGTCTCTATTACATTGTGCTTTCTAGAAGGTATTTTTTGCCCTTTTTATACATCACGTTGTGAAGAATTATTAAACAAAGTGCTATTGCTAAAACTTCATTTACCAGCTACTGACTTATGAAGAAATCACGTTTGATGCTTGTGTTGGTTTTTCCCCCCCAAAAAACTGAACTACTAGCACACAAGCAATCGTTGATTTTTTTTTTATTTTAAAGAAAATTTAGATTAATGGATTATTAAAAGTCAAAGGAGGGCCAGATAGGAACAAAATAATACTGGGAGAAGTGTACATAGCACTTCTTTGTGGGGAGAAAAATTGCAAGTCAAGTTGATTGATGTTGAAGCTCTACTAAAGAATTCTATTGGGTGCACTTTCTCTTTCATCCCTCTAAAAATTATTATGTTTGAATTGCAATAATAAAATATATATAATCAATAAACTAATATAAATAATAAAAAATACAAGAAGCTACGTCATTCATAAGCGATGGATAATATGGCTCAAAACAAATACACATGATTTATTCTAATTTTGTAAATAAAAATTTAATACAATTAAATATAAATATTAAATACATATGATATATCTTAGTTTTATGTGATAATGATTATTGAGTAATTTGATTTAATTTTTATACATTATAATAAGTTAAACTTTATTAATTCATAAATAATATAATTAAAAAAATTGAGTTGTAATAATAATAAATTAAAGTAACAAAGTCAAGGAAGCAAAATATGAACAGGGTTGAAGTTAATTAAAACGTATAAAATAAGTATAGAGAAGATCATGACACAAAAATATATAATTAACATATTAACAAACTTCTTATAATACGTGTCTTGTTATATAATCATAATCATAATAGAATTATAACATAACTACAATTTCAAAATGCTAATTAGTATTCTTCTGGTCGCTCCCCGGCTTTGACCATGAAAAGAACACTATGGAAAAAGAGAGAATAAAATTGTTTGAACCACCATTAGTCAAATTGTTTAATCAAATGGAATAAAATACAAAGTTATGATGGGGGGAAAATGCTTTTTTATTTGGCCAAGTTTACTTCTAGGGTTTTGTGCTTGCCTATTCACATTACGGAATCCTAGACAAAATTGATTATATTTATGAGTAAAAAAAAAAGGTAAAAATATGATCCATTTTAAATTTTAATTTATGCAAGCACAAGACTCAAAATTTATTTTTTGTTTGAATGAATGGGTTTCATAAAGAATTTTCAAATGAATTAATTGTTGAGAGACTTGTACGTAATTCAATCATTTTTTTATTAGATGTTGATGGATATGGTTTTTTTCCCGCTTTTAAGAAGGTTTTTTTGCCAACATTTTATATAGCTAAATGCAAACAACTTTAAACTTGTTAATGTCTATCTTGTACTGTTGTACATACGTAATGAACTATTCAATCCGTATATAAATTAATTTCTTTATTTTTAGTTGAAGCATTTAGTATTTTCAGCTTACTTTACTTTAATTTAAAAAATTTATCGAGACTCAGACTAATTTAGATCGAGTCAAATAAAACTATAAGAGCGACAAAGCTCTACCACCAAATATTTAACATTGTTACATTGTCATAATTTGAACTCGAGAACTCTAATTAAGCTAATACGTCCCCTTACTTGTGGAATTAAGTGCTTAGTGGTTAGGAATTAATTTCTTTAAGTACATTTTAATGAGTAACAATCTAATTTTGCATCAAGATTTGTGGTGTATTTTTACCAAAACTTTGTCGTGTAATCAAACGCAGGGTGCAAATTAAACATAAATGCGGAATATGCTATCCTAGAATTTAATTAGGAACCCATTATATTGTTCATCCCCATATCCTCTCCTAACCCTTTTAATGAATCATTACAATAATATACCAACATCTGCTCTTATCTATGTGCATGTTTTAATGAGTGGCTTTGCTTTATATAGACAAAAAGGAAACCTCAAACAACTAAAGTGTTCTACCTTTTTTTACACTATGTTCTTTGGCCTTTTTTTTCTATATCATATGGTATTTGTCGTTTTCTCTAAATCTTATTACCATATTTTTAAGTAACTGACTAATATGAATTGAGGATTTACGATTAGAATATCTTTTCTTAGATACCTTTTCTAATAAGGTAAGTTAAAATTTTAATTCTCTTATTTTATAGTCTAGTTAGTTTATTGTTAGATTAAGTATATGTTTTTTTGTCTTTAGCTCTTACAATAATTCCCCACAACCCTTCCCAAAAAATAGAAAGAAAAGAAAAGAAAAATTATATTTTCATATTATCTTAACTCTAAAATTGACTAGAAGGGATATATTTCAAAAGAGACAAAACAAACTGTAAGAGTGGAATTGGAAGATATAAAAACCACACATACTCATTCTCTTATGTCATTCTTCCTTTAGCTACTCTCTCGTGTCACAAAAGAATTTTTTTAGCATTTTTATCCTAAATATAAAAAATAATGATGTATTTATCGATTATTCCCTTTATACCCTCATTTATAGAGAAGATTTAGATTAATATTATATTTACGAATTTTAACTATATTTATTGATCCTAACGAATTTGAGGGAGGGAGCATGGTATATAACTAACTATATTTTGTAGATGATTATTTCCTAGGTTCTGGATGGCATCTTAAATATATATAAATCACTTTTAATTACCTCATATCTAAAAAATACTAATCTCAAACTCCATATTAACGTTCATCACTATCTTGCTATCGTCATTAGTTAAGAGCATACATATGGAAGAAAAATAATTAAAATTATCTCTGATCCTAAATAGAAGAGCTAGACAAGATATTTAATTTCATCCTGAATATAATATTTTAATATACTTTATCTCTCAAAATTATAATTTTTTCATGAGTAATTTTTATTAATTATACATAGTAAAATTTTTTTATCAAGGGGTAATTACAACACACATAATTATTAGAAAGATTATTCTAAAAAAATCAATGCATTATTTATAATTATAAATAATTAATTTAACTAATTTTTTAATATACATAAATTAATTATTTAATTTTTATATTAATAATAAGAGGAAGTATTCTACAACTAGCTGATTTAGGACTAGAAGTATGGCACCAATTCTCTCCCCTCCCCTTGTGTGTGTATGATGAAGAGGGACCCTAATACTTGAAAAATGCAAGTTTAAATATTGTTACCGTTAGGGGTGAAGGGATTCACCAACACCGCCTAACCTCATAAATGAGGACTAGATGTAGTTAAATTGGTTGCACTTCACAGTAAACGTCTCATCTTTAATAAATGCACGATGCAAAAGGAAAAGGCCTGATAATAATGTTTTCCTAATACTTCAATATGGGAGGACATAGAATTGAATTTCAACTAGTCCAAGCAAATTAAAGAGTACTTGTATGTGGCCCTACAACAATAATGAATATTGATAAAGCCTTCCAATTATGTGGTTGCTCTTAATTATTACTCTCTTTGCATTATTAGTTAAATTACGTTATGTTCTTACTTCACAATTATCTCTTGCTTAAACGTACATATACTCATCGATAATGACCCTGGCTCGACATCGATAGGATGAAAATAGCTTGATATAATTGTACTCTCTAAATTAAATGGTGTGATAATAAGTGGCGTTTTAACAAGGCAAATGAAGGGAAAACTCCATTAAATGAGCACGTGATTGAGCTTATTATCTTAAGCTGAATTTCAAAAATGGAGAAAACTTGTATACTTAATATATTTGTTTTTAATTAAATCAAGACATATGTATTATTTTATGCACGATTTACTCTCTAACTAGTTCTAGTTAAAGGGCAATTTTATCTTAGAAATTCATATGAAAGAGCAATTGGTATCATGAACTTTGGATTAGAACAATATGTTTAGATTCCCAATATTGAAACCAAAAGAAGGATCAAACAACTCATTATAACCTAGAATTAGAATAAAATTTTGAGTTGGATTATGATTGAATACCTTAGCACTTAAAGGCACATGTTATTAGAGATACCCTTACAAATGATGAGTCACAAGGAAAGCCTTAAAAAAAATTTATTGAAGGACGGGTAGAATTCTTTGCAAATGAGTTAAATATGCAACTTGATATAATAAGTGGTAAAATAACCTTGTTGTCACGATCTATTGTAATTTAGCTTAAGTCATTTCGATTCCCCCCTCCCACTTTAGGCTTAAGATACCTATTGCTCATTAAAAAGAACTTCTAGGTAAACTTGCTATTGAACCTTACTTAGAATTCTTCAATGGTCAACATTGAACTAACGTTACTATATAGCAACATCATACTATTAATTTTTAAAACTTTTAGAGCATTATTGCGCAGTGCAATTGAAAATTAAGGATACCAATTATGCCTTACGAAAACTTTTAGAATAAATTTATTCTTTATCCTTAATATACAATTTGCTAATGATATTTTGTTCGATGGTTTGCAATTTTATAGAGAGAATTTTACAACAAATACTAAGTAGTGGGATAAAAAAGAACATCAAAAGGTGGAAGCATATTAGAAATGACGATGATGATATGGCTTAATGTGAAGAAACTCAAAGGATAAATATGGGGTTAACATCTTGGAAACGTCAACAAAACCAATATCATTATCCCACTGATTAAAAACTGTAATGAGTGGTTTTTGATGGAACCCTCTTGCAAGGGTTGACTAATTAACCTGTTAGTTCTAGACGCAACACAATAAGAAATTAATGTATTTTAAATTGTTGAGAAAAAGCATAATACAGCAATTATAAGTCCTTTATCTTGACGTGTCCACCAAGAGAATTAAAAATAAATAATTACAATTAAGCTGGCACAACAAGAAAAAGGAAAGAAAAAGAGAAAGAAAGCCATTGAACATAAGACACTTAACCAGCAATTAATGGACAACTTTTACAAATATAACAGAGATACAAGCTTAAAGCAAAGATTCGCTTCCCCATTTCTCTCCTTTAATTGTAATCTCTGGGAGAATATGCCTTTTTTTTTTAAAAAAAAATGAATGGCATATTAATATTAAAAAGGGGGTAAAAACGTAGTGTAACCTGTATTTGATTTTGATTCAATTTGAAGATTTGAACTTAAAGCAAACACCTTTGGAGGCAAAAGAGATTAAAAACTCATCAACACAAACAAATCGCGCTTTGTAAAGAAATACATATGAAACTTGAAAAACCAATCATCTCAAATAATTTTGCTTTTCCTCTGACGTCCAAAAACAAAAGTCCACTGAGATAAAACAAAAGGCGATATTTATATCAACAAATTATACTTAATGAAAATAATGGAAATATAATTAAAGCAAACTCTTCAGAACATGGATTGTATTTAATCTGATGATTTGAGATTTATTATATGGAAATCCAAATCTCAGCGTAGAAGACTTGGTGGGTTTCAGTTTGCCCAGGTGGACAGAAAACAGCTTTAACAAGACAACTGATTATTTGACTTTAGCCATGACCGCAATGAGGAGGCTCCTGTGGGTCCCACTCAACATAGACAAAGGAAACATCAATTCTAATTTAATGCTGTGGGTAAACATGAAGATTAAATTTAATAACATTAAGGGTGTGTTTGGATTAGCTTTTGAAGAATAGATTTTGGGAAGAATAGATTCTGGAGAATAGATTTTGAGTAGAATAGATTTTGGGAAGAATAGATTTTGGGAATAAAGATGTTTGGATGATTAGTAGTAGAATCACTTTTTATATTGGTAAATTACTAAAAAGGGTATGATATGATTAAAAGTAAGAGAGATGAAAGATGATAGAGAAGAAAGATGAGAGAGAAGAGAGTGTAGAGAGGAGAGAAGAGAGATAAGAGAGGAGAGATGAAAGAGAAAAAGAGAGATAAGAGAGGAGAGAGGAGAGAGGGTGTAAGAAAAAGTAAGGGTATAATAGTAATTGGATAATCCAAAACCTAGGTTTCAAAGAAAAAGCTATTTTCAGTGGCTTATTCAAAACTTAGGTTTCAAACCGAGGTTTTGTCCAAAATCAATTCTCAACAAAAATTGCTGTTTGTGTAAAAATTTTCCAAACCGCGATTTTGCCCCAGAATTCATTCTCAAACGCTCCCCAAACAGGCACTAAATGTCATACCAATTTTGATTTTTTGTGAAGAGTCAAAATGTCCTTTCTTTCCTCCTGTTTGTTAAAGGTTGGTTTTTGAGCTGGAGAAGATTGTGGAGGCAGCAATTTGTTGTGTGGCCTTTGGGGTCAAACAAACAGAGGAGAAGCAGGGTTTATTCTCGCATCCTTTTCTTTTCTTTTCTCCTTTTCACTATTTTTTTCCCTCTCAAGATTATAAGAAATAAATCATACGGTGAAGAAATCAAAACCGTTATGTTTTGGATTTACTGCTCTCGTAGTGAAAAAAGAAGAGAATTGATGTGAAGTGCTTTGCTTTAATTATGCTGCGGTGAAGACTGAAGAGAAGCCGTAAAGACGGAGAAGGAAGATGATGGGTCTCTGAGCTTTTTCAGGTGTTTCGTTGAGTTCCTCCTTGCCTCCTGGATTGAAGTCAATGGCTTGTTGTCAGTGTCGTTTAATTCTAAGTGAAGCCCATTTCTTCTACTTAGTTTCATGGAGCTGTGAGCTGTTTTTCAAATTTTCGGGATCTGGTTTGGGGTTCTAGGGTTTGAGCCTTTGACTTTCTCCCTCTCTCTCTTGCTTGGTTTTCCTCCCATATCTCTGTCTTTTCCTGGGTATTGAAATCTTTTTCTGGGATCTGTATTTTATTTTCTCGGCTTTCGCAGTGTCAATTTCGTTCTTTGTGAGAGTTTTTCCATTAATAAAATTGTCTGATTTTGTGAATTGGATCCCCGGTGAGCGTGACCCACTTCGGTTTTTACGATCGTGTCGCATATTTCTCTCCTTCTATTTGGGGGCTATAAGGCGTGAAGCTGAATTTTGTTACAAATGGGCTAAATCTCCTCGCTTGTCTTGTTTCAACAGTCTTCTAGTCTACTTTCGGACTTTAATCTAGTGTTGCTTGATGAAGGAGGCTATCATGCGTCTTTCACTATGGAAGCCCATTTCTCAGTGCGCTGCTCTGATCATGGACAAGAAGAACAGACGGAAGGATGATTCTACCGTCGATATGAGGAAAAACCCGTCGATTCTCCGGAAATTGCTGGAAAACAAGCTCAGGGAAGCACTTGAAGAAGCTTCTGAAGATGGGAAACTCGTTATATCTCAAGACATGGAAGCTTTGTCGCCTGAGAATAATGACGAAAGCCTGGGGAGATCTCGGTCACTTGCCAGGCTTCACGCTCAGCAAGAATTTCTTCGAGCCACCGCACTCGCCGCCGAGCGCATATTTGAGTCTGAGGAGGAAATTCCTACTCTTCAAGAAGCCTTCAACAAATTCCTCACAATGTACCCTAAATACCAGTCGTCGGAGAAGATCGATCAGTTGAGGTCGGATGAGTATTCGAACTTGTCCCCAAAGGTATGCCTTGATTACTGTGGATTTGGATTGTTCTCTTTCGTTCAGACCATTCATTACTGGGAGTCCTCTACATTTAGTTTGTCTGAGATAACTGCGAATTTATGTAACCATGCACTTTATGGTGGTGCTGAAAAGGGAACCGTGGAACATGATATAAAGGCTAGAATCATGGATTACTTGAACATACCTGAGAATGAATATGGCCTTGTGTTTACTGTTAGTAGAGGATCGGCTTTTAAGTTGTTGGCTGAATCGTACCCTTTCCAAACAAACAAAAAATTGCTGACCATGTTCGACCATGAGAGCCAGTCTGTGGCTTGGATGGCTCAGTGTGCCAGGGAGAAGGGTGCTAAGGTGCACAGTGCATGGTTTAGATGGCCAACCCTCAAACCATGTTCCACTGATTTGAGAAAACAGATTACGAGCAAGAAGAGGAGGAAGAAGGATTCCGCGACCGGTCTTTTTGTGTTCCCTGTTCAGTCTAGAGTAACTGGGGCTAAGTATTCTTACCAGTGGATGGCTCTAGCGCAGCAGAATAACTGGCATGTCTTGCTTGATGCAGGATCATTGGGTCCCAAGGACATGGATTCTCTTGGCTTGTCTCTATTCCGGCCTGATTTTATAATCACGTCTTTTTACAGGGTGTTCGGGTATGATCCCACGGGATTTGGATGTCTTCTGATCAAGAAATCGGTTATGGCAACCCTTCAAAATCAGTCAGGGAGTACTGGGTCTGGAATGGTGAAGATCACTCCTGAATTTCCTATGTATTTGAGTGACTCTGTTGATGGTTTGGACAAATTGACTGGGATTGAGGATGATGAAGAAGTCACAGGGGTTGGTGATAAAACTGCTGAAACTCGTCAGGGATCACAGTTGCCTGCTTTTTCTGGAGCCTATACGTCTGCTCAGGTCCGAGAAGTATTTGATACCGAAATGGATCAGGATAGTTCTGAAAGAGATGGAACTAGCACCATATTTGAAGAAACTGAGAGTATTTCTGTTGGGGAGTTGATGAAGAGCCCTGTCTTCAGTGAAGATGAGTCTTCTGACAACTCTTTTTGGATTGATTTGGGACATAGTCCATTGGGATCTGAACACACAGGTCAATTGAATAAACAGAAGATAGCTTCTCCTCTTCCACCCTTTTGGTTCAATGGAAAGGGGAATCAAAAGCGTCATTCTCCTAAGCCAACTTCCAAGATATATGGCAGTCCCATGTATGATGACAAAGTGGTAAATCATGATCCTCATGATGATCGGCATGTGCTTTCATTTGATGCAGCTGTTTTATCTGTGTCACATGAACTAGACTGCGCAAAAGAGGTTCCTGAAGAGGAACATGTTGCTGAAGCGAGTGATTTTTCACGAAATGGTAATGGGTCTGATCATTTGTATGTCAATGAGATTGAGGAAGAACCCGGAAGTAGTGAAGCTGTTCAAAAAGATGCTCCTTCAAAAGGATCAGGACTTAATAATTCATCTTCTGTTGCTCAGCATAACCGCTTTGAAAATGGCTGTACCTCTGAAATATCCTGTGAGCTTAAAGAGAGTGCCATAAGAAGGGAAACTGAAGGTGAATTTAGATTGCTTGATAGAAGGGAAGGGAATCGACATGGTGGTGGTAGATTTTTCGGTTTGGATGAGAATGAATCTTATAACAAGGGAAGAAGAGTGTCATTTAGCATGGAAGATAACCATAAAGAGTATCTTAGCCATACATCGGGAACAGGGGACATATGTGGAACTACCTTAGAGGATGATGAAGAGTACACTAGTGATGGAGAAGATGGTGATGAACAGGATTGGGGCAGGAGGGAACCAAATATAATATGCCGGCATTTGGATCACGTTAATATGCTTGGTCTCAATAAAACCACACTTAGACTTCGGGTTTTGATAAATTGGCTTGTCACCTCTTTGTTGCAACTGAAGTTTACAGTTGTTGATAGGGAAGATAAAGCAAATCTTGTCCACATCTATGGACCAAAAATTAAATATGAAAGAGGTGCAGCTGTGGCTTTTAATGTCAGGGACAGAAACAGGGGACTAATTAATCCTGAGATTGTTCAAAAGCTGGCTGAAAAAGAAGGAATCTCACTTGGTATCGGTTTCCTCTGTCACATACGGATTCTTGATAACTCTAGAAATCATCATGGGCCTTCGAATCTTGAAGAGGCATCTCTTTGCAGGCCAATGGAGAATGGTCGTCAGGATGGAAAAGGCGGCTTTGTACGGGTTGAAGTTGTTACAGCGACACTTGGTTTTCTGACTAATTTTGAGGATGTGTATAAATTGTGGGATTTTGTTGCTAAGTTTCTTAACCAATCATTTATTCAAGAAGGCAGTCTTCCCACCGTTGAAGAAGGTTCTGAGACATAAGATCATTGACAAAGTCGCTGCTGGTATTTTATTCTATATTGGAAACTGGACATGAAAGAGGTTATTTGTAAAAAGTTTTCCAACAAGGTAGCTGGTGGAATCTGCTTGAAGAATGGCTTGGTGATCATTTGCATGCTGCCAGATGGAAGAATTCTTATCTCCAAAGCTGCACAAGGCCAGCCAGGGAATTTGTTAATTCATGTTTCTTGTTGCTTACATTTTTTTTTCTTTATTTTCTTCTTCGAACTTCTTGTAGAGTTTTTCTTTTCATCTTTTTTCTTTTGGCCAACAACTTGTAGAGTTGGCTTTAGAGATTTTTTACAATATATTGGGAAGTCAGGGTGTACATGAAGCAAAATGCATGGGTAGAACCTCTATCAGTGTTCATTTTGCTTCTGTTGCATACCAAAAGAATTTGCAACTTCTGTACAAAGTTAGTGTTCATCTTATGCTGTTCTGTTACTGTATGAGACGATCCAAATCCAATAGCTTTGTTGACTTAGATTTGACTTCTGCTAATAGTGACAAAACCATTTTTCTTCAGATTGTATGTTGGAACTTTATCAGTAAACAATTCTCTTATGTTTCATACAAAAGGATTTGCTGCTTCTGTATGAAGTTAGAGCTCATCTTTTGCTATTATCTAAACTTGGAGCTAATCTGTACAAAAAAGTCCGAGAGACCATTCAGATCCGTTAACTTTGTTATCCTTGATGTCCTTACATGTTACTCCTCCTGTCTTTATGCAGCTAGTTAACTAATTATAGTAGATTAAGAAAGTTAAATAAATCAGTTAATTATGACTAGATCTAAATCCTCAAGACGAATTTATATTATATATTCATTAATCTACCTAATATTATATTAGTTATAATTAATTGATTTATTTAACTTCTTTAATTTAGTTAAATTAATCAATTAGCTTTTAAATTAAGAATTCGATTGAGTATAATTGAAACTTAAATTTGACTGAGAAGTGAGAACTGAACACAGAAATATGCCTCTCTTACTGCCTTTGAAATGTATTAGCTCCTGAAAGATAAGCTTAGATATATCATACAATTTGGCAGCATCATTATATCCAAGAAGTGCAGTAATTACTCAATATGCTTACCTTAGTTGCTTAAGGTCACATCCCTGTTGCAATTATCAAACCATGCTTATTTTTTAGTACAAAGAATTTGAGAACACGGAACCTGCTTACCTTACTTCTGAACCTGCTTCTAATTTCTTGTAAAACTTGGTAACACAAGCAATATAAGGACCTCAAAATTCCATTTTTTTTTTCCTGTCAAAATATTGGATTTAGTTTTTGCTCAGCTGGTTTTATCCAATGGATGTTAATGAAAGGTTCACCTTGCTTTTGCTTTCGTGAAGTTGGGCATCGACAAACAACTCAATTGATGTTACTTTTGTATAATTTTTTTCTTTGTTTATCTGCAACTAGACAGAGAACAATAAATCTTCATTTCTGCAAGTTTATACTGATACAATATATTTTTCCTTGAAATCTGAGAAGCAATTTATTTTTATTTAGTAATCTTCAATTTTATTAGCTGTTCCTTACGTATCATCATCGTCTTTTGCTTTCTGTTTCTCTCTGGATTTGGGTGCTTCCAGATGGCAGAATGTGCCATCATTTTGTTACTTCCTGTGAACTATGAAGTGCCCTCTAAGAAATACCAAACCTCTGGAAAATGAAAAAGTTAGAGGGAGGTTGGTTCAAAGACACAGACTAGACCAAAGGACACTAGAAGGCTTCTGTTTTTCAAAGTCTGAGTTACATTTTTATTTTCAAAGGCTTCTAAATTTAATTATTTAAAAAGTTTAATAACGAAGAGTTAACAATAACATTCTAGAATTCATAATAAATTTATACTATTTAAGTTTTTTTGTGATTAAATTTTTTATTTAAAATTTTATAATAATTCTCTCCTTTTTTATCACAGACATAGACATTCCTTTCATATAGGAAGGTAGGGGTGTTCATGGGCAGGGCTGGGCAGGGCGACCCCCCTGCCCGGTGCCCTGCCCAGAAAAAGTATGGGCTGCATTTTGCAACCCGATACCCGACCCTACCTGGTAAAAGCCCTAACTATTTTGGGCTGGGCATGGGCGGGCTGGGCGTGGGCGTGGGCGGACTGGGCATACCCAAGTTGTGATGTCATGCTCATGTTGTGAAAAAAATCTGCAATTATAAACTTCTAAAATAATATCATATTCATATGTCTTTAAGAGTTAAATAATATCTATAATTCACTAAAAATAAGGTAACAAAAAGATAATAATTAAAGTCTTGAAATTCATTGCATATAAAAAAATCTTGAAGTCTAAGTAGTTTATAATTACAACTTTACATCAATTTTTCAAATGTTGACAAGGATGAAGTATCTAAAAAAATAAAATAAATAATTATAAATTATAATGTAATCATATTATGATTAATAAAGTTAAAAAATTAATATTGTTATAAATATTAAAAGATGCAACTTACGTACTTAACTATTTATATTTCTAAAATAACCCTTTAGTCACCAGTAACTATCATATTCTCCCTTATAAGTGTAGCATTTACGAAAAAAATAGAAAAAATAAAAAAAAAAAAAAAGGTTGCTCATGGGCAGGGCAGGGCAGGGCAACCCTCCTGCCCGGTGCCCAGCCCGAAAAAAGTATGGGTTATATTTTACAGCCCGATGCCCAGCCCTGCCCTATATTTATCGGGCTGGGCAGGGCCATTTTTTCGTGAGCTCGGGTGGGCATACCGGGCCGCGGGTTTTATGAATACTCCTATAGGAAGGTCTCCTCACGCGCACACCAAACTACAGGTTTCAACCCATAACTTTCACTAAAAGGTTTTATTGGATAATTTTCTTGAGTTCTCACTTTGTTAATCTTCCTTCATCCTATTCTCACTTTGTTAAACTCAAATTTTGTTTTGGTACAAAAAATTTTGAAAAGAAATTGAACTCATCCACGATCTAAGGGCAGGACAAAGTCTCCATTTCTCCTAGGAGATACTAATATCGGGCAGAGTGAGCCGTCTATTATCCTCAGACGTAAAACTAGACACCCAAAAATTAGGATGCCTTCCCAAGCACCGCGACTAGAACTATAATAAAATGATATTCTCCAGAGATCGAATACGTTCCAAATAGTCGCATGTCTCACTCTTTCGCCAATTGAATCCACGGATAATAGTACTCAAATTTGTCTTTAGTAAATAGTGACAAAGCCATGGTGGTGTTTAGAAGGGAAATACTTTCAAGTGTTTATAGTTAGTGAGAATTTCAGGAGTCGGCAAACCTTCTTAAGAAGATAATTGAATATAAGAATAACTTTGTTTTAAAACTTGTGAAAGCCTCTTCTCAACTATAAACTAAGCAAGCACTAAAAAGCATTTGAAGGCCAGAAATTCGATGACAACATTTTAGACTGCAACTGTCTCAACTGTTTCCATGAAAACATACTATTTATCCCTTCATATATATTATACATTAACATATATTAATTGATCAATTACACATGGTACCAAATTAATATTTTACTACCAATGATACATTAATTAGATTACAAAGTAGGATGACTTTGTTAAAAAAGATTTTAAGGGAAGATATCTTAATCACATAATTTTTATCCGAATGAGTTAGTTACGAAGATACTAAATAATAAGATCTAAAAAATATATAGATGGATGAGCTAGATAATTATAAAAAAAATTAATATTTTAAACTAAATTAAGATATATAACATGTGAATAGTCACTTTAGATTAATTTTATAGGGGTAATAATCTTTTAATTAAAACATATTAATACTGATTTGAAATTCAATTTTTTTAATATAAATGTTTATAATAAACAACCATTTTTTAAATATAGGTGAAGAAGATCGTTGTGCCCTTATTTTGTCTGCTTTTGAGAACTTCGTTTGTCCAGAGGAAAGAAGAGGATAGCAGCTAGGTAGCTAGCCGGTAAATAATTTCAGACTCTATAAAATTCATAGAATCTATAAAAATTCTTAGAAACTCTCAAATTCCACCGCTTTTACCTTCACTCCCATAGCCTTATTCTTTGGTTCCAATTTCCAAACACTGCTTAGAGAGAGAAACTTCAAGAAAAAAAAAAACTGTTTTGTTCCTAAGAGATCTGAAGAAATGACTAAAGACGACGACTTTAAGCTCCTGAAAATCCAGGTCCTTGCTTTTCTTGGCCTTTTTCAACTCGGGTTTTCATCTTTTCCTTAAGAATCTTTCTGTTTTATTTTCTAAGTTTCTTGTTCTGCTTTGTTTTTCTTTCTTCCTCTGCAGACATGTGTTCTCAAAGTGAACATTCACTGTGATGGGTGTAAACAGAAAGTGAAGAAACTACTTCAGAAAATTGAGGGTCCTCACTTTCTTCTCTTCTTTTCTTGTTTTTCCATTTAAAGTCTTGTCCTCACTATTTAGTATTTCTTCTTTTTCTTGTCTGCAACATGTTTGCTTGAGAAGAATTTGTATTGCTTTGTTTGATGAAGGCCATTGTATGTCACATTTTTGTAATATAACAAACATACCCCAATTCAGTGAAGTTAGCTGCATTAGTTCCAAAAGAGAATATTGTTTATAATTTATACCCATTTTGACCTGGTCCATTAAACAGACATGGAAATGCCTCCATGAGAAGTTAAAGTTCATTCTTTTAGTTTGATCTTGCTATAGGAAATGGATAACATTAACATTATCAGGGATGAAACATGGTTTGGTTCTGTTTGTCACTAGGCGTTTTGGGACATTGTCTTTCACTTGCAGGTGTTTATCAGGTTCAGTTAGATGCAGAACAACAGAAAGTGACAGTTTCAGGAAGTGTTGATTCTGCAACATTGATCAAGAAACTGGTGAGAGCTGGGAAATATGCAGAACTTTGGTCACAGAAAACAAATCAGAACCAGAAGCTGAATAACAACAACAACATCAGCAATAATAACAACTGCTTGAAGAATAATGACAAGAACCAGAAGGGTCAAAAGCAGCAAGGACAGGTTAACAAGGGGCTTGAAGCATTCAACAACGACCAGCAGAAGTTTAAATTCCATGCTTTTAGTTCTGAAGAAGATGATGAGCTGTACGAAGACGACGAAGACGATGAAGAAGACTGTGAAGATGATGATGATGGGCTAAGGTTCATCAGTGAGAAGGCTACTAATCAACTGGATTTGATCAAGCAGCAGCAAGCAGCTAGTTCTGCAAAGAATGCAAAGAAAAATGCAGGAGCCATGAATCCAGCAAACAATAATAGCAATGCCAATGGTGGCAAGAAAGTAAGCTTTGATCCAAAAGCCGTGGCTGCTCTGAAAGTAAACAGTAATGCCAATCTGGGAAGTGAAAGTATTAGTCTTGGAGAACAACCCAGAAGGGTAACAAATGACATAGGTTCTATGATGAGTCTTGCTGGTTTTAATGGAAATAACAATAATGCAAACAATTCTGGATTTGGAGGATTTCAAGTTCAGTCCAACCATGGAATCATCCCAAATGGTGGTTTTCTCACAAATCAGCAATACCCATCACCATCTTCTTCATCATCTTCTTTTCTGATGAACATGAATGATTTTAGTAATAATAATCATCCATCTTCATTGATGATGAACATGAAGCAACAACCACCCCAGATGACGTATCAAAGGGCTCCATTTGTTCCTCCTAGCACTGGATATTACTGGAACAACAGCTGCAACTATTATAATTATGATAATTACAGTGCTGCCATTCCCAGTTACTCTCATCTTCAGCTACCTAATTACTGTAGGGAAGATCGCTATGCAGCTGATATGTTCAGTGATGACAACACTAACAGCAACTGCTCAGTTATGTAATGTAAATCATAGATTGTGGATCTAAAGTCTTGAAGAGTTGGAAAAGAAGGGGAAAAACAAAGGAGATCGATCATGGTGTTTGACCTGAAAAGTTCGCTTTTTTACCTTGCTGTTCACCCAGCTTTTAGCTTTTGTCTGTAACTTTTTAGAGAGAGAGAGAGAGAGAGTGGGCGAGATGGATGTGTGTTTGTTTTGTTGATCATATTCTCAGTCTAACGTAGATGTGAATTTGATATGATGTTGCTTTTATTCTCCCCTTTTCAGAAAATATTGCTTTCTTCTCAAAACATGTCTTTTCAGGGTTGTGTTTCTGATGCTTTGAATTTCTAAACTATGAAATCGTACAAGGAAAATTATTTAAAGAAATGTGATTGAAGAGAAATGAATTCAATTCTTAGTGTGTTTTTTTTTACCAGTGAATTCATAGTGTTTGTAAGGATAAATAAATGAGATGATATTATTTATAAGTTATGAATAATGTTATTTATAAGAGTTTTTATATTATATTCTAGATGATGGAATATTTTTTTTTTCTCTGGGAATTCACAGAGACATTGCAGATAAAGTGACACAAGTTCACTGTTTTGTGTGAACAGGCTTTAGTTGGAACAGTTGAGTTGACAATGTGCATAGCTTTTGAATTCTTTGTATAGTGGTGCACGTTAAGTAGATAAGCATGCGCATGTCACGTGCTTAATCCTGCAGTTCTGGAATACTCTTCCATCACCTGTGAGTTCTGAATTAGATAAATTATTAATACTATTATTTAATTTTTAAAATTTATCCTCGTTAAATGAATCATCCTTAAAAAGCACTTTCGATCTCATATGTCGGGCATTTTGGATAGGATTTTAAAAAAAGGCTTATGAAAAAAAAGAGCTTATGAACAACTTATGAAAAAGGACTTTTAGAGAAGTGTTTATTGGAAAAAAGTGATTTTGAATAAATAGGTGTTTGGATAGTTATTTTTAGAATGACTTTTTATGGTGGTAAATTACTAAAAAATGTATGATTTGATTTAAAGTAAGAGAGAGGAGGGAGGTAGAAAAAAGAAAAGAGAGAGGAGGGAGGGAAGATAGGAGAAAGGAGGGAGAGTGTAAGAAAAAGTAGGAGAGAGGAGAGAGGGTGTAAGAAAAAGTAGGAGAGAGGAGATAGGGTGTAAGAAAAAGTAAGAGAGAGGAGAGATAGTAATTGGATAGTCCATAAGTACTTTTACTGTTGAAAAAACTATTTTAAATAGCTTATTTAAAACCATGGTTTTAAACCATGATTTTGTCCAAAAGCACTTATGGACAAATAAGCCTGTTTGTTTTAAAATTTCTCCAAACTGAAGTTTGGACTAAAAGCCCTTTTAAAATGTGGTTTAGAGCCTTGCCAAACAGGCCCGTCACCTCTTACTCTACTCATCAAAATTTGTAAAAGTGTAATATTAAAAAAATGTAATTAATAATCTAATTGACTTATAAAAAAACTATCAATTTTGTTGTAAAATGTAACTTTTTTTTTGTTATAAAATTTTTGAAAAGGGGTTGGGCTCACTCACAATCTAAGAGTAGAGTAAAATCTCTATTTTTCTTAGGCAATATTAATGTCGGGTAGGGCGAGCCGTTTATTACTTTTAAGCGTAAATCTAGGCATCTAGGAGTTAGTATACCTCCCTAAACTCTGCGACTGAAACTACAATAAAATAATATTCTTTAAAGATCGAACACGTTTTAAATAATTATATATCTCACCATTTATCAATTGAAGGTACGGTAGTATACATGAGTGGAGGGAGTATATTATTATAAGTAACCCACACATTATTACATTAGGACCACATTCCAACTAGGTGAGATATAATGTTTAGAGGTTTTCTAAATTATGTACTTATGAAGGTTAACTGGGATATATGGTATTCCTATAATTCTTAATATATAATATATTTAATTAATTTAATTAAATTAAAAAAATTAATTAAATTAGTTATTATAATATTTTTTTTCTAAAACTCCCTAACTATTTTCTTTAATTCCCCCCTCCCTCTCTCTTATTTGATTACTGTAAAGGAATATCAATAAAGATAATTTTAAAAAAATTAAAAATATAAAAAATATGTCTTATATTTAGGATAAAATTAATTTTATAATTATATCATATATTAAGAATAAAAAGAGTATATTTTTATATTTATCTCACAAGAACATGGCCTTATCCAATGAACACCTTATCTTTTAAATTAATAAGGTGTGTGTATTTTTTTGGTAAACATACACAAATTGCATATAAATACACGCACGTATATGTTCACCATTTTTATGTCTTGTAGCATAGTAGCCAATAGCCATCTCTTATTGATAATACAAAGTGTGTGTGAAGAATTTGAAATAGACAACGGCTATAACGGTTGCTTTATTTACAGCCCTATGTTAGGTTGTTGCAATGACGTATTTTCCTCCAATTATTTTTATAATCAACAATTATCTAAATTACAAAAAATAAACTACTGATTAAAATTAATTAAAAAATAGATTTGCAAGAGATATATTTTTTAATCTACCCTTATTTATAAAAATGATAAGTGTGAGAGGGGATGCATGAAGAAAGAGATGAGAAATAATGAGCCAAAAAAGATAGACATATAATTAACAGAAAAAATAAATAAAAAAAGTACATTAATATTTTAATAAAATTAAATCATTATTTATATATAGGATTAATCTTATGTGAGAGAACGTTGCTTATAAATAAAACCGAAGGGAATAATATTTTGAGTAAACAATATTTTTTTAAGAAATAATCATATATGAATAATAAAATGAAGAGTAGAGCATGGAAGAAAAACAAAGGCCAATAAGGGGAGAGATTTTATGAAAAAATATAAAAGATATGAATAAAACAATTTAATTACGACTCAATTTAAAACTTCAACACACCCACAAACTGTTTCTCTGTCCCAAGAACAATAACGGCATCAAAAGCATACACCTTTTCTTCTCCTAGTGGAACTGTTCATCATCAAACTTTTTCTCCTTTATATGCATATATTGATATTTCAATTATTTAATTTTTTCTAAAGGTTTAATTTGGACTTAGCAGCATCAAGATATTTACTTATTTCATATACTAAAAAGACATTATTTTATGTAAATAAATCCTAATTTGATAGACTCACAGAAGTTTATTCGTTAAAAAATCAAATAAATGAATTTAAATATACAAATTAAAAGCTTCGATGGGGATAGATATTTTTTTCTCTATTAAATAAGTCCAAAACAAATATTTAATGCTCTGATCCTAACAGTAACCTTTGACGGCCAATGGGAAAAAAAGGTCTCTTGCCTTCATATACATTAATATTATGCCTTAAGGCTGCATTTAGCATTTGATTACCTTAATTGAAAGTATATTTGTCATGTAAATCCCGTAATCAACCCACCTACCAAATACGTGGAGGATAAATTAATCATAAAATTTTCAGTCAAAAAAAAGCATATGGCTAAATAAAATAAAGAAAATCTCCACAACACTAAGATTTCAGGACTCTATTAGTAATGTCTTATATCTTCACTGCATCTATCTTCATAAGTTAACAAAATCGAATGGGACTTCTGGAACCAGTTCAAAGGATTGAGAAGACAAAAAACATGACAAGAGCGAGACACTGTCGAAAACCACCACCACCACCAGCATGCCTGTTATTTCCCACTGTCATGAAATAAGCTAAGTTGAAGGTGAATCCTGTCTCAGAAAACTAGGGCAAAAAAAGGCTCCTCTCCTTCTCATTCCCTTCTTATGCTCAGTTCTTGAATCATTCAGGTCAAATCTCAATGTTTTAGAATTACTTCTTCCGGTTTTTAATAAAGAGTTAGTTGACTAATTTAGATAGATTAAAAAAAACTAAATAAATCAGTTAATTTTGATCAAATTCAACATCTCAAAATGAATTCATATTATATATTCTTTAATCTACCCAAATTAATCAACTAGCTTTTATATTAAGTACTCAGAGAAGTAATATTTTAATTTAGATGTTTAAAGTTTTAAGTAAACAAACAAATCTAACAGTCAAAAGTTGACATGAACTGTTCAATGATTGAACAAGAGAGGAAGAGTGAAGAAGGAAGGGAAGCCGGACGGGAAACTTAAAAGCATGTTAATAAGCAAACATGTCTATTAATAATTGATTCTGTCAATTCTTGTGGATTAGATTTACCAAAGAAATTTGTCATGAAACCAAAAAGTAAAGATGGTAGCATATAATGTGGCTCACCTCCATTGCCATATTGGTAAACCACCGTTCTTTTCTTTCTCTGTACAGGAGAAAGTCATGCTTCTTCTGCACTAGTAGACAATTTAATTATATAACAGCAGTTATCATATATCATATAAAATGTACAAAAGATGGCGGATTCGAATCAGCTTGGGAAGATAAAACTTGAAAATGCCATAAGAAGAGAGAGAGAGATAAATAAGAACAGGTAGGTATTTGGGACCCATATATTCTGTGGGACCCATCCAGGTGAGACCCACCACTCCAGTTAAAATTATTCCATACTCCATTTTTGGTCTCACGAGAGAGTCATGTATCTCACATGAGAGGGTCCAAATCCATAAATGAATGTCAGGGCAATAAGCATTACAGAGTTGAAGCCAGTTCAGGCATTTGATCCAACTCTTTTATGGCCATAACGAACTGATTAAGATTTTAAAAAGCTCAGGGACTCAATAATGTCAGAATTTATCGCTTGAGCTTTCAAGTTGCCAAAGAGCCATTTTCCTCCTTTTATATGATTCAAAGTTTCTATATTTAATATTTTTTCCATATTTAGAATGAATTTTTATTTAAAAATACATGTTTTAATTATTTTACCGGCTCAACAGTTTAATCAAAGATCCAGTAATTAGACCATTGAACAGAAGGATTAAGACCAATTCTGATAAATATGCTTGACAGTCAATAAATTTGCAAAGAATCCTTCAAGATAAAATCCAAGTCCTTCTCTAATAAAAGTAAGGAAATTTTTTGTTGCATTATATCTATAATCTCTTCTCTGCGTTGATCTGCAGGGTACATCATCTGAGTGTAAGTCAATATTGAATTGTTCTTTTGACCTCCAGTGCTTTTCACTCTCTATTCATTCTATCCCTTGAAAACATTGCGAGCTTCTATGGCAATAACTAGGAGTTGCCTTTAAAGGACAACAGAATGATGGGTGAGTCCTAATATACATCTATAAAGACAACAGGGCAGACAATTGAACATCAAAACGTAAGACAGAAGAACTACATATTTCTTACCGCAAACTGAAGTATGAGTTTGTAAGGTAGGATACTAGTAGTTGTTCTGAAGCTAAGTTTATTCCGAAGCCAATTTCCAAACACGAATACAGCCATCTTCTCCCGAACTGACCACACTATCATTATCAATAAAAGTCAAACCGTAGACTCCACCTAAATGAGCTGCTTTTATGGTTCTGCGGCTTGATGCTGGCTTCCCAATTTCATATATGATGACGCATGTATCAAGTGACCCAGTAGCTATGAGGGTGTTATCAGGTGACCAAGCCAGGCAGTTAATACGTGCAGAGTTAAATAACATGTTATTAAGCTTCACCTGCAAGAGATAACTTTTAAACTCAAATGGCAGCTCAAGGAAAGGACTGATCTCTCAGTCAATCTCACCATTTCAAAATATGTGTTATTTATTGATAACCTGGAATTTGAGAATTTAAACATAACCCACTCTTTATCATAATCTGAAAATGTAACTTCATCATATTTCTTATTTTAAAAAGAAAACGTGGTGTAAGAAAATCCGATCATCCAACTTCAAATGGTTAAAATAAATGTAACTAATGTTTGGGGCTCAAATTACCTCTTTAGAGTTACGGTCCCAAACAACAGCTTCACGATTCAAGTCAGCTGAAGCAAACATGGTAACATCTGGAGAATATCTTATCACACTGATAGCACCCCTGTGCTTTTCAAGGACTTTCTCTTCTGTAAGTGTATTTCCTGAGACAGAATATACGTGCAACTTACCATCTTGCCCACCTATAATTGCTTCACTTCCATCGGGTGAAATTGCAGATGCAGTCACAGCGAAGTCGAGGTTATGAGTAGCGACAATTTCTGAACCATTAAGCAAAACAACTCCAGATTCAATTGCTACCAAAGCGAGTTTAGGAGAACCAAGGGAAAGGCTCAAGTCTTTTGGCTGACTGCCAACATCAATTTGCTCAGGAGCTCCGAAATTAGCCCCTTCCAAAGGAATCCTCCATACCTTCATTTCAAAAATTGCACATTAAAATACTTTAAAATTAAAGGAAACACTATTACCATAACTTGAAACAAAACCAAGTTCCTTTTTTCTAATATTGCCAAAGAAGCAAGAGGCACATCTATATTGGCCGTTGATACGTTACAGGTTTGGGAAGCCCAAATCATAAATAATAGATACCTCAATTTTTCTGAGTTACCTACATACCTTGTTGTCAAATCCAGCTGTAATGACTTCTTCTTCACCGGCTGCTAACAATTTAATTAACCCGAATTGTTTACTGTCTAATTTACCACAGCAACCAATGCCTACAATCCATTTTAAGATCACTCCATCATAGCTGCATGACAAGAGCATCTTTTCGCTTCTATTGAGTATAGTTAAAAGAGCTACATTTTTCATGTGGCCAGATAATGATATAGGACTTTTATCTAAATCTGTTGCTGAATATAAATTAATCATGCCACCAAGGGAGACAGTGAGAAGATGATTATTCTGCCAAAGACAACCAACAAGCATATCCTCCACAACGCCAGATTCAGAACTTGATAAAGTCTTGTTTAAACTTCCACTTCCTTCCTCAAGAATATCCCAGATCCTTGCAGATTTATCAGCAGACACAGTAAGGACCTGCAATTGATGCAGATTGGGTTGCAGTTTAAGACAGGCATAGAAAAAACTCTAGTGAAGAAAGCATCATAACATATTCTGACTGGCAGGAATAACAAGTAATTTCTTCATAAAAAGTTACAATTCAAATAGATGAATTCTTTTGTGATGGCTGTATTAACTCAGTAACTCAGTATAGTGAATGTGGTGAAGCTCTTAAAAATGCTTCACAAGCCAGCTTAAGTTTTGATCATGCATGCAGGTTATTTTTACGAACTCATTTATGAATCATATATAAGCTCTTGTAATTTCTATTCCTTTTGCTTTCAATTTATTTTAAGATACATGCAGGTTATTACCTGTTTACTGTCAGGACTCCAACTTACAGCATATATGCTGCCCTTGTGGCCAGCCTCCGCAGACAACTCGCCAAGTTGGTCCCCACTCTTCCCATCATATATGATACCCTTTCTATCTGAACTCACAGTTATGAATTTGGTTCCATCAGGGGAAAATCTAACACAATTCACAAAATTTGAATGGTCCCTGCAGATCAACAACACCTTCCATGATCAATTCCTACAATGTCACTATATGTAGCCCCCAATTCATTATTATACAAAATACCAATCATATATAACAATAATAATTACCTGATGGACATATTGAACTTGAATGGAGGACCATCATAGAAATTCACCAAAAAGTCTTCCCCACATGTAACAATACGAAAAGGCCTTGTTGGTTTGAATGCACAACTTAAAACTCGCCTTGAATGACCATCAAAATCCCCAACAGTGCTGCCTGAATCCCACCTAAGCACAAAATATAAGATACGAAATGGAGTAAATATGGTACAGTGGGGAAAAATGAATGTGGTGGCACATGGATTCAATATTAGAAGGGAATGAAGCTTAAAAGATGTTCAAACAAATTTTAAAAAGCAGCCCTTGCATAAGTATGAACTCGGACAACAAATGAGGGAACTAAATGGCCTCCAAACCCATAAAACTAAACAAATATATATCAAATCAAAGTTAGGGATCATGTAGGTTTACAGTAAATAAGTCTTCAAACTTTAAAATGGCAATCTTTTAGCCGTGGCCGAGACTTTAGGTGTAGTTAGAAATGAAGAGATGCATATACGTAAACTTTGATAATTGGACACAACATCACATGAGTTTGAACCATGACAGTCTTTTTCCCCTTTTTTGGTTATCACTTAGATGTAGCATAAAACATGAGTTTGAACAAAGAAAATTAGAGTGGCCCCATGTATCACAAAACTCAAAACGAGTTGTCGCAGTTCCCTTGGATTTTATATTTTATATTGCTATTAACCAATATTGGTGTTACAAATTTTGTAAAAAGAATGCGTAAGGGGGAAAAACAGGAAATTTGAATATTTAATTCATAATAACCTTTTATGACCAGATGTCCCATATGATTTGATACAGACATAAGTATCTTGATCATATATACAAGGGAAAATAAGATTCTGTTTATATTATATAATACTATATATACATTACACACGCACACCAAAAAGTATTCTCGGTTATTTCCACCAAGTTAGTCTCATTAGGAATTTAATCGTACTCCTTAGAATCGAAGATGCTATGAAATGAAACCATTTCTTCCTTGACCTAATCTCTTTGAAGGTAATTCTTGGATTAAAACTAACAAGTGCAATTATTTTTTCCCGGTCTTGATCTCAGCTCCGAGAACCATCGGCCTTTATCCCTAAGAATCCAGTTAGCAAATCAAAAGGAATGGCTTAACAAACTGCAATCGAAGCCTCAATAGAATAACTGCAAAGCTCGAAGAACAAAAGTAATGATAAGCACTTACATAAAAGCACGAACAAGTGACTTCCCTTTGCCATCCCCGCAAGCGACGATCCTCAAACCGTCAGCGGACCACTGAAGGTCATCTATCCGACCCGAAAGGACCCGGAACTCATTCTTAAGAACAAAATCGTTATGGGTGCCCCAGATCCGAACAGTGCCGGAGACATCCGCTGAAGCAATCCATTCGCCGTTGGGAGAGTACCGTGCCACCGTGACAGGGTAGCCATGCTCGCCATAGACGGAAACCTTAAGTGGGTTATCGAGGTTGCGGATCATGACGGATCGCCCGGAACAGTATAGAATGTTGTTGGATTTCGGGTCGCCGGAAATGAGGATACCCCGACCACGTTCGGTGGAAGGCGCACAAGCATGGGACTCTGAGAGGCTCTCCATTGTTGATGGTATCGAATCGTGAATCCGGAAGTGCGTGATCAATCATGTTTACTGGCGATTAGGAACAGAGGAAGAGAAAGAGACGAAAGGTTCCGATACTTGAGGAAGAAAATTTTGAACCAGTTCGCGGCTTGCGCGGGTTTTCATTGGCGCTGGTCCGCTTTATCTAGTAAGGGTGTTATAGTCATTTCGCATCATGTGCTTTTATAAGATCTCCTCCTATAATTGCAAGGATAATGAAGATTCATTTCATATTCATTACACCGCCAGCTGCTAAATATAAAAATTAGTAATAAAATTTATTTTAATTTTAAATATAAGATAATAATCTGTTTATCTTTTAAATAGTTAATTTATAATTTTTTAAATTTTTTTATTAATTACATATATTAAAAAGTTTTTATAGAATGAATAATTTTCTATTTAAATAGTTATTAGAATGAGTACTGAGTATTGATTATTTTAGAAAAATTAACACGTATCTCTTACAAATAATTTATTTAATTAATTTTTTTAATATTTAAGAATTCATTATTTAGTTTTTACAAAAGTGTCATATATCAATGTTAATATATATTATAAGTCTATTGGGCACTTCCATTAAATAAGAATATAAAATATAATATAATCATAAATAATGAAGAGAGCCTTATATGATTAACAACAAGAAGGAAGCTCTGTTCTCAAGTCCCTACAACCAATAACAGGAACATTAACATGGAGACTAAGTAATACAAAACATGCGCACATATATGACCACACAATAAACATGCCTAAGCTGACAACGTTAGGCTCATCCCAATCAGACTATTTTATTATTTCAAGGAAATTGCTCAGACACGATTCCCTTACCTGCAACAAATAAATCTAAAAATGAGATGTAGCCATCACTAAATATATGATAAGATATAATCAGTAATATTACAATCAAGCTCCAATTTTTTATAATAGTATATTTTGATTGGAAGAAACGATTTGAGAATAGTAGAAATGATTTCTTTTATTTTTTTAAAAAAATATTAGGTTAATCACCACATTCTAGTTAAATGTTAAGAGAACGTAACCAAAATGTACAGAATGAATTAAGCATTGAATCGAAACAAAATGTCAAAACATGTTGTTATCCTAAATATATATCAAGTTGATGGAATATATATGTGCAAATCAAATCCAACCAATAGCGTTGTATTTGGGCCATGTTGTACTCACCATAAAGGTAACAAGCTTTTGATAGAATTTAGCTGCCTGGTGACATCAATTGCACTCATTCTTTCATGAGGTGATTCCATTGAACATGTAAGCCCGATCTCAAATAAAGAACGCAAGCATTTCTCAACATTACGATGGATTTGCATCATGTTCTTCGATAAGTCTCCTGATGCCCCCACTACATGTTCTAATTCTCCTGGTAGAATAGTTGGGCTCACAACTTCCAAAAGCTTGTTTGGAAATGCAAGCTTCACATATGTTTGAAGATTGTGACCATCTGTAAACATATATTCGGTAGGTCTCCTTTTAGTTAACATCTCCAAGACAAGAATGCCAAAGCTATACATGTCACCTTGTATTGATGGCTGAGAACCCATTCCATATTCTGAAATATTGTAAGCATATTACTTCTCTTAATTATATAAATGATCATGGAAAAAACTGAAAACTAAAAAAGTCAGTTTGAAGGCACAGAATGAATTTGAAGAACCTTGTGGTAAAAAAAATAAAAATCAAATGATACCTGGAGGAACATAGCCAACAGTACCCTTTATACCAATTGTGCTGCTTTGTTTATTAGAAACGACTTCAACCGTTGATAGAAGTCTTGCCAATCCAAAATCACCTAAATGAGCAACCATGTCGCCATCAAGAAGGACATTGCTTGGCTTCAAATCACAATGAATAAGAGGTCGTCCATATTCATAGTGAAGATAGTTTAAAGCAGACACAATATTGATAATAATATTTATTATCTGATCAAGGAGCAAAATTCTTGGGTGATCTGGATTTTCTGTTCTAGGATACAACCAATTTTCCAAATTTCTATTCGCCATATACTCATAAACTAGAGCCTTAAATTCATGGCCCTTGTAGTCTATGCTAGAGCAACATGTTACAATTTTTACTAGATTTCGATGCTTTGCATTTCTAAGTGCATTTCATTCCGCAACGAAACTCTTGTGAGCTCCTCTTATTTGAAGGTTGATGACCTTTATTGCAACAACTTCTTGAGACTCAAAACTTCCCTTATATACAAGGCCAAAGCTTCCAGATCCTATCAAGTTGCTGATAGAGAATCCATCGGTGGCATTATGCAAACTTTGATACGTTACTCTACCAATCATGTCTTTTGTTGGTGAACTTGAAGAAGATTTCTTCCTTCTTTTTCTCCCATGATAAAATGCAACCACAACAGATGACAAAAGAAGAAAAGCAACCACACAACATAGTGATATGATCAACTTGAAATTTGGATGTTTTCTTTGTCCAGTAGATTTGATAGGGCATGGTGGCAGCTCCAACTTTAATATGCCTCCACAAAGCTTGTTTATTCCCCAAAAGTGCTATTGCACTTCCATTGCTAAAGACACCTTTGCTTGGTACCTCCCCTTCAAGCTTGTTGAAGGAAACATTTAGGTACTCCAATAAAGCAATATCCTGTAGACCTTTTGGAATTGATCCGGACAAGTTATTTTGTGACAAGTCCAAATATTTAAGACCTTTCAATGAAGCTAAAGATAAGGGGATGGTTTCTTGAAAGAAGTTCCCTTGCAAAGAGAGATACTCTAAGCTTTGGCAATCTCCAATGGTTTGCGGAATTTTACCAGACAATTGATTATGAGAGACATCCAATTTACCAATATTTTTTAACTTTCCCACCTCATTAGGGAAATCACCACTAAAAGAGTTATGTGACAAGTTCAGTAAAATTGACAGAGATGAAAGACTAACCAATCGGACTGATATGGCTCCACTAAAATTGTTTCGCGATAGATGAATATATTGTAAATTTTCACAATTCCCAATACTTGGAGGAACTTTTCCTTCTAAAATGTTATCAGACAAATCTAGGTGAAATAACTGAGTGAGATTGCCTATGAAATGTATTATTTCTCCAGAAAATGTATTTCCCCACAAAGACAAGTATTGCATGTTTTGAAACTTCCCGAAAGTAGTTGGTATGGTGTCAGAGAAATAATTCATCTGTGTTACTAGCACCATCAGGTTGTTGAGGTTTCCTAATTCCACAGGAATTCTACCACATATTTGATTTTGTCCAAGCACTAGTATTGTGAGCTTGGCGGACAAATTGCCTATGGTATTTGGTAAGTGACCCCCAAAATTATTTTGCACCAAGTCTAGCCGTGTCAACTTACTGCAGTTGCTCAAAGAATTTAGAAACTCCCAGTCTTTTGAAGAATTACTTCCTAGACTATTACCACCGAACTCTAGAAATGAGAGGTCACGCAACCTTCCAAGATTTGGAATTTGCCCTACAAAGTTATTTGCTCCTAAAGAGATCTGTGCAAGCATAGTCGCGTTTGCAATGGATGTTGGTATATGACCTGAGAATTGATTTCCTCCAAATGCCAACACTAGGAGACTAGGGAGGTTGATGAACATGTTTGTGGGGAGAGAGCCATTGAATTGATTTGATGCAAGTGAAATGGTAATGAGAGATGACAAGTTGTAAAGAGCAGCAGGAATTGCACTTGAAAACTTGTTGCCACCTACTCCAAATACTGTCAAATTTTTCAGGCGGCCTATTTCTTCAGGAATACTCCCCTCCAAGTTATTATAATCCAAAGAAAGAAAACTTAGAGAAGTAAGATTCCACAAGGAAGTTGGGATTTCTCCAGTGAAATTGTTTTTAGGTAGATACAAACCTTGAAGCTTATGGAGAGAGCCAATCTGCATTGGTATTTTGCCACTGAGATGATTCCCTCGAAATGCTAAATTCTTGAGGTTAGAGCACCTTGTGATGTTGATAGGAAGTTCTCCAGTCAATGTATTATTTTGGATAACAAGCTTCTGTAGTCGAAACAAACGACCTAACTCTTGTGGGATTTCTCCGTGAAAATTGTTGTTGTCAAGAATGATGACTCTCAAAAAGGAGAGATTACCAATGAAAGGTGATATTGGACCAGACAATCGATATCCGTCTAACACCAACTGAGTAACTCTGTGATGCTTGTGACTACAAGAGATTCCAGGCCAGCTGCACAAGTGTGCAGATGAATTCCAAGAGTCCAAGATGTGATATGGATCACTGGATATTGATTCCTTGAATTTGATTAAAGTCGAACGATCGGTTTCGTTCCCCATCATTGAGGAAGCAAAATTGCAAGATTGAAAGAAGAGAGTAAAGAAAACAAGAAAGTGAAGGGACATGGTTGAGAAACAGTAGTAGGCTAGTTCGAGAGCTCTTTGTTCACCACTAATGTAAACGGACTCTAAATATATAAGCATGGCAGGAAAAGTTTTCCTCAAGCAGACAAAGATTTTCCGCATCGTCGTGGAAAGTTAGAAGAAGCCAAACTCAGCAACAATTTGGTGTGTGGTACGTGGGATCTTATTATTAGTCTTGTTTGTTGAAAATCCTAGTCATTGATCAGGATAATATTTGTAACGTTTTTTTATTATCAAATAATATTATTTTTTATTACAAAAGAAAAAATATATATTTTATGAGAATACAATAGTTACAATATATTGAGTCATATACGCCACCTTCAGTGGAATTTTGCATTAATAATTTTTTTTAGAAATTTTAATACATAAAAATGAACTAATTATAATGGCCTTAGATAAACATGGGAAGAAAAGTCGTCTTCTTATTTTTCTTGGGGAAAAGTCCTCCTCAAAAAGAGAGCCTAATCGTGTTTAACTTTAACCCGACACAAAGGATCATTTTATTATATTCAATTTATGGAAATAAATCAATCATGGCTTTCCTTTGTTGAGTGGTGATATTTCCTTTCTTATAAAGTTACCGACCTCTTGTGCAGCATATACGTGAAGACTGGGGCCAAACCAACTTATAAAGTACACGAAGCTTCTGAAACGTTAGTTTATCCTCTTAATTTTTAGACACAATTTTTTCACTGAGCGTTATAGGGCATTGAAGCGCGGGATGAGTTCCTCCAGGCACTCCACCAGTTGCTGGAGCAGGGGAGGAGGAGAAGGAACTGAAGAGTTATCATGATGACAGATATTTTTTCCTTCAAAATTAGTTCTTTGTGTTTTGTGAGGCGGAGAAGGAGGGGTGGATGAGGAAGAAGTCATTAGAGAGTTAAGATAGAAGATAGAAGAAATGAATATGAAGCAGATATCGGAGAAGGTGATCATGATGAACTACGTACTACTACGCATGTCTAAGAAGACTTGACATAAAATGGCAGGAAAGGATACAGACGGAGTTAATCTAAACTGGACTAAATATTTTCACATCGGTCACTATAACATCTGCTGTAGAAAGTAAACATCTAAACCGGACTACATTTTTTCACATCGATCACGAGTAAATACGGTGTAAATATTTCATATTATTTATAAAAATGCCACCGGTCTTTTTTTTAACACCGTTTCCGCATTGACCAGTTTAAAAATGGGGATTTCAAATGCCAATTTTCAACCAGTGACAAGGGGTTAAGATTTTGAAATTATTATATATAGTCCATAATTTGAGATTTTAGTATTGATTATTAACAAATTAATTATGTAGTTTTTACATAAGTATCATATATCAATATTAATATAAGTCCATTGGGCACTTCCAATAAATAATACTATAAAATATAATTATAAATAATGAAGAGTGCCATATATCATATATGATTAACAACAAGAAGGAAGCTCTGTTCTCAAGTCCCTACCATAAATAACAAGAACATAAACATTGAGACTAAGTAATTACAAAGCATGAACACATATCACACATATATGACCACAAAATAAACATGCCTTAGCACATATATAACGTTAGGCTCATCCCAATCACAATTTGATTATTTCAAGGAAAATCTTCTGACATAGATTCCCCTACCTGCAACAAATAAATCTAAAAATGAGATGCAGCCATCATTAAATATATAAGATAAAATATAATGAGTAAAATTACAATCAAGAATGATAGGAAGAAAAGAGCAATAAAATTTGAGAAACAATGAAAATGTTTTCTATTATTTTTTTTAAAAAAAGGTTAATTAACAATATTATAGTTAAATGTTAAGAGAAAGTAACCAATTATAAAATGTAGTATGTACAAAATGAATTAAGCATTGAATTGGAACAATCAAACACATGGTAAATCCAATCAAACCAAAAGTATCAGATAAAAAAAACAAAGAAAATCAAACCAAAAGGATTGTATTTACGTGATGTTGTACTCACCATCACTACTAGAAAAAAAAAACTTATAACGACAGTTAAAAGTGATTTTTTATTATAGTTTTGGGAGTATCGTAAATTTTATTATCGTTATAAGTGTATCTTTTAATTGCGATTTTATAATACTATCAGTCACCTCGGTCACACTCGTCAAAAGCATCAGACTAGATCTGGAGAGAAGAAGTCAAAGATCTGGTGAAAAACTAAAGATCTATAAGCTTCTTCCATTAAAGTTCTTCAAGCTCCTTCCAACAAAGTTCATCACCCACAATTAGCTACCATAGTCAGCCTCACTAAAAAGTTGAAGATTTAGCAAAAATGTTACAGATCTAAAAAGTTTTTGCTATTAAAACTCTTCAAACTCCTAATGTATTACAATTTATAAACAATAAATAAATAAAAATTACAGTCAACTTTTATTATATGATGTATTATAGTTTATAAACAACAATTAATCGAAAAAGTAAAAAAATGAGCAAATAAAGAAATTAAAAGGTAACATACAACTTTCAAGATGTAGAACGACATTAACGATAGAGATGGGCATCGAAACTAAGGAAAAAATGCCAGAAAATGACCTTTGTTAAAATCTGTGGTGATGGGGAAGAGAAATGATACCACAGACAATTGTTCAAGGTGAAATTGAAGCTAAAATTGAGTCCATAATTTTTTAAATTTAGCGAGGACTTTTTACGACCTTTTTTAAAATCCATGGTTAAAAGTTATCAGGTGGGACTTTTAACGGCGATTTTTATAAAAGCTTCTGTAAAAAGTCCTACATGAATACCTTTAATCGCGGTTTTTGTAATTAAAAGTTCTTAAAAATAAATTTATTTACTAAGATGTCACTGCATTTTTTTTACAGCTGATTTTTTTATAACCTTCGTGAAGTAGTGGTGTGATAAGTGATTTTTTTAGTAATGCATATAGAGGGGAAAAATCATTTGATAGAATTTAGCTCCCTGGCGACATCATGAAAATCCATTCAATCTAAACAAACGACACAACTCTTGTGGGATTTCTCCATGGAAATTGTCGTTGTCAAGACTGGTGAGTTTTAGGAAGGGGAGATTACCAATGAAAGGTGATATTGGACCAGACAATTGATATCTGTCTAACACCAACTGAGTAACTCTGTGATGCTTGTGACCGCAAGAGATTCCAGGACAATTGCAGAAGTGTGTGGAAGCATTCCAAGAATCAAAGATGTGATATGGATCATTAGATACTGATTCCTTGAATTTGATTAAAGACAAACGATCTGTTTCGTTGCCCATTGAGGAAGCAGAGTTGCAAGATTGAAATAAGAGAGTGAAGAAAACAAGTACGTGAAGGGACATGGTTGAGAATTACAGAAGGCTAGCTATTATATGGAGAAGCACCCTTGTGCTCTGTTATCAGTCGAACTTTAAGTAGAGGAGGCCGCATATCAAATCATTGAATAGGAATAAAAAAGTTCAAGCTTAAAATATAAACTTGGATGGCTTGACTGCTAAAACAAATACTCCTTTCCTCTTGTCCTTAATATATGACCTATTTAACTAATTTGATTATATTAAAGAAATTAGTTAAATTAGTTAGTATGACATATTTTCTTAAAATATTTTAATCATCTTTTTTAGCTCCATTCCTCCCTCTCTTCCTTAATTATTATTGAGGGAGTATAAATAGAGGTAATTTAGAAAAAAAATTAATAAATATAAAAAATATGTCCTATATTTAAGACTAAGATTAATTTTTTAATTAAATCTTATATTAAGAATTGAAAGAATATTAAACTTGAATGAACGTAGTCTATAGCATTTTGTACCGACTCGGATAAAGCAAAGGAAGTTTTGCCTCAATAATTTAGCCAAGGCTCATAGCATTTTCTCTATAAAGGTGGCACAAGGTGGACGTCACTTGAATCATAATTAAATTTTTATGCATAATATAATACAGCATTGGTCAAGGTCAAGAAATGATGCTCAATTTATAACATAATTTGTCTTATTTTATAATTTCAGTCTTCTCATAAAGTGAGTAATTAAGCTCATATGTTACTTTCATTGATAAAATTTGATACACAAAATGCATTATATGGCTACGTACCTATCCAGTGGACCATGTTAGAATAATTTTATTATTGCGTGTGGGATTAACTAGCTTTAATAGATAGACAAATGATTATCACTTTATTAAAAATTAGCTTTGGATTTGCATGATCTAATAAATTATTTGTTGTGATAGAGATAAATAGTTTTGAATATTACTCCCTTCCATTCTTTTTATCAGGTTCCTTCTTAATTATTTGCTTGATTCTCTAATATGAGATGCTTTAGATAAATTATTTAAATCATTATATTAATGTATTTTTTTTTTATAAAAAATGCCCTTATCTAGAATGTGGGTCAAAGTATATTCATTTAATGACCTTCTCCTTCTGTGAATGAGGGTGATTTTGGAGAAAATAAAATATTAACCAAATTTAACTTAATTCCTTAATATGTATGAGGTGATTCCTGGAGTCTTAAGAAAAGAGAGAATGGTTCATACTAGTCTTGTTCTTTGTTTTGAAAAATATATAATTACTGATAGATCACAGATAAGAAAATCAAATAGAGAGGCCTTAAAAATTCATATTTACTAGTCAAATTTAGCAATTTATGTTTACAAGACAAGTCTTCATATTTACAAGTTGAGTTGTATCATTCATTAGTCAAACTTTTAAACATGTAAGAAAACCGATTTTTTTTTTTGGGACTTAATTTGTATTTAGTTTTCTTATATGTGATCTATGGATAATTTTCCCTTTTTTTTTTAACCAGAAGTCAACTTTGTATTATGAAGAGTGAGAATTATACTAAATGACCATATTTTTTTATAAATTGATTATTAAAAGATTATTAAATTTATCACTCATATAACGAAAATTAAAATTACTAATAGAACTACAAGTATTTAATATTCACATGACACAAATTTATAACTAAAAGCTAAGGATATTTAATATTATATATTTACCACTCAAACAATATAAATTTATAAGTGTTATAATGAGTATTTACCATTAGTTGTTCTTAAAAATAAAAAAAAAATATTTTTAGGTATAATTCTCCATTATAAAATGCCATATTTTTTTTAATCACATTGCGTAACTAATTAATATTAGTTGAACGTTTTTTTCTTGTATATATACAAGAAAAAAATAATCATTTAATTATTTAACTTTTAACCTGTTGTGACTTAATCCTCTAAATTTAACTGTTGACTCAATCTCTAAAATTTGATCTACTTAATAATTCTATCCATAACGTGTTTACTCGATCAAGTGTTGCTTACATGGTGTCCTTGTCAGCACCGCATCAGATTCACATTTGCAACACATTAAAAACAATAAAGTAACACGTAAGCATGGAAAAAGAAGTATGAGAAGAAAAAAAGGGGAAGAAACCTTTAAGCCACGAAGAGGGAAGACATCGAGAAGCCATGGCCGAGAAATCGAGAACCTTTTTGCAATCAAGTCGTCCATAACCAGGCCTCATCATCGCCATCAGAACCAGCTCTTCATCATCTTCGTTGCTTCCATCTCCAGAACCTTCTTGGGTCCCATAAGAAACTGATACTTCTTCTATATGAACGTGACCATGACATTCAATAATTATTACTAAGAAATTGTTATTTCTAGAATAAAAGAATTAAGTGGGCATTGATGGCCAAGTGTTGAAAGCTGTTGAGGGGATCTCCACATGTTTTGAGAAAAGGTTATTATTATTAATATTGTAATGAAACACATGACAATGCATTAGGTGCCACACAACACGCCAGCAAAAGCCAGATGCATGCTATTACCTCATGGCCTATTTATAAGAAAACTAGTCATAGTTATAAATAAGTTGCCACCAGAGAGGTATTAATTAAGATTGTGCTAATTAAGAATGGTCACACGGAAGAAGAGAGATTGATGTCGGCATAGAGATGATGGGGACATTCGTCTTGAGCCAGCCACTGGTACACCGGGAATGTTACCTTCTTAGATACGTTGCACTGACGGAGATTTTGACGTAATCCAAGTACCACCCTGGCTTGTTGCCTTCCCCGTCGGAGATGACTATGATGGCGCAAAAATTAAGGCAAGTGCTCTTGCGGACGACGATGCCGAGGTTGCCCCGCTCGAAGTAGTCGTGACCGGCTCCACTAAGCCCCAATTTTGGAGGTTGCTAAAAGTAAAGTTACTGCTGGAAGAGGAAATTAACTTGAGTCTAATGATGGAGTCCGTTCCAACATCCTGGCGATCTCCTGTCTTCACTTTCACAATGTACTGGCACAGTTCCTACAAGCATATTAGGTTTTTCTTTCTATCAAATTATAGCTTAAGCTACTTTGATATGACATGCCTCAAGGTTATATACTCACGATTCATCGTCAAATTCATCTACGTGAGACTCTTAACATATTCTAATAATGCAAGCATGCATTGATATATAAACACACACACACACACAAGTAAGTAGAATAAGAGATTACAAGAGCACAATTACTTACAGATGTAGCCTTGAAGCGAAGCTGATAAGTGAGAACAGAAAAACAACACAAGACAGTAATGCAACTCTACGGAGAGCCATTTGTTTTGTTTAGTTTGTGATGCTTCGTATTGATTGATGATGAAACAACCTATATATAACATCATTGATTGATGGACAGGAGCTATGAAATCCTGGTGAAGAAATCAACTAATGCTTACATTTTACTTTCATTGATAATATTTGAAACACAAAAATCCATTAATGACAAGGTACGTACCTGCGCAAGTGGACCATGTTGTATATATAATAATTTTATCATTACATTACATGTATATATTAACATTAATTATAATTATTAAAATGTACTACAATGATACAATTTGAAAAAAAAATGTTATGTACAATTTATAATATGATTTTCCTTAATTTATTATTTCATGCCTCTCATAATTGAAGTTAGATCACATTTTACTTCCACACTGATGATATTTTACAAAAATTCATTAAGGAAGAGGTGCTACACAAATGGACCATGTTGTACCTACCTAATAGCCAATTACGATTAGCGCCAGATTAAAACGCCTTGTTTCTTTGAATCTCACTGCACGATATATTATATATTTTTATCATTGGTTTCTTCTGTAATCTCTCTCTCTCTCTATATATAAAAGTGGCATTTGAGTTTGTGACACAAATCAGTCAATATTTCAATATATATTTTGATTTCTTATATTTCTAACTGCAAAAATTCCTCCCCGAGTCTCTAGTGTTCTCTCCTGATAATTTCAACCATGTCGGTTTCTTGCAAAACTGACAATTTTATTCAAAACCTATATTTCCTTGCACGGCTCAAAGAAAAAAATAGGAGAGATGAAGAGAGATAAGGCTCAATATTGATGGCTCCCTTTATACTTCTTAGGCCTGTTCACGGGACGGGTCGGGACCGGGACAACCCTGTCCCGTGTCTCGTCCCGTTACAGTATACGGGACGCAAATATCTGAAAAGGGAAGAACAACTTACTCTAAATACCAACATTCTTCTCTAATAGAAAATAATAACTTACCCATATAAGGAAAAAAAATAATAGTAAGAAAGAATAAAAATATCAATATAAAAATATCTGTATAAGAATAAAAATATCTATATAAGAGTGAGAAAGATAAGATAATGTAATAATTTTTTTTTTAAAAAAAATAGTTCAGGACGGGACGGGATTCCCGAGGGACGGGCCAAGACCCATCACGTCCAGACTCTCCCCTTTGTCCCGTCCCGATAGTGTCCTGGCCCGGTCCCTTTCGGGACGGGACTGGGTCGGGACACCCGGGACGGGACAATTTTGGACACCCCTAATACTTCTTATAATCCTATTGATTAATAAGATTATTTTATATATATATATATATATATTCTCCTTTCAGGGAATTTGTGCATAGAAAGAATTTAGGACCTTTGATTTTGGATAGTCATTTAAGCATTGGGTTCAAAGAAAACAATTTTTTTTGTTTCGTCATAAATTAAATAAGGCAACTATAAACTACTCCACATTAAAACAATTGTTGTTTAAGATTACTAAAAAAAGTCTCACACGAGAATGAAGGGAACAAGAGTACAGTTGAGGATACATTTGTACCATGTTTGTCTAAGCATTCGAGTTTATTATTTAATAATTTTTATAATACGTATCAGGGAAGATTGATATTCTTAACTTGTTATTATTTTGTATTATTTTTTTAGAATAATAAGTATTGTTGTATAGCATGAAAGGGTGTAAGAATCGTAGCTTTGATAACCATAAAAAGTTTCCCAACATGAGAAAAATAAATTGACAAAAGTCTAAAACTTGTGTGAATTTTTTTTAATACAAAAAGGATAAAATTAAACTTATGGTTGTCGTGTATTTTCAAGCATAAAACAACATCAGTAATTTCATTCTTCTCTCACACTCTCCCCATCATCTTTTCTTTTTATTTTCAATTCTTGTAACTTAAACAAAACAAAACAATGATGGAAATTGAAACATAAAAGAGTCTATAATTCTATATATGAGACTCCGAGGTATAAAATTATTGTAAAATTATATATTTTTTTTCTTATGGTTACTTGCTTACTATTTCACCAGTATAGAATAATTATTAAAATTGAAATGACACACAAGACAAACATTACGTAAAACACAACACGCCAGCAAAAGCCAAATACATGTTATTACCTCATGCCCTATTTATAAGAAACAAGAAGTTATAATTATAAATGAGCCCCAGAGAGAGGTAATATTATTATTAAGGTTTTGCTCATGGAGAATGATCACACAGAAGAGAGGGTGGGCTCCATACTAAGGAAGCGGGAGCATAAGTTGACGTTGGCATAGAGATGATGGGGCCATTCGTCTAGAGCCAGCCACTGGTTCACCGGGAACGCTGCCTTCATAGATAGGCCGCCGCTGACGGAGACTTCCACGTAATCCAAGTACCACCCTGGTTTGTTCCCTTCGCCGTTGGAGGTGACGGTGATGGCGCAAACACTAACACAAGCACCCCTGCCGCTGAAGATGTCGAGGTGACCCCGCTCGAAGTAGTCGTGACCCGGTTCCATTATGCCCCAATTTTGGAGGTTGTTGGTGGTAATGCTGCTGCCGGAAGAGGACATTAACTTGAGGCCAATTATGGAGTCCGTTCCTGCACTATCGCGATCTCCTGTCTTAACTCTCACGATGTACTGGCATAGAGATGAGAAGCCGCCACAGTCGTCCTCCCTGTTGCCCTGCCATTGCCCTCACCGCCTCCTCACTTCCTTAACCAATTAATTATAATAAAAATTTCACATTATCTTTATAAAATACTTATGCTTAACGTTATATTAAAAAAATTATTTAAAAAAATAATAAATACAAGAAAAAATAGAAAGAAAAATTATATTTAAAATTAAAGTTATACCTAATTTAATTTTTATATTAAAAATTAGACGAAGTATTATTTGAAAAAGACACACAACAAATATAAAATAACATGCAACACACCAATAAAAACTAGTACTAGAAATTTCCACCTCGGGGACTATTATTATTATAAATAAGCCGAGGGAGGTTATTGTGATTATCATTGAAATGAGACACATGAAAAACATCACGAAAAGCACAAACACACCAGCAAAAGCCGAATACATCTGATATTACTATCCCATGGTGTACTTACAAGAAGCAAGTCATATAGTATTAAGATTTTGCCAATAAACAAGGGTCACACATAATAGGGAGTGGGCCTCAAAATTGTTTTGTCTGAAAATTTTAACTAGTCTTCTCATTTTTATCCTCATTAAATTGCTCCACTTATTATCATTTTATAATAAATTTTTATTCATTATCTCTCATGCATTCTCTTTATAAATAAAAATATAATTAAAAACTAGATATATATCTTATATATTTATTATTTTTAACTTATATTTTCAATCGCATAATTTTAATAATTATTTTTTATAAAAAAATGAGAGGGAGTATTTGGTACATAAAAGTAAATTAATGACAAGGTACTGCGAAAGTGGACCATGTTGTATATAATAATTTCAACATTATACTCGTATGTATGTTTAACATTAATTATGATTCTTAAATGATTATGATGTACTACAATGATGTACAATTTCCACGTCTGTTTTCTTGCAAAACGGGCATTTAAATTCATTTTTCCTTACAAAAAATTGAATTTATAGTCTCTCAAAAACCCAGCATAATAATAGAAACTAATAAATATATAGAATGTTCATCTAATTCTTCTCGCAATCCTAACAATATAGAGTACGTATAGTGCGCCAAAAGCATCCAAACTGATAAAAAAAAATTAAACTTACTTCTAAATTAATTATAATTTTAAAACGTCTAAAATTATAATTTTAGATAAATTTTTAAAATTAACTTTTAAATAAGACTTAAAATTTATAATAATTATTTTATCTTTATTTTTTTAATCTCTCTCTTTTTTTTTACTCACTCTCTCTTCCACCTGTCCTTTCCTATCTCGCACAGGTCAATCGTTGCTTCACCGCCACACCCTCCCATGGCGTCACTGCTACGTCCGCTGCCACCTCATACTTCTTCGGCACGCGGTTCGCCACCAACAATCCTTCCTCTGACTCCGGCAGGTTCCACGCCCTGCTTAAGTTTGGTACCAAGAAGAAGTTCGGCCCCCCTCCTCTGCCTACAAAAAAGCCGCCGCCCAACACCACACCATAAGGAGACCGGCTCGTGTGGTGACCATGGTAGGAGGCTGTGGGTTCGATCCATTTGAGTTGGGGATACCCGCCGAGTATTTGCAGTTTGACTTGGACTTGCTCGATCAGAATCTGGCTAAGAATGTGGCCGGAGAAATAATCGGAACCAGAGTGAAGACCACGGAGGTTAAACCAACGCCGTTCCAGCCGTACATGGAGGTGTTTGGGTTGCAGAGGTTCCGCGAGTGTGAGCTGATTCATGGAAGGTGGGCAATGCTGGGAGTAGGGGAGTTCATGGGCAGGGCGACCCCCTGCCCGGTGCCCTGCCCAGAAAAAGTATGGGCTGCATTTTGCAGCCCGATGCCCGGCCCTGCCAGGTAAAAGCCCTAACTATTTTGAGCTGGGCATGGGCGGGCTGGGCCTGGGCGTGGGCGGGCTGGGCATGCCCAAGTTGTGATGCCATGCTCATGTTGGGAAAAAAATTTACAATTATAAACTTATAAAATAATATTATATTCATATGTCTTCAAGAGTTAAATAATATCTATAATCCACTAAAAATAAGGTAACAAAAAGATAATAATTAAAGTCTTGAAATTCATTGCATATAAAAAAATCTTGAAGTCTAAGTAGTTTATAATTACAACTTTATATCAATTTTCCAAATGTTGACAAGGATGAATTATCTAAAAAAATAAAATAAATAATTATAATTTATAATGTAGGGGTGTGCATGGGCAGGGCTGGGCAGGGCAGCCCCCCTGCCCGGTGCCCTGCCCGAAAAAAGTCTAGGCTGCATTTTGCAGCCCGATGCCCGGCCCTACCCGGTAAAAGCCCTAATCATTTCGGGCTGGGCATGGGCGGGCTGGGCATGCCCAAATCGTGATACCTTGATTATATTGTGGAAAAAAATCTGCAATCATGAACTTATAAAATAATATAATATTTATATCTTCAAGAGTTAAATAATATCCATAATCCACTAAGAATAAGGTAATAAAAAGATAATAATTAAAGTTTTAAAGTCTATTGCATATATAAAAAAGAAATATTAAAATCTGTAGGGGTCGGATATCTGTAGCGGTATTACAACATCAATAATTGAATACTTGGCAAGTAAAACATATTAGTAACTTTGGTATCTATGTAAATATAAGAGTTATGTTTAGTACTTTAAAAATGAGCAAGGAGAGTTGTCAACTAAAGTGAAAAGTGTAGAGTTACAAATAGAATAAGTTAAGAAAAAAATAAGATTATAAAAAAATAAAATAATAATAAATATATATATAGGGCCGGGCCAAATGGGCAGGGCGGCATACCATGCCCAGTGCCCTGCCCTGCCCGACACTTGGCCCGACCCGGCCCTGCCCAAATATATTTTGGGCGACTTTTTCTGGGCCGGGCTGGGCAATTTTTTACCGGGCTCGGGCGGACGGACCGGGCTCTGGGCATCGTGCACACCCCTATTATAATGTAATCATATTATGATTAATAAAATTAAAAAATTAATATAGTTATAAATATTAAAAGATGCAACTTACGTATTTAACTACTTATATTTCTAAAATGACCCTTTAGTCACCAGTAACTATCATATTCTCCCTTCTAAGTGTAGTATCTACGGAGAAAAATAAAAAATAAATAAAAAAAGGGGTGCTCATGGGCAGGGCAGGGCAACCTCCCTTCCCGGTGCCCAGCCCGAAAAAAGCATGGGCTGTATTTTGCAGCCCGATGCCCAGCCCTGCCCTATATTTATCGGGTTGGGCAGGGCCATTTTTTCGCGGGCTCGGATAGGCATACCGGACCGCGGGCTTTATAAACACCCCTAGCTGGGAGCACTCAGTGCCTTGGCCGTTGAAGCATTTACTGGAGACTATTTCTGTTTGTTCAAATGCTTGTGTGAAATTGAGTATAAATGTAATGACCCTAGAATTATGCATATACGAAGTCAATTTTTTTAAATAAATATATATAGTTTTATCGGTAGCGAATCACAAAAGGAGTGGCATGGTAGAGTGGTTGGAGGCGGAGCAATAATCTCAGTGGTGCCTGGTTCGATTCCCGACGTCTGCAGCTTTAGGGATTTCTTTTTAATTTTTGGAATGTGAAAAGACCATTTTGCCCCTCTGTTCTTTTTCACTTGCCGGACCCCCTTCTCCATTTCTCGTCTGGTCTTCGCACTTCAGGCGGAGCAGGTGCTGCAGCGCAGGCGATGCCGTGGGGGAAAGAGCGAAGTGGTTGAGCGGCGCAGGGGGAAACGTCACGGCATGGAACTGGTCTACTGTCGTCGCCTTTTATCTGAGTTTCTCCTTCCCCATTTCGGTTTTCAGGCGACAGAGGCAGAGTGTGGAAGAGTAGAGATAGATCGGTGGAATTGAGAGAGGTGACCATAAGTGGCTGTGGAATCCTGTCGCCATTGTCCTCTGTCATCCACGACGCCGTTGATGTGGGATGGTGTTGCTGTCCTGCGCTGCCGCCGGAGGTTTCCCATTGTTACTGTAGCAATTTCAATTCCTCTACTTCTTTCTAGCTGCCGCAAGCTCGTGTCCCTCCGTCGCTGTGCGTACTGTTGCAGCCGTCATAAGTCTTCGTCGAGCTGTGACATTTTCGCGGTGGATGCCACCATTTCCGTTGACTGGCTCAGCATAGCTACAGTAGCAGTTTCCACCTTCCTCCTTCTCATTTGCCGTGAATCTCACCTGTGAGGCGAGTGGTAAGTTCCACACCTTCCCATTTCTCTGATGTTCTGAAGCTGTGAATTGAAGGATTCCAATTTCTTCCTTCTCTGTTTACCGAGTCGTGATGGACTGGAGGGTGGAGATTTGGTTGCTCGTTCTGTGTATCTCTGAGGTTGAAGTTGTGTATGTGTGCAATTGATACTCTGTTTCTGTTGAACTGTGCGTTATGCGTGGAGGCAGAGGAGGATGAGGTTGAATTTTGTTTTCTCTGTTTATTTAACCGTGTGTGGGATGTTACTGCTTAATACATATACTTATGTCTCTGCTGCTGGAAGTTAAATGGCGTGTGTATTTGTGTGTGTATGGTTGTCGCTGTTGGGAAGGAGTGATAGGAAGAAGCAGAAAACAGAGAAAGGAAATAGAAGTGGACTCTGCTGTTGATATACATAGATATGTTACTGCTGTAGGTGTATGTGTGCACTGGTATATGCGGCTGTAATGGTTAATATATATATGTTTCTGTGTCTAACTTGGAAAGCATGAGTATGTTCATGATGGTGTTTGTGCTGTTTTGAGAAAAGAGAAAGGAAGGGACAGAAGCATGACCATGAGATGTGGTCTTTGGATTAAACTAAATCTATGAATGTGTACATGCATAAGCTTGCTGTTTTGGGTTAATAGACTTAGAGATTTATGGCCAAATGATGAGATACTGTTTGAATAGTTGGGGTTGCATTGTTAAAGGACATATGTAAAAGTTGTGTTTGTAGCAAGTTAGGGAAATTTGACATAAAGTGTGGTTTTGGATTTGAAGAATATTTAGGAATTTGTTGTGGTTATGGCAAATAAATATTATTTTGTACTAAAAGATGAATAGTATTTTCTAATCGAATATAATATTTTTGGAAACTTAGGTAATTCGAGGGAAACTATTTTGGGCAAGAATAAATTACATTAGAGAATCAGGTGAGTGAATAACGTTCCCTAGCAATGAAATTTTGAAATATATTTAGTTAATTAATATTTCAATCAAAAGTAAATTTTCAATATGATTTTATGAAAAAGCGAGTATATGAATTCATGGTTTTAAATATTGAAAATGGATATTTGTTTATTGCATACTTGTTCATATGGATTGATAAACCTGTTTTGATGATTTATCAAAAATGTTCATGTTAGGGAAGTTTCATGATTATGAATGATTTTAATGGAAATCGTTGTATTGAAAAATGTTATGATTATTTAATCTTAAATGGCCTCCATGCATGTTTGAAAGGTTTTTAAAGGACGGAATACAGAATGTTGGTTACTAACAGTAGTACTGTTAGTTCTTGGTGCACCATGGTTAAACCCGAGCTCGACGGATATTCGTGGGATTTATTCTCACGCATGTTGGATTTATTCTCGTGCATGTTATTGGTGGGATTTATTCTCATGCATGTTATTCGTGAGTCTTGTACTTGCACCTGTTTCGTGGCCTCGAGCCAAGCATGATTGGTTAGTTATCCCTCGTGGACTCTGTGTCCATTAGAGCTGGAAAAGCGGACTGGCCCGCTCAAAATGGGCCAGCCCGCATCTAGCCCGCGGGCTAGCGGGGCGGGCTGTGCAGCCCGTCCCAAATGCCAGCCCGAGCCCGCCCACTTTTGTTTATTTTTTTAAAAAAATTTCAATATTTTTAAAAAATTATTTTTAAACTTTTAAAATACTAATAAAAAATTTTAATGTTATATTAGTATAATAAAAAAATTGTTCATATTATACTCTTAAAAATTCATATTTTTTATAAAAAATCTCAAATTTTATAATTATAAATTTAAATAAACATTAACAAAATATTAATCAATTATTATATATCAATAAATAAGTAATTTTCTTTATTAGTAATTGATAATGGAAGTATTCAAAATAATATTTGAGTAAAATAAATAATATTATTAAAAAATAAACGGGTTGGCGGGCCAGGAGGGGGCGGACTGTGCAGCCCGCCCCAAAACGGGCTGGCATCGTTTCTGGCCCATTTTGATGTAAAACGGGTTCAGCCTGCGGGTTGAGCCCGTTTTACCAGCTCTAGTGTCCATGAATGATAGTGGCTTGGAGTCACATATTGGTTAGTTACCCCTCGTGAACTGTGTGTTCATGTATGTTTTCGTTCTGTTGAAGTCCTATAGAAAAAGGGTTATTTCAAAACAATTGTTTTAAACGGTTTTTCTGAAAAGAAAACATTTACCGAGTTATTCGTTTTGAAGTACGAAACTATATGATTTATGTTTAAAGGTATTGAAAATCAATTATTGTTAAAGTCCTACGAAAAAGTGATTAATTTGAAATGATTGTTTTGAAATGTTTTTTATGAAATAAAGTGTTTACTTTTATAAAATGAAGTTTACTGAAACAATTGTATTGAATTACAAAATATTATGATTTATACTTAAACATGCTGAAATTGTTTATTTTTATGTTTTAAATTATATTTTTGGGACGTTATTCACGAGTAGATTATTTGGCTTCAGATAGTGCAGTTGACCATATTCCTCCAGCAGAGCAGTGAAGAGCCTCATGTTTGATCCGAAGTAATTGTTTTGGCACGTCGACTTTTGAAGCAATTATATTTTCTAAAATACATGTATTATTTTGCTAAAGGGTTAGATATTTTACCTAACTTATAGATAAAGTTCTAATTTCGTATCATTTTAAAAAATATCTAAATTTGAATTAAAGTATTTGCCTTTTTATTTAGACTGAAAATTAAGTTAGAGTTATTATTTAAAATATTTCATTTAAAATTTAAAGTTTAAAGAATATAAATTTATTCGTATTCTACGTATTCGGAGTGACAATAAAATTACCATTTTTTTCAATCACTGAAATAGTCAAATGTTTGGTGATCGCTGATGAAATGGATCTTTCTTCAATAGCATTATTCCAATATCTGTCTGTGTCGAACTGACAATATTAAAACCTGTAAATAAGTATTTGAGTTCAACTTATGAGATTGTGGAATTTTCATGTAGATGTTGAGTTTTTTTTTTAGTGTTGTGTTGCTGCTTGGGTACAAGCTAATGACAATATGAAATCGTGGTTATGGTCCCTCTGTATGCGGCGATAATACGCCTTTTGGTGCTTTGGGCTGAGCGTGGCTTATCGTGGTCCACTTGTTTTCAGTATGAATATTACTATTGGGCTGAAGATGAATATGACTACTGTGGACAACAACGATGAAGACAATAAATTATGTTCAACGATTATATACAAGAAAATAAAAAATTTGAATACAAATTCTTAATTATTTATTATTAACTACCAAGTAAATCATATATGTATGTATATTATTTATTATTTTAGTATAAATAAAAATATAAATTTAAAATTATACTAATTATCATTTTAGCCCTTTATAATAATTTATTTATAAAAAAATCATTCTTCAAGCATAAATGTGGCTCATCTCTAGCTCCATGACGAGTTCTCAGCAGGCACTTGAGTCTAAGAAGAATTGCACACCCACCTGTTTGGAACAAACAGTTCGCAAGGATCATCGATTTGTCCTTTCCAGAATACCAATTTGGACTCAGAGACTCGGAAGTCACCAGAAGAGCAAGCTTGTTCTTTTGGGACTTGAAGATGTCCTTGATGGAACGGCAGCCATCGTGGAGAAGAAGCAGGGAGGCGTTATTCTGCAATTGATGGCCGGGTTCCATGATGCCCCACCGTTTTAGGTCTTCGATGATAGAGTTGTTGCTGGAGGTGTTGAATTGCCTGTAATTTGATGATGGAGTTCGTTCCTGTGCCGTCGTTCCAGCTTGTCTTTAATACGTGACAACGTCGACTTCTTCAGCGGCTGGAACGTGTGCCTCAACCCTTGCAAAATCTTCCTCTCCATCGACGGGCAAGGGAACAGGCCGGAGTGGCACGTGGAATACGTGGAGATGATCGTCACTGGGCCCAACATGGCTACCAGGGTAGGCTTCCCGGTGAACAATTGGCTAGGTTTAGGGTACCCGACCACCGTGAACTTATGTCTCCGTTGGCATAATTACATCTATCATGATTAATTCTTGAGTTTAATCATCAATATATCATAAGCAAAATCTTAATAATATGTATCATCTCTTCGTGGTGCATATTTTATCTACTTGTTTAATTTCTTCATGTATCAGAATGCATTGCAAATGCTATGTTATGAAACAAAAAACATCATTATTATGTATTTCCTCCTTCTCAAGAATCATTTTCCGACCACCTCTTCCTTTAATTTCATTCTCTTTTTAATTTGTTTCAGCCCAAATTATGATCCTTTCCAGTTATTTCCATCACATAGATTGAGCATTCTAATTTCTTATCAGTACACTAATTGAAAAAGAAATGGGAACGGGAATGGTAAAGAGAATAAAAATTAATTTTAAAAGTTAAAACTATGTTGGTATGACAAAAAAAATAATTATTAGAATATGTTCTAAACGAAATATTTTATAATGTTCATTAAAGTATATCTAGGTTTTAAAATAAATGAGAAGTCTTTGTTATTTTAATAAAACTAAATAATGTTGTCAATGAACCTATAATTCCTCTTGGCTACGAGTTTCTTCTATATATATTGGCCCCTACCAAGACATTAAGCAAATCACTCCTCATTTTTAATTAGATTTAAGACATATTTTGATGTATTCATTTATGCAAAATTAAAGATATTCTCTTGAGATTTTGATAAGATATCAATTTGTGCATCAATTATTGGGGTATTTTATTGTAGTATCATATATTTTAAATAAAAATAAATATAGTTAGTTTAGGATAAATATAAATAATTATATGCAGTTAAAGTTTTATGTTTTTTTTTTAAAAAGAGATTTAAGTTTTATTCTAATTTCCTTTATGTTATTTCTATCTTTTTGTTTACTCTTCCCCTTAATCAAAGTGACACCGTTTTGGGAAAGAAGAATTGGAATCTAGGACCTAATAAATGACCAAGAAACCGAAAAAGAAAGAGTGTATATTACGAGACTCCAGGGCACAAAACATATATGGTTGCGTCAAGTAATAATTAGAATAAAACTATCTCATAACAAGCATATTACTAGCTCATGGCCTATTTATAATTAATTATAAATAAGCCGAGAGAAGTAATAATTATTATTAATATTGAAATAAGACACGTGACAAGCATATTACATAACACAAAGCACACCAACAAAAGCCAGATACACACACACATATATATTACTACCTCCGGGCCAATTTATTATTTATAACTACCAATAAGCCGATCCAGAAGAGGTAACATGACAAAACACACTATGATAGACATATATATATGTTATGTTACCACCAGCAGAGAGGTAACGCTAAGATGTTGCAAATGAAGAATGGTCACACAGAAGAGAGAGTGCGCCTGTAACCGAAGGAGTCGGGGCATAAGTTGACCTTGGCATAGAGTTGATAGCCTGCCGTTGGATCAAGCCATTGGTTCACCGGGAATGCTACCTTGGTAGCTTCGTAACATCCAACGATGGTGACTTCCACGTAATCCAAGTACCAGCCCGGGCCTGGCCCTCTCCCGTCAGAGATGACGGTGATGGCGCAAACACCGATGCAAGTGCCCCTGCCGCTGAAGACATCGAGGTTGCCCTGCTGGTAGTAGTGGTGCCCGGGTTCCATTATGCCCCAATCTTTGAGGTTGTCGACGGTAAGGCCGACGCCAGAAGAGGAGTTTAACTTGAGGCTGATGGTGGAGTCCGTTGATGCGTCTTTGACATCTCCTGTCATGACTCTCACAATGTACGTGCACTCCTCCTTCTCCTGCATGCATGCACGCACACACACACACACACACATATATATAAACACACAGAGACAACTAAAAGCTTGAAAGTAATAATGAATGGATCAACACAAGAGATCGGTGCAATTACTTACAGATGTAGCCTTGGAAGCGCAGCTGATGAGCGAGAGTAGAAAAACAACACAAGACAGTAATGCAACTCTAGGAGCCATTATATATTATATTTGTTTATTGACTTACGGTGACGATGCTGAAACCACCTTTATGAGTGCCTTTTTATAGGGCGACGTACTGTAATGATGCCAAAGGAAATGGGCCCATATGGGGTCCACAAGAGGGCCCAAGTCAAGTACACGCGTCTGGTCAGCAAGAATGAGCCAGAGAGCGAGAAAGAAAACGTGAAAGGTGCGCGAATTGAAAGAAATAAAACGTTAGTTAATTTTTTTTAGATATATTAACAAATTTAAATTGTAATTAATTTACTAAAATTTTATCTATTTTTTACGTTAAAGATTCTACTAGTTTCTCTTTGGATTCTCCCAGGATATCCTTTCTGCTATAGCATTGTCTTTTTTTTTTTTTTTGAATTGTTGATAAGTATTATTTAAAAATTTTATTAATAAAAAAAATTTAAATTTAAGTATTAATACTTTTTATATATGAAATTTATAAATTACTGATCTATCTTTATGTATAAAAATATATCTTGCCGGCCAATGATAATGATTTTTTCTTTTTTATTTGTTATTTTGTTTTGTTTTGTATTTCTTTTGCTGAAACAACCTATACGCCTTTATATATATATATATATATATATATATGGCGACAAAATATCATCCTCAGTACGAGTCAGTCTTTTCAAAAATAAATTAAAAAAAAACTATTGCACGTTTTCAGGCCGGCTTTAATTTATCTATCATTAAATATAAAAACTATATTTATTACTATATTCAAATGATAAATACAACCTAGCCTATTTTAAACCCAATGTATTTTATTTCATAAATACAAGAAGTATAGGCTTAGGCCTGGTCTATTTATCTTTTTTTTTTAATGTATTCAATAAAATCTAAGAAAAAAAATATTAAAAATTAATATAGAGTTAGTCTAATGGTATAAAGTCTGATTAGATTTTTTTATATCTTGAGTTCGATTTTTGACATCTAAGAGAAATAATTATGAGTTTTAAAATTAAATATTTAAAATTAAGATTCAAGAAATAACATAAGAAAAATACATTAAAAAGTGGGCTATTAGAGGCCCTTGCTCAACGAAATATCACTCGTAGAACATATTAGAAGTAACAACTTGATGTAGAAGTAAAGATACATTCTTACCAGAGAGATTACAGAAACATGAAAATATAACTGATAGAATTCAGAGGGAAAATATACCAGAGACAACTTTTGCACTAATTTTTCAATATCGATAGATCATTCCAGAGGGAAAATAAATTTTTGATAGAATCCAATTCTCATACACATCTCTTGCACTCGTTCTTTCATGTGGCTGAGGGGAGTATTAGTTCTTTTCCCTTTTATTCTCTTGTTATTTTAAAGTAGATACTGGATCACAATTTTCCCAAAGTTCTCACGTAGGAGTCATGGGTGTTTGAAAATTGGAATGTTTGTTTTATATCAACGTAGAGCCGAAAAAATAAAGTTATTTTAATCATTAAAAAATTAATATTAATTATTAAAAAGTTAGTATTAATCGTTAAAATTTTTAACAATCAAAAGGTTGCTCATTTTTAATATTTTTGAAGTGATATTAAAAAAAATCAGATAACTATAACGCTTACCGAATGTATAAAATCCTGGTGAAGGAATCAATTAATACTTAATATCAAAAAAATTGACTAACTCTTATATTAAAATACAGAGGTAGTACTCTTCTAATTCTTAATATAAGACATATTTAACTAATTTAATTATATTAAAAAAATTAATTAAATTAGTTAATATGATATATTTTTTTTCTAAAACACCATAGGGCCTGTTTAGTTTGATATGAAACCATGGTTTGAAAAAGACTTATGGCCCAAACCTTGGTTTGAAAAATTTTTAAAACAAACAGCCATATTTATCCATAAGTGATTTTGGACAAAACCATAGTTTTGAATAAACTATTAAAACTAGCTTTTGGAACAGTAAAAGAGCTTATAGATTATCTAATTACTATCTTACCCCTACTTTTTCTTACATCCTCTCTCCTCTCTCCTACTTTTTCTTACACCCTCTACCCTCTCTCCTCTCTCTTCTCTTTTCTCTACCTCTCTCATCTCTCTTACTTTTAATCAAATCATACCCTTTTTGGTAATTTACCAATATAAAAAGTCATTCTAAAAATAACTATCCAAACACTTATTTATTCAAAACTATTTTTTCCCCATAAACTCTTCTCTAAAAGCCTTTTTTCATAAGTTGTCCATAAACCCTTTTTTTTTCATAAACCTTTTTTAAAATCCTATCCAAACAGGCCCATAATCATATTTCTTAACTCATTCTCTCTTCTATTATTTTATTATTGTTGACAGTAGGATAATTTAAAAAAAATTATAAATATAGAAAATATATCTTATATTTAGAATCAATACCAATTTTTCAATTAGACCATATATTAAATATTAAAGAAGTATTATATTTAAATAATAAGCCCGCTAAACAATTAATTTCAATTGTAAAATGTAAAATGTGCAGGATAAACTGCATTATCCTTTTGGTCGAGTGGAATATGCCTAATGAAACTCTGTCGCATTACAGGCAGAAACTATATTATATAATAATTTAATCATCATATGGAGATTTGCATTACTTATGATTATTAAATATTTATGATGGACAATGATGTACGTTCTAATTAAGCTCACATGTTTTTCATTGATAATATTTTACTAAAAAATGCATTAATTAATGACAATGAACCTACGCAAGTGGAGATAATTTTAATTAGATAGTAGACAAATATAAAAAATATTTTAACGTATTAAATGTATTATAAAATATTTTAAAATATTAAATGTCCATAAAAAAATATTTTAAAATATTTAACAGACTTTAGCCGATATCTAATATTTCTTTCAAGATGGTATCATTGTCATTGCAAATCTTAATTATTTTGTCATAGTGGAATTTATCATTTAATCCTTTTCTTAAATAGCATCATTCTTCATTTAAGATTTTGCAAATGAAGAATGGTCACACAGAAGAGAGAGTGGGCTTCGAATTGAGCAAGTTGAAGCATAAGTTGTCGGTGGCAGAGAGACGATAGCCTTCGCCGTAAAACAGCCACTGCTTCACCGGGAACCCTACCTAGGAAACTTTGTAACATCCAATGAAGAAGACTTCCACGTAATCCAAGTACCACGGGTAATCCCCTGTCCCGTCGGAGATGACGGTGATGGCGCAAACATCGATGCAAGGGCCCGTGCGGCTGAAGACGTCGAGTTTTCCCTGCTGGGAGTAGTGGCGAGCGGCTTCCATTATGCCCCAATCTTCGGACTGCGACGGTAAAGCCGACGCCGGAAGAGGAGTTTAACTTGAGGCTTCCATTATTAGTTTCTATTATTTCACTTAAAAAATCATCTTTCACATCGCAATTCTCAGGTTGGTTGGATGTGAAAGCAACTCAGAAATATTGTTAATAATATCATTTTTGTAAATAAATAGGAGTCTATGCGTGCGGCACGACACGTGGTATTATTATATGGGTTAAAATATCAGCTCAGTGTCAGTCTTTTGAAAAATGATAACACTCTTGTTTTCATTCCCATTAAAGTTTATGCAGCATTTAATAAATGTTAAATAATAAATGTAGTAGTTAAATAATTATATGTAGAGATTTAAAAAAATTTGTTAAATTATTTATTATTTATAAAAAGTATATATATTTTAATTTCTCTAAAATATTAGGTTTAATCATTTACTCTCTTATTAAAAAATTCCTTTAAATTTATATGATAAAGTAGATTATAATCTTATAATTTTTAAAAAAATATTATCATAAAATGGACACCTAAAGTTTTCTTTTAAAAACAAGACTCCCTTTCTCAGATTTACCCGGTCCAAGTATATGATAGTTTTTCTTTTATTTCATAGCATGCGATATAATAGACAGCTCGTTCTATCAAATATTAATACCTCTTAAGAGGAAAAGAAATTTGGCCTCATCTTTAAATTGTATGTGAGTTTAATCTCTTTTCAAAATTTCTTGTAATAAAAAAAAATATATCATGTGATGTAAAACTATTATTTGCTTAATGATTATCTTGTCTTTTATTAAAAAAAAAAAATAGTCCAAGTATATATATGTTCATTTCTTTATTTTTATTTTGTCGAATTGTCGAAATTCATTTCTGATGTATTTTATTCTAAATGTAGCCCAATTAATCTGAAAACCCTGGTTATGCCCATGAAATTGTAGATAACATACAAACTAATCAATAAGGATTTATAACACTATTAATTTATTTTTAAAAGAAATATTTATTTATGAATTTCTGAAATATTAAAAAAATTCAATAAGCTTCGAGAAATTTCGGAACATGAAAATGAATCAATATATTTTTTTTTATACAAATATAATATACAATTTATAAGTGGCCTTACTAATAATAAATTATGTAAGAAGAAGCATGGAAGGAATAGGGATAGAAAAAAGAGTCAGTTTACGAGTTGTGGCCTAGACCTATGGGCTGAGCAGGCAGGCTAGCTGGCTCGAGCCTGGCTTAGGTTGCAGCTAAAAAAAATATTTTTTAATATTTTTTAAAAATTATTTTTAAATTTTAAAAATACTAATAAAAATTTTCTAAAATCATATTAGTATAATAAAAAATTTGCTAATGTTATATTTTTAAAAATTCTTACTTTTTATAAAAAATCTCAAATTTTACAACTACAAACCTAAATAAATATTAACAACATAATATTAATCAATTATAATATATCAATACATATCAACAAATAAATAATAATCTTTACTAATATTCGATAATAGGAGTATTTAAAGTAATATATGAGTAAAATAAATAATAATATTAATAAATTTTAAAAAAAATTGGCGGGCTGGGGGCCGCCACTAAGTCAGCCTAAACCCGTAAGTTGAATCAATTTTACCAACTCTAAAAGGAACTCTTCCTCAAGAAGAAAATCTTGAAAAAGAGTCCATGCATATACCACTCCGATTTTTATTATAAATCACTCATTTTCACGTAGTAAAAAATAACAATCAAATTATTAAATATATCTTAAATTGACAAAATTTTATAAATTTGCCTTTACTAAAATTATATCTCTTTCTGTATTTATAAATCATTCTCACCTCTCTTTTCTCTTTCCTTCTTTCCAATGGATACAATTAAAAAATAGTCATTAATAACTCTTCAAATAACTTATAATTAAGATAAAAAATTAGAAAAATTATAATGAGGTCCTATAGAAAAGATTTAATTACCCTAAAATATATTGATAACTGAGCAGTTTATAATAACAAGTCATACCGTAATAAATGATGACTTGTTTATGTTGGCCATTTGTTATCGAGACTTTTTGGAGATTAAATAATCCCTTCCATGAGATCTCATTATAATTCTCTCTAAAAAAAATCCCTTATAAATGACTTATAATAGGGATTTATGTTATAACTAAATCCAACATCTTAAGATTAATTAATATTATAGCGACTGTTTGGATAAACTTAAAACTTTGGTTTTAAAAGGGCTTCTAGCCCAAACCTTAGTTTATAGAAATTTCAAAATATTTATATTTGTCTAAAAGGGTTTTTGGATTAAATCATAATTTAAAACTAAAGTTTTGCATAAGCTAATGGGAATAACTTTTGTAATAGTAAAAGAATTTATGAATACCTAAATACTATTTTACCCTTATTTTTTTCTCATACTTTCTCTCATCTCTTCTCCATAGTTTCTCCTATTTTCTCTCTCATATTTTTAATAAAATCATACATTTTTTAATAATTTATTAATAACAAAAGTCTTTTTAATAATAACTATTCAAACATTCATCTGTTCAAAATTACTTCTTTTTTTTCATAAGCTTTTCTCTAGAAGCCTTTTTCTAAAAGTTATTTTTTTCAAAGGACTATCCAAACGAGCTCATAATGATTATATACTCTTTAATTTATCTAAATTAACTAAATAAATATTATATAATTATGATTAATCGATTCATTTGATTTTATTAGTCTATCTTAACTTTTATATTAAGAATTGAGGAATATTGTAAAATAGAAACAAGCATATAAGTAATCTTACCTTTGTCTCCCCAAACAGCGTCTTTTTTCTTTTTATTTTTCAATTTTTGTAATTTCCTTAAACAAAACAAAATTAATGATGAAAACCGAAAAAGAAACAGTCGATATATGAGACTCCGATCCAAGGTATAAAATTATTGTAATTTTTTTTAACTGTTACTTATTTAAAGGGCGGATGTAAAGACATTCCATGGCATTTTTAGAAAAATTTTCCCACCATACTGTCATCATGAAACGTACAAAAGAGAATGAAATTAACGGGACATGTATTCGGAAATTGATTCATGAGAACGAGGAATGATGTAATTTGTTTCATAGATAACATTCTTAATGCCAGTTGTCTCATATACACGACGAAACTAAACATGTACCCAACAAGTGGATAAATTTATTGACATTGAAATGAGACAAATGACAAAACATTATGAACCACACAACACACAAGCAAATGGCCCTGTATTGTATTGAAATTTAAGAGTTTTTTAAGGTGTTTTTAGGAATAAATTAGCTACAATAGTCTTTGTCTGAATTTTTCTCTATTTTTTAAATTTGCTAAAGGGGCTTTTAGGCTAGGGGCTTGTGAGAGTTTTTACATTTAAGATACATTTGTACAGCATTTGGCTAAGCATTCTAGTCTATTATGAATAATTTTTATACTACATTTGCAGTTACAAAGAATCATAATTGAGTAAAATGAAAAGAAGTAATGACCAAATCAAATATAAAGTGATATCCCCCAATGAAAAAGATAAGAATATCATAAAAGCGATAACCAAAAATGATGCTTATCATATCTTTGAATTGATTTTGTTGTGGAAGTACTTTTTGTTTAGGTCAAACGGCCAGCCACTTCGTCAATTCCAGTTTTGAGCTACCTCAGTTTTGTTTCATATCTTTCAACTGAGTGGCAGACCCAAAGCGATTGACAGATAAGCCGACGTGAATAGAATTCCGCGGAGCTTTGTTTCCGAATTGATTGTCAACAGTTTTTTTTTTTTTATAGACACTCATATTTTCTTATTAAAAATAATATTGGCAAACATAAAAGGCCTATTTATAAGTATAAATAAGCCGGTAATCATTTATTATTGAAATGACACAACAACACACCGACAGAAGTCATAAATATGTTACTACCTCAGGGCCTATTTATAAATAAGCCGCAGAGAGAGGTAATATTAAGATTTTGGTAATGAAGAATGATCACACTGAAGATAGAGTTGTCTTGCATAAGTTGACATCGGCATGGAGTTGATGGGGCGATTCGTCTAGAGCCAGCCACTGGTTCACCTGGAAATATTGCGTTAGAGATGCGCCGCCATCGATGATGACGGTGGTTTCAACGTAATTCAAGTACCACCCTGGCTTGTTCCCTTTGCCGTCAGAGGTGACGGTGATGGCGCAAGCAGCGAGGCAAGGGCCGCTGCCGCTGAAGATGTCAAAGTTGTTCCGCTCGAAGTAGTCGCGACCGGGTTCCATTATGCCCCAATCTTCGAGGTTGTTGACGGTAAAGCTAAGGCCGGAAGAGGACATTAACTTGAGGCTAATGGTGGAGTCCGTTCCTGCATCAGGCCGATCTCCTGTCTTAACTCTCACAATGTAGCTGCACCACTCCTGCTCCTGCATGCACACACACAAAACACAGCTAAGTAGAAGGAATAATAAAAGGTTGAAGATGAACACAAGAGATGAGAGCAACTGATTACAGATGTAGCCACTGAAGCGAAGCTTATGATTGAGACCAGAAAAACAAGACAAGACAATAATGCAACTCTCTTGAGAGCCATTATATTTGTTTAGTTTGCGACGCTAGCTATTGTGTTGGATGCTGAAACAACCTCAAAGCATGCCTTTATATAGGCCACGTACTTGGTGAGATTGCTGAGTTTCAATTTTTGTTGTTGTTATTATTATTATTATTTGCAAGTTGATAACTGAGTTGCCTGCTCGGCTTAACGTTATCTATCTTTACCTATAAAAAACACTACTACCTCCGCTCTATTTTTTTAACATAAGAGTTAGTTAATTTTTATAAATATATTAAAAAAGTTGAATAAATTATTTAATCATAAACTAATTAATTAATTTGAGTAGACTAATTAGTCTATAATATGAATTCATTTAGTCATAATTAATTAATTTATTAGACTTCTTTAATTTACTCAAAAAAGTTAACTAATTTTTATATTAAGGCACGCATGTAGTACTTCTCTGGTCATTAATATAAGACATATTTAACTAATTTGATTAGATTAAAGAAGTTAGTTAATATAACATATTTTTTTCTAAAATATTATAATTATCTTCATTAACTCTCTTCTTCCCCCTATTACTTTATTATTGTTAAGAGAGTATCAATAGTCAATAAGATAATTTAAAAAAATTTGATAAATATAAAAAATAAGTATTATATTTAATTAGAACTAATATCAATTTTTTAATTAGATTTTATATTAAAGACGTAAATATTAGTAGAGTATTATATTAGAGGAGTATTATATTTAAATAATAAGTCCCCGAACAATTTTTTTCAATTGTAAAATGTTCAGGATAAACTACATTATCCTTTTGGTCGCGTGGAATATGCCTAATGAAACTCTGTCGCATTACACGACGACTTTGGCAGAAACTATATTATATATAATAATTTAATCATCATGTGGAGATTAGCATTACTTATAATTATTAAATATTTATGATGCACAATGATGTACGTGGTAATTAAGCTCACATGTTTTTCATTGATAATATTTTACAAAAAAATGCATTAATTAATGGCAACGTATGACCTACGCAAGTAGACGGTGTTATAATTTTATCATTATATGTAGATTAGAATATGACGCCAACATTACCAGAAACAATTTAAAAAATTTACAACAGAAAATAAAAATAGTAAAAACTGATGAGATTGAGGAGTATGGGCTATATGAGATATACTACCTCCCTCTTATCTTTAATATAAGAGTTAGTTGACTAATCTAAATAGATCAAAGAAGTCAAATAAATCATTTAGTTATGACAATATCTAATTTTTCAAAATGAATTCATTTCCAAAATCTTTTTAAATTAATCGACTATTTTTTACTACCTCTGGTCCTCAGTATAAAATCTACTTAATTAATTTAGATAGATTAACTAGTTATTTTCTAAAATATCCCCTTTAATTATGTGTATTTTAAACTATCATCGCACCTTGCCCTTGAGCCACTTGCCTTTGCTGTATATCATAGAAAAAAACTAGTGATACTTAAAGAATCTCAGTAATAACAATAGTCTTTCATATTACACATGTTTATATTCACAAACCATGTAAAATAAGCTATATCCACAACTAATTAATATAGTTTTAATCAAATAGACATACATTTATTCGGTAAAAGAACCAACTATCTCAGATGGCGTCTTAGTATCAATGCAACTGTCAGTCAATTCCAAAATTCATATAACAATATAGATTCTTGAGATAAACTCTAGCCCCCAAATAGCGCACTCAGTACCCCAGGCTATCCAACATTTCAACTACGCTAACACGTATCCCCATGCTTGCGTGTGTCACTACGCCTGGAATGCGTATCATATAGCACAAACAAATATGCAAACAACGCACATACATATATAAAAAAAAATTGTTACTACTTAGATCTCCTTCTTCCAAATTACCTCTTTTTCCCTTTCTTTCTGCTTGTTTCCTTAGTGGGCTCAGGCACAATTCAAATCCTATATATTATATATACATAAGGTAGGTTAATACCTTTTCATTTATATTTGATAACTTCATTAACTCCCTTAAATCCCTCTACCCTTATGAAAGTTATTAGTCACTTGAACAAATTCTGTATACATTATTTCTAAATTAAATGAGTATTCCTCCTTACTCATCAAAGCAATCTTGACTCCAAACAACAACTCCCTTTATTGAAGTTACTTCCAAATTTTCATAAAGACACTATTATGCTACACGCAGATATAGGTGTATGTATATATTACATACATAAATGCTATGCATTCTCTTGCTTTTATTTATAGGTGGAGTCACCTTTATGTTCAAATCTGAAAAATTCTAGCTTTATACACATCAATTTATCATCAAGAAATCTCCAACGTCAATCTAAACTATCTTGCTTCTTCAATATTTCACTTTTAAACAAACCCAATGGAGTTATACATGCATGCTTATACTTCACAAACTTTAGTTCTATCGGTCTATACCCATCTTATTTGCATACAACTCTCAATATGTATTATAATATTATAAACAAAGTTGTCCTTAGTTTTTATTTCCAACTCTCCTAAACCATCAGACAAGTATTTCCTCAATCTCAAACCAATCAGTAACAGTTGAACATCAACATTTAAACTCAAATTCATAAAGCTTTCTCCTTTAATAATCATACATTATCTTTTAGCCTCTTGTTACGATTTCTGTGACCTTCCTTTGAATTCCAAACTTTCATATTTAAAAAAAAAATGAACTCAACCCATTCAGACCTTCCTTTTCAAATTTCTAGACATGCCTCAAACACCTAATATGTCCATTTAGCTTGGGAGAGCATCAAACAACACTTAACAACTTATAATCAATTTCAAGAGCTAAAAAAGTTTAAACCTTGAAACTGTCAAGAAGAATTTATATATATAACTTTCACATACTTTTCAATCTCAAGGTATAATCCTTATTAGTAATCTGAAACTTTTTCAGATTTGTCTCAATTTCAGCAACTCTCTCAACACACAAGTATCTCTAATTTCCAAATTTCAAAAACACCAGAACCATAACTTGGAAACCTCATCACATCGTCTAGTAGCTTATAACTCTCATTGATATTCAGCCATTTTCAAGCCTAATTAGCAACCAATGTTTCCTAAATCTTGAGTCCTATAAATCACATTTAAGATTATCAAAGATTTTAGTTTTCCCATGGCTCATCATGCTGTCCAAATAAAGGAAGAAAGTAAATTCATAACTTAAGCTTTACTGTCTAAAGCCTCATTTTGGAGTTTTAAAACACAATCCAATGTCCTCAAATACCTATTACATCGGTTTAATACCAGAGCTATAAACTAACATATTTGATTTTATTATAAAAGTATAAAAGAAGAAAATATATTTTTATGATGATATTATAGTTAATTAATAGTATTTAAAATTAATTATGATTTTTATGACCTTTTTGAGGTATTATCATTTATCAATATAATTTACAAACCATGCAAGAATTCATGTCAATAATATATCAAAGAGGGGTGAAGTTTCTTGTTTCGTATTTTAAAACAGAAACAAGTATAAGTTATTTTACTCTCTTCTCACTCCCGCGCCACCAGACTACGTCTTTCTTTTTTTCCTTTTTAGTTTCAATTTTTGTAATTTCATTAAACAAAACAAAACTAATGAATATGAAAACCGCAAAAGAAAGAGTCTATATATGAGACTCCAAGGTATTCGGAATGAAATTAAAGGGACAGGTATTCGGAAATTGTTTCATACATAGCGTTTTGAATGCCAGTTATCTCGTACATGAAGAAACTAAACATATATCCAACAAATGGATAAATTTATTAATATTAAAACGAGACACATGACAAACATTACGAAACAAAAGCAAAGCCAGATACATATTACTACCCTCAGGGTCTATTTATAATTACAAATAAGTCGAGGGAAGTAATAATTATTGATATTGAAATGAGGCACATCACAGACATTATGCAACACACAACACGCCAGCAAAAGCCATATGTTACTACCTTAGGGCTTGTGGTCGCATAAGTTGACGTCGGCATAGAGATGGTTGGGCGATTCGTCTAGAGCGAGCCACTGGTTCGTCGGGAACGATATCGTGGAAGGTTTGCCGAGTCCAATCATGGTGACTTCGACGTAATCCAAGTACCACCCTGGGGCGAAGCCTTCGCCGTTGGAGGTGATAGATATGGCACAAGGGCTTTGACTGAGGCAAAAGCTACTGCCGCTGAAGATGTCGAGGTTGCCCCGCTCGAAGTAGTCGTGACCGGGTCCCATTAGCCCCCAGATTTCGAGGTTGGGGACGGTCAGACCATCGCCGGCATAGGCCTTTAACTTGAGGCTGATTTTGGAGTCCGTTCCTGCAGTTGTGCGATCTCCTGTCTTAGCTCTCACAATGTACGTGCACGGCTGCAGCTTCAAAGATTTATCCTTTGAAGCGAAGCTGTTCGTGAGTGAGAGAAGAAAAACAAGACAAGGCAATGCAACTCTACTGGGAACCATTATATTTAATTTGTTTTAGTCTGTGATGCTGAAACAACCTAAGATATATGGATTTATATATAGGAAGACATGAATGGTGATAACTGCGCTGGAGAGCTCTTTTGTGCTTTGTTATTAGTCGGACTTAATTAATAATAGAGGCCGCATATTCTGAGACATGTTCGTGGGGAGAATACAAATTACAATGTATATATATATTATCTTGATCAATATTTTATACTTCTCCGATTCTAAATATAAGACGGAGTTAAGAAGTTAGTTTAAATTCTAAATATAAGATATTAATCTATTTTATCTTTTATCTTTATTATTTTTTCTCTAACTAATTTATCTGACTTATAATTAAACTACTCCTCCAGTCCTTAATATAAGATATAGTTAGAGAATTGATATTGGTCTTAAATACAATACCTATTTCCTATATTTATTAATTTTCTCCTAAATTACCCCTATTGAAACTTACTTAATAATAATCAAGTAAGAAATAGAGAGAGTTAGTTAAGGAAGATGATTTGGAGGGTTTTAGGCAAAATATATCATATTAAATAACTTACAATTTAATCAAATTAGTTAAATATATCATATATTAAGGATCGGAGGAGTAATATATAGTCTAATGTTATATGTACAAGAACAATTTTTTACAGATCATATCGTATTTATTATAATTATGAAATTATTTAATTTTTTTAATCTACTCAATTTAAATTAGTAGTCATTGTATTAAGGAATAGAGGAGTATTTTGGATTTGGTTACCACCCATAGCTGGAGAGATAATATTAACTTCTTTGAAGTCTCACCTAAGAAATTAAAACAAGGCCTGAGATACTTTATTGAATCTTTTAATTTTATATTAGATTTTATTTTGATCCTTTACCTTTATTTAATTTTTTTTAGTCTTGTAACTTTTAAAATACAATGAAAAGTTTTTCAATTATTAATATTATTAATTTTGTTAATTCAAAATGTTGATTAAACAATCTTTAATGTTGATAAACTTAATTCAACTTATTTTTATGGTAAAGAAAAATCCAACTTAGGATTTTTTGTGTTAAAAAATGGATTAAGATTTTTTCTTTTTCCAAAAAAAATGGATTGGATCAATATGTCAGTGTTATAGAACGAGTTGCTAGTATTGGAGAATGTTTTATGAGCATAATATTTTATTTTGAAAGTTAAAGGATTAGAAAGCAACTAAATAAAGTGAACAAACTAAAAGGAAATTTAAGTGTGTACTTTTATAAAAAAAATATCAATTTTAATAATGTGAATTATAAATTAGACTAAAAAGTTTCTTCTCCTTTTATTCTATTTGTAAACAGAGGAATAAAAAAAATGAATATTCTTGTGTAATGGATAGGAACTAGCTATAGTTGGATAGTGAATTAGGTTTAATTGTTTCCAACTATTTGTTTTAGCTCATTTTTTCATGCTCAGTAATAATGCGTTTTGAATATTGATGTCCACCAAGAAAGATGGGCATGTATCCTTTGGAGTGAAATAATATTAACAATGCGAACGCGATTTGTACGATGAGCATTCTCAACTTGCAAGCGTCCCTTAAGATGGTGGGTAGCTTCACTTTCTACTTTTAAATATAAAAATTATTCTATTTACTCTTGTGACATTTAATATATGATATATTTAACTAATTTAATTAAATTAAGAAAGTTAGTTAAGTTAATCATATTTTATTTAAAATATTCTAATTATTTTTTTTAACTCCCTCGTTCTTTCTCTTATTTAATTATTGTTAAGGGAATATTAATAGTGATAATTTAAAAAAAATAAATTTTATATTTAAAATTAATATTAATTTTTTAATTAAGTCAATGATACGATGAATAATATTTAGTTCATCACTTGTGATTTCATAGTAGACATACCACTTTTTTCGATTAATGTGTTTGACGTGGAACGAACAATAAATTTGATTGAAATGAGTGTTTCACGTTCGTTCCGCAAGAAACCGAAGAGGTAATTTCCTAACAAAATTAAAAAAAAAATCAACGTGGAACACCAAGAGTTATAAGCATTGGTTCTTCTATTAAGTGATTTTTGTGTAAATGGGGGCGAATGTTATTCTCAACTTGCTTATTGTTAGTATTCAATTATCCTATTCAATATTAATTATTTTGGTAATTAGTGGGCATGCTAATCAAGTTTAAGCAAGACTTTAATTTATTCCCACTTTCATCTTATCTTTAAAAAACCTTGTTTCCTACTGGGGAAAGTGGAGCATAAAATGCATTATAATCACTTTCATCATCAGCATCCAAAACATAGTCAATGATTTTAATTTGGAAGTAAGGATGAACATCTTATTGGTAGGCTAGCACAGAGACATGGCTCCCCAAGAGCCAAGAGGACCTAATACACACACACACACACACACACATCATATTTGTGTATATAACCTTAAATAACATATATATCATGATAAAATCTTCTCAAATGTCACTAAAATGGAAGGGTAAAATAGGCTACAAAGCAAAAGAAGACAGAATCCAGGAAAGACAATAAAACGACAAAGGACAATACAGCCTAAGTCAAACTAAAAGAAGGAAGAGATAGGGAGAGAGAGAAGAAATGAAACAGAAAGTGGAAACAGTGCAACAAGCCTTCACTATCGCCTTATCGCTTTAAAATATGCCTTAAGAATAATCTCTTAAATCTCAGATAATCACCTACAAAATAAATTTAGGAATAAGGTAAAATATAACAACTAAAATCACAATCAAGCACAAATATTTTTATTTTATATACTCCTTCAATCATAAGTATAAGATATAATTTATAGTGTAATTTGTACTAGAAAATAACAATACAAGTTAAGAATCGTAGTAAAAGTTTTTTTTTTTAAAAAAAAATGGGTTAATTACATCTAATATCATCGATACAACAGTTATGTACATAATAAATTAGGCATTACTTGGATTTTAAAAAATGGTTTGTTTTGATAAATGTCACAATATAACAACAGATAGTAACAGATAGTAGCAGATGGTTATGTAGTTGAAAATATTTTAGAATTACTTCAAAACCTCAAAAAAATGGAATAATTAACGTCTCGTAGAATTAAAAGGCCTATGTTAAACTTCTAATTAAATTTGAATATGAGCATTCTATATGCAGTGAAAATATATCACTGAATGAATAAAAACATGAGAGAGATATCAAGACTATACCATACTCACCATAAAGGGAAAAACCTTTTGATAGAGTTTAGCTCCCTGATGACATAAGCTGCACTCATTCTTTCACGTGGCGATTCTATAGAGCAGGCAAGTCCAATCCTAAACAAACAACATATGCATTTCTCCACATTAGGATTCATCCTTACCATGTTCTCTATTATGTCCCTTGATGCTTCCACATGTTCTGGTTCAATAGGGAGAATAGTTGGGCTCATAACTTCCAAAAGATTGTTTTGAAAAGCACTTTCCACGTATTTATGAAGATTGTGACCATCTTTGAACATGTTTTCAGTAGGTTTTCTTTTTGTTAATATCTCTAAAATAAGAATGCCGAAACTATACATGTCACATTGTATTGAAACCTCAGAACCCATTCCATATTTTGAAATACAATGTTGTAAGCCTATTGATTCTATTATATAATTAAAAAAAGAAAAATAAAAAATTGAAGAGTTTGAAAGCAATGAATTACATGAGCCTCTATAGCAATATATTTAATGATACCTGGAGGAACATAGCTAATGGTACCCTTTACTCCAATTGTGCTGCTGTACTCATTAGAGATGACTTCACAAGTTGATGAGAGTAGTCTTGCTAATCCAAAATTACTAAAATAAACAATCATGTTACCATCAAGAAAGACATTGCTTGGCTTCAAGTCACAACGGACAAGTAGTTGCTCACATTCATGAAGATAACATAATGCAGATGCAACATCAAAAAGAATATTTATTATTTGATCAAGGAGCAAAACTCTTGGATGATCTAGATTTTCTATACTAGGGTGCAACCAATTTTTCAAGTTTCCATTCACCATGTACTCATAAACTAGAGTCTTAAATTCATCGGCATTGTAATTTATGGTAGAGCAACATGATATAGTTTTTATCAGCGATACCTTGTATTTCTAAGGGCATTACATTCGACAACGAAGCTCTTATGAGCTCCCCTCATTTGAAGGCAAATGACCTTTATCGTAACATCTTCATTAGATTCAATAACTCCCTTATACATAGAGCCAAAACTCCCCAGATCCTATCAAATTGTTGATAGAGAATCCATCTGTAGCATTATGCAAACTTTGATACAATACTCTAGGAAGCATGTCAGTTGTTGGTGAACTTGAAGAAGATTTTTTGCTTCTTTTCCTCCTATAATAAATAGCAACAATAGATGACAGAAGAAGAAAAGTGCAAGACGTCATCCGAAAGAGAAAGAGAAAAGTAGTTGACATTGCTCTAATAAGGGCAACATGTCCTCCCAAAGAAAGAAAAAGCAACCGGCAAGGCAAGCGGTGTCGACTTTACTCCAATATAAGTAGAAAATACAAAGAAAATGGTGGCCTAGATTATTGAAAAGAGAAGAAGGCTTTAGGAAGTCGAAAAGCTAAGGAAATAGTCCCGAAGTTACCAAAGGGAATGAGTAAGACCTAAGAAGGCAATACTTGTATACGTGATCAATCTTGGGGAATGATCAGTGTTGTTACTAACGAAGGGGAGGTGAGTTATTTATTACTTAGACCTTTGGTCTATAGTTTCCCAGAGATCCCAATACAGTATAATGGAGTTGCAGTAGATTTCGCAGGGTTAAAGTAGATCCTAAAAGGGCTCAAAGAAGGATCGCAGTAGATCCAAAGAGTAGCTTATTGAGATCGTAGTTAGATCTGATGATCATAGTAGACCTAGAGGAGAATTACTGAGCCTGAGTAAGAGGTATAGTGTGTCTTTGGAAAGACAATAATCAGGGATGAGTTTAAAATGCATAAACCTCCTCAGTTTGGTTAATTAATACACAGAGAGTACCTTCAACAGATAGCTCGATTGTTAATTTGGTCAAGCTTACTTTTATTTTTTCATCAAAGGAAAGCAAGAATCAGCGGAGTTTAGAGCTATAAATCCTAACTGAAATGCATTTAAGCAAGCTAAGTATGAGACAACAATGTAAGAGAAATACAAAAAGCCCCCCAAATATTTTATGAGTAGAATGAGTATCAAAATATAAATGCCAAGGTAAAGTTAAAAGTGATAGTGCAACCAAAACTGACCTGATAAAGGTAAAGAAAAAGAGGATAGATGGACTTGGGAAAGCAACATTCTTAGTTAAAAAGAAGGTAGAGCCCGAAAAGTTTAAGTAAGTTTGCATGGGGCAGCAAAATACCATAATAATAAACACATGGTTAGGGCACTATTACGAGTGACTATGCCTAAAAGTAGAAGAAGGAAAGGAAACCAAGGTTTCAAGTGGTGAGGATTCAAGAAAAGGAAAAAAGAACAAGACCTCTCCGTGTTAAACAAGGCTCGTGAAAATGAAGATATATGGTCCTGATAGTGGATTTGGCCTTAAAACATGTCAAGAGTATAAAGAGGAGTTACTAATATATACTTGAGCTGGGTGGACAAATTGCCTATGGTATTTGGTAAATGGCCCCCAAAATTATATTGCTTCAAGTATAGATCTGTTAACTTACTGCAGTTGCTCAAAGAATTTAGAAACTCCCAATCTTTTGAAGAATTGTTTCCCAGACTATTACCATCAAACTCTAGAAATAAGAGGTCATGCAACTATCAAAGATTTGGAATTTTCCCTTCAAAGTTATTTTCTGCTATAGAGATCTCTACAAGCATAGTTGCGTTTGCAATGGATGTTGGGATATGACCTGAGAATTGATTTCCTCCAATTGCCAAGATTTGGAGATCAGGGAGGTTGATAAACATGTTGTCTGGGAGAGAGCCAATGAATTGATTTAATTCGAGTCCAATATCAATGAGGTGTGACAAATTGTAAAGAGAAGAAGGAATTGCACCAGAAAGCTTGTTGGTACCAACATAAAATCGTCTCAAATTTTCTAGACGACCTATTTCTTCAGGTATACTCCCCTCAAAGTTATTTGGCCCCATTGAAAGAACAGCAAGAGAAGATAGATTCCAGATGTACATTGGGATTTGACTACTAAAATTGTTATAAAGTAGATATAATATTTCAAGGTTGAGATAGCCAATCTCCAAGGGTATTTTGCCAGTAAAATTATTTCCACCAAATGATAAGTACCTGAGTTTAGAGAAACTTGTGATGTTAACAGGAAATTTCCCTGTCAATGTATTATTGGAGAGATAAAGTACCTGGAGCCAGAACAAGAGACCCAAATCCTGTGGGATTTCTCCATGCAACTTATTGTTGTTCAGAGAGATGATTCTTAGGAAGGAGAGATTGCCAATATGTGGAGTTATAAATCCACGCAACACATATTGATCTAACCGCAGCTCTGTAACTCTGCGATGCTTGTGGCCACAGTTGATTCCATGCCAGTTGCACAAGTGCGTAGAAGAATTCCAAGAGTCCAAGAAGTGGTTTGGATCGTCAGATATTGATTCATTGAATTTCAGAAAGGTCAAATGATCGGTCTCATTTCCCGATGAAGAGTTAGCTTTGCAAGGAGGGAAGATCAAAGTGAAGAGAAGAAACAAGTGAAGGCATTGGGACCAAAATGAGAGGAACACGAGAGAAAAAGGCTTCATTTGATTGAGAAACTCAAAAGCTACTACAGCTCTCTGTAAGGTAGAGAAGCACACTTTTTCTTTGATCTTGGTGGGATTTAAGGATACGAACGAGGTCGCACATTCTTAATTTAACAACTTTAATAGTCAAAGTCGATAGAACATTGTTCAAAAGTATTTATTTTTTTATATCGTAACAATCGTAAACACTCCAAAAAATGGGGGTAAGTAGTGTACATAGGTCTGTGATGCCATTCATATATAACTAAAAAATATTGATATAACATATATTAATTTAATGTATATCAATTCATTACGTGGAAATTTTATAATTCATTTTTTTGGTTAATAGATTATAATTCATTTTTAAAACAGTAACTTTCGGACCGAAAGCCTCCTCCCTTCAAGACGATTGTTTCCTGCTCTTACTCTCCCCACTCGTGTTCCTGTGACCAAAATCAGCTTCTAAGGAGGTCAATAAAGTGTTTGGATTAGCTTTCTGAAAGTGATTTTGAGTATATGGAAAAGTCTTTTCTGAAAAGCAAATGAGATCATTTCCTTTATAGAAAACGCTTTTATATACATTTATATTGACCATAATGATCTTCAAGTTTGTGAAATTTCACTGCAAAAACCTTTTTGAAAAACATTGCAATGTTGTCCCTGCCAACTTCCATCAAAAGGGAGAAAACATACGTTAAAAGTAAGCATGAATATGCATGTAGGCCCAATATAAAATGTTGGAACATGAAAATAAATCTATATAATTTTTTTTATACATCTATGATATAAAATTTACAAGTAGTGGGACTAATAATTAATAAATTGTGAACGATGAGGCTTATAATGTTAATTTTCATAATTAATTATGACTAATTAATATGCGTGGAAGGAAATTAAAAGTCTTGCTCAAGAAGACATACTTGAATAAGGGTCTATGCATAATTGCGTATACCTCACAATTTTTTTTTTATAACAAAGCTCACGAATTATTTGATGGGACGGAATATCACCTCGGTCTTCAGTGACATGGAAAATTCGAAGAAGCCAAATATTTATTATAATTAGTTTCCATGCTATGAGTGAAACCGAAGTCTTTTTTGGTAGGAAAACGTATTTACCCTCTTGTTTTAATATTTATTATTATGAAATATTGTTATTTTTATTATGAAATAAAAAAAATATTTTTATAATGATATGAGAGTCAATTGATCGCGTTCTAGTCCTTTAAAATAATTGTGATTTTTATTACCATAGTTTATGCATCATAATTATGAAGGAATGAGGTTGTTTGTTTGGTCACCTGGAAATTTATATTTTCAAAAAGAAATTAAACGAGTGTCAGCATTTTACTCTTTTTGCATCTAGTGTATGTTTGAAAAAAATACAAAACTAAGATTTTAAAAGGGTTTTTAGCTTAAATATTAGTTAGGCAAATTTTAAAACAGACAGTTATATTTGTCCAAAAGAGCTTTTAGACAAAACAATGGTTTAAAATCAAGATTTTAGATAAATTACTGAGATTAACTTCTAAAATAGTAAAAGAGTTTATGGACTGCCTAATTACTATTTTATTCTTATTTTTTTTACACTATCTCTCCTCTCTCTTCTCTTTTCTCCACCCTCTATCCTCTATACTCTATTTTCTCTTCTCCACTACCTCTCCTCTTTCCTATTTTTAATAAAATCATACTTTTTATGATAATTTTTCAATTACAAAAGTTCTTTTAATAATAACTATCCAAACACTCATTTGTTCAGAACCACTTTTTTCTATAAGCTCTTCTTTAAAAATCTTTTTTTTATAAGCTATTTTTCAAACTCTTATCCAAACAAACCCTTAAGCTCGCTCTCCTCAAACAGCATCTTTCTTTTCTTTTTTGCAATTTCTATAATTTTGTTAAACAAATAAATACAAAACTAATGTTGGAAACCGAAAAAGAAAGAGTGTATGTATGAGACTGCAAAGTATAAAATTATTTACATTTATTTTTCTAACGGTTACCTTACCTTACCTATTTTACAGGCGGTTATGTTAACTGCAAAGTATAAAATAATGCAACTCTGAGAGCCATTTTGTTTTCTTAGGTTGAGTACGATTTATAACATGACTTTCCTTAATTTATTATTTCACGCCTCTCATAATTGAGTAAGCTCACTTGTTGATGGCAAAATTAAAAAAAAAAAAAAAAGCTCACCTTGACGTTACTTTCATTGATAATATTTAATACACAAAAATGCATTATTAATGACAACGTGCCTACGCGCAAGTGGACCATCTTATGTATAATAATTGATTGTATCATCATATGTATATTAGCTATTAATTTTTTTATTATAAGGATTAGCTATTAATTATAATTGTTAGATAATTATTATTAGCACTTTATTTAAAATTAGCTTTGAATATGAAGGCCCAATAATTAAAAGCCCAACAAGACTCAACAGGCTGAAGAAAATATTTCGGCTCCCATACGCTTCATTAAAGCCCATAATATTATGGGTATAAATGTTGAAAGCAAGAGAGTTGGCCTCAATCTAATTAGAAGTGGCATCCAGCCCTGCTTTAGGTGCTTAGTTTTACGCCTGAAAATAATTGACGTCTCGTCTTATCCGATATTAGTATCGTCTAAGAAAAATAAAGATTTCTCCCTACCTTTAAATCGTGGGTGAGCCTAATTTTTTTTTAAAAATTTTTGTACAAAAAAAAATTAGAAGTGGCACAAAAGTTGACCTTGGCTTTGAGTTAAGGTTTTACCAGCTGGTTCATTGGGAACTTTATCACTGGAAACAAAAGTCCTTTTTGCTAGATCAACGCCTTTTGGTAAACAATTCAAGTTTAATTGATTATATATATAGACACACACATATTCTTTTTTCTATTAATGACATATCTCGTCGGCCCCTTTCATGATTTTGGTTTCCTCAAAGTACGTATGGGATTAAAGGAAATATTGTTCTTTTGGAGGATCATGTTTGTAAACTGTAATCGTAATGTGACTTATGCCTTGAGCTCTGAATGTTAAAGTGACGAAATTCAACTAAAAAAAATCGGAACAGGGAGTGAAACAAGTCCTTTTCTACAAAATCAAGAAGATACGCATGAACAATAGAAATGAAGTGGGATGGGGGATTTGAATTCCTAGCAACATAACTAATCCTTTTGTAACATATTTAGCAAGCCGATCATTGTTGGTTGAATCGTTGTCCTTAGGATCCATTTCATTGAAAACCTCTCGAAGGACTTATCGCCTAATCCAATTAGATGATGGCCAAATTTCTGACCTGATCGATTAGGTGATGGCCAATTAGATCAAAGTTAGGTTGAGATTTTACCCCAAAAAAAATGAAGAAATTCAAAGGTTTGAAAAGTTCATATATTACTAATTGTTTAACTATTTTTGGCATATAAATTAGTTGGGTTTGATTTGTTCTTTTCGAGACTTGCTAAGTAGAATTTAAAAAATGAGTTCGAAAAGGACGAAATAGAAACAAAATCAAGACATGGAAGTTGAAATTGGACAATTACGACCGTTTGAAGCAAATTAGTCTGATTGAAATGATTTTTTTCCAGTTTTGGAAATGTTCAAAACGAATGTCAAGGCAAAGTTCAAAGGCAATATGACTTCTTCTTCTTTTATTAACATACTTGTTGAATGCCTTATATATATATATATATATATATATTACATATGTTGAATGCTTCCAAGTGTTGGAGAGTTTAATTAATCATTACTATTAATTATTTATATATTTATTTAAATTAAAGAAAGAGAGTGACTACAACAAATTGTTAGTTAAAGTGATAAACGGTATTATTTTTTAAGGAGAAGAACATAAATTTAAATATAGGGTATTATATGATTTAATTTAAATATATTATTAAATTTGAATTGTTCATATTTATTTTATAAATCTAAGTTTAAAATTTTTCATAATTTAATTTTTTAATTCTAAAACAATATATTTTAATAAACCATCTAATATCTAGTAGTATGGTACTACTAATTAAACCTTAAAAACATTAGCTATACTATTTTGAACGAATTTTTCTTAACACATAAAATATAAAACAACAACCTTAATTTAAATCTTTCAAAATTAAATATAAGCCATAGAAATTTAATAACTCTATCAATTGAAGATTTCCTCAAATGAGTAACTCCAAGATTTTTATTTTCCGTTTTTTCTAGTTAACATTTCTTTTCTTTAACTTTCCCACTCGGCGCTTTAATTTTAGGGAAAATTGGGAAAAAAACCTCTTATTCAAATTTTTGTGAGAAGGCCATACATTGGAGTACTCATCTTTTGTGTGTAAAAAATTTGTAGAATATAACATATAAAATTTAATCAAATCTTTTTTATCAATAAAATTTTTAATGAGAGAATTTTCTATAATTTTTTTTTAATTTTAACCCAGAAAAAAATTGCAAAGAACAATATTTCATTAATTATTACTAGTAAAGTGAGACATGTGATGAGCAAAACAAATTTGGACAGGGATTGAACCATGTGGATGTTTCAAACGAACCATAGGAATAAGATCTAACAAATTCTTAAACTAGTGGTTAATTATTATATGATTATATTGAACACAATCCAGAAGATGACAAATAAGAACAAATTAAATCAATGAAAATTACCAGAAAATCTGACCGGTGAGGGGCACGAGGATCACATGCTCATCAAAAAGTCCACACACAAAAGTTGGGTGTGACGATGTGATTGGATGGGTTGATATCGTATCATTATATGTATATGCATATATATATATGTATTGAGATTCCATTAATATTATCTGTTTCTTCTTCGGTTTCTGCGTTATGTTTATCCAAATCCAAGATGCTTCTTTTATTTGTGCCCTCTGAATGACTCGGACTTTTTCATGGGCCTACGTAGTGGGGCCCACCAACTACCTTCTATGGGTGTACCACGTCCCGTATCTTTATCTAAATACAACTTATAAGCAACAACCTATATTTAAATACAATTTATAAAATGAGGATTAATCTAAGTAGTAAATAGTTTGGTATTGTTTAAACGAGATTTTGACTTTAAATTTTAGCATATGCAAAAAAATTTCGTTGAGAGACTCATCCACCATAATCAGATACGCAACATAGATCAAATCCGAATGTAGTCAAGGTAAAATTCTAGTAAATTATATGGATAAGAAAAAATACAACTTATACGCGACAACCTAAGAAGAACCTAGTCTCTCAGTATTTATTATTGGGAAATTTAATGGGATGTTCTCGTGGTTTTACTTAATTTTTTATCAGGTTATTATATAAATTTTTTATTTTTATCTCATCCTTATAATTTCACTTTATTTTAATTAAGGTTTTATAATTTTTTTCTTTTTATCGGTCATATAAAATTAAGAACTATGATTAAAAGTTAGAATTTAATAAAAAAATTATAGGGACTTGATTAAAGTTAAATGAAACTATATAAAAACTATATAAAAAGAAAAAAAGATTATAAAGATATAATTAAAAATGTGATAAAACTATGCAGATTAACTTTTTTTCTAGATTGAAGTTTTGGCAACATGAGGGAATTCATTGGCATGTTGAGAATATTAACAAAACTTAAATCTAGCTAGGGGACTGCATTATTATTATCTTGAATTGAAAGCAATTTTACCTATTTTATAAGGCACTTTGTAGCTCATTAAATCCTATTTTCATAAAATGTTTCTAATTAAATAAAATATGAGAAAAACATTTCGAATTCAAAAGAAGGACTGAAGGAGTGCGTCAACAATTAATTAAGGGCGAATCTAAAGAGAAAAAAATGCTTTGTTAGATAAATTTAAATAGATTAATAACTAATTTTATTGGTTTGCATGTGATGTTAAGTAGCCCAGCCTTGATACACCTTAAACTCCATTATTTGATGAAGAAGAGAGTACATAATTTTAGTTTTGTTTTACTTGACATAAGACGGAATTTGTCATGTTGAGAATACTAACAAAAGTTCAATCTAGAGCATTGTTACATTATCTTGAATTGAAAGCAATTTTTTCATAATAAAATGAAAAGTTATGCCCCCACCAAGTGAGACATATATATTATCACATTATTGGTTGGCTTTATTATAAACTAAACTTCTGTATACCGACATGTGAATATGCTCTTATGTCAAGAAAAAACCAAACTTCTGTACTGAATACGTAGCAATGCCCATGATATTTTTTAAGGAATTATTTGATATTAAATATTAGAAGGTTAAATTTAAGTATTATCATATCTAATTATGAGTTATTTTTATTAACATGAATTTTTTTCTCCGATTTAAGAGAAATTTAGTTCATTTCACTCCGATTAACCACTATTACTAATACCAATAAACTTAATATTCATTGTATTATTGAATTCCATGGGTGTAACCAATAACTTGTGTTAAACTTTATTTTTCATTTATGGTTACTCCCTCTGTTTCTAAGAAACAGTAGCTAAGTGCTGCCAAAAAAAAGTAGGTAAGAGTGCTGTAAAATAAAGCATAGAAGTTTTTATTTTTACTATATATAAATAAAATGAAAAATAAATAAGAGTTTTAATTTTTTTCATATAACTATTTGATTTTGTTATATTTGAGCATTATCAAACCTAATTAAGAGTAGTTCTCCTAAAGAAATATTTTATATCCACAGACTGAAACTTTAGATTTCATACTTCATAGTCATAATTGAATTTGATATATTAAAAGTTATTGTTCAATTTTTACTGAATGAAAATTGACTATACATTTTCAACAACCAAACTTTTGTACTGATCTCACCACTTATTTTGTTGTAAACATGTTTTATTTTTTCATGCCATTATCTGATATATAGTATTAATGGATTAGATTTAATTTTAAACATTGTTAAAATCCCTTATTACTATAAGATTCAATTTAATTTTGAACAGTACCATATCTTTTTATAAGATTCAATTTAAATATATTTTTACACATTTTACTCTTAATTAATATAGTCTCTCATTATTTTTCTAATATATTCTCTCTCTTTTTTTTTCTCATTCTCACTTACCCACTTATAAATAGATATATTTAGGAAAAAAATACAATTCCTACATATTTATTATTTTAGATGTTATAAGAAGGGACAGAGGGAGTATGTTATATTAAGTGATATGTTATCATGTACGTGCCTTTCAAAACTAAGGTTTTGTGTGTGTCCTTTCGTAACATATCTTGTCTATTAAAGCAAGGTCACCTTCTGCAACACTCCAATCCACTTGGATCCAATTTGTGGGATATATATATATATATAGATATATTTATCTGAATGCCTGTTCTTTCTTGTTCCTGAAAAGCCATCAAGTAAATGCCAAATTTTCACATATTTTTCACCCTCTATCCATTGCTTTACACCTCAAGTACACATGATTAAGCTCAACAACAGAGCCCAACCACCAAATCTTATGTTGTTCTTAAGTTTTTGCCTTCATTGAACATCTCTTTTTTGGGAACTTATCACACTCCAATCATCGCATGATGATCTTTCTATGTGGTTATTGTCGTAAGAGAAAACGCCAAGGAAACAGAAATATAATAAGCGGTACTAAGTACACGTTACAATGTTTACTTTGATGGAAGAAGATGCGAATGCGAGAAAGTAATTTTCCCTTAAGCATACTTGTTTTTCTTTACTTGGAGATGTTGTTTCCTCCTCAGCATTTACTCGAATGGTTGGTGGGCAATTGAAATACAACACCAACCACTGACCCCGTAGACGTTGTACACCCGCAAATTAAATCCCCAGTTTTAATTGAGGCTTATATCTGCATATCAAGCAATTTCACCCGCCCCCCAGAATTAGAGTTCGGAAAATGAAAATTTTATCTCAATCAATTGAAAATAAGAAATTATTTGCAAGATTCACCTTAATCAATACTACTTTGGAATTGATAACAATCAAAACTATAGGGTCTCTTATAATTGATTTTAACTGGGATTTGCTATTTTTATTTTGATTCGGAGTTTATAGGTGTTTTGTTATATTCAAAATTAATGTAATAATTTGATGCATGGCTCTAGTATAAGGAACCAAACATACTTTTTTTCCTAGACTTTCTTTCTTTGTTTCTTTTTTTTTTTTAATTACTAGTATTTCCAATGGGGTCAAACCTATAAGTTGGATTAAACATTCTAGAAAACTAACAGTCAACGCAGAAACATGTGACTGATAATATCTCCAATCTCTAATTAACTTTTTTCTTCTTTTAGCATTTCGATCGTCATTTAATTTTTTATGGCAAGATCCACTACTTTAGACGAGTCGTCATACAAATTAATTAAGACTCAAAGGCAAAAAATAGATAGATCTATTGCATATATAATTATCTTATCTCTGGAAAATAGATCATCTGCAATTTCTCTTGGAAACTAATACTTATATATAAAAACTTTCTCTCTGTGCGTGTCTGACCGTCTGAGACACACACAGAGCCGTATAATGTTTACACAAGAAGAAAATTTATTTTGTCCTCACTTATACTTATATTTTTACATACATATATTTGAATTTTTAGGGATTAGCCGACTAATTATATTTCTCGACCCAATCTGTAGGAAAATTGCAATTACGTACAAGATTGATCACGTTTGACCAGTGTATTTTTCTCCACGTTATACAGAAATATATTGTCGCGAGGCAGGAAACTGTAATTTTCTCAGATCTTCCCCCATTTTTCATATGTTTGTTAAACTTCTGAAATTTATATTATCATCATTCATGGATATTTTAGAAGTTCATGATACCAAAAAAAATTCTTAACTACAGCCCACAAAGAGAGGAAAAACTATTCTTTGCTGCATTATTAATTAGCATTCAAATTACACTTTTCTTTCGCATAAAGGTTCGAGATTTGTTCCTTCATATACTAAGAACATAATTTTTGAAAAGAGCAATGGTAAAGTTACAAGTCTTTTTCTAGAAGTTAAGAAGAGGAAGAAGATGGTAATCATCATTAGTCTGATGTCTCTAGTAAAGTTTTGAAATCAATGAATATTAATTTTAGTAAATACCAATATATAGATATGCTTGCTTGCAGTTGATAGTATACTTAGCTTGATATATGATCGATGTTATTATTTTCATCTAATACTATGCTTTTAAGCTCTCCATATTAATAATTATTAAAAATATATTTCGATGATACTTTATATATCTGTTACTATTAATAAGTCAAATTTAAATTTTTTATATTTCTATTTATAAGTTATTTTACAAAATCAACAAAGTAATCAATATTTTTTTAAATAGTGCCCTTGTTATGGATATTGAGTAATCATGGTTGAGATTGTGTTAGATGGGTAAGATTGGGTTAGAATTAATTGTATAATTGCATTTAATTAAGGGTACTTGTTTAATCCAAGTTTATGTAAATTAGTTAAATAAGATTTCTAAATAAAAAGAGATAGAACGTTTATATTGTGTTTAAAATTTGGCTAAAATATACACAACTCTCTTAAACTTTGACTTATGTGCAAATTACTTCATTAACCTTTAAAACTTGAGAGTTTGGGTAGAATAGACAACTCTTTGTCATTTCCCCCCCTTATTTCAACAACAAAGTATAATATATTATTATGCAAAAAATATACTAAATTTTAAATATATGTTAATAGCCCCTAAAATTTAAGTCATATATATTTATGCAAACTTAGGGATTATATATAATTTAGTCTTAAAATTATAATTTTAGTTTATTTGAGGTCCCGAAGTTCAAACCTAGCGTTAAGAATATGTTTGTGTCGTAATAAAAAAAGAAAAAGAAAAATAAGTTTTGTGTGTTTTTAAATATTAAGAGGAAAATATAATTTGTAGAATAAAAAATTATATATAATTGAAATCTCTCTATATACAATGAGAAAGGAAAAAGGACGTTGTAGATGTACTATACATTATCCACCTCAAATTCATAATGAGGTTATGTTGTTTTAAGCCAACGTTACGTTGTAGGCGTATTGAGGGAGAAAGGATTGACTGATACTTAACGGGGAAACGTTTTAAGCCAACCAAACAATCACCAACTTTCAAAATATATTCCCAACTCTCTTTTCCTGATGAGTACAGCAGAAGCAGATTCAGTCAAAAACACATGCGGTAACAGATAGCCAAAACCACCAGTCCAAGTCAACCCTAGCTGATATATTCACTCCCTTGTTCTTCTTCTTTATCGCTCTGATCTCTCCCCCACCACCACCATATATTTCTCTGTACTCTCAAAATCTCTCTCTCTCTCAATTCAATCTCTCTTCTCCATCTCTAGCTAGAGCTAGGGTTTAATTTGATTCGCCCTTTTTGAAGAAAGCACAATTCAAGTAGCAGCAGAGAAAAGAGGAGACGACCAGAAGGATTAGGAATATGAGGAAGCCTTGCTGTGATAAGCAAGACATGAACAAAGGAGCTTGGTCTAAACAAGAAGACCAGAAACTCATTGATTATATCAAGAAACATGGCGAGGGTTGCTGGCGTACTCTTCCTGAAGCCGCAGGTTTTCTTTTTCCCTCTTAATTTCTTCGATATTCCCCTATATATATACCTCTCCTTGATGTGCACACTTTCATCAATACACTTCAAACACAAATTGAATGTATTATGTATTTATTTAGACGTATTCTGAATGTGCATTCAAAAATTATAGGGAGGGGACAAATTCAAAGTCTAATATGTGGTTTTCTGGGTTTTAATTTAATTATAGGGAATTGCAATTTTGTAGGGGATTAGGTATATTATGGAAATCCCTCTATATGTTTTGAGGGGTTTTGGGTATGAAAGAGCGAATTAATGTCAATTTGCTATGTTAAGAAGACTCATCCCTGTGAGTTTGAGTTAATGATACATATAACTTTTTATATTTTGATTAATTGAAAATTAAGGGCTAATATAATTGATAAATATGGATAATAACATTTTGGTTTGTTTTTTTGTGTTGTAAGGGTTACTTCGCTGCGGCAAGAGTTGCAGGCTGAGGTGGATAAATTATCTAAGGCCAGACCTTAAAAGAGGCAACTTTGCTGAAGATGAAGAAGATCTCATCATCAAGCTTCATGCCCTGCTTGGCAACCGGTGAGAATTAATTCATATAGCTTAACCATTATTACACTTATTTTTAAAAAAAAAACAGAGGTATGAAAATTAAAAGCACAGAATATATATATGTATATATATATAAGTGATAATAATCAAACAATCTAAATGTCTCCTTGCCTATATACACAAGGACGGATGGAGAAATAATTTATGAGAAGACTGAATCTTCAGAGACCTCAATCTGTTTCTTGAATCCGTCTTTGTTTAATTATATACGCTTTCTAATTTTACATCAATTTGTATTCAATTAATATTTGCATACAAAGAAATAAATAAGAGCTTTAGTTATTTTTATATGACTATTGTCAGACACAATTAAGAATAACTCTCTTAAAGAAGTTTTTTACATCCACACAGATTTAAATTTGAGATTTTATGCTTAATAATTATGATTGAACTTGATATATTAAATCAATCTTACAAGTATACTAGATATTCAAGCATGGATTTTGAAACATGAAAAGCTTTAATTAATGGTTAATTAATAACATTATTTATTTATTTATGTTTGTGTATAGTTGGTCTCTGATAGCTGGAAGATTACCCGGAAGAACAGACAATGAAGTAAAGAATTATTGGAACTCTCATCTAAGAAGGAAGCTCATCAACATGGGAATCGATCCAAATAATCACAGACTGAGTCACAAATTCCCTTCTCTTCATCAAAATCATCATGCAACATCTGGTAGTTCAGCATCATCCGGCTCGAAACAAAAAGGGGCCAAAAACAACAACAACAATATTGAGCCAACAAAAAATAAGCCTAAAACTGGTGATGACAATATTAATCATGAACAAGTAGTTTCAGATGCTGCAAGTGGCTTGGAAGATGAATCCTCTGCCTTATTACCAGATCTAAACCTTGATCTCACCATCAACATTCCTTCAAGTGCTGCTTATGAACACAGTCATCAAAAGCCAATCCTTCCTCATGAATCTTCTAAGTCTCCAAGGACTATGCAATTAGCTTCCTCTCCAACCCTACTTCTGTTTCAGTGATCAATACATTCCGTCTCCAACTACACAAACTTCGCTAATCCGATCGAGGTCGGGTAGATCCGGTATAGTTTTTACATGTTTGCTATAGGGATTCTCTAACATTACATGATCATATCGGATCTTTCAAGAAATGGAATCCACATGTTATGTTTTAAAAGAGAAACTGATAACAAATTCTTTTCTTGGAAGTGCTTCATATATACGGATTGGTAATAAGAGGCAGAACTGCTTCTTTGAAATATGGAGGAGTAGTGGATATGAGAATTGAGAAGGGAACATATATATGCTTGGAAATTTTAGTTCTAAGTTATAAACCCAGAGATTGTTTCCAAACATACTTGTATTTATAATTATTTGCTGCTATTCATGTAAAAGTGATGACCTTAATGAATAACTCACTTGTTTTGTTTCCTAATACTTACATTTTATTTTATATATTGTGTGTTATGATTAAGATATGTTATTACATTAAAGTGTTCGTATACTGCAGAAACTAAATAATAATATAATATAATACTCATAGCTTTAATTTGAGTTATATTTTTGGATTCTTCTCTCTTTCTGGAGTCTGAAGTTGCAAAGAATCGAAGGATAGGATCAAATATGCCCATTTATAGGAAAGTACATTTTTCTTCATATTTCTTGAAAGGCACAAACATTGTATATATATATAGCCATAGGTACTTGAATTTGCCCCTCTCTAGCCCTCCTTTTATTTCTGTAATTAATAAATTTATTTCTTCTAGTTTAATGCCAAATTTGCCCTTTCCCTCAATAAATAAATAACCCTGTTTGTAATCAATTTTTGTATAAAAAAATATAATTAGTGAACCCAGATCTTCTGGGCCATACAAACCCCGAGATATATTCCACGTACTTTATAATTACTTAGGGTTAATCATGTGAAAATGATTACATTAGCATCATCATGAATAGCCTTTTCCCCCTAACCTTTCTCTTATGTTGATTGCTTGATTATTATGTACATGTAGTTAGCTTGTAACTAGGATATATTAATCCTTGGATCTGTTACCGCTAATTTTGGAACACGTGTGAACATGTATTTTAATCCCATCAGTAGAAGATTAATTAGAAGTGACTATATGTCTATATATATTTCCTTAAGCAAACAGAGACGTACAGCTCTTATGTAATATACCTCCTCTTCAATTTTTACCAAGAAAACCACATTTTAACACCTGACATGTGGTATTATAATATATAATATAAAATATAAAATTAGGAGGTTTACTCCACATAAAGTCATAAATAGTACAGCTCTCACCTCAAATTTCTTATGAATAAGAAAGTGGTCCCCGGTCTAATTATACTTTCTCCTCTGATCTTAAATATAAGATCTCAATCAACTTTATCTTTTAAATTTATAATTTTTTTTCTAAAATTTTTTTATTGATTACATATATTATAAGGGATTTTCTGTCAAGAGAGTAGTTTTCTATAGAAATGATTAGTAAAAATATTTTAAAGAAACTAACACATATTTTTTTATAGATAACTAATTTAACTATTTTTTTTTAATTTTTATCAATTAATTATCTAGTTCCAACGTTTTAGGACTATAATGACTAAAAATTAGGATGAAAACAAATAATCTTCTATTGAAAATGGTGTTATTCAATAAAATTTTATATATGTCTGTTGGATATATAAAAAGCACCCTCCCCATTGTTAGACTCAGCCATAAAAAATAGATTTTGTGAAGGAGATATCATCGATATAGTTTCCAATAATAAGAACTTCGATATCGAAATTAGATAATTAGAGCTTCTTTTTTTTTTTTTTGGTAGAAATAAAGTTTAAGTATGTTCAACACATATCTCCCGTTAAAGTCAGAGCACAACCCCAGAGCTCAGAGACTTATAAGATTGCCTACCAAATGAGCCCTCATAAAAGTAACGAAAATTGAGCTCACGTCCTTGTAGATATGAGCCAATTTCTTATCATTTGTGTTAATTCTCATAAGCATATGATATCGTTATTTTAGAGTAAGTTATAGGTTTAAATTCTAAAAATAACTTATCCGGATATTCAATAAATTTCCATACATCGATCCTCCACATACTCCAACTGGTGGGAGCTAACCTCGTGCATTGCCCGCCTTTTTAGACTATGTCAATATTATCATGCTTATGTCACACCATATAAAAAATGACGTATTATTGTATTATCCAAATGAAGGAAGAATGCATTAATTTGTGTGTGTCATCGAACATTCAAAGGGCCTAAAGAAGAAGGAAGAATGATTGGTATATGTCACTATTAGTGTTGATTTGTAGTTTCACACGATTAAGTGGTAGGTGAAAACCTATATACTATTTCGTGGGCCAAAAAACTTAAGATCTCATGTGATATTGATGGCTCTCTTAATTACCACCCAAACCTAATAGACTATTATATGTATTATTATTCGTCCATTTTATACGAACCAGTACTTTTGATATGGATATTTTTAGTTTTAATTTCCTCGAAAATATCTCTATCTTCTGCCCTTCTCTCTACCAATTCATGTGGTCACAATTTTTCATACTTTTAATTATATTAATTGTGAGCTGTGCATTTTAATATCATTCATGTATCGTCACCTATAGTGATCAGTGTCACATGGTTTCTTTCCTTTCATCAAAGTTGTATTGATTTGATCTTTTTATTTTTCTTCTGCAAAAATATTTTCATATTTTATTCATGTGCAATTCAACACTTATCCATTTCTTTATTTCTTCTTTTTTTTTCTCGGTTTTTCCTTTTACCAACAAGCCTGATCTCTTTCTGTTAGTAGTTTTTTAGAGAGTACGGATTTTGACCATTTGGTATATATTAAAAAATTAGAGAAAATTCCTCATTAATTTTTTTTAATGAGAATGACCTAAATTAGAATACTAATATTTTTTGTGTATAAAAATTTATCAAGTATTTTTCATCAGTAAGATTTTCAAGGGTTACCTTTAGGAGTACATGATTACCAAAAGGAATTCACTTTCAATTATAAAATGGCTTGGTGCAATTTTCTTCTATAAATAATTTTGATTGATTTTCTTTTGACATAATTTTGATTGAATTTGGTTCAATATAAAATTTTAATCAACTGATACTGCAAGGATATTACTACAATAATGTTGGCAAAAAAAGAAAAAAGAAAGAGAGTAAAGTACTGCAAATAAATACAAGAGTAGTTGCGGGGAAATTAATGATATTTCATACACTTACAATTACAAGAATTCACTTTCCAGCCCATCCTCCCAAAAGAATCATATGAACAAAAGTGGTTCTTTTAATTTGTAACAGCATATAACTAACAATATTATAGTAGTTGAGATAATAAATACTTTTTCGACCTCTAAATCCAACCATTGCTTCTATGGCTATGGTCGAGAAGCGGTTTGATAGTCTTCTCGCCTTTGACTTGATAGTTGATAGGGCTATCCTTGTAGGAGCTGACTTTAAAATTAACTTTAGTCCTTTTATATAAAATTTCAATTTATAGCATCTTCTAAATTTATAATTTTTTTTTTAGAAATTATCTCTATTAATTATATCTATTAAGGGTTTTTATCAAGAAATAATTTTAATGTAAATGATTAAAGAGAATATTCTAGAATAATCAATATATATATTTTTACAATTAAAGACATGAGGGAGTAACAAAATTAAAAACAAAGAAACGGTAGATATAAATGTATCTATGTATATATCTCTTGTAATGTACGAGATTTATTGAGCAGTGTAGATTTTTTGCAATAGATAATTTTCTACTATAGTGCTTCATGACATGGAGGAAAAAAATTGGTACGTAAATAAATACAGTAAAAAAAGTCTTTCATACACCATATTTTTCTTTGTATCATCATCCCCCTCTTTCATACAGCAAAATTACAGCACATATAATCTTTCTTTGACTAAGTGAATTAAGTTCCTGTGATATTATATTCTTTTTATTGAATTAACGGATAAATTAATGGTAGAAATCTTAATTTTCTTCAAATTAATTATTTTTTTTCGTTCCTTGCCCTTTGACTCGTTCGTCTAATTACCTTTATCTCTTGTGCCTTAAACCAGTATATGAAAAATAATCATACTTTAACACACACACTCTTCATTTATCTAATTAATCCTGGATGTTAAATGCAGACTCTTCTCTAATGGGAATTCAAATTAACTTTAATTTCCAGATTAACCCCTCGCTAAACCAATCCATGTAGGTGTTTGGATGTTAATTTTGATTGGCTTCAGATGTGGCTCAAACAACTTAATTACACTTAATTTATGCTTAATATTCTTGTTAACAAGATGGATCACAAAAATATAAATGAAAATGAGCAAACCATAATTACTTTTTATGTGGAGAAATGTCCAAGTTAACTATAACGAATTATAAGAAATAACAGTTAATGCCAAATATCGAAGGGAGACACAACGTACCTTCGCCATTAATATATATATAGAGAGAGAAGATCAATTAATTAATTAATTAATTAATTAATTTTGTGTGTGTGTGTGTGTGGTTGGCAAGTAGATAATATAGAGTGATATAGTAGATTGTTAGTTTTGTGGGGTATTAATGCTTTCTCTTCTATTCTCAACTACAAGTCCTCCTACTTAACAATCATAAGGTAGAAAGTAGCAGTCTTATATATATATATATATATATAAAAGCACACACACACGCACATATATTTATCCAACAAACATTCAGATGTATAATGGCACAACACATTTTTCCAATGTATAATTCATCACAATTCCACAATTGTTTCTTTCCAAACATGCTTACTTCACTAAACAAGTTAAACGGTATGTACTTTAAGCTTCTCATAGTAGTTAAGTTAAGTAATACATTCATTTTCATTATAAAAATATAGAACTCACAAACACAAAATATATAACCATATAAAGAAACCCGAATCATGGTTCAATTTCAAGCTTACAGAAAAAAAAAATACAAGGCTCGCATGAACAATTTTCCGGTGAGATTCAGGGTGTGTATGGATTGGATGCCAAAAATAGTTTTTTTTTTTTATCCAAACCATGATTTCAGAGAAAATTAGCTAAACACTCATTAAAATACAAACTATATTCTTTTAGTCATTTTTATTTCAAAATATATTATCTAAAAACTAATCCAAACGCACCATTCATTCTACAAACTGATATAACAAATCAAACGATCATATAATACAAACTAGATTTGCAAAAAGTACTTATAGGCCTCAAAACAGAGAACCAAACATGCTTCTGTTGGATGTGTATAGCTTGTTGTACTGTTCTACATGTAAATGATTAAAATGAAGAATATTTTTAGAAAATCAACACGTATTCTTTATAAATAACTAACTCGTATAATTTGCTTAACTAATCCATGTGAATTAGTTAATTGACTATTATATTTAGTAACAGAGAAGGGAGTATCTTATTTCTTTAGAGAATGTATTAGTTTATTCCGCTAGACTGAACCTTGTTGATGTATATTTTTTTTTGTACAAAAATTTTTAGAAAGGGGTTGGGCTCACCCATGATCCAAAGGTAGGGTGAACTCTCTTTTTCTCCTAAACGATATCATTGTTGGGCAGGGCGAGCCGTCAATTACCTCAGGCGCAAACTTATACACCCAGGAGCTAGAATGTCTTCCTAAACGTTGCTACTAGAACCATAATAAAGTAGTACTCCCTAGGAATTGAACACGCTCTAAATAGTCACATGTCTCACCCTTCTACCAGCTAAACCCACGAATGATGGGTCCGTTAATGTAAATGCAGCTGAACCATAACAAGATATGCCATGTCCAAACTCTCCAATGTCCAACACTTGTGGAATGAGTCAAATTGGGCCTAGAAACTCTCATATTGGGCTCAATACACATTAATTCTGTTTTATCGGCCCACCACTCTTTTTGGGCTGGTCCATAAGCCTAATTAATCATACCAATTCACTGTACATGAGCCCGGAAAAAATGCCAAATCCTATAACAATAATTTATTGAAATAAATTTATCAAAAAAAAAATTATTATTGAAATAACCAATAGAGTTGGTCTAACAATATAACACCCAACTAGATCCCTCTAAATCTCAAATTTAACTTATAGATAAAATACCTATGCTAGGAGAAACAATCACAAACTCTGAAGCTGAATACCTAATACTAACATCTAGTAAATAATATAAAAAAAATGAATCTAAATATACTAACAGGAGTTGAGTTTAGAAAAAAAGAACTAATTTTTTATAATGTGATGAACCAATATTTGAAATAGTATCTCGAATAAAATTATCTCCAATAAGAGGATACCTACTTTTAGGCTATGTTTGGTTCAACGAAGGGGAGGGTAGGTTAAATTAATTTAAGGGAGGGTAAGGAAAGGTAGGGGAGGTTATAAATATAAAAGTATGGGAAGAGAGATAGTATTTTTTGTTTAGTTCAGGAGGGGAGGGGAGGTAATTAAAAATTTACAAATATACCCTTTTATTTTTATTTAAATTTATTTACTTTTTATTTAAAATAATTATATCAAAATTATTTTTTCTTAATTTATAAATTTAAAAAACTTTTTACTTTATTTATATATATAGGATAAATTAAAAAATATAATAAAATTTTATAATTATTATATATTAATATAATATATAAATAAAGTTTGTCATGGGTAGCATTGGAATTTTCTAAAATTGTCAAGGGTAATCTTGTCCAAAAGTGGAGTAAAGTTTCTCACCCCTCCAAAAAACCCCAATTTTGGAGGGGGTGAGAGAGGGGGTAGGGGAGCAAATAAGGACAAAAAATTTTGCCTCCCCTCCCCTCCAATTTTTGAACCAAACACCCATATATCCTCCCCTACCCTACCCTCCCCTCCAAAAACCTCCAACCAAACAATACCTTAGGAAAAAAAAGTCATCAAAATATTAAAATCAATGGAATAAGTTTTATGAAAATTTTGAAACTGCAGTAATTGTAAATAAATCCTAATTTGATAGACTCACGGAAGTTTATTCATTAAAAAATCAAATGAATGAATTTAAATATACAAATTAAAAGCTTCGATGGGGGATAGATAATTTTTTCTCTGTTAAATAAGTCCAAAAACAAATATTTAATGTTCTTATCCTAACAGAGACCTTTGACGGCCAATGGAAAAAAAAAAGGTCTCTTGCCATTATATACATTAATATTATGCCTTGAGGCTGCATTTAGCATTTGATTACCTTAATTGAGAGTATATTTGTCATGTAAATCACGTACTCAACCCACCTACCAAATACGTGGAGGATACATTAATCATAAAATTTTCAGTCAAAAAAAGCATATGGCTAAATAAAATAAAGAAAATCTCCACAACATTAAGGTTTCAGAACTCTATTAGTAATGTCTTTTATCTTCACTGCATCTATCTTCATAAGGTAACAAAATCGAATAGGACTTCTGGAACCAGTTCAAAGGATTGAGAAGAGAAAAAACATCACAAAAGCGAGACACTGTTGAAGGAATTGCACCTGAAAACTTGTTGCCACCTACTTCAAATACTTTCAAATTCTTCAACCGGTCTATATCTTCTGGTATACTCCCCTCCAAGTTATTATTTCCCGCCACATCAAGAATAATAAGGGAAGAAAGATTCCAGATGGACATTGGGATTTGCCCACTAAACTTGTTTTCATATAGATATAATATTTCAAGGTTATGGAGATAGCCAATGGAGCTCCATGGGTATTTTGCCAGTAAGATTATTTCCAGGAAAAACCAAGTATCTGAGTTTAGAGCAACTTGTGATGTTAACAGGAAATTTCCCACTCTATATTTTTCCATATTTAGAATGACTTTTTATTTAAAAATACATGTTTTAATTATTTTACCGGCTCAACAGTTTAATCAAAGATCCAGTAATTAGAGCATTGGACAGAAGGATTAAGACCAAGTCTGATAAATATGCTTAACAGTCAATAAATATGCAAAGAATCCTTCAAGATAAAATCCAAGTCCTTCTCTAATAAAAGTAAGGAAATTTTTTGTTGTATTATATCTATAATCTCTTCTCTGCGTTGATCTGCAGGGTACATCATCTGCGTCTAAGTCAATATTGAAATTGTTCTTTTGACCTCGTGCTTTTCACTCTATTCATTCTATCCCTTGAAAACATTGCCAGCTTCTATGGAAATAACTAGGAGTTGCCTTTAAAGGACAACAGAATGATGGGTGAGCCCTAAGATACATCTATAAAGACAACAGGGCAGACAATTGAACATCAAAACGTAGGATAGAAGAACTGCATATTTCTTACCGCACTGAAGTATGAGTTTGTAAGGTAGGATACTAGTAGTTGTTCTGAAGCGAAGTTTATTCCGAAGCCAATTTCCAAACACGAATACAGCCATCTTCTCCCGAACTGACCACACTATCATTATCAATAAAAGTCAAACCGTAGACTCCACCTAAATGAGCCGCTTTTATGGTTCTGCGGCTTGATGCTGGCTTCCCAATTTCATATATGATGACGCATGTATCAAGTGACCCAGTAGCTATGAGGGTGTTATCAGGTGACCAAGCCAGGCAGTTAATACGTGCGGAGTTAAATAACATGTTATTAAGCTTCACCTGCAAGAGATAACTTTTAAACTCAAATGGCAGCTCAAGGAAAGGACTGATCTCTCAGTCAATCTCACCATTTCAAAATGTGTTATTTATTGATAACCTGGAATTTGAGAATTTAAACATAACCCACTCTTTATCATAATCTGAAAATGTAACTTCATCATATTTCTTATTTTAAAAAGAAAACGGGGTGTAAGAAAATCCGATCATACAACTTCAAATGCTTAAAATAAATGTAACTAATGTTGGAGCTCAAATTACCTCTTTAGAGTCACGGTCCCAGACAACAGCTTCACGATTCAAGTCAGCTGAAGCAAACATTGTAACATATGGAGAATATCTTATCACACTGATAGCACCCCGGTGCTTTTCAAGGACTTTCTCTTCAGTAAGTGTATTTCCTGAGAATATCTTGCCCACCTACAATTGCTTCACTTCCATCGGGTGAAATTGCAGATGCAGTCACAGCGAAGTCGAGGTTATGAGTAGCGACAATTTCTGAACCATTAAGCAAAACAACTCCAGATTCAATTGCTACCAAAGCGAGTTTAGGAGAACCAAGGGCAAGGCTCAAGTCTTTTGGCTGACTGCCAACATCAATTTGCTCAGGAGCTCCGAAATTAGCCCCTTCCAAAGGAACCCTCCATACCTTCATTTCAAAACTTGCACATTAAAATACTTTAAAATTAAAGGAAACGCTATTATCATAACTTGAAACAAAACCAAGTTCCTTTTTTCTGATATTGCCAAAGAAGCAAGAGGCACATCTATATTGGCCGTTGATATGTTACAGGTTTGGGAAGCCAAATCATAAATCATAGATACCTTAATTCTCAGTTACCTTACATACCTTCCTGTCAAATCCAGCTGTAATGACTTCTTCTTCACCGGCTGCTAACAATTTAATTAATCCGAATTGTTTACTGTCTAATTTACCACAGCAACCAATGCCTACAATCCATTTTAAGATCACTCCATCATAGCTGCATGACAAGAGCATCTTTTTGTTTCTGTTGAGTATAGTTAAAAGAGCTACATTTTTCATGTGGCCAGATAATGATATAGGACTTTTATCTAAATCTGTTGCTGAATATAAATTAATCATGCCACCAAGGGAGACAGTGAGAAGATGATTATTCTGCCAAAGACAACCAACATGCATATCCTCCACACCACCAGATTCAGAACTTGATAAAGTCTTATTTAAACTTCCACTTCCATCCTCAAGAATATCCCAGATCTTTGCAGATTTATCAGCAGACACAGTAAGGACCTGCAATTGATGCAGATTGGGTTGCAGTTTAAGACAGGCATAGAAAAAACTCTAGTGAAGAAAGCATCATATCATATTCTGACTGGCAGGAAAAACAAGTAATTTCTTCATAAAAAGTTACAATTCAAATAGATGAATTCTTTTGCGAAGGCTGTAATTAACTCAGTAACTCAGTATAGTGAATGTGGTGAAGCTCTTAAAAATGCTTAACAAGGCAGCTTAACTTTTGATCATGCATGCAGGTTATTTTAACGAACTCATTTATGAATCATATGTAAGCTCTGATAATTTCTATTCCTTTTGCTTTCAATTTATTTTAAGATACATGCAGGTTATTACTTGTTCAACTTACAGCATATATGCTGCCCTTATGGCCAGCCTCTGCAGACAACTCGCCAAGTTTGTCCCCACTCTTCCCATCATATATGATACCCTTTCTATCTGAACTCACATTTATGAATTTGGTTCCATCAGGGGAAAATCTAACACAATTCACAAAATTTGAATGGTCCCTGCAGATCAACAACACCTTCCATGATCCATTCCTACAATGTCACTATATGTAGCCCCCAATTCATTATTATACAAAAATCCAATCATATATAACAATAATAATTACCTGATGGACATATTGAACTTGAATGGAGGACCATCATAGAAATTCACCAAAAAGTCTTCCCCACATGTAACAATACGAAAACGCCTTGTTGGTTTGAATGCCCAACTTAAAACTCGCCGTGAATGACCATCAAAATCCCCAACAGTGCTGCCTGAATCCCACCTAAGCACAAAATATAAGATACGAAATGGAGTAAATATGGTACAGTGGGGAAAAATGAGGGTGGTGGCACATGGATTCAATATTAGAAGGGAATGAAGCTTACAAGATGTTCAACCAAATTTTAAAAAGCAGCCCTTGAATAAGTATGAACTCGGACAACAAATGAGGGAACTAAATGGCCTCCAAGCCCATAAAACTAAACAAATATATATCAAATCAAAGTTAGGGATCATGTAGGTTTACAGTAAATAAGGTTTCAAAACTTTAAAATGGCAATCTTTTAGCCGTGGCCGAGACCTTAGGTCAAGTTAGAAATGAAGAGATGCATATACGTAAACTTTGATACTTGGACACAACATCGCCTGAGTTTGAACCGTGACAGTCTCTTTCCCCTTTTTTGGTTATCGCTTGGACGCAGCATTATTTAAACCATGAGTTTGAACAAAGAAAATTAGAGTGGCCCCATGTATCACAAAATTCAAAACGAGCTGTCGCAGTTCACTTGAATTTTATATTTTATATTGATATTGACCAATATTGGTGTTACAAATTTTGTAAAAAGAATGCGTAAGGGGAAAAAAAAGGAAATTTGAGTATTTAATTCATACTAACCTTTTATGACCAGATGTCCTATATGATTTGATACAGACATAAGTATATTGATCATGTATATAAGGCAAAATAAGATTCTGTTTATATTATATAATACTATATATACATTACACACGCACACCAAAAAGTATTCTCGGTTATTTCCACCAAGTCAGTCTCATTAGGAATTTAATCGTACTCCTTAGAATCGAAGATGCTATGAAATGAAACCATTTCTTCCTTGATCTAATCTCTTTGAAGGTAATTCTTGGATTAAGACAAAGAAGTGCAATTATTTTTTCCCGGGCTTGATCTCAGCTCCGAGAGCCGTCGGCCTTTATCCCTAAGAATCTAGTTACTAAATCAAAAGGCATGGCTTAACAAACAGCAATCGAAGCCTCAATAGAATAACTGCAAAGCTCGAAGAACAAAAGTAATGATAAGCACTTACATAAAAGCACGAACAAGTGACTTCCCTTTGCCATCCCCGCAAGCGACGATCCTCAAACCGTCAGCGGACCACTGAAGGTCATCTATCCGACCCGACAGGACCCGGAACTCATTCTTAAGAACAAAATCGTTATGGGTGCCCCAGATCCGAACAGTGCCAGAGACATCCGCTGAAGCAATCCATTCACCGGTACCGTGCCACCGTGAAAAGGTAGCCATGCTCTCCATAGACGGAAACCTGAAGTGAGTTATCGAGGTTGCTGATCATGACGGATCGCCCGGTGCAGTATAGAATGTTGTTGGATTTCGGGTCGCCGGAAATGAGGATACCCCGACCACGTTCGGTCGAAGGCGCACAAGCATGGGTCTCTGAGAGGTTCGCCATTGTTGATGGTATCGAATCGTGAATCAGGAAGTGCGTGATCAATCATGTTTACTGGCGATTAAGAACAGAGGAAGAGAAAGAGACGAAAGGTTCCGATACTTGAGGAAGAAAATTTTGAACAAGTTCGCGGCTCGCGCGGGTTTTCGTTGGCTCTGATCCGGTTTATATAGTAAGGGTGTTATAGTCATTTCGCATCATGTGCTTTTATAAGATCTCCTCCTATAATTGTAAGGATAATCAAGATTCATTTGATATTCATTACAACCTCAACTGCTAAATATAAAAATTAGTAATAAGATTTATTTTAATTTTTAATATAAGATGTCAATCTGTTTATCTCTTAAATAGCTAAATTTATAATTTTTTTAAATTTTTTTTATTAATTGCATATATTAGAAAGTTTTTCATTAATGAATAATTTTTTATTTAAATAGTTATTAGAATGAGTATTGATTAATGAGTAATCTAGAAAAATCAACTCACATTTTTTATAAATAACTTAATTAATTTTTTTAATGTTGAAGAATTCATTATTTAGTTTTTACAAAAAGCAGTAATACGTCAATGTTAATATTACAAGTCTATTGGGCACTTCCATTAAATAAGAATATAAAATATAATATAATCACAAATAATGATGAAGAGGCCATATATGATTAACAACAACAAGGAAGCTCTGTTCTCAAGCCCCTACAACCAATAACAGGAACATCAACATGGAGACGAAGTAATACAAAACATGCCTAAGCTGACAACGTTAGGCTCATCCCAATCATACTATTTGATTATTTTAAGGAAATTGCTAAGACACGATTCCCTTACCTGCAACAAATAAATCTAAAAATGAGATGTAGACATGATTAAATATATGATAAGATATAATCAGTCATATTACAATAAAGCTCCAATTTTTTATAATAGTATATTTTGATTGGAAGAAAAGATTTGAGAATAGTAGAAATGATTTTTTTTTTAAATATTAGGTTAAGCACCATATTCTAGTTAAATGTTAAGAGAACGTAACCAAAATGTACAGAATGAATTGAGCAAATCAAATTAAACCAATAGTGTTGTATTTAGGCCATGTTGTACTCACCATAAAGGTAACAAGCTTTTGATAGAATTTAGCTGCCGGGTGACATCAATTGCACTCATTCTTTCATGAGGTGATTCCATTGAACATGTAAGTCCGACCTCAAATAAAGAACGCAAGCATTTCTCAACATTATGATGGATTTGCATCATGTTCTCCGATAAGTCTCCTGATGCCCCCACTACATGTTCTAATTCTCTTGGTAGAATAGTTGGGCTCACAACTTCCAAAAGCTTGTTTGGAAATGCAAGCTTCACATATGTTTGAAGATTGTGACCATCTGTAAACATATCTTCGGTAGGTCTCCTTTTACTTAACATCTCCAAGACAAGAATGCCAAAGCTATACATATCACCTTGTATCGATGGCTGAGAACCCATTCCATATTCTGAAATATTGTAAGCATATTAGTTCTCTTAATTATATAAATGATCATGGAAAAAACTGAAAATTAAAAAAGTCAGTTTGAAGGCACAGAATGAATTTGAAGGCCTTGTGGTGAAAAAAATAAATCAAATGATACCTGGAGGAACATAGCCAACAGTACCCTTTATACTAATTGTGCTACTTTGTTTATTAGAAACGACTTCAACTGTTGATAGAAGTCTTGCCAATCCAAAATCACCCAAATGAGCAACCATGTCGCCATCAAGAAGGACATTGCTTGGTTTCAAATCACAATGAATAAGAGGTCGTCCATATTCATAGTGAAGATAGTTTAAAGCAGATACAATATTGATAATAACATTTATTATCTGATCAAGGAGCAAAATTCTTGGGTGATCTGGATTTTCTATTCTAGGATACAACCAATTTTCCAAATTTCCATTCTCCATATACTCATAAACTAGAGCCTTAAATTCATGGCCCTTGTAGTCTATGCTAGAGCAACATGTTATAATTTTTACCAGATTTCGATGTTTTGCATTTCTAAGTGCATTACATTCATTAACAAAACTCTTGTGAGCCCCCCTCATTTGAAGGTTGATGACCTTTATCGCTACAACTTCTTGGGACTGAAAACTTCCCTCGTATACAGAGCCAAAACTTCCATATCCTATCAAGTTGTTGATAGAGAATCCATCGGTGGCATTATGTAAGCTTTGATATGATACTCTGGAAACCATGTCATTTGTTGGTGAACTTAAAGAAGATTTCTTGTTTCTTTTCCTCCTATGATAAATAGCAACAACAGATGCTAGAAGAAGAAAAGCAATCACACAACATATTGATACGATCAACTTGAAGTTTTGATGTTTTCTTTGTCCAATGGATTTGATAGGGCATGGTGGCAGCTCCAACTTTGATATGCCTCCACAAAGCCTGTTATTCCCCATAAGTGATATTGCACTTGCATTGCCAAAGACACCTTTACTTGGTACCTCTCCATCAAGCATGTTGAAGGAAACATTTAGGTACTCTAACTTAGCAATATCCTGCAGGTCTTTTGGAATTGATCCAGACAAGTTATTTTTTGACAAGTCTAGATATCTTAGACCTTTCAATGAAGCCAAAGATAAGGGGATGGTTTCTTGAAAGAAATTCTCTTGCAAAAAGAGATACTCTAAGCTTTGGCATTCTCCAATGGTTTGACGAATAATTCCAGTTAAATGATTATGAGAGACATCCAATTGACCAATATTTTTTAAGTTCCCAACCTCGTCAGGGAGATCCCCACCAAAAGAGTTATGTGACAAGTCCAATAAAATTGATAGAGATGAAAGAGTAATCAATTGGATTGGGATGGTTCCACTAAAATTATTATGTGACAAGACAAGAACTTGTAAACTTTTACAATTCTCAATACTTGGAGGAACTTTTCCTTCAAACATGTTATTATACAAATCTAAGTGGAACAACTGAGTGAGGTTACCTATGAAATGTATATTTCCAGAAAATTTGTTTTCCCCCAAATATAACTTTTGCATCTTTTGAAAGTTCCCAAAAGTAATTGGGATGACGCCAGTGAGATAATTCTTGTCCATATCTAGTAGCTTCAGGTTAATGAGGTTTCCAAATGCCGCAGGAATTCTGCCACATATTTGATTTCTTCCAAGCACGAATTCTGTGAGATGGGCAGACAAATTGCCTATGGTATTTGGTAATTGGCCCCCAAAATTATTATGTTCTATGTGTAGCCGTTCCAACTTGCTGCAGTTACTCAAAGAATATAGAAACTCCCAATCTTTTGAAGAATTACTTCCCAGACTATTATAACTGAACTCTAGTAATGAGAGGTCATACAAATTTCCAAGATTTGGAATTTTCCCCACTAAGTTATTTTGTCCTAAAGAGATCACCCCAAGCATAGTTGCATTTGCAAGGGATGTTGGGATATGACCTGAGAATTGATTAGATCCAATTGTGAACCATTCGAGATTAGGGAGATTGATGAACATGTTGGTTGGGAGAGAGCCATTGAATTGATTAATTACAAGTTGGATGTCAGTGAGGGATGACAAATTGTAAAGAGCTGAAGGAATTGCACCTGAAAACTTGTTGCCACCTACTGCAAATACTTTCAAATTCTTCAACCGGCCTATATCTTCTGGTATACTCCCCTCCAAGTTATTATTTCCCGCCACATCAAGAACAATAAGGGAAGAAAGATTCCAGATGGACATTGGGATTTGACCACTAAACTTGTTTTCGTATAGATATAATATTTCAAGGTTATGGAGATAGCCAATCTCCATGGGTATTTTGCCAGTAAGATTATTTCCAGGCAAATCCAAGTATCTGAGTTTAGAGCAACTTGTGATGTTAACAGGAAATTTTCCACTCAATGTATTATTGGAGAGATGAAGTACCTGGAGCCGGAACAAACGACCCAAACCCTGTGGGATTTCTCCATGGAAATTATTGTCGTCGAGATGGATGACTCTTAGGAAGGATAGATTGCCAATATGTGGAGTTATAGATCCACGCAACTCTTGTCCATCTAACCGCAGCTCTGTAACTCTGCGATGCTTGCGGCCACATGTGATTCCATGCCAGTTGCACAAGTGTGTAGAAGAATTCCAAGAGTCCAAGATGTGGTGTGGATCCTCAGATATTGATTCCTTGAATTTCAGCATTGAAAAGTGGTCAGTCTCGTTTCCCAGTGAAGAGCTGGCTTTGCAAGGAGGGAAGATCAAAGTGAAGAAAAGAAACAAGTGAAGGCATATAGAGAAAGAGGAAAGTAACATGACAGATGAAGGCTTCATTTTTGCTGAGAAACACAAGGCTACTTTGAGAGAGCCCTGTATGTAAACTAAGGGGAAGAAATATTAGTCCGACTTAAATCATGGAGGCCTCATGCTTTGTGCGGTCAGACAGTGTTATCCTTTAATTTTTTATTTTTTTTATTGTATAAATAGGAGTTTCAAAATTTATATTTTTATATATTTATTTTTATTATTTTTTAATTGTATTATCTATATATTATTTAGATTAATATACCTTATATTAAATTAGTATTAGTATAATTATCATATTTTTATAATTTCTTTAAAATAATTATTTTTAGATTAAAAGGTAACACATTGTTATTAATTGTAAAGTAAAAATACATATAACATCCCAAACTAATTTTAAAGAAATAACTAATGCTCTTAATTATATATATATTAATTTCAATCAATATATATATAGACACACACAATTAAGGAATTGATCGATCTCAAATGCAATAAAGGCAAACATATATTATTAATTGTTCTAATCTTCTCGATTTCACGAATCACACAATCTCTTGTACCTTAAACCAGTATATGAAAAATAATCATGCTTTAACACAAACACTCTTCATTTGTCTAATTAACCCGGATGTTAAATATAGACTCTTCTATAATGGGAATTCAAATTAACTTTAATTTCCATGTCTAAGAGATTAACCTCTCATTAAACCAATCTATGTAGGTGTTTGGATGTTAATTTTAATTGGCTGCAGATGTGGCTCTAACAACTTTTTTTTTTTTTATAAAAAGTTTTAAGTGAATTTAGTACTAATTCTCCATTAAAGTTTTATAAAAACTTATAACAATAAGAAGAAAAAGAAGGAGACGGCGTGTGAGGAATGCAATGTGGAGATTGACCAAAACCAAAAGAAGTCAATGATTGCCTAACATATGGGAAGGAATGTCACGACTTGGATAAATATAATATTGTCTGCCTTTCTTTTCAGTCTACCACTAAAAACCTTGGACAACCAACCCACCTTGACTTTTTCCTTAAACATGTTTCCTCTTTGCTTTTCACTTCTTATTTTAATACTATTTTTCTTGTTCACTCCAATCTAATTGGATCCATCTTCACCCACCCACATTTTTCAAATTAGCAATATCTATAGCAAATAAACATGTTCAATATTACTCTTTAATCTCATCACAAAACTTTCAACAACAAAAAAAGTTATATTCACAAATGTACAAAACCATGCCTTTCACAATTTGACATATTTACTTACGAGACGCATTAATCACACCTTTAATTGTTCAAAGAACTCTTATAATAGTAACAAAAATCGAACTTTTGTTCTTTTGGGATATGAGTCTATTTCCTTATCATATGTGCTAACTTTTATTAGCGGCTCTAACAACTTAATTACACTTAATTTATGTTTAATATTTTTGTTAACAAGATGGATCACAAAAATACAAACAAAAATGAACAAACCATAATTACTTTTTATGTTGAGAAACGTCCAAATTAACTATAACGAATTATAAGAAATAGCAGTTAATGACATATATCGAAGGGAGAAACACCGTACCTTCATAGTTAATAGAGAGAGAGAGAGAGTGAAAACGTGAAGATCAATTAATTAATTAATTAATTGTGTGTGTGTGTGTGGTTGGCAAGTAGATAATATAGAGTGATATAGTAGATTGTTAGTTTTGTGGGGTATCAATGCTTTCTCTTCTATTCTCAACTACAAGTCCTCCTACTTAACAATCATAAGGTAGAAAGTAGCAGTCTTATATATATATATATATAAAAGCACACACACACGCACATATATTTATCCAACAAACATTCAGATGTATAATGGCACAACACATTTTTCCAATGTATAATTCATCACAATTCCACAATTGTTTCTTTCCAAACATGCTCACTTCACTAAACAAGTTAAACAGTATATTACGTTAAGCTTCTCATAGTAGTTAAGTTAAGTAACACATTTATTTTCATTATAAAAATATAGAACTCAAACACAAAATATATAAGCATATAAAGAAACCCGAATCATGGTTCAATTTCAAGCTTACAGAAAAAAAAAATACAAGGCTCGCATGAACAATTTTCCGGTGAGATTCAGGGTGTGTATGGATTGGATGCCAAAAATAGTTTTTTTTATCCAAACCATGATTTCAGAGAAAATTAGCTAGACACTCATTAAAATACAAACTCTATTCTTTTAGTCATTTTTGTTTCAAAATATATTCTCTAAAAATTAATCCAAACACACCCTTCATTCTACAAACTGATATAACAAATCAAATATTATATAATACAAACTAGATTTGCAAAAAGTACTTATAGGCCTCAAAACTGAGAACCAAACATGCTTCTGTGGGATGTGTATCACTTGTTGTACTGTTTCACATGAAAATGATTAAAATAAAAAATATTTTAAAAAAATTAACGTATATTCTTTATAAATAACTAGCTTATATAATTTGCTTAACTAATCTATGTGAATTAGTTAATTGACTATTATATTTAGTAACAGAGAAGGGAGTATCTTATTTTTTTTTTTTGAGAATAGATTAGTTTCTGACTTAACACTGTAGATGTATATGGAGTTTTTTTTTTTTTTGTTACCCACCCGGTTCACCGGAGCTTTGCCCCGACTACATCCGGATCCGACCCGCGTCGCGCACCTGGCTATGGTGGGTGAGTCTCCCAACGGGAATTTTCTGCGTACGCCAAGGCTCAAACTCGAGATCTCGCTTAAGCGATACCGAGCCGCTTACCACTCGGACCAACCCCCGTTGGTTGGAGTTAAATCAATGTACCCAATTTTAATTGTGCCATGTCCAAACTCTCCAATGTCCAACACTTGTGGAATATGTATGAGCCAGATTGGGCCTAGAAACTCTCTCTTATTGGGTTCAATACACATTAATTCTGTTTTATTGGCCCAACACTCTTTTTTTGGGCTGGTCCATTAAGTCCAATTAATCATACCATTTCACTGTAGATGAGCTTGAGAAGAATATATCAGCCGTAGCGGGGAGGCATTCTAACTCCTAAGTGCTTAAGTTTACGCCTGAGAATAAAATTACCTTCAATAAGAGGACATATACTCTTAGAAAAAAAAAAGTTATCAAAATATTAAAGTCAATGGAATAAATTTTATGAAAAATTTAAAACTACAGTAATTGTATTTTATTAGTATATATAGACTTGGTATTCAATGGTAAAAAATATTGTTATATTAACTCATTTTAACTGTCTTGTTTGAAGTATACACTTCCACAACGTTAAGTTTTCATTTTAGTGCTCATGTCCGTATTTTTTTGAAAAATTACCATTTTTGTGCAAAAGAACTAGATTATTCATAACTTATAAATAATATAATTGCATAGCATATAGAAAATATTTATAGGGATATCAAGCTGGAAAAAGTACCTCTTATTCTCTATAATTAGATAAATGCATGACCCTTGCCTATTTTTATGTTTTATAGAAGAAAAACGTCCTTTCACTTTCATAGATTTGATTCCCCTAAATATGAATAAAAATAGAAAGGATTCAAATGTATTTGATGGTCGGTGATAAAATATATGGCTTGTGGGAAAAATTCAAAAACCAAGAACATGAACGGGAAAAAGAAACAAATAACAAGTTGTATTACAATACTAACCCATCAATTGCTATCTCTGCCTATAGTTGGCAGAAATAACAGGAAAACAATAAATAAAATCTGCATCAAATTAATTGATTAAGAAGTATTCGCCAACTTTTATTGTTCTTATAACGAAACTAATGATCATTTTGAAGATTCCACTCTCTAGGAAAACCCCTAATAAAACGTTTTAAGTCAACTGGGTAGATTGGAATGCATGACTAATACACATACTTTAAAATAATGGCATCCTAAGGTTAAGACTTTATAATATCTCTATTTTAGGGTATCATTTACAATATAAGATTCATGACAGAATATTAATATAATATCATACTTATTAGGTGAAATAAAAATTATTTACATTTTAAATCTCAAAATAGATGCATAAGGGAATTGATGATATCTTTTATTAAATAAAAAATAAGATTAAATATTATTTTTTATTTAACATGTAAATACATTTTAAAAAAATTGCTCAAAAATCTTTCGTTAAAAAAATTATTATCCAAAAATACTTAAAGACCTAAGTTTTTTAGTAAGTGTAATTTTTTTAGTTGTATATAATATATTTTTAATTATGTACATGTGTTTTTTTATTTTATATATAATTAAAAAATATATTATATACAAAAATAAAAGAGTAGTTACACCCATTAAACATATGTTATATTTGGATCATTAAATAAATTTTATATTATTTAGACAACAAATTTTGTAATGAGTGATTTTGCTACATTTTCTATTGATTTTTCACTGCAAACAGAGAAAAATGTAAATTGATTGATTTCATAATTCAGACAATTATGATATAAAATTTGATAGATTAATTTTAAGTAATAAAAAATTGTAAGTTTATTGAACGAGAAACTGCAATCGCTAACTCCATAGCGCGTGTCGATCGACATGCTCAGTCCATTTTGTTACAGCGATCTCTGGACCATTCTCTGACAGAGGAAGAGAGGAGGGCGAAGAGAACGAGACAATGGCCGGCGGAGACGCCAGCGACGGGGAACGTACGCCGGAACTCCTCGACCTGGTTCATGATATCGCTGCAATGTACGGTGGGGCAGCTTTTGGTTCCTCCTCCTCCTCCGCCATTGCCGCCGATGCTGTGTTCAAGAAGGACTGCATCGATCTGGTTCGTCGGATCTCACTTCTTTCCCATTTGTTCGAGGAGATTAGGGATTTAAAGGTTTTTAATTCTACTGAGCTGGATGCTTCCACTTCTTCCAATGGCACTCCCTCTTCCTGGTCCTTTGATCTGGTGCTTGCTCTTCAATCTGCTAAGCGCCTTCTATCCGTCGCTAGTAACTTTCATTCCAATTGTACTTCTGTGAGTTCTATTTCTAACTTTCTATCGTACTTTCCTACCATTTTCGAGCTCCTGTTTGGTCGCTATAAATGAATTGAGCTTGATGCTGCGGATTACATACATAAAAATCATCTAAGCTGATAATGTACTTCCTAGTTGCTTGTGCTTCTTAGTAATTCTACATCAATATGCAATCAAAACCCCATATTTTGATGCTATTTTGCTCTGTTTGAGTAATTTAGTTCTCAAGTTCAGAGAGTTAAAAATTGCTCGCAACAATCAAATTTATTTTTCCCCTACCATACTTGTGCTTGATGACTTTTGTTGCTGGTTTCTTGTGATTAAAGAAATATTCAACTTCAATTTTTGACTTCAAATACGATCACAAAGTTCAGACACAAAAAAAAAAAAAGTTACAAAGTTGATGTGTGCACTGATTTAGCGCCGTTATTGGATTGAATTATTTCTGAACTACTGATGTTGATGGTGCCCATCGTAAAGTTGTAAGGTTTCCGCATGTTGTCTATGCATTTTGTTCTGCCAAAGTATATATAATATATATATTTGGTCAATGCGGAAAGCAGATATTTAACTGCGAATTATACATATAACTAAATGACTTATCAGGAGAACACACGCAACGTTAATTCCGTGGAATGGGTTGCACTTTGTGGCTAAATCAAATCAATTATTTGTCGTCACAACTAAGAAGTCAGCCTGATGGGCATTATATGTGCAATCGAGCGATTATTTGTTCTCATCTGTAGGGAAAGCAAAAAGTGCCTTGTTGGCTTATTATGGCCGGCAGCTTGTTCGTGTGTTTTTTCATATATAATTCTATGTGGGTGTCTACATAATATTATTACTCCATATGAGCATGTTCTTGTTTAAGAGAATTTTGCCTTTCCTAACTTTTTAAAGAATGTCTGGGTCCATCGCTGAAATTTTTAATACCTTGTTTAAGGATGAAGATGCAAAGACTATTGTCTTCCAATTTCAGCGCGTGACATGGAAATTGGAGAAACTTTTGAGCGAATTACCTTATGACCATTTGGACATATCAGAAGAAGTTAGAGAACAGGTAGAATTTGAGTAACTTTGGTATTTTACAGTTGCTTAAATTTTCTTTTGACTGACTTTTATTTTTGTATTGCATGCTTTTCTAGGTGGAGTTGGTGAGAACACAATTGAGTCGAGCCACTGAAAGATATGGGTTTATGATCTCAAACATGCCATCTAGTGACATATCCCAGCAACTGGCTGAAACCGTTAGTCAGGTTAATGGAAAATCTAGGAATCAGTTGCAAAAGCAAAACAGCTGCCCTGAGTATTTACTAACACTAGACAACATTCCTAAAAGCAACAGAGGGAAAAAATGCGGCACATGTCAGGCAAATCTTCACTTGGAAAGGGCAAGGAGCACCCCTGCCTCTTCGGAGGCTTCTTTATCAACTGTGATTCATCCTGAAAGTCAAGAAACTTCCGAGAAGAAGGGCCTAGCAAGAGTTAAAACCCCTGAAGCTATTGTAATTCCTGAAGATTTTCTTTGCCCTATATCATTGGAATTGATGAGGGATCCCGTTATTGTGGCCACAGGCCAGGTATGGTTCCTTTTAGATTCTATGTAGAATATAATCCAGTATTAACAATATATTTTTTATTCTCAAGATATTTTATTCTGCAGACATATGAGCGGTCTTACATACAGAGATGGATAGCAAGTGGAAATGTAACTTGTCCAAAAACTCGCCAGAAGTTGGAAAACTTGAACCTAACACCAAATTATGTTTTAAGGAGCCTTATCAATCAGTGGTGCATAGATTACAACTTTGAGCAGCCAAGAGGACTGACCCATGGCAAGCTAAAACAGAGTGATGGATCATTTAGAGATGTTACGGGTGACATGGCAACCATTGAGTCTCTGATCTTGAAGCTCTCAAGCAATTCCATTGAGGATTGTAGAGCAGCTGTCACTGAAATCCGATCGCTTTCAAAACGGAGCACAGACAACAGAATACTAATCGCTGAAGCTGGAGCGATTCCAGTTCTGGTCAACCTGTTAACATCAGAAGATGTATTGACACAAGAGAATGCAGTTACTTCAATTCTCAACCTCTCTATATATGAAAACAACAAGGGACTTATAATGCTTGCAGGTGCCATCCCCTCAATTGTGCAAGTTCTTAGAGCTGGAAGCATGGAAGCAAGAGAAAATGCTGCGGCAACCCTTTTTAGCTTATCATTTCCTGATGAGAACAAAATAATAATTGGTTCCTCAGGAGCTCTCCCTCCTTTGATAGAATTGCTCCAAAATGGCAGCCCTAGAGGGAAGAAGGATGCAGCATCAGCATTATTCTACTTATGCATTAATGAAGGGAACAAGGGTAGGGCCATTAGATCAGGGATCATCCGTGCATTGTTAAAGATGCTTACAGATTCAAGAAAATCAATGGTTGATGAAGCCCTAACAATAATGTCAGTTCTTGGCAGCCACCATGGGGCAAGGGTTTCCATTGTAAATGCCGGCACTATGCCTGTTTTGATTGATCTTTTGAGTACAGGTCTGCCTCGACACAAAGAGAATGCAGCCGCCATTTTGTTTTCCTTGTGTAAGAGAGATGCTAATAATCTTGCTTGTTTAAGTACTCTTGGTGGTGTCAAGCCATTGACTGAACTTGCTCTCAGTGGCACTGAGAGGGCTAAACGGAAGGCCACTTCATTATTGGAACATATTGGCAAGTCCCAGGAGCTTTGAATGGTCTAGTGCTGTGGTAAGAACTTTCGGTTTCGATTCTTCTGATTATTTGACATAAAATGTTCAGTCTCTTTCTTGGATCTGCAAAGTGATCATACAGAGGCTGACATTAAAGAAAAAAAAAATTAAAGCAGCCTCATTGATTCATTAAATTCCTTTCTTGTTTCGTTCTTTTTAACCTGCCCTGTATGTGTTGGCGTGTAAATAACTTAGCGTGTGTTTGGATACCACGTTTAGGAATAAATTCTGGCCAAAACCGCAGTTTGGAAATTTTTTACACAAACAGCTATTTTTGTTGAGAATTGATTCTGGGCAAAACCTCGGTTTGAAACCTAGGTTTTAAATAAGCTACTGAAAATAGCTTTTTCTTTGAAACCTAGGTTTTGGATTATCCAATTACTATTATACCCTTATTTTTTCTTACACCCTCTCTCCTCTCTATTATCTCTCCCCTCTCTTCTCTTATCTCTCTTTTTCTTTTTCCTCTCTCCTCTCTTATCTCTCTTTTTCTCTCTCCTCTCTCCTCTCTACACTCTCTTCTCTCTCCTCTCTCTTCTCTATCATCTTTTATCTCTCTTACTTTTAATCATATCATACCCTTTTTAGTAATTTACCAATATAAAAAGTGATTCTACTACTAATCATCCAAACATCTCTATTCCCAAAATCTATTCTTCTCAAAATCTATTCTCCCTAAAATCTATTCTCCAGAATCTATTCTTCCCAAAATCTATTCTCCAAAAGCTAATCCAAACACACCCTTAATTGATGCCTTGTTCTCTCACAAAGTTATAACTGAAATTTCTGTTTGTCTCTTCATTTGTTTCGTGATCTTTGGCCATCTGGTCATTCTATTTTCCTCCTTATTTTAGCAGAGTTTACGGAATTAAGGAAATATATATGTATATATATATTGAAAATCATATCTCAACCAAATTAAACTTTAGTACGAACTCACATATAGAGGAAATATATATTTAAGATAACTGTTTTTTAAAAAAAGCCTAAACTGGCCTGCCCTAGGCATTACAAGGCCAGCCCATTTAGGCCCTAAGCCCGACACTTTTAAGCGACGCTTTTAAGCCTAATTGCAGAAAAATCCAATGATTTTCAAACCCATTCCTAACAAATTTGGAGCCTAAATTTGTACCCAAAAAAAATTTTGGAGCCTAAATGAGCTTGCTCACTGAGTTTGACTGATTTGCTTGACTTTACTCTTGTAGTATTAAAAGTGAAGATAAGAAATTATCAACAGGGTTGAGTCTAGGGAAAGATGCCAATCTTTCAAAACATGACGAATTAAAATTTAAAAATCTATTACAAAAAGTGTCCACATTTAGTATTGAATGTTACCTCAAAAATAAGATTGACTCTAAGGATATATATATATATGTATGCTTATTAAGAAGGGAAAAAAAAAGATAGGAAATTTCTGACGTGTTGATAGTATGTCAAATAATTTTTTTTAATAGGAGAGGACACCATTGTATTAAGAGAGAAAAAAAAAGTAAAGACAGGAATTTATGACAAATATATAAAGGGATAGGAATGATTGAAGGGGATCCTCATTCCTCAAGCACACCAAACTCACTTCAATCTTAATTAATGGCACCAAAGCGACATGTGTATAGACCATATTATACGTTATTCATAATTATTTGTTCTTCATACTTTTGGAGATTTGAACTCTGAAAATTTGAAAGGAAAAAAAAAAGATAAATAAGAATGAGTTATGTTTAAAGCAATATTTAAAATAAATTGCATCTTCCATCAACATAACTGTTTGAACTCGCGTCAATAATTTCTTTAAATTATGTGAATCAGACATTACCTCAGTGTAATTTAATTTTAAAATTCATAATATTTAATACATAAAAAGTTTACCTTTTATTGGTCTAATGTGTTCTTCTTGAAAAGGATATGGCTCTTGGACCATAATTTTGGACTTTAGTTTGAAACCAAATCCCAAAGCATTTCTTTATTATTTCTCTTTTCACTTTACTTTTTTTTTTTTGGGTTGCTCACCCGGTTCACCGGAGCTTTGCTCCGACTACATCCGGATCTGACCCGTGTCGCGCACCTAGTTATGGTGGATGAGTCTCCCAACGAAAATTTTCTGCGTACGCCAAGGCTCTAACTCGTTTTCACTTTACTTTCTTGCATATCCACTCCCTTTGACAAATTACATATGACCCCATCGCTCCAAAGAAATTCCACGTTACCTTTTACTTGGATGACAATTTGCAGACATAAAAAATCGTTTCATTTGACAAACATCAGATTTCAAAACCCTATAAAAATAATCCCTTTGTGTGAAACACTGAAACCCACTCCTTGAATACAATTGAATAAGTGTTTTTTGGAGGAATAACTTGTTAAATACAAATTAATCATGGAATACCAATAATGATAATAAGTGTATCATTGAAGAAATAATTTCAGTTCAATTATTATAATTTGATTTATTAGTTATCATCAAAACAAAGTAATGATATGGGTGTCCGAATTTTTGTGGCCATTTAATATGAGGGATTTTTAAAACATAAATTGCAGTGCATCACGTACAAGATTCAAAATCTTATCTTATTATTAGATGGAGGAATTTCATATTTTATTATTCTTGCATTTTTATAATGTCATATCCTCTACACGCTACGAGCAAATGAAGGCAAGCCATGCATATTATGAAAAATAAAATAAAAATGAGTATGAATCATCAATAAATTAAATCTCTTTATTTGATAGTTTACAACCTTTTTTTGTTGATAATTTTTTAGATGTCAATAAATGTAAATTTTTCTATAAGTAAAAAGTCTTAAATTCGATTACGCTTATAACGTCTACTCTTCTAATTTTAAAAAAAATATTAACAAATGTCACCTTTGTTGATAGTTCATGTTATAAATCTCTTTATAGATGCTTCTTTTGTATATGAATGGCCCTATAAATATTAAGGCATTGTCGGTAGCTCATCTCGAACTTGCCAATATTCCTTCATGCTCATGGCATTGTATTATTATCTTTTTGAATACTTTTAGCCTTTTTAACTCAAGAGAATCGATAATTTATATATTTATCAACGTATTAAAAATCAGACCGATTATTGAATTGGATGAGGTAATGGGTTAAGGGTTAATGATTCAACTTAGAGTCAACCCAAAGTCAGACCTGTTATAATTAAAATAATTTAATTTAATTAAAATATAAAAAATTCATATATAACCATAAAATACTAGAATATTTATTATATATGAGGGTGCATATTCAATAAATATGTAACTTTGTAATATATATGCTCAAGCAGGCCTAAGCCTGACCTTAATTAGCTCAGTGTTCAATTTTTTTTGTTACCTACTCGGTTTACTGGAGTTTTGCCCCGACTACATCTAGATTCGACCCGCGTCGCACACCTGGCTATAGTGGGTGAGTCTCCCAATAAAAATTTTCTGCATACGCCAAAACTCGAATTCGAGACCTCGTTTAGTGTTCAATCTAACTAGCCTGAATAACTCGAGCAGGGTCAAGTTTAATGGGCTATCAGGCTACTTGCAGATAAATACATTAATTATAAATTATGGAGTCGGGTATTTTACAACTAAATTATGATTTTAATTTGTTTAAAATCTTGTATGGAGTAGCAAGGACACCAAAATCCAAATAATATATATAATTAAAAGAGAACATGTCACATGCGACAAAGGGATGAATTAAATATATAAAACTTGAATTGTCCGCCGCGATTACCGTTAAGAGAGTGGCTCACATCGTTGAAGAAAATGGTTGGCTTTTTCTGAAACTGCATTGCATTTGGGTCCTATCTTTGAATTATATAAACTTCTCCTACCAAATATCTCTCTGTCTGTCACATTTACATTTCTTTAATTTCCTCTTCGGATTGTGATACATAAATGCTTTGTTGTTTTGTGTTTTTCTGTGTTTCGCTCGTGCTTTTTCCAATTGTTGACTTTAATATCCAATATATATAATTAAATAAGCATTAAAAAAACGATTTCATTATTACTTTATATATGATGCGTTATTATAGAGAGAGTGATAGAGATAAAAAGATTACAAGTGTAATGATTAAATAGCAACAATTAATCTTTTAATTTATATAATTTTAACTTTATTATAACTAAGTACTTAAACTTTTACTCAGTACAATTTAATCCTTATAATTAACTTAATTGAAACTCGATTCCTAAACTTTACTCATTGCAACTCAATCTCTATAGTTATAACTATTTAAAACTTTAATCCTTATATTTTATGAAATATATACTTTTATTTTTTAAAAAAAATATGGGGACTAATATTTTAAATAGTTAAATTATAGGGACTGAAATATTGTAACAAGTCAAAGTTTAAAACTAAGTTACAATCAAGTCAAAATTATATGAAGTAAATTACAATGAGTTAAAATTCAAATATTGAATTATAACCAAATTAAAATTATAAAGATAAAATCATATAAAGTAACATAATAACTTGTCAAAAAGAGTTGGCATGCATGCTGAGTTAGTGAGACGAAGTCCCTTGAATAATTTTTCTTAATCAAAATAGTCCCCATTTATATAAAAGAATTTAATTAATGCTCGATTATCGCTCCCTCAAAGAGCCAAATTAGCCTTTAATTGGGAGACCCATTTTGATTAGTGAATTAAATAAATATAAAAGCTTCATCATTAACTAATGACCAAATCAAAACATAACTACTCTATATCATTAATGAATTAGCAGTCATTTTTTAATTAAACAACAACATGATGATAATCACTCACTAATTCATTCTTTGTCAACCACTTGTCTAGTTTTCAAACTTATTGCCTTCTTTGTTGACCAAATTCACACCCCCCCCATAAAAACAACATCATCGTTGTCGTCGTCTTCGTCTCTCTCACACCCACCATCCCCACTTGATCCTAGCTACTTCGTTTTTTTCATAACTATGGGAAATACCTTAGGAGGCAAAAAAACCACTAAGGTAATGAAAATCGATGGGGAAACCTTCAAGCTCAAGACTCCATTGAAGGCTGGCGATGTTCTCAAGGACCATCCTGGTTTGGTTCTGCTAGATTCTGAAGCAGTGAAACATTATGGTATGAGAGCCAAACCTCTTCAACCCCACAAAGATTTGTTGCCTAAGAGACTGTATTTTCTGGTGGAGCTTCCGAAGGAGACAGTGACGGTTCCAAGAAGGGTTCGTTCTGAGATCAACATGAGCGCGAAAGATCGGCTCGAGAGCCTCATGCTCGCTAGAAGATCTGCCTCTGATCTGTCCATTATCAAACAAAGTAATAAGATGAATGTGAATGATGTTGTTGCAGATCAGGAGAAGGACGTTAATGGCAGTGGTGGCGGCGTGAGGTTGAAGATGAAGCTTCCTAGGGCTCAGGTTGAGAAGCTTGTGAGAGAAGCCAAAGATGAAGATGAAGCCGCACACAAGATTATGAGTCTTTGCATGCAGAAAGAAGCAGAGAGTAATACAAAGACACGTGATGAGGTATATATATGTGTTTCTTGAATAAGATACACAGAATGTTTTTTTGATGCTGTTTCTGTTTCTGATTCTGTCTTGTCTTCTGTAACATGTTTGTGTTTGTGTTGACTCTTTGAACTTTTAGAAGTACAGTAAAAGGAAAGAGGTTTAATACTGATCTGAAAGTAAGATTCCGTGCGAAGTAAAAAGTGATGACAAATTTGAAGGATCTGAATAGTGTCTCCTAAAAGTTAATAGTGAGGCTCATTAATAGTTATATTGAACTCATTAAAAATTAAAAATTGTACTTTGCTGTTGTAACTTACTGTTTGGGGTTTGATTGATGATGATCAAATAGCTCTATATGACTTGAACCTGGCCGGAGACATTTATTTTTATCTTTCTTTCTACTAATTAATACATAGGGGTTAATCCAGTGTAGTTTTGTCTGATCCACACAAAAAAAAAAAGAAAAAAATTCAGTGTAGTTTTGTTAAAGTTTTTATATTTTATATTAATATATTTTTTAGCAATTAATGTGTTATGTTCACTTGTGAACTGAGAAGCATAGTTTTCTGGTACATCTCTTTCATAATACCTTAGAATCAGGAGGTAGGTGAGTCTGTGAGTGAATGATTGCGATCAATAAATTAAAAAACAGTCTGTTCATATTATGTATATATATATATTGACATCCATTATTTTCGAAACAGGGGAACAAGATGGGCCTAGAGCATACTTCAACTAAGAATATTGAATTATAATTTTTTATTATACATTTTAAATTTGAAGTCTCTGAATCTTTTGAAATACGTTCAAAATTTAAAATTTTCCAATATAAATGGGTTTAATTAAGTTAAGGTCCTACTATGCATTTTTTTTCATATAATTAATTTTTACCTCTAGTGTTTTTTTCTCCTAATTAACCTGAAGGCACCTCAAGTGATCAACAATATATATAATTAAGTTTATTTTGATTGATATATTTAATTCTGATTTTACTTTTCTTTTTCTTTTTTGCAGAGGAGAGTGAGTTTCATGCCTATCAGCAAAGAAATTAGTGAAATAGCTGTGGCTTTTTAATCATATTTTCTCTAAATTTTCCATGAAGCCAAACCCGCCACAACAAGGAATGCTTGTTCAAGGGGTTCATGACAAAAATCATATTTTAGTCTCTTATAGATAGGCGAATTTTTAAATTTGGTCTTTCATAAATAATTTCTTACAATATAATCCCTCAATCATTCAACATCTTCACATATTCCCTCATTACATTTTCATCCAACATTAATTAAGTCAACCAAGTGTTAGGTTTTGTGTTGAAATTTGGATGAAAATGAAACAAAAAGTTAAAACATTTCAATGATTGAGGGATTAAATTGAAGGAAATATAATATCTGGAGCACCCAATTTAAAATCTAAGTATTTATCGGAGACTTAATCTAAGAGTTTTGTCTTGAATAAGGGTGATTCTACATTATATTAGGTTTGTAACTGATATATATATATATTTTTAGGAATTAATAGATATGGTATTAAGCTTCTCATTATGCTTGGTGTTCCTTATTCTCTGCTTTGTCTGATAAGTGTTGAAAAGTTGAAAAAAGTCTATTTCATTCTTACGAACTTGACACGCACACACACTGAACCGCTCTCTTTGATTATAATTTAATATAATATCAATTAAATGTAAGAAATTTTTACGACTTTAAAAAATTACCCTTTGATTGGCATAGTTTATATGTGAAATAAGAGAGAATGAAACAATATTTAAACTAAAAATGAAGGAGATAACAATTTTTTTTACTTAATCAACCGTATAATTCCTTTTGAGATTTAGAATATAACGAGTTTTCATTTTTCTCAATATGTATAATTCTCAAAACTAAAGATAAAACTATTTATTATTTTAACCAACAACTTGTTAGTAGAGTAACGACGTTTTTAAAAAATAAGTAATGAATGTTTTATTAAATTTTGTAAAGGGTTTTTATGACTTTTGTATTAAGGATTAATGGAAAGGCTCTTATAAATATGATTGAAGAGATTAATTATTATTTATTATGAGTAGGTATACATCACTGTGGGTTAAAAGAGAAATCAAATTCGTTTTGGGTTCTAACAAGAGGTAGTTTAAGAGTTGAAATTAGAAGCAAGCGTTGAATACATAAGCACAATGTCATAGAAAAGCCGAAGACCTGTGTGAAACCCCAAGATTACCCTCACTAATCCAAAAAGCATGTGGAAAAAGTGCATAAATGTGCTATTTTCCTTATTGGAGGCTCAATGTCAAAACAGTCCAACAACAGCATCTTAAATTAAGCGCAGTCAGAGTCTATGGACTATTTCCTTACAATTTGGATTCCATGGACTATAACAATTTGAGCTTTTTTAAATTGTCCGCTCATCAATTGAAACTTTCAAGAAACATTGCGCCAATAAAAAAATCAAGGATACCAATTGCACCCAATAGAAAACTTTGAGGGCAAATTTGTCATTTAACTCTAAGATAAATGCACAATTATGTTGAACAATTTTGTGTTTATAAAACTTGAACTCGAGAGTTTGTCTGAGGAGTGTAGCTTGAGAAGCAAACAAAATTTAAAGGCCTGAATTTATCACTATCAAGTTTCCCCATGCATGTATATGTACAATTATCCCCACCAACACCCAGATTCGTATTGAAGAGTGAATAAACAGCTCAGAAAATTACTTATGATCATCAGGGAGAGTGAGAAAGTAAGTAGTCATGGCCTTCCGGAATCTCTTCTTGTAGAGTTTAGGAGAAACTACAGTGGGAGAAGCATCCTTAGGACCACCAAGTATCCCAGAGGCCTTAACCCATGTCTCCAAATGCTTGTCCCATGTGTACTGCCTCATGAAATCAATTATCCCCACCACCAGCTCCTTCCTCTCTTCATCCACCCCTACCAGCAACGAGTAATCCATCACGTCCACCGACTACGTCATCAATCACGCCACAATGTCAGTAACAACCTTAACTAGAATCCAAGAACTTATTTAACATAGTAAACGAGAGAGAATTATTATGCAGTCCCATATAAACAATCCAATTACTAAACAATTCCACAACACATGAGCAGTATGCAACCGGTTTTCATTTCCTGCACATCTTGTATTGCATGCTGCTCACTTGTTGTAAGACTTTTTAGTGACTATATTGCTTATATGAGACAGCATAGTAATTCTCCCAAGAAAAAACATCGTTACATGCAGACAATTTGCATGTCAAGCAAATTTTTCACTGTTACCACCATATTGACATGCTTAGTATCTCCCCATAATTGGCTTGGTCTTGCTTAAGAACCTATTATCAAAGCGGCTGTTAAAATATATCATCCCATTTACTGCAATTAAGTGGATGATAGGAACCGTAAGGGATGCTAACTCTAACTAGTAATGTTAGGCTTGATATGAACCAAGAGGATGGGCATAAACTTTCAGGAACAGCATACAGTGAGAAACCATTATATGCTAATGCAACCTATTATGCGTTTGTCTACTGCATAAGAACCTTCAAATTCTAAATAATTTCAGGTATATACTCTAAAATTAAGCAACAAGCTTGAAGGAATTTAGAGCTGATTTGGAAACCAAAATGAAGCTTACCGCCAAAAAGGCCGTGTCATTCCACACAGCTCTCTCAAGACGTCTCTTCGCCCTGCTCCCAAGAAATATGGGTTGCGTTCTCAGTGCTTCTAACAAATTCATGTCTAACATTGTCCCAGTTGTTTCTGGATTGTACCTAGATCTTTTTGAGCCCTTAAGATCATATACTCTAGATATATTTCTCTTATAGAAGATGTTCTCCATTACCAAAAGATCAATTTTTGTTTCCTTCCCACCTTTTGGGTATTTCACAATAACCTGATCGAGATTATGAAGTTACATCAATATCACAATGTTGAGCTGTTGCCAAAAAAAAAAAAAAACTATTGAGCTTCATGATGCATGCATGCACAGCCCTAGAATGAAAATTGACCTGATAAATACCAAGAATTTTGGCAAGGCATGTTGGGCTTCCTGAATTAAGCGAATCCATCAGGTATGTGAAGTACTGAGGCGCAAATTCTTCAAAGGAATCTAATTCTGTCTTCATAACTTTTTTAATGATAAACCTATCATCCAGAGACTTAGCAAAATATACATTGCTTTTCCCTCCTGGTGCACTCCATCTATGGCAGCGGCTCAAGGAACGTATAAAATCAACTTCATTAGGGAAGCACAATTTTCTAAGCAAATCAAACTGCTTTGCATGATAACAAGTGACAGAAAAATTCACTTTTCCTCCAGCACCCATAGAATCATCACCAAAAGAAATTTTCAAGTTTAAAGATTTTTTGGAGTCCATTAGAAGAGAAGAAATAGATGATGGAGCATCTTCTAACCCATATCCATGATGGGGATCCAACTTATGTGCAACCCCATCTTCGTATTCCCTAGAACTAAGGGCATAAGATATTATGCTAGAGTAATCATCATCATAAACAGCAATAACTCTATCACCATGACTTGTTTGGGGAAGCAGCAACCGAACACCTTCAGCCACACGAGACGCAGAGGAGATGAATAGTGGTCTGGCGCTCAGCATCAGATTTAGTTTCTGCACCTCCCATGGTGACAATTGAAAGTGAGTCTGCAATGGATTAGATACAGGATCTCTAACCATATTCCTGTAGTCACCAGAAGCATGAAAAGATCTAACTGTTGATAACCGTAATGAGGGGGGCAAGGCTTGCCTACTTCTTTCTCGAACTCTTAATGCTGAATTAAAAGAATGACCTCTCACTGGTTGGGTCAACCTTCTAAAAGGAGGAGTATCATTTAAATTAGACTGCCTGGTACCGCCAGCTTGGAGATCATCTGCTTGAAACGCATGAGCAGGTTCAACTTTTGAAGGAGACTGATCAGTTCCAGTCCAGGAAGAATCTATTACCTCAGAAAGATTAGATTCCTGAGATGGGAAACAGTCAGAAGATGTTTTATTGACAACAAATTCAATATCTGAAAGTAAATTCTCTCTATCTTTATGAGATGTACAGGCTTCAGAAAATGGTTCAAGATGTTCTTCCATCTGTCTAAGAATACAACTTTGCTCAGGCCGATGGTCAAAACTGTGATCCTTGCGACGTAAGTCAACTTCAAAATCTTTAAAGGCTGCAGAAGATTCATTTCCTTGTTTGAACTTGGAACTAGAGATCTTTTTAATTGAAGAGTCCAAATCGTAAAGCTGGTGATCCCAAACACGCAAACCAATCATAAGGGAACGTCTCAAGCGATTTAATTCCAGAATATCTAAAGCCATCTTCCTTGGTTGTGAGGTCTCTGTAGTTTCTGATACTAGCAGACTCTGTACACACAAATATGCACGCCCAAAGAAAAGAAAAAGATGAAGTAGAAACATTAGAAATGACTATATTGTTCATTTAAGTACAAGAGTAGGCTCATATACCACTTGCACCTATGGGCCATGTATGCTAATGTAGCAATTATGCATGGAAACTGGATGTAGATTTTAGTTTTTCCAGTTTTTTTTTTTTTTACTCTTGGCCAAAAGATTTAGTTTAGTTTGCTTACATGATATTCACTTCTTTCCTTCTTAAGCATATCTTTGAGCTCTGCCATGTGGTTATGAATGTCACAGGTATCAGACAGCTCATATCCAACCCTAGGAGATACCCTCCTCTCCATGCATTCAAGCAAGTCTGATATTTCCCCGTACAATGTTTCCATTTTACCCAAAAGCTGTGAAAGAAAGGGAGTAATGTAAAATTTCGATGTCAAAAAGTATTTAATAAATAATAAATAATAAAACCTACAACCTACACAGTATATAATTAATGTCACTTTCAAGAAAGAACAGCAAATATGAGCAATAGTTTCTTAACAGCACCTCTGTTGCCTCCTTTCTTATCCACTCCTCCTGAATATGGCCAAATTCCAACACGGATGGAGGCAGATGTACTGAGAGTATATAAGCAGGGGAATACTGGAAGAAAGCAACCATGCTTCCAAAACTGTTACACATCAAGAAGTTTACCAAATTTCAATGTCATCATTCGTTAACAAAATTCTCACACAAAAACATAAATCAATAATGGATTCCCTGTCTGAAAGTGTTATGTAATAATAATAAAATATGAGTTATTTAGTAGTTAGTCACTGAAGGGTTAGTTAGGGCCGTTAAGGGGCTGTTGATCAATCTATACAGCACACTATTCAGACTTCTCTAGTTCTCCCCCTGCCCCCAATTCTTCTACCTACCCTCTCTTCTTTTCTTCCTTCACTCCCTCTTCCAACAAACAGAAAGCCATACCCATAAAAACGGAGGCAGTGCCTCTGCAGAGAATGACCACAGGTTGCAACTCGATCTGCAGTTGCACGGTCTGAGAAGCTAAGTTCCAAGAACTTTCCAAAAGACAAGCCCCAGGCAGCATCTGACATAACGACTCTTGGAGTTGCTGGTGGAACTCCATTTATATGAGGACACCTAAGGCATCGATGCCACATCCAAATCTTGCTATCTCTTTCCCCTGGTAATTTTGGCGATGGAAGATGCTTAACCTTGATTCTAAGATTTCCTTGCTGGTGCATAAAACACAGAACATGGTCCTCCATAGGCTCTTTACAACATTGACAGTGAGATGGCTGAGGAAAACAGAAAAGTCATTTCACTTCATATTTGGAGTTGGCACCAAACACAGCAAGTGTAGTACCCAAATACCAAGCAAAGGAAAAAGTAGCCTGATAAATATAGATCGAACAAGCTATACGAGTTACCTGATCAAAAAGATTCTCACGAAGATATCTTCCAAGAGGCTTGTCATCAGAGCCATAAAACTTTATGCGAAGCAGCTTAGCGAGCTCACATGCCATTCCCTTAGTTACACAGTGGCTAGAAAAGTAAATCAATATGCTCTGACTACCTTCAGCGGCAGAAAAGTATTTACCAGAGAGTTCATTTTCGTCATTTCCATCTTTAGTCGACTGAGTAATTTCACCTTGCCGCGTCACCTCTTGAACCATGCTTTTCCGCATATCTGGTTGCAAACAGTCTCTCCTACAAGAAGGAAGTACAGGACCCCCCTCTGATTCATTGGACTGATCCAAATAACCTGATTCTACGGCTAAATTACCTATCAAATCATCATGGCATGCATTAGATAGTACCTTCCCAACACTATAACCCATCGTGCTTGCCTGAGAAGGAGAACTAAGGCCATCGAGATGCTCTGATTCTGATCCCAATCCTTCAATGTTTGATTCAAGAACCATTAATTCTTTCACCCTATCCATGTCATCAGCTTCTGACTGACACATGGTGGCACTATCAGTGTTAGACATTATAGATATGACATTGTCAGCAGAAACCCTCTCTGTCAAGGCTATGGAGTGTTTTGATCTCATTTTAGGCAGGGTGGCACCCTCATCAGCAAGGAATGACGTCTCAAGAGATAAATGATAAGCTGCAAAAACTGCATATTGAACCACATGCTTAATTTTCTTTAGTTCTTCACGGCATGCACCCTTCAGTAACACCTACAATAAGAACCAAAATCAGAGCCAGGGACCATTTCACAAATCAATCATCTGCCACGCCATCATACCAAAGTGTAGCTTACTGGAAAAGTAGAAAGAGATGCGTGAAAGAGAATGTTATGCTCTTCATTCAAAAACAGAAGGGAGAATGTACTGCCTTTGTTCCTTGATAGTGAATTAATGATTTTGAAAATTGATAATACAAAGAACAGTGAAGTTACCAACTTACCGTGCAGCCCAAACGCCTTGGACAACCTTCAAAAAACATTAAGGTTTTGGATGGCTTTTTGTTGACCTGATTGGCAGCCTCATGATCTTCTACCATTCTGTTCAATCTGAATAGATCACAATGCCCCAGTCGCGTTGTTGATAAATGATCTATCGATGGAGTGATAAGCGCACCAGTGCAGCGGGCTATACGCTCTAGCAATGACCTTTTAACATTCAACACCAGTGAAATTTCTTTTGCCAGCAGACGTTCCTGGGCACATGAAGCTACAGTTTTTTCTACCAGCAAAACATTTGGTCGAAGAGCCTCAATTTTTGAAATAATGATCTTCATATGATCATTTTCCTGTCAGCACTTAAAAATTAAAATTATATTTCTGCAAGAAATTTTACTTTACTAGAGGGCACAAAAGGGTCACCTGCTGCAACAATGTATTAAAAGAAGCCAACTGATCTGGAGCCTTCTGATATTCCAGTGCTCCTGCTAAAATAAGTATTCTAGGCGTTTTATATTGTGAAGTCATGCGCTTATGCTTTATACTTTTTGTACAAACTACTCCTTTAACAAAGGTACTGCAAACCAAAATCAGAAAACACATAATGGTTAATTGCAGAAAACTTGAAGGAAAATAGCGTAAATCTGTGCAAACTACAGGGAGAATTTGAATTACAGTATACCTCTCACTTGGACTTCCAGATGCTATACATTTAACCTTTACATAATCACCAGAATCCATACTGCCTCCTTTGCTGGTATCTGGCCTCAGAAAGTTGGCAGCCTGCCATGCTATTGTTGTAACAATGTCAAGCCAGTCATTGGAACTACTTCCCTTATTGACTGTAATACCCTCTCCTTGTAAAAGCTGTGAAACTAGAGCTCTAAAATGTCCATGTATAACAGCTTTTAAAGGTTCTTCATTTTCTACATTATGTTTCTCCTTTGCTGGAAACACAGTAGACAGACTGCTACTGGATGAGAAGGAACCTGAATCACCAATATCATCATCTTCATCGTCAAATGCAAAAATACTTCCTTCTGTGTCATCCATCATGTTATCATCAGGAGAAGGGGGAAACCAGATAGGGTCATTGTTTCGAAAGTCCAATGGCCTCTGATAATTCTCATTCTGGCTCCAGAAAATTGACAAGTCATCAGAAAAATAATCAGTATTATATACATCCTCAGTTCCTTGTTCAGGCTTACTTAAAACAGCCATAGTTTGTTGACCAAAGGGACCATTGTACTGAGAAATGGGGCTTCTTTCTTCCCCCCATTGTACAGGAAGCCCAACACTACTGTAAGCAAAATCAATCCTAGAGGGGCTCTCAACAGAATTTGGCCCCATAGACTTATAGTTGTAAGTCTCATGGCTAGCACTAACACTAGAACATGTATCAGACCCAAGATGGCAATATGTACTTGAAGGGCTATAAAGATGCTTCTCAGAATGAGCAATCACATTTTCATCGTTCCTACATTGATAATACACATGGCTTCAATAAGAACGTTTGCAAAGTAAAGGATGAAACCAAAATAATCAAATTATGCAATTATCCCCACAGAAATTGATTAGCTGACAAAAAACTAAATAAATTGTTTGTGAATCCATGTATGCGTGAGAAATCACAAACAAGGCAGGTGACAATGCCAATGACAATTTAGTGATTTACACCTATTGGGGTCTCACATAACAGAAAGCAAAATAAAGATGCATACTAGATTTTCTGAAGGATATAATATTATATGCAACCCTGAACATAATACCTTGCATATGGAGAGCAGGTTCTTTCACTTTCAACATCGAAACATGGTGATGGTGGCTCAGGACTTTGTCTTGGACTCTCTTGGGTATCACTATAACAGGATTTGCAAGAAATGATTGTTTTCCCCAACGCACTGCCCTCCGATTCAAGATTGTCAAGATCACAACCTTCTATACATTTCCCACAGAACCAACGCCCACAGCTTTTGCAATTGTATTTGAGGAATATTTCATTTATGTTTCTATGACAATTGCAACACATTTGATAGCTACTTTTAAGCATGTCGAATTGGTCAGACAAACGCTGCAGATCACTTCTTCGCCAAGAAATCCAAGACCTAACCTTTTGTACCGGATCTAGTAATGAACTATCAGGTATTCCCATAAGATATAATGGCCCCAACAAAGAATTTAACCAGCACCTCAACAAATACAGTAAAAACCTCCTCCTGCTAACTTCAGTAAACAACTTTACTTTCAGGAAGCCAAAAGAAAAAAATATTTTTCCTCTGGAACTGCAATGCTGATTGCCAAGAAGTACTGTAATTATAATAAAAAATGAAGAGAAAATTATTGAAGTAAAATTCGAGGAAGACGGGTTGTAATCAGGATATGAATGCTTTATTGTGTCTTTTCTTCTTTACTCAGTTTTCATTTTCTTATTGGTGATGACCAAGACATTCAGAAAAACAGAAGCAGATGCTCCTGGAATCAAATAATATCAAAGAAGCCGACAACTATACAACGAAAATTTACGATCAATGCACCACTATTTACACCAAAGTCTCACTAAAAGAACTCGACACACAAAGCAATTTTGAACATTTCAAGAACGAAGAACTGTAATCACCTTAAACCAAGTAAGCTAGAACTTGTAATCAAATGGTAATGACCTCACAGGCTAACCGATCCCTGAATCATCAAGAATGCACTCGGAGGAAAGTTTCACTATCCAAGCAATGCTCCTATGGGATATCCACAAAAGAAAGAGAACCCTCAATGGAAATGAGCTTATCTTGGAAGCTTTAGCTTTGAAAGCTTAAGTCTTTAATCCTCAGTCGAACAAGAAGTTCACTGAAACGACAGAGAAAGGAAGGATGGAGAGAGTTTAAATAGTGGGAAGGATTAGTATCAAAAGAAGAAAGAGAAGAAGCAAGAAGGGTCTCTTTCTAACGGAATCGACTCGCATCACCAACAACAACAATACCATTTGCTTCATATTTTTCCATTCGTCACCTCTGCTGCACCCTTTTTCTTTTCCTTTTCGTTTTCTTTCCTCTTCGATGACCACAGTTCCCTCACCTTATTATTATTATTATTATTTAATTAAATAATTAAAAACAATAAAATATTATGAATCTTTGTGTTTAATTGTCTCTTTCCCAATGTGTCAATATCAGTTTGGCCGGAAAAAAAGTTAAAAGAAAAAGGGTCAATATCATCAGGCATCTGCAGGATGCTGAACTGCGGTATTCAGAGCTACAACTTGTTCCTATCATGCTTATTCTTTTAAATTTTAAATAATAAAACGACTAATTAGATACTCATCCCCTCTTATAAAACGACTAATTAGATTTTATATTTATGATTTTTTTTTCAACCGAAAGGAATGCATATATGTATTGAAATTATACTGCCAAGAATGTCTAATTTCAATGACATAAAATGTGAGAAATACTGAAACAAGACGTGTGCGTATACGCCTCTTATTATTCTGACCACTTCACCTCTAAGCAAAGAAGGGTTTGGTAGCTTTCTTAGTTTAGAGCTAGTTCGGTGCATGCGCGTTGAATGCGTCGCATTCTTTTCTTTCTTTCTTTTTTTCTTCTGTTTTTTTTTTTTTTTACTTAGAACATTTGACAAAACACATTAAGCATGTTGATATATTTGTTGAGAGCTAGTTTAAAAATTATTATTATATTTTTTTAGTTATTTAATTATCTAGAGTTAAACTTAAATATTATTTAAAATTATATTTGAATATCATATTATCATATCTTAGAATAATAAATATAAGATATTATGATTATGATATAATTTTAAGTTTAGTCAGAAACTTTTCCTTTATTAAGGCTGCGTTGGTGACCAAAGTGATTGAGTCTAGTAAATATAATTAATCTCTTATAACATGATAAATTAATAGTCAATTTTTTATTAAAAAATTATATTTAGTGTTAAATAATGTATTAAATAAGATTATCTTAAGTGGAAGGACGCATGTGCTTGGTAAAAAAATAAAACTATAAATGTCATCTATTATTATATATATATAAAAGTAGAGGTCTCAAGCGTATCTTTTTAGAGTGCGGAATGTGACGTAGTTAAAAATTAGATCAGAATATTAGGTATTACTTTATTTTTTAAATATATTAATTTTATTAATTATTTTAAATATACATCTGAGTTACTGGAGCTTCTAAAATTTTGGCTAAAGGGTTTAGGGTATCATGTGAGAACTATTCACAGAGCACGCACAAGAATGGCGATTATGCATTTGTCAATGTTGTGAGTGAGGCAAGGAAAATATTGTGGCAATTTCAGGAAGTGCCTCCGTTATTTAAGCTCTTTAGTGTTCTTGAGGGCCATGTATGACAGAAGGGAGAAGACATGCCCCCAATGCTTGTCGTCATTAGCTGCTTTCACTATTATTCCATTTTTTTCGGATTTTGATTCATTTATATGCAGTGTTTTTTTTTTATATTAGAAAATGTAATCATTTCTCTGATATTTAATTAATATTTAATGGCTATTTATTTAATTAAAAAGCTTCGAAGTGTACCTTGTAACTATATAATATCCGTCAACTAACGTGTTCTTTTTTGTATAGGCATCTGTAATAAGTTGATATTAATTAATATTGTATACAAATTAAATAACAAAAAATAATTATGTATTCATACAAATGCTGAACTCTTATAATATTTGATTTGTGATCTTACAAAAAAATTAATTGAAAAATAATATGTATAATATAAATAGTAAGTATCATTTTTATTTTTATTTTTGAAGTGAAGATTTAATAAATAACTAGAATATTTTAATAAACTAATATATCATGTATTCTATTTCTATTTAGATATATATACCACTAAAATTAAAGATTATATATAGAATATTTTCCAAAAATTTTTAGATACTTTTCAAAATTGTCCTATAAAATAAATAGGCATAAATGTATTTTATCATCATAAAATTAATTTAATTGAAACAATTCTCGACAAATATGAATAATCTTTAATTGCTCATTCTTAGCGTAAGCAACTGATTCGGTTTCCAATTCATAAAGGCATCATAATCATGAGAAGCAGAGATAAGGTAATTACAATTAATTAGTCATAATGCGAAGTTGTCTTGACCCACTAATTATGAAAGAATAAGTCCTTAATTAACCAAATTAAAAGGGATAATTAACGAGCATAATTAGTACACTTTCTGGCAACACCCATTGACCAAACAAACAAAACAAGGCCAAGAAAATCAATCTTTGAGCTGAGTGCATGAATGTCATGTATGTCTCCTTTCAATGGTCGGCTGGACATATCCTTAATTTCTGATGCCACGTTGCTTGCTTTCTCAATAATTAGTGAGTGGGTTGCCAATGAAAATTCATCCAGTTGATAAAGATATTATTCTCTTCAGTCTCTTTTATAAAACATTTTCTAATCAGCAATCTCTTTTCTTTTGTGACTTATTATTATAAGTGACAAAAAGATAAGGGTGTGCATGGGTAGGAAAATCCGCTCGGTGTCCTGTTCCAAAAAAGTATGGGCTATATTTTATAGCCTAATATCCAACCCTACCCGGTAAAAACCTTAACCATATCGGGCTGGGTATAGGCGAACTGGACATACCCAAGTCGTGATATCATGCTCATATTGTGGAACAAAAATGTGAAATTGTGAACTTTTAAAATAATACCATATTCATATGTCTTCAAGAGTTAAATAATATCTATAATCCACCAAGAATAAAGCAATAAAAAGATAATAATTAAAGTCTTAAAATCTATTGTATATATTTAAAAAATTCTTGAAATCTAAGTAGTTTGTAATTACAACTTTACATCAATCTCCCCAATGTTAACAAGCATGAAGTATCTGAAAAAAATAAAATAAACAATTATAATTTGTAATATAATCATACAATAATTAGCAAATTTAAAAAGAAAAAAAATCAATATAGTTATAAATTTTAAAACATGCAACTTACCTACTTAACTACTCATATATCTAAAATGACCATTTAGTCACCAGTAGACATCATATTCTCCCTTCTAAGTGTAATATTTAAGGGGAATAGTAAAAAATATAAAAGAACAAGTGCTCATGGGTAGGGTAGGGTAACCCCCAGCCTGATCCTATATTTTTTGAGTTGAGCTGAACTTTTTTATCACGAGCTCAGGTAAGCATATCGGGTGACGGACTTTATGTACACCCCTACAAAAAGGGGTATTAATTATATTTTTTTCAATATCACCTCTATTTAAATTTTGATATAGTTTTTTTTTTCCACTTTTGATGAACATGTCATTCGTAGTTTTAAATGTAGGTAAATTTAAAAAAAATATTTTTTAAAAAAATTAATGACTTAATTACCTTTTCTTGATTCTAATGAGATTATTAGAACTACCGAGAAAGTATTCTAATAAGTGGCAAATTATTAATTATATTTTTATAAGTGATAAAAAGGGGTATTAATTATATTTTTTCAATATCACCCTATTTAAATTTTGATATAGTTTGTTTTTCACTTCTGATGAACATGTCATTCGTAATTTTAAATATGGGTAAATTTAAAAAAAATTAAAAAAAAATTAATAACTTAATTATCTTTTCTTGATTCTAATGAGATTATTGAAACTACCTTATATTAGAGACGGGAGAAATTATTATACAAGAAAGTGTGTTTGGATTCCACTACAAAATGTAAAAAATTTATTGATAAGTAATATATAAATATTAAATTTTTTGTCATAATAATTAAAAAAATAATTAGTGGGTAAATATCATAATCGTATACAGGCCATGCTAATGCTAATGTAATGTCAAAATTCACTAGTCTTGATCTGCTTTTATGGTTGAAAATTGAAGGAAAGGGACAAATGAAAACAATTATTTATTATATATAAGGGAATTGTGGGGATGGTTAGAGGAGGACTATGGAGTCTTTTAGAGTTGGATTAATAATAAATAATGTATTTTTTGCTTTATTGAAATGTTTGGCAGCTCCATTGTAGTAGTAATAATTTGGTTAGGAGGAATTAATTATGGGAACAAAAACAATAAAAATCAAACATCAAATTTCTTATGACTATAGAGTCATGGGATTTATTAATTTATTCATTGACAATTTCAAATTCATTTTTGCTTCCATTTTCTTGTTTGTTTAACTTTCGGCAACTTCTTAATTTTTTTTTAAAGTTACCTTTTCGATTTAAGTCAACATATATATAATTAAAATAAAATTCACTATTGAATTACCGTTTTCCTCCTCGAGTAACAATTAAATAGTTTACCTCTCTCTATATTGATTCATTTTTTGGGTGAATAATTTAATGAAGGGTATTTAAGGAAATATAAATTTAATGATCCTTACAATATTTAAAAAAAAGTGACTTATATTTTGCACCCATAATATTCTAATAAGTGACTCATGCTTGAGACAGAAAGAAGTATTATATAATTTCTCATGTTTTTTATGAAATTATACTAATCTTTTCAGCATTTAAGTTCAACTAAAATATGTGTAGAAGTATTGAAAGAATAGAAGCAAAATCGTACAAGGTGTAAGGAGTAAAGCGTTGGAGTGAGAAAGATTAAGAAGTATAGGGTTGAAAAAATTTAAAAAAAAAATCATGAAACAAAAAAAACTCATAATTCATGATTTATAAATGGATTTCATAATAAATTTTATAATACATGAAAGGAGCATAGGGTTGGATTGAGAAAGATTAAGAAGGTTTTATCTGTTTATGTTAATTCAAGGTCAAAAAAAATTTTAATGTTAATTTTATTCATTTTACTTTTTTGTACAAACTAAATAGTATTCCCTAGTCGATAGTTTATAAACTAATCTTCTTAAGACGTAAAGATTATTAAAATAAAAATATCATTAAAATACTCAACCATCTACTAATTGTGCTAAATTTTATTAGTATAAAATTCTTATTAAACTTGACAGTTGTCTAATTTCCATGGGCATATCCTGGGATTTCATATTAATTGGGCTACATTTAGGATAAAATACATCATAAATGAGTTTCTACATTAAGAAAAAGAAAAAGAAATGAACATATATACTTAGACTTTTTTTTTTTTTTTGGTATTGCTAGAGCTGCTAGCATTCTGGAATAATTTGTTTGTTTCAGCCCAATAGTAATAGGAAATTGAAATGAGAGCTTGCTTTGCACATTAAAATGAAGCCCATGACAGAACTTCCAGCATCAAAGCCTAAATTTACTAAACCACCAATGTTTGGCGAAGTAAGTGGGTGTCAACTTCTGCAATGTGTCAATACTACAATGAAGATACTGAGAATATTTTATATATTCTTCGAGATTGCAGGTATGCTAGACAGCTTTGGTTTCAAATGGTTGATCCCAAGTATTATTCCTCATTTTTTAGAGCTTCCTTATGTGAATGGTTTTCTTTAAATCTCAAGATGGAGTTAGGAATTAATGGTCTTACTAATTGGGGATTAATCTGGGAAGCTGCAATTTAGAGCTTATGAAAATGGAGGACTCAAAATTCATTTGATCCAAGCTTCTTCAAACCTGTAGATCCTTACTCGGTCATTATGCATACTTGGAAGACATTTGTGCAGGTTTAGGAGAATTTAACTACGACTGTCATTATTTCAAGTTCCTCTAATTGGCAACCTCCTCCTTTGGGATTGCTCAAACTGAATATGGATGGGGCTTTGACGGCAACCTATAACAAAGCGGGATGTGGTGGAGTTATTAGAGATCACACTGGGAGTTGGGTTGTTGGATTTACTAGTACACTGGGTTCCTGTACTGTGATGGAAGCTGAACAGTGGACTGTGTTTAAAGGTCTTAAGATGGCTTGTGAGCTTGGATTTACTAAGCTTATTCTTGAATTTGATTCTCATAATGTTATTGATATGTTGTCTAACGGGAATAATGACAAATGCAATTTGTTAGTTGTACAGATACAGAACCTTATACAGAGTTCCTGGGATCTGAAGCTTCAATATATTCATAGAGTTCAGAATAAGATTGCAGATACTCTAGCTAAGGAGGGTTTGTTTACTACAGAAATTTTATTTTTTTGCTCTCCACATTTGGAGTCTCTTGTTTTTAATGATTGTTTGGGATCTAATCCCCTTCAGAATTAAATTTTTTTGTTCGAGCAGTTAGCTCTCTCTTGTATAAAAAAAATTTACTAAACCACCAAAGACTCCTAAATAAACTAATTATGATCTTTAATATAATATTTATTTAATTTAAATAAATTAATCAAAAAAATTAATTATTCAATTGTAATATATATGATATGATATTTCTAAAATATTTCTGTATAACATAAAATTATATAATATTATATTAGTTAGGTACTAATATAGAGTTAATTTAGTGGTATAAGACAACGTTAAATATCTCAAGGTCTTGAGTTTGATTTTTAAATAAGACATTTATTCTGATATAGGTAACTACGAACCCCGAAACTAAGATACTTAATAATATAATCCAATTAATATTATAAAAAACTTCTACAAATGAAATCTTTTTTAGTTGTTCATCATAATATTTCCCCCCTTTTTCTATCCGTCCAAAACATTTAAGTGAATGATCAGAATTTCCAATCAAACAAGACTTTGTAGACTAATGTGGAGGAAGATTTTTAAAAAAGGAATATACTTACTTCAAATTTTTTGTATCTATTTTATCAGATTTTTTTAATCACACTTTGTTTTTGCTATTTTTTTCATATAGTTTTAAATTAAAGAAGATATTACAAAAAATTAAGATACATAATAAAGTAAGATTAAAAATTTTAATAAAATAGATATTAAGAATTTAATCTAAATTTTCTCCTCTTCCAAAAGACACCGACTAGACCCCACCACCCCTCCATTAAATGCATGCCATTATTTTCAAGTCTGCCACTTTGTCACCTTGAGGAAGACTGTACAGGTCAAGAAAAAAACTCCTTTGAAGAAGACTTTTCATCCAATCCCCTACTTAGAATTAAGGACCAACCACATTAAATGCAAAAATAAACTATCAAGAACGATTAATATAAAACATAATATATATAGCAAACAGATCACACTACTTAATATTTATAAGCAATAAAGTAAAATATAAGAATCGTAAATATTTGTTTAGACAATAAATTTACATTTAAATAATTTTTTACTATGAAAGAATAAATAATGACTGTGAAAGGACTATATGCCCTTAATCCATTTAAGATGACCGTCCATTCATCACTAAGAAAAAGCTTCAGAGTTTGTTCAAAATTTCCTTATAGTATGACAGCTTTTAAAATCATGATTTTAAAAAAGAGAGTCTCTAAACATCTTATTTTTTTTTTCAAAAAAACATTTTACGACTCAAAACCATGGTTCTTGATCAATAAGATAAAAGTTTTCAGTTTTTCAAAAATTATTCTTTTTTAAAATCATTTTTTTTAAATTATTTTCTTAGATTAATCCAAACATACCTTACTCAACTCTAAAGTGCTCTAATATTTTCCATACAACTTTTCTTTTTCTTCTATCTCATTCGGCTTGTACTTCATTTTGAATGTTAGAGATCACAGGCTTACAATCGTTAATTTTTTTCCTATTTGTCTATTATATATCGGGGTTGCCTTTTTATCAAAATAATTTAAGTGAATTTGGCAGAAGTTGCTTGAGAATATGTACCTCTAATAATTTATGCCTTCTTTTATTTATATACATTCTAATAGTGAATTTCCTTCTTGTTGGGCTTGCCGCGTTCCAAGCATACACGCCCTGAGGAAACTTTCCCAGGAAGGCTCTGAGGGATGCATATGGAGTGTGGGTTCCGAGAACTTCATCAGCGATTTCCATCTTATTGCTATATATTTCACCCAATTATGAAGTATTTCTCACTTGTTTTTAAGTGGGATCGAGAAGGAGATTCTAAAGAGAGATTTCTCTTATCCAGAGCAATCAGATTATATTCCAATGGTGATGAAGCCTGAGCAGGAAGCAATTGAGAAGTTCATGAGCATCACGCGCTCATCTGAAGAAATCGCAGTAGAGAAGCTCCTGAAGAATCATTGTAATCTTAATGACGCTGCCAATGCACATTTCGATGAAGGAGGAGACAGGAATTCTGTTGCTGCTCCTCAAGATGATTTCATGGACACAGACGATCCTCTTGATCTAACTGTTGATGATGATTATGGAAACATATTAGATTATTCCCTTTCTGACCCAACAAAGGAGTCACTACTTGTTGCACAACCAAGAGCTCCTTTATTTGAAAATCCACCACGTGGTAGCGACGACGAAGACGACATAGAAGAACAAATGCTCAGTGTCGCCATTGAGGCTTCCAAACAGGAGTTGGAGAATGATGATCTTGACCATGCAATTTTCTTGTCCCGTAAGTCAGCTGAGCAAGAAAGAACCATATGACTCTATGCCAGTCTCTTAATATTGCTATGCAACTACCTGAACAGTTACTATTTTTTTATTATATAGTTGTTTTAATTATCATTCGGATATTTAGTTAATCTTTAGGGAGAAGCGGATACCCACCTGGATTATTATTTATCTTTCAGTTTAGATATATTTCCAGATTTTATTATCTATTCTCTGTAATCCAGCACTATAAATTGGCCATTGGCCCAGAGGAGAAAAGGCATTGAGTATTACAGAATTATTTCCCTTGTGTTAGAGATTTTCACTATTCCCTACCAGCATCGGTACCACGACACTCTCCTGAGGAGATGAAAGTAGATGTAACATCGATGAACCTTGAAGGATAACTCTGAGAGTAACTTCATAATTGAAAAAAAAAAATAGTTAAAAGAATGGCGAGAGTTATATACGTTTCCTTAGAGTAAAATAGACATAATTATCACAAGAAAAAAGTAAAATAGATACATAATATTATATCCATTCCTTAATGTAGGACTCAGTTAACTTTTTTAGATAGATTAAAAAAATTAAATAAATCAGTTAATTATAATAGTATAAGAGTTATTTGACTAATCTAAGTAGATTAAAGAGTATATAATATGAATTTATCTTAAAAAGTTCAATTTAGTCATAATTAATTAATTTATTTAATTTTTTTAATCTATCTAAAAAATTTAACTGGATCTTACCGCAAAAGGTCATAATTAAAAATCATAATTTAAGATATAGTTAAGTAAATATTATATTATCATAAGAAAATATATTTGTTCTATTATAATACAAAAATAATATCATTTGACAATAACAAATATTATAGTAAGAGAATGACTAGGATTTCCAACTAAACAACATTAAATGTGTATTTGGCTTCTTCTAATATTCCACGACTACTCTGAGGACTTAAGGTCATATAAATACATATAATAATTCATGTGGTCCATATATTACAATATTGCCTGCAATATGGTTCTTAGACTCAATGAGAGGAACCTACATTTGCGTGTTTTTTTAATATGCGCATTTAGCCATATGATATCTAACACTTTTTCTAGACGCTAATTATTAGGTGTTTAAATAACTGATTGATCTAAATCGAGTATTTATATGACTCTTTAAATGGCAAGCTCTCCTAACAAGATTTAATATTACTACATTAGATTTAAACTCTCGAAATTCTTAGTATACTAATTGGATACCCTTACAAATTCAACTAATTGCTTGTTAGATACGTTTGCGTGTTAAATATGTGCAATAACTCCGATTCAAGTTTGTATTCTTCCCCGAGACTTTTAACTCCTCCCATCCCATCCCATGCATGTAATTATTTAGCCAAACTCCATCATGACCCCCGCATTTCCAACGCTTTCCTCAACCGCAAGTACGGGTGGTAATTTAGGTTGAGCCCGCGGGCCCAACCCGCAAACCCGCCAAAAAATAGCGGGTTGGGTTGTAAAATTTGCAACCCATTTAGATGCGGGTCTTTTTGACCCGCACCCGCCAAGCCCGCACCCGCGGCGGGTTAACCCGCCGGGTTGGCGGGTTGGCCCATTTTTTTTTTTTTTACTTTTTTTTATTATTTATATTCTATATTTTAGCTAAATAAGGGACATTACATTTAATTTATATTAATTTTATCTTATTGAGTCATTTCTTTATATATATTTATTTTATTTTATTATTATTTTCTTTGTGATAAATTTATCTATGAATGGTGACAAAGTTAATTAAATAAATATTTTGACAACTTCAAACATGATTCGAATCTAATTAATATTAAAATATATGATTTTTTTTAAAAAGTATGCATATATATTAAAAAAATAAAAAAAAATAAAAAAAAAAGTTGGCGGGTTGGCGGGCTAACCCGCCAACCCGCCATGGCGGGCTCGGGTTGGGATAATCCCAACCCGCCTAAAAGCGAGCTGGTATCTCAACCTACGGCGGGTCAACCCGTATCCGACGGAGTGATCCGCATTACCACCTCTAACCACAAGTCGCGTTCCAAATCAAAGGACCGGCCTCAAACATGACGACCTCAGTCTCATCTGTACTCGCTCACGTGGCATCCTATAATTGGTCTTTGACTCCTGTTTTTATTAACCAATCACATGAAAGAGTGCCTTCAGACACAAATACCTCAGCTGTACATGATCGTCATCGGGTACCCCACCACAAAAGCGTCCTCTGTCGGTTCCCTTTTCTGCTTTCCCGTTCTCCTTTCACCTTTCTCACCGACTGGGCTATGGTGGTTGTCGACCCGCACGCCTCACTCGTCCCTGGGACAGCATCATCACACCCGGCCCCCTAGGAATTGCATAAATTCCACAATGGTTCTTTCTCGGAAGTCCAATCTCGACGAGCTTTTAACCACCTTTAGCCCGTCGATCCTTCTCTGAATTCTTTTTTGGCTGAAAATTTTCAGTATATAATTGAGGATATATTGATGATTATATGCAGAAAATTATAATACTCTTTCACTCTTAAATATAAAACATAATTTATAGTATAAATTGTACTATAAATTAATTTTTATATTTAGGACGAGAGAATATAAAATTCTTTCTCTTTCTATCCAATCAATAAACAAGACATGAGTATATATTGAATTTCCATGTAGTTTCACTAAAGGAGCATGTATGACTTTATACTTATTGCAAACCAAAGCGATTCGTAGAAAGAAGGTATCCTCTCGCTTGTGCTTCATTATACCTTAGCGAAAGGTCATTAAAAATCTTAATTTGACTAAAGAACAGTAACAACTATATTGTCATAAAATATATACATATATATATTTCTACATTTTTTAATAAAAATAATATTATTTGATAATAATAAAAAATATAACAAATATCTATACTGAGAGATTGGCTAGGATTTGTGAGACCTTGGCTTCTTAAAAACTTGTTTGTCGTACGGAAATGCATATTTTTGTTCGATAGGATTCTCAAAAGGACAATGACTAAACCCCACCACCCATTAAATGTCTTTTTTTTTTGGTTGTTGGTAAAGACCCATTAAATGTATATTTGGCTTCTTCAAACTTTTTCGCGACGACCCTAACTCTCTGAGTACTTAAGGTCATATAAATATATATAATAATTAATGTATGGGTGAGACTTTAGATTATTATGGTCCACATGTTACAGTATTGAGTGCAATGTGGTTCTTAGACTCAATGATGAGAGGAACCTACATTTGCGTGTTTTTTTTACATGCCTTTGACCATTTGATATCTAGTACTTTTTTAAGACCCTAATTATTAAGTGTCCGAATAACTGATTAATCCGCATTGAGTACTTGTAAGACTCTTCGGGGTGGCAAGCTCTCCCAACAAAATTTAACGTTATTGCATTTAGGGCTCAAACCCAAGATCCTTAGTATAATGTGTAGATACCCTTACCAATCCAACTAGATACCCTTAGTATAATGTTTAGATAACCTAAAGTTTTCTTTTGACATTGTTTACAGAGTTCTTACGAATATTTCCAAACCTTATTCCATAGTTACATGCATAGAATTCCATGGTTGGGAGGATATGTGTGCAAGCATAGAATATTGATTCATTGTTTCTTTATTTGAGGGGGGAACTTTTGATGATTATTATTAGGCCATTGTGTTAGATTTTTTTTATTAGAAGTAAATATTAGTGTTGTCTTTCTATTAGAATAATTTAAGTCAATTTAATAAGATTTCCTTGATATTATATACCCATTAATCAATGTAAGATTTCTTCTTTTATATTCTAATATTTTCCTTACAACGTTTTTTTTTCCTTTTTGCTTGGGCTTGTACTTCGTTTTGATGTTAGAGGTCACGGGTTTATAATCTTTATTGTTTTTCCTATTTTTCTATTATATATTGAGATTGCTTTTCTATCAAAATGATTTAAGTGAATTTGGCAGGAGTTGGTTGAAAATATATACGTACCTCTAATCATTTCTGCCTTCTTTTATTTATATATACATTCTAAAAGTGAATTTTCTTGTTGTTGGGCTTTCGGTGTTCCAATGTGTCCTGAGGAGACTTGCCTAGGAAGGCTCTGAGGGATGCATATGATGTGTGTGAATTTCCTTCTTTTATATTACAATATTGCGTGCATTATGGTTCTTATATTCACTTTTTCTTTAAAATCATTTTTGGGATATTCTTTGATTTTTGCAAAAGACAATGAGAGGGACCTACATTGGCGTGTTATATTATGATAACTAATTCTTATTGCAGATATTTTTATTTTTTTATATTAGATTAGAAGGGTTGGAATCATAAACAATGTCAAAAGTTCCCACACCTCTCATGTGAGTACCCTTTAATATTTGAGCTAGTCTAAGTGACTATAGATATGCATTTGAATAATGTAAAATACTATTTTGATGAGTCCTTTTAATTTATTTTTATAATAATTATTTTTTTTACATAAAAAAGGTTTTAATCATTGACCATTACCAAAATTCCAACCTACCAAGCCACGTTAGGGCGGTGTACCCCTGACATTAGGGGAAATTGCTTGTATAGTATGTGAATTTTACAACTTCGTATTCAATAATCTTGAAATTAATTTTGAGCCCCTAAATTCAATAAGAAAATATCTGTCTTCAAATTTTTTTAGATATATGATATTTTAACTCAAATATTATTATTTCAAACCCACAAGACACACTATAAAAAAACGTGGTGGTTAAAAAAGTTTTTTTTTTTATAATAAAACCCAACTCCAACTAAAATTAAACCGTCATTATCCAAAGTAGTTTTGTATATTTCTTAAGGTAAGCTCCATTAGCCATTAATAAATGTTAAGATGCATTCATTACCCTAAAATATTTTTGTAAGAGCATATACATCACCTTAAAATAATTTTTGATATAATTTTACCCTTAAAATATTTTTTTAGGTATAATTTTGCCTTTGCCGTTAATTACCAAAAAGTCCCCCAAGTCAAACAGCACTCTAAAGTTTCTTTGCTTTTTTTTAATAGCAGCGAGCACTCTAAAATTCTACTGAATAATTGAGATAACATGTGAAAAGCTCATTTACAGAATAAACCATATCAACCTTCTAAATGTAATTTTGAAAAAAAAAACGCATAATATTACTTTTGTTATTATCTTTTCAGGAGTAATGTATTTATTTCTTTAAAAACTTATATTATTTTCAACGAAGTATCTCTCAGCTCTGCCTATTTAATTTCTGAGGTGTCAATTGAAAGACATTAATTATAGTTGTCTCTCAAGCTATATATTCGTGGTCTCCAAATCCAAAAATGTAAAATATTTGATGAGGATAATACTCTGTAATTTGTATCCACACCATATCTGCTTACCTCCGCTACTTATTTAAGTCGGACCAATAACAGAGCACAAGTGTGCTTCTCCATACAAAGAGCTCTCCAACTATCCTACACTTTCTCAACCATGCTTCTTCACTTTCTTATTTTCTTCTCTTTCATATTTCAATCCCGCAATTATGCTTCATCACTGCCGGGGAACGAAACCGATAGTTTATCTTTAATGAAATTCAAGGAATCAATATCCAGTGATCCATATCACATCTTGGACTCTTGGAATTCATCCACACACTTGTGCAACTGGATTGGAATCTCTTGCGGCCACAAGCATCGCAGAGTTACTCGGTTGGTCCTACAAGGATATCACTTCTCAGGCACTATATCTCCTTTCATTGGTAATCTCTCCTTTTTGAGAGTCATCATTCTTGACAACAACAATTTCCACGGAGAAATCCCAAAAGAGTTGGGTCGTTTGTTTCGACTACAGAAGCTTGATATCCAAAATAATACATTGACGGGAGAATTTCCTATCAACGTCACAAGTTGCTCTAACCTCAAGAGATTATCATTTGGAGGGAATAATCTCATTGGCAAAATACCAACGCAGATTGGCTCTCTCCATAAGCTTCAAGGTTTGTATCTACTTTATAACAATTTCACCGGTAAAATCCCAACTTCCTTGTGGAATCTTACTTCTCTCAGTACTCTTTCTTTGAGTACGAATAACTTGGAGGGGAGTATTCCTGAAGAAATAGGCCGGTTGAAAAATTTGACAATATTTGAAGTAGGTATCAACAAGCTTTCAGGTGAAATTCCTTCTGCTCTTTACAATTTGTCATCTCTCACTAGGATCGGGCTTGCATTGAATCAATTCAATGGCTCTCTCCCAACCAACATGTTCATCAACCTCCCTAATCTCCAATTACTATACTTAGGAATTAATCAATTCACAGGTCATATCCCAACATCCATTGCAAACGCGACTATGCTTCAAGTGATCTCTATAGGAGCAAATAACTTTGTAGGGCAAATTCCAAATCTTGGAACGCTGTTTTACCTCTCACAACTAGAGGTAAGCAACAATAGTATGGGAAACAATTCTTCCAAAGACTGGGATTTTCTAAATTCTTTGAGAAACTGTAGTAAGTTGAGACGGCTAGACTTGGTGCAAAATAATTTTGGGGGCCATTTACCAAATATTATAGGCAATTTGTCAGCCCAGCTCACAATACTCAATTTTGGAGAAAATCAAATATCTGGCAAAATTCCTGCGGCATTAGGAAACCTCATTAACCTGACGGTACTAGTATTAGAAGCGAATTATTTCACTGACATCATCCCAATTACTTTCGTGAACTTTCAGAACATGCGAATCTTATATTTGTTGGGAAACAAATTGTCTGGAGAAATAATACATTTCATAGGCAATATCACTCAGTTGCTTCACCTAGATTTGTCTCGTAACATGTTAGAAGGACAAATTCCTCCTAGCATCGGGAATTGTGCAAGTCTACAATATATCGATTTATCACTAAACCGTTTTAGTGGAACCATACCTGTCCAGCTCATTACTCTTTCATCTCTATCAATTTTATTCAACTTGTCACATAACTCTTTTGGAGGTGATATCCCTAATGAGGTTGGAGACTTAGAAAATATAGGTCAATTGGATGTCTCTCATAATCATTTCTCTGGAAGCATTCCTCAAACCATTGGGGATTGCCAAAGCTTAGAGTATCTCTTTTTGCAAAGCAACTTCTTTCAAGAAACCATCCCCTTATCTTTGGCTTCATTGAAAGGTCTAAGATACCTAGACTTGTCACAAAATAACTTGTCAGGATCAATTCCAAAAGGCCTACAAGATATTGCTTTGGAGTACCTAAATGTTTCCTTCAACATGCTTGATGGGGAGGTGCCAAGCAAAGGCGTCTTTGGAAATGCAAGTGCAATATCACTTATGGCCAATAACAAGCTTTGTGGAGGCATATCAAAGTTGGAGCTGCCACCATGCCCTGTCAAATCTACTAGACAAAGAAAAGATCAAGACTTCAAGTTGATCGTATCAATATGTTGTGTGATTGTTTTTCTTCTTCTGGCAATTCTGGCAACTGTTGTTGCTATTTACCATGGGAGGAAAAGAAGCAAGAAATCTTCTTCAGGTTCACCAACAATTGACATGATTTCCAGAGCATCATATCAAAGATTACATAATGCTACAGATGGATTCTCCGTCAACAACTTGATAGGATCTGGGAGCTTTGGCTTTGTATATAAGGGAAGTTTTGAGTCTCAAGAAACTGTTGCGATAAAGGTTATCAACCTTCAAATAAGGGGAGCTCAAAGGAGTTTTGTTGCTGAATGTAATGCACTTAGAAATGCGAGACATCGAAATCTGGTAAAAATTATATCATGTTGCTCTAGCATAGATTACAAGGGACATGAATTCAAAGCTTTAGTTTATGAGTACATGGTGAATGGAAGTATGGAAAATTGGTTGCACCCAGAGGCAGAAAATCCAGATCATCCAAGAGTTTTGCTCCTTGATCAAATAATAAATATTCTTATCGATATTGTGTCTGCATTAAATTATCTTCATTATGAATGTGGGCAACCACTTGTACATAGTGATTTGAAGCCAAGCAATGTCCTTCTTGATGATGACATGGTTGCTCATTTGAGTGATTTTGGATTGGCAAGACTACTCTCAACTGTTGAAGTCATCTCTAATGAACGAAGCAGCACAATTGGAGTAAAGGGTACTATCGGCTACGTTCCTCCAGGTATAATTTTGATATTTTTTGATACAAAGTCATGCAATTCATTGCTTTCAAACTCTTCAATTTTTTTATTTTTCTGTTGTTTTGATCTATACAAGAGAACTAATTGGCTTACAACATTTCAGAATACGGAATGGGTTCTGAGGTGTCAACACAAGGAGACATGTATAGTTTTGGTATTCTTATTTTAGAGATGTTAACGAAGAGAAGACCTACTAAAGATATGTTTATGGAAGGTCATGATCTTCATAAATATGTGGAAATTGCTTTTCCAAACAATCTTACGCATGTCGTGAGCCCAACTATTCTACCTACTGGATCAGAAGTACATGTGGGAGCATCATGTGACATACAGGAGAACATGGTAAGGATGCATCCTAACGTGGAGAAATGCATATGTCGTTTGTTTAGGATTGGACTTGCTTGCTCTATGGAATCACCACATGAAAGAATGAGTGCAGCAGATGTTATCAAGGAGCTTATCTCTATCAAAAGGTTTTTTCCTTCATGATGAGTACAATATAGTCTTAATTAGAATGTTAACGTACGTAGGCCTTTTTTAGTTGTTATATTTGACTATATTCCTAAATTTATTTTGCAGGTAATTATCTGAGATATAAGAAATCCATAAGATCTGATAAATGAATGTTAAGCAACTCGGTGGCGGTACTGAAAGTGTTGTGGCAAAAGTGAAGGCTTATTAGAATTAATGCTTCCACTTTCTATTTCGGTTTTTGTTTCTTTTTCTCTCTTCTTTTATTTTGACTTGTGGTATAGTGCCCTTTGATGTTTATTTTCATAGCTTTCCTAAATTTTGATTTTATTTAGGCTTGTAGCCTGTTTTACTCTTCCATTTTCACGACATTTTAAAATATTGTATAATGATATATGTGTTATTTAAGGTTATATAATATAGTACACAATTTATATATATAATTTTGTACTTTTCATTATTCATATAATACTTAGTATGTGATTGTTACGCTCAACTTAATCATGGAATATTTTCACCATAAAGTCATTCCATTTATCTTTTTCAAAAGAGATCATTTTTTTTTATTTTTTTAGGTAAGCGTACGGTATCTACCGCCAGAAGCAATGACTAATCTTTTCGTACTATACACTTCTTAAAGGGGCTTTAATATAGGCCATGAGACTCTCTCCATATACACTACTAGGGATTAAACCCTTGACTAATGTTTAAAGAATTCAGCTAAGTGTCAATTGTGCTACGTCTCATAGTTAACAGTAGAGCTGATAAAATAGGTTGAACCCGCAGACCCAACTCATTAACTCATAATAAAATAGCGGGTTTAGTTGATAAAATGTGTAACCGTTTTGGTGCGAGTCTTTTTTATCACACCGGCTAACCTGCATCCGAGGGCGGCCTAACCCGTTAGATTGGTGGGTTAACCCACTTTTTTTAATTTTATTATTATTATTGTATTTATTTTATCCTACCGCCTATCCACTACCCTTTAAATGATCTAAGCTTTCTCCCTACAGCCTCCTTCCGTAGTTTCTCTCTTTCCTCTCTCCAATTCGGCCATTCCATGCTTAATTCGACCATTTTTTATTGGCAAGCCTTAGATTTAGATTCCAGTTTCTTTAAAAGCAAACTTGGATTCGCAAACGAAGGTCTCCAAAGAAACCAAACATCCGGAAACTTTAACTGTTGCAAGCTTCGGAGCTATATGAAATCCTTGGAGGGAAGAAGCTGAAAAGATAAGAGAAAGAAAGATGATGGTCGTCGCTATTGTAGAGTCACGCTTTTCGAAAGAAAGATGATTCCAAAGACTCAGATAACTTAATCACAGCATTCCTTCACTTCCCTTTGTAATTTTCTCCGAGATAAAATCCTCAAAGAGAAAGAGAGTAGGGTTTCTTGTTCTAATTGAGCTAATGGGCTTAAGCGCTCACTTACAAGTCATAACCTCAACAAACAAAACATAACACAAACATTAGATGATACTAGCATTAAAAAAATAAATAAAAAAAGTGAAGGGTTGGTGGGTTAGGCCGCCAGCCTACCACGACGGATTTGGATTGGTAAAATATCAACCTGCCAGGAGACGGATATTTTCACCCCAGCCTGCCTAACCCACAACTAGCTGAGGGCCAGCCCATTTTTGGCGGGTTGGTCCAGATTACCAACAAATAATTTAACCAGCACCTCAACAAATACAGTAAAAACCTCCTCCTACTAACTTCAGTATACAACTTTACTTTCAGGAAGCCAAAAGAAACAAACATTTTTCCTCTGGACCTGCAATGCCTATTGCTAAGAAGTACTGTAATTATAATAAAAAATGAAGAGAAAATTATTGAAGTAAAATTCGATGAAGACGGGTTGTGATCAGGATATGAATGCTTCATTGTGTCTTTTCTTCTTTACTCAGTTTTCATTTTCTTATTGGTGATGACCAAGACATTCAGAAAAACAGAAGCAGATGCTCCTGGAATCAAATAATATCAAAGGAGTCGACAACTATACAACGAAAATTTACGATCAATCCACCACTATTTACACCAAAGTCTCACTAAAAGAACACGACACACAAAAGCAATTTTGATCATTTCAAGAACGAACTGTAATCACCTTAAACCATGTAAGCTAAATTGTAATCAAATGGTAATGACCTCACTGGCTAACCGATCCCTGAATCATCAAGAATGCACTCGGAGAACAGTTTAACTATTCAGGCAATAGTCCTATGGGATATCCACAAGAGAAAGAGAACCCTCGATGGATATGAGCTTATCTTGGAAGCTTTAGCTTTGAAAGCTTAAGTCGTTAATCCTCAATCGAACAAGAAGTTCATTGAAACGACAGAGAAAGGAAGAATGGAAGAATGGAGAGAGTTTAAATAGTGGGAAGGATTAGAATCAAAAGAAGAAAGAGAAGAGGCAAGAAGGGTCCCTTTCTAACCGAATCGACTAGCATCACCAACGACAACTATACCATCTGCTTCATATTTTCCGTTCGTCGCCTCTGCTGCATCCTTTTTCTTTTTCTTTTCGTTTTCTTTCCTCTTCAATATTAAAAAAAAACTAGAAAATATTATGAATCTTTGTGTTTATTTATCTCTTTCCCAATGTGTCAATATCAGTCTGGCTGGGAAAAAAACAATTAAAAGAAAAGGTGTCAGTGTCATCAGGCATCATGCAGCATGCTGAACTCCGGTATTCAGAGCTACGTGACTATTTCTGTTTTAGTTTTTGAAGGGTTTTTACCTTAAAACTTTAGTTTAAAAAAATTAAAAATAAATAACTATATTTATTTAAAAAAGTTTTTTGATTAAACTATAATTTAAAATTATAATTTTGAATAAACTAATGAAAATAGTTTCTGAAATAGTAAAAGAACTTATTGATTACCTAATTATTATTTTATCCAATTTTCTCCTCCTTCTCCCTTCTCTCTTCCAGCACTGCGGTTGCCTGTCCAGATTGTTGTGGCTTCTATTTATTGTGCTTGTTGTCGACATACTCACTACCTCTGTTCTACTGTCGCTTCTATTCACTATATAACATCTTCGTGGAGTGGAGAAAGAGAGAGGAGTGGAGAAGACGGTGAGGGGAGATGACGGTAAAGGGGGGAGGGGAAAAAACAGAAAAAATAATTTTTTTTTAATAAAATTATATCTTTCTAATAATTTTGCCAATAACAAAAATTTTTATAATAATAATTATCCAAAGAATCGTTTATCTAAGATTACTTTTTTTTATAAGTTTGTCTCAAAAAAATCTTTTTCTAAAAGTTGTCTAAAAATTATTTTTTTTATAAACCCGTTTTTAAAAGTCTATCCACGAAAACTTATTCTTAGTATGCTTATTATTTTAGATTTTAAACAATAAAACGAAATTAGATACTCCATCGCCTCTTATAGTAGAGAAGTTTTATTGTAAGTCAAGTAACTTTATTTTTTTAAAATTTATATTTTTTTAAATTTTCTCTATTAATTATATTGATTAAACAGGTTTTTCATTAAGAGATTGGTTTTCTAAGTAAATGATTAGGAGTAATATTTAAAAAAAAATCAATATATATTTTTTACAAATAATTAATTTAATTAAATTTTTTAATCTATATAAATTAGTTATGTAGCTCCTACCATTATATCTTACGCAGGTAGTAATAATATGAAAAGTTTTAAAAAGTGATGGAAATGAAAAGAATTGAGATATTCTCAAAAATTCAATTTTCTTTTTTTGCCTGAAAATGTTCCGTATATAATTGAGGATATATTTGTTAAGATATGGCTAATTTAAAATTAATTATTATTATATTTTTTAGTTATTTAATTACCTAGAATTAAATTTAGAGATTATTTAAGATTATATTTAAATATTATATTATTATATCTTAGAATAATAAATATGAAATATTATGATTATAATATAATTTTAAGTTTAGTCAAAAACCTTCCCTTTATTAAAGTCGTGTTGGTGATCAATGGGATTAAGTCTAGCAAGAATAGTTAATCTCTAATAATATAATAAATTAATATCTAAATCATATTTAATATTTAATAATATTTTAAATAAAATTATTTTAGGAGGATACATGTACTTCATAAAAATATAAAAGTGTTGGTGTCATCTATTATCATATTATTATATATATAAAAGTAGAGGTCTCAAGCCAGCCTCCTTAGAGTATGACATGTGACAGAAAGTTAGATAAATTAGCTTTTTTATAAATTAAATAAATTTCATAACTCTCCATTTTGTTTTATTTAGTGAGTTAACCGCTACAAATTTAATTTTTGTTTTTTTTAAATAAACAGCCTTATTTATTCAAGAGGGCTTATACATCAAATTATAGTTTAAAATTATAATTTTGAATAAGACCTTAGAAATAACTTCTGAAACAATAAAAGAGCTTATGAACTACACAATTATTATTTTACCATTATTTCTTTTTACCCTCTCTCTCCTCTATTGCGCCATTGCTATAACGTCTTCTCTCCACCTCTATTTTTACTATCATTGGGAGGGAGGAGGTCCTCGTCATCTGGTCATCATCGGAGGAGGAGGAAGGAGACGTTGCTGGTAAGGAGAAGGGTCCTCGTCTTCGTCGATGGAAGGTCGCGGTCCACATTGAAATTGCTGGGCTCCACTGTACTCTTTGTTGTCGTTAGGAGGTAGTGTTCGTCATCAGGAGACAGTAGAGGTAGGGAGACGATCCATATCTGTGCTTGCCATCCGTGCAACAGAGAAGATGATGAACATCAGCAGGATATTTGTTTTTCATCTCATACCCTTTATAGTAATTTATCAATCACAAATCACTTTTTTTTTTATAAATTCTTCTCTAAAACCCTTTTTCTAAAAGCTATCAAAAAGTACATTTTTTTATAAATCATTTTTCAAAAATCTATCTAGACGGCTCCTTATGAACTCATTTTATTTTTTAAAATTTATAATTTTTTAAACTCTCTCTATTAATTATATTGATTAAACAGATTTTTCATGAGGAGATTAGTTTTCTTAGGAGTAGTATTTTTAAAAAAATCAATATATAGATTTTACAAATAATTAATTTAATTAAAATTTTTAATCTGTGTAAATTAAATATGTAGCTCCTACAGTTAGATCCAACAGGGTACTAATATGAAAAGTTCTAAAAAGTGATGGAAATGAAAGGAATTAAGATATTCCCAAAAATTCACTTATTGTAATTGAGGCGTATATTTACTAAAGTCAGCAACTTTTCTGGGCCTGAAAATGTTCAGGGTATAATAGAGGATATATTGATATATTAATGCTTGTATATAGAATATCATAATACTTTTTCAGTTTTAATATAAAACATAATTTCTAAAATAAATTATATTATAAATTAGATTTTATATTTAAAATTGGAGTAGTATAAAATATATTTTTTTAATAGAAAATGAATACATTTATGTATTGAAATCAAGAATGTCTAATTTCAATGACGTAAAATGTGAGAAATACTGAAACAAGACGTGTGCGTATACGTCTTTTAATATCTATTTGAATAAGATTTTAAAAAAAAATTTATAAAAAAAATAATTTTTGGATAGCTTATAAAAAAGAGCCTTTAAAGAAGAGCTTATAGAAAAAAAGTGGTTCTGAATAAATAAATGTTTGGATAATTATTTTTAGAATGACTTTTTATATTAGTAAATTACAAAAAAAAGTATGATTTGATTAAAAGTATGAGAGATGAGGAAGAGTAGAGAAAAGATATGAAAGATAAGGGAGAAGAGAGAGGGTTGAGAAGAGAGATGAGAGAGAAGAGAGAAGAGAAAGGGTATAAAAAAAAGTAAGAGTAATACAGTAATTAGATAGTCCATAAGTTCTTTTACTGTTCCAAAAACTAGTTTCAGTAGCTTATTCAAAACTATAATTTTAAACTATGGTTTAGTTTAAAAATACTTATAGATAAATATAACTATTTATTTTAAAAAAATAAATTAAAATTTAAATTAAAAGTTATTTTAAAACTACGAGAGAAAACTAAACGGCCCTTATTATTCTGACCACTTCACCTCTAAGCAAAGGGTTTCGTAGCTTTCTTAGTTTAGAGTTAGTTTGGTGCATGTGCGTTCAATGCCTCACATTTTTTTCCTTTTTTCTTTTTTCTTTTTGTCTTCTTCTTCTTCTTCTTCTTCTTTCTAACGCATTAAGCATATCGATATATTTGTTGAGATGGGGTAATTTAAAATTAGTCATTATTATAACTTTTTAATTATTTAATTATTTCGAATTAAATTTAGATATCAATTATGATTAAATTTAAATATTATATTATCATATCTTAGAATAATAAATATGAGATATTAGTACTAAGATATAATTTTAGGTTTAATTAGAAACCTTCCCTTTATTAAAACGGTATTGTTGACCAAAGGAATCGAGTCTAATCAAAATAGTTAATTCCTCACAGTTTTATAAAAAATTAAAAGGGTTGGGGTAGTTTATTATTATATATATATATGTGTGTGTGTGTGAAAGTAGAGGTCTCAAGTAGGCCTCTTTAGAGTGCTGACATGTGACATAGCCAGAACTTAGATAAATTAGCTTTTTAATGAATTTAATAAATTTCATAACTTTCCATTAGTTAGTTAACCGCTACAAATTTAATTTTTATTTAATTTTATATGAACAATAATTTAAGATCCTATTTATTCTTCATGTTAAATATTAAATTATTATCTGTTATTTTAAATGGAAATAATCTGTAGCTTTTATTTGAATTGAAAAGATTTAATTATTTGTATTTTTTATTTTAGATTTTAAATTTAAAAAAATGATTTTACATTTTTCTATGGATCATGGAAATTTTTAATTCAATTCAAATTTTAAAGTATTTTATTTTTTATTTTTTGAATTAAAATTTTACTGTATATTAAATTATAAAAAAGGATCCAGGCTATTTGGGCATTAGATTAAGCAGAATATGAAACACAAGTTAACTTTTCAAATTTAAAAATTTATTAAATACTGAATTTTCTAATAAACCTTATAATACAACTCACCCAAATATTCGCATAAATCCTTCTAATTCAACGTATTTTAAATATCAAAATAAATATATAAATATTTTATGGTGGTTTTCCTCTTTATGGTTATATAAGATTTTTGTATATTATTTTAAATGTTGGAAGTCTTAATGTTTGGATTTATGCCTTCCGATACATTTATGCCATTTACTATATATAGAAGGCAATTCAAAATAATGCCGTTAGAGTTTGCTTAATATGAAAAATTATTTCTACTCCTTTTAGTCATCACTTGTGAGATGAAAATAACGATTGAAATACTGCTTTTAAATGAATGACATCTTATCATAACCAATTTTCAATTATTTTTATCAAAGAGAAATTTATTTTTTTTGTAATCTTATATCTTGAAGCTTATATGTAAATTTGAGTTGACTATTCCATCTGGATTCAATCTTTTATGTTCTTTATTTAACAAGTAAATTTGAGTTGACTATTCCGGCCAAATTATACATGTGGGCGTAGCAGCGTATATAATAATATCCACTCTTCTAATTATCATATTCATTCATATAAGTTTAATTAATATTTATTTAATTAAAAAGCTTCAAAATGTACCTTGTAACTATATAATATTCGTCAATGTTTCATGAGGATAAGGCCCAAAACCCCCCAACTTACGTTAGAGAATTCACATTTCATGGAGACAATTATACCGAGAGGGGTTAGTCCGAGTGGTAAGTAGTTCGGTATCACTTAAGCGATGTCTCGAACTCGAGTCTTAGCGTATGCAGAAAATTTTCATTGGAAGACTCACTCACCATATCCAGATGCGCGACGCAGGTCAAATCCGGATGTAGTCGGGACAAAATTATGATGAACCGGGTGGACAACTAAAAAAAATTGAGACAATTCTAGACAAATATGGATAATCTTTAATTGCTCATTCTTAGCGTAAGCAACTGATTCGGTTTCCAATTCATAAAGGCATTACAATCATGAGAAGCAGAGATAAAGTAATTACAATTCATTAGTCATAATGCTAAGTTGTCTTCACCCACTAATTATGAAAGAATAAGTCCTTAATTAACCAAATTAAAATGGATAATTAATTAGCATAATTAGTACACTTTCTCGCAACACCCATTGACCAAACAAACAAAACAAGGCCAAGAAAATCAATCTTTGAGGTGAGTGCATGAATGTCATGTATGTCTCCTTGCAATGGTCGGTTGGACATATCCTTAATTTCTGATGTCATGTTGCTTTCCCAAAGCTTTCTCAATAATTAATTAGTGGGTCGCCAATGAAAATTCATCCAAGTTGATAAAGATTCTAATCGGTCCTCTCTCTTTTTTTGTGACATTATTATAAATGACAAAAAGTTTAAATTTTGATGCAGTTTTTTTCACTTCTGATGAACATGCCCTTTATATTTTTAAATATTGATAAATTTAAAAAATTATTTTTAAAATATTTAACGACTTAACTATTTTTTCTTAATTCTAACGAGGTTATTGTAGCTACTTTATAATAGAGATTGGAGAAAGTATTCTACGAGAAAGTGGGTTTAGATTCCATGACAAATGAAAAAAAACTTATTGGTAAGTAATATTTAAGTATTAAACTTTTTCTCATAATAATTAAAAAAATAATTAGTGGGTAAATATCATAATCATATATAGGCCATGTTAATGCTAATGTAATGTCAAAATTCACTAGTCTTGATCTGCTTTTATGGTTGAAACTTGAAGGATAAGGACAAATGAAAACGATGATTTATTATATATAAGGGAATTGTGGGGATGGTTCCAGCATCAAAGCCTAAATTTACTAAACCACCAAAGACTCCTAAATAAACTAATTATGATCTTTAATATAATATTTATTTAATTTAAATAAATTAATGAAATTAATAAATTATTCAATTATAATATATATGATATGATCTTTCTAAAATATTTCTGTGTAATATTAAATTATATAATATTATATTAGTTAGGTACTAATATAGAATTAATTTAGCGGTATAAGACAATGTTAAATATCTCAAGGTCTTGAGTTTGAATTTTAAATAAGACATTTATTTTTATATGGGCAACTACGAACCCCGAAACTAAGATACCTAATAATATAATTCAATTAATATTATAAAAAAATTCTACAAATAAAAACTTTTTTAGTTCTACATATAAAATTCTCTCTCATTCTATCCAATAAATAAACAAGACATGAGTATATATTGAATTTCCATGTAGTTTCAATAAAGGAGCATGTGTGACTTTATACTTACTGCAAACCAAAGCGATTCTTAGAAAGAAGGCATCTTCTCGCTTGTGCTTCATTATACCTTAGCGAAAGGTCTTTAAAAATCTTAATTTGACTAAAAAACAGTAACTACTATATTGTCATAAAATATATACATATATATATTTCTACATTTTTTTAAATAAAAATAATATTATTTGATAATAATAAAAAAATATAACAAATATCTATACTAAGAGATTGGCTAGGATTTGCGAGACCTTGGCTTCTTAAAAATTTGTTTGTCGTACGGAAATGCATATTTTTGTTCGATAGGATTCTCAAAAGGACAATGACTAAACCCCAACACCCATTAAATGTCTTTTTTTTTTTTTTGGTTGTTGGTAAAGACCCATTAAATGTATATTTGGCTTCTTCAAACTTTTCACGACGACCCTAAACCCTAACTCTCTGAGTACTTAAGGTCATATAAATATATATAATAATTAATATAAGGGTGAGACATGTAGATTATTATGGTCCATATATTACAATATTGAGTGCAACGTGGTTCTTAGACTCAATGAGAGGAACCTACATTTGCGTGTTTTTTTTTAACATGCCTTTAACTATTTGATATCTGGTATCCTTCAGATGATAAGCTCTCCTAATAAAATTTAACGTTATTGTATCTAGGGCTTGAAACCAATATCCTTGATATAATGTTTAGATAACCTTACCAATCCAACTAGATACCCTTGGTATAATGTTTAGATAACCTAAAGTTTTCTTTTGACATTGTTTACAGAGTTCTTACGAATATTTCCAAACCCTTATTCCATAGTTACATGCATAGAATTCCATGGTTGGGAGGATATGTATGCAAGCATAGAATATTGATTCATTGTTTCTTTATTTGAGGGGGGAACTTTTGATGATTATTATTCGGCCATTGTATTGGATTTTTTTTTATTAGAAGTAAATATAATCATTATTATTTTTCCCATTTCCCTATTATATATTGGGATTGTCTTTTTATTAAAATGATTTAAGTGAATATGGAAGGAGTTGCTTGAGAATATATACGTACCTTTAATCATTTCTGCCTTCTTTTATTTATATATACATTCTAAAAGTGAATTTTCTTGTTGGTGGGCTTTCGGCGTTCCAAGAATATATGTTCTGATCGAGGAGACTTGCCCAGGAAGGCTCTGAGGGATGCAAATGTTGTGTGTGAATTTCCTTCTTTTATATTACAATATTGCGTGCATTATGGTTCTTATATTCACTTTTTCTTTAAAATCATTTTTGGGATATTCTTTGATTTTTGCAAAAGACAATGAGAGGGACCTACATTGGCGTGTTATATTATGATAACTAATTCTTATTGCAGATATTTTTATTTTTTTATATTAGATTAGAAGGGTTGGAATCATAAACAATGTCAAAAGTTCCCACACCTCTCATGTGAGTACCCTTTAATATTTGAGCTAGTGTAAGTGACTATACATATGCATTTGAATAATGTAAAATACTATTTTGATGAGTCCTTTTAATTTATTTTTATAATAATTATATGATTTTTTTATATATAAAAAAGTTTTAATCATTGACCATTACCAAAATTCCAACCTACCAAGCCAAGTTAGGGGGATGTACCCCTGACATTAGGGGAAATTGCATGTATAGTATGTGAATTTTACAACTTCGTACTCAATACTCGAAATTTTGAGCCCCTAAATTCAATAAGAAAATATCTGTGTTCAAATTTTTTTTTTAGATATATGATATTTTAACTCAAATATTATTATTTCAAACCCACTAGACACACTAAAAAAACTTGGTGGTTAAAAAAGTTGTTTATTTTACAATAAGACCCAACTCCAACTAAAATTAAACCGTCATTATCCAAAGTAGTTTTGTATATTTCTTAAGGTAAGCTCCATTAGCCATTAATAAAGGTTAAGATACATCCAATACCTTAAAATATTTTTGTAAGAGCATATACATCACCTTAAAGTAATTTCTGAGGTGTCAATTGAAAGACATTAATTATAGTTGTCTCTCAAGCTATATATTCGTGGTCTCCAAATCCAAAAATGTAAAATATTTTATGAGGATAATACTCTGTAATTTGTATCCACGCCATATCTGCTTACCTCCACTACTTATTTAAGTCGGACTAATAACAGAGCACAAGGGTGCTTCTCCATACAAAGAGCTCTCCAACTATCCTACACTTTCTCAACCATGCTTCTTCACTTTCTTATTTTCTTCTCTTTCATATTTCAATCCCGCAATTATGCTTCATCACTGCTGGGGAACGAAACCGATAGTTTGTCTTTAATGAAATTCAAGGAATCAATATCCAGTGATCCATATCACATCTTGGACTCTTGGAATTCATCCACACACTTGTGCAACTGGATTGGAATCTCTTGCGGCCACAAACATCGCAGAGTTACTCGGTTGGTCCTACAAGGATATCACTTCTCAGGCACTATATCTCCTTTCATTGGTAATCTCTCCTTTTTGAGAGTCATCATTCTTGACAACAACAATTTCCACGGAGAAATCCCAGAAGAGTTGGGTCGTTTGTTTCGACTACAGAAGCTTGATATCCAAAATAATACATTGACGGGAGAATTTCCTATCAACGTCACAAGTTGCTCTAACCTCAAGAGATTATCATTTGGAGGGAATAATCTCATTGGCAAAATACCAACGCAGATTGGCTCTCTCCATAAGCTTCAAGGTTTGCATCTACTTTATAACAATTTCACCGCTAAAATCCCAACTTCCTTGTGGAATCTTACTTCTCTCAGTACTCTTTCTTTGTTTACTAATAACTTGGAGGGGAGTATTCCTGAAGAAATAGGCCGGTTGAAAAATTTGACAGTATTTGAAGTAGGTATCAACAAGCTTTCAGGTGAAATTCCTTCTGCTCTTTACAATTTGTCATCTCTCACTCAAATTGTGCTTGCATTGAATCAATTCAATGGCTCTCTCCCAACCAACATGTTCATCAACCTCCCTAATCTCCAATTCCTATTCTTAGGATTTAATCAATTCACAGGTCATATCCCAACATCCATTGCAAACGCGACAATGCTTCAAGGGATCTCTATAGGATCAAATAACTTTGTAGGGCAAATCCCAAATCTTGGAAAGCTGCATTACCTCTCACAACTAGAGGTAAGCAACAATAGTATGGGGAACAAGTCTTCCAAAAACTGGCATTTTCTAAATTCTTTGAGAAACTGTAGTAAGTTGAGACGGCTAGACTTGGTGCAAAATAATTTTGGGGGCCATTTACCAAATACTATAGGCAATTTTTCAGCCCAGCTCACAATACTCAATTTTGGAGGAAATCAAATATCTGGCAAAATTCCTGCGGCATTAGGAAACCTCATTAACCTGACGGTACTAGAATTAGGAGAGAATTCTTTCATTGACATCATCCCAAATACTTTCGTGAACTTTCAAAACATGAGATACTTATCTTTGTTTGAAAACAAATTGTCTGGAGAAATAATACATTTCATAGGCAATCTCACTGTGTTGCTTCACCTAGATTTGTCTCGTAACATGTTAGAAGGACAAATTCCTCCCACTATCGGGAACTGTGCAAGTCTACTATACATCGATTTATCACTAAACCGTTTTAGTGGAACCATACCTGTCCAGCTCATTACTCTTTCGTCTCTGTCAATTTTATTGAACTTGTCACATAACTCCTTTGGAGGTGATATCCCTAATGAGGTTGGAGACTTAAAAAATATAGGTTGATTGGATGTCTCTCACAATCATTTCTCTGGAAGTATTCCTCAAACCATTGGGGCTTGCCAAAGCTTAGAGTATCTCTTTTTGCAAAGCAACTTCTTTCAAGAAATCATCCCCTTATCTATGGCTTCATTGAAAGGTCTAAGATACCTAGACTTGTCACAAAATAACTTGTCTGGATCAATTCCAAAAGGCCTACAAGATATTGCTTTGGAGTACCTAAATGTTTCCTTCAACATGCTTGATGGGGCGGTGCCAAGCAAAGGCGTCTTTGGAAATGCAAGTGCAATATCACTTATGGCCAATAACAAGCTTTGTGGAGGCATATCAAAGTTGGAGCTGCCACCATGCCCTGTCAAATCTACTAGACAAAGAAAAGATCAAGACTTCAAGTTGATCGTATCAATATGTTGTGTTATTGCTTTTCTTCTTCTAGCATCTGTTGTTGCTATTTACCATGGGAGGAAAAGAAGAAAGAAATCTTCTTCAGGTTCACCAACAATTGACATGATTTCTGTTGTATCATATCAAAGATTGTATAATGCTACAGATGGATTCTCTGTCAACAACTTGATAGGATCTGGGAGCTTTGGCTTTGTATATAAGGGAAGTTTTGAGTCTCAAGAAACTGTTGCGATAAAGGTTATCAACCTTCAAATAAGGGGAGCTCATAGGAGTTTTGTTGCTGAATGTAATGCACTTAGAAATGCGAGACATCGAAATCTGGTTAAAATTATATCATGTTGCTCTAGCATAGATTACAAGGGACATGAATTCAAGGCTTTAGTTTATGAGTACATGGTGAATGGAAGTTTGGAAAATTGGTTGCACCCAGATGCAGAAAATCCAGATCATCCAACAGTTTTGCTCCTTGATCAAATAATAAATATTCTTATCGATATTGTATCTGCATTACACTATCTTCATTATGAACGTGGGCAACCACTTGTACATGGTGATTTGAAGCCAAGCAATGTCCTTCTTGATGGTGACATGGTTGCTCATTTGAATGATTTTGGATTGGCAAGACTACTCTCAAATGTTGAAGTCATCTCTAATGAACGAAGCAGCACAATTGGAGTAAAGGGTACTATCGGCTACATTCCTCCAGGTATAATTTTGATATTTTTTGATACAAAGTCATGCAATTCATTGCTTTCAAACTCTTCAATTTTTTTATTTTTCTGATGTTTTGATTTATACAAGAGAACTAATTGGCTTACAACATTTCAGAATACGGAATGGGTTCTGAGGTGTCAACACAAGGAGACATGTATAGTTTTGGTATTCTTATTTTAGAGATGTTAACGAAGAGAAGACCTACTAAAGATATGTTTATGGAAGGTCATGATCTTCATAAATATGTGGAAATTGCTTTTCCAAACAATCTTACGCATGTCGTGAGCCCAACTATTCTACCTACTGGATCAGAAGTACATGTGGGAGCATCATGTGACATACAGGAGAACATGGTAAGGATGCATCCTAACGTGGAGAAATGCATATGTCGTTTGTTTAGGATTGGACTTGCTTGCTCTATGGAATCACCACATGAAAGAATGAGTGCAGCAGATGTTATCAAGGAGCTTATCTCTATCAAAAGGTTTTTTCCTTCATGATGAGTACAATATAGTCTTAATTAGAATGTTAACGTACGTAGGCCTTTTTTAGTTGTTATATTTGACTATATTCCTAAATTTATTTTGCAGGTAATTATCTGAGATATAAGAAATCCATAAGATCTGATAAATGAATGTTAAGCAACTCGGTGGCGGTACTGAAAGTGTTGTGGCAAAAGTGAAGGCTTATTAGAATTAATGCTTCCACTTTCTATTTCGGTTTTTGTTTCTTTTTCTCTCTTCTTTTATTTTGACTTGTGGTATAGTGCCCTTTGATGTTTATTTTCATAGCTTTCCTAAATTTTGATTTTATTTAGGCTTGTAGCCTGTTTTACTCTTCCATTTTCACGACATTTTAAAATATTGTATAATGATATATGTGTTATTTAAGGTTATATAATATAGTACACAATTTATATATATAATTTTGTACTTTTCATTATTCATATAATACTTAGTATGTGATTGTTACGCTCAACTTAATCATGGAATATTTTCACCATAAAGTCATTCCATTTATCTTTTTCAAAAGAGATCATTTTTTTTAATTTTGTTAGGTAAGCGTACGGTATCTACCGCCAGAAGCAATGACTAATCTTTTCGTACTATACACTTCTTAAAGGGGCTTTAATACTAGCCATGAGACTCTCTCCATACACACCACTAGGGATTAAACCCTTGACTAATGTTTAAAGAATTCAACTAAGTATCATTTGTGCTACATCTCATAGTTAAAAGTAGAGCTGATAAAATAGGTTGAACCCGCAGGCCCAACTCATTAAATCGTAATAAAATAGCGGGTTTAGTTGATAAAATATGTAACCGTTTTGATGCGAGTCTTTTTTATCGCACCCGCTAACCTGCATCCGAGGGCGGCCTAACCCGTTATATTAGTAGGTTAACCCACTTTTTTTAATTTTATTATTATTATTATTGTATTTATTTTATCCTACCGCCTATCCACTACCCTTTAAATGATCTAAGCTTTCTCCCTGCAGCCTCCTTCCGTAGTTTATCTCTTTCCTCTCTCCAATTCGGCCATTCCATGCTTAATTTGACCATTTTTTATTGCCAAGCCGTAGATTTAGATTCCAGTTTCTTTAAAAGCAAACTTGGATTCGCAAACAAAGCTCTCCAAAGAAACCAAACATCCGGAAACTTTAACTGTTGCAAGCTTCGGAGCTATATGAAATCCTTGGATGGAAGAAGCTGAAAAGATAAGAGAAAGAAAGATGATGGTCGTCGCCATTGCAGAGTCACGCTTTTCGAAAGAAAGATGATTCCAAAGACTCAGATAACTTAATCACAGCATTACTTCACTTCCCTTTGTAATTTTCTCCGAGATAAAATCCTCAAAGAGAAAGAAAGTAGGGTTTCTTGTTCTAATTGGGCTAATGGGCTTAAGCGCTCACTTACAAGTCATAACCTCAAAAAAAAAAAACATAACACAAACATTAGGTGATACTAGCATTAAAAAAATAAATAAAAAAAGTGAAGGGTTGGTGGGTTAGCCCCAGCCTACCACGACGGGTTTGGGTTGGTAAAATATCAACCCGTCAGGAGATGGACATTTTCACTCCAGCCTGCCTAACCCACAACTAGTTGAGGACCAGCCCATTTTTGGCGGGTTGGTCCACGTTACCAACAAAGAATTTAACCAGCACCTCAACAAAATACAGTAAAAACCTCCTCCTACTAACTTCAGTATACAACTTTACTTTCAGGAAGCCAAAAGAAACAAATATTTTTCCTCCGGACCTGCAATGCCGATTGCTAAGAAGTACTGTAATTGTAATAAAAAATGAAGAGAAAATTATTGAAGTAAAATTCGATGAAGACGGGTTGTAATCAGGATATGAATGCTTTATTGTGTCTTTTCTTCTTTACTCAGTTTTCATTTTCTTATTGGTGATGACCAAGACATTCAGAAAAACAGAAGCAGATGCTCCTGGAATCAAATAATATCAAAGGAGTCGACAACTATACAACGAAAATTTACGATCAATCCACCACTATTTACACCAAAGTCTCACTAAAAGAGCACGACACACAAAAGCAATTTTGAACATTTCAAGAACGAAGAACTGTAATCACCCTAAACCATGTAAGCTAAAACTTGTAATCAAATGGTAATGACCTCACTGGCTAACCGATCCCTGAATCATCAAGAATGCACTCGGAGAACAGTTTAACTATTCAAGCAATAGTCCTATGGGATATCCACAAGAGAAAGAGAACCCTCGATGAATATGAGCTTATCTTGGAAGCTTTAGCTTTGAAAGCTTAAGTCGTTAATCCTCAATCGAACCAGAAGTTCATTGAAACGACAGAGAAAGGAAGAATGGAAGAATGGAGAGAGTTTAAATAGTGGGAAGGATTAGAATCAAAAGAAGAAAGAGAAGAGGCAAGAAGAGTCCCTTTCTAACCGAATCGACTAGCATCACCAACAACAACTATACCATCTGCTTCATATTTTCCGTTCGTCACCTCTGCTGCATCCTTTTTCTTTTTCTTTTCGTTTTCTTTCCTCTTCAATATTAAAGAAAACAATAAAATATTATGAATCTTTGTGTTTATTTATCTCTTTCCCAATGTGTCAATATCAGTCTGGCCGGGAAAAAAACAATTAAAAGAAAAAGTGTCAGTATCATCAGGCATCATGCAGCATGCTGAACTCCGGTATTCAGAGCTACGTGACTATTTCGGTTTTAGTTTTTAAAGGGTTTTTACCTTAAAACTTTAGTTTAAAAAATATTTAAAATAAATAACTATATTTATTTAAAAAAATTTGATTAAACTATAATTTAAAATTATAATTTTGAATAAATTACTGAAAATAGTTTCTAAAATAGTAAAATAATTTACGGATTATCTAATTATTATTTTACCCCAATTTTTTTTATTCTCTCTCCTCCTCCTCTCTTCTCTCTTCCAGCACTGTGGTCACCTGTCCAGATTATTGTCGCTTCTGTTTATTGTGCTTGCTATCGACACACTCACTGCCTCTATTCTACTGTCGCTTCTGTTCACTATATAACATCTCCGTGGAGTGGAGAAGGAGAGAGGAGTGGAGAAGACGGTGGAGTTGGAGTGGGAGTGGGAGGAGGAGGGGAAAAAAGAAAAAATAATTTTTTTAATAAAATCATATCTTTCTAATAATTTTGTCAATAACAAAAATTCTTATAATAATAACTATCCAAAGACTCATTTATTTATGATCATTTTTTTTTATAAGATTTTCTTTAAAAAGTTTTTTTTCTAAAAGTTATCTAAAAATTATTTTTTTTATAAACCTTTTTTTAAAAGTCTATCTGGACAACTTATTCTTAGTATACTTATTATTTTAGATTTTAGATAATAAAACGACTAATTAGATACTCCATCGCCTAGAAGTTTCATTGTAAGACGTCAAGTGACTTTATTTTTTTAAAATTTATATTTTTTTTTAAATTTTCTCTATTAATTATATTGATTAAACAGGTTTTTCAATAAGAGATTAGTTTTCCAAAGCAAAAGATTAAGAGTAATATTTTTTAAAAAATAATATATTTTTTTATAAATAATTAATTAAATTAAATTTTTTAATCTATATAAATTAATTATGTAGCTCATTAGATCTTACGTAGGTAGTAATAATATGAAAAGTTCTAAAAAGTGATGGAAACGAAAAGAATTGAGATATTCTCAAAAATTCAATTTTTTTTGCCTGAAAATGTTCCGTATATAATTAAGGATATATTTGTTGAGATATGGCTAATTTAAAATTAATTATTATTATATTTTTTAGTTATTTAATTACCCAGAATTAAATTTAGATATCATTTAAGATTATATTTAAATATTATATTATTATATCTTAGAATAATAAATATTAAAGCCGTGTTGGTGATCAATGGGGTTAAGTCTAATAAAAATAATTAATCTTTAATAATATAATAAATTAATATCTGGATCATATTTAATATTTAATAATATGTTAAATAAGATTGAAGGATACATGTGCTTTATAAAAAATAAAAATGTTGGTGCCATCTATTATAACATTATTATATATATAAAAGTAGAGGTCTCAAGCAAGCCTGTTTAGAGTATGACATGTGACAGATGTTAGATAAATTAGCTTTTCTATGAATTTAATAAATTTCATAACCCTCCATTTTGTTTTATTTAGTGAGTTGACCAATATAAATTTAATTTTTGTTTAGAGAAATTTTAAAATAAATAATTTTATTTACTTAAAAGAGTTTATAGATCAAATTATAGTTTAAAACTATAGTTTTGAATAAGATTCTAGAAATAGCTTCTAGAACAATAAAAAAAAATTATAAACTACCCAATTACTATTTTACTATTATTTTTTTACCCTCTCTCTCATCTATTGCGCCATTGCTATAACGTCTTCTATCCAACTCTATTTTTGTTGTCATTGGGAGGGAGGAGCTCCTCGTCATCTGGTCATTATCATTGGAGGAGGAAGCAAACATTGCTAGTAGGGAGGAGGGTCCTCGTCTTTGTTGGTGGAAGGTCACGGTCCACATTGAAATTGCTGGGCTCCTCTGTACTCTTTGTTGTCGCTAGGAGGTAGTGGTCGTCGTCAGGAGATAGTCGAGGTAGGGAGACGATCCAGATTTGTGCTTGCCATTCGTGCACTAGAGAAGATGATGAACATCAGCAGGATATTTTTTTTCATCTCATACATTTTATGGTAATTTACTAATTACAAAAGTCATTCTGGTAATAACTATCCAAACATTCATTTATTTAAAACTACTTTTTCCATAAGTTTTTTTCTAAATTTTTTTTTCCTAAAAGCTGTCAAAAAATCTTTTTTTTCTATAAATTATTTTTCAAAAATCTATCTAAAGGGTCCATAAGACATGAACTCACTTTATTTTTTTAAATTTATAATTTTTTAAACTCTCTCCATTAATTATATTGATTAAACAGATTTTTCATGAGGAGATTAGTTTTCTTAGGAGTAGTATTTTTTAAAAAAAGTAATATATATATTTTACAGATAATTAATTTAATTAAAATTTTCAATCTGTGCAAATTAAATATGTAGCTCCTACAGTTAGATCCAACAGGGTACTAATATGAAAAGTTCTAAAAAGTGATGGAAATGAAAGGAATTAAGATATTCCCAAAAATTCACTTATTGCAATTGAGGCGTATATTTAATAAAGTCAGCAATTTTTTTGGGCCTGAAATTGTTCAGGATATAATTGAGGATATATTGATATATTAATGTTTGTATATAGAACATCATAATACTCTTTCAGTTTTATATATAAAACATAATTTCTAATATAAATTATATTATAAATTTAATTTTATATTTAAAATTGGAGTTGTATAAATTTTTTTTTAACCCTAAAGGAATGCATATATGTATTGAAATTATAATGCCAAGAATGTCTAATTTCATTGACATAAAATATGAGAAATACTGAAACAAGACGTGTGCGTATATGCCTCTTATTATTCTGACCACTTCACCTCTAAGCAAAGGGTTTGGTAGCTTTCTTAGTTTAGAGCTAGTTAGGTGCATGTGCGTTGAATGCCTCACATTCTTTTCTTTCTTTCTTTTTTTCTTCTGTTTTTTTTTTTTTACGTAGAACATTTGACAAAACACATTAAGCATGTCGATATATTTGTTGAGATGAGGTAGTTTAGAATTAGTTATTATCATATTTTTTTAGTTATTTAATTATCTAGAGTTAAATTTAGATATTATTTAGGATTAGATTTAAATATCAAATCATCATATCTTAAAATAATAAATATGAGATATTAGGATTATGATATAATTTTAAATTTAGTCAGAAACCTTCCCTTTATTAAAGCGGTGTTGGTGACCAAAGAGATTGAGTCTAGCAAAAATAATTAATCCCTCACAAATAATAAATTAATATTTAAATTTTTATTAAAAAATATTTATATATAGTATTTAATAATATCTTAAATAAAATTATCTTAAATGCAGGGTTCCATGTGCTTTATAAAAAATTAAAAGTGTTGGTACAGTCTATTATTATATTATTATATATATAAAAGTAGAGGTCTCAAGCAAACTTCTTTAGAATGCTGACATGTGACATAGCTAGAACAACTTAGATAAATTAGCTTTTTAATGAATGTAATAAATTTCATAACTCTCCATTTTTGGATTGAGTGAGTTAACCGCTACAAATTTAATTTTTATTTAATTTTATATAAACAATAATTTAAGATCCTATTTATTCTTCATGTTAAATATTAAATTACTATCTATTATTTTAAATGGAAATAATCTGTAGCTTTTATTTGAATTGAAAAGATTTAATTATTTCTATTTTTTATTTTATATTTTAAATTTAAAAAAAGATTTTACATTTTTCTATGGATCATGGAAATTTTTAATTCAATTCAAATTTTAAAGTATTTTATTTTTTATTTTTTGAATTAAAATTTTACTGTATATTAAATTATAAAAAAGGATCCAGGCTATTTGGGCATTAGATTAAGCAGAATATGAAACACAAGTTAACTTTTCAAATTTAAAAATTTATTAAATACTGAATTTTCTAATAAACCTTATAATACAACTCACCCAAATATTCGCATAAATCCTTCTAATTCAACGTATTTTAAATATCAAAATAAATATATAAATATTTTATGGTGGTTTTCCTCTTTATGGTTATATAAGATTTTTGTATATTATTTTAAATGTTGGAAGTCTTAATGTTTGGATTTATGCCTTCCGATACATTTATGCCATTTACTATATATAGAAGGCAATTCAAAATAATGCCGTTAGAGTTTGCTTAATATGAAAAATTATTTCTACTCCTTTTAGTCATCACTTGTGAGATGAAAATAACGATTGAAATACTGCTTTTAAATGAATGACATCTTATCATAACCAATTTTCAATTATTTTTATCAAAGAGAAATTTATTTTTTTTGTAATCTTATATCTTGAAGCTTATATGTAAATTTGAGTTGACTATTCCATCTGGATTCAATCTTTTATGTTCTTTATTTAACAAGTAAATTTGAGTTGACTATTCCGGCCAAATTATACATGTGGGCGTAGCAGCGTATATAATAATATCCACTCTTCTAATTACCATATTCATTCATATAAGTTTATTTAATATTTATTTAATTAAAAAGCTTCAAAATGTACCTTGTAATTATATAGTGTGTGTTTGGATAATATTTTAAAAAAAAGTTTATGAAAAAATAGAATTTTTGGACAGCTTATGGAAAAGGCCTTTTACAGAAGAGTTTATAGAGAAAAAAATTAATTCTGAATAAATAAGTGTTCTGAATTCCACTACAAATGAAAAAAAAATTATTGGTAAGTAACATTTAAGTATTAAAATTTTTGTCATAATAATTAAAAAAATAATTGGTGGGTAAATATCATGATATTATATAGGCCATGCTAATGCTAATGTAATGTCAAAATTCACTAGTCTTGATCTTCTTTTATGGTTGAAAATTGAAGGAAAGGGACAAATGAAAACGATGATTTATTATATACAAGGGAATTGTGGGGATGGTTAGAGGAGGATTATGGAGACTTTTAGAGTTGGATTAATAATAATTAATGCATTTTTTGCTTTATTGAAATGTTTGGCAGCTCCATTGTAGTAGTAATAATTTGGTTAGGAGGAATTAATTATGGGAACAAAAACAATAAAAATCAAATATAAAATTTCTTATGACTATAGTGTCATGGGATTTATTAATTTATTGATTGACAATTTCAAATTCATTTTTGCTTCCATTTTCTTGTTTGTTTACCTTTCGGCAACTTCTGAATTTTTTTTGAAGTTACCCTTTCGATTTAAGTCAACATATATATAATTAAAATGAAATTCACCATTGAATTACCGTTTTCCTCCTTGATTAACAATTAAATGGTTTACCTCGCTCCATATTGCTTCATTTTTTTGGTGAATAAATTAATGAAGGGTATTTAAGGGAAAATATAAATTTAATGATCCTTACAATATTTAAAAAACAGTAACTTGCCCATAATATTCTAATAAGTGACTCAGACAGAAAGAAGTATTATATAATTTCTCATGTTTTATGGAATTATACTCATCTTTTTAGCATTTAAGTTCAACTAAAATATGTGTAGAAGTATTGAAAGAATAGAAGCAAAATCGTACAAGGTATAAGGAGTAAGGCGTTGGAGTGAGAAAGATTAAGACGTATAGGTTTAAAAAAAATAAAAAAATCATGAAATAAAAAAACTCATAATTCATGATTTATAAATGGATTTCATAATAAATTTTATAATACATGAAAGGAGCATAGGATTGGAGTGAGAAAGATTAAGAAGGTTTTATGTTTTAATGTTAATTCAAGGTAAAAAAAACTTTTAATTATCTCCTAATCATAGTTTAGAGACTAATTTTTTTAAAATGTAGTAATCACTAAAATAAATTTTGTCTCTCTCAACAATTTTTTTTATGTATACGACCTGATTCGAATTTATGATATCATGTTTAATTTAAGAGACATAATTATTTACCAGTTATATTAAATTTTGTTGGTATACAATTCTTATTGATTAGGTTGAAGGTTGTATACTTTTCATGGGCATATCCTGGATTTTCATATTAATTGGACTACATTTAGGATAAAATGCATCATAAATGAGTTTCTACATTAAAAATAAAAATAAAAAAGAAATAAACATATATAGTTGGACTTGCTAGAGCTGCTAGCATTTCTGGAATGATTTATTAGTTGCAGCCCAATAGTAATAGGAAATTGAAATGAGAGCTTGCTAAACATTAAATGAAGCCCATGACAGAATTTCCAACATCAAGCCTAAACTTATTAGGCCCCCAAATACCACTAAATAAGCTAATCATAATCTTTTGATATGAGACGTATTTATTTAATTTAAATAATTAATAAAATTAAATAAATTATTCAATTATCATATCTATGACATAATCTTCCTAAAATACTTCTTAGTAACATTAAATTATATAACAGTAATACAGTACATTAGTTAAATACCAAATAAAATCGATCTAGTAGTATAAGACTAGGGGTGGTAATATGGGTTGGTTCCGCGAGCCCAATCCGTCAACCCGCCAAAAAATAGCGGGTTGGGTTACAATATTTACAACCCATTTTAGTGCGGGTCTTTTTGACCCGCACCCACGGCGAGTTAACCCGCGCGGGTTGGCGGGTTAGCCCGTTTTTTTTTTTTGCTTTATTTTTTTATTATTTACATTGCACATTTGCACTTTACTAATTTGAGAGTCTTAGCCGAACAAGGGACAATACACTTAATTTATATTAACTTTATCTCATTTAGTCATTTCTTTATATATATATTCATTTTGTTTTATTATTATTTTATTTGTGATAGATTTATCTATGGATGGTGACAAAGTTGACTAAATAAATATTTTGACAACTTCAGACATGATTCGAATCCAATTAATATTGACATATATAATTTTTTTTTAAAAAATAAAAATTGGCACATATATTGAAAAAAAAAGCTGGCGGGCCTATTCTCTAACCCAACCCTTTACCACCCCTATATAAGACTCATTATATCAATGGCCCGTTTAGGAGGATGAAATTGGGAGCTAAGAAGTAGGGGTGTGCACAATACCCAGAGCCCGGTCCGCCCGCTCGAGCCCGATAAAAAATTGCCCAGCCCGGCCCAGAAAAAGTCGCCCAAAATATATTTGGGCAGGGCAGGGCCGGGCCAAGTGTCGGGCAGGGCAGGGCACTGGGCATGGTATGCCGCCCTGCCCATTTGGCCCAGCCCTATATATATATTTATTATTATTTTTATTTTTTTTATAATCTTATTTTTTTCTTAACTTATTCTATTTGTAACTCTACACTTTTTACTTTAGTTGACAACTCTACTTGCTCATTTTTAAAGTACTAAACATAACTCTTATATTTACATAGATACCAAAGTTACTAATATGTTTTACTTGCCAAGCATTCAATTATTGATGTTGTAATACCGCTACAGATATCCGACCCCTACAGATTTTAATATTTCTTTTTTATATATGCAATAGACTTTAAAACTTTAATTATTATCTTTTTATTACCTTATTCTTAGTGGATTATGGATATTATTTAACTCTTGAAGATATAAATATTATATTATTTTATAAGTTCATGATTGCAGATTTTTTCCACAATATAAGCGAGGTATCACGATTTGGGCATGCCTAGCTCGCCCATGCCCAGCCCGCTCATGCCCAGCCCGAAATGATTAGGACTTTTACCGGGCAGGACCGGGCATCGGGCTGCAAAATACAGCCCAGACTTTTTTCGGGCAGGGCACCGGGCAGGGGAGCTGCCCTGCCCAGCCCTACCCATGCACACCCCTAGAATGAAGAAAGTCTTGCTTAAAATAGTACCCCCACTTTTCACAGTAATTAAATACATTGCACTGAGAATAACGCGCCCCTGATAATGAGCAACTTGAGGATAACGTAAGGTTCACTCCATTATACAACAACCAATGCTCATAACTCTTGGTGGTCAACCTTGAAGAATGAAGACGAATTATTTCTTCATGTCAGCCTTGAAGAATGCTCATAAATCTTGATGCATTTTGTCCATATAACACTAATATAAATTCCTAATAATAGTGCAAGTTTTGTCATAAAGAACATACGATTTTTTTAAGGAGATTTCTCATTTTCTTCGTAATAATATTCCTTTATTTTATTTTTTTCTCTCTTGTTTTCTTTTGTGTGCATACTGCATAATAACATTGCCAAGGGCCTCATTGTCATTTTGTCCTCCAATTCCTTTCACAGCTTGGGACTTTGATACTAGAATCAAACCAAAAGTTCAGCCAAAAATTACTGTTTCAAAAAATGAATTATAAAATTTCCACATAATGAATTGATATACATTAAATTAATGTATGTTATATCAATATTTTTTAGAAAGTAAAAGAAGCCTCCACAATAGGTTAGCCTTCTTTTCATAGCATTAGCAAATGATCAAGAAAAACAAAATGAAGAGTCTATTATTGACGATTAGATAGAGTATACTTATGTTGGCAACAGCTAAGATGCATTTAATACAACTAATCCGTGACTATCCTGAGACTTCCCAACTTTGGTCCATCCCCTTCTCAAAAGTTTAAAACTGGATTCCAAAGTCATGAGCAGCTGAGCTACATACAAATGCTGGAGATTTATCTAGTTTTGACCAATTGAACCATTTTGCAATTCTAATTTATTATTGCAAGCATTGCTATTGAATGATATGAAAACTTGTCCATATCCCAACAGGGACCATTAGAAAGGGCATCCAGTACTAGCTAATGTAGTTCACTAAAGAGGTTCTATGGCAATCAGTTCGTTGTAAAAAAGTATATCAAAGAAAACTTAATAAAAAGTGTTCTTAAAGAAACAAGACCTTGGTTAAGGTTGCAATGCCACTCATCCTCTGCATAAAGTTTAGCACTACCCTTTCAGCTACTACAATGTTGTGCGCCCTTCCTACACATAAATTAAGGACAATTAGTAATAGCTTTTCAGAATATTATTCAAATTCCACTGATGCTCTTCTTTCTCTTACGCCCTTCTGCTGCTACTTCCCCATTAGTTTTCTTACCATTAACTTTTCCAAACTGGAGCCCTTTATGGATATAATTTCCATCATTTTGAGACCACTTCACCTGAAATTAACCCTACAGTGACTCCACCAAATAGTACCAAAAAAGTAATGTAAGCTCATGCTGTTACCTTCACACCCTTAAAGATGGATCAACCTCATGAAATTAAATATCATCTCTGCTAGTGCAATCCCAGCAATAATCGCATCTTCCTAAGGTCTCGAGTTTAATTTTTAGATGAGACACTATTATAGGAGGGGCAGCCACAAACTCTGAAACTAAGATACCTAATAATAAGATCCAATTAATATTATAAAAAATTCTAAAAATAATAATTATTTTACAATTTTTAAAAGTTGTTCATCATAATATTTTTTCTCATTTTGTTAAGTTTTCTAATCACACTTGGTTATATGCTTTTTTTTTCATATGTTTGAAGTTAAAAAAGATATTAAAAAAATAGAATACATAATAAAGTGAGATTAAAAAACTGAAAAATAATATGTAAAGAACTTAAGCTAAATTTTCTCCTTTTCCAAAAGACAATGACTAGACCCCACCACCCATTAAGTGCATGCACTTGTTTTCATGTCTGTCACTTTGTCATCTTAAGGAAGACTACAGGTCAAGAGAAAAAAAAAACCTTGAGGAAGACTTTTCCTCCAATCTATGAAAAAAAATAAATTTTATTAATTTTGTTTTAAAATTAAATAATTTTTTAATTTATCCCTATTTAATACATATTACATACGTCGAGAATAATGTTAACATAATTAAATAAAAATAAAATTATATACTTACATAAAAATTTAATAATATAATATATAAATAAGTTCAAAAAATTTCTTCTCTTTCTATCCAATAAATAAATAAGACATAAGTATATATTGAATTTCCATGTAGTTTCACAAAAGGTGCATGTATGACTCTATGCTTTTTGCAAACCAAAGCGATTCGGAGAAAGAAGGTATCCTCTGCTTGCACTTCATTATACCTTAGTGAAAGATCATTAAAAATTTTAATTTGACTAAAAAAATAGTAACTACTATATTTTCATAAAAAATATTCATATATATTTCTACATTTTTTAAATAAAAATAATATTATTTGATAATAATAAAAAGAATATAAAAAATATCTATACTAAGATTGGCTAGGATTTGCGAGACCTTGGCTTCTTACAAACTTCTTTGTCATACGGAAATGCAGACTTTTGTGCAATAAGATTCTCAAAAGGACGGTGACTAAGACCCCACCACCCATTAAATGGTTTTTTTTTTTTTTGTTGGTAAAGACCCATTCAATGTATATTTGCCTTCTTCAAACTTTCCACGAACTATATCTCCCCTCGATAACTTACAAATAAAAGGATAGTATTATGAAAAAAAATGAAGAGGATAATTGCAATAATAATGATTGGTATGCTTTTAGAGTTAATAGTTGAATAATTTTATATTTTAATATTTTTTTATAAAAATTTATAATTTTTTAGATGAGATTTGTATATGTTAGATTTAATGTTTTGATTGAGATAAATTTATAATCACATCTTTGTGATTTATTATTTTAATTTATGATTTGATGTTCTTTATTTCATATCATATATTTTCTATTATAATTATTTATGTTGAATTCGCATATTTAGTTGCAGGGTTTTTGATCAAATATCTATGTTTAAAGAAATAAATTATTTATTATTTAATTTATTGCATGCTAAGTAGATCTTTACTAATCATTATTGATAAAATTATATAATAGATCTAGGTATAATTATTGATTTTATGATTATGACTAAAACGATTGGTTAAGGTGCTGCATAATAAAACATTATATATAATTATTATAATTATAATATATTATTGAATGATGATAGCCACCTATCAATTATTAGGAGCAGTCATCTTACTAGTGATATCCTTTTATACTATCACTTTTATTTTATTTTATTTTTTAAAAATTATTAATTAATTTATCTTCTACTATTTATTCTCGCACTTAGTTTAATCTAGAGTTAATAAAGAATACAATTTAAGTTGACCTCTATAATATATAAAGATTAAATTAGTAAATAATTTGAGCCTAATAACAAACTATGTCAAATTTTTGGACTCTCATTCTCTTAGGACTTTAGGTCATATATATATATATATAATAATTAATGTAAGGGTGTGACTTGTAGATTATCAAGGTCCATATTTTACAACATTGCGTGCAATATGGTTCTTAGACTCAGTGAGAGGAACCTATTTGCGTGTTTTTTTTCATATACCTTTAACCAATCGGCATTTGATACTTTTTCTAGATCTTAATTATTAGGTGTCAACAGCCGAATGATCCAAACAGAGCACTTATAGAACCCTTTGGGGGACAAACCCTCCTAATAAAATTTAATGCTGCTACATTTAGGACTCGAACTTGAGATCTTTGATATACTAATTGGATATCTTTACCAATCAACTAAAGGCTTGTTGGTTACATTTGCGTGTTATATATGTGCAATAATTCCTATTGGAGCTTGTGTTCTTGACCAACACTTTTAACTCCTTCCATCCCATGCATTCAATTATTTAGCAAAAATAATTTAAAATGTTATTGTTGTTGTTGACTTGTTATGTGGCATATTTGACTCATTTGAGCATATTATGATAATTTTTATTGCAGATATTTCTATTTTTATATTAGATTAGAAGGGTTGGAATCATAAACAATGTCAAAAGTTCCCACACCTCTTTGTGAGTACCCTTTAATATTTGAGCTAGTCTAAGTGACTATACATATGCATCTGAATAATGTAAAAATACTATTTTGATGAGTCCTTTTAATTTATTTTTATAATAATTATATGAATTTTTTTTTACATAAAAAGTTTTAATCATTGACCATTACCAAAATTCCAACCTACCAAGCCACGTTAGGGGGATGTACCCCTGACATTAGGGGAAATTGCATGTATAGTATGTGAATTTTACAACTTCGTACTCAATACTCTTGAAATTTTGAGCCCCTAAATTCAATAAGAAAATATCTGTGTTCAAATTTGATTTTAGATATATGATATTTTAACTCAAATATTATTATTTCAAACCCACAAGACACACTGTAAAAAAACTTGGTGGTTAAAAAAGTTGTTTATTTTACAATAAGACCCAACTCCAACTAAAATTAAACCGTCATTATCCAAAGTAGTTTTATATATTTCTTTAAGGTAAGCTCCATTAGCCATTAATAAAGGTTAAGATGCATCTAATACTTTAAAATATTTTTATAAGAGCATGTACATCACCTTAAAATAATTTTTCATATAATTTTACCCCTAAAATATTTTTTTAGGTGTAATTTTGCCTTTGCCATTAATTTCCAAAAAGTCCCCTAAGTCAAACAGCACTCTAAAGTTTCTTTGTTTTTTCTTAATAGCAGCGAGCACTCTAAAATTCCACTGAATAATTAAGATAACATGTGAATAATTAATATCTCTACTTACCTCCTCTGCTTATTTAAGTCGGACTAATAACAGAGCACAAGCGTGCTTCTCCATACAAAGAGCTCTCCAACTATCCTACACTTTCTCAACCATGCTTCTTCACTTTCTTATTTTCTTCTCTTTCATATTTCAATCCTGGAATTCTGCTTCATCACTGATGGGGAACGAAACCGATAGTTTGTCTTTAATGAAATTCAAGGAATCAATATCCAGTGATCCATATCACATCTTGGACTCTTGGAATTCATCCACACACTTGTGCAACTGGATTGGAATCTCTTGTGGCCACAAACATAGCAGAGTTACTCGGTTGGTACTACAAGGATATCACTTCTCAGGCACTATATCTCCTTTCATTGGTAATCTCTCCTTTTTGAGAGTCATCGCTCTTGACAACAACAATTTTCACGGAGAAATCCCAAAAGAATCGGGTCGTTTGTTTCGACTACAGATGCTTTTTATCCAAAATAATACATTGACGGGAGAATTTCCTATCAACGTCACAAGATGCTCTAACCTCAAGATCTTAGCAATAGGAGGGAATAATCTCATTGGCAAAATACCAATGCAGATTGGATCTCTCCATAAGCTTCAACATTTGAATCTACTTTATAACAATTTCACCGGTAAAATCCCAACTTCATTGTGGAATCTTACTTCCCTCAGTACTCTTTTTTTGCATACTAATAACTTGGAAGGGAGTATTCCTGAAGAAATAGGCAGGTTGAAAAATTTGACACAATTTTCAGTAGGTAACAACAAGCTTTCAGGTGAAATTCCTTCTGCTCTTTACAATTTGTCATCTCTCACTAGGATCGTGCTTGCATTGAATCAATTCAATGGTTCTCTCCCAACCAACATGTTCATCAACCTCCCTAATCTCCAAGTCCTACAAATCGGAGGTAATCATTTCACAGGCCATATCCCAACATCCATTGCAAACGCGAGTATGCTTGCATTGGTCTCTATAGCATTAAATAACTTTGAAGGGCAAATTCCAAATCTTGGAAAGTTGCATTACCTCTCACGTCTAGAGGTAGGCGACAATAGTATGGGAAACAATTCTTCCAAAGACTGGGATTTTCTAAATTCTTTGAGAAACTGTAGTAAGTTGACAGTGCTAGGAGTTTCGCTGAATAATTTTGGGGGCCATTTACCAAATACTATAGGCAATTTGTCCACCCAGCTCACAACCCTCGAGTTTGGAGGAAATCAAATATCTGGCAAAATTCCTGCGTCATTAGGAAACCTCGTTAACCTGACGTTCCTAGAATTAGCGTGGAATTATTTCACTGGCATCATCCCAATTACTTTCGTGAACTTTCAAAACATGCGATCCTTATCTTTGTTTGAAAACAAATTGTCTGGAGAAATAATACATTTCATAGGCAATCTCACTCTGTTGCTTCACCTAGATTTGTCTAGTAACATGTTAGAAGGAAAAATTCCTCCTAGTATCGAGAACTGTGCAAGTCTACTATACATCGATTTATCACTAAACCGGTTTAGTGGAACCATACCTGTCCAGCTCATTACTCTTTCGTCTCTGTCAATTTTATTGAACTTATCACATAACTCTTTTGGAGGTGATATCCCTAATGAGGTTGGAGACTTAAAAAATATAGGTCAATTGGATGTCTCTCATAATCATTTCTCTGGAAGCATTCCTCAAACCATTGGGGCTTTCCAAAGCTTAGAGTATCTCTTTTTACAAAGTAACTTCTTTCAAGAAACCATCCCCTTATCTTTGGCTTCATTGAAAGGTCTAAGATACCTAGACTTGTCGCAAAATAACTTGTCTGGATCAATTCCAAAAGGCCTGCAAGATATTGCTTTATTGGAGTACCTGAATGTTTCCTTCAACAAGCTTGAAGGGGAGGTACCAAGCAAAGGTGTATTTAGCAATGCAAGTGCAATATCACTTATGGCGAATAACAAGCTTTGTGGAGGCATATCAAAGTTGGAGCTGCAACCATGCCCTATCAAATCTACTAGACAAAGAAAAGATCAAAACTTCAAGTTGATCGTATCAATATGTTGTGTGATTGCTTTTCTTCTTCTGGCATCTGTTGTTGCTTTTTACCATGGGAGGAAAAGAAGCAAGAAATCTCCTTCAGGTTCACCAACAATTGATATGATTTCCAGAGTATCATATCAAAGATTGCATAATGCTACAGATGGATTCTCTGTCAACAACTTGATAGGATCTGGGAGCTTTGGCTTTGTATATAAGGGAAATTTTGAGTCTCAAGAAACTGTTGCGATAAAGGTTGTCAACCTTCAAAAAAGCGGAGCTCACAGGAGTTTTGTTGCTGAATGTAATGCACTTAGAAATGCGAGACATCGAAATCTGATAAAAATTATATCATGTTGCTCTAGCATAGATTACAAGGGACATGAATTCAAAGCTTTAGTTTATGAGTACATGGTGAATGGAAGTTTGGAAAATTGGTTGCACCAAGATGCAGAAAATCCAGATCATCTAAGAGTTTTGCTCCTTGATCAAATAATAAATATTCTTATCGATATTGTGTCTGCATTAAACTATCTTCATTGTGAATGTGGGCAACCACTTGTACATGGTGATTTGAAGCCAAGCAATGTCCTTCTTGATGGCGACATGGTTGCTCATTTGAGTGATTTTGGATTGGCAAGACTACTCTCAACTGTTGAAGGCATCTCTAATGAACAAAGTAGCACAAGTGGAGTAAAGGGTACTATCGGCTATGTTCCTCCAGGTATAATTTGATATTTTTTTATACTAAGTCATGCAATTCATTGCTTTAGAACTCTTCAATTTTGTTTCTTCTATTTTGAATTATATAAGAGAACTAAAAGGCGTACAATGTTTCAGAATACGGAATGGGTTCTGAGGTGTCAATACAAGGAGACATGTATAGTTTTGGCATTCTTATTTTAGAGATGTTAACGAAGAGAAGACCTACTGAAAACATATTTATGGATGGTCATGATCTTCATAAATATGTGCAAATTGCTTTTCCAAACAATCTTTTGCATGTTGTGAGCCCGACTATTCTACCTACTGGATCAGAAGTACATGTGGGAGCATCATGTGACATACAGGAGAACATGGTAAGGATGCATCCTAACGTGGAGAAATGCATATGTCGTTTATTTAGGATTGGACTTGCTTGCTCTATGGAATCACCACATGAAAGAATGAGTGCGGCAGATGTTATCAAGGAGCTTATCTCTATCAAAAGGTTTTTTCCTTCATGATGAGTACAATATCGTCTTAATTAGAATTTTAACGTACCTAGGCATTTTTTAGTTGTTATATTTGACCATATTCCTAAATTTATTTTGCAGATAATTATCTGAGATATAAGAAATCCATAAGATCTGATAAATGAATGTTAAGCAGCGCGGTGGCGATACTGAAAGTGTTGTGGCGAAAGTGAAGGCTTATTAGAATTAATGTTTCCACTTTCTATTTCGGTTTTTGTATCTTTTTCTCTCTTCTTTTATTTTGACTTGTGCTATGGTGCCCTTTGATGTTTATTTTCATAGCTTTCCTTTATTTTGATTTTATTTAGGCTTGTAGCCTGTTTTACTCTTCCATATTAATGACATTTTAAAATATTGTATAATTATATATGTGTTATTTAAGGTTATATAATATAGTACACAATTTATATATATAATTTCATACTTTTTTATTATTCATATAATTATTAGTATGTGATTATTACGCTCAACTTAATCATGGAATATTTTCACCATAAATCATTCCATTTCTCTTTTTCAAAAGAGATCATTTTCTTTATTTTTTTAGGTAAGCATACGGTATCCTCCGCTAGAAGTAGTGACTAATCTTTTCGTACTATAAACTTTTTAAAGGAACTTTAATACTGGTCATGAGACTTTCTCCATACGCACCACTAAGGATTAAACCCTCAACTAGATGTTTAAGGAATTCAGCTAAGTGTTTATTATGCTACGTCTCATAGTTAAAAATAGAGCTAATAAAATATGTTGAACCCGCGGGCCCAACTCATCAACTCATAAAAAAATAGCGGGTTTAGTTGATAAAATGTGTAACTATTTTGGTGCGAGTCTTTTTTATCGCACCCACCAATCTGTATCCACGGCGGGCTAACCCGTTGGATTGGTGGGTTAACCCACTTTTTTTAATTTTATTATTATTATATTTATTTTATCCTACCACCCTTATCCACTACCCTTAAACGATCTAAGCTTTCTCCCTACAGCCTCCTGCCGTAGTTTATCTCTTTCCTCTCTCCAATTTGGCTATTCCACGCTTAATTCGACCATTTTTGACTGCCAAGCGTTAGATTTAGATTCCAATTTCTTTAAAAGCAAACTTGGATTCGCAAACGAAGCTCTCCAAAGAAACCAAACATCTGGAAACTTTAACTGATGCAAGCTTCGGAGCTATATGAAATCCTTGGATGGAAGAAGCTGAAAAGATAAGAGAAAGAAAGATGATGGTCGTCGCCATTGCAGAGTCACGCTTTTCGAAAGAAAGATGATTCCAAAGACTCAGATAACTTAATCACAGCATTCCTTCACTTCACTTTGTAATTTTCTCCGAGATAAAATCCTCAGAGAAAGAGTAGGGTTTCTTGTTCTAATTGGGCTAATGGGCTTAAGCGCTCACATACAAGTCATAACCTCGAAAAAAGAAAACATAACACAAACATTAGGTGGTACTAGCATTAAAAAAATAAATAAAAAAAGTGAAGGGTTGGTGGGTTAGCCCGTCAACTTACTACGATGGGTTTGAGTTGGTAAAATATCCACCTGTTAGGAGACGGACATGTTCACCCCGGCCCGCCTAACTCACAACTAGCTGAGGGTCAACCCATTTTTGGCGGGTTGGTCCATATTAGCAGCTCTAGCTTTTTTTTTTGTATAAAATCTTTTAAAAAGAGGTTGGGCTCATATATAATCTAAAGGTAGGACGAAGTCTCTTTTCCTCATAGGTGATATCAGTTATAGGTAAAATAGATACATGTCCTTTGAGCCCTACCCAAGCCCATCCCATCCCAATGACCCACCAGTGGCTCAATCAACCGAGCCGTTTAGCATCCATGCCCAAAATAGTTATTTTATCCGAGGACCAAGCACATTAAATAAAAAAACAAATATTAATAACGATTAACATAAAACATAAAATATATAACATGCAGATTACAGTATCACACTACTTAGTATTTATAACTAATAAAGTAAAATATAAGAATGGTAAATATTTGTTTGGACAATAAATTTACATTTAAATAATTTTTTGTTATAAAATAATAAATAATGACTGTAAAAGGACTATATATGCCCTTAACCCATTTAAGATGACCTTCGATTCAGCATTAAGAAGAAGTCTCGAGAGTATGTTCAAAATTTACTTAGAATGGGACAATTTTTAAAATTATGGTTTTAAAAAGAGAGTAGCCAAGCATTCTATTTTTTTAAAAAATATATATTTTATGATTTAAAACCATGGTTAATACAAAAATTTTCACTTTTTCAAAAAGTATTCTCTTTTAAAATCATTTTTACTATTTTTTTTCTTTAAGTTATTCTCTAAAGACTAATTGTGAGTTGGTTTAACTTTTAGATAAGAGATGCCGGAGAAAATTGATTTTAAAATGATTTTAAAAAATATATTTTATATAAAAAATAATTTTAAAAAAATAAATATTTAGATGATGGTTATTAAAATGATTTTTTTATAGGTAAATTAATAGAAAAAGTATAAGAAAATGAGAAATAGGAAGATAATAAAAATTCATAAGTTAAAATAATTTTTATACTTAATATCTAAAAATTATTTCAAAAATTGGTGGATTGTGCTTATATAAAATTATAGTCTATAATGACTCAAACTACGGTAATTTTGGCGATGGAAGATGCTTAACCTTGATTCTAGGATTTCCTTGCTGGTGCATAAAACACAGAACATGGGGCTCCATAGGCTCTTTACAAGATTGACGATGAGATGCCTGAGGAAAACAGAAAAGTCATTTCACTTCATATTAGGAGTTGGCTCCAAACACAGCAAGTGACTAACCCAAATACCAAGCAAAGGAAAAGTAGCCTGATAAATATAGATCGAACAAGCTATCTGAGTTACCCGATCAAAAAGATTCTCACGAAGATATCTTCCAAGAGTCTTGTCATCAGAGCCATAAAACTATATGCGAAGAAGCTTAGCGTGCTCACATACCATTCCCTTAGTTACACAGTGGCTAGAAAAGTACACCAATATGCTCTGATTACCTTCAGCGGCAGAAAAGTATTTACCAGAGAGTTCATTTTCGTCATTTCCATCTTTAGTCAACTGAGTAATTTCACCTTGCTGCCTCACCTCTTGAAACATGCTTTTCTGCATATCTGGTTGCAAACAGTCTCTCCTACAAGAAGGAAGTACAGGACCCCCCTCTGATTCATTGGACTGATTCAAATAACCTGATTCTACGGCCGAATTACCAATCAAGTCATCATGGCATGCACTAGATAGTACCTTCCCAACACTATAACCCATCGTGCTTGCATGAGAAGGAGAACTCAGGCTATCGAGATGCTCTGATTCTGATCCCAATCCTTCAATGTTTGATTCAAGAACCATTAATTCTTTCACCCTATCCATGTCATCAGCTTCTGACTGACACATGGTGGCACTATCAGTGTTAGACATTATAGATATGACATTGTCAGCAGAAACCCTCTCTGTCAAGGCTATGGAGTGTTTTGATCTCATTTTAGGCAGGGTGGCACCCTCATCAGCAAGGAATGACGTCTCAAGAGATAAATAATAATCTGCATGCTTAATTTTCTTTAGTTCTTCACGGCATGCACCCTTCAGTAATACCTACAATAAGAACCAAAATCAGAGACAGGAACCATTTCACAAATCAATCATCTGCCACTCCATCATACCATAGTGCAGCTTACTGGAGAAGTAGAAAGAGATGCGTGAAAGAGAATGTTATGCTCTTCATTCAAAAACAAAAGGGACAATGTACTGCCTTTGTTCCTTGGTAGTGAATTGATGATTTTGAAAATTGATAACACAAAGAAGAGTGAAGTTACCAACTTACCGTGCAGCCCAAACGCCTTGGACAACCTTCAAAAAACATAGGTTTTGGATGGCCTTTTGTTGACCTGATTGGCAGCCTCATGATCTTCTACCATTCTGTTCAATCTGAATAGATCACAATGCCCCAGTCGTGGTGTTGATAAATGATCTATCGATGGAGTGATAAGCGCACCAGTGCAGCGGGCCATACGCTCTAGCAATGACCTTTTAACATTCAACACCAGTGAAATTTCTTTTGCCAGCAGATGTTCCTGGGCACATGAAGCTACAGTTTTTTCTACCAGCAAAACATTTGGTTGAAGAGCCTCAATCTTTGAAATAATGATCTTCATATGATCATTTTCCTGTCAGCATTTAAAAATTAAAATTATATTTCTACAAGAAATTTTACTTTAGAGGGCCCAAAAAGGTTACCTATTGCAACAATGTATTAAAAGAAGCCAACTGATTTGGAGCCTTCTGACATTCCAGTGCTCCTGCTAAAATAAGTATTCTAGGCGTTTTATATTGTGAAGTCATGCGTTTATGCTTTATAGTTTTTGTACAAACTACTCCTTTAACAAAGGTACTGCAAACCAAAATCAGAAAACACATAATGGTTAATTGCAGAAAACTTGAAGGAAAAAAGCGTAAATCTGCACAAAATACAGGGAGAATTAGAATTATAGTATACCTCTCACTTGGACTTCCAGATGCTATACATTTAACCTTTACATAATCACCAGGATCCATACTGCCTCCTTTGCAGGTATCTGGCCTCAGAAAGTTGGCAGGCTGCCATGCTATTGTTGCAACGATGTCAAGCCAGTCATTAGAACTACTTTCCTTATTGACTGTAATACCCTCTCCTTGTAAAAGCTGTGAAACAAGAGCTCTAAAATGTCCATGTATAACAGCTTTTAAAGGTTCTTTATTTTCTACATTATGTTTCTCCTTTGCTGGAAACACAGTAGACAGACTGCTACTGGATGAGAAGGCACCTGAATCACCAATATCATCATCTTCATCGTCAAATGCAAAAATACTTCCTTCTGTGTCATCCATCATATTACCATCAGGAGAAGGGGGAAACCAGATAAGGTCATTGTTTTGAAAATCCAATGGCCTCAGAGAATTCTCATTCTGGGTCCAGAAAATTGACAAGTCATCAGAAAAATAATCATTATTATACACATCCTCAGTTCCTTGTTCAGGCTTACTTAAAACAGCCATAGTTTGTTGACCAAAGGGACCATTGTACTGAGAAATGGGGCTTCTTTCTTCCCTACACTGTACAGGAAGCCCAACCCTACTGCAAGAAAAATCAATCCTAGAGGGGCTCTCAACAGAATTTGACCCCATAGACTTAAAGTTGTAAGTCTTATGGCTAGCACTAACACTACTTGAACATGTATCAGAACCAAGATGGCAATATGTACTTGAAGGGCTATAAAGATGCTTCTCAGAATCAACAATCACATTTTCATCGTTCCTACATTGATAATACACATGGCTTCAATAAGAACGTTTGCAAAGTAAAGGATGAAACCAAAATAATCAAATTAGGCAATTATCGCCACAGAAATTTATTTGCTGACAAATAACTAAATAAACTGTTTGTGAATCCATGTATGGGTGACAAATCACAAAAAAGGCAGGTGACAATGCCAATGACAATTTAGAGATTTACACCTATGGGGGTCTCACATAACAGAAAGCAAAATAAAGATGCATACTAGATTTTCTGAAGGATATAATACTATATGCAAACCTTTAACTTTCCCTAATAAAAATCAGAACATAATACCTTGAAGATGGAGAAAAGGTTCTTTCACTTTCAACACCGAAACATGGTGATGGTGGCTCAGGACTTTGTCTTGGACTCTCTTGGGTATCACTATAACAGGATTTGCAAGAATTGGCTGTTTTCCTCAACGCCCTGCCCTCAGATTCAAGGTTGTCAAGATCACAACCTTCGATACATTTCCCACAGAACCAACGACCACAGCTTTTACAATTGTATTTGAGGAACATTTCATTTATGTTTCTATGACAATTGCAACACATTTGATAGCTACTTTTAAGCATATCGAATTGGTCAGACAAACACTGCAGATCACTTCTTCGCCAAGAAATCCAAGACCTAACCTTTTGTACCGGATCTAGTAATGAACTATCAGGTATTCCCATAAGATATAATGGCCCCAACAAAGAATTTAACCAGCACCTCAACAAATACAGTAAAAACCTCCTCCTACAAACTTCAGTATACAACTTTACTTTCGGGAAGCCAAAAGAAAAAAATATTTTTCCTCTGGATCTGCAATGCCGATTGCTAAGAAGTACTGTAATTATAATAAAAAATGAAGAGAAAATTATTGAAGTAAAATTGGATGAAGACGGGCTGTAATCAGGATATGAATGCTTTATTGTGTCTTTTCTTCTTTACTCAGTTTTCATTTTCTTATCGGTGATGACCAAGACATTCAGAAAAACAGAAGCAGATGCTCCTGGAATCAAATAATATCAAAGGAGTCTACAACTATACAACGAAAATTTACGATCAATGCCCCACTATTTACACCAAAGTCTCACTAAAAGAACACGACACACAAAAGCAATTTTGAACATTTCAAGAACGAAGAACTGTAATCACCCTAAACCATGTAAGCTAAAACTTGTAATCAAATGGTAATGACCTCACTGGCTAACCGATCCCTGAATCATCAAGAATGCACTCGGAGAACAGTCTAACTATTCAAGCAATAGTCCTATGGGATATCCACAAGAGAAAGAGAACCCTCGATGAATATGAGCTTATCTTGGAAGCTTTAGCTTTGAAAGCTTAAGTCGTTAATCCTCAATCGAACCAGAAGTTCATTGAAACGACAGAGAAAGGAAGAATGGAAGAATGGAGAGAGTTTAGATAGTGGGAAGGATTAGAATCAAAAGAAGAAAGAGAAGAGGCAAGAAGAGTCCCTTTCTAACCGAATCGACTAGCATCACCAACAACAACTATACCATCTGCTTCATATTTTCCGTTCGTCACCTCTGCTGCATCCTTTTTCTTTTTCTTTTCGTTTTCTTTCCTCTTCAATATTAAAGAAAACAATAAAATATTATGAATCTTTGTGTTTATTTATCTCTTTCCCAATGTGTTAATATCAGTCTGGCCGGGAAAAAAACAATTAAAAGAAAAAGTGTCAGTATCATCAGGCATCATGCAGCATGCTGAACTCCGGTATTCAGAGCTACGTGACTATTTCTGTTTTAGTTTTTAAAGGGTTTTTACCTTATAACTTTAATTTAAAAAAAATTAAAATAAATAACTATGTTTATTTAAAAAAATTTGATTAAACTATAATTTAAAATTATAATTTTAAATTAATTACTTAAAATAGTTTTTGAAATAGTAAAATAATTTATAGATTATCTAATTATTATTTTACCTCAATTTTTTTTATTCTCTCTTCTCCTCCTCTCTTCTCTCTTCTAGCACTGTGGTCACCTGTCCAGATTATTGTCGCTTCTATTTATTGTGCTTGCTATCGGCACACTCACTGCCTCTATTCTACTGTTGCTTCTGTTCACTATATAACATCTCTGTGGAGTGGAGAAGGAGAGAGGAGTGGAGAAGACGGTGGAGTGGGAGTGGGATGGGGAGGGGAAAAAAGAAAAAATAATTTTTTTAATAAAATCATATCTTTCTAATAATTTTGTCAATAACAAAAATTCTTATAATAATAATTATCCAAAGACTCATTTATTTATGATCACTTTTTTTTATAATTTTTTTTTTAAAAAGTCCTTTTTCTAAAAGTTATCTAAAACTTATTTTTTTATAAACCCTTTTTTAAAAGTCTATCTCGACAACTTATTCTTAGTATACTTATTATTTTAGATTTTAGATAATAAAATGACTAATTAGATACTCCATCGCCTAGAAGTTTCATTGTAAGACGTCAAGTGACTTTATTTTTTTAAAATTTATATTTTTTTAAATTTTCTCTATTAATTATATTGATTAAAGTTTTTTCAATAAGAGATTAGTTTTCCAAAGTAAATGATTAAGAGTAATATTTTTTAAAAAAATAACATATATTTTTTATAAATAATTAATTAAATTAAATTTTTTAATCTATATAAATTAATTATGTAGCTCCTACCATCAGATCTTACGTAGGTAGTAATAATATGAAAAGTTCTAAAAAGTGATGGAAATGAAAAGAATTGAGATATTCTCAAAAATTCAATTTTTTTTGCCTGAAAATGTTCCGTATATAATTAAGGATATATTTGTTGAGATATGGCTAATTTAAAATTAATTATTATTATATTTTTTAGTTATTTAATTACCCAGAATTAAATTTAGATATCATTTAAGATTATATTTAAATATTATATTATTATATCTTAGAATAATAAATATTAAAGCCGTGTTGGTGATCAATGGGGTTAAGTCTAATAAAAATAATTAATCTTTAATAATATAATAAATTAATATCTGGATCATATTTAATATTTAATAATATGTTAAATAAGATTGAAGGATACATGTGCTTTATAAAAAATAAAAATGTTGGTGCCATCTATTATAACATTATTATATATATAAAAGTAGAGGTCTCAAGCAAGCCTGTTTAGAGTATGACATGTGATAGATGTTAGATAAATTAGCTTTTCTATGAATTTAATAAATTTCATAACCCTCCATTTTGTTTTATTTAGTGAGTTGACCGCTATAAATTTAATTTTTGTTTAGAAAAATTTTAAAATAAATAATTTTATTTACTTAAAAGAGTTTATAGATCAAATTATAGTTTAAAACTATAGTTTTGAATAAGATTCTAGAAATAGCTTCTAGAACAATAAAAAAAAATTATAAACTACCCAATTACTATTTTACCATTATTTTTTTACCCTCTCTCTCATCTATTGCGCCATTGCTATAACGTCTTCTATCCAACTCTATTTTTGTTGTCATTGGGAGGGAGGAGCTCCTCATCATCTGGTCATTATCAATGGAGGAGGAAGCAAACCACGGCTGGAAAAAAGGCTTTCTAAATCGGTTAAAAATAGACTTCTATACCGGACTTTGATCCGGTGTAGAAACAGCCCGTGTAAAAAGTTTAATATTCTACACCGGTTGTATATGACCGGTGTAAACAATTGACTTTTTTAAATCGGTTATTCCATACAACAGGTTTAAAAAGTAATGTCAAAATAAAAAAAATTTAGAATAAAAAAACTCTAGATCCGAAATTATTTCCTTCTTCGTCACAAATCTGAAGGAGGAGGAGAGTGATAAAGAAGAATAGGTACCTGTAAAATGCAAGCAGAGAATAAAAAAGAGGAAGAAAGAAAAAGCCAGAGAACCCAGAAACAAAAGAAACAAAAACTCAGATATATGCACAGAAATGAAAACCCATAAACGTCGTCACCTAATTGAAGATATCACAAAAACATCGTCATAATTCCTTTTGGTTACCTGCTCAAAAGCAAACAAAAATATATTTAAACAGAACCCAGAAATAAATGAGATAAAAACCCAAATATATACACAAAAACGAAAACCTAGAAACGCCGTTACCTAATTAAAGATATTACAGAAATATCGTCACAATTCCTCCGACTTACCCAGTTAAAAGTGAACAGAAATATATTTAAACAAAATCGAGAAAGAAAAGAACAAAAAAATAGACACCCACCATCGCAGATCTGAGTCTTCTTCTTTGGCGAGCTTTAGAGGCTACAACGACTGACTTCAACAATAGAGAACGACGAGCACATGTATGGGTCATCACATATCTAGATCTTCTTCTTCGGCTAGCTTTAGACGGTGTGTTACGAAGGTGGAGCTTCCTGTCACTATGTGTTCTCCCTTGTCTAGTTTTCTCTATGGACGACGATATGATTTGTGAAGATAGGGAATCGTAAAAAATTAACGTTTATTGTTAGATTTTTAATAGCAAAGACATTCTACACCGGTTATTACTTTTTACACCGGTCATATTTTACAACCGGTGTAAATATTTCATCTTATTTACAAAAATACCACCGGTCGTGACTTTTTACACCGGTCATATTTTACAACCGGTGTAAATATTTCATCTTATTTACAAAAATGCCACCGGTCATTTTTTTTAAACCGTCTCCGCAGTGACCGGTTTAAAAATGGGGCTTTAAAAAGCCTATTTTCTACCAGTGAACATTGCTAGTAGGGAGGAGGGTCCTCGTCTTCGTTGGTGGAAGGTCACGGTCCACATTGAAATTGCTGGGCTCCTCTGTACTCTTTGTTGTCGCTAGGAGGTAGTGGTCGTCGTCAGGAGATAGTCGAGGTAGGGAGACGATCCAGATTTGTGCTTGCCATTCGTGCACTAGAGAAGATGATGAACATCAGCAGGATATTTTTTTTCATCTCATACCTTTTATGGTAATTTACTAATTACAAAAGTCATTCTGGTAATAACTATCCAAACATTCATTTATTTAAAACTACTTTTTCCATAAGTTTTTTTCTAAATTTTTTTTTCCTAAAAGCTGTCAAAAAATCTTTTTTTTCTATAAATTATTTTTCAAAAATCTATCTAAAGGGTCCATAAGACATGAACTCACTTTATTTTTTTAAATTTATAATTTTTTAAACTCTCTCCATTAATTATATTGATTAAACAGATTTTTCATGAGGAGATTAGTTTTCTTAGGAGTAGTATTTTTTAAAAAAAGTAATATATATATTTTACAGATAATTAATTTAATTAAAATTTTCAATCTGTGCAAATTAAATATGTAGCTCCTACAGTTAGATCCAACAGGGTACTAATATGAAAAGTTCTAAAAAGTGATGGAAATGAAAGGAATTAAGATATTCCCAAAAATTCACTTATTGCAATTGAGGCGTATATTTAATAAAGTCAGCAATTTTTTTGGGCCTGAAATTGTTCAGGATATAATTGAGGATATATTGATATATTAATGTTTGTATATAGAACATCATAATACTCTTTCAGTTTTATATATAAAACATAATTTCTAATATAAATTATATTATATATTTAAAATTGGAGTAGTATAAAATGTTTTTTTTAACCGTAAAGGAATGCATATATGTATTGAAATTATAATGCCAAGAATGTCTAATTTCATTGACATAAAATATGAGAAATACTGGAACAAGACGTGTGCGTATATGCCTCTTATTATTCTCACCACTTCACCTCTAAGCAAAGGGTTTGGTAGCTTTCTTAGTTTAGAGCTAGTTAGGTGCATGTGCGTTGAATGCCTCACATTCTTTTCTTTCTTTCTTTTTTTCTTCTGTTTTTTTTTTTTACGTAGAACATTTGACAAAACACATTAAGCATGTCGATATATTTGTTGAGATGGGGTAGTTTAGAATTAGTTATTATCATATTTTTTTAGTTATTTAATTATCTAGAGTTAAATTTAGATATTATTTAGGATTAGATTTAAATATCAAATCATCATATCTTAAAATAATAAATATGAGATATTAGGATTATGATATAATTTTAAATTTAGTCAGAAACCTTCCCTTTATTAAAGCTGTGTTGGTGACCAAAGAGATTGAGTCTAGCAAAAATAATTAATCTCTCACAAATAATAAATTAATATTTAAATTTTTATTAAAAATATTTATATATAGTATTTAATAATATCTTAAATAAAATTATCTTAAATGCAGGGTTCCATGTGCTTTATAAAAAATTAAAAGTGTTGGTACAGTCTATTATTATATTATTATATATATAAAAGTAGAGGTCTCAAGCAAACTTCTTTAGAATGCTGACATGTGACATAGCTAGAACAACTTAGATAAATTAGCTTTTTAATGAATGTAATAAATTTCATAACTCTCCATTTTTGGATTGAGTGAGTTAACCGCTACAAATTTAATTTTTATTTAATTTTATATGAATAATAATTTAAGATCCTATTTATTCTTCATGTTAAATATTAAATTACTATCTATTATTTTAAATGGAAATAATCTGTAGCTTTTATTTGAATTGAAAAGATTTAATTATTTCTATTTTTTATTTTATATTTTAAATTTAAAAAAAGATTTTACATTTTTCTATGGATCATGGAAATTTTTAATTCAATTCAAATTTTAAAGTATTTTATTTTTTATTTTTTGAATTAAAATTTTACTGTATATTAAATTATAAAAAAGGATCCAGGCTATTTGGGCATTAGATTAAGCAGAATATGAAACACAAGTTAACTTTTCAAATTTAAAAATTTATTAAATACTGAATTTTCTAATAAACCTTATAATACAACTCACCCAAATATTCGCATAAATCCTTCTAATTCAACGTATTTTAAATATCAAAATAAATATATAAATATTTTATGGTGGTTTTCCTCTTTATGGTTATATAAGATTTTTGTATATTATTTTAAATGTTGGAAGTCTTAATGTTTGGATTTATGCCTTCCGATACATTTATGCCATTTACTATATATAGAAGGCAATTCAAAATAATGCCGTTAGAGTTTGCTTAATATGAAAAATTATTTCTACTCCTTTTAGTCATCACTTGTGAGATGAAGATAATGATTGAAATACTGGTTTTAAATGAATGACATCTTATCATAACCAATTTTCAATTATTTTTATCAAAGAGAAATTTATTTTTTTTGTAATCTTATATCTTGAAGCTTATATGTAAATTTGAGTTGACTATTCCATCTGGATTCAATCTTTTATGTTCTTTATTTAACAAGTAAATTTGAGTTGACTATTCCGGCCAAATTATACATGTGGGCGTAGCAGCGTATATAATAATATATATCCACTCTTCTAATTACCATATTCATTCATATAAGTTTATTTAATATTTATTTAATTAAAAAGCTTCAAAATGTACCTTGTAATTATATAATGTGTGTTTGGATAATATTTTAAAAAAAGTTTATGAAAAAATAGAGTTTTTGGACAGCTTATAGAAAAAGATTTTTATAGAAAAAAAATTAATTCTAAATAAATAAGTGTTCTGAATTCCACTACAAATGAAAAAAAATTATTGATAAGTAACATTTAAGTATTAAACTTTTTGTCATAATAATTAAAAAAATAATTAGTGGGTAAATATCATGATATTATATAGGCCATGCTAATGCTAATGTAATGTCAAAATTCACTAGTCTTGATCTTCTTTTATGGTTGAAACTTGAAGGAAAGGGACAAATGAAAACGATGATTTATTATATACAAGGGAATTGTGGGGATGGTTAGAGGAGGATTATGGAGACTTTTAGAGTTGGATTAATAATAATTAATGCATTTTTTGCTTTATTGAAATGTTTGGCAGCTCCATTGTAGTAGTAATAATTTGGTTAGGAGGAATTAATTATGGGAACAAAAACAATAAAAATCAAATATAAAATTTCTTATGACTATAGTGTCATGGGATTTATTAATTTATTGATTGACAATTTCAAATTCATTTGTGCTTCCATTTTCTTGTTTGTTTACCTTTCGGCAACTTCTGAATTTTTTTTGAAGTTACCCTTTCGATTTAAGTCAACATATATATAATTAAAATGAAATTCACCATTGAATTACCGTTTTCCTCCTTGATTAACAATTAAATGGTTTACCTCGCTCCATATTGCTTCATTTTTTTGGTGAATAAATTAATGAAGGGTATTTAAGGGAAAATATAAATTTAATGATCCTTACAATATTTAAAAAACAGTAACTTGCCCATAATATTCTAATAAGTGACTCAGACAGAAAGAAGTATTATATAATTTCTCATGTTTTATGGAATTATACTCATCTTTTTAGCATTTAAGTTCAACTAAAATATGTGTAGAAGTATTGAAAGAATAGAAGCAAAATCGTACAAGGTATAAGGAGTAAGGCGTTGGAGTGAGAAAGATTAAGACGTATAGGTTTAAAAAAAATAAAAAAATCATGAAATAAAAAAACTCATAATTCATGATTTATAAATGGATTTCATAATAAATTTTATAATACATGAAAGGAGCATAGGATTGGAGTGAGAAAGATTAAGAAGGTTTTATGTTTTAATGTTAATTCAAGGTAAAAAAACTTTTAATTATCTCCTAATCATAGTTTAGAGACTAATTTTTTTAAAATGTAGTAATCACTAAAATAAATTTTGTCTCTCTCAACAATTTTTTTTATGTATACGACCTGATTCGAATTTATGATATCATGTTTAATTTAAGAGACATAATTATTTACCAGTTATATTAAATTTTGTTGGTATACAATTCTTATTGATTAGGTTGAAGGTTGTATACTTTTCATGGGCATATCCTGGATTTTCATATTAATTGGACTACATTTAGGATAAAATGCATCATAAATGAGTTTCTACATTAAAAATAAAAATAAAAAAGAAATAAACATATATACTTGGACTTGCTAGAGCTGCTAGCATTTCTGGAATGATTTATTAGTTGCAGCCCAATAGTAATAGGAAATTGAAATGAGAGCTTGCTAAACATTAAATGAAGCCCATGACAGAATTTCCAGCATCAAGCCTAAACTTATTAGGCCCCCAAATACCACTAAATAAGCTAATCATAATCTTTTGATATGAGACGTATTTATTTAATTTAAATAATTAATAAAATTAAATAAATTATTCAATTATCATATCTATGACATAATCTTCCTAAAATACTTCTTAGTAACATTAAATTATATAACAGTAATACAGTACATTAGTTAAATACCAAATAAAATCGATCTAGTAGTATAAGACTAGGGGTGGTAATATGGGTTGGGTCCGCGGGCCCAATCCGTCAACCCGCCAAAAAATAGCGGGTTGGGTTATAATATTTACAACCCATTTTAGTGCGGGTCTTTTTGACCCGCACCCACGGTGAGTTAACCCGCGCGGGTTGGCGGGTTAACCCGTTTTTTTTTTTGGCTTTATTTTTTTATTATTTACATTGCACATTTGCACTTTACTAATTTGAGAGTCTTAGCCGAACAAGGGACAATACACTTAATTTATATTAACTTTATCTCATTTAGTCATTTCTTTATATATATATTCATTTTGTTTTATTATTATTTTATTTGTGATAGATTTATCTATGGCTGGTGACAAAGTTGACTAAATAAATATTTTGACAACTTCAGACATGATTCAAATCCAATTAATATTGACATATATAATTTTTTTAAAAAAAATAAAAATTGACACATATATTGAAAAAAAAAAGCTGACGGGTTGGTATAATACCAACCCGAGGCGGGCCTATTCTCTAACCCAACCCTTTACCACCCCTATATAAGACTCATTATATCAATGGCCCGTTTAGGAGGATGAAATTGGGAGCTAAGAAGTGGGAGTGAGAGTAAAATTTAGTATTTTTCTTGTTTGGTATTATGGAATCTAATTCTACTTTTACTTCTAACATTTTGCTCAATTTCAGTTCTATTTAAAAAACTAAAAATTAACATGGGTTCTATGAAAATAAGATATTTTAAACTATTTTATTTTAATTTATAAAATTCTTAGACAATGTTACTATTTTATTCTACTTTCATCCATTTTCTCTCTCTTTTTAAAAAAAAAAATTATATCAATTCTATACTTATTTTTAACATACCAAATAAACTTTTAAAAGCATATTTTATACTCATTTCTAATATATCAAACAAACTATTAAAATTTATTTCTAACTTAATTTTATTTTTATTTTCACTTACACTTCTATCAACAAATTTTCTATATTACCAAACGTTCTAAAGTCTCAAATTGATTCCTAGATGATATGATTATTTTGGGAGAGATAGCTACACACCCCAAACTTAAGATACCAAATGACAGGATCTAATTTGATATTACAAAAAAGTTCTAAAAATAAGAACTTTTTTTACAATTTTTAAAAGTTATTCATCATAATAATTTTCCCCCATTTTATTAAGTTTTCTAATTACTCTCGCTCATGTGTATCTTGTTTTCACAGGTTTTAGGTTAAAGAAGACGTTAAAAAAATATAATACATGATAAAATGACCTGAAAAACTTATTAAAATAGATATAAATAATTTAATCTAAATTTTCTCTTTTTCCAAAAGTCAGTGGCTAGACCCCACCACCCATTAAATGCATGCTCTTGTTTTCAAGTCTGTCACTTTGTCACCTTGAGGAAGACTACAGGTCAAGAAAGAAAAAAACCTTGAGTAAGACTTTTCCTCCAATCAATGAGAAAAATATTGAATTATATAATTATATTTTAAAATTAAATAGTTTTTTAAATTTATCATTATTTAATATATGTTATATACTTTGAGAATAAAGTTAACATAAAAATAAATAAAAATAAAATTATACATGCATATAAAAATTTAATAATATAACATATAAATAAGATAAAAAAATCTTTCTTTTTCTATCCAATAAATAAATAAAACATAAGTATATATTGAATTTCCATGTAATGTAGTTAGCATGTATGACTCTACTTATTGCAAACCAAAGCGATTCATAGAAAGAAGGTATCCTCTCGCTTGTGCTTCGTTATACCTTAGTGAAAGGTCATTAAAAATCTTAATTTGACTAAAAACCAGTAACTACTATAGGTATAATATATATTTCTACATATTTATAATAAAAAAATACTAAGAGATTGGCTAGGATTTGTGAGACCTTGGCTTCTTACAAGCCTGTTTGTCGTACGGAAATGCAGATTTTTGTGTGATAAGATTCTCAAAAGGACAGTGACTAAGACCCCACCACCCATTAAATAGTTTTTTGGGTTGGTAAAGACCTATTAAGGGCCTGTTTGGTAAGTTACCAAACCGCGATTTTAAAAGGGCTTTTGGCCCAAATCTCAGTTTGGGGAAATTTCAAAACAAACAGGCTTATTTGTCCATAAGTGCTTTTGGACAAAACCATGGTTTAAAACCATGGTTTTGAATAAGCTATTTAAAATAGCTTTTTCAACAGTAAAAGCACTTATGGATTATCCAATTACTATCTTACCCCTACTTTTTCTTACACCCTCTCTCCTCTCTCCTACTTTTTCTTACACCCTCTCTCATTTCTCCTCTCTTCCCTCTCTCCTCTCTCTTCTCTTTTCTCTAACTCCCTCCTCTCTCTTACTTTAAATCAAATCATACCCTTTTTGGTAATTTACCACCATAAAAAGTCATTCTAAAAATAACTATCCAAACACCTATTTACTCAAAACCACTTTTTTTCCATAAACTCTTCTCCAAAAGTCCTGTTCCATAAGTTGTCCATAAGCCCTTTTTTAAAATCCTATCCAAACATGCCCTAAATATATATTTGGCTTCTTCGTACTTTCCACGACGACTAACTCTCAAGACTTAAGGTTAAGGTCATGTATAAATATGTGTGTTTAGATAATTTTTTTTAAAATGATTTATAAAAAAAATTAGATAACTTTTGAAAAAGTTTTTAAAGAAAAACCTACAAAAATAAAGTAATTCTGAATAAATAAATATTTGAATAGTTATTTTTAGAATAATTTTTTATTGGTAAATTATCAGAAAAAATATAAGATAAAAAATATAAATTAATTGTAAGTACTGTTTATCATCTTTGAGACGAGCAGCAATCCACAACATGTAGCGACCCACGGCAAGCAGTGACAGCAAGCGACGAGTGGTGAAGAGTGACGGCGACTAAGGAGCAGTGATGGAGACCGATCGCTTCTTCTCTTTGAGCAGTGACGGCGACCTACTGCTTCTTCTCTTTGAGCAGCGACGACAACCCAGCCACTGCAACATAGCGACGGTGACCCAGCAATGGCAACACATGGGGCACGAAGGAGAAGCAGAGAGAAGAAGAGAGAGGAGAAAGATGAGGAGATAATGGGGGAAAATGGGGGTAAAATACTAAATAGGTAGTCTATAAGTTCTTTTACTGTTGTAGAATATATTCTTGGTAACTTATTCAAAACCATCGTTTAACTTAGAAGTATTTATGGACAAATATGACTGTTTGTTTTAAAATTTCTTTAAATTAAAATTTGAGCAAAAAAACCTTTTAAAATTTAGGTTTTATGGCTTTCCCAATAGGCCTTATATATACTATATCCTGATTAATGAAAGGATGTGACTTACATCATTATGGTCCATATATTACAATATTGTGTGCAATATGGTTTTTAGACTCAATAAGAGGAACCTACATTTGTGTGTGTGTGTTTTTTTTTTTTTTTTATATTTTGCGTTTTTTTATATGTTTTTAACCATTAGGTATGTGACAGCTTTTTTTGAATCTTAATTATTAGGTATCTAAGTAATTGATTGATTCGGATCGAGCACTTGTAGGACTTTCGGATGACAAGCTCTCCTAACAAAATTTAAAGTTGCTACATCTGTTACTCGAACTCAAGACTCTCTGTATACTAGTTAGACACCTTTACCAATCCAATCAAGCGCTTGTTGGTTACATTTGTGTGTTAAATATGTGCAATAACTCCTATTTAAGTTTATGTTATAGACTAAGACTTTTAACTCCTCCCATCCCATGCATATAATTATTTACAAAAAAAATAATTTAAAATATTATTATTATTATTACCAAATCTTATTTACAGAGTTCTTATGAATATTACCAAATCTTATTCCATAGTTACATGCATAGAATTCCATGATTAGGAGGATATATATGCAAGCATAGAATATTGATTCATTGTTTATTTGTTTGAGGGGGGGAACTTTTGATGATTATTATTAGACCATTGTATTAATTTTTTTTAGAAGTAAATATTAGAGTTATCTTTCTATTAAAATGATTTAAGTCAATTTAATAAGACTTGCTTTAAATTATATATCTATTAATCAATATACGACTTCTTTTATATTCTAACAATTTTTCTTTTTTTCTTTTTTTTTTCGTTCTGCTTGGAATTATATTTCTTTTTGAATGTTGAGGCCACAGGCCTACAACCTTTAATCATTTCTGCCTTCTTTTATATACATTCTAATAGTGAATTTCCTTGTTGTTGGGCTTGCCGCGTTCCAAGCATACACGTCCTGAGGAAACTTGCCCAGGAAGGCTCTGAGGGATGCATATGGAGTGTGGGATCCGAGAACTTCATCAACGATTTCCATCGTATTTCTATATATTTCACCCAAATATGAAGTATAACTCGTTTTTAAGCGGGTTTTGATCCAGAGCAATCAGATTCCAATGGTGATGAAGCCTGAGCAGGAAGCAATTGAGAAGTTCATGAGCATCACGCGCTCATCTGAAGCAATCGCAGTAGAGAAGCTCCTGAAGAATCATTGTAATCTTAATGACGCTGCCAATGCACATTTCGATGAAGGAGGAGACAAAAATTCTGTTTCTGATCCTCAAGATGATTTCATGAACACAGATGATCTTCTTGATCTAACTGTTGATGATGATTATGAAAACATATTTGATGATCCCTTTTCTGACCCAACAAAGGAGTCGCTATTTGTTGCACAGCCAAGAGCTCCTTCATTTGAAAATCCGCCACATGGTAGCGATGACAACGACGACATAGAAGAACAAATGCTCAGTGCCGCCATTGAGGCTTCTAAACAAGAGTTGGAGAATGATGATCTTGACCATGCAATTTTCTTGTCCATTAAGTCAGCTGAGCAAGAAAGAACCGTATGAGTCTATGCCAGTCTCTTAAGATTGTTATGCAACTACCTGAAAAGTTACTATTTTTTATTATATAGTTGTTTTAATTATCATTCCGATATTTAGCTTATCTTTAGGGAGAAGCGGGATACCCACCTGGATTATTATTTATCTTTCAGTTTAGATATATTTCCAGATTTTATTATCTATTCTCAGTAATAATCCAGCACTATAAATTGGCCATTGGCCCAGAGGAAAAAGGCATTGAGTATTACAGAATTATTTCCCTTGTGTAGGAGATCTTCACTATTCCCTACCAGCATCGGTGCCACGACCCTCTCCTGAGGAGATGAAAGTTGATGTAACATCGATGAAACTTGAAGGATAACTCTGAGAGTAAGTTGATAATTTAAAAAAAAAATAAGTTAAAAGAATGGTGAGAGTTATATAATAGACATCATTGTCACAAGAAAAAAGTAAAATAGATATATAATATTACATCCATTCCTTGATATAAAATTCAGTTAAATTTTTCACATACATTAAAAAATTAAAAAAATTAGTTAATTATAATAGTATAAGAGTTAGTTAATTAATTTGAATATATTAAAAAGTATATAATATGAATTTATCTTGAAGAATTTAATTTAGTCATCATAGCACAACACTAAACTGAGGAGATGAAAGTAGATGTAACATGATGAAACTTGAAAGACAACAGAGAGTAAGTTAATAATTGAAAAGAAAAAAGTTAAAAGAATGGCGAGAGTTATATACGATTCCTTAGAGTAAAATAGACATAATTATCACAAGAAAAAAATAAAATAGATATATAATATTACATCCATTCTTTAATATAAAACTAACTTATTTTTTCATATAAATAAAAAAATTAAATAAATCAATTAATTATAATAGTATAATAGTTGATTAACTAATTTAGATAGATTAAAAAATATATAATATGAATTTATTTTTAATTATAATTAATTAATTTATTTAAGTTTTTTAATCTATCTAAAAAATTTAACTGGATCTTACCGCAAAAGGTCATAATTAAAAATCATAATTTAAATAAGATATAGTTAAGTAAATATTATATCATCATAAAAAAAAATATTTGTTCTCTTATAATAAAAAAAATATCATTTCATAATTCCAGTTATATGTGTGCAATAATTCCTATTCAAGCTTGTGTTCTTGACCAACACTTTTAACTCCTTCCATCCCATGCATGCAATTATTTAGCAAAAATAATTTAAATTATTATTATTATTATTATTATTATTATTACCAAATCTTATTTACAGAGTTCTTACGAATATTTCCAAATCTTATTCTATAGTTACATGCATAGAATTCCACGGTTCGGAGGATATATATATATATATATATATATATATATATGCAAGAATAGAATATTGATTCATTGTTTCTTTATATGCGCATTAAAATAGTAAATTCATAAATCGGATTATATAATTATAATATTCATAATCAGCGTTCAAAGAATCAGAATGATGAAAGGGAAGAAGAACTTGTCCTGTAATTAGAAACTAAGAAAAGAACACAACCAAGGGAAAATCAGAAATAGATCTTAGATAAACAGGTTAATTATAAATAGGTATCCTGAAATTCAATTATTACTAATTTGTCCCCGAAAAAACTTAATAAATTCTTTTTTCATCCTCTGGTGGTTTCCAAGACCTTCCACAATATTTTTGTGCACGAGTTCTATAAAGGACCTATTAATAATAATTCAATTTTTTAATAAATAATACTCTCTTTTATCTTTAATATAAATTAATTTAAAAATATTAAAAAATTAATTAAGTTAATTATTTAAGAAGCTTTCTAGTTTTTGAACCACTGTGGCATTATGATAATGCATTTTATGAACCACTGTGGCATTATGATAATGCATTTTATGAACCACTTCTTCTCAATGGAAGTCACTGTTTCAATGATAAGTTCTTGACAATACGAAAAAGTGGGAATGAAGAAAGTCTTGCTTAAAATAGTACCCCCACTTTTCACAGTAATTAAATACATTGCACTGAGAATAACGCGCCCCTGATAATGAGCAACTTGAGGATAACGTAAGGTTCACTCCATTATACAACAACCAATGCTCATAACTCTTGGTGGTCAACCTTGAAGAATGAAGACGAATTATTTCTTCATGAAGACGAATTATTTCTTCATGTCAGCCTTGAAGAATGCTCATAAATTTTGATGCATTTTGTCCATATAACACTAATATAAATTCCTAATAATAGTGCAAGTTTGGCATAAAGAACGTACGATTTTTTTAAGGAGATTTCTCATTTTCTTCGTAATAATATTCCTTTCTTTTATTTTTTCTCTCTCTTGTTTTCTTTTGTGTGCATAATAACATTGCCAAGGGCCTCATTGTCATTTTGTCCTCCAATTCCTTTCACAGCTTGGGACTTTGATACTAGAATCAAACCAAAAGTTCAGTCCAAAAGTTACTGTTTCAAAAAATGAATTATAAAATTTCCACATAATGAATTGATATACATTAAATTAATGTATGTTATATCAATATTTTTTAGAAAGTAAAAGAAGCCTCCACAATAGGTTAGCCTTCTTTCCATAGCATTAGCAAATGATCAAGAAAAACAAAATGAAGAGTCTATTATTGACGATTAGATAGAGTATACTCAGGTTGACAACAACTAAGATGCATTTAATACAACTAATCCGTGACTATCCTGAGACTTCCGAACTTTGGTCCATCCCCTTCTCAAAAGTTTAAAACTGGATTCCAAAGTCATGAGCAGCTGAGCTACATACAAATGCTGGAGATTTGTCTAGTTTGACCAATTGAACCATTTTGCAATGCTAATTTATTATTGCAAGCATTGCTATTGAATGATATGAAAACTTTTCCATATCCCAACAGGGACCATTAGAAAGGGCATCCAGTACTAGCTAATGTAGTTCACTAAAGAGGTTCCATGGCAATCAGTTCGTTGTAAAAAAGTATATCAAAGAAAACTTAATAAAAAGTGTTCTTAAAGAAACAAGACCTTGGTTAAGGTTGCAATGCCACTCATCCTCTGCATAAAGTTTAGCACTACCCTTTCAGCTACTACAATGTTGTGCGCCCTTCCTACACATAAATTAAGGACAATTAGTAATAGCTTTTCAGAATATTATTCAAATTCCACTGATGCTCTTCTTTCTCTTACGCCCTTCTGCTGCTACTTCCCCATTAGTTTTCTTACCATTAACTTTTCCAAACTGGAGCCCTTTATGGATATAATTTCCATCATTTTGAGACCACTTCACCTGAAATTAACCCTACAGTGACTCCACCAAATAGTACCAAAAAAGTAATGTAAGCTCATGCTGTTACCTTCACACCCTTAAAGATGGATCAACCTCATGAAATTAAATATCATCTCTGCTAGTGCAATCCCAGCAATAATCGCATCTTCCTAAAGTCTCGAGTTTGATTTCTAGATGAGACACTTATTATGGGAGGGGCAGCCACAAACTCCGAAACTAAGATACCTAATAATAAGATCCAATTACTATTATAAAAAATTCTAAAAATAATAATTTTTTTACAATTTTTAAAAGTTGTTCATCATAATATTTTTTCTCATTTTGTTAAGTTTTCTAATCACACTTGGTTATATGCTTTTTTTTCATATGTTTGAAGTTAAAAAAGATATTAAAAAAATAAAATACATAATAAAGTGAGATTAAAAAACTGAAAAAAATATATGTAAAGAACTTAAGCTAAATTTTCTCCTTTTCCAAAAGACAATGACTAGACCCCACCACCCATTAAGTGCATGCACTTGTTTTCGTGTCTGTCACTTTGTCATCTTAAGGAAGACTACAGGTCAAGAGAAAAAAAAAAACCTTGAGGAAGACTTTTCCTCCAATCTATGAAAAAAATAAATTTTATTAATTTTGTTTTAAAATTAAATAATTTTTTTAATTTATCCATATTTAATACATATTACATACGTCGAGAATAATGTTAACATAATAATACATAAAAATAAAATTATATACTTACATAAAAATTTAATAATATAATATATAAATAAGTTCAAAAAATTTCTTCTCTTTCTATCCAATAAATAAATAAGACATAAGTATATATTGAATTTCCATGTAGTTTCACAAAAGGTGCATGTATGACTCTATACTTATTGCAAACCAAAGCGATTCGGAGAAAGAAGGTATCCTCTCGCTTGCACTTCATTATACCTTAGTGAAAGATCATTAAAAATCTTAATTTGACTAAAAAACAGTAACTACTATATTTTCATAAAAAATATTCATATATATTTCTACATTTTTTAAATAAAAATAATATTATTTGATAATAATAAAAAGAATATAAAAAATATCTATAATAAGATTGGCTAGGATTTGCGAGACCTTGGCTTCTTACAAACTTCTTTGTCGTACGGAAATGCAGACTTTTGTGCAATAAGATTCTCAAAAGGACGGTGACTAAGACCCCACCACCCATTAAATGGTTTTTTTTGTTGTTGGTAAAGACCCATTCAATGTATATTTGCCTTCTTCAAACTTTCCACGAACTATATCTCCCCTCGATAACTTACAAATAAAAGGATGGTATTATGAAAAAAAAAATGAAGAGGATAATTGCAATAATAATGATTGGATAGTTGAATAATTTTATATTTTAATATTTTTTTTATAAAAATTTATAATTTCTTAGATGAAATTTATATATGTTAGATTTAATGTTTCGATTGGGATAAATTTATAATCAAATTTTTGTGATTTATTATTTTAATTTATGATTTGATGTTCTTTATTTCATATCATATGTTTTCTATTATAATTATTCATGTTGAATTCGCATGTTTAGTTGCAGGGTTTTTGATCAAATATCTATGTTTATAGAAATAAATTATTTATTATTTAATTTCTTGCATGCTAAGTAGATCTTTACTAATTATTATTGATAAAATTATATAATAGATCTAGGTATAATTGTTGATTTTATGATTATGACTAAAACGATTGGCTAAGGTGCTGCATAATAAAACATTATATATAATTATTATAATTATAATATATTATTGAATGATGATAACCACCTATCAATTATTAGGAGCAGTCATCTTACTAGTGATATCCTTTTATACTATCACTTTTATTTTATTTTATTTTATTTTTGTTATTATCTTATTTTATTTTTTAAAAATTATTAATTAATTTCTCTTCTACTATTTCTTCTCGCACTTAATTTAATCTAGAGTTAATAAAGAATACAATCTAAGTTGACCTCTATAATATATAGAGATTAATTTAGTAAATAATTTGAGCCTAATAACAAACTATGTCAAATTTTTGGACTCTCATTCTCTTAGGACTTTAGGTCATATAAATATATATAATAATTAATGTAAGGTTGTGACTTGTAGATTATCAAGGTCCATATTTTACAATATTGCGTGCAATATGGTTCTTAGACTCAGTGAGAGGAACCTATTTGCGTGTTTTTTTTCATATACCTTTAACAAATCGGCATTTAATACTTTTTCTAGATCTTAATTATTAGGTGTCAACAGCCGAATGATCCAAACAGAGTACTTATAGAACCCTTTAGGTGACAAGCCCTCCTAATAAAATTTAATGCTGCTACATCTAGGACTCGAACTTAAGATATTTGATATACTAATTGGATATCCTTACCAATCAACTAAAGGCTTGTTGGTTACATTTGATTGTTATATATGTGCAATAATTCCTATTCGAGCTTGTGTTCTTGACCAACACTTTTAACTCCTTCCATCCCGTGCATTCAATTATTTAGCAAAAATAATTTAAAATATTATTGTTGTTGTTGACTTGTTATGTGGCATACTTGACTCATACGAGCATATTATGATAATTTTTATTGCAGATATTTCTATTTTTATATTAGATTAGAAGGGTTGGAATCATAAACAATGTCAAAAGTTCCCACACCTCTTTGTGAGTACCCTTTAATATTTGAGCTAGTCTAAGTGACTATACATATGCATTTGAATAATGTAAAAATACTATTTTGATGAGTCCTTTTAATTTATTTTTATAATAAATATATGAATTTTTTTTTACATAAAAAGGTTTTAATCATTGACCATTACCAAAATTCCAACCTACCAAGCTACGTTAGGGGGATGTACACCTGACATTAGGGGAAATTGCATGTATAGTATGTGAATTTTACAACTTCGTACTCAATACTCTTGAAATTTTGAGCCCCTAAATTCAGTAAGAAAATATCTGTGTTCAAATTTGATTTTAGATATATGATATTTTAACTCAAATATTATTATTTCAAACCCACAGTCCACTATAAAAAAACTTGGTGGTTAAAAAACTTTTTTTTTATAATAAAACCTAACTCTAACTAAAATTAAACCGTCATTATCCATAGTAGTTTTGTGTATTTCTGTAGGTAAGCTCCATTAGCCATTAAGATCCAAGCATTGGAAAATATGTCCTCTTTTTAATAGGCTAAGGTGTATCTTACATCCAAAAATATTTCTGTAGGAGCATATATAGTACTTTAAAATAATTTGTGATATAGTTTTATATTAAAGTTTCTTTAGGTGCAATTTTACAGGAAAAAAAACATATCAACCTTCTCAATGTAATTTTGCAAAAAAAAAAAACGCATAATGTTACTTTTGTTATTATCTTTTCAGGAGTAATGTAATTATTTTTCTTTTAAAAACAAGTTATATTATTGTCACGAAGTATCTCTGACCTCTCCCTATTTAATTTCTGAGGTGTCAATTGAAAGACATTAACTATGCTTGTCTCTCAAGCTATATATTCGTGGTCTCCAAATCCAAAAATGTAAAATATTGATGAGGATAATACTTTGTAATTTGTATCCACACCATATCTACTTACCTCCTCTGCTTATTTAAGTCGGACTAATAACAGAGCACAAGCGTGCTTCTCCATACAAGGAGCTCTCCAACTATCCTAAACTTTCTCAACCATGCTTCTTCACTTTCTTATTTTCTTCTCTTTCATATTTCAATCCTGCAATTCTGCTTCATCATTGATGCCGAACGAAACCGATAGTTTGTCTTTAATGAAATTCAAGGAATCAATATCCGGTGATCCATATCACATCTTGGACTCTTGGAATTCATCCACACACTTGTGCAACTGGATTGGAATCTCTTGCGGCCACAAGCATCGCAGAGTTACTCGGTTGGAGCTAGAAGGATATCAGTTCTCAGGCACTATATCTCCTTTCATTGGCAATCTCTCCTTCCTAAGACTCATCAATCTTGTGGACAATAATTTCCACGGAGAAATTCCACAAGAATTGGGTCTTTTGTTTCGACTACAGCATCTTGCAATCGAAAATAATACATTGACGGGAGAATTTCCTATCAACGTCACAAGTTGCTCTAACCTCAAGAGCTTATCATTTGGAAGGAATAATCTCATTGGCAAAATACCAATGCAGATTGGCTCTCTCCATAAGCTTCAAGGTTTGTATCTATTTAATAACAATTTCACCGGTAAAATCCCAACTTCCTTGTGGAATCTTACTTCTCTCAGTATTATTTCTTTGAATACTAATAAGTTGGATGGGAGTATTCCTGAAGGAGTAGGACGGTTGAAAAATTTGACAGTATTTGAAGTAGGTGACAACAAGCTTTCAGGTGAAATTCCTTCTGCTCTTTACAATTTGTCATCTCTCACTACGATCGTGCTTCCATTGAATCAATTCAATGGCTATCTCCCAACTAACATGTTCATCAACCTCCCTAATCTCCAAACCCTAGAACTCTCAGATAATCAATTCACAGGTCGTATACCAACATCCATTGCAAACGCGACTATGCTTGAAGTGATCTCTATAGGATTCAATAAATTTGGAGGGCAAATTCCAAATCTTGGAAAGTTGCATTACCTCTCATATCTAGAGGTAGCCAACAATAGTATGGGAAACAATTCTTCCAAAGACTGGGATTTTCTAAATTATTTGAGAAACTGTAGTAAGTTGACAGTGCTAGGATTGCCGAAGAATAATTTTGGGGGCCATTTACCAAATACTATAGGCAATTTGTCCACCCAGCTCACAACACTCTTGCTTGGAGGAAATCAAATATCTGGCAAAATTCCTGCGTCATTAGGAAACCTCATTAACCTGACGACACTAGAATTAGCGAGCAATTATTTCACTGACATCATCCCGATTACTTTCGTGAACCTTCAAAACATGCAATCCTTATCTTTGTTTGAAAACAAATTGTCTGGAGAAATAATACATTTCATAGGCAATCTCACTCAATTGCTTCGCCTAGATTTGTCTCTTAACATGTTAGAAGGACAAATTCCTTCCAGTATCGGGAATTGTGCAAGTCTACAATACATCGATTTATCACTAAACCGTTTTAGTGGAACCATACCTCTCCAGCTCATTACTCTTTCGTCTCTGTCAATTTTATTGAACTTGTCACATAACTCTTTTGGAGGGGATATCCCTAATGAGGTTGGAGACTTAAAAAATATAGGTCGATTGGATGTCTCTCATAATCATTTCTCTGGAAGCATTCCTCAAACCATTAGGGATTGCCAAAGCTTAGAGTATCTCTTTTTGCAAAGCAACTTCTTTCAAGAAACTATCCCCTTATCTTTGGCTTCATTGAAAGGTCTAAGATACCTAGACTTGTCACAAAATAACTTGTCTGGATCAATTCCAAAAGGCCTGCAAGATATTGCTTTATTGGAGTACCTAAATGTTTCCTTCAACAAGCTTGAAGGGGAGGTACCAAGCAAAGGTGTCTTTAGCAATGCAAGTGCAATATCACTTATGGCGAATAACAAGCTTTGTGGAGGAATATCAAAGTTGGGGCTGCCACCATGCCCTATCAAATCTACTGGACAAAGAAAAGATCAAAACTTCAAGTTGATCGTATCAATATGTTGTGTGATGGCTTTTCTTCTTCTGGCATCTATTGTTGCTATTTACCATGGGAGGAAACGAAGCAAGAAAACTTCTTCAGGTTCACCAACAATTGACATGATTTCTAGAGTATCATATCAAAGATTGCATAATGCTACAGATGGATTCTCTGTCAACAACTTGATAGGATCTGGGAGCTTTGGTTTTGTATATAAGGGAAGTTTTGAGTCTCAAGAAACTGTTGCGATAAAGGTTATCAACCTTCAAATGAGGGGAGCTCACAAGAGTTTTGTTGCTGAATGTAATGCACTTAGAAATGCGAGACATCGAAATCTGATAAAAATTATATCATGTTGCTCTAGCATAGATTACAAGGGACATGAATTCAAAGCTTTAGTTTATGAGTACATGGTGAATGGAAGTTTGGAAAATTGGTTGTACCCAGATGCAGAAAATTCAGATCATCCAAGAGTTTTGCTCATTGATCAAATAATAAATATTCTTATGGATATTGTGTTTGCATTAAACTATCTTCATTATGAATGTGGGCAACCACTTGTACATGGTGATTTGAAGCCAAGCAATGTCCTTCTTGATGGCGATATAGTTGCTCATTTGAGTGATTTTGGATTGGCAAGACTACTCTCTACTGTTGAAGTTATCTCTAATGAACAAAGCAGCACAATTGGAGTAAAGGGTACTATCGGCTATGTTCCTCCAGGTATAATGTGATATTTTTTGATACTAAGTCATGCAATTCATTGCTTTCAAACTCTTCAATTTTTTTATTTTTCTTTTGTTTTAAATTATACAAGAGAACTAATAGGCTTACAACATTTCAGAATACGGAATGGGTTCTGAGGTGTCAACACAAGGAGACATGTATAGTTTTGGTATTCTTATTTTAGAGATGTTAACGAAGAGAAGACCTACTGACGATATGTTTATGGAAGGTCATGATCTTCATAAATACGTGGAAATTGCTTTTCCAAACAATCTTATGCATGTTGTGAGCCCAACTATTCTACCTACTGGATCAGAAGTACATGTGGGAGCATCATGTGACATACAGGAGAACATGGTAAGGATGCATCCTAACGTGGAGAAATGCACATGTCGTTTGTTTAGGATTGGACTGGCTTGCTCTATGGAATCACCACATGAAAGAATGAGTGCAGCAGATGTTATCAAGGAGCTTATCTCTATCAAAAGGTTTTTTTCCTTCATGATGAGTACAATATCGTCTTAATTAAAATTTTAACGTAAGTAGGCCTTTTTTAGTTGTTATATTTGACCATATTCCTAAATTTATTTTGCAGGTAATTATCTGAGATGTAAGAAATCCATAAGATCTGATAAATGAATGCTAAGCAGCGCGGTGGCGGTACTAAAAGTGTTGTGGCGAAAGTGAAGGCTTATTTATTAGAATTAATGTTTCCACTTTCTATTTCGGTTTTTTGTTTCTTTTTATCTCTTCTTTTATTTTGACTTGTGCTACCTTTGTTGTTTATTTTCGCAGCTTTCCTGAATTTTGATTTTATTTAGGATTGTAGCCTGTTTTACTCTTCCATTTTAGTGACATTTTAAAATATTGCATCATGATATGTGTTATTTAAGGTTATATAATAATATAGTACACAATTTATATATATACATATATACACATATATACAAAATTTCCTACTTTCTATTATTCATGTAATCATTATCATGTCATTGTTACCATCAACTTAATCATGAATATTTTCGCTATAAAGTCATTACATTTCTCTTTTTTAAAAGAGATACCTTTCTTTATCTTTCTTTTAGGTAAGTTTAAGGTATCCACCGTGAAAATAGTAATTACTCCCCTCATATTGTAGACTTTTTGAAAGGGTTTTAATACTAGCTATGAGACTATTTTTATACATCGCTAGATATTGAATCCCTAACTAGATATTTAAAAAATTCAACTAAATGATACCTATACTATGCTTCATGTTTAAAAGAGAGATACCTTTCATTTGAGCCCTACCCATGCCCATCCCATCCCAATGACCCACTAATGGCTCAACCATGCGAGCCGTTTAGCATCCAAGCCTAAAACAATTATTTTATCCAAGGACCAAGCACATTAAATTAGGGGTGTTCAACCTTGTCCCGTCCCGGGTGTCCCGACCCGGTCTCGGGGATTTCGGGACGGGTCCGTCCCGAAATGGATCGGGACGGGTCCGTCCCGGGACGGGACAAGATTGGTATTCGGGACGGGACGGGTTTCGGCCCGTCCCTCGGGAATCCCGTCCCGTCCCGATTTTTTTTTTTAAAAAAAATTTACATTATCCTATCTTTCCCACTCTTATATAGATATTTTTATTCTTATACAGATATTTTTATATTGATATTTCTATTCTTTTTTACTATTACTTTTTTTCCCCTTATATGGGTAAGCTATTATATTATATCAAGGAGAAATGTTGGTATTTCGAGTAAGTTGCTGGGGCATTTTATATGGAATAATTTATTGAGATGATTTTATTATAATATATTTTTAAAAAAAAATAATTTCGGGTCCGTCCCGTCCCGAACCCGTCCCGTCGGGACCGGGACAAATTCGGGACGGGACGGTACACGGGACGCATTTTGCGTCCCGTGTACTGTATCGGGACGGGACACGGGACGGGGTTGTCCCGGTCCCGACCCGTCCCGTAAACACCCCTACATTAAATGCAAAAATAAACTATCAAGAACGATTAATATAAAACATAATATATATATATATATATATATATAGCAAGCAGATCACACTACTTAGTTTACTATTTTAAAATGAAAAACTCTCAAACATAATAAAACAGTTTACTATTTTAAAAGTTTTCTTTTGTAATATTTTCTCCCACATATATTTCTCTTATTCTCCTATCCATCCAAATCAAGTCTAAAGAAGAATGGTGATCCATAGCCAATGGAAGTGGATGGCCTTCGTTCAATTGGGAAAAAAAAAAAACTATGCCCCATGACATGGATACGAAATGGATAATGGAGGATTTATCGATGGACATGGAGGATATGCTGGAGTTGTTATAATATGGAATTGGGGCCAGGGTTTCAGTACAAGATAACATGTATGACTTTAGTATTCTAATTAATTTAGAGATGTTAGCAAGAAGAAAACGTGGAAGATGTTTATAATAAAATAAGAAGACTCGTGGAAGATATGTTGAAAAGAAGTATATAGTTGGAGTAAGAAATATTTAGGGTTGAAATTTTAAAAACAAATGCATGAAACATAAAAAAAAAATTACAATTCATGATTTATAAATAGAAACACAAAAATATTTTCTGATTTTGTAGAACACAAGGTAACAAAACATTAAAAAAAAAATTCTATTTTTTGTTTTCCAAACCTTTTAATTTCCTTTTTCAGAATATGCAACTAAAAACACATTTTCAAACAATTTTTTTTTTGTTTTTCAGAAAAAAAAAACTTTTAAAACCAGGAAATTACACGGGCCCGAAGTTTCAAGTTTTTTTTATGACAGATGAAATTTCCAGCAGCCATGTGATATATATATAGCTTTGATTTTGATCTGAGTATCATACAGTCATTTAATTCAGGTTACAGATAACAATGCAATTTAGACACCATCAGCAAGAGGAAGTCCTCATGATTTGAAGGCAGAAAAGCGAGAATTCGCAACAATTTATTGCATCAAGAGTACAGAAACATACGTTATTATTAAAGAGAATCTGCAACGTAGCACACAATTAGGCTCTTCCAGTGCGCCTTCCAACTCTGAGTGCCAGCTCAGTATCAATCTTGAGGGAGATGTCAAGTGCTTTCACAGAATGGGTCAGTGAACCACTGCACAATTAGGCAAGTGATTGTAGTAATATTCTACAGAAATAATCCGCTAGCTATCGGGTTTCTTACACCAGTAAGAACCAGAATAAAATAGAATGCATAATGTATCAGAACATGCATAATATGCAGGTTATTAGATCTAAACAGATGTATTGATACCTGATGCAAATGTGAATTCGTTCATTTTTTTATGCTTTAAACATTTTTTCCCGACCAAAAAACAAAGCAGAGCATCACATCAGTTAGAATGACATTTAATCCTGGATTGTATGGAATTTATGGACAAGAAACCCCACCAAGGAAGAGTGCAAAACTCCATTCCCAGATTTAAAAAAAAAAAAAAAGTGAAAATCTTTAATCTGAGAGATCGCACTCTTGATCTATTGAATCAATTTGGTGTTGGATGATCTTTCAATTTTTATTATTTTATCTTTTGTCTTGGACATCCTAATTCCGGTTTATCTTCACCAGCACATTCAATTTCAAGGAATTTAATAGCTCAAGGAAAAATAGAAGAAAAATGTATTCCCATATCAGAGGTTCAGAGTTGCATTCGCAGGACAGTACTTTTACCTGGAAATGTAGGTTACTCCAGACTGCCCAATTTTATGAACTGTTTCAAGAGTAACGTTGCCAGATGCCTGTTATCACAACAAACTCACATCGGTTAGTTATTACACTGAAAAGAAACTGTTTATTGTGAAGTCGACTTCGAGCTATGATAAGCGAATTACAGAAACAAAAACAAAAGGAATGGAGAAGTAGCAGGTGAAGTAACGAGTGCCAAAAGGAAGGCTTCAGCAAGGAAGGTAATAATCTTGATGGGTACCAGAAATATCACATTGAAATTAGTTAGCATTACATACCTCAGTCTCAAATCTCCCATTGACCAACTGCACAGCTTCTTTAAGCATAGATATGTCAACATCCCCATTTGCTAGCGGCACAACCATATTATCCAACATAATTCGGGTCAGAGAAGTCTCTGTTTGGGATGCATAATGTAATGCTTCTTTCAATTCCTCAAGTGTCCTGGTTTCAACCTGGGAAAAACACAAGTACCTTAAAACTACCCTAGCTTCTGCAAGGCTTGGTCCTGCACATGCATGGATAGCCAGGGAATAAACACCCAAAAGCACATACATAAATTTGAAGATGGTTTAGGGTATAGTCCATTTGGAAAACATAAATTTGAAGATGGCAATCAACAAAAGATGAAGAGCTTTTGAAGTAATCGTGACATAAGATATAAAACCAGAACAATATTCACATGCATGGCAGGTTAACAACAACCTTAAAATGATCAGATAAAAGATATGTAAAAGTCACAGCGTGAGCACCACCTCTACTGGCATTTGAAGGTCCCTTTCCTTTAAATACAGGTCAGCAGCTCTAAGAGCATTAGTTACACCTCCAGCTATTGATATATGATTATCTTTTATCATTATCATATCAAACAAACCCATCCTATGATTACGCCCACCACCAATCAATACCTACAAAAACAGATGTATACAAGCTGATCAAGTATAAAATTCATAAAAAATAAAAAACCCTATCACTATAGATATAAGGAAGAGATCCAGACCGCCCACTTATCCAATAGTCGTAAACCTGGAGCAGTTTTTCTGGTCTCCAAGATATATGCTGGGTAAGCTGCATCTGCCATTTTCTACAAAGAACATTAAAGTTAGAAAGCAGCCCAGATATATAACAAACAAAGCCAGAGATATAACTTCCAGTAATCACTATGCATGGTTAGATAACAGATTTTACTGTATTTTTCTACTTGAGATGGATGATTTTTTTCAGATATGACGCCAAAACATGATTGGATTAGCTACAAAAATAGACGTAAGGTCCATATTACACACAGTTTATCATATTCCTTTAGAAAACTGATACAGCGGTGAGATGTGGCAGCAAACTTATCCTTTTTTCATGTAATGTAAAATATTACCTTCGAATGTAAAAGAAGCCTCTGTAATAGGATAGCCTTCTTTTCATAGCATTAGCAAATGATCAATAAAAACAAAATGAATAGTCTATTATTGACGATTAGATAGAGTATACTCAGGTTGGCAATAACTAAGATGCATTTAATACAACTAATCCGTAACTATCCTGACGCTTCCCAACTTTGGTCCATCCCCTTTTCAAAAGTTTAAAACTGGATTCCAAAGTCACAAGCAGTTGAGCTACATACAAATGCTAGAGATTTATCTAGTTTGACCAATTGAACCATTTTGCAATTCTAATTTCTTATTGCAAGCATTGCTATTAAATGATATGAAAGCTTTTCCATATCCCAACAGGGTCCATTGGAAATGGCATACAGTACTAGCTAATGTAGTTCACTAAAGAGGTTCCATGGCAATCAGTTTGTTGTAAAAAAAAAGTATATCAAAGAAAACTTAATAAAAAATGTACTTAAAGAAACAAAACCTTGGTTAAGGTTGCAATGCCACTCATCCTCTGCATAAAGTTTAGCACTACCCTTTCAGCTACTACAATGTTGTGCGCCCTTCCTACACATAAATTAAGGACAATTAGTAACAGCCTTTCAGAATATTACTCAAATTACACTGATGCTCTTCTTTCTCTTATGCCCTTCTGCTGCTACTTCTCCCATTAGTTTTCTTACCATGAACTTTTCCCAACTGGAGCCCTTTATGGATATAATCTCCATCATTTTGAGACCACTCCACCTGAAATTAACCCTACAATGACTCAACCAAATAGTAACCGAACAAGTAATGTAAGCTCATGCTGTTACCTTCATACCCTTAAAGATGGATCAACCTCATGAAATATCATCTCTGCTAGTGCAATCCCAGCAACAATGCCATCTTCCTTCGCCAAAAAATAAGCATCCACTTCCATGTTATAAGGAATGGTGGCCAAGCATGAAACATCACCTACAAACGAAACACATTGTACTCAATACCATTTATGCATTTCTAATTTACTAATATCAAATAGGGAAGTAAAGATCATTATTGCTTTTTAGAGAAGCCCAACAATATTACAAACAATGCGGTTTTAAATTATAGGAAACAAAACAGAAGTCAATTTATGTATTATTATAAATAGTGATCCAGAACACAAAACAAGGAAGTTTATGCAAGACCCTCAGGAGAAACATTAAACGCAAACCTTTATCACCAGCATCCTCTGCAAGTGCTAACTTGATTATGTTTTCCAAGTCATAAGTGGGATGCATGGGAGGCTTAATTGCAAAGGACTTCGATGATTTTGTAGATCTTGTGACATTGGCGGCAGACATTTTAAAAACATTCCTGTAGTAGTGCATGATCAAAATGAGTTAACCAGCAAATATGCAAAAACTTAGTTTGTAGTCATACAGAGATATTGGGCCTGTTTGATTCCTGATTTCAAAAAAAAAGTTCATGTTTTCAAAAGCAGAAAAGATTGTTTAACATAACAGTTTTAGTTCAGTTTTCAAAATATGTTACTATACATAGAAAACAGATAAAAGAAAACAGATAAAAGCTGACAAGGTTCCTCTTTCTTTTTTATGTTGTCTCTGAAAAGATGATAAAAACTATTCATAGTCTTTGATAAAATTTTTTGTTAAATACATTTTTATTTTGAATTACAATTCAGCAAAGAAAGAGGATGCTTGTGTTTTTATCTAAGATCCAACCTTCACCCTAACTTTTGAAACCTCAAGCCTCAATGGTTTCCTTCTGTTCTCAATCTACCATTATTTTGATATCTTTTTTACTCTTGGTTTATTTTCCGTTTTATTCTATTGGCATTTGAAAATTACTTTCAAGAGAATAGTAACTCCAATGTGTATATTCGTTGCATTGTAAAGGAAGAGTGCCAATTACTTCCAGAGGGGCTTGCTCAAATTTTCTACACAAGACACTGCCTACAGCACTATGTGAATAAAAAAATTTATAGAAATTCAATGTGCTAACTCAATGGGCGTACAAAAAATTGATGGAATAATCATTTTCCACTCTTTGGAGCTAAAATAATTTGCCTAAAACCATATAGCTACATAATTCTAAAAAGACAGCAGGATAAAACATTAGCAAGGTTCAAGTAATCAAAAGTTTGACTTTTTCACCTATAAGCGACTCTAATTTGCGATTTTTCTACCTAAAACGCATCAAGAAAAGGCAAACCAGCGAATAATGAGACCATGCATTCAAGATCTAACAGAACTAAGCACGTAAAGTTAACTAAAGCACAAATTGCAGTCCTGGTCATAGGAGAAAAGTATAATTATACAGGAGAATATGAAGAGAAAAATGCGGAAATGAAAGAGAAAAACAACCTGAGGAGAAATGGAGTTCTATGACTCTGTGTCACCCCCGGAACCGCGGGGCGTAGCAACCGCGAGGAGGAGACCGGAGAAGAGAGAATCATCCAGAGGGAGAAGAAGCTCAGGGAAAGGCCTGAACTCGACGGAGAAGAAGATGTAAAGGGAAAACCCGCTGATCGCAGCTGTAGCTCGGCGGAGAGATACAGCGTAAGATGCTTGTAAAAATTCGTTCGGTAAAGATTCTGGAATAAGCGCAAAGAAAAAGAACTAAGATGTCTGAGAAATTTTTACTTTTTAATTTTTATTTGGAATTTCAAATTAAAAATCAAAAAAGTATGAACACGAAAAGTAATGTTGAAAGGTAATTATTTACATATAACTTTAAATTTATAAGGTACGTTATTATCTAATTTAGTGTTTAATTTTTATTTGTGATTAAATATTTTTCCATATAAAATACATACAAATACCCCTTGGTTTCTTAGTGATGTTTAGATACAAGGAGAAATGAAAGAAAAATAGGGGGAGTGAATACTAAAAAAAAAGTCTAAAATAAAAAAATTATTATTTCTGATAATTTTTTCTCTTAATATTTTTTCTTCATAATTTTTTCTCATCTAAATATAAGATTAAGTTTCTCTTTCATCGAATTTTTATCAATCAAGTTCTTAAATTCCATAATCATGCATGATTAGACTTGATGATTAGAAGTTAAGTGAGTAAATTTCTGTTAATTGGATTTTTTTTTGGAGGGAGATAACACACATCTTATTCTTTTTTTTTTCTTAAACATATATATCCTCATAAATAATCATATTTCAAATATTATCAAATACTAAATATAAATACTTATTTCATTTTTATTTTAATTTATTATATTATGAATAACTAGCCGTTTCTATTATATTCAATATTTATTTTTACACACATCTTATTAAGAAAATTAATCTCAGTTTCTATGTAAAATATTTTGTATATTATTTAAAGACCTTATAAAATCTCTAAATTATTACTAAATCTTAATAGATATATGGATAGAAGATTCTTATTATCAAAGGATAACATTATCTTTTTTTTTTCTTGAGAAGTGGAAGAGGTTTTGTTGAGAACTCAAAGTGAATTTTTTTTTATTAATAAGTAGAGATTCTAAATATTAAATGTCTCATCTTAAGTTATTGACGAAATTTTCTCTTATTATTAATAAAAGTAAAGATAAGAATATTTTTTATGTTTAGAACCTCTTATCCATATATATCACTTGACAGTTGATAATAATTTATAAATTTTGTGAGTTCTCTGAATAATAAATAATATAATAATTTTTCCCATCTTATCATGACCCGAGATAAATGGAATAGCTTACCACACAACAATGAAATAGGAATCTATATCCTCCGCTTTTTCCACCGGAAAAGAAAACGACAAACAAATTAGAAAAAAACGCATGCATAACTTGGGAACAAGCTAAGCAATCTTTCTTTTATGAAGGGCCTGATGTCAGGGCACCATAAAGGCAACTATACTAACCTCTGCTTGGTTTTGAGTAGGAAAGTTTAGTTGTAATTGATTTACAAGATTAATTTTAAGTATAATTGAAAATGATGTAAGACCAGGATTCTCTTCAAAAATATTCATACATGTACTCCTAATACATGTCAAACCCAATGCGAATTTTAACGCACCCGAGACGTATGAGAGAGTTGGTTGAGGGTCTCATAATTAATTTGCTCATAATATAATTGTTTTATTTACGGTGTATTTGACTCAATGAAAAAAAGAGAAGAGGAGAGATTTTAATAGAGAGAAAAGAAAAAAACGAAAAAAAAGATATTTTATTATTACCTTATTTGGATTAATATTAAAAGAAGGGAGGGGAAAGATTTCTATATTACCTTATTTGATTTAAGAAAAGAGGGGAGGGAAAATATTTTTATATAAACAAATTTACTTATATAATATTTTAATAAAATATAATATAGAGAAAATATTTGGTTATTAAAAAAATTACGGGTATATTAATATTATAAAATATAAATATTACCTCTCTTCTTCAAATTTTTTTAATTTTGGAGGGGAGGGTAAAGTTAAGAGGGGAAATTTTCCCTCCCCTCCTAAAAAATTTAAACATCCAAACGAGGGGAGGGGGCCAAAATCCCTCCCCTCCTCCCCTTTCCCCCAAAATGACCATACCAAACAATGGGTTAGGGTTTATAATTGAATATTTAATGAAAATGTGGGTATTTAGGCCAAAAAAAATTGTTTTGGCAAAAAAGGACAAATGTGTTTTTTTAATTTTCAACCTAAACTTCAATTTGACCGGCATTGACCTTTGAAAGGAATTTTTTGTTATTCTTGATTATATAAAAGGTGAGAATTTATTATTAAATTATTTATGTTTTGACTAAACTATATCCTAACGCCAAATGTAAAACAAAATTCCACATAATTTTCATAAAGTAACACGGCTTTTCAAACTTTTGTTCTTTCATCTACCTCACATTAAAATCAATTTTTTAAACCAATTGGTTACCTCCCATTTGGTTTCTTAGCCAAGTAATAGGGGTTTAAATCCTTAGGCATAGAAACTATTTCTTGTCTAATAGTTTATCTTAAGTCGATGCTCTGTGGTAAAATAATTAGTCATTACTACTGATAGGTGAAAATGGATACCCTGATCTGTATAAAAAAAATTAAATCTTTAACAGTTGCAAGAAAATCTTTGGCAAAAAAAAACGTTTTAAGAAAATCGCTCCCAACCAATCTGTGGTCAAATGGTCTGGCCGTAAATAAAAGTCAAATTATTTATGATTAAATTAATAATAAACCATAAAATGTTAAAATATACAAAAGTTTAAATATTTTACGTGTCTATGACTATGTAAAATATGTATGTGTATGTGTTACAAAATGTCAAAATAAATATAAAAAAGATAGATTTTGAACTTATTCAGTGGCAGATTAATTACTACCTAATTATTTTTTATTAGTTTTTTTCATTTTTTTTTTGAAGAATCAAACAAGCTAATTTCATGAGCGATCCCAATATTTGTCGTCCATTGTCTGTTTAGTCTGATATAATAACTAATTAATAATAATTAATGGCAACTCAAGCATCATCAATTCTAGAAGTCCCTCTCATTCTCACCCATTATGTCATTCTGTTTTCTAAAGTCGCTGCTACCACCAAAAATTTCAACACAAAACAAGGATTTCAAAGCACTCTTAACTCTTAATTCAAAGGCAACCCAAAACCAAAAACAAAATTATTCATTTCCATATAGAAAAAACAACAGCTTTAACCCTAAAACTCTCGTCATCATAAGCATAGAAACTAAAACACGCGAATATATATAACTCCGAGTTCATAACGGAACTATTATTTCAACACCCTCAATTATTCTTCTTCTCTATAACCATGTATATAAATACTGATACGCATCAATTCTCCTTTCTGAATACAGCAGATTAATCAGAGTTACCTAATTAGGGTTTCCTAGGAAGCAAGAAGATGAAGTTTGGTATGCGTGTGTTGGTTGCAGGAATAATGATATTTTTTTGTATGGTTTCAACAAGCGCGTGTATCAGAAGCAGATTCGAAGGCCAACTTCATAAAGGGTTTGTGCCCCCTTCAGGGCCTTCAAAGTGTCACCTCGCTCTCAGTCCTCAAATTTACAACCCTACTTCTTTTCCTAGTAATAACGATGATGAGGATCATATTATGTGCCCTTAATTAAATTATTACTGAAACAGGATAATTATTCCATATATATTTTGTTTCTTTCAATGTTCTTTCTATATATGTATGTATTTGCCTGTGCTACTGCTGTGTACTGAATAATAATCGTATTGCAGTTGTGAGGAGATTAATATTTATTTATTACATGCTTAAGTAATAGAAGTTTTCATTATTCGCGTTCTTTTGTATATGTTCTTTCTCTTCATTTTACCGTTAAAAGCATTATTGTCTAAGATCTTTAGCTCAAACAGTGCCTATGTACTCTATTTAATTTGGTGCTGGTTAAACATTATACTCCTCCAATCTTTAATATAGGATCTAATTAGAGAGTTGATCTTGGTCTTAAATATATATAAAATATATTTTCTATATATTTATCAATTTTTTTAAATTAGCTTTATTAATACTCTCTCAATAATAATCAAGTAATAGAGGGAGTAAGGTAGTTAAGGAAGATGATTAAGGTATTTTAGAAAAAATATGTCATATTAACTAATTTTTTTAATCTAATCAAATTAGTTAAATAAACTATATGTTAAGGATGAGAGGAGTATTTCTTACTGATTTGAATAAATGAGAAGAATGAAAGGAAAAGAAAGACATTAAAGCTAATTAAGGGGACACGCATGGCACAAACAAGAAACAGAGAAAATCTGAGTAGCCATGGATCAGCTTTTAGAGCTGGAAAAATGGAATCATACAACTTTTGAAAGGGACTTGAAGCGTTTAAAATGGGATATATGAGAGAGAGAGGACGGTAGGTAAGAAGAAGAGAGACATATCATGCATATCATATCATTTCCTACCTATCAGCAATTCATATCTCAAGAGCATATCTAACCTCTTCAGAAATCTACTATTCAGTTTTGTTCTCGACATTCTAGATTTTATGTCTCATACTATTTTGTTACTGTCCCGTATAATTCTCTTTTACTATTTTGGCCAAAGGATGTTGAAATTATACCTTATTTTATTATATCCAAATCTACAACATATTGGCATTGAATGGAAAATATTTGATAATTTAACTAAAATTTGATATTGGTTATTGTAAGCATAAAAAAGAGGAGAGAATTTACTCCATTTGAGGTTGACGTGGCTTGATGGTACTACCAGATTCTCACAAAGAAAGAACTAGCCATATAACATATTTTGACTAAAAGATGTTAGCATGCCCATATTAAAGCTGGCTCATCTTAATTTCTTATATTTTTAAGGGCTAAATTACATTCAATATCTTAAAGTATTTTTTTAATAGCACTCATTATCATGAAATAATTTTTTGTGCATTCAATACATTTCAGTTAAAAAAATATATTAAAATATTTTTTTAATAGCATATGAGCTTTTATGTCATTAGACTATTGTATTAATTTGTACAACCCAAAAATGGAATCATACTATTAACTATATATATGTGTTTTTTAGCATTTTGAGTACACATGATTTATGTCATAAATCAACATGAAAGCAGATAAAAAGTGAAATGTACTATCCCATGTGATGTGATCATATAAGTGAAGTGATCAATTTGAAATTTTGAATGATTATCGAACCATTATTTTTTTTTTCTGGACGTCCAAGAGTTACTCCGAATCATGAAAATTTAAAAAGAAAAAATAATATAAAGCTGCGTGTGTAAACAAAATTTAATGTCACGAATTCAATTACAAAATTCTAAACTAAAATTAATTAATTATTGATTAAGTTGATGTGACACGAAATTATTGAGGCCAAATTGATTTAATAATTATATATGTAGAAATACATCAAAAAATAAACCATTAATAGATTATACCAAGTATTAACTCTTACACGATGGTATAAGGGTCAATTAAAGCAAGCAGGCTGGCGGTCCAACTCTAAGAAATAATTTAAACTTTAAAGAGCCAATCTTAAACATGCATGTATATATACATTTAAAATTTAATAATTAACTGATAAAAAAATTATTAATAGCCAACAAAGATTGAATCAATTGGTAAGAAATTCATCCAACCCATAAGATCATGGTTTCAATTACGCTACCAATATAAGAATATTGTTAATTAATTGATAGACGAGTTATAAATATTTTTATTAACTTTCTTCAAATTTAAATGCATGCCCTACAATTCTTCAAAGAACCAACTCACTATTAGCTAGACTCAGGCAAGAGATTAGATCAAATATTATCGAACAAAACAGTTCTTCTAGTTAAAAAAGCAAAAACAAAAAGATTTTACATTTAACTAGTCAGCCCTTTGACGTTTAAACTTCCCTGCAGTAAATTTGAGTCAAGGTATAAAGTACAATTGATTTTTCAGACACTCCGTGTCTAATGCACGAAAAGACGTGTATATATATATAGCTGTGTAAGAATTTCCAATTATTGAAGATACATAGTAACACATATGGTTGGTTGAAGCTTGTGATGACACGAGTTAAAGAGTAGTGTGCATGCGTGAGATAACTCTTACCTGCTAGTCAAATATCAAAGCTTCTCACGTGTCAAACATACAAGAATTCACATGGCTTTAATTATTACCGCAAGAGGAGTTAATCTTATCTCTATAAAAATCTGCAGGTGGAACAAGAGTACAGCACAGAATAGCATTCTTCTTTCTAAAGCAATGAGCCAAGTACGTACGTACATACATACATACATCTCTCTCAGAAAAAGGTGCTTATTGCTTCATATTTCATCTCCTTTTGTTGCACTTCTCTCAGTTTCTCCTCCTCCTTTGCTTGATTTTCTTTTCTTCTACTTTATTCTTAGGCTATTATCGGACTTTGTCGACCACTTTATTATCTCAAGGATTTCGATCTTTCTCTCTGATAATTAGGGTTTCGAATCGATATGGAAACATGGATTTCTGAAGATGGTGGGTGAGTGGATTTCCATGACATGCTTGTCAAGAGAGCAGTCTCTTCTTTTGTACTACCCTTCTTTTCGTTGTCTGTTCGACCCTCATTCAACTCTGTGTGTGTGTGTGTTTTGTGATAATCCTTGTATATATACAGAAATTTTCTTTTGAGTGGGAAAACCTGTAAGTGTGCAATATATTTCATTCATATGTCTTATAAATGAACATTGATGCTGAAAAAAATGGATATAAAAGAGAGATGGATTTGGAGAGATCATATACTCTTACTTTGATGTTGTAATTCAGATTTCTGTAGGGTTTTGTCTTTAACGTGGTATGGGTAAACAATTATCATGTTTATCTTTGCACTATATATATAGTGGCATGAAATCATTCTTTACTGTCTGAATTATATGAAATCAATTCATTAAATACTCTCTTAATTTTATAACTAAGATGCAAAGGAAACAAATCTTTCAGGAAGACTATTAAACAAGTTATATATGATGTGGTTGGTCCGAGGGAGCATCCTGAAAGGAGGAGGTCTTTATATGGGTTCAGAGTTATAACGTGTGTGGTTTCAACTCAATGTATTAGAGCCCGTTTGACTTAACTTCTGAAAAAAAAATTATGGAGAAAAGTGATTTAAAAATTATTATAGATAATAGATTTTAGAAGAAAAGTAATTATGAAGAAATACATGTTTTGATAGTAATTGCCAAAATGATTCTTTTATAGATAAATTACCATAAAAGGCATGGGGTAAAATGATAGAGAAAAAAGATAAGAAAAATTGGTCATTACATAGTCCAAAAGCCTTAAACCCCACTCAGAAGTTAGTTCTACAAGTTTATTTGAAATCATAGTTTTTTACCCCCAAAACTATAGTTTAGTCCAAAAGTACTTCTGAATATTTAATTTGATAGTTGTTTGGGTGTTTTTGCACTTTTGAAACCATTAACCAAACAGGCACTATAATCTAAAACCTTATTAAGATGTTGAATTTACAAGTAGTTAAAGCAAGCAACTCAAAAGGCACTTCTTAAAGTCAATCCATATGATTAATTTGGCTTCCTAAAATATTCATGGATTAATAGATTTCTAATAAAAAGTTTCTCAATCTTTTATCATTTTTAATTCTTTATATAACAAGATTTTGAGGTTTTATACTCGTACAAAGTTTAGTAAGTCATCATACTATATATATTGAAGTCTAAAATAAAATATTTTCACATTTTAATCATGGATATGATTTTTTTTAATTTTTCAATTGAAATGTGTACTGCGTGTACGTGTTTAAAGTTATATAAGAGGCTCTACATAGTACTCTAATTAAATCAACAACAACAAATATATAAACGACCTACCAACTGATCAAAGGGCTTGGCTGAATATTGAAAATTTGGTTTGAGTAGTAAATTAAAGCTTTAACAACCAATACTCAACTAACCTTAAGCTTTCACTACTAGAAAAAACTCTTTTCACACTATTACTTTACCACGGTTATAAATAAAACTGCCATGAAAAAAAGGTGATGATATTTTTATAAATAAATTTAATTTTAAAACACTTTACACGGTGAAAGATACTTTTAACGGCGGTCTTAAGGTAAACTGCCGTTAAAGGTATTCCACCCGAGTTTAAAAAACTCAAGTGGAATAAAAGTTATCATGACGTTTTGAAAAAAAATGTCGTAATAACCACTTTTAGCGACAATTTTTTCACAAAACTGCCACAAAAAGTTTCCCCCAAAATTTAAAATCCTTGAACCCGATTTCAATTTTACTTTTCACAACCGTATGTGGTATCGTTTCTCTTCCCCACCATTACAAACTTTGACGAAGGTCATTTTTCCCTATTTTCTATGCCCATCTCAGTCGTTAACGTCATTCTCCGTCATCATTTTCTATCGTGAAAGCCGTAACTCACTATTTAACTTCATTTGTTCATTTTTCTTGTTTTTTAAGTCGTATGTTGTTTATAAACTATAATACGTCATTTGGAATATTATTCTTGTATTAAATACTTATAAGTTTTTTTTTCTATTCATCTTCTTTCTCTTCACTCTTTCAATCTGACACTCGTTTTAATCTCTTTACCATTTTGTCAGAAAAAACTTGAAGAGCTTTAGTAGCAAAATCTTTCTACATCTTCAACTTTTTTTGCTAGATCTATAACTTTTTCTTTAGATCCAGTCTAATACTTTTAGTGAGGATGACCGTAGTGGCTAACAGTGGGTGGTGGCAGATAGACCTTGTTGGAAGGAGCTCGAAGAGCTTCAATAGAAGGAGCTTCTGGATCTTCAGTTTCTTCACTAGATCTCTAATTTTCTCTCTCTCTAGATCTGGTTTGATGCTTTTGATGAGTGTGATCAAGGTAGATGATGTGGGTGCACGACAATTTTAGCCAGAACTACCGTGGAAAAAAAGCAATTAACAGGAAAAAAAGCCATTAATTGTTTCACCTTTCACGCGGAAAACTGCTATAAAAGGTTACCTATTACGGCGGTTATAAAACTGCCATTAAAAGGAGAACTTACAAAAGGAATAGAATTTATTCCGCTTCTAAATCGCTTTAAAATGTCACTTTTAACCGTCATGAATATTTTTTTCTAATAGTAGTCTATACTATTTAAGTTAACCAGACAATCACATATTTATTTTAATTAAGAGAATGTGGAACACAAGTAAGTGTGAAGAGTAGGTAAGTAGAATAATGTTGTAGCAGCATTTGGGTTTGAATAAGCAGTGAATTCAAGGGACACAATTACAAGGGACTAGTCATTTGACCAGCTTCTGCCATGGAACTCAACACCTTTCGATTTGTACGAGATTATATTGGACTGATATGCATTATCCAAAATTCAAAAGGTATAATAATTCCATCATCTTCATCTATTTATGATGTTTTCATAAAGATTAAAGATCCTTGGAGCGTAGATTCATTTCGAAACTTTTAAAATTCCACTTGCCCTTAATTAGCTTGTTTTCTATATATCATGGCCAAACAAGTCCTTGCCGTGGCTATAATTATACATTGTGCATAGAGCTATAAGTAGATTCACAGACACGTACTACCTCTAATCTTTGATATAAAATTTAATTGATTTTTTAAAAGATTAAAAAAATAAATAAATTATTTTAAAATATTTATATTTATTTTTTTCTCCAAATTAATTTTTAAAATATTTATATTGATATATAATCTAATAATACTTAATATATATTATGATTAAGTCATTCATTTAGCTTTATTAATCTCTAAAAAAAAGTTAATTGAGTCTTATATTAAAGTTTGGAGGAGTATAATTAAGTGAATTTAATTAGTAGTACATCTTAAACAAGTGAGTTCATGAATCTTTCTACTTATATGGTTTTTCATTAGCCCAACTCTATTAATGTAAGGCTTTTTCATTGCCTCCTACATCATCAAGTCCACTAATTCCTACTTGAATTTCCAACGAGATGGGAAAAGAGGTAATTTTAGAGATATATATCTACAATTTGAATATGATGTACGGTGGCCTAGTTGTGCTTTAGTTCATCTATATTAGTTTATGTAAAATGGATATGTTTTATGTTTGGATTATATATGTATCAAGTAGTATAATTGAATGGTCTCATTAGTTTTATACTATATCTTTGTGTGAAACTCAGATGTAGTCGTGTAAATAAATAATGAAATTCGAGCAAAATAGTTAACTTTGTGCACTTGTAATCAAGCAGGGATCATAGGAGTTATTTACGGGGATAAACTGGGTAGGCCAGTTAGAGAGATCCATATTGAAGACCAAACAAACTTATAATTTCATGATGGATACCATATTTCCATTGGGTTGATGAGTTTAGCATATAATAAGTAACTAAATAAAAGTCACAAATCTTATGCATTCTGCCACTCTTTTTTCTAAAGTGGCTGCTACTAGCTCGCACATTTTCAATCCATAACAACGGTTTACAGCACAGTACTCTTTCTTTGCTTCAAAATATACCAAAAAGAAAAAGAAATTATCCATTCCAATACAGAAAAAACAAACCCCTCATCATAAGCTTTTTTGTTCTTTTCTTTTCTTTTTCTAAACTAATATGCCAAAACCACCTAATAATGGGTCATATATATGCAGCGTACGTTAATAATCAAAAACCAGAATCAAAACACAAGCAAACACCCAGATCATAACGGAACTACTACTTTCAAGCCCCCCATTATTCTTCTTCATCTCCCCAAATATATATATGTTCTCCTTGTTCTGAATACAACATATCAGATCTCAGAAGACAGAAGAAAGAAGTCATGTGGGGTTTATTAGGGAGATCTGTTTCGATGAAGTTTGGGGTGTTAGGGATAATGATAGTGATGTGTTTGGTTCCAGCAAGCGAGGGTGTCAGAATCATAAAGGAATTCAACTTCAAAAGCCCTTTTGAGAGCCAGCTTCCAAAAAGGCCAGTGCCACCTTCTGAGCCTTCACATTGTCACTACCTCGCTCACAGTCCTCGAGCTTATGACCCTACCTCTAATGTTCCTAGTACTGATACTCAGGATTATGTTATATGCCCTTAATTACACACATACATGTACCAAGAATCTATCTTATAGAGTACCATACAATTGAAATGATGTAATCTATCTTATTGTGTTTGCAATAAGTCGAGCTTATATTTTTAGTTTCAGTATACTATTGGATATATTCTTGTACGATCAAACCATTAATAAACTATATATGCATTTTCTCTCTTTACTCAATATCTGTTCTCTTGGTTTATTGGGAACTAATTAAAGCCATGATGTAATATGTAATTTCTTACTCACCTAGTTTTATTTATAAGCATATTTGAATATGTTTTACCTAAATCAAGAAAAACTTTAACCTCATTGACTGATCAGTGGTAAAATTTAGTAACTTTATATTTTAATGAAAAATATTATTTATAAATAGGACAAAAAAATTCTCTCTATATAAATAGAACCAAAGAAATTAAAAGAAAAGAAGTTAACCTCATATTTAATTTAGATATTTAGCTAGAATTGCATATTACTTATATTTTTAATTCAAAAAATAATACTCATGTATAACTTTAGATTATACTCCTCCGGTCCTTAATATATAACATATTTAACAAATTTAATTTGATTAAAAAAGTTAGTTAATATGATATGATTTTTCTAAAATGTCTAATTATTTTCTTTAACTCCCTCCCTCCTCCTCTCACTTGATTATTATTAAAAGAGTATCAATAGGACCAATTTGAAAAAAAATTAATAAATATAAAAAATAAGTCATATATTTAAGATAAAGATTAACTTTTCAATTAAGTTATATATTAAGGAACCAAAGAGTATATTAATTTATATGTTAGATAAATTAGTTTGGAGAAAAATGATAAATATTATATATAAAATAGATTAAGCTATTATATTTAGAACTAAATCTAACCTTCTAACTAGTTCTTATATTAAAGGAGAAGCATGAGCATGTTCTAAACTATATATGTGCATGGTACAAATGATTAACAATTAGATGTATGAATGATGATGTGTACACAAAATAGGAAATTTGATGTGGAAACTTTTAATATGATGAAGACACATTGGTTGGGCGTCTCCATCCATTACAATTACCTGTTTTTATAAAATATCTGTTATTGTAAAGCATTTAATAACTGATAATGATTTAAATCTAACTTATAAGACTTATAGCATTTGATTCCAAAATTCATTTGTTTTGATTATACTACTTTTCTTTATGCCTCTTGTGCTTTCCATATCCTACAATTTTGGAATTAAATTTTGAATAAATATTAGATTATTTAGTTAACTCCAATATTAGAATTGCAATTAAATTTTAATAAATAATATCCAAAAAAATTAATTTTGTTGTAATTCATCTGGTTAACAAAGCAAATAAAGTTTTGTAGATTTGACCAACATAGTCTAGCATAATTAGTATATATAGTTTGATCATTTAACATGATGTCTTGAGTTCAAATTAGACTATGTGAATGGAAAACCTATATCAGTGATCTCTACGTATTAAGAGGATTAGTCTCTAGCTTTTAGCTAGAAGATACCATCTAAACTATACTATAAAAACCTTAGCAGATTGGTTTCGAAGATCAAATTAAACAAACTAATTTCATACTAAGTGATACAAATATTTCCATTCCACATCGATATATTGTTTTAGTCTGATATGATAATGAAGTTCCACATCCCATTATGTCATTCTGTTTACTATATATGTATCCTTCTTCTTTTCTTCTACTCTATAAATATGTATGTGTGTGTTTGTGTGTGTGTGTGTGTATAAAGTGATATATTCTCCTTCTGATGAATACAACAACTAGCCAAGTCGTGTGTGTTTGGAAGATGTGGTTCGATATAAACTTAATTAGGTAAGTTTCTGTTCATTGTTGGAAAGATAGTTTTGTGTAAGCGTCAGAATCTATCATAAATGATTTCAACTTCAAAAGCACTTCCTAGAGCCCACTTGTGATTATACCTTCAGGGCCTTCACCATGTGGCGCCACATGCTAATTAATAGTCAGAGTCCTCACAGTTGCAACCCTACTTTTTCTATAGTGATATCGATGAATATGCTATATCCATGTGCCCTTAATAATTAACAAGTGAAACAAGATTGAAACATGCATGTTACATCTTATTCTTTTTAAGAAAAATTACTATGTAATCTCACATAAATAATTTAATTACTAAAAAATCTTACAATAAATTAGCAGCATATAGCTGTTGTTATTTCTTACACCGAGTCTTATCATTACATACTTCTCAATCACTTAGCTTGTAAAACTTTTTAGTGATTAAAGTATTTATATGGAACTATATATAAGTTCGTCGTTTCTTTTTTACTTTATTCATTCTTTCTCTGTATTTTCTATTCAAGACATAGTACGGTTATGCTATTGTTTAACAACAAATTTGGACTATCTAGAATTGATTAGTAATTATGACCTACAAATTTTACATAAAATACACACATATATAAAAAATTTAATAGAATTAAAATTACCACTCCAGTAATATGAGAGCTATTTATATAGTTGGGGGTAGATTTCAGAAACTAAATAAATTATTTAATTATAACACAGTTAACATATAATATCTCTAAAATACTCATATATAATATTATATTAAATTATATATCAGTTTATAAGTTTACAAAAAAATGATAAATATGACAAATAAATTTGATTAAAGTTTTATATCTATAACTAAAACTTACTCCTTAACTAGATTCTATATTTAGGACTAGAGGAGTAATAAGTGTAACTAGCTAGCTAGGGATGGAAGTTATCGGCAAGAAACAAGAATTAAATTAAACCTATAATAATTAAGAAAATAAAAGCCAGTAATAAATATGGATGAAAATAAAATAATAATAATAATAATAATAATAATAAAGTTCCATATATTGAGGAGATGGGTAGGTAGAAGCAGAGACACAATGCATTAGATAAGAGTCTACATATCAGCTTATTTCATGCCACACGAGCACATCTAACCTCTCACTTCTCATCAATCTCATACACACACACACACACTACTCGTTTTTGTTCTCGTCCTCAATTAAATTTATGAGGTTCAAAATAATAGAGCCTCAGCCATCAATTGTGCCCTTCTTCTAGACGTGGTCCAAACATTTGTTCTTCAGCTTATGTTTCTATTATATTCTACAAAACTATACTTCCTTAGTTATATTTATAACAATATATTTTATCAATATCTTTTGTGTGTTATGCATCTAGAAGATGCTTTTTTTTTTTTTTTTTACTTTCATTGTATTCTTACAAATTTTATATGAATCATTACATATAATAAATCTATAAAAAGTTACATTATTCACAAGTTATCGACAGTCTTAGCCTTCGTATAGAGCATGCATATGTGTCCCATAACTTGTTGAAATTATAGTATATACATATATACATACATTTCCATATATATAAACCACAGAAAAATTAATTTCTATATATTTCACCCCCCCCCCATTAAATTTTGCCTTGCCTTCTCCATATTTTAATGTAAGTGATGAAAAACCTAGCTAGTTACTGAATAGTGTGTGTATATATATGGGGTTGGTTGAAGCATGTTAAATCAATCACAGTATACCTGCTAGTCAAAGCAAAATAAACCTTCTACTTACATGTCAATTGTGTGTACAAGCTAGAATTCCCATGGCTATAGAAATGACGAGGTACAATAAGCGCATTATATTCAGGCACCATGCATCAGTTTCTCCTCCTCTTCTTAATCTCCTTCCTTCGTCTTTCTTCTTTCATAGTTATTACAGTTAAGGTATCATCGGACTTTAATTTGTCCCTTTGATTTTTGCCTTTTGATACGGGACTATTAGATTGTGTTGAAGATGGGTGAGCAGATTCTGCGCTGTGCTTGTCAAGTGAGCAGTCTCTTCTTCTTGTGGATTACCCTTCCTTTCGTTGTCTGTTCGACCCTGAACTTGAAGAAAGCTTCCATGCATTCAACAAGTTTTTAAGGTAGTAGCAAACTTTGAGGTCGAAGAGACAGCGAATTTAAGTTATTAGCAAGGGATTATACATTTGACAAGCTTCTGCATAGAATCAACACCCTTCAATTCGTCACTCATTTTGGGAACACACCTTTCAGGTACTGATCTCTCCCTCCCTCTCTATATATGTCTATGATTGACATTTAACTTTATGTTAGCATGATGAGTTTGTTCATGCATCTGTAATTACATGTTGTTCAGGTGCATTTTTTTGGGAACTTTAGGGTCTGTTTAATTAATATGTCATTTACTCATTTGAGTAGTTAAAATTGCAAGGAGTCTTCTTCATTAGTGTTTTGTATTGCAACCATGATTTGACCTGCTGTAGAAAAAGAGGGAGGTTATTACCGTTGGACAGAGATATATGTATTGCATGGAATTGTATAGCAGCTTTTGGGACAGATTTAGAACTATGTAGTTTTGATGGTGGATGTTAAAGAAATATTAATCTGACACTCATGAAGAGCTGGAGGAGCATTATTTGCTTTTTAAGTATTATTTTTTATTTTATTTATTTAGCATATAATATCCAGCATCAAAATTACATAGTTTTAAATAAATGGAGAGAAATGGAGGGCCCCATTGTCAATGGAGAGGCCCTAATCCCACTTGTCTTCATATAGCTTCTCTTTCTGCTTGGTTTTGCCTTTGAATAGGGACAGAATTGGCAAAAAGGGGCATTTCGAGAGCTGTCATATGTTGCAGGGGTTTTTTGGTTCTATTTTTAACGCTAATGCATACATTCTTCAAATATCCTATAGTGAGATATCTTGTCAAGGATAAAAGTTGTTGGAGAATATGCAATTATATTTTATTCCTGATAAATAAACATAAATATTTATATTTTTTTACTATCAAATCAATATCTTAAACTATCTAAATCATTAGGATATCCTGTTGACTGAATCAATCAACAATATCTCAATATTATAATATAATATCAACAATATCTCAATATTATAATATAATATCAACAATATCATAATAATATAATATAATATTAAATAAATATCCTAATAAATCATATCTTCCCTGGCTGACATATCTTCCACAAAGGTATTTTTGAAAATACTCCATTGCAACTTCAACTACTTTATTATTAGAAGGAAAAATTTAAAAATATACCACTTGAATTTCATAATTCCAAATCAATTTGTTTACTATAATTTCTAAGTTATTTACTATTTTTATAAAGTAAATAAGAACACATTTTTATAAAAAAAAATCCTGATTTAGGATTTTAAAATTCAAATAGTATTTTTTTAATATTTTCCCATATTATAACTAAGTTGTTAATTCATTAAATATGTTTGAAAGTAAAAAAAAATTTTACCTATATTTAAAATCATAAATTAGATCTTGATAAATGAAAAGGAAAAATTCCATTAAACTTTAAATAGGGATAATCTTTAAAAACTATAATTAATACCCTATTTGCCCCTTCGTTTTAATTTATAAGACATTTGTTAAGCAAATTGTGAAGGCCAATATCAACTTCATTAGATATAGTCATAAAACATTAATTTTTTTCATATAGAAGTATAAATTTTTAACACTAACTTCTAATGAATTAACACTTAATTAATTAATGAAAAGTATTTTAATCATTTTTCTTCAAAAAATCTTACATTATATGAGATATGAAACTATTAAAAAAATATCTTATACAAATATACAATTGCTACTCTAGAGAGTTTTTATTCTTTACATATTTAAAACAAATACCCGTATATCTCACCCAACATGTACATCACCCAACAAGTATTTGTTTTATATTTATTATATCTCTATTGTTAAATCTTATAATAATATTTATTTTTGTTTTTTTAATATTTTTAAATTATTCTCCGTATAACTTTTTTTAATAAAACTCCTATTTATATCTAGATCAATTAAAGTTATTATTTCTTCTTAAACTAATCCTTTTTTTACTTCTAATTTTATAAAACTCTTATATCGTTGGTTAAATCTATTTATCTAGTTCTTGATTTTATTTGTGTTAAATATATTTAGAATATATATTCAGATTTAAGGATATTATAAATATATTCTAACATGTACATCACCCAACAAGTGTTAAAATATTTAAATCATAATATACCCACACACACATTTGTCTCTGAAATCTGAATGCCTCTTAGTAATGGGTTTACGCAAGTTAGGAAAGCAAGGATAAATATTTCAACGTATCTAAAATTTTCAGCGAGCCGAGACGTCACACCATGGGGGTCCCACCAAAAAATATAATTAAATAAAATAATAAAAACAACGCCCTCCTTTCATCCCCGAAAATATCTCAGCCTCACATAAATATCAAACTTGCGCGCGGCCAAAATATCTTCTTCCATAATCGCTCCCTCTTCCCGAACCTTCCAGATTCCCATGTCGGCACGCTTCTTCCTCTCCCGAATTCCGAATTACTCTCTTCTCTTTATAAAAATACCCAGACATTTCCATGGCTCCTTGCTGTTTCCTTCATTTCGTCTATAACATAGCCAGGCATTTCAAGTGTGTGATTTGAAGAGCTCGGCGGTTGTTACGGTCATAGATTGCGGGTTTACATGGTTTTGGGAGATCAAGTTATTAGCTTCGTTGATAGGTTCTGATGGGCATGTCGTTTAGCCAAACTGTAAGTTTGTGAGGTGAAGAACTGATCAACTGAAGATACATGGAGATTGGTGTGGGAGGGCCGTCATCGTTGTCTTACTATACCATTCTTGGTGTTAGTTCAGATTCAACCGCTACAGAAATAAGGGGAGCTTATCGCAAGCTTGCTTTAGTTAGTGGCTTCTCCTTTGTGTTTATTTTTCTGATTCCTTCAGGGTTATAGATCTGGGAATTGACTCAGTTTCTTTTTGTTAGAGTTGGGAATTTCTGGGTTTGAATTATGTGAGAGTACTGATAGGAGTGGGTTTTGTGGAATTTGGCGCAGCAATGGCATCCAGATAGGTGGACAAGAACTCCTTCTTTGTTGAGTGAAGCTAAACAGAAATTTCAGCAAATTCAAGAAGCTTATTCAGGTATGGATTTATTTTCTTTTTCTGGGTCTTGATTGAGAATCACAATTCAAGAGTCCCAAGTTCTGGTTCTGGTTTTGGTTTCTCTTATATCTTTGATAGCATCATGTATTGAACTCTGCTCTGCATTCTTGTTGGAGCAGTTCTATCAGACCACAAGAAAAGAACAGTGTACGATGCAGGGTTGTATGATCCTGAAGAAGAAGAAGATGAGGTGAGTGCCATGGAAATTTAATATGCCTACCTTTCGATTGCACTTCTTCATCCTCCTCCTCCTCCTTAACAAAAGATTTATTTGATCTCTGGTTCAGGGATTTTCTGAGTTTATGGGAGAGATGGTGTCTCTCATGGCTCAAGTGAGGAGAGAGGTACGGATCTTCTTCTTCTTCTTCTTCCATTAGTTGACATGTTTGAAAACCTAAGATTGAATCAAAAAGCAAAATTGCACTGTAGATACTCTTCTTCGTTATTGTGCATTTACTTTTAAACTAAGATATCTCCCAAATCAAAATCCAAAATTTTCTTTTAAAGTGAAAATAGCATAAGGTATAGAAATGGAATTCCTGAACGAATATGTGGAAAAAATGGTTGTAGGGAAAGGATTATTACAGTATGGAGGAGTTACAGAGCATGTTTACTGAGATGGCTCGTGATTTTAATCAGTCACCTTCATCTTCATGGTGTTGCGGGCCCACCATTGTTGATGATGATGAGTCCCGTCACTTCTCAAAGAAGATCCGTTCGGACAAACATGGCAGAACCTGAGATTAAATGTAATATTACCTACACGCTATCGCACTTGCATTGTAATTCGTTGCAATTGTTGATGCCAGTCTTCTTCCCCAGAAGAGAAGGTGAGTCTTCTGGTTTGCTTGTTGAAAATTTTGCTCCAATGTGGGGATGATGATGAAGAAGGGGATTAAGAACATGTTGCTTGTGCGAGTGATTCTGAAGTCAGAAACCTAAAATGAAATGTAAATGATTTTGTTGTTTGTTTCATTGAGATTGGAAGTTGATGCCATGATAATCTGATTTGGTGCTATGTATTATAGAATAAAATAATTGACTAGATATGAAGAATTAGTTTTGGAGGGGGTATCGATCCCTTACCTCTCGCATGCTCATGTTCTTATCTAGCTCGGATATTTTATTGGAAAAGCTTGTTTAAACCATCATAGTTTTGTGAATGTATAAATTTTATAATTTCTTTTAGAAATAAGAAAATTTGCTCATAAGAAAACAATGATGAGCTACGATTAGAAATATGAAATGATGACATTTAAAACTCTAAAATTTAAGGATTTATTTAAAACAAAAATAAATCATTTTAAAATCATTCAATGTGTTATTAATTCTTTTTTTAATTTTCAGTTTCAGAAGTTTAAATGTTATTGGAGTGTTTTTTTTGAAACTTTAGACAGACCTGAGTAATAATTTGAACTTTGTAAAATAATTTTAATTAGATAATTATCACATTATATGAGTTTTAAATATTAGTTCTTTCTTCTTCTTTTTTCTCTAAGCTAAGTATCGTTTTTTAGGGGAAATCTTATTCGAGATAGAGATTTAAACTAAATTTTAGTTTGTTACGTAATTAATTATTTTTGTTAGATTTTTTTTTTTTTTTATAAATATTAGATTCCTTTTATTGTTATTTAGTAACGATGACAAGGTGGTCTGGGCCTGTGGATATATTAGGCTCATAATCCTCTTTTCAAATTTTATTGTGGATATATTTGATTGGATTAACGGGGGTTGGTCCGAGTGATAAGCGGTTTAGTATCGCTTAAGTGAGGTCTTGAGTTTGAGCTTTGATATATGCAAAAAAAAATTCGTTGGGAGACTCATTCACCATAGCTAGGTGCGCGACACGGGTCGGATCCGAATATAGTCAGGATAAAGTTCCCAAAACTATTGATTGGGACTCACCGGTAGAAATTGACCTTTTCATTTCCAAAACATAAAACCAAAGGAAATGCATCAAAGTAGCTCTATGCTCAGAAAAGGGTATCTCCAATACACATTAGGGTTGAGACTAATTTCTTATAAGATTTGAGTTATATTGGTGAAGTTGTTTATTACTTTGACTGACAATTTGTTGACTTCAAATTTTAATGTTATCTAAATGGATCAACCTATCTTAAGTCACCAAATTGCATAAAAGGTCAACTCCATTTTTTTAATACTGCAGTATAATTAATTGTAAAAAAATATGAATAAGAAATTATTTAATTAAGTTACTCCAAGAGACATGAGTCAAAAAGCTTAATTGTAAATCATTAAAAAAATATGGTGCTTGATTCATGCCTTCATCATTGGATATATATATATATATATGATCGAATAAAATAAAATATGGAGATGGAATAGAAGAGAGGGAGAGGAAGATCATGATTCCGTACAAGTGTGAAGAAGCTTCCAGTTAATTTATTTGGGCCAATGAGGAAAATGGCGATTCTCACACCACATCACATCACAAAGATGCCTCATGAAAATGGGCGGTGGTGGACCCATTCCTATCATTTTCTTTTTCTCTTCATTTCCTTTTCTTAGATGCCAAGCACTTTTCTTTTCAGGAAAAAACATATTCTCTTTTCCAATTTTACCAAACTCAACAAACACTTCATTTTAAACATATTAATTACCCGACGATCAAGACTCCCGAACAGTCTTTATTAAATATGATTAATTAATTGCCCCATTTGCTTGATTTTCAATTAATTGCTTGCCTTTTGGAGCTAGGAAAAGTGAAACTGAGTTACCAGTTTCTAATCAAAGTCGTCCAATTCATTATGACAATAATAGTTAAAACAACTTATTTAATTATCATTTTTCTAAAACGGGGGTCAAAATTTCATGAGGCTGAAAATTGGAGGCTTTAAGAATTATTGCTTTTTTTTAGAAAGAAAAAAAAAAGCGAGATGAGAAGAAGAAATGAAAGAAAATGAGGGATAAAGGGCAATAGTAAGAAAGGGAAGTGTGAAATAGGATGACTCAAAAGGTAGGGAAATCTACTAGGAGGAGAGAGTAGGGTTTTGGCATGTGAACCAATAATAAAACATCCACCATATTCAATTATTCACCTCAAAATGCCTTTTTTTCCCTTAAAAAATTCTTTTTATATGCTCTGTTTTTTACACATTAGTTTATCAGAAAAATAAAGAAAAGGTCTAACTAAATACTCTGTTTCCCCCTTTTTGCAAGCTATGATTATGATTGGTCTCTCACTTTCAATCCTAATTAAACTAACTTTTGCTTCTCATTATTGTGCTGATCATTGCATTTATTACTTCCACTTTCTATTGAAAGCAATTATATTCGAAATACTGTCGGATATAAAATATAAAAAAAAATTATTATAAAAAGATTTTGAAAAGGAGTTAGACTCACTCACGATCTAAGGACAGAGTGAAGTCTTCCTTCCTTATAAGCGATACCAATGTCGGACAGAGCGAGTCGTCTATTACCCGTAGACGTAAATCTATGCACCGAGAAACTAGAATGTCTTACCAAATATCGTGACTAAGAATCAATACAAAGTTTTTTTTAGTTGCCCACCCGATTCACCAGAGCTTTGCTCTGACTACATCCAGATTCGACCCGCGTCGCGCACCTGGCTATGGTGGGTGAGTCTCCTAACAAGAATTTTCTACATACGCCAATACTCGAATTTGAGACATCGCTTAAGCGATACTGAACTGTTTACTACTTGGATTAACCCCCTAGAACTAATACAAAGTTTTTTTTACAAAGTTGAAATTGCATTATTTGCGTTTTGATTTTCTTAGTGTTGAGGCCCAAGAAGCAATGTAGCAATTTGGATATGATCCTAATAAAAAAAAAAAAGCCTCTGACCTGGTTGGATGAATTAGAAATACATGAAATGAGTGGATCTAGGGCAGAAGCAATTTGGATTATGCCAAACGAATCTAGGGCAGTTGAAGGACAAAACAGAAGAAACTAGAAGTGGTTTGAAATGTTCAACCAAGTTCAACCAATTTGTAAAATGTACCGACTATAGGGATTGGTTCGTTAAAAGAATATAGTTTCTTATATTGTTAATTTATGTTTAATTTTTCTAAAATTATCATATATGAATATAATATTCAGAGTATACTATATAAAAGAATACACTTTATGATTTTTTTTTTAAAAAAAAATTCCGGATAAAGCTTCAGAATATTCTTAATTGTACTTAAAAAATCATTAGCAGTTGATCAAATTCACTATTTTAGATATAAAAAAAGGTTGTCTCAAATTGAACTTCAAGAGCCAAAAATTGCAAATTTTAATATTGTTGCAGCCACTAATTGACGGGGAGGTCATGTCCTCATGTGCTAATATATCTGGCGTTTTTTTTTTTTTTGTAAGCATTTTTCACATTTCTTTTACTAATTTTTATCTAATAATTAAATAGACTAAATGAGTAGTGGAATTTTAATTTGTGCACACTTGGGGCAGAAATTCAAGTGTAAATAAAAAAAATAAACAAGTAGTCCTTTTGTTGAATATAGAAGATATGATGGGTAGTATCTCATTTTTTACCCAAATTTAATTTCTTGAAATTTCATAAACATATTTATTAAATAATTGATTTTGATACATCTAGATTCTGAGAGGAGACTTTGTACACATTAATTGTAAGAAGCAAAGATAATCATTTTGATTGTTTACTTTTATCAATTTATCATATCCATTTTGAGATTTAATGAATCTATATGCATTCCAATCGTTAATGTAACGCAATATAGATTGTTAGCTTATAAACTTAAAATCTCTCTCCATGGTAAAGGCCTAAAGGTATCCAAAATGTCATACAAAAGAGTTATTTTAAATATTATACTTATATCAAATTTTTTAGATCTATTTCGTCAAGTTCTTCAATTATATTGGGATATGTGTATTGTTTTCTTCGTATAATTTTAAATTAAATCAAAATATTAAAAACAATAGGACTTATGACGTACTGTGATTGGAAACTTTGACAAAATAGATATAAGGAACTTAATTTAAGTTTTTTTTCCTTATTTTAATATTAAAATATTGGTTGGATTAAAAAATAAAAAAAAATCTTCATAAATTTAAACTTGTGAACAAAATTGGTATAAAAGACACTATATGAAAATGATAAAAAAAACCCAAATTGGTATACACAACAACACAACTCCTCTAAAGCAAATATAGTGCCAAATATGAAACTTCTCCTTTTCTTCAAGCACTGCTTCAATGGCAAAATTTGAAGCATCAGAAGATAATTAAAAAAATAAATAAATCACCAATATATAACCGTTTAAACCTTATAGCTTTGTACTTCCAAACATACATGAATTCCTTTTGAATGCAAAGAAATATATATTTAGTGTTTATATTAAATTAATTGAATTATTCTTTTCATGATGTCAAAAGGGCCAGAATGCCCTAATCAAAACCATGTCCCTCTTCCATCAGATTAATGAAGAGCCTCATCATCAAACTCCAAAAACCAGAACCACTTTTGGAAACCAGAATCATTCCCTACATTGAAACTAAAACAAGCATTTTAATTTCCCAAACCATTATATATGGGGGGAAAAGTCCTCACAGAGACATCTGGCCCCCTCTCAAGTTATCTTGTTCAAGCACTTACAGAAACAATTATCGTCACCCACTACTAAAAACCAAAAAAAAAAAAATCTTCCTCGCTCATGGCCTTCAAACACTTGACATCTATTAGATGATGATGAGCACACTTGACGAGAAACATAATGGACACACAAATTTTGGAGAAGAGTAAAATGAACTCAAAAATTATGTTCCATGGAGACATTAAAACAAACATGGTGGGTACTGGGTGGTATATAGGATAGAAAACAGTTTGAAACATTTCTATGCGATCTCTCTAGAACAAGCAACTTCCTACGGACACTAAATATGAATTTATTAACGTAGATTCAAATCAAAGTCTTGAGTGACATTAGCATTTTAAATACACGTGGCTTCTCATTTTAAGATTTAAACTCTAGCCTTCTAGCGTTATAAATGATTAGCATTTTCTACTAGATTCAATTGATCTGATATTAATTAGTTTTTTTTCAAATACATGTGGCTTACTCATGGTTTAAAATTTACAAGGATGTAGATCCTCTTAGAAACGTCTCTCTCCTCATCCTTCATATTCACTCCTCTCTTTACCTTGCCTTGTCTTCTTCTCTATTTACTTTTTTGAGGGATGAAGAGGGATGGTGATTATGAGAGGATCCGGATTCTTATAAATTAGATTTAGATCTTATCAGATGGGCTTCTCTCCTCATCCCTCATAATTACTCTTATCTCTACCTTTATTTTGCTTTCTTCTATTTGCTTCTCTCTACTGCTTAAACTGCCAAAAAAATATTTTTTAAAACATTTTTTTAAAAACACTTCATTTTGTTTTGAGTGACACCTTAGCAATTTTAAAATGACGTGGACTAGTTTGGCAGATTCAAGGCAGGCCTTGGTAATTTTGGTAAACCATGAGGAGTAAAAGGAAAACCCATACAAGTTTGTACGTTTTAAAATTAAAATTTGGAGGGTTTTTGAGTCCCAAAAAACAAAATCAACTTCTTTGATGTGCCCCCACCCACTACTGCTTTTTTTGTTTTATGTTGTCCAATGAGATGCCGTAAATCAAACCAAACTTCCATTAACGAGTCCTTAGGGACCAAAGCGTCAAAAGGTGATTCAATATTTCAATTTCACTTTGCCTCCTTCAACTTTCTTTCTCAGTTCCTCTTCATTCATCATCCATTATTACTTTCATTCACATCTCTTTCACAACAAAAACATCCACATCCTTCACTCACATCAGTAGTACATCACACCCACTTGGTTTTTCTCTCCACCATCCCTTCTTTTTCTTCTCATTTTCTCATCTTTTCTCTCCAACCAAACATGTCCATCTCCATCACCACACACTTCTTCATCTTCATCATCTTCCTCTCCGTGATACTCCTCACTTTTCCCGGCACAGCGAGGACAGACCAGCCATGCCCCTATCCATGCTACCCACCTCCCAGTGGCGGCGGAGTCGGCAGTAATCCGGGGACTACAACCGTGACCCCAGCCCTGCCGCAGACCGGCGGAACAGTGTACTCACCACCAACTGGGTATAATAACTACCCTTATTATAACCAACCACCACCGTATGGATTCGGTGGCGGCGGCGGTGCTGGCAATGGATATTATGGTGCGCCGCCACCTCCAGAGCCAATTCTGCCATACTTTCCGTTCTATTACAGAAAGCCGCCGCATGGGACAGGTGAGTATTCGTCTTCATCGTCTGAGACTTCAGCATCATCGTCTGCGGCAGCAGCATTAGCAGCTTCAGTTCTTTGCTTAGTCCTTTTTGTTTAGTATATTAATTAAGTGAGAATCTTTAATGTAATGTTCAAACTCTTTGTTTGAAAACACTGGAATTCTGAGAATTAGTTATTATATGCGTTGTAGTTGATGATTTGTTTTTCAGTAAATTTTCAAATTTGCAGTGATTTTTCCGTCTTGATTTTATAAGTTAGGAAAATGGTATATATTGTTTCACTTTATCCAATAATTATTTTGATTGGCCAAAAACAAAAGAAAAATTATTTTGGATGAATTATAATATTTTTAAAATATTATTTTAAAAAAATTCTTTTAATATTCTTCATAAAAATAAATAAATAATATTTCCACCGTCTCCTAAATAATCATACACTTAACATGTTTCACTTGACATGTTTTTTATTTTTAATTTTAGATTAAAATATTGAAATTCATTATTGACAATATTTGTTCTCTTTTTGATCAAATTATTAAAAATGTTTTTCATTTTATTGTTTTATGCCTTTTTTAGGAAGGTTCTGCAAATTTTTTTTCTGAAATAGAGTACTTGAGAAGAGATGGCTTGGTGGTCCCATACCCACACACATATGAGTGTTACAAGAAAATGATCAAATAATTAGAAATTATAAAGAAATAAAAATAGAAGAAGATGATACATAAAATTTAGTATGGAAAAACAGGACAAAAGATAATCCAAAAATAGGCTGCCATGTAAGTTGTGGCTTGATGTGAAGAAAGTAACCTCTCATGGAAGAAATGTCATAAAACAATATTTTAAATTAAAAATATAGAACAATATTTTAAAATCATTTTAAAATTAAAAAATTGAAGTATAAAATGTGAGATTACTGTGCTCGCTTCTCAATGTGGAGCGTCTCAAGAAGGATCACACAAAACGAAAATAATATCACTTTGCTATCAATTAAGTGGGAAGCAAATTAAATTATTTCCCATTTGTTTATATTCTTCTTTGTTTTTCATATTGTTTGATTAGGGAAATAAATAACCTTTTTTTTTTAAATAAAGAAAAAGACAAAATTTTGAAATTATTCCTTTTTCAAGGACCAAGATGGAAAAGTCATATAGGAAACTCCTTTGTTCAAACTTCAAACTCTCTCCATTCCAAATAATTGTGTGTATTTTTGTACTATGGTCCTGAACATAATGATGACAGCTATATATAAAATATGAATTTATTCAAGTTAATCCATCTTCTTGCTTCATGCTTATACCTAACATTGTTGTTCAGTGCTACTATCTACTATTGTTTATTGTGGCATGTTTCTCAACACTACATTTCTTTTCTTTTCTTTTCTTGCACATATTCCTAATTTATTGTTGTCTATTGTCGTCTACCTAATTTTGCCCCATTTGATATATTTTCCCCATTTTTTAAAATTAAATAATTTATAAAAAAATTTAGTGCTTGTTTGGATAATTGATAAATTTAAGAGGTAAAATGGATTGAAATCTTAAATTAAAAATTAAAATAAATTTTTTAATTAGCTCCTATATTTAAGATATATAAAATACTTTTTCGATATTTAATATAAGACCTAATTAACTTTTTTAAAAGATTAAGAAAACTAAATAAATTATTTAATTATGATTAAATTTAACTCTTCAACATAAATTTATATAATATACATCTCTTAATCTACCTAATATAGTCTACTAGTTTATATATTATTTATAATTAATTGATTTATTTAATTTTATTAATTTATATAAAAATTAATTAAAATTTATATTAAAGAGTATAAGAATATTAATTATTTATTATTATATGTCCTATGTTTTTGTTAGGTAGCATTTTAAGATGGGTTTGAAGTTGATGGGATAAACTTTGCTCAGGGTAAAATTTAATTCCCACTTGTAAGTATTATATTAATTTACTGAGGAAAAAAGTTTAAAAAATTGTATTGATGGTAGCTAGGAGATATCCTCGAAGGTCAATTTAATGGTTTAGTCAAAAAGTGGTTTGCTTCATCACATGCAACGCATAAAGAATCAGGTCAGATTGACTCAATAGTTGACTGAAAAAACAATGAATCGTTTACTGATTCAAACTGTTTTTTTCCCCCAAAGGATATATGTGTATTGTACTTCTTCAACCCATAATATAAAATTTAATTTATATAATAAATTAATTCTTATATTTAATATTAAAAGAGTATTCATTAATTAGCTTAAGTAAAATTAGTTTAAGCAAATATCTAATTTTAAAATTTATAATTATCTATACTAATATAGATATCTTTTAAAAATTAAATTCAAAATTTAGCGAGACTTTATATTATTAAATTAACTCTGTATATTATTTTAAAACTTTATAGAAATATATTTATTTTGGTAAATAAAAAAATATTTTTTTTAGATTTATCTATCAGTATTAAGAAAATAATTTTTTTTTATTTATCCACCAGTATCCAGTAGTGCTAGCAAAATTTTACATCCGGTCCTAGTTATAAGAGCTAATTGATTTTTTTAGATATATTAAGGAAGTTAAATAAATAAATTAATTATAACTAATATAAAAGTTAGTTGATTAACTTAGGTAGATGAAAGGTCAGATTTAGTTATAATTAACTGATTTATTTAATTTTTTAATCTATAAAAAAATTAATTAACTCTTATAATTAGGATAAAAAAATATTTTTATGAGGTGTTTGATATAACTAAAAAATAACATTATAAATCGTATGATATATAAAAAATTAATAAAAAGATATTGGATACCCAAGTTGATTGAGGCTCTACTAGTAAATAACATACTATATTTTTCAATCCTAATTATAAAAATTAATTAATTTTTTTAGATAAATTAAAAAAATTAAAAAAATTAGTTAATTATAATTAATATAAAAATTAATTAAATAAATTTAATATATTCACGAATATATAATATGAGTTTAAATTTATCTTAAAAATTTAAATTTAATTATAATTAATTTATTTAATTTTATTAATATATTAAAAAAATTTATACTAATAACTAGAGGAGAGGAGGAGTAACATAAGTGCTAAGGAATATTATTTTAGGGTTATATAGTATTTAATATTTTAATTTTATTTTTTATATATGTCTAGTATCCTAATATTATTTGTGATACAATTTTATCTATAATATTTTTAATTTGATATACTTTTACCTATAATTTTTTTAATTTAATATAATTCTTAGTATTTGAGAAATAATATTATGTATAAAATTATATTAAGTTAAAAAAATTATGCATGAAGTTGTATTAAATTAAAAATATTATAGATAAAAATATATTATAAATAAAATTAAGATAGTAGATGTATATGAAAAATAATATTAAGTTATAGATTTATATAATCCGTTATTTTATCCTTTATTATTTATGATTATAGTGATAATCGTAAAAGGTGAAAATAGAGAAGCAACGTGTTGCGGGACCCCGTTTTAGGTCAGTCATCAGCCTGTGCGGCGATACTGGCTTCGGAGTGGAACCAAGCCTCTTTCCCTGATTTGGTTCCATCTGTGTTTTTTTACTTTCTGGCTTCTTCTTATGAGTTTTCTCGATCGTAACAATCGATAACAACACCAGTTATGGCTTCGCTCGCATTTGGAGCTTCTTTTTTTTCTTTTTCTTTTTGAAAAGAAGTAACTTTTTGGAATGTGGAAATAGGCTATTCAATCCACCGTAATGTAAATTTTTGCTAGGGTAGGTTCATTGATTGCAAAGGAAAACTCGTAAGATATATTCTCTGCTTTCTTCGTTCCTTTTTGTTTCTGTTTCCTTTCTTTTAGTTCTTACTTCTTAGCTATAATTGGTGATTCTGGTTACTCTCCTATTGCTCAAGATATTGGTAAGAACTTGCCGTAGCTGCATTTATCTAGCTATGACGAATGCATTGTTTTGGTGACTCTGGTTACTCTCCTATTGATCGAACTATGATAGTCTCAATATATTATTACCTTTGAAGAAAGCAGGGAGATGGATCCATTCTTCTTAAATCGCTCTGCTTCCTCAACTTTTTTAGGTTTTATGGGATTTGAATAGAAATCTCCTGTATTTATGATTTTATTCAAAATTCTAACCTAAATCTTGCTTCATCACTCGTAAAATCATCTGTTTTTGTTAGTGCAAATATGGGCATATGATGGTTTTACACTTGATCTCTGAACTTCAGGTAAGTTCATATGTTGACAAGTTTATCTACTGATGCCCTCTCTATTATCACCAATGATAGAACGCAAAAACGTATCAACAAAGTAGGGAGATTGTCATAACTAGTGGGTTACTGCTGTTAAGTTTGGAAGCTGTGACTAATAGTTGTGGCTCTATATTATACTCCAAAACTTTACCTATGATTGAGGAAGAGGGTTTTTAAGGAGGAAGGAAAGTAGCCATTCATTTTTGGTGGAATCTCAGGGTCTCTACTTAGGTCTTGGTGAATTCAAATTGTAGTATGCGTTTTCATTTCTTGCTTCATTTTGGATTTATACACTGATGACATTATTGTGGTTAGGATCTTGGGAAACAGCTGTATTGAAAATCTGGAAGCCAGAAATGTTGTTAAATAAATTATATACTTAAGTATTTTGTGATTACCGAAAATTTCTTGGGAACTTTTGTTTGTTCTTGTGTACTTTCTTGATGGCAACTTCATGGCTGGATGAGATGACTATTTCCTGATTGATTTTGTTTGTTATTGCACTTCTAAGCTCTCGTCCTCGGCTGCCATTGTTTTGACAAGCTTTGTTCGGAAGTAGACTAATTTTTATTGACTTTTACTATTTTCTAATATTCAACATGTATATTGTCAACATTAGAGATATGGTTCAGGAGAAAGACAAATTCGAGAATCAGTCCACGTGCAATAATATTTTACAAATCGAATTTTCAACTAGTCTTTCATCAAAACAATAAAAATCTTCAGTAAGTCCCTTTCATTTTCTGATGAATAAATTAAAGACAATTCTGGTTTCCCGGATGGATATAGTTCAAGAACACCAGTACTAAACATGGCCATTATTTACTATTGACTGATTAGTAACTCTTAACATTATAAAATATTATAGAATGGCCTGTGGTGCAATCATTATACTGCATTTTGTGGGCGACAAAAAAGTAATAAGACGATATCAATCCCGGAGAAAACAGAGAACCAGTTGGTTTCAGGAAGCCACGCGTACGGTGAGAGTACCAGTTCTAGAACTGCTTCTAACATCAATACTCCTCACACTAGTATTCTTCCTTCTTGTGTCAATGCTATGTTTCGGAGTTTGCCCAGTTCGCTTCTCTCCACTATTTGGCCTTCTTGCCTCTTTAAAGCTGCTCTCTGAAACTCTGGTTTTCCCACGCAGCCTTTGCTCGTTCCTTACTTCTGGAAACCCGGCCGTTTGTTTTGAGCTTTGGTTGGCCATAGGACTTGGGGAAGTCACACTAACCTCAGAGGATGCGGTACTATGTGGCTTAGCTGATGTTAAAGATTCATCAGCAGCTTGATCATTTCTACTTCTTGTCTTCAAATTTGAGGAAACTACCGCACCAGATATGCTACCCGCAGATTTTGGTTTATTCTGTACTTTCGTACTTTTGTTGTTATCTGATACAGCCTGGTATTCAGAAAGGAGAATGGACAAATGTTAAGGTAGGTGAGCTCGAATAGGGAAAGCAGAGAAGAAAAAAATGCTACAGTTGGAAACAAATACAAAAACTAACTCGTAACTAAAACCATGGCATGAATAAGATGTTTGAATTTAAATCGATGTTAATAAAACATCTGTTACGTGTTTAATGAATCAAGTTGAATATTTCATGATAATCACGATTAGTGTACCCATGAAAGATATATTTATTTGAACTTAACTTGATGTTCGTAAAACATTCCTAACATGTTTTAACTAGTTAGCTTAAAACAAGGTCAGCCAATAGCAAATTACTGACAAAACACATACAAGAAAAATAAGAACACATACAAGCATAGAAGAAGAATTATTAGAAAATACGAACAAGAACAATAAGCCAAGACACAAGATCCAGTCGAAGAATGAAATATATGACAGCCAATACAATCCAGGAATAGAATTATATGTTATTATAGTTTCCATTTACCTTATTCCCATCTGAATCTGAAGCAGCAGCTGTGCTATAAAAGGAAGGCATAGGTGTCGCTTTAAAGTTAAGACTCTTCCTGAGTTTTCTAATCTCAGCTTCTGTCTTTTCCTACAAGAAACAAATGCTGAATCCAATTAGTTTCTTGGAGCTCTATAAGGAACACAACAATAAGCAATTAGCAGAAGCAGAAGCAGTTGCAATGTCTGAATTGAACCTATATAAATAATTGGTAAAGGTCATTTAGGATCCGTTACAAGTGTTTCTTTCTCCATTCAGTGTCGTTAACCACACCCTTGATCTTCTAACCTTTTGCAAACAGATCTTTCCTTATTACTACATATATTCTTTCACTCTCCTGCATCTTTAAATTGATGATTTGTATATGTGTTGAAAGATTTCAAATAGGTTATTTTCTAGATAGATTTGATCCCTATTTCACAAGTACATTAAAGACAGTATCCTTTTAAAGAATTATAAGTTTCATGATATAGTTAAACAGAAAATGGCACAACAGTTAATAGAACATTGGGGCATGAGTTAGAAAACAATATACCTTTGATATTGCTTTCATTTGATTCATCTCCTCTTCTTTTGCATGCATTTTTTCTTCCAACTTCATGTAGAACTGAGAAGGGGCATATAAACAAACCAAATAATCATCAACTGTAATTTTTCAACATCAACGTAATTAAGATTTTGAAGTGACAACACTATATTTACCTCTTTCCTCCTTTCTGCTCGTTCACCACTTTTAAAGTTAAAAGCTGCAGCCCTGGGCCTAGCCTCGGAGTTTGTTGAACTTGAATTGACAGTCGGGTTCACCCTAAACAACCATACCATACTAGTTCATCTCAGAAGGAAGGGAAAGAAAAGATTCACCCTTAACATAATAAGTCAACAAACCTTTTGGCTTCTTGGATTCCTCTAGAATTAGCTTTTAAAACAGAAGGTTGGGATTCTGCAGCCTTTGTTCTTCCCGGTACTTTTTCACTGCCAAAAAAAAAAAAAAACAAGTATGAGGTCTTAATGTGTCAAATATATGTTTTTCAGATTTAAGAAACAGTAAATACCTTTTCCGCTCACAAGTTACTTTTCTCTCACTTTTGGAAACCTGCATATAAAGACCCATGTATGTTGTTACTGCATTTTCACTAACATAATCAACATAATTTGAAAATGTATAGAGAAAAATAATTATCAACTAATTAATCTTCCATTCTTCCAGAAATACACCGCTGCCTTTAAATCCTTACTTCTTTCGGAGTTCTGCTCACTGAATGAGTCATTGGCTTTGCAAGTTTTGACAAATTCTTTCCCACGTTGATTTTCCTTGGACTCTCTCTACTAGAATTTCTTGCCACGCCCTTAGGTGATCTTGCCGAACTGTTTTTCCAGAGTTGAACCCTGTCAACTACAGAGCTCAACCCATGCTGAGGCTTTGTTTCCTGCATCAGTCCACCAAAATCATAGGACAACAGATTATAAGACGTAAATTTAAATAAGTGCATAATATGAACAATACAAAAGAAAATACAGACGGAAACAGCTCCGTATTTAAGAAAACAAAATCTAAGAGATCATGAGCACGAGAGCGAGCACATATATCCAAACTGTTATTGTAGAAATGAATAATCTTGATGTGCTGACTTAATAGTGTTTCAACTATATTATTATTTCTTTTCTAGATTTTCCATTTTTTATCTTCGCATGGTTAAAAAAAAAAATTGAAACATCACTGAGGAGAAGCATACCTTTGGAGAGGGACTTGGAGGATCATTCAGAGCTGCTTGCTCAACACCTCTAACTGGTTTAGTCACATTCATAGTTCTTAATGATTCATCATTATTTACAGTATCATCATGGTCCCTTTTCACTTCTACAACCATTGTGTCATTAACTGAGATTGTGCTGCTCGTCTCATTTTCAGGTTTCGGAGCTTCATCCAAAATTCTGTTATTATCAATAGCATCCTCCAAATCATTATAGTTGTTTACAGCAAATTCCATATGCTGGTTGGAAGATGAAACTCTTGGCCCTTTTGTGACCAAATCTTCCCTTTCATATTCAGTCACTCCATACTCTCCATTATAATCTGAACCAGCAGGTCCTTCATCAAATAGAACATGATTGCCATCTTCATCTGGCCCAAAATCCTCAAAAGATCTTTGTTCATATTGACCATAATGACTATCTACAATTGGCAAAAAATCTTCCAATGATCTTTGATCAAATTGAACATACTGGCCATCTTCAATTGGTTCAAAATCCTCTTGGGATCTTTGATCAAATTGAACACCATCAACATTTTCATTTGACTCAAAATCCTCTTGGTTGCTAATTCTCTCTGAACCATCATTTTCACCGGCTGTTGTTTGATCAGACCCATCATGACTCGCAGGCATATTAAAACCTAAAAGGCCCTTCTTCTTGAAATGGGCTTCAAAATATGCTTTCTTCTTAATAACTGAACCTGGTTTTGAACATTTCTCAACCTCTTCCAAGTACCTATTGTGAGAGAAAGAGGACCTTCTTTCCCAAGATAAAGGTTCATTTTCAAATCTCCCAAACGAGATGGAGCCGGAATGTATAGAATCTCCCTGCATGATTTGCAATGAATCAGAGAACCAGCAGCCAGAAAAGATATTAACACAACACGATTGAGGCAATTCTCATGGTAAATTGGGGGTAAAAATGATGCAAAAACAAAAATAATGGAAGCACCATGTTATACAAAAGAGACTTCAAGTCCACGTTTTACAATTTTATAATTTTCCTTCTCTAGAGACACATTTAACATTTTCCATTGTACTATTTCAACATCACCAGAACAGCAACCTATATGGTCAATTAATACTTTGACGTGGTTCGCAAGGTCAAAAAAACGAATGCTTTGGCGAGATGCCATCATACAACATCAACCAAAAAGAAAAATTACGCATATTAGAGTAAGCTTCATGATGGTAAATTAGTATGCTAAACCAATCCACAGCAGTCAATCACTGTTTTTCTATTTGACAAACTTTTAATATGAGTTAATAATTCAGATCAGTTCAGCTCTGCAACTGAAACAGAACACGATAAAAATATTAATCTAGCAACACATATAAGCATTAACCAACTTTACTCACAGCAAATGAAAGCAGTGATTAGCCAATCACCCAGAAAGGAAAAGGACGTCGGTGTCATCTTTTGAAACCATATAATATTCAAGTCTCCCCCTTCTGTTTATGGATTAAATTGAGTATTTCCAAAAAAAAAAAAGTCGAAAGAAGACGAAAGAAAAACTCATGATTGTATTGGTACAAGAAAAGCCACAAAGCGATCCATAATTAGATCAATCAACAGGTGAGAGTGAAAAAAGAAAAAAACATAATAATAAGAACCTGAAAGTTAATGCTAAAGGTCTCTTCAATCTCCCCAGCCATAATTCTCCCTTCACAAATCAGCAGCCACAAGCAGAATCAACAAGACGGCCAAATCATGATCCTTGTCCTGAAACGAGGCCCCCAAGACAATCTCGTCACTGAAAGAAATTATCTAAACCACAAAGGAACAAAAAGGCACATATATTACAGACTCGTACTTCAAAAGCACAAATGGCACACGAAAATCATCTAAATAACCGACACTCCTTTACAAAAAGAAAGAAGTAAAATTTCAGAGCAAAGAAGTAAAAAAACCTCGAAGCGAATTCAAATTCCAGCAGTAGCATTAGTTCGGAATCTAGAGCGATTGAGGAGAGAGAAAGCTCGAGAGAAAACTCGGTAGCTACTTGATAGTAGATCTTTGAGCTCGGGCACGCAAGAAGGTTCTTGTTTCCAAGTGTTTGGTGTTTAATATGAAACTCATAAATCTAAATCAAATAGTGAAAAGGGCTTATAGAATATAGTAATCCAGAGTCATGTGCTGGTTGTCTTCTTTTGTCTTGTAACGCTCAGACAGTGGTGAAATCGCTGTTTGGCACGCAAAGTCTCCTCTCATGCCCCCACAAACGGATCGTTAACGCAACGGGAAGCTAAGATGAGGCTCTGTGCGTTACAGTGAGTCAGTGATTCTTCAGGCGGAGGAAAACCAGAGGGAGAAGGAAGGCATTGCAACGTGGTGGCCGCGCGTGCATACGCGTGTGATGGCGGTATTCCTTCCTTGCTACTTGTATTTATTGTAGCCAGAATCCTCTCGAGTAAATGCAGCAAGAAGAGGGAGAAAACCAGAGAGAGATCAGAGAGACGTACTTCTTTTTGTCAAAAAAAAAAAAAGAACGGAGAGTGAAAGAGACGTGCTTCATTTTAATAATATTGATATATTTAATAATTAAAAAAAAGTTCATGAAAAAAGTTAATGCCAAGGAAAAATTGTCAATTTTTTTTTTAAAAGATTTCGTGATCTTAATACTTACTATAAGATTTTGTATATTTTAGAGATATTTTTGTATCATTCTCCATTATTTCTTTACCATTTAATTTTGAAGGAAAGTTGACATAATTCATGAGAACTAATATCCTATGAAAATGAAAGTATGAAATAATCTTAAATAAATAAAAATTTTAAAGCAAAAAAAAAAGTGAAATTTTTCTAATTTTGCATTATCTATATTGAATGAGTAATTTTCAACCTAAAAAAGAAAAAAATTGAATTAATTTTTGTAAGTTAGTTTATACTTTCAATAAAAACTAGCTAATGTACTTGGACAGATATGTTTATAGTGTAATGAATTCAAAGTCAACCTACATCTGTTGACTCGAGAGATAAAACAATTTACCGACAAATGCCATTATTTTTGCAAGCTATTTGCAAGCTCACAATCATGTGTAAAACATGCACTAGAGATTATTAGATATAATTAAATAAATAATTATCAAATATAATAATTATTTTATTTTTATTTTTTTTGTCATTTTATACTATAATAATTTACCTATTAAAAGAATCATTCTAATAATAATTATATAAATATTTATTTTTTTAGAATTATTTTTTAAAAAAAAATTATTTTTTATAATTTATTCTCTAAAAAATATTTTTTAAACTATAAATTCTTTTTCAGAAATTAAATCAAATAATCTTTATTATTTAAAATATTGTAACATCACATAGATCATAGATGGTAAAATTGAAAACCAGAAGTTTGATTCTTACATAAAAGTCAGAGAAAGTACTTGTCTTAAATTGGCAATAATAGAGCTTGTGGCTTTGTCATCGTCCAACAAATTAATGGATTTCTTTTTTTTTTAATTATTAGTTTTATACACTTGTTTGGTAAGATATCCCTTTTAAAACATTATTATCAATCATTATAATGGAACTGCTACTTCTCACTTTATTTGTGCTCCACTGTCACATTTATAGTCCAATAAAATAAATCGGAGTAATTTTTATTTTAATTCTCTATTTCATAAAGAGTGAAGAGTAGGGTATCGAGTTTAAATTTTTCTTATAAAAAAAATAATTACGTTGAGAAACCTTTCTTCCATTTAGGTTCAAATGCAACCCAAGCAGGGATCTCACAAAAATGCATAAGTATCCCATACATTTTTCTAAAAGTCTCTATTTTTTTTATAAAAATTAAACATAAATTCAAATAAATCTTACTAGCAACTAAAAATTTATGTGGTTAGTTTATATAAATTATCCATAATACATCTTCAAAATAACTTTTACCTGAAATTTTTTTAAGAAAATCCAAACTCACAAATTCTTGGTTAAATCAAGATAATATTTTTTTTTGTGAATACATAGATGCATGAATGACTACTTTAAGAACTAAATAAAGAAACTTTTTATTTTCTGTGTGATGGGAAAAAAGAATAAATACCAAATTTATGATGCTGTGTTCACTCGCAGAAAGCCACCGCAAATTTTAGTGTGTTCCCATGGAAAAGCATAGGAATGATGAGAATCACCGGAAAGTAGGATTTGTAGATGTGTGGGGGACCCTCAAACTTTTTGTTCCAATGATGGCACTTCGGATCCAATCAACAATGACCCGTCCGGAATTTGGGCCCATGGTTCTTCCCTCCAACAAGTCAACAATCACTATTATTATTATTTTATATATTATTCTTCTAATCCTTAAAAAATAATATATTTAATTAATTAAATTAATTAGTACTAAAAATTTATCCTAAATATCATAATGATCTTCTTTAACTTCTTCCCTCATTCTTTTATTTAATTATTATTGAGAGAGTATTAATATAAATAATTTAAAAAATTTAATAAATATAAAAAATAAATCTTATATTTAAAATTAAAATTAAATTTTTAATTAATTTTTATATTTAAGATTATTATTATTATTATTATTATTGAAGTAAAAAATATACGAACAAAGAATGGTAATAGAGACAAACAAGGAAGTAATGACTGCACGTGATTGGGCAGGGTTTGTCTTCTGCATGCGTAGTGGATCCGAACTCCCCTTACGAAACCCCCTGTGGGGTCCACTGAATTGTTTTTTTAATTATTAAGGCAAGATCAAAGATTAGAAGTTAGTTATAAGCTATTATGGTTAAAGTAGTAAACTACTAAGAAAAAAATATAAATTTAAATTTTAAAAAATATATTTATTAAAAAAATAAAAATATTTTACTCTCTAAACCTTAAAAGATATTATACCTTTAATTAAATAAAAAAATAGAGGACAAACAGCCCCTTGATGACAAGTGTCTAGATGAAAAAGCACGTTGGAGGAAACTGCGTTCTACAAAGACAATGATCCCATGGAAAATAAGACCTTGTAGTGCCCTACCCATGTGGTATCACACACATATTCAATGATCTCTTATATATATATATATATATATATATATATATATATATAAAGAAATTAATCAAGCATTTAGAAGAATAAGAAATGAAGAGGAAATGAAAGTGGGTCCATGAAGTAATTAAGGAACAAACTAAGAAGGTCCACATAATTTCATATTTATTCATTGATCTAGACCTCTCTTTATTTAATTTGCCTCTATCATTATCTCATGTGATTCCATGTGTTCTGGTGTACAAGTGTGTGTTTGACAAAGTGGGATTTGTCCCATTGTTAAAAAGAAAAGAAGATTTTAAGAGAATACCATTACCATGATTGCATGAACAATTAGCCACTTTGATTAATTGTGTTACATTATTAACAAAACTGGGTTGTTGGTCAATACCCAACATTTCCAACATTAATACACATGCCCCTCATTTACAATCTAAAATCACTAATTAAGGTTAAAAACTCTCTGAATTCATTCCTTCCCTTGTTTCACACCAAAGTTAACTCCCAAAAAATTAAAGAAGAATTGGTAAAAAGGCTATATTTGGAAAATTGTATTGACTAGAATGATCTGAATTCGAGTACGGTTGTATGAAAATATATCAAATATTTCAAACAAATAAAATTTATGAAAATATTGAAATTATTTTTTATTTTTATACAAAAATTTTTGGAAAGGGGTTGGGCTCATCCACAATCTAAGGGTAGGGCTTAATCTCCCATTTCCTAGGCGATACCAATGTTAGAATAGACAGAGCAAGCTATTTATTACTCTCAGGCGTAAACCTAAACACCCAGGAGTTAAGATGTCATCTCGAGCGCTACGACTGAAATCACAATAAAATAACATTTCTTAAAAATAAAATATATTTTAAATAGTCATATATCTTATTCCTACACTAACTAACTGAATCAACGGATCGATGGGTAACATAGAAATTGTTAAGTGCGAGTCGAGACGCTTTTGAACAAAGAGCCGGGGACTTTCTTGATTTCTCGGAGAGGTTTGTCGGTTAATCTAATAAGGCTGTAGGCAAAGGCCCCAAAAATGGTGCCAATAAATGGGCCTGCTATATAAACCCATAATGACTTGTATGTGTTCATCACTATTGCTGGCCCAATACTTCTTGCTGGGTTCATTGATGCTCCTGACACTGGCCTGCAATGCAATAATCCTTCTGTTAACTGGAATACTGGGAATTATTATGAATATTTTTGCGGAAAAAATAAGAATTAACATAATATTTAGTCTCTCAAATTTTAAATTATAAGTTTTAATCTATTAAGGGGTAAAATGGTGTAGGTATTAATTAAATTACTAATATTTTACACGAAAAGAAATTTGAGACTAAAACTTATAGTTTAAAACTTGAGGGACCAAAATCAATATAAAGAAAATTTAAGGGGGCAAAAATTGTATTAACCCAAAAATTAATTTATATGCCCTAATTTTATCTATTTTTTAATTAAATATTTTTTATCAATCACTTGAAACTACATGTACCTAATTAAAAATCAGTTGCAATAATATGAATATGATAAAAAAAACTATAGGTATATGAATAAAACTACCTGGACATGATAAAAAAAATTATAGGGACTTAATTAAAAATTAGATGAAACTATAGAGATTTATAAATTAATGTTTGTTAATTTTCTTTGGAATGTAAAGCCATGGTCAAAAGTCAAAACCGCATTAAAAATCATACCATGCATTTGGTAAGCAAACCAGTCCATACTATTATTAGCTTTCTTTAAAAGGCAATGATTAAGGGACTATTTAAAAACCCCCCAAACTATAATTTTAGAAATATTTCTACGCTAAATTCCTCTTATATGTTTACCAATAATCACTTTTCAAAAAGTAATCCAAACATCCTCTAACACAATTTTAAACAAATATATTATGGGAGTTCAGCGAAAAAAGTGCTATAGTAATTTTAGGCTTAGAGTAAGCTTCAATTAGGTCAAGCTTATGGATCCAGAATAAAGATGTTATTAAGCACTTGGAAAGCAAAGCAACATCAACTTCTCACGATTTATTGTGTTAAGAAACGCTTCATTAGTGTTCCTGCTCAATCCTCTTATCTATCGGCTACCACTTAGCTGGAGATACTCTTTGCTTGATAATTTTTCTTTTATTGGTGTTCATTAAGACCATTACTTTGCCTTATTTTTTTAAGTTATTTAGCTTTCATATGCGTGTTTTAGTTATATGTAACTTGTAAAACTGTAGTTATTTAATATCATTTTGTCTTGAATAAAAATAGCCTAAAAATATTTCTAAAACTATGGTTTAGGGGTTCCCAAACAACCCTTAAGGTTCCCAAACTTCTGAAACTATCATTTTGTCTATTTGTACTTACAAATGCATTGGGTTGATCTGAATCTATACATAACAAGTCATATTATTCATGAGTCAATCAATTCAGTGGAACAGATGAAAAAAATGTGTTATTTCTGATAAATTCAAAAAAGAAAAATAAGATGTTGATGGATATGAAATAAGAGCTGAGTATTGAACTAGATTAAAATTACCCAGCAATGAAGACATCCACACAAATCGTCATGCCAACTGCAATTCCTGCCAATTCTCCGATCTGATAAAACAAATAAGAAACTATTAATTAATTTAAGAGATTTTTTTTCTTTTTACATTTTTTCCCAGAAAATTGAAGAGATTAATCTTGAAAAATAAGAGACTAACAGCTCTAGTATCAGTGGCAACAGCAGAAACAACGAACATCAACAAGAAAGAAGTGATAATCTCCATCACAAGTGACTGAACATTTGATCCTGAAGGCAATGTCCCAAAATACGACTTGTCGTCTACCTCGAACAACATGTACAACGTCCCACTGGCCAGTAATGATCCCACCAACTGTGCTATCATATACATTGGTACCTGTCTCCAAGGAAACTGCCGGAAAAGGGTGAACGCCACCGTCACCGCAGGGTTAAAGTGGCCGCCGGAGATGTGCCCCACCGAATAAACCATTATCATTACTATTAAACCCCAAACTACACACACCCCAGGAAATGTCACTCTCCCATCTAACACATTCAAAACCACTGAACAACACCCTGCAAATACCACCATGTATGTCCCTATTGCCTCTGCAATTATCTGTGAAATCAATTGTACAATTTGTGATATCATCAATGTAATTAACTATTTCATGCATGTAAATAGATATACACGCGCGCGCACACATACCTTCTGTATGATTAGAACTGTGGAAGAAGAACCACAGAAACCAGATCCTTTACTTTGACCTTCTTCCATATTTGCTATATCCTCATCCTCGTTATTGCGAGCCATTTTCTGTTTTCTTTTCCTATTTCTCTTCCCTTTTCTTTTCCTTTTACTTTTGTTCAATATCTTTCGCTCCTTTAAGCTTAGGGTTTCCTTTTATTTTTTGCTTTTTTTGATAGGAACGTGATGATGATATGAAGTTTCTGTTAATTTTTGATGAGTTATGTTGAATGTAAAACTTAGATCAGAAGATGGATTTGACTGTACCGGCGGTTTTGCTATTTTGTGGGATGATTAGTGGACTTGATACGGAATTTGAGCCGTTACGTTGGACTTAATTAATGGCCACAATGTCCCTATTCTCCAGTTTCTATCAGCACATATATTGGGAATAGGAGGGTTAATTACACATATTTTGCTTTCTTTAGTTTTTAATTATATATACACATAATTAATTTATGAAAGCCATGTTATATATTTTGGTTTAATTTTAATTTTTAGTTAAAAAAAATACTCTTTGTTGACTATATATTATGGAGAGTATTTAAAGACAGAATATTGCTCATTTATTTTGAAAAGGAAATAATTTAAAGAACAAGAAAAATAAATAAACTTAAAGGATAAGTTCACATTTTAAGCCATTATTAAATTGTGTGTGTGAGAGAAAATCACTAGTTGGGATAATTCTATTTAAAATATTACCGAATACTAAATGTGAGTATATTTTTTATTGGAGATTTAAACTTTATCTTATCATATTATGAAATATTAATGATCCTTTTTACTACATCTAACTCCTGTTAAGTTTTAAGTGAGATGTTTTTTTTATGAAAAAAAATTTTGGAAAGGAGTTGTACTCACCCACGATCTAAGGGCAGGACAAAGTCTCCTTTCCTTCTGGTGATACCAATGTCGCACAGGGCCAGCCATCAATTAACCTCAAGTGTAAATCTAGGCACCTAAGAGCTAGAATGCCTCCCCAAGCGCCGCGACTGAAATCACAATAAAGTGGTACTCCCTAAAAATTAAATATACTCTAAATAATTGTATGTCTCACTCTTTCGCTAGTTTTTTTTTTGTTGCCCACCCGGTTAACCGGAGCTTTGCCCCGACTACATCCGGATCCGACCCGCATCACGCACCTGGCTGTGGTGGGTGAGTCTCCCAACGGGGATTTTCTGCGTACGCCAAGGCTCAAATTCGAGACCTCGCTTAAGCGATATCAGCTGCTTATCACTCGGACTAACCCCCGTTGGTCACTCTTTCGCTAGTTGAACCTACGTATCGTACGTTCTTAAGGGAGATGTTGATTGCCGCGATCTGCCAAAACCCATCAGCGGCCCAAAAAATGTAATTGGGCTAAGCCTCCACTAACATGCTGGTGGAATGATTTTGAAGGGCTAAATACTTGTATTCCCAAGACTTGGCACGAGTGGTTTTGTTTTTATTTTCTCTATTTAAAGCAATATTAACTAGTAAATGTGGATATTTTTATCGATAAAAATTTAAATATTAATTTATTATATTGTGAGAAATTAGCCCCTTATAGTAGATTCAACCCATTTGGTGGTTTTTTATGATTTAGTTATTGTTGCCTTACTTTATTTTTGTAATTTTTGTTGTCTATCTTACTAAATTCAAATCCTACAGAGCCTGATGTTGTGAATTTGAAAACAATATCCTTTTCTTCTGAGAAGAAGAATAGGAACGTAGATGCCTACTGAAGCAAATTTTGGAAGTATTTTTAGTTTAATCCACTAATCACGTCACATGCGATATGTTGAGTCGCACTTTTTGAATTTCCAACGTCAACAGAGTCAAACATCAAACAAGAACGCCATCAAATTCATGAATATCAAAGTCTAAAGCCGCAAAAAGAGTAAATATAGTCAAGGTTCATTGACACTTGAGATCTGTCTAAAATCTAAGTTATAATGTTTGGGTGATCATGTGCACGCAAAGGGAGAAGTTGGGTTTAATTATATTTTATTTGGATGGTCCCTGTGAGATTGTGTGGAGGCTCATCAGCCTAATTATATGGTCCCAGCCACCCCCGTCCCCAGTGGTCCACCACCACCGCGGTGGGGCCCGTCGTGTCAGTCGTTCGCCCTACAACTGCTATCACCTTTCTCCCTCTTCTTTTATTATATTTGTTTTCGCATTTACACATACATTCACTACAAATCTGAATTAGATAGATTGGCTCGTCCCAAATTGTGAGCAAAATACGAGCCGATTCATTTGTATTGAAAAAGGGACCAGAACTGAAACTTAAAATTATCATAATGACATATCATGTAAAAATAAATATTAATATCAGTCACCTAAATGGATTGAAAGCCAAATTAAAGAATTTGCATGGCAAGTAGGGTACCCAAATTTAATACTGAAAGGGTCTTTTGTTTATTGATCACGGAATGAAATGCTTCTGTGTACTTTGGATTGGAGTCCTCTGAAAAAAAAAAGGAAAAGCTTAATGATCCCATTGATAAAACACATCTTTAAGATAAGGCTACGTGCACCAGTCCAATACCATATGTTTCTATATGTGAGTATCCCATCATTTTCTCTTGATGAATTATTTCTTCTTGTGTTGTATTTATTATTCTATTTTTTTTATCAAACTACTCCATTCAGGAGCTATGTATATATTGATTGAATCTCAATTTTTTTTTAATAAAAAAATTTAAGTGGATTCGACGCCAGTCCCCCACCAAGGCCAGTGCACAACCCTAAAGCTCAAAGAGTATTTACAGGAGACTCACGAGATCTCCTACTAAAAGAGTCCTTATAACAGCAAGAGAAATAGAACTTACTTCCTTATAGGATACGAGTCTATTTTTTATTATTTTTACTAATTTTTTTTAGCTTAAATCTCAACTAATTTTTATATAAAGGGCTTGAGTTGATCGACCCAACTTGGGCCCTTTTGGTACCCCAGCCTAAATCAATTGGGTAGCTTTACCATTTTCACTGCCACAAAATAGTGTAGCCCCTTTCCTTTATGGGTCATCGGACCCGAAGTGGATCCTCTCAGTTTTACCCGGGAAAATGACGCTTGATTTGGGTTCAAAGAATCTCACCAACTTTTAAACCATAGCCAGTGCGCGACGCGGATCGGATCTAGATATAGTCGGAGTAAACCTCCGGTCAACCGGGTGGGCAACAAAAAAAATATATTTTATTTACTCTTTTATCTTACATATTTTTTTATTAAAATTTTATAACCCTATTGTTTTTTTAAAAACATTAAAGTCATTAAAATTTCCCCTCCCCTCCCCTCCCCTCCCCTCCATTTCCTTCATAACCCTTAATAAGACATTTCTAACTACTATATTAAAACTAAGAAAAAATAGTTAAATCGTTAACTTTGGTCTAGAAATGAAATTAACTTTTAAATTTATCCATATTTAATATTTCTTCGGTCTTTAATATATAACATATTTAACTAATTTAATTATATTAAAGAAATTAGTTAAATTAGTCAATATAAGGTATTTTTTTAAAATGCTATGATAATCTTCCTTAACTTGCTAATTGTTTCTTTTACTTGATTATTATTGAGGGAGTATCAATAGAGTTAATTTTAAAAAAAATTGATAAGTATGGGAAATATCTTATATTTAGGACTAAAATTAACTCCCCAATTACGTTTTCTATTAAGGACAAGATGAGTATCATAAATTACATACATCCAAGAAATCATAGTACAATTAATAAAATTTTAAATAGGGAAAATCTTAAAAAAATATAATTAATATCGAGACTTATAATTAATAAAAATAATATATTCCTCATAAAAGGTGCTTTATAATAAATATAAGAGGGAGAAATACAGTACCAATCATGTAGTAAAATAAGTAGTCTCAGAGACAACCCTAACCCTATTATTTTGGGGTGGGAACACTACTCCAAACAAATCCTTAGATAATATATGTGGGGAAAAAATAGAACTCACAAAAATTATGGTAGAGTTAAGGGGATATACTTAAAGAGTGAGACCAAAATGGTAGGACCTTATGAATGGTTCATTCATATGACTAGTGACTACCAAAATGGGGGTCCATTTTTCCCTTCTGAATTCAAAGGAACACCAAACTAAATGATATTGTTATGGTACCTTCAAAGTCTTCATCAGTCTTTGAATATAATTTATAGCACAATATTTAATTCTCACTTGCAAGGCAACTTAATTTAAAAATTAATCATTTAAAAATAATTACATTAGGCATAAAAATATAATAACATATATAAGTAAAATTATGCATATTTTGCATTTGGGAAAAATTATGTTAAGAAGGATGATATGGGTTTGTTTTCTGTATATATGGTTATTTTAATAATTAAGATTATATGATGAAATTTTAATTATTTGTCCTGAATTTGATAGAAATTAAATATTCTAAATTAATTTTAGTTTGTTGTTAGTACTAAGTTTTCACAAATTTTTTATGAAGGTGGTTGTTCATCCAATAATAATTTCCTTTTTGAAAATCTTTCATTTTTTATTGAAAATCTAGAGAATTTAAAATTACTTAATTAGAAATATGAAAAAAAATCAACCAAAAAAATATAATTACTTATCAATGAAAAACAATAAAAGCACATAAATAAAGTACTTATCTCAAAATTTTCAAGTAAATTACAAGAATTCTAAGTAAGTAAAAAATATTTTCAAGTAGGACTTTATATAATTTTGATATTATTGATAATGTCCAAACAACATGTTGATGAGCTTCCATCACTTTTTGCAGAAAACTAGCTATATAGGTAGTATGGGCACTGATATGAGATTGGACCACATAACCGCTTTTGCAAAGGTTACGATGATTCATCCCTCTTTTTATTTCCTTGTCCTTGTCAAAATCCCTGTATGCCAACTCACATTTGATCCATCCCTATTATTTTGAGAACATCGTTATAAGGTTCAAAAATATACATACATATATATAATCACAAAAAAATTCTACAAATAATCGAGTGTATGCAATCATAAGTTATGGTACAAAAAAAATATTAATAAGTCTATGATATTAACTTATTATAATTTTTTTTATAATTATATACTTTCCTTAAAATTTGATAATAATTTTTCTACCATTTTTTTTACTTTATCATATATGCATTCATTATAATATACGGTTAGATATAAAAGTATATATTTAGTCCTCTTACTTTACATCAAATTTTAATTTAATCTCTTAATTTTATAAAGTATCTTTTTACTCTTTTAACTCTAATGTCGTTAGTATAAAATGATAATTTTTGTACCAATTATTTGTTACTTTTGAAAACTAAACTTAATTAATATATCAACATTTTAAATTTCAATATCCACATCTTTTATTAATATAGTGGTAGGGTTAGATATATAACTGAAACTACAGTTTGGTAAAGTTAAAGTACTAAAGGTGGACTTTTTTCTTACAGCTATTAAGTTGGTAACGTAAGAGTTAAGAAATAACGAAATTTGCAGAGTATAGTTGAACGCTGTAGTTTGGATATGACTTTCCCAAATAAAGTTGCAAAAAATTGCTATTACAAAGAACCCAACATAGCGTATACTTGGGTAACTCATAAATTATAGTTTTTAAAAAGTCTATAGACTAAATTTTAGTTTAAAAAAATTTTAAAATAAACAATCATATTTGTCTAAAAGAGTTTTTAGATCAAACTATAGTTTTAGATAAACTACTGAGAATAACTTCTGGAACAGTAAAAGAGCTTATAGACTACATAATTAATATTTTATCCCCATTTTTCCTGACACCCTCTCCTCTCTCCTCTCTCTTCTTACCACTGTTTCTTCCCCTCTTCCTTGTCGGTGTCGCCTCCAGATTTGTCTCCACCGTTGCTGGTCCAGAGCACAAACATGTCACTGGTCATCTCTGGGTGGAGGCCATGGAATGTGCAGAGGAGGGAATGGTGGAGGAGAAATGACGGTGGGAGATAGCGGAGGAGGGAGACGGTGGCAGAGGGACGATAGCGAAGGAGGGAGACAGAGGCGGAGGAACGTAGTGGAGGAGGGAGATAGAGGCAGGATTGCGTGTGGGAGAAGATGAACAGTAGCATAGGTTTTTTTTTTCATCTCATACATTTTTTAATAATTTACTAATAACAAAAGTCTTTTTGGTAATAATTATCCAAATACTCATTTATTCAAAATTATTTTTTTATAAGCTTTTCTCAAGAAGCCTTTTTCTAAAAGTTATCTAAAAGTCATTTTTTTTCAATAAACTATTTTCTAAAAGCCTATCCAAATGGGCCATATATGTATGGAACATTGAAGAAAGATAAGTTGTGCAATGAATGAATATGTTCTCTGTTTCAGAAAAAGAAGTATAATAATGTGGTGATTTCGAATAAGTCAGAATGAACACTATAGAAAGACATATCAAGACACAGACAATTGTCTGGTGAATTATATTGTACGTAGTAATAATAATAATAATAATAATAATAAGAGTTTTGTGTGGTTTTTGACGTTGAATGGAAAGGGACACATTAATACAGGTTGTAATGCTTTGTTTGATGATGTGAATAATAATAATAAATAATAATGGAAAATGAATTGAAGTAACAAGAAGGTGGTTTTGGAAGTAGTAATGCGTACATTTGGATGAAGACAAGACGAGGAGTGATAGATATATCAATTCTGAGAGATCAACATCGTTGTTGTGTTATTATTAACCTAATTAGCTTGTTTTTGACAATTAGCAATGTGGCTCTTCCTTTTGTTTGCAAATTCAAACTCGCATCTCTGTGTCACAAATACATACCATTCTATATGTCCCTTCAATAAAGGTATATTTTGAGGTTTACAGCACACTATTTGATCGCTCACAAGTTCAAAAGCCTATTTGCAAGAAATGGTTTTTGTTTCCTTGTTTCCTTGTGATGTGTCCACTGGTAGCGAAGGTTCCTCTTTTGAGGAATTTAAGACATATGATTGATGGTCCAATTTATCCTAAATATAAAAACTAGTTAATTAAAATGTTCGTCTTAATTATAAATATAAGATCTGAATTTATTTTATTTCTAATATTTGTTATTTTATTTATCTCTAAACAAATTTACCTAACTTATAAATATATATATAATCCAATGTTATACGTTGATATTATTTTAAAAAAATTAGATCATATTTTTTATAATTAATAAAATAATTTATTTAAATTTTTAATATATTCAAATTAGTTAAATAACTTTTAAATTAAGGATTAAAGGATTATATCACAACTAAGATTGCTCTATACATAAATATTATGAATCAAATCATCGATCACTTGTTTATTTATTTCATTGTTTTCTCTTTTTTGTTGAATAATTTCCTTGTTTTCTATTTTAGCTGGATTTAGCATATCTTCTGAGATATTTAAAACAATAAAGATCGCTTAGAAATTTAATAAAAAATTTAAATGTTTGTTTTTTGTATAATATTTTTTATATGAAAAATTAGAATAGCCAAGAATCTGATTTAATTTTCAAAACTTTGCAAAATAATGATGTATGGGTCATGATGACCAGTCAATATCATGATTACAAGAAACAAATAGAGAGATATGTAGAAGATCATGTTAGAGAAAAGATGAGTGGCTTCCATACACGTTGTAGAGATATATAAATGGTTATAAATGCTTTAGATCCTAAAAGCAATACTTTAATCAGGAGAAACTTGGATAAAGTTTAATAATATATTTGTGTTTTGTGTATTTAAGAACATCTTTTCGCTATAACAAGAAGAAGAAAAAACTATTAGCTATAGGTGAACTTTCGTAACTGTTTTTAATTAATACTTCTAACAATATAATCGATGATGAATACATTATTAACATTTCTTGTAGAAGATAAACTGTAATTCTTACAAGTAGACCTAAAAAATAATTACTTGATTTAAAAAAGCTATTGTACATATATATAATAATCAGATCAATCTATCTAAGCATGCTTGCTCTAGCTAGTCGTGGAACAATTAGACTATATAAAGTAAGAGAATTGATGTTCGAATCTCATCTTATTAAAAAAGACTCATGAAAAAGGTATCCTGGTTGTAAAACTTCGGTCTGAATTAATCGATTATTCGGATACCTGATAATAAAATTTTAAAAAAAATCCAAACGCCAGTGTGGCCTAAAGGATTAATTAAAAAAATAATCAGATTAATCTTCAAGAATAAGTTGCTTATATAAAACCTAGGACTTGGAGTATAATTAAACAACAGTACTATTATGCTTGTGACTCCGATCGATCGACTTTATCAAAATTAAACAAATCAACGGATTTCGAGGACAAGGTCTTCACGTAAGGGCATGAAATTTAATTTCAATCAGCTTATATAATCTCGGGTCAAAACTATGCTGTTAAGGAAAAGGAATATGAATAAGAACAAATTTGAGAGTCACTTTCACCATTAAATTGAATCAAGCAAAAGACACAGACACACACATAAACTTCTCTGTTTGTGAATTATTTCAATGGAGAGAGATGTGGTTATATATATATATATATATATATATCGTTGAGCAACGAATAAGGGCCAAAATCTAAGAGACGCCATTAAAATAACTGAGCAGTGAGAGGAGGCAAAAAGAAGAAGAAGAAGACGATGAATGAGAAAGTTGTGCACGTGTGGTTGAGATCGAAATGAAGTTTCTTTGTAGTAGCTACAATACAAAAAGCCATGTGAAGATGTTAGAAGAAGAAGCCATGGAGGGTGGAGTAATGCGCAAACACGTATCACTTTCTTGGGGACAAACATGTTTCTTCTTTATTTTATTTAATTAGAACCATTGGAAAAGGATCTAGATTCGTCTTTTTCGATCCACCATTAATTCTCTCTATGAATTACCTATTCCTAATAAATTCATGTTCATATAATAATAACCTCTCAATACACTACACTTTTTTCAACTCTATTTGCCCATTTGTTTCAAACCCTACTAAATAAATATAACTCTCCTAGGTAGAAAACTCGCAATTTTGGGTAAGTTTGTCCATGAATACGTGCGTGCATTAGACTAATTATATAATTTCTCCGATCTCTAATATAAGAGTTATTTAACTATTTTGAGTAAATTAAAAAAATTAAATAAAATGATTAAGTATAACAAATGTGACATGGTGTTTAGTATAACATTAGATCATATATCAAGGAAAAAAGTGATAAATATGAGAGATATAACGAATTAAGATATTATATTTATGATTAAATCTAAACCCCCAACTAGATTCTATATTAAGTACATATAAGTAGTATAATATAAACATGTTGAGGGCCATACTCTAAGAAAAAGACTGGTAACTAAGTTAAGTATATATTTATATATATATAACCATGCATGAATGTACTTTTAAAATACTAATTAGAAAGTTAGTTACCCTTGATTGTAAAAACTGTTTCATTTATATATTAAACAATATTATAGACTTGAGAAGAGTAAATTAATTATGAGGATTAGGTTGACATGTGAAGTTTTCCAACAAGGAATTGAAGCCTGGGGATTTTTCGATCTGATGTAGTCACCAATAATTAAAGATGAGGCCTTGTTTTAATCTCACAAAGACTTGTGATGTTGTCGCCAAATCGGGTTTAGGTATACGTCCTATTCATATGGGAAAATACTTCATCATTTCATTCACTCTTTAGTCAGGGAAAGCTTTTCATGCCGGTTATTTGAGGGTAATACATAATAACGTTGTAGTTTATCCAAAATTTACACAAGTAAAACAAACGACGTAGAAGTGACTTTCGACTACCACCGAATACTTTGTTATAGCTGCTTTCTCCTTCCACCGACATACAAAAGCCACGTGGAAACATGTTTCTAGCTAGTAGTGATGATGGGTGCAAATTGTGTCCAAAGTTTCACATGATATCGCTAACTAATCCTCCTCAATATTCATATTATTTAGCATATTTTTCTTAGGGAATTGGTTGTCTATTTATTCTAGCTATTTACAAAGCTCAGTAATGATATATAGTTAGAAATAATGTTGTCGTTGCCCCACATTCTTATGATTAATTCATTATGATTATTTTGCTTTATTATGGTTATACTTGCTTTAGTTAAGTATAGTTGCTATCATATCTATGATTGATTTTTTTTTTTAGATTTATATATAGGAGATTTCCATTTCTCTATAAGCTTTATGCTTTCAACTTTTTTATATATCTATTATTATAGATTACACATGGGACCATGGATGAATATAATTTCTTACTTTTTCTTTCTGTGTTTTCCCCTCACCTTAAATCCTGTATGCCATTTGTTATTAATTATTTTTATTTTACTTTTAATCGATTTTCAATTGCTTAATTGTCTTTGACTCTACTTAATTAATTTCATAAGTCCCGAGAAGGATTATTAAGCAAATATTATATTTTTGGGGGTTAGAGGGTTTAATCAATTTGTTAGTTCCATTAGTACGTAGATTCGCCGACATATTTTTCCTTAAGTCAAACTGAAAAAATCAAACTAATAATTTATCAGTTTTTTCATAATAATAATAATAATTAATTACGAGAATATATAAAAAAGAAGTAAATCACTTTGTCTTTAGTCTATATGTGTCGAAAGAGGTGATTGGTGGATAGTTTCTGCTAAGCCTATCTATGTTGACATATCTTACAAACTTATTGATTTAATTCAAGGCTACGTACATAGTACATTCACATTCATTCACTCTTCTCCCTTTCTTTCATCATCTTTTCATCGCCTCTCAATTCTTGGTCCCCTCCTTAATTTCAACTTGGCTTGACAGTTTTTGCTTCTTATTTTTCCCACTTTTACTAGAATTATTATACAATCCAATATAAATAATTTAATCGATAAAAATATCATAATAAATAAGTATATAACACATAACAATAATATTCAATATATAAAATGACATTAGATTGCATTTCTCCTTACTCTTTGTTATTTATAATAAAAGAGCTACATATCCTAATTAAGTCAGATAATATTTAAATTTAATTTAATAGTGCATATATTAGATGATGATATAAAAATTAATTTAAACACATACACCAATTAGAGTTCAATCTATTAAAAATAATTAATTCATTATAATGTGGTAAATTAATGTTAAATTTATATTAAAAAATATGCTCATATTTATTATTTGACGATATCTCGAACATATAAAAATAAATTTTATTTTCATATACAATTTTTACGTATATAATACGTTCAAGATCTAGTGTAGTGGAGGTAAATATTTGTATTTCCTTCAATAAAATGTTAGGGTTAATGGTGCCATCTCTCTCTCTCTCTCTCTCTCTATATACACACACACATGTTCATGAGGGATCTTCCTTCGCAGAAAGAGAGAAAAAGTACAAAATGGCCACTCACTTGAAACACGATGTGTGTGTTCCTAAAAGATAATTTAAGACGCCCCACATACAATATAATGTTACTTTAATTTGGCAGCTCAATTGAGAATAACGTTTGACACATCCTTTCATGTGACTTGTCTTTGTCCTTTTTAAAGCATCCATCTTTTACTTTTCTATCCCTCGCCAACACCTTCCCCATCAATCACCATTATATATACTCTTTTTTATTTTTAATATAAAATTTATTTAATTATTTTTATTTTTAATATAAAATTTATTTAATTAATTTAAATAGATTAAAAAATTAGTTAAATTAATTATTTATAATCATTATATATTGATTTTTCTAAAATAACATCTACTATCATGTGCATTGAACTACCTGTTGATAGATACTCCTTAATATATATATACAATCATATAAAGATACTTTAAGGGGAATATTATAAATTTAGTAGATAAAGTAAATTAGAGTTTTATACTTAAAATGAAAATAAATCCCTTATCTAGCTTTTATAATTAAGACTGGAGATAGTATTATTTTTCTAAATTACTATCTATACAATTTTCTCATAATATGTATAGATTTTAAGTCTACTCATCCATTCTGATATATATTTTCTAAGTTCATTTGAACATGGGAAAATTACTAAAAAAATTATTATAAAATTTATTGTCTACAAATATTTAAAGATAAGTATTTGAGTAGATGTAACTCTTCTTTAGTTGTATATAACTATTTTCAGTTTTTATTTAGTTAAAGATATGTTACACATGACTGAAGAAGGATTATATCTGTTGAAAATATATTGCACTTAGATCTTTAAATAATAAATATTGTAATAGGGGATTTTCAGCAATTTTTTCTTTAAATATTAGACCCTAGGCCGTTTTGTCCGCAAGTGTTTATAAAAAATTATGTTGATGACATGAGGGCCTCATTAATAAGTTATCTTGAAATAAATTAATAATTAGCGCCTTTTGAAATGTAATACTTAGCTCAATCTAATAACCCTCAAAGACTCACTCATCTAATTTTTTTCGTTAATATCAACAAATATTTATGTCCTTTTCCTTGCTTCTATTTCTTTTATGTTACTCTCATCAATGTTTTTAAGATTTTGCTTCTATATATGTATCTTCTCACCAAATAATCTCCAAAGTTTTATTCACTTTACATCTCTTCTCATACGCTCCAAATAATTTAAGTCGTTGATATTAAACAAAAACAGCCCACCAAATTTAGTGATTGTTTTATTTGCGACATCTAGGGCTGAGCAAACAACCCGCTGCCCGGTGTACCCGCTGCCCGGTGTACCCGCCCAGGCCCAGGATAAATTTGCCCGAATTAGGTCCGCCCAAATTAAGCTCATACCGGGCGGGCTTAAATGGGCAGGCTATATGTGTTAAACGGGCGGGCTACGGGCACACCATCGGGCTGCCCGTGCCCGCCCGTTTATGTGTGTGTGTATATATATTTTAATAATTTTTTATTTAAATATTTATTTAATAATTTTTTATTAAATAAATTATAATATTTATTACTTTTATTGGAGTTGTGAAGTTTTAAGTTGCAAAGATTATAATATTTATCCATTAATTTTAGAGAGGATGGAGCTTTGCTGGGTTAAAATTTTATGGGTTCATAAAATTTTTAAAATAATAATGTTAAACTTAGAATATTTGAATGGATATTTTGTAGGGTTGTGATTTTAGGAATAATTATATCATATGTATACTATTGTTGTATTATTATCACTATACAATATGTTATCTGTGAGCATTGATTGTTATTAGAACTTTAAACGGGTTTAAAATATTTTTTTTATAAACGGGCTGCCCATGCCCGTTGCAGCCCAAACGGGTTCAACTCAGCCCGTTTAATACGGACTTAAACGGGTTGGGGCACGGGTATGGGCTAGCCCGTGCCCATAAAAAATTAAACGGGCGGGGCACGGGCTAGCCTAACCCGCCCGTTGCTCATGCCTAGCGACATCCAAAGTATTAGTTTTGTAAGTAAAATCAATAAAAATAATTTTTTTATTTTTATTTTATATAAAAATATCAAATATAAATTCAAAAGGACGGCAAAAAATAAGATGGTGTCAAGAAGTGAGTTTGGTTAGCATTGTTATTCCCTCTTACTAACACAAATGCATTTGAGTTTTTTTTTTTCATTTAGTCAAGGGTATTTTCAAGTTACTTTGAGCAGGAGACTAATCATTTTCAAGATCTAGAATATAAAGATTTTTTTCTCTTTTAATAAGTACGTTTTTCAGGATTCGAATTTATATTTTTTTTTATAAGATTTGAGGTTTTACTTAATGTGTGATTTACGAAATATATAACTCTCAGCCAATGGAAGTTTGGATCAAAGGTTCAAACAAGTTGTCAGCATAGGTTAAAAAAATCATGTTAAGAGAGGCTGAAGGGACCTAATAATATTTAAGTTTAATTTAATTTTATTGGCATCAAATAGTTATATAATTTATAGTATAAAACTCTTTGGTGACATATAATATAAGGGGTATGTAGAGACAAATCTCAAGATATTGGTGGGAACATTGTACCTCTCAAATGATGTCAAACACCTTTTTTAAAACTTTCTTGAACGTATAGTTATGAGCATGAACTCTCTATGGAGGACATAATGCGTCTTTGAGTTATGGAAAAAAAATCATGTGTATGTACACACACACCATTTACATCCTGAAATATTGCTACTCACTAACTTGGATTACGAGTAATAATTAATTATATAATAAACGACTGGTGCCCGCAATTAATGTTAAACTAAATTTTTCATGACAAAACTTCTCAAGCATTTCAAAATTTTACGTTATCAAAAGCAAGAAAGAAGACAAACGCAAATAATTGCAGAATTCCCGGACAATCAAAGACAAATACCAACAGTAATAAAATCAAAACCTAACCAAATTAAACAAAATATTTTTTCTTTTTTCTCAAAAAAAAAAAAATGAAGCATTCTTGAAGAACTTCAATTCCAATATTCCCTTTGTCTCCAGCATCATCATCCATAGCCGAATTCTCAAGTCTTCTTTCTCTGTCATTTGACCTTAATCAGACTCAAACAAAATATTTTACAATTTCAGATTCAACCCTTCTTCCCTGTTTTCCTCTGTTTGTCTCCCATATGCTGAACTTGGTCCCTTCCATCTTCAACATTGTTTTGAAATTTAGATCAACCATACGCTTTTGAAATTCGGACCTATCAGACAAAATCTTTCTTCTTCCCCAAGATCTCAATGATGTTCACCTCCCTCAATATAATATTCAACATTCAATCCGATTTCTTGTCAATCTCCATGCATGCATGATACCTTTTTTCAGTGAACGTACCAAACAATCTCAAGTAGATCCAAATTTATTAAAATTAAACAGATCAAGTTAATCATAAATAAATATATATACAAGCATGCCAGAGTTAACGAAGTCAGTTTCTTTGAAAAATTTGTACCTGACATGCTTGTATATTTCTTAGTGATTAATTTGACCTATTTATTTATTTTATATAAATTTGACATACCTAAGAGTTTTACGTGAAGTTATGAAGATTTTGAGAGCGACCATTAATTTTAATTTGTGAAGGGTCTACAAGCCGAGAAGAATGTAATAGACTAGAGTAATTGGTAGTGCTATTAGCATTCCAAATATAACCCTGCAAATTGATTTTAAAGTTTAAAAATAAAGTCAATTAATTTGATTTATGAGTGAAATTAAAAAAAAAAACGTTGATAATATATAACTAAGAATATTAGATTGCTTACGCTGTGCTGAGAATGGCTGGATGGACGTTGTACTCTTTGGCAAACACGAAGGGAACAATACCTTGTGGAAGTGCAGCCTAGTTTTCACCAAAAATTAAATTTCCATAAATCATGTGCATTATTAAAATTAAAAAAAAAAAAAAAGAAGGAAGAAGCAAATCAAGGATGATTAAGTACCTGAACAATGGCTACACGGAGAAGATCGCCACGGAGGCCGATGGCGATGGAGGCTGCTGCCATCACTGCTGGGCCGGTGAGGAACCTAATAGCCATGGCAAAGGCGGCAACGGAGTTTCCACATGCAATGATTTTTGGTTGAAGAGCCATGAACAGACCTATACATGACGACTCAAACCCATTAATTAAACAGATCAATATCCACATATTTTTTTTAATTAACAGTGAAAGAATAAAAAGAGCAAAAAAGAGCATCCAAATTTCACACTCACAGGCCACAGCATATCATAATTATTTTTGGAAGAAAAAAAGAGATTATTCAAATTATGGCTTCACTTAAAAAAAGTGGACCAAGGACCTTTACTATTTTGCATCACTTTCATGTCTTTAATGGAAGGGAACAGTGAAAATGAAACAATCTGGATTGTTGTGTGAGGCAGTAGAAAATGAAAACGAAAATGAAGGAAGAAGGACCGAAGGAATATACCGGGGGGTGCCTTAAATAATTAGCTGAAAATTTGGGGGCAGAAAAAGGAAAGGGACTAAACAGATGTCGTTTAATGTGGAAAGGGAAATGAAATGTCGTTTATGGAGACAATATCAAGATGGCGAAACGTCAGCCACTCACCCAAACTGAACATAGCCATTCCAAGACCTGCATCCGACAGGATTGAGATTGACTTCTCTATTATTTTCGGCATCTCCACATGCCACCTGCTTTCATCATCACCCACCAATTAATCCAATATTACCACTAGTTTTCATATCTCTAATAAACTTCATTCAACTTTCTAATTCAAATTTGTACATTGCCAACAAAAAAGAGAATAATATATGAGACATTTATGGACAAACAAATTATGTGGTGCCGAATTAAAAACATCCGAATACAATTATTTCTACGAAAATCAATAAAAAATTTATTTAAAAATTTTAGTAGCGAAAAAGATTTAAATCCGAGTATATAGATACTTCTTATATATAAATTTTTAAGGGTATTGATACTTTTATCTATATAAAAACGTATAAGTTCTTTTAACTAATAAAATTCTTAAAATAAAATTTTTACCCATTTTTCTATCCCTACTTATATATATAAAAGAGACTGACTATAAGCTAAGTAGGTGGAAAAATTTTCTTATTTAATTATTAAAAGAACATGATTATAACTTGTGAAATTTTTTTTTTGAGGTAAACAAAAATAATTTTCTCAATGTGATTGATGTTCAAAATTATATTGTTTTTCAGTAAAATTAATGTGATTGTGAATTATATGAAAGAGTAATTTACTTTTTTGGGGGGGAAATTTTGAGGGATGGATGGAGTAAATTACCTGAAGGCAATGAGGGACCAAATCACGCCAATCAGGCTGGAGTAAGTATTGGGGTTGCGGATAAGCTTCCGCCACACCATGATCAGTATGAGACGCGTGATCACACTCGCCGGCGGCATTTGTTTTCCGATGCCGGACTCCATCAATCCGTTGCCCTTCGGTTGTAGCTCCGCTGTTGAACTCGATCCCAGCTTGTTCAGTCCAGTGGATCCCTCTCTCTCTTTCTCTTTCTCTTCTTCCAATGCTACTGCTACTGCTTCTGCTTCTTCTACTCCCTTCCCTACTAGCTTCAACTCTTCCTCTCCAAACTCTGCATCTGGAATATCTTCAATTGAACCAATAATCACCACAATTAGCAAATCTCATGACCATAAATTCTGATAACTTGTATATATATGTATGTATCTGTTCAATGCTCTGTACTCTGCATATTTAGTACCTTTGTTTAATTCCCCATTTTGATGAGGGTGATGGTCATCAGCCACCAGCATCCGAATTTCTTTGGCACCCTGATCGGAGCGTCCGGATTGATCCTCGGAGCCACCGCCAAATACATGCAGTCCGGCACCGCTGCCGCCGCGTTCTGAGACGGGCGAAGCGCTTGAGCTCCACACAAACATGTGAAGCTCTTTAGCGTCATGACTTGCTTTGCTCGTACTGTTGAGAGCAGGAGCTTGATTTTGTTGTTTGAGACTTCTGGAGCTTAAGTTGGATGATGAGAATTCTGGATTTGGCGCTGGGTACGAAGATGGCTGTTGTTGTACGGGATAAAATCCCATCCGAGGAGAGTTCGTGGCCGGAGCTGCCATTGGAATTGGGCAGTTTTCTTCAAAATTCGATGGTCTCGATGGTTGAATTGAGTGTAGCTCCGCCGAGCCGGTGACGTTTGAATGTCTTGGTCCTGACGGGTACCCCATCATTGAGTAGAAATCAGCGTGGTTGAAATTGGATCCTCTTGGCGTCGGATTCCGAGAAGAGCTCAGGCTGTAAATCTCAGCACCGGTGAGGTTCGACGGTCGGGGAGTCATCATGAACGACCTCCTCGACGCGTTGGACTTTCTCACCGTCACGTGAAGCTTCCCGTCGTCTCCGACCTCTGCGTCAGTCTCGAGGAAGTCCCGGCCGTCGAGCGAGACCACATCGGAGTCCACCTTGAACGACACGATGGACGCCGCAGTCTCCGGGAACTGCTCCATAATCAACAGCTTGGCGCCGCGATACTCAAAGAGAAACAGCAAGAGCGTGTACCAGATGATGCACTGTAACACCACCACCTGAATCATGAGGCTGCCGGAGTACTCTCCGTACATGGCGATCAATAATGGAATCCCCATCACCAGAGTGTTCGGCAATGTGGACAGCGAGAAAATAGTAATCATCCAATCGAGACTTCCGGTCTTGGTGAAGTTCGTCCAGATGGCGAGCGCGACGAGCATGATGATCTTCTGAAGTGTATCGGCGGCGATGAAGCGCAAATTCATTTCGTACGGATTGTTGATTGAGATGAAATGGAATGAGAGAAGAGGGACAGCGAAGATCGCGACGAACCGGTTAATGCCGGAGCACTGGTCCGGCGAGAATATCTTCCACCATCGGACGGAGCCGTAGGCTAGAATCATGGCCACATACAGTGGCACCATGGCCGAAAGAACAGTGTAGAGATCTTTCCAAGTAATCATTTTCTAATTTACAGTAATAACACTAAAAATCGAAGAAGTTATTCAACAAAGGAGATATGTATACATATATATATGTGAGAGAGTAGAGTATAAAGCTGTGGCTGAGGTTCAGGTCTGGTGGCGACGGCGAGGGAGTGGCATGAGAGATAAAATAAGGAAGAGAAGGGAGGGTAAAATCGGAAGAAATGGAAATAAAACCGTTACTTAACTAACTGAAGAAGAAGATTCATATATATCTATATATAAATATATATGATGCATGTCCTGCAAAAAACTTATGCCTATCCTCCACTGTTGTGGTTCTTCTTCTGATTTTGGAAAGGAAGGCTTCTAGTGAGAGAAAGTGAGAGCATAGAGAGAGAAGAGAGTAGAATTTACGAAGGTGAAACTTTTGAAGAGTATATATAGGCCACATGCTTGAGTGAACATAGTAGTGGTGATATCAACTTTTTTTTAGTCGAAATGTGTTTTTAATTTTAAATCAGGTTGAATTTGATTTGCCTTGCAAATAAAATATTTCCTTCCTTCTAAATTTATTAAAAAAAATTAAATCAAAAGAGCAAAGAATCCTTAAGATCTAATATTATTTCCGATTCTATATGTAAAATATAAATAACTAAATTGCATAAATTAAAATATAGTTAAAGATAATAAATATATATAATATTTTTTTATTCTTTAGAAATATTCTTATTTATGAAGAGAGTGAGTAAGTGAAAGAATTGACGCAGTTATTTTTTAAATATTTGCCAAAATCAATATTATACTTTAAACAAATTGAAATATATGATATTATAATCAAACCTATATATTTGTTTTAGACAAGTACTAAATATAAATGATGTTTTTTAATCAATGGGGCATAATCTAACGGCAAGATGTTATGAGATTGAACTTATAATCTTCTACTTATATGCTACTAAGCTAGAATTATGTAAAGTTATTAGCAAATATAGATAGTATTGGGGGATGAAATATTTTACTTATCTTTACTCATATTTATATATTCTTGTTAATATTTTTTAACTAATAAATTATTAGTTGAAGTGATAAACGACTCAATTTCTATAAGAAATAAAATACACACTCGAATTCTTTTGAAAAATATATTTATTAAAAGAAATAAAAAAAAATTTATGTTCTAAATCTTGAGAGGGCATGAACACCCTTAACTATATCAAAAGAAAAATATTCCATATTGAAGATAGGGCCCAATGACATGGTAAGAAGTAAATGAAACAAAAAAGATTTGAAAAAAGTGATAATTATTTGGAAGGGTTAAGGTGATTATTTGGAATTAGAAAGGTTGCATGAACCCATATTGAAGATAGGATTAAGGTGATTATTTGGAAGGATTAAGGTGAGACATACGACTATTTGGAGCGTATTTAAATTTTGGGGAGTATTATTTTGTTATGGTTCTAATCGCGGCGTTTGAGGAGGTATCGTAGTTATTAGGTGTCTAAGTTTATTCTTGAGACCAATCGACAGCTCGCCTTACCCGATATTGGTATCACCTAGAAAAAAAAAGATATTTCGTCCTACCCTTAAATTATAAGTGAGTTTAATCTTTTTTTCAAAAAAATTGTCAAAGCAAAAAAAAAAAAGAAAAGAAAGGTTGCATGAATGAACCTATGAAGGGGGGACCGGGGTGTAACCACGTGGTACGAAGGTGGTTAAGTGAACCGAATGGTTGGGCTCAGATCAGATGTAACTAAACACGAAATAAAAGGTTCCAATGGGGCCATGTGGCGGGTTTGGCTTAACAAATAAAGCACCTTTCTATATATATATATATATTTTTTATTAGATTTAGTTATATATATATATATATATTTGGCTCTTATAATTATGAAACTGAAGTGAGGCTACCATTTAACTGAAATATTTATAAGTGAGAATTATACCTAGGATGGTATTAATTGGTGAGACAAGTGAACTAATAAAGGACTAGTCCACTCAAGAGTTTTGAATATGGTCAATTATATTAGATTTTATATTTTTATCTCCCATTGCTAAATCTAAAATGATATATATTTTGAGTTAAAGAAAAAATAGCAATCAGTTTATTATATTTATGTTTTAGTAACTCCGTTTAGATTATGCGTGTTGTGTGATTTATACATGATTATATTATATTTATTTATATATTAATATCTTTTGTTATTTAAATAATATTTTTTAGGAATATATAAATAAATATATTTTAATTAAATTAACTACGATCCACTATTAAACCACTACTAACTATTTCTGTATCTTTATGTATAATAGAGTTCTATTTAAATCAAAGAAAATTTTCTCTATTTTAAAAAATATATTTAATCTTATTTCATACTTTACATCCAAATTTATTTTTATATAAAAAATTCAGTAACTAATTAAAACTAGATAAAATCATAAGAATGTACAATTTAATGATCTGACTGAACGAGTTAAAGTGCATGTGTGTGAGAACAATCTCTTAATTAAACTGAGAGGTTCAAACTTATAACTTTTTTAACCCAACACACTAATAATTTAATTGATAATTAGAAGTCAGTCAAAGGCTCGCCTCTATGATTAAATGTTCAAAATGCTCGTAATTTACTCATTAGATATTGAATTATTTCGAACATTATTGTTCGTATCGTTTTTTTTTAAATAAATTTCTATATATCAATACATCTCTTCACTGTACGGATCGGACTAATCCCATCACTTTCAATTAATATTGGCGTGCACTTATCCTACTTCACAAGTAAATTACGGGTTTATATAATAATAATTGTTATTTTTTACAAGTCCGAAACCAACACTAAAATTTATTTATCAAATTCTGCCCAATGCACAAAAAATTTACCTAATCATTTAATGAAAACTTGCATATGTGCTTTGTTATAGTGAGGAAGTGGATTTTCATCATTTACCTTTAATTTGGAACATAACATAAATTTACAAAAATAAAAGTAAATAATATGAATTTGGGTATGGAATCGAATGCTGATCAAATTATCTAGAACATTCTAGTATTATATATATACTCTTTCAGTTCTCAATATAAGACATATTTTACAGTGTAAATTATATTAAAAAAAATTTATATTAAGAACTAAAAGAATATATATAGAGAGTGTTACTTCATCACATGCTCCACTTTTTAGCAACAACTAGCTTACCTGATACATACTTGGCACTTGGTAATATGCTTGAAGTGGTTGTACAAATAAGATTGTTGGAGGCGTTGAATCACTTGATAAATTGTGGAATATGACCTTTCAATTAATAATATATCTAAAAATTAGTTATTGATAGAGTATAATAATATTATATGATCTTATCTATATAATAGATACTATTTAATAAGAGTTATTGTTGTATCATTGCGGCAAATGGGGTCCATAGGATTTTTATAAGTAATGTTAATATGGTATATATAGGGTTTTTGCCATTCACCGTCTGATCCTATAATGATGAACATTTTTGTATACTTGAATTTTTGGAGGTTTTTCCAATCGTTTTTCTTCAAAATGTACATGAAAATTTAATTTTTTTAGAAAAAAAATAAAAAACAAAGACTTAACAGGAATCTCTTCTTGACTTGTCCCGTTTTAATAAATTGAGTGTTTAAAGGTGGAAACACCAAATTTTGGAGGTTCTATTGTTCAAAATAACACGCCCTAATTTCACTGTTATTTAAACAGTACTTCAGGTACTTACCAAAAACAAAAGGTCTTTGAATAATTTCGATCACCTTCCCTTTTTTCCCCCCTGTTTCACTCACTCTCATTGAAACCCTAATTTGGAGCTAGGTTGCCTTGCTCCCATCATTGGCGACACAGTACATAACATGTAAAAGGATATATGCTTATGTGTGTTCTTCATCCAAATTAACAACACAAGGCAAAAGCCATGAATTGGGAAGAAAAAGATTCTCAACAACAACACACAATCTCTGACATTGATATTGTACATATATATGCATACCAACTACTATTATATATATCATTGAAACACTACTACGTACGTCACATGAATCTAGTATATAATCTGTAAGTTACCGTGAGTGTAAGGAATCCAATAATACCTAGTACCAAATAATAATTACTATAAAAACGTGTATGGTATGTGAGTTTTTTATTCACTTGGGAATTATTGTCTGTTTTGATTTTTTGTCTATCATCAAGTCATGTCATCTAATATTCCACTAATTAGGGAAGCAATTCGCTTTAAAATCTTAGTCAAACATGTGGTGTGTAATGATATATAGCTTATGAATTACGGCGGACAAAAGAAATCTTGATCATAACTTTAGACTAAAAACTTAAAAGTATATACATCCTTTGTGTTTTAAGTGCATAATAAATTAGATATATAACTATTTTTAAAATATTAAAAAATTAGTTAAATTAACTATTTGTAAAAATATGGGTTGAATTCTAAAATTTAATTTTTAATCATTTGTTTGAAAAACTACTCCCCTGATATAAAATCAATCCATATAGAGAAGTGAATTAAAGTTTTACAATTAGAATCATAGCAAACATTTCTACTAATTTTTACATTTAGGGCAGATGAGTATAATGGATTCAAAACTATTGAAAGAATAACGGAATAAATAAATAAATAGGAATTAAAATGAAGACTAAATTAATGAAGGTTAAATCTAATTAAAGGGATTAGTCTCTCACAATATAACGAAAAAATGTTTAAATTTTTATTAGGAGAAGTCTTACGTCTAGTATCTGATAGTATCTCAAATAATATTGTCTCTAGTATAAAAATATTTTTTTTATTAAGCACATGTATCATCCTATTAGAGGTAATTTGTTTAAAGTATTATTAAGCACTCAATGCGACACCTCTTTTAGAGGGGGATTCAAATCCTAATTATCACCATATCATAAGAGATTAGCACATTTGACTATATCTAACCCGTTGCTCCAAACCCGTTGCTCCAAAAAGCATATTATTTGTGCATATAAAAAAATGAAGAGTCTAATTAAAATATGATGAAGAGATTGTTCAACGCAAGTCACATTCAGGTAGACCCACAAATAGCTGTGATTAAAAGTTGTCGCAGTAGTGGTTTCGTACAAGCAATTCCTTACTATCTCTTCACCATCATATTGTTCCAAGACTTGGTAATTTTTCTTCTCTGTTGAATTTGTATCTTTGACCCGCTGCTTCTGTGTTGAAAAACGTACAATGACATTATAATTATCTATTATGAGCTTAATTAATTAGAAGCAGATTTATAATTTCTTAGATGCGACTCTCTACCTTGAAATTTTATTCAGAAGCTTAAACTCTATGTTGATATATATATATATATATATTGTTATATGAGCCAATATTTTCATTACAAATATTCTTCATAATTTTGAATAATAACTATGTTTTCCAAATTCGGTGATTATATTTATTTCTAAAAAGTATTGACAAGTGGAAACTTTTCAATCATCTCAATTTAAAACTTATATTTCCATAGGAAATATAATAATTAAAACTCGAAAAAACGATATAGCAACCATTGCTAATGAATTTTATAATATACAAATTTGAATTTTCTGAAATATATAAAAAGCATAAAATTACAACAAAAAAAAGAAGAAGAAGCAAGAGAGCACATGTAGCTGTGTCAAAAAAAATATACAGAACCCGTCCCTTTTTTTTTAAAAAAAATAATAATTTTAGAAGATAATTCTCGAACTAAAGAAATAATAGAATAGTTGCCAGAAATAAGTTCTTAATCCATTGATATTTATACATTTAGTCGTATTCCATTATTCATGTCAAAGAACAAGAAGAGTAACTACTTTTTGAAACCAAAGCAAATCTATCCACAGTGAGATTTATACTAAAATATTAATAAAAATAGGATTAAATAGAATCCAAAGGAAAAGAACCTTTGTTTGGAATATTGGTTAGAATAGCATTTGTCAAAAGACCTATATCTAGCTACCTATCGTTAAAAAGCGAATTAAGTAGACCTATTAAATTAATTTAAAAGTGACCTTATCATCATACACAAGTCATTCCTTCAGAGAATTAAGACTACACAAAGTCAAATTCCTCCACTAAATAGAGAATAATTGAATAATATTTGTCACAAACCGACATATGTAGATACATAATGCTATAGCTCAATTCCTTAATTATATATACTGTAACTTAAACAGATCAATAAAGTTTACATATACCAATTATTATTATTTTTTTTCAGAAGAGGTTTAAACCTAAATTACAAGAAAATAAACTTAGGGGAAATAATTTTCACTCTCTCTTTTGCCACTAAGTCCCCTAAAAAAGAAGGACACATTCTCAAGAAAACAGACTTAGATAAAGCTTTTTTTTTTGTACTATACGATAAGGCTTCTTTATACCAATTATTGCTAAAGAGTGTGTCTCTGAAAATGGTCCTCTTGGAATAAAGGAGAAGATGAAAAGCAGTTCATCAGGAAAATAGAATAAATATCTTGCATGAGAAACTATTAACTAATTAATTAACGTTGATGATATGTAAAGGTAAAAATTCTAAAAAGGTTACCGTTGTTGGGAAGTACTAATAAAGATGATCTAATAATTTTTTTTTTCAACCCAAATTTTTATTTTAATTGTCGGTAACAGTAGCATATATATAAAAATAAATGAATTAGAAAATGGGGAGAATAAATGTTTATTAATAAGAATGCAGATAACTGGAATTCAAAAAAGGGATCAACACAGACGCACAGTTGTTTGTGTGTGTTAATTTTTAAGTTAATAATCTTTTTAAAGTAATTTTTGGGTATTAAAAGAATATAGAAAATTAATTACATGAATTGTAAATTACAGCAGACTCCATTTTTCTATCATATAGAGATGAAAAACTAAAACATCGAAGTTCTCTTATATTTGAAGCATATAGAGCTAAACTTATATAACGCGATTGATTCCTATACATTTAGTGTGAGTCTCTTTCATTAATTACTTGATATTGGTATTATCCAAAGTCATATATCCTCTAGTACTTAATAAAAAATCTAATTAATGAGCTAATATTAAGTATAAATATAATATTTATTTTTTATATTTATTAACATTTTTTTAAATAACTCATATTAATACTCCTTCAATAATAATCAAGTAAAAAAATAAAGGCAAAGGTTATAGGTTAAAGAAGATAATTAGGGTTATTTTAAACAAAAATATGTCATATTAATTAATTAATTTAACTAAATTATTTAATCAAATTAAATTAGCTATAATTAATATCAAGTGGTTAGGCCAATTGGAAATGCTCTCATCGGGTCAGGAGAAAACACAATCCTTTCGTATAAAAAGAAAGATGGAGACGTATTTATTTAAACTGTAAATTATTGCACACTATGCACAACAGATATAGGGCCTGTTTGGATAGGATTTTGAAAAAGGGCTTATGAAAAAAAAGGGCTTATGAACAACTTATGGAAAAGGATTTTTGGAGAAGTGTTTATGGGAAAAAAGTGGTTTTGAATAAATAGGTGTTTGGATAGTTATTTTTAGAATGACTTTTTATGGTGGTAAATTACCAAAAAGGATATGATTTGATTTAAAGTAAGAGAGAGGAGAGAGGTAGAGAAAAGAGAAGAGAGAGGAGAGAGGGAAGAGAGGAGAAAGGAGAGAGAGTGTAAGAAAAAGTAGAAGAGAGGAGAGAGGGTGTAAGAAAAAGTAGGAGAGAGGAGAGAGGGTGTAAGAAAAAGTAGGGGTAAGATAGTAATTGGATAGTCCATAAGTGCTTTTACTGTTAAAAAAGCTATTTTAAATAGCTTATTCAAAACCATGGTTTTAAACCATGGTTTTGTCCAAAAGCACTTATGGACAAATAAGCCTGTTTGTTTTAAAATTTTCCCAAACCGAGATTTGGGCCAAAAGCCCTTTTAAAACCGCGGTTTAGAGCGTTGCCAAACAGGCCCATAGATTCTCGTTTGAACTGTAGATTATTGATAAAAGTGATAAAATCCTGTAGGCAATTTGAATTTTATTAGAAATATTTCTTTGTGCAAACATGAGTGTATCTATATGCAAGTTTGAAGAATAACGAATCAATTAGAAAAGAGTGAGGAAAGAAGGGGTGTTAGGCGAATTCCATTAGAGGGTCAAAGAGAAGGGATTGAGATCAGATCAGAGATACATGTGAGGGAGGGATCCAGAAAAAGCAAGATATGAAAAGGTCATCTCATTCACACACACATAAATAATATATATAATGGTCCCCGTACGTAGGTGGTTCATGAGACGAGTGGTTCAAAGTGCTATTACCTTTTATCTTCCTTTTCTCTTTTTCTCTTTCTCTTTCTCTTTTCTTTCTTTTCTCCAAGTAAGCAAGCTGTACTGCCATATACAACATGTGAGTCAAAATCTGTGAGCCTGTTCTGTTGCCCCCCCCCCCCCCCACCGTCCTCCCTAAATGAATCCTCCCTCCATATATTCCCAAATAGTTAGCGTATATCTCATTTAGACCGTCTAAACCGCCCTCACATTAATGCATATGTCATGAGTCCAATATCAGGATCCTGACTTTGAAAGAAGGGTATTATAAAGCTTTAGATTCTCCAACTCTAATAGCTAACTTTTTTAATATGATTCTTGTTGATAAAATCTCCAAAACAATAAAATATATCGTTCGAGTTGCATATAAGGATACTATCCTTAAGAAATTCCGTAACCGCTTAGTAAATTAGAAAGTATAACTCTCTAAGATTAAACGAATTATTTCTGTAAGAATACATGGTAACATAATTGAGAAAGATAAAAGTAAACTTAGGAGGAAGATCTCAAGAGCAATGTGATCTTAATCTTATGCTCTTTCACTAGCAAGTCTATTTTATATACTGTGAAAGGACATGAGACATGTCTAAATAAGACTTCTGACTACAAGATAAAAAAGGCATGTCGTAGGAGACTTTTTTTTTTGTTGACGCACTTACAATATTTATATATTCCCAACAGTTGTCCCAAAGACCTATGTTCATTACAATAGTAATTTTATAAGAATAGTGTATTATCATGAGTCTAACATTAGGAGGGTGATGATATCTTGAAAGAGAAGCCTTATAAGGCCTTGTATTCTCAAACCTTGATAGGTGGAAGCGTTATATGGGTTTGATCCCGCCTAACTTTAGACCATTAATGTATGTTCCGTTAAATTAAAAAATAAACATGGGCATAATAGAACGAATTATGGAAGTTTAAACACTCCCTCTTTGATTCAAGTCCGTGAGAATTATACAGAAAATACTTTTAAAAAAATTATCCCTTATTGGACTCGATATAAATGCTTCTCCCTAGGGGTGTGTGGGTCTCTCTCTAACTCGCACGCACACGTATGGGTTCAATTATGTGTATATACATATAAGACTTTGATGATGATGAACTATATCAAACCAAATATAGGAACTTTTATTAATGGGTATTTTGTTAAGTGAATGAGATTCATTCTGGGGGAAGATGGTGCTAAAACGATTATATAATGGGCATTTATAATATAGTCCTTCGTAGATTCTTCCGTAATTACTCCCACATCAAACAAAACCATCAAGTATATATATTATAAATTTTGGATAGAAATGAGATCAAAAGATAGTACTATAAGTACTTTAATAATGGAAGAATAAATCAAAAGAAATTAATGGTCTGTTGTAAGGCTTATAACTGCTGAAGGTCCAGTTATATGTTAGGCACGAAAGAAAAATTAGGGTTCTCCTGATAAATATGCAGGATACGGATCTATCTGTCATTGATGCTAGTTATCTTTCTAAATAGATATGCATGTGAAGCAAAGCTTTTTGAATGAAAATAGATAGATATTATGAGATTTTTCTTTCTCCTCATGATGAATAATTTCATCATGATCATAATGATGAGATCATTCAAAGTGTGGAAGGCTATTTCCTTCTGATAAGATCATTGTTGTTTAAAGTTAAGAAAAATATTTTGCTTTTCAATGATTTTGCAGTGTATATAGGAACTAGCAAGAGTACCCTTGAGTTATTATTATTGAAGAACTAGAAAGCCAACCCACTAACTCTCTCCTTTCCCAATATATATATATATATATATATATATATATATATATAAAAGCCTTCTTCTTTGCTTCTTTTCTTTCTTGAGATCAGAAACTACTACTCACTTTATGATACAGTACTACCCATATGATCGCCTTCTTTTTGCAGATTTAATTAATTATTCAGCAATCACATTGGAGGAGTCCTATAGTGATAGATCCGAGGAGATGGGGTAGTTCAATATGAGTTATATATGTACGTACCAGCATTATGGTAGGGTTTGTGTGTTATAATATACTCCTCTCATCCTATTTATAAGTCACTTCTAATATATTTCATATAGATTAATAAAAATCTTAATCCTTATATTAATTATGCTATAGAATTTAATAATTTTTTAACTTTACCCATATTTAATATATATTATACAATATAGAAACAAAGTCAACATAATAATAAATAAAGAGTAAAATGATATAATAGTATATTCATAAGAAAAAAAATTCTCTTTTTATTTTATAAATATGATCAAAATAATCCTTCTCCCTCTGCCCTATAAATAGGACAAGAGGAGTGTGTGTGTGTGTGAACAATGGCAATTACAATGAAGTTATAATTTAGTGTTTACATTATTGATAGTGAGTTTTTAATCTATTTGGCATTCAATGAATTCCCAACTTATAGATATGTAAGTGATAATGGGAGTTTTTTCAATCAAACTATATGATATATATATTATAGTTTAATTGCGATGTTATGACTATTTAAATTTGATTCAAGATCGTTTATTTTGTTACCTTTTTTATTTACTTTTTCAAGTTCATAAAAATTTAAAAATATTTATTTTGATTTTTGATTAATAATATATATATTTCTTTTGGTGCATGTGATTTTCAAACAGCAAAATGGCATTTAGGTGCAGAAAGATTTTATATAGCCCTACGATATATCTAGAAACTTGATGAATTATAATTCGAATGTTTTGGGAGTTGCAAATAGAGATCTTATGCATGCATGTATGTATGTCCCTGAATATTTTTTGGATCAACGCCAACATTCATTCATTGGCTCAATTTTCAAAATCCACACTTATATTTATTATGTACAATGCACGCTATAATTCAATATTTAATTAAACATACGCCGAAAGCTGCTCTTCTAAAAGGGATGTTGCGCAACTCAAAGCGTAGATAATTAGCATAAATATTTGTGAACACCAATAATGTATTTTCATAGGATAGTATGGGGTTTTCATTTTAAGAATTACAGTTTGTTTTCTAGTTTTAAAATGCAAGCTTATTAGACCTAAAATTTATGGGAATAGACATTATTATATTACCTTCGGTCCTAAATATATTTTATTTATAATATAATTTAAACTATAAACAGGATCTTATATAAAATCAAAGAGAGTATAAGATAGGGCATGATCTTGGTAGAGAAGATACCCATTGCCCAATCCTAAACCCTCTAATTTGGGCATAACCCAGCTAGGGTCAACTACCTTCAAACAATTTCACGCTGAGTTGTAAAAAAATAAATAAATTCAAGCTGAGTTAGTTTGATGCACCATTCTTATTTTTTTTAATATAAAAGAGGATAGTGTCCGAAAATAAAATAAACTTATAGGGTGGGGAAATAATTCTTAAAGTCTCTTTGCCCGAGTTAGTAATTTAGATTGGGCTCGCCAACCTACCAAAAAATTGCGGGTTAAATTGCTAAATTTGTAACTCATTTTAGTGTGGATCTTTTTGACCTGCACCCGCCAAACACGCACCCACGGCAAGCTAACCTGCCTTTTTTTATTTTATTATTTTTTACTATTTATATTATACTTTACTAATTTTAGAGTCTTAGCCGAGTCAAAGTTTACATTACACTTCATTTATATCAACTTTATCTCATTGAGTTATTTCTTTATATATATTTTATTTTATTATTACTTTACTTGTAACAGATTTATTTATGGATAGTGACAAAGTTGACGAAATAAATATTCTGACAACTTCAGATCATATTTTGAATCTAATTAATATTTATACATATAAATAATTTTTTTTAAAATATATGTAAATAATTTAAAAAAATAATAATAAAAGCTAGCATGTTGGTGGGCTTGGGTTAGTATAATACCAACCCACTTGAAAGCAGGCCTCTTAAAATCGGCCTGCTTTCAACTCAACCTACGGCGGGCCAACCCGTATTTGGCAGGTTAGCCCGTATTACCACCTCTACCCACAAGCATCAAAAGATGAGCCGAGCACGTGTCTAAAATAGCTGTTCTTGATAAACTGTATTTTGCTAGAATATTTGCAACACAATTAATATTCTTTAAGATATGTTTAAGTTGCAATTTATATATGTAGTTCATCAACATCATCGATTTAACTTATAGAAGAATTGACCTGCAATAACTATTATTATTTTTTTTGTTACCCACCCAGTTCACTGGAATTTTGCCCCGACTACATCCGGATCTGACTCATGTCACGCACTTAGGTGTGGTGGATGAGTTTCATAACAGAGATTTTTTGTATACGCTAAGACTCAAATTTAAAACCTCGCTTAAGCGATAAGTATCTCAATCATATTCTTTAAATCATAGGCACCATTCTTTTGCTCTATGAACCTTACTTTGGCCAATCTGAGGTTAGCCCAAGTGCCCAACCTTGCCCAATAAAAAACACCCCTAAGGGGTTGTTTGATTGGCATGATGGTAGAGAAGATTGGACTTGCATCTTGCCCAACAAACTTTGGGAATTTTTTACTAAATGCCGCATGTTCTATTTAAATTTTAATTCATTATATTGTAAGCGACTAATACTTTTGTTAGATATAATCTCTAATAGCATAATGAGTGTATATATACACAAACAAACGAATAAACTCGAGCTGGATATCACCACATTTTGTATTTAACTGGCCCAATTTGGCAGCTTGGCGATCATAGGCTCTTGTCCTGATTAGGTCCGATTGGGAAGGTGGATCAATCGGGTCCATTTAGATTGGGCCACTATGGATTGCTAAATAAAGTGGATTGGGCCACATGTTATATGGAAAGTTAACTGTATAATGCATTTTTTTAATAACATAACCAATCTCTTTAGTACCAAAACTTTCTTTGTACCAAAAAAAAACCATCTCTAAGTATTATAAGGGATTTATTATTATTATTAGACATATAATATAATATTCATTTATAGGCCCAAAAATATATTATTATCAAATATTTTGCTCATATGTATGATTAAAGAAGCTTATTTCCTACGTCACTATTGGCAGCTATTAATTAACAAGCAGCCACACTACAATTAGAACTAAAATATTACTATCAACAAAATCCATAGTTTAGCCAATTTAAGAAGAATTCAAATTAGCAAAGTGGATTCTGAAAACACACAATGAACCTCAAAACATAGGGCAACGAACTCATGGGTCATGGCGGTTTCAATTTCAATAGTTTTCTCATATGATATTTCGTGGTTTGGTCCAAGAAAAAAAATATAGTATTTCATGGTCATCACTTTGATTATTCCATACTTTATTTCGGGTCAGAATTCATGTTAAACTAATTAAACTAAAAAATATTGCTTAAATCCATACAAAAGCAATACAACTTTACAATTTTTCACACACACACACACACTGAAATGAGTTAACCACTTTAATGTCTAATAACAATTGAGATTCTAAAAAGCATATAATAAAAAATTCTAATATAAAAAAAGATAATAAATTTATGCTATTGATTTGTTATTGGGATTTTTTTGATAATTAATTATATTTTTTGTGACTCTATAATAATTCCTCTATTCTTTTTATATGATAACAATTTTAATAGAAATAGATTATTAAAAGTGTTAAAAATGATTTATTAAAACATGGAAGATGATTATTGAAAATATGAAAAAGAATGATAAAAAAATTAACTCAACAAATATTTTAAGGTTAAAATTAAAAACAAAAAGAAAAAAAATCAAGGTCCCCCTTGCTAAGCACTCAAAACGCTGTGTTTTGAGTGATGAGCACGGAATGCGGCGCCAGTCGACACGTGCCTTTGACTGTTGGCTTCGGGGTGTTCGATTAGGGCAGAGTTCTTCAGCTGCCACAGCGACTGCTATAAATCTTGTAAGGCATCCTTCGAACTCCGATTAAAGTCCCTTCCTTTCGAGTTTTGCTTCTATCTACCGAAACCCATAACCATTTAACCCAGTGACTCTTTTATGTAATCGTTCTGTGATATTACAGATAAGTTTACTGTAACCCTCTTAATATTTCAGCGGACAACCCTGGGGGATCATCTGACCTTACCCGTCTTATCTGCGAGTGAAAAGCTTGAAATGGGAAGCCTCGTGGACAATCCGGAAACCCAGAAGCTTCCTATTCCGGGCAAGCGCAACATCCTCATTACCAGTGCCTTGCCTTACGTCAACAATGTTCCTCATCTCGGCAATATCATTGGATGTCAGTAGTCTATCTTATCTCTCATCACCTGAAAACGTATTTTTTTTATGATGAATTTTATATGATGTTCTGTGCACCATTGAGCCTGCACCAATTTCATGTTTTGGGGTGTGATGGAATTTGTGCTTCTTAAGAATCTCTCTTGATTAAATGCATGACATTACTATTATGACGAAGGTTTTCTGTATATAGGGCTATTTTTGCATGTTACTGAAGAAAATAAGAATCTGACAATTGCTGTGGCAACTAGATTGCTCTATTTTCTTACTGCTATTGAAAATTTCTGTATTATGTATGTTTTCCATATAGTTGAATAGATGGTTAGGTTTTAATTACTTTTCCTGATAATCTGCCTCTTTATTTATTTATTGGTGATAAAAAATTTATTTGGTCTTTAACTTGTTCATGCTGGAAATGAGTATAAGTATTAATTTAATTTTGACCAGGCGTGTTGAGTGCGGATGTCTTTGCTCGATATTGTCGACTTCGGGGTTACAATGCCATTTTTATCTGTGGGACTGATGAGTATGGAACGGCAACCGAGACCAAAGCCATGGAAGAGAAATGCTCCCCTAAAGAGATTTGTGACAAGTAATTATTTGCTATGAAGTTATTTTGTATTTATTTTTCAGAATTCAACCTAAGTTCCAATTATTCCTGTTACATTTGGTTTCTGTTAGTTGATCCCCTGGAATTTTTATTGGTCGGGTTTACGGATTAACTGAGTCAAGTTTTTAGTAGTAGCTGTGAAGGTTTACTGGCCCTCAATTACACTATCAATGACTCCAAGGAAAATTGCAAGTATATGATTCTATCTAGATTATATTTTGCTAATAGCATTCAACTTTGTTAATTTTGGATGATTCTGTTTGAAATCCGGAAAAGAACTAAATTTTTTTTTGTTGCATCTATTTTTATTTCTTTAAAGGCATTTTATGGTTGTAGAGAATTCAGTAATACCTTCAACAAAATTTCAATGATTTTTCTTCTCTTTTCCTATTCGTAGATATCATGCTATTCATAAGGAGGTCTATGATTGGTTCAATATAAGTTTTGATGAATTTGGAAGGACATCGGCCCCCCAGCAAACTGAAGTTTGCCAAGCAATCTTTAAGAGACTATTGGATAACAACTGGCTCTCGGAGAACACAATGCAGCAGGTATTGAATTTTCTCTTATATTTTTGTATCATGTGCATCTTATCATTTGATTTCTTGTCATTTGTAAGTTCTTATCTTTTCTCCTCTTGTTTGGTTGAAGATTCGAGTTTTATTTCCTGATGTAAAAGATTTAAATGATGAGATGAGACTAGCTGCTTTACTTTATATGCATCTTATTTTGCAGCTTTATTGCGACACATGCCAAAGGTTCTTAGCTGACCGGCTTGTGGAAGGTACTTGCCCAACTCCAGGATGTGAGTATGATTCTGCACGAGGTGATCAATGTGAGAAGTGTGGGAAGCTTTTGAATCCAACTGAGTTGAAAAATCCTAGGTGCAAGGTAGAACACTCCCCCTGCCACGTCCAATTAGGCTTTGATTTCATTTAACATTATATACTCTTTTACATATGAATTTGATTTCAGCAAAATCAAAACAACATTTGGGTTAGATTTTTACATAATTTTTCTTGGATATTTTTGCCAGGTTTGCCAAAATACTCCACGTATTCGTGATACAAACCACTTGTTTCTTGAACTTCCTCTGTTGAAGGATAAATTGGAAAAATATATAAATGAGATGTCAGTGGTGGGGATGTGGAGCCAGAATGCTATCCAGACAACAAATTCATGGCTTAGAGAAGGATTGAAGCCACGATGTATAACCAGAGACCTTAAGTGGGGAGTTCCAGTTCCGCATGAGAAATACAATGACAAGGTCTGTTTTTGTTCATCTTTTGGGTCCTTTACAGGGTTTTAAAGCTTGCTTTGATAATACTTGATCAGTTTTTGTTCATCTTTGGCTCATTATTTAATAATACATTTTCCAGGTTTTCTATGTCTGGTTTGATGCACCAATTGGATATGTCTCAATCTCTTCATGTTACACGCCTGATTGGGAGAAATGGTGGAAGAACCCAGACAATGTTGAGCTTTATCAGTTTATGGGTAAAGACAATGTGCCATTCCACACTGTAAGTAGGTTTTTTTTTTTTTAATATTTTTTCTTGGGTGGGTTAAAATCTAAGTAGTTTATTATTATTATTATTTTTAATTGGTTTGTTTTTTGTTTTTTGCTATTAAGTGCTCTTTATGTTTGCTTGGTATATCTATGATGTATTCTGGAAGTGGATTTCTGCAACTTTTTAGCATCTCAGCATAGCAGCTATTTTCTTGGTGGAGTTCTGGGAAGAATTAACATTGACATGGATATGGCAACATGACATAATATGTAGTGTCCATATGTATTTTAAAGTGAAATGTAGCATCTAATGTTGAACACAATTATATTTGAACTGCATGTGCTTCATAGGTGGATTTATAATGCATGGACTAAGACACTAAGTTTGAGCATAGTTTAGGCAAATGGCTGTAACAGATCTAATAAATCTTGTTCCTCAGGTGATGTTCCCCTCTACTCTACTTGGAACTGGTGAAAATTGGACTCTGATGAAGACTATTAGTGTTACTGAATACTTGAATTACGAAGCAGGTAATCTGCCTTATGTGCTTTTCATTTAGTAGTTGAAGATGATGGATAAAGATGGGTGGCTGAACTTCTTTAAAATTGTTTATCATTCTGAGTCTTCTGACAGTTTTAACAAACTGGATTTTCATTCTTATGTTTTCTAGGGAAGTTTTCTAAAAGCAAAGGCATAGGTGTGTTTGGTAATGATGCTAAAGATACTAACATTCCAGTTGAAGTTTGGAGGTATTACTTGCTAACCAATAGGCCCGAGGTAATTCTATTCTTGAAGCATACTATATTTAAAGTGTATGTCTTGAAAAACAAAAAATCTGTTATTTCTCTTCTTAATATTCTTGTATGTAGTATTCTAATTACATTGAATGTGAATATGCAAATTAGGTATCAGATACGTTATTTACGTGGTCCGACCTGCAAGCAAAACTAAACAGTGAGTTGCTGAGCAATCTGGGCAACTTCATCAACCGAGTTTTGAGTTTTGTTGCTAAACCTGGAGGTTGGTTGAGTTATTGGATCATTGGTTATTAGTCCATTCAATTCCATTAATTAAGTAAAGGTTTCCCAATTTTTGTATTAACTGCGTTAATAACTTCTTAAAACTTTGCTTTTTATTAATTAAATTATTAGTCCATGCAATTGCATTATTTTTATACTTTCCTGTCTATTCATTCATTTTTTTGGGGTTGGAGCCATGAAAGTCTTGCTTTGTCTTTTTGGCCTTTCTGGTAATATTCAGTTCGTCTTATATAGGTCAAGGATATGGTTCCATTATCCCCAGCATTCCTGCTGATGTAAAAGCTGAATCCCATGAACCAACAAAAAAATTGGCCGATAAAGTTGCTTCATATGTGGAGCAATATATAGAAGCAATGGAGAAGGTTGGTTCTGCTCCTTTTGGTTGATCATTATAATGTGTAACTACCATCACCATGTGTCACATTCCTTTTTGACCCAACTTCTATTGCATTTTGATGACATCTCTTTTTACAATCTATGAAGGTTAAACTAAAGCAAGGATTGAAACTTGCAATGAGCATATCTGGTGAGGGTAATGGGTATTTGCAGGTAAATCTGGAATATTATGAGCCCCCTCCCTTCACTCCTTTTTATTCTTGGTTTTTGTTGGATATCTAACCATTTCGGCATGTTATATTTCTGCCTTTCTTCTACTTTTGCAGTTGTACCTGCTAATTCTTGGTGGTTGTTTGATTGATACCAGACCATCCTGTGACTTATTTTCAATTAAAATTTGTAGGAAACTGAATTCTGGCGTCTTTACAAGGAAAACCGACCTCTTTGCGCCCTAGTTATGAAGACTGCAGTTGGGGTTGTATATCTTCTTGCTTGTTTATTGGAACCTTTTATGCCATCTTTCACTGTTGAGGTAAATTAACTTCACAGTATGTCTTATTGCACTTTGAGGATTTTTTATCATAAAGCTGATTGCTTACATGAAATTCTTATTATTACTCTTTGATGGGTTTGAAGGTATTTAAGCAGCTAAATTTGCCTCCAGTGATCCATGATTCGCTTTGTGATGAAAAAGGTGACGTGGATAGGGTAAAAAGACCTTGGGAGATCTTAAGCGCTGGTCATAAAATTGGGACACCTCAGCCTTTGTTCAAGGAGCTGGTATGTCATGTTCACTGAAATATATTGTGGGAGATAGTCCTTTGGATGAAATTTACTGATGTATTGAAACTTGTTTTACCAGAAAGATGAAGAAGTGGAATTCTACAGGAAGAAGTTTGCTGGAAGTCAGGCGGATAGGATTGAGCGGGCCGAGGCCGAGGCTGGAAAGCTTGCTGATCAACTGAAAAAAACTAAAGTTTCAGGTTATATTTCATTTTTCATGGTAGAATAGTTATTGCTAATGGTAATAGGAGAGAGACGAAATGGGAATATTGGAACTGTAAATTTTTCTGAAGGGAACAAGAAATGATAAGTATGTGTGGCGTTTTATGTTCTATTGTGTAATATATAGGTAAAACACGTGAAACAGTCCAACGCCGATGCATTTCAAGGTGTTAGAAAGTCTAACTCTCCTGATAACTTGAAAACTTCTATAAATTCTTGAAGAATTTAAAAATGTAGGAGCTGTTGAACACGTATCCGTGCAAGCTAGTGGTATCACAGGCTTGTGCTTGATTATTAAGTATTGCTTGAGATATTTTGAACCCCTGTTTTAGTTTACTAATGTTCAATTGCAATTATGCTCTATCTTTTAGCACGTCATTATTAAAAGCCAAAAAAATTGTGGATGAATGCTTAATGCGTTGGGTTACTGTTTGTGACAGAGGGAAAGGGAAGTGAAAAGAAAAACCGAGCAACTAAATCTTCAAAGGAAGGCAAAAGCAAGGCGGCTGCTGCTGACCCAGAAATTACCATAACAAGGCTTGACATTCGTGTTGGCCTCATAAAAAATTGTAAAAAACATCCCGATGCTGACTCACTATACATAGAAGAGATCGATGTGGGTGAAGAGCAACCCAGAACTGTTGTCAGTGGGCTTGTCAAATATATACCACTTGATGAAATGCAGGTAATTGTCAGTTATAGAAATATATTCAATTCATAGCGAATTTAACTACTTTGGAAGGCAATATTTTTGTCTACAAGTTGATTCACAATTAATGACATTGCAGAACCGGAAGGTGTGTGTCCTCTGCAACCTAAAGCCAGCAACCATGAGGGGTATTAAATCCCAAGCAATGGTTCTTTGTGCTTCCAATGATACCCAGGTAAGAAAGAACATGATGCCTTTACATGTAATATTAGGTTCTGGATCTGCCTTTGCTGCTTTAACAATTGGTACCTCATCCATGATCACACGCTGTTAATTAACTAGAAGACATTAGAGTGCTTCCTTTTGTCATTTAAAGGGGTAGGCACTAACGGCATGAGGTTATAGGTAGAATTTAACCCCTAACCTCCCATTTAAAGGGGACCTTACATGCCACTAGGCAAGGCCATTGGAGACATTAGAATGCTCTAAGATTGATACGTGATCCTCTTGTAATTCTGTCCATTAGTCCGGTCCTTCATTTTCCCCCTTGCAGTAATAGACAAAATTCACTATTCTACTTGTACGGGTTTGGAGCCTCTAATGTCTCTTGTAATGCGCCATCTTTCAGGTTGAACTGGTTGAGCCACCTAGCTCTGCTAATGTGGGAGAGCGAGTTTTGTTTCCAGGGCACGAGGGTGTTCCTGACGAACTTTTGAACCCGAAGAAGAAGGTATGGGAAACGTTGCAAGTGGATCTGCACAGCAATGAGGAATTAATTGCATGCTATAAAGATGTTCCATTCATTACATCGGCAGGCGTTTGCAAGGTTTCATCCATTGCAAATGGGACAATCAGGTGAACAATCATCGATTAAGACCTGGAGTTTCAGAACAAAGCATCAGAAAATGCCAAGAAAAGCCATGTGGAAGTCAGGCTTACAAAATTTTGACTTCCCTACGTTTGTTTTTAGGATGATTGATTTAATTGCATGTTCTACACTGTAGATTCAGAAAAAGAACAACACAATATAGATATGTGGGGCTACTATTTCATATTTGTACTTTTTTTTGTCCTTAAATTTTGTTTTAAATACATTATTATATCCACTTACTTCTATGAATATAGAGAATTCAGAAAAAGTAAGTGGATATAATAATGTATTTAAAACAAATGAAACTAAACTATTAGGAAGCACTAATTAGCAACAAAAGATGTCAAATTTGAAGGGCATGAATGTAGAATTGACGTGATAGTCAAATAATCCTTTGCCAGGGCATCTGCAGTCTATTTTGCTCTCTGGGAGTATAGTGGATCTTCAAGTCCCATGGTAGTTGTAAAAGTCTATATCTCTGACTGCAACATGCTGTGTGTTAATTCCTCGATTAAGCAGCATGTGTACCAAATTCTTGGCATCTGTTAATCATTTTAAGTCCTAAATCCCAAGCAAACTTGAGACCTTTATAAATAACCCACAGTTATGCTTCTATCACACTATAAGATCCCAACTTGCTCGTAAATCCTACTACCCAACTGCCCGAATGATATCTAATAATTCCATCACACTCTGCCTTATTCTGACCAGCTGTAACTGCTCCATCAACATTTAATTTTAGTCATTCCAACGGAGGAGGTTGCCAATTAGACGACATTGGAATCATTAAGTCATTAATTAAACATTCTAGTTGAACTTGCACAAAACTCCTCCATATTTGCATGATAATCAAGTAAGGATCCAGAGTTTGCAGTAATCAAGTAATGTTCATTGAATGTAGCTTGGTTCCTCTATTTCCATAAGTTCCAAATTGAAACTCAAATTAGTTCCCAATTGTTTATCCAACTCCCTTTTGAGATTTAAGGCAAACTAATCTCTTAAAGGACCTTTAAAAAAGGCGGAATAAAACTTGGTCTTTTGTAGGGGTGGAAATAGGCCAGGCGGCCTGTTAGGGGCCTATGGCCTGGCCTTACCTATTTTAAAAAATACACAAGCTCAAGCATGTATGGAAGCCTATTTTACTTAAAAGACCAGACTCAGGCTCCTTAAGAAACCTATTAGGTCTATCAGGAAGCTTGAGCCTGTTATTTAAAATAAATTTAATATGAAAGTGTAATAGGTGGGTGTTGAACCCCCACCTATTGAACATAACACAACAATCAAACCACTAGATTAAGGCATATTGTTGTAAATTTTATTCTTTAACTTATAATTTTATTCTCAACATTAAGACAATCAGACAATGTGTTAACCCTAAATCCCTACCCTAATCCCACTCCTCCTCTCTCAGATCTTACTTCTCAATTTCGATTGTGGCCCCTTCTCACAGAATCCAGATCGCGCACCTTCTCAAAATCTCTGTGCAGTTCGCCATTATGCCTCCACTGTCGCCGTCTTGTGTCTCCACCTTTGCCACTCGCTAGTTCCATTGTGCCTCCATTGTTAGTCTATCGCCATCTCGCGTCTCGACCTTCGCCAGTTTGCCGTCACATCCTCACTGTCATCGCTTCTTCTCCACCTTTGCCAATTCATCGTCGGTCAGGCCAGAACCAGATAGGTATTGCCCAAGCTTCACTGCAATTCGATCAGGCTAGAGTAACTCCCCTGTAATTTTCCTTTCTATTTTACACTATCAAATTTGTATTTGCAATTTAATTTTCGTAAAATCTTATGCTTTTGGGGTTTGAAAGATCACTATATGAATGGCACCATAAACTGTGTGACAGCCTTTATTGATTCCTTTTTGTTGGTGATCTTCATTTTTTGATTCCTTTTTCTTGTTCTGGTTGCCAAGTATTCATTTCTTATTCTAATTCCTTTTTCTTGTTCTGGTTGTTGAGTATGATTGTATGATTGAATAAGTTGATAGTATGATTGAATAATATTTTCTTTTGCATTTTCTAACTAATGTGCTGATTTGTTAATTGATTGTATATTTTATGACTCAATTTTAGTTAATGTCATCTCGAGTGTGAAACAATGTCATCAACTTCAGTTCATCTTAATGCTATTGAGGTTAGTCAACCAGTATGGACAGAGTCTACTTAACAAACTAATGATGAAAATGATGGTAATGATTGTGTCATCACAAAGAAGAGGCCAAAAACCTCAGCTATTTGGGATAATTTCGATCAAGTTAAAACTAAAAATGGGGTCAAAGGTAAACGCAAGTATTGCAAAAATATATTTTTGTACTCTAGGAAGGGAGCTAGCACTACCTATTTTTGGAGACATACCAAGACATGCTTGCAAAGAAAGTTGCATGTTTCTTCATAAAAAAGGCAATCCACCATTCCATTTCAACTTTCCAATCTGAACATCAAACCATTTTTAGCACCAGGTGCTAGATATTCCAACGAAAGGATGAGAAAAATAATAGCTACTGCAATCATGGTGCATGATTATCCTTTTAACATTGTTGATGATGAAGTTTGGATGTAGGGCTTCTAATATGTAAATTCTGAGTCTTAGAAAATCTCTCATAAGACACTTAGAAGTGATTGTTTAGCTATATATATGAGGCAGAGAAAAAATATTTGAAGGCCCTATTACATGGTGTGAGTAAGATTAGTTTGACTACTTATATGTGGAAATAAACTCGCCAAGTAACTGAATACACGGTTATCACCGGGCATTTCATTGATGTGGGGTGGAATCTTCAAAAGAGTGTTCTGAATTTTGTGAAGGTTCCTACTCCAAGACGGGGAATTGATATGGCAGATACTATTTTTAAGTGTTTGAAGGCTTGGGGGATTAATAATAAAGTGTTTTCTGTGACAGTTGACAATGCAACTTATAATGATTCTTATTTAAGGGTTCTTAAGGATACCTTAACACTTAGTAGTTCATTACCTTTGGGTGATAATTATTTCATGTTAGACGTTGTGCACACATACTAAACTTGTTAGTGTAAGATGGCCTAATGTCCGTGAGAGTGTGAAATATGTTAACTATAATGACACAAGGCTGAAAGTATTTTGTGATATTGTTGAGCAAAAACGTTTAAAGGAAAAGAAGCTAATGATTGATTGTCCAACTAAGTGGAATTCTACATATAGGATGTTGTCAACTACTTTGAAGTTCAAGGTTGTTTTTCCCGATTATAAGGAAAGAGAGCCACATTACAAGTATGCATCAACAGAAGAGGATTGCAACAAGATTGAGAAGATTTGTAAAAATTTAGAAGCATTCGATATAGCCACTCATGTTATCTCAGTCAGTGAGAATCCTACTACAAATTTGTACCTTCCTGAAGTTTGGAGAGTGAAACAAAAAATTGATAATGCCATAGAAGATGAAGATTTATTCCTAAGAGAAATAGTGGCCTCAATGAAAGAAAAGTTTGACAAATATTGGGGGCAATATAGTATGGTAATGGCAATAGAAAGTGTTTTGGATTCTAGGTGTAAATTATATGGTTTGAATTATTGATTTTCTTTGATTTATAAGCCTGATTATGTGGCTTCTGACAATATAGATAAAGTAGTAAAGGCTTTGGAATTTATGTATGATGAGTATGTTGCCAACTATAAGGAAGAGATAAATGTATTAAATGAAGTTGATGTTGGCAACAACTCTTTTGCCAATGCACCTTGTTCTTCTAAAGTTTTTAGATTTGATCATTTCATGAGCATTGTTCGTGAAAAGCAAGCACTTCCCTCCCAGAGTTAGAAGTTTATCTTGAAGAGACTGCTTACATTCCTAAGGGTAGTTCTAACTCTTTCAGTGCCTTGGAATGATGGAAAAATAATAGTTTTAAGTTTAAAATTTTATCCAAAATGGCCACTGATATATTAGTTATTCCAATCTCAATTGTGGCATCAGAGTCCACTTTCAGTGTTGGAGGTAGAGTTATTGATGAATATCGTTCTAGATTAAATGAAGAATCAATTGAAGCACTTATTTGTGGTGGGGGATTGGCTTAACAATAAGTATGGTTTAAAGAAGAAATCAAAGGTACAAAAATTTGTATTATAAAAATAATACCATTTCTTTCAGTTATTATTGTTTTATGATCTAATAATATACATTCGATTTCTTTTTTTGAAGATGTTCAAGTAAGAGGAAGAAATTACGTTGAAGATTTTATGATGTGTTGCTAATGGTTTTACTTTGATCTGACTTAGATTGTTGTACTTGTATTCTTGTAATGACCATTGTTCTGCTTGTTTGGTATTGTCTTGTTGGTTGATTAGATATTTTTTAACTTTAGACTGATTAATATTATGAAAAGCTTATTTATAATTTTTTAAAATGCAATATACAAAAAGGCCTGTTAGGGGGCATATTATGAAGGCCTCTTATGAAGGCATATTACGAAGGTTTGTTAGTATAATTATAAAACAGGTTCTTTTAACATATTTTAAGCCAAGCCATACATATTTACAGGCCAAACTTAGGCTAAAAAATTAGCCTACAATAGACTACAGGCCAGACTCAAGCTGGATTGTCACTTAACAGGCTTGACCTGTTAAGGCCAGGCCAGGCCTATTTTCACCCCTAGCTATTTGGCATAAACACAATCACGGAGCATATATAAAATATCCTCCGTATCCTTATAGCAGAATTGACATATTGTTACACTTTGTTTCACAAGACAATGTTTCACACTAAATGGAAAGTTACACTTTGTTTTTAAAATTAGAATCATCACAATCATAAAGCTTCTTAAAATAATCTATGACCATAGCAATCAATTCAAATTCATTTTCAATCTATATCCGCTATCATTTTTAAGAGTTATAACTCTATTCTTCCTTCTTCTCATTTTTGTTTTCAAATGATAGTTCCGAGTATTCCGGTTACCTTTCGTAATCCAATGAGTCTTAGCTTTTTGAAACTATTTAATTTTTGCTAATTTCAGAATATCATCTAACTCAGTTTGTAATTCATTTTCAAGAGAATTTAAAAACTTAGAATGAGTATAAGTTAGAGACCTTTGAATACTACTCAATCTAGCTAATAATTTTTTTTCCTTTTTTCTACTAACCCAAAAATATTTTTATTCCAATCCATAAGAGAGGAACCTAGCTCTTCTAAGGATTTATTAAAATCATCACAATCCAACTATGCACTAGTCAAAAACTCTTTAAAGTTATCATGAGTAAGCCACATAGCCTCAAAATAAAAATGTATATTCCTCTTATCATAAGAATGATTATAAAATTGCAACACAATATGATTATGATCATAAAATTGAGTTATAGATAATATCTTTAAATTACAAGTTAATTCTCCTGAATTCTTGAACTTTAATTTTTTTGTAAAAAAAGATTAGTTGGGCTTCACACCGGTCCCCTATCAATGTTAGAGCATAGCCTCAGGGTCAGAGAGTGTTTATAAAAAAGTTATGAAATTATCTATTAAAAGAGCCCTCATAATGACAACGGGAATCATACTTACGTGTTTGTTGAATTCTTTTTTTTTTTCCCACCCGGTTCACCGGAGTTTTGCCCTGACTACATCAGGATCCGACCCGCGTCGCTCACCTGGCTATAGTGGGTGAGTCTCCCAACTGGGATTTTCTGCATACGCCAAGGCTCAAACTCGAGACCTCGCTTAAACGATACCGACCCCCTTACCACTCGGACCAACCCCGTTAGTTGTTTGTTGAATTCTTGAATTTAGAAGTAAACAAAAATACCAAGGATTTAAAGCCCAAACTGGGTCCAGTCCATAATCAACATGGCCCAATCAAACTGAATCTTCAACCCTCAACCTCTATATAAATTGCAGTTTCCCTCATATGATCGCTCCATGAGTCAGTTCGAACTTCTGATAGCCGCAGCTTGTTTTCGTTTGTGGGCCACCTCTGGTAAGGTTAAGGACTTATTAGGGTTAGGGTATTTTTTTGGCGATGTGAATTTGATGGAGATGGTAAGGGCTGAGGCATATAGGGGAGAGCAGCAATAGATCGTGGCTCTGAAATACCTGTAGGTCCTCTACGGGGTGCCCTGCCTGTTCAGCCCTTCACATTGATCAAAGATGGCATCATAGTACGGTTTTGTGCTTTGTGTGTTGCAATTAGGGTTGAGTCTCTCTCACTCTCTTTGCTTCCCACTCCCTCTCTTCACAAACCCGCCTCCAAACGCCATTACATTACAATTTCCTCCTCTCCATCTCAGATCATAACATCGCTGTCTTTTCCTTTTCCTTCAGTTTTCGACCTCTTGTCTTGTTTCTTTTTCCTCTTTAATGTGCACTTTTTTGTGAGGGCAGGTTTACCAATTTGTTACGATGGAAATTACTGGACTTGTATTTTATCAAGTAATAGTTGTTGTCTTGAAAAGACTTCAACATCTTAAAATATAATTTCTATATTGTATGTGGTTTTATTCTTTTTCACCCTTGAAAGCAAGATCAGCAATTTCCAAATACTTCGAATATAGTATGTAGTCTATGACCCTTGGATCTGCGAATTGAAAAAACTGCTTTAACCCAGCAATACATATAAAGATGAACCTTTACCCAGTTTTATGCCGAGCGTCCTACACAGATATTGAAACAGAGCGTGGTTGCAGCAAATAAAGCTGAATTTATTTTCACCTATGAAGTGTAATTCCTATATGAAGTATCCAAACCTTATAATTCAAATGGGTTAATGCAATTTTGCTCCTTCAAGTTTGCACTATTTTGGGTTTTGGTTCCTCAGATAATGAGTTTAACCGCTTTCGACGGAAGGACAACAATGGGAGAACACGTTGCGTAATTTATTTCAATTTTCTAGTGTTGAGTCCCTAACGATATAAATCAGGACCTTTTCCAATTTTCTTATCTAAACATTATCATTCTCATACAAATCCTTCTGCAAAACCCAGTTTTCAATCATGGCTTGAGAGTTCACGGCTTGATCAGCTGGCAAATAATGGCCAGCTCCCAAAATCACAACATTAGTAAGGCTCTGCCATTTTTGAACATACCCAGCTAGCTTCCCATTCACATTCCAGATCTTCCTCTCTGCATTCAAATAATTCTCAATTCCTTCCCATTTCATCGTCTTCACCCATGCTTCTACTTGAACTGGACCATCTCTCAGATCATGCTGGCCTTGGTATAGAAGAACTCTGGTTTTCGTCACCAAGTATTCCACCATGTGCTTCACACTCTTCATCTCATCCTCATGCAATGCAGCTTTTACAGTATCACTACATCCTTCAAAAACAAGAGATTCATTCACCCCGAGTGCCCTCTTCGCCTCGCTGGATTTCAAGAAATCAGTGACCAAATGACTCTGATAAGGAGCTTTTTTGGTGAAGTCGAACGAAGTTGCCAACCCTGTCATGTCATGCAACAATCTGAAAACGGTGATTCTTGCATCTGTTGCAGCACTCCAATTCCCCTGTTTGATCAATCTGACGGCTTCGAATTGAACCTTCTTCAACTCATTCTTCTGCCTCTCGTTGATCAACCCTAAGAAGTAAGCATTCACAGCATGAGCAATAACTTGCACTTCTGGGTGAGTTAACCCGTCTCCAATCGCCACACCTGCTAAATTCACCCTCTGGGAAGCATTCAAACGTGAATTCCTTTGTAATATGTAATACCCAATTGCAGGAACATACTTCCCAGCATAGCTTTCGCCGGTTATATAGATTTGGCGATCCTTGAAAGCTGGGTTCAGTTGAATGAACTTGGTTATAGCTGTGAAGAGGTGTTCGGCCACTGAATTTTGATCTCTGGGGATTTCGTCAGGGTTTGAAGCGATACTGAATCCAGTTCCGATTGGGTTATCAAGGAAAAGAAGGCCAAAAATTCTGTTCCAAGAACCAGGATTGGGGATTAGATTCAAGGACTTGGTGACGCGCCATGGTCCAAGCTCGAAAAAGTTGCCGATCATGGAGGAGCAGCCAGGGCCGCCTTGGAGCCAGATGAGAAGTGGGGTTTGGGAGAGATGTGAAGTGAGGTTCTGGGCTTCATAGAAAGCGTAGAAAATGGCGGATTTGGAGTTGGGGTTAACAGGGAGGTAGCCAGATTTTGTGGGTAAGGCTTGTTTTGGGAAGTAAGGGGTTGGATTTGAAGAAGAAGCAGAATCATTGAAGATGAAGAAGAAGATGAAGATGATGAGGAGTGTGAGAGAGTGGAATCTCGCTGTTGAATCCATTTTTGGTGGATTGAATTATTCGATGACGGCGCCTGTGACTGATTAGTGCATTTACTATATTATAGATTTTTTTTTTTTTGATACTGTATTATATTGAGTTATTGACATCAAAGTCTTTGGCACGCGGGTACGGGAAGACGAGCGGAAGAGGGAGGGTCAAAAAAGTTGATTGGTGACTTCTATATTAATGTATGTTTGAAAATTCTTAAATTATAGAAACCCATATTTTTTTTGTGATAAAAGGCACAATCATTAGAAATTAATTTTTTTAAATAATTAGAGTTCATTCATTTGCATATAAACCGCAGAAAACAAGTGGATGTGCTTGAGGGATCAATCCTAAATGCACAGATGAGTTAGTATTTGACTTGTTTCAACTTGGATTGGTAAAGCATTAATTGAATGTGCGTTCCCCCTTTATCCTCAGGTTTTCACAATTTGACTCTGAACTCTGCAAGGGTATACATTCTGACATTGTTATTATTATTGGCATTTTCAAAACAAAATGGCCGATAAGTTTAAGAACGTTTTACCAACCCAAATAATCAGTTTAATTAAATGAAATGCTTTAATCAAACCCAACCTTCCATGCCTCATAATAGCTATCCCCTCTCTTATTCTCCCATTCAATAAACACCAAGACATGCATGTATCTCTTCATCAAAAGAATAGGAGAAAATTTTACTTAAGAATATATATGTGGTGATGATTAATTATTTGAAAGAATTTTACAAATATTTTTTTCCTTCTAAATTATATCACAGATGATCTGCACTTTTTAAAATTAATATATGTATATATATAATTTCCTTTTTTTTGCCTTGAAAAAAGGTAATTGCAAAACCTTTTATACAATTAGTGTTGTGGTCCTAACTAGAGAGGGAAATTAGGCAATAACTGAAACTTTTAAGCAAGGGAGTCGAACTTATTCATTAACTATGGGGTGCCATCCAACAATGAAGTGTTCAAAACCTCATGATTCCATTTCACCATCTTTACAACAAAAGAAAAACCATGGATAAAGCATTAATACCAATATTAATCCCCACAGAATGCCACAAAATGCTGAATTTATTTCAAGTTTTGAATGGGGATGTATGATAGGAACAAAGCTCCTCTATTCAGGTGTAAATCTCACAAACTTAGTTGCACATTCACCTGTTAATCATCGTTCACAAACAAATCTTTCTGCAAAACCCAGTTCTCAATCATGGCTTGAGAAATCACAGATTGATCAGCAGGCAAAAGATGGCCAGATCTTAAAACAACAACATTAGTAAGGCTCTGCCATTTTTGAACATACCCAGCAATCTCGCCATTCACTTTCCATATCTTCCTATCTGCATTCAAATACTTGTCAATCCCTTCCCATTTCATTCTCTTCACCCACGCTTCTACTTGAACCACACCATCTTTCAGATCATACTGCCCTTGGTACATAAGCACTCTGGTTTTTGTCACCAAGTATTCCACCATGTACTTCACACTCTTCATAATATCTTCTTTCATTGCGATTCCTACAGCATCACTACATTCTTCAAACACAACAGATTCATTCACCCCTAGTGACTTCTTCACATCGCTGGATTTCAAGAACTCATCCACCAAATAATCTTCATATGGAGCTTTTCTTCTGTAGTCATACAAAGTAGCTAAACCAGTCATGTTCTGCAACAGACGCAAAGCATCACTTCTAGCATCTGTTGCTGCGCTCCAATTCCCCAATTTGGTCAATCTGATTGCTTCCAATTGAGCCTTCTCCAATTCATTCTTCTGCCTCTCATTGATCAAACCGATGTAGTAAGCATTCAAAGCATGAGTTGAAACTTGTACTATAGGGTGTGTTAATCCATCCCCAATAGCCACACCTGCCAAATTCACCCTCTGGGAAGCATTCAAACGTGAATTCCTTTGTAATATGTAATACCCAATTGCAGGAACATACTTCCCGGCGTAGCTTTCGCCGGTTATATAGATTGGGCGATACTTGAAAGCAGGATCAAGTTGGATGAACTTGGTTATAGCATCGAAGAGGTGTTTGGCGACAGATTTCTGGTCTCTGGGGATTTCGTCAGGGTTTGAGGCGATACTGAATCCTGTTCCGATTGGGCTATCGAGGAAAACGAGGCCGAAGATTCTGTTCCAAGAGCCAGGATTGGGGGCGAGATTGAGGGATTTTGTGACGCGCCATGGACCAAGTTCGTAGAAGTTGCCGATCATGGAGGAGCAGCCAGGGCCGCCTTGGAGCCAGATAAGAAGTGGGGTTTGGGAGAGAGGTGAAGTGAGGTTCTGGGCTTCATAGAAAGCGTAGAAAATGGAGGATTTGGAGGTGCGAGTAATAGGGAGGTACCAGATTTTGAGGGCAAGGCTTGTTTTGGGAAGGAAGCGGTTGGATTTGAAGAAGCAGAGATGCTGAGGAAGAAGAAGAAGAGCCACGTGAAAGAGTTGGATCGTGCAGTGGACTCCATTTTGGATGAGTGTACAATGGGGCTGAGATATTTGGAGGGGATTAAATTAATGAAGGACGTTGGATTTGATGCGTGTGTGTATGATATATTATTTGGAGAGGAGATCTATGCAAATAGGATCCTGAGAGAATCCTAATGGGACGGGTCTCAAAATTATCCTCGACACTTCTCGTCCAATCCGAGGATATTTCAATGTATTTATTTATTTTTTTAAAATCGATTTTCATTTTTTTCAGCTCCTCGATTCTTTAGCAGCCCTAGCAGACACTTTCTCCCCCAGTCCCTCTCGCTCGCTCGCTCCTCCGCCATGAGAGAGCACAGAGATCCCAAGCTCGGGAGGCGCGATCTGACCGTCTTCGCCACTGACTTAATGACATCGTTGGTCTTGAGCAACGATTCATCATCTTTCGATGAGAGGAAGGAGAGATCGCTGCGATTGGTTACGATTTTGTACTCTCTTCAAAATCCAATGCTCAGAAGCCGCCGTGATGTGCTTGCAGCAGGACACTAAACTAAGATCAGCCGAGCGAGGAAGAGAGGAAGGAGATGATGTTGGAAATATTTTAAATATTGGGAAAGAGTGTGTCAAAGAAAGAGGTGTCTTTCTAGCATAATTCTTAGTTATGAAAGGGTATGTTGAAGAAAGATGTATCTTTCTAATATAACTTTTGGTTGTGAAAGGGTATGTTGAAGAAAGAGGTGTCTTTCTAACATAACTCTTGAATCTAAGGGACATATGTCTAAAAGACATGTCTCGTGTCATTCTACAATCTATAAAATGAGCTTCTTGATGAAGGAGAAGCACAGAGAAGTTATAGAAAATTATAAAGAATGTTAAAAAGAACATAGAGAAGATGATATACTATTATCCTGAGATTATTTTTATCTTCCACCAGTTATGTTTCCCTGTATCATCACAGGAAGAGTTCGCTTAATCCTGGAGAGAGTCGCTTCCTAATTGATGAGGGGTTACGAAATATCTCTTAAGGACAGTGTCTTCGGACGCGACTCGAACTATAAACCTTGTTATTTTGCAGATTTCGCCAACAATCTTAAGAGATATTTTTTACAAAATTTTGGAAGTCGAGAGAGCCATGAAGATGTTGTTGATAGGGAAATTCTGAAGGAAATGGAACCCCAAAATGTTTCTTCGATGATATTTTTTGAAAACCATGAGAATCATCAAGCCTGTTGATCATAATTGCAGTAGCAGTTGGCTTACCTATCTGATGTATTTTGTGGTCATGTATAAGCATCCAACAATTGGACCTTCACTCACGAGTATCTCAACTGCCTTATACAAGGGTCGCCAGAGAAGATAGAGATTGAGATGGAGACCAAACTAGAAGCAACGGCCGTTTCCTTAAAGGCGCAACTGCAACGCCATGGTCATGGGATGGCTTAAAAGCGCAATGAACAAGGAAATACGCTGAAATGTCAAATATGCAAAGAGGGCATGAGACATATGGTTCGCTCTAGAAAACAGGTTTGCTAAGGGAAGTGCACCTCGTGCTTATAAATTGAGGCGAGCGATATCATCCACGAAGCAGGATAAACAATTGGTGCCGACATTCTTTAACAAACTGAAAGGTTATTGTGATGAGATCGATTCCATAACAACCTTGCCAAAATGCTCTTGTGGAGGGTGTAAGTGTGATATGCAGAAACAGTTGAATGAGACGAGAGAACGAGATCAACTGCAACACGCATGATGATGGATGACTGATGAGATTTATATCAGGACCGATGCGTTGCTCATGCAGAGGTGTACAACGTATTAAATGGAGAAGCATGCACCGATTCAGCATTTCTGTTGACATTAATTAAAGTGTCAAAAACAGAGAATAATGATGGAGGTGCAGCAATGACATCTGCGAGCATGTTTGTAGTCAGGTGTGACAACAGTTAACAGGTGCGTCTCTCTATATTATGCCAACGGTGGAATATTCTAATTAATTAGAATAGAAAGGGATTATATAGTATAAAATTTTAATTTGATTAGAATTGTTATTGAGAAGTTATTCAAATATAATTTGATATTTAAAAGTGTGGGGGTGTCTAAGATATGTGATACTTTATAAAATTTATGAGTAAAAAAAAATTATGTGTATGTTAGCCTTATTTTATATTTGTGAAATGTGTTATGATCAAATTAAATTGAGGCTTTATTATTTATTTTTTTTAAATTTTATGTATGGCTTAAAATAAGCATTATGATGGAAGTATGAAAATTTAATCATTTATCTATTGAAAAGATAAATATGTTTAATTTTCATGATGTTATTACTTGTGGGTATATATTTATCTTAGTATAAATATATGATGCAAATGCTTATTGAATTTTTAATGTAGATGACATATTAATGTTCTGCTGCCTTAAATATGAGTTTGAAAGCATGAATGAATTAAATATGTTTTAAGTGTTGAAATCATAAAAGGATATATCATCTTGAAAGGTATTTAAATTTTTGGTTGTGAGAACCATAGTATGATTATTCCTTATGATGATAATATATTATTTGAGGGTGTTATTTGCTCAATCTATTTATGGATAAATTATGGTAATTTAGTGCTAACTATTGTGATATATCATATATTGTGTGAAGGATTGAGCATACACACATAAAAATTTAATCTAATGAGGAGAATGAATGAAATATTTGAGGGGTACCATAACTGTTGGTATCATGTCTGGTGAATTCCCGTTGTATTAAAATATACGGATATTAAATGGTGATATATTCTGAGTTTATCACTTTATAAATTGAGCAGATATACTCACTATCCAAGCAGTGAATATTGGGATGCTCTACTAAGGTTATTGAGACACCTTAAAGGCACCATGAATTATGGTACACATTATAGTGGATTTACCGCTGTATTAGAAGGATACAGTGATGTGAACTGGATCTCAGATTCAGAAGGGTTAAAATCTACTAACGGTTATGTGTTTATTCTTGGTGGTGGTGCAGTCACATGAAAATCATCCAAGCAAATAATTCTAACCAAATCCTTAAGGGATTCTGAATTTATTGCTATGGAATTGGCTGACACTGAGGCTAAGTGGTTGAGAACCTTTTAACAAATATTTTGATGTAAAACCAACACTTAGTGTTGATGAATTGTGTTTGCTAAATAGCAATAACCTTTGTTAAGGATAACAAAGATGTATAACATTTAGTGTTGATTAATTATATTTGCCAGATAGCAATAACCTTTGTTAAGGAGAACAAAGATGAGCAACACTTATTGTTGATGAGTTATAATTGTAAAATAGCAATAAACATTGTTAAGAGAACAATGGTGCAATCGTTTGAGATACTATGAGAATAAGCATGCTTAAAAATTGTGGAGTTATCTCAATCGATTTTGGTGAGGTCAAAAATAGACCTATCGGATCCGTTAACAAAACCCCTGGGAAGAAAATATTTAAAATGTTGAGACATCGAGGGGAATAGGACTAAAGCCAGTTTGATTACGACAGCGATGGCAACCCAACCTTTGTGATTGGTGATCCGATAAAGAAGGTTCAATGGATAAGAACAAGTCGCTTGTTAGTACTGCTAACACCAAAATATTATTACTGGTCCTTTTCTATGGTGTGTGATAAAGTGCTAGATTGCATAGAGGAGGATGAGCAAGAGCTTTTAATGATTTCAAATCCCACGGGATGGTGTATTATATGCAGATACACTTAAAGAAATCACCTATATGAATGAGGGGTGTGAGCTGTTCCTATGAAATCGTGGCGAAATCTCTAGAGCATTCGTTAAAAACAGGACACGCGCATGGCTGCCTAACGCGCAAAACTGCTCGGTAAACAGTGGAAATGTGGGGGGTATAATCTGGCTGTTAGTACCTCTGGTATACACTCAAGAAGTGCTGGTTCATAGTCCCGAAGACCACTGGTATTTCTATGTACCAAGTATTATCGGTCTAGGTCTGGTTCATAGTTCAAAGGACCACTGAATACAATAATTATATCCATGTATAGAACTCATCTAATGGTGTTTCTTTGACACATGTGGGGGATTGTTGGAAATATTTTAAATGTTGTGAAAGGGTGTGTCAAAGAAAGAAGTGTCTTTCTAACATAACTCTTGGTTATGAAAGGGTATGTTGAAGAAAGAGTTGTCTTTCTAACATAACTCTTGGTTGTGAAAGGGTATGTTGAAGAAAGAGGTGTCTTTCTAACATAACTCTTGAATCTAAGGGACATATGTTTAAAAGATATGTCTTGTGTCATTTCACAGTCTATAAAATGGGCTTCTTGATGAAGGAGAAGCACAGAGAAGTTATAGAAAATTATAGAGAATGTCAGAGAGAATATAGAGAGGATGATACACTATTAGCCTGAGATTATTTTTATCTTCCACCAGTTATATTTCCCTGTATCATCACAGGAAGAGTTCGCTTAATCCTGGAGAGAGTCGATTCCTAATTGATGAGGGGTTACGAAATATCTCTTAAGGATAGTGTCCTCGGACGCGACTCGAACTATAAACCTTGTTATTTTGTAGATTTCGCCAACAGATGATGCGGCAGGGGATGCGACGGCGAGCGGTGGCTGGGATCAGGGTTTTTTCTTCCACCATCTCCGATCATCATCATCATCATCAACATCAACATCAACATCATTGCTGTCCTCTCTCTCAAGTCTCCAACCTCCCAGAGTCCCCAAATCCTTCAGTGGCCTCTGTAAACCTTTCCATTCTCGAGTTTCCACTTCGATTCCCCGTCGAGGCTTCTTCGTTATGGCTACGGTGATTTTTTCTTCCAACCCCACTTACTGATTACTGCTTGGTTCTATGTAATGACCCTCAAGTTGCAATTTTTAGTGAAAGAAATTTGGTTTTTGCGTAGCAGTAGCAGTAGAAGTTTCCTGAAGCATTGTTGATTTTTGCTTGGCGTAGCCTCAACATCTGTAATGCTATTGATTTTCGTCTGTGTTGTCTCTTATACAGCTTTTCATATGTTGTGTACTTGTGTTGGATATCTTTGGCCCTGGGATGAATATGTATTCTTTCATTGTTGTATTGGGTCTGAACTTGATCTTTTGGTTGTATTGAAATTGCTTGTTTACTCCCGTTAAAGTAGCAATACTGGGAGCAAGAATTGTCACTGGTAGCTGCAATGTTTTTCTTTTTAAAATTCAGCTTAATCGGGACTGGGACAAGATGATGATAGGACAGGACCACCTCCGGAGGCGGGATGCACCCATTCTCGGATAGCTTAGTCCCGATCCGTACTATGAATACTTATACAAAATATGGACAGGTGCGCAATCTGACCCTTGGATTGACCAATGGTATTTATCTATAAACGAGCTAGATTTTATATTTTTAAATATAAAATATGCTCATTTAAAATTTTTAAAACATAGATGTCCGATTATTTTATTTTGTTAAATTATATCTAAATTATATATAAATGTTCTATCTGTTAATGAACTAATATTTGATTGTAGTTCAACACGATTATACTATTAATTTTTGAATCATTCTTCCGATTAATTTAATGATAAGTTCAATTTTTAGTATTTTACTATATCTAGCATCTTTAATAATCTTAATATTATGAATGAGTTCAAAAGCTATTAATGCAGTCAATTATTTTATTACAATTAATCTACCTATTTTCTATTACCTCATCCGAGTCATGGAAGTTGTTTTGAAGATGTCAACTTGTTTTTTTTCCACAGCTTTAGTTAGACAATTATTTTTATGAGAATTATGAGAATTGATGTTGACAAATATGTTATAAGTAACAACATTGATAACTATCCTTTAAAAATATATACTATTTATTTGTAAATGAAGATGAACAGTTTTGTTAACAATTTTTCTATTAGAATGAATTGACACCTGCCTTATAAGACCTAACAACTTCATTAAAAGAAATTAACAACTATCCTTAAAAATTTTACAACTTCATTATATATATGTATATAATAATTTGCATCATATTATCAACTGGAATAAGGGCTCAATGATGATAATTTTTTTATAACCAAGAATTAATTTTTTGTTTATTTTTCAAATCAAAATATTTTATTAAACATACGTCAAAACTTACATACAATTAAATATCATAGATTACAGAAATAAATTCCCAACTTCAATGAAATTTATAACTATTAATTATGTTGTGGGAACTTTGCATTAATTTTTCCTTTTTTATATTTCTTTTCAGTTTTCACATGACTCAGTACTGTCTCTAGTCTTTTATGTTTTCTGCCTTGGGTATTCGGTCGGTGCAATGCCCTGAATTAGAACAAATTTGTCCTAGAGACCGCAAACAGTGAATCATACGTGTGTGTGATGTTGTAGGAGTTTCTTCAATAAAGTTTCTATGTATGTTTTCTTCCTTCTAAGGCCATCGCTATTCAATTTCTACTGTTCAATTTGACTCAAGCTTCTCTCTAGCTTTGTCTGTCCAGCTGCTTGCAAAGCAAGCTATGACCTTTTCTCCTGTCTACACACACAACCCTAAGACATCCTTAAAATTACAAGAAATGATAATACTCTACCGATATTTAATATAAGACATACTTTGTAGTATATATTATTCGCTTGTTGTAAGACTTGTTAGTGATTAAATTACTTATGTAAGACTGCGCAATAATTTTCTTGTATTTTTTACTTCACATCACTTGGTGAGTATATCAACTTGATCTTATGTGGAGTAAGTATTAATGATAATGATGAACAATAGATGAAAATTGTATAGGATGATACTTTAACTGGGATGTTTCATCAATGAATTTGGTCACAACATATATATTTTCAAGTGTGCTTATCGGGATTTGAACTTATATTCTTTCTTATAAGAATTAAGCTGCATACCACCCAACCAATAGCTTGTTGGTGGTCACAGCAGAATTTGAATGAGCTTGTGAAAGTTGGGGAGGCATTGCTGAAGAAACCAGTTTATTACTTGTAGGGTTCACTTATTGTCTAGCATTTACCAAGCTGCTGGCAAAATGACCAATGAGAGGCCCTCAAAAGGTACAATTATCTTTGCCTGGTCTCATCATAACAGGCAAGCTATTCATTTGTGATTTTCTTTTGATGCATTTTTGCAAAATTACTCTCCCGCGAGAAGAGGATGCGTGAAACTAGGGTAAAGGCAAATGAAGGTAATAAAGGAGCCAAATAGAATTCCAAGAAACTATTAATAATTAATAGAATTGCAAAATAATGTGATTGGTGCAATGGCCTGAATCAAAGTTCAAAACTATTTGCTTTGAATTAGAGTAAACATATACTGCATCTGGGAATCACACGTGTTTGATGTTGCATTTCTGAAATGAATTAAGTCTCGTGTCCTCCATCAGCAAAATTTACTAAATCTAAATCAGTAACGTTTCATTCTTCTAAAGTACCGTTACTTTATTGACCATTTCTTTACGCAATCACAATCATCATTGCATCAAATTTTTGAAACAAAAACTTACGTATTTCTGGGCATATATCTTAATTATTACAAGGCAAACACCTAATCAGAAGTTCTAACTTGCAACTATTATCCATTTACAAAGAGCAACGTGTGGCGAAATCAGTTAAGGAAACGCACAAAACTACAATGCAAACTCAATATATTCACCACTTTGTCGATTTACATTTGCCTGACATTGCGTTCCCTTGAAAGTATGGCATAAAGCTTCTTATAACTTCTTCATAAGTTGGTCTCTTGTAGTCCACTGCCTGTAATCAGTTATATTCATTCAGTTCTTCAGAGATAAAACGATCAAATTTAGACTTCAATACACTTTTTTCCCTTTGGTTCTTTAGAAGTATCAATATGTTCTCAACAGCAAGCAATGTTGACTTGTCTTCATGTTTTCTAAAATGCCTCAATGTTGCCTGTCATGCAACGTGAAAGGAGGCAAATGATTAAGTTTAATAATAATAATTTTTTGGTTAATACAATATTTAGTCCCTTAAGTTTTAAACCATGGGTTTTAGTCCCTCAAAGGCCAAAATAGTCCAATTTTTTTTTAAATTATAGTAATCAATGTTTTATACGAAAAGAAACTTGAGAGACAAAAACTCCATGGTTTGAAACTTGAGGGACCAAAACCAAAATGAGGGCAAGTTTGAGGGACTAAAAATTGTATTAACCCTAATTTTTTTTATGTAATAAGTGACAGGGGCAAGATTGAATCATTTTAGAAGATCAGAGGGTAATATATCTGGTTATGAACTAACAGGGCCAGATTGAAACTTACACAAGACTAAGGGTTCTAAAAGTGTATTTTAGCCTAAACTCAATATCTGTAATAACCAAGTTTCTGAAACTAGCCTGCTCAATAACTTCTTCAGGATTAGCCCATTTCCACTCAGCAAATTCTGGGTCCGCTTTGCCAGTTGCTAAATTGATCTCGCTGTAATCTTTTGTTAACCGCATAAGGAACCTATTGAATGTTCAAATTCAATATCAGAAAAGGCCCAGTTTTGGAAAAGTAACCATCTAAAGTTAGTCAGAGTTCAAACATGAGAAAGAAATTTCAGGCTAAGTTAAAAGAATGGCAGTCTTTTTACTCGCAGTGTGTCACAGGGACGAACTTAGCTGGGACTACTGGCCGGACCCATTTTTGATAGCTCTACCAATGTGTAAATATACACATGTTAAGTTCTTAATTTATACTCTTTCGGTCTTTAATATAAGACATATTTAACTAATTTAATTATATTGAGAAAGTTAATTAAGTTAGTTAATATGAAGTGTTTTCTCTAAAATACTCTAATCATTTACTTTAATTCCCTCACTCCCTCTCTTATTTGATTATTGTTGAGGGAGTGTCAATAGGGGTCATTTTGGAAAAAGTTGATAAATATAAGAAAAAGATTTTATATTTAGGACTAAAATTAATTCCCCAATTAAATCTTATATTAAAGATAGGAGGAGTACTAAAACCTCCTTTAAGGATTGTGACTTCAGGGTTCACAAAGGGGGAGGCTATCAACTACGGTGCACAGCTTTTAGGTCACATGTATGATCATCATGATATGAATAGGTTAAATTTTAGTCATGGAATTAGCAGGCTCAAAAGTAAGAATCTCTATGGATTGTCAAGTATGTGGGTCTACCGACAAAAAGAATAAAAAAAACACACCATTTTTGTGCCTGCCCGTGCCAGTCACCTCCCCACAGACGATTAACTTTGGTCTTCACATGAGGAGGGAAGTCATAAGTCAACCATTTTGGAACCTGCAAAGAACAATCTCTGATCAACCTCCACTTGCTTCTTTCTTTTCTGATGCTGTTTCTCTTCATCTTCTTCTTCTTCTTTTTTTTTTTTTAATTTTTAATTGTGAAATTGTATAGGAATTTCTATAAATATCAGGATTTTGTAAAATGGTGCTAGTTTGTATTACTTAGATGTAAGCATGCACAATCATTTTTGTTTGCAGAATATACTAAAGCAAACTAAAACCAACAGATAAGAACCAGATTTGCACAAACCTCAGCAATTATTTCAGCCGATACTATTCCTGTTTCTTCTCGAAGTTCTCTAATGGCAGCACATTTTGGTTCTTCACCATCCTCAATCCCACCCTGAGATTCAAGACCACAGAGGAAAAGAACCATAAATTTTAGCTGAAAATTTTGAGCTAGTAACAAAAAGATTACCAAAATGTGGCAAGGAGTCTGTCTAATTCTTTGTTTCGGCTACAGGTTATATAATTCATTTGAATTCAATGTAAAAGAGAAGAAAAAAAATCTCACCTGAGGCATTTGCCATGCTCCCGGTAAGTTCAATTTGGAAGCCACAAAAACCTGAACCAAAAAGAAAAGCAGGGTTACACAGAGCTACTCGTCAAAGGATGAACAATAAAAGAATAGGATTTATACTATTCATATCACATTGGATACATTAATATAAGTTCTAATCCACAGATATAGTATCTCGTGTTCAAATTATCAGTTTGCTTGAAAGATTGGGAACTTTTTATCTCAAACACAGAAAACAATCAGCGTTAGATTTTTCAATCTGGGATAAAAAAACGGTTCGTAAATTTCTTGGCAACTTTCATGGAAGCAATCGTGAGAAAGGGAAAGGAAAAAATAGTGATATTTCAAACTAGTTTTTCAATCTAGATACTGAAATTACAGTGCCAGTGTTCATTTCAGTTACTGATCATATCACCGATTTACTTAAAGAGATAAATCAACATGAGAAACTTGAAGAACTCAGAGAGATAAATTTTGCAGCTTTTTTACTGATTAACTTTCCGGTGAAAACTTTTCAATTTAGCAGACATGACAAATTCACAGAAATACAAGACCCCACCTGGATATAAAAATGAGAAAACAAAGAGAAGAAAAATACATAACAGTGATCCAAAACCAACGAATGACAATAACAACAAAAACCCAGTACATTTATGTGGCCAAAACAGAAAGAAAAACAGAACGTTTGCCGTTGGATGGGAAGAAAAGTTGGGAGGAAATAATCCCAGGAGGAAAACTCCTAAAAAGAATTTTTATTCCCTAGTATTCCCCTCCATATTTTCCCTTTACTTTTCTCAACAACCAAACATAGCTTTAAAGTCGCTAGTTATATAGCTTAAGCAGTAAACAGTGAAGAGAGAGAGGAAACCTGGAAATCGGAGTTGATCAGACAGACTCCAACGTTGGGACGGTAACCTTTGGGAAGGCCTTCCATGGTTGTTTTCTTCAGAGAGAACTGAGATTTCTGGTGGGGAAAAAGTGAAAACCGTGGTTTTGTGATGATGATGAGATCGGGGTGAGAGAGAGCCGAAAGTGAAGAAAACAAAGTGGGTTGTTTGCGAATTTGCGAGCTGTGATGCGTTGTTGTGGATGTGCGCGCGTTAATTTGATGTGTGGGAATGAGAGAAGGACGCTGACTCTGACAAAAGGGTGAACACACACACACGCGCACACGAGAGCGTGGAGTTTCTTGCTCCTCTTATCCTGCGCACCACGCCTACCAATTATCTTCCTGACTTTGAAGGGTGGAGATCCAGTGTGCCTCGCTTACGGTTGCTACTGTGAACCTCTCACTGGCTATTTTTTTTATTTTCCTTTTATAAATCAACACCAAATGGCTAAAATCGCATGAGGGATGGTAGGTGACCAAGCAATGGATTAAACTACTTAATAGACAATCTTTTAAGGGTCAATGATTAGGTGGAAAACAATATCGATTCGGTCCAATGCTTGCCCAAAATAAATATTAAACTACTTCCTCCTATATTAAATATAAAAGTTTAATAATTAATTTATAGTATTAAAAAATTAATTTATAAAAATTTGTGTATTCTCTTTTTTTTTAAATACTATATTTAATCATTTATATTAAAAATTATCATATTAATAAAAAAAATTTTAATATGTATAATCAATAAAAATAATTTAAATAAAATATTATCAATTTGAGAAACAAAATAAATTAAAATTTTATATTCATATTAAAGTTAAAATCTTCAACTAACTCTTGAATATAATTTTAAAATTGAAGTCTAACTTAATTTGATTTAATATGATTATTAAGTTATTTAAGAAAATTAAAAAATAATTTGATTAATAAAATCCTCACAAATGATTTTAGAATTTCAAAAAAAATATTTTGAATCATAACCTTGATTTGGCTAAAGTAATTTGGTAGTAAGATTATGAGCAGGCATGTTAAGTGAGTGCTCATGATAATAAAATGAGAGGGAGCGCAGAGGAATGAAAAGAGAGTGGGCGCAAGAGAGCAAAGATGCGCCGATGGTGACGTAGTCAATGAGGGGAACACGCGGAGAGAGAATAGGGGGAAATGCCAAAAAGCGACAAAAGAATCAATAAGTGGTGGGGCCCACCACCTACTGGGTTGACTTTCAGTGGCTATGCCTTAGATTAAGGAATTGTTGGAACAAGGGATCAATCCCTCATTTCTTTTTCTTTTCTTTTTGCCCGTTGCATGAAGTTTTTTTCCTAAAAATAAATAAAGTGAAAAGAAGAGAGAAGGGAATATAATAAAGGCAAAAAGAGCCCTACTTGCGTTATCTCTCTGGCCCATGTCTTTTTCTTTTGCAAACCATCCACGGTATCTTTCTTCCATTTTTCACCGAGGGTCCAAGGCATTGAAGATCAGTGCTTCATTTTGGGTGGAACGTTGAAGCAGTATGAAATTAAATATAGACACATCTCAATAAAAAATTAAATATTAAATTTATTATATTGTGATGAATTAATTTTTTTTTGTTAAATTTAATTTTTTAGTTAAACTAACTCTATTAATTACATATTTTAAAAAGAATTTAATATAGATTAATTCTCATATAAATAATTAAATATGATACTTTTTTAATAATTAAAAAAAGTATTTTAAGGGGAGTAACACATATTTTTTTACATATAACTAATTTAATTATTTTTTTAATAATTTATAACTTATATTAAAGATGGAGTATTTTTTTTGGAGAATAAATATTAGTTTTATCATATTATCCGAGACAAAGTATACTCCTTCTAATTGAACTTGTTACATACATAAAAATTGGGATATTTAACATTATCTTTTTCAGCATTATTGTTTCATTCACAAAAGTCAAATGTGAAACATTACTTAAAGGGTATCTATTTTATTTTACTTAATCTTATTATCTTTGATTGCCATAACTCACAAGTCTCTTTCATATAATGGTTAAGTTACACACAATATTCCTCATTTTAAATTATATAAAGCTAATTTTATTATTGAAGCATGATACATATGTGATAATGAACTTTCCTAAATTTTACTTTTTACATATATATATAGTATAACAACAATTTTTAGTAGATTGACCCCCCCTTTTCTATTTTTGACTTGTTTTATCAAATTTTGACTGATTTTTCATTAAATCAATTTTGGAAGTGTTTTGAACCTATCTAATTTGCCAGTTCAACGATCAAATCAGTCTACTTAGTCAAGTTTTGTGGACAATGATGCCAATCAGGCAACCAACCAAACCTCCACATCACATGACAATGATGCTACATCAATTAACAAAACTCTTATTAGCTTCAACACAAATTTACATGTTCACCTTGCCAAATATCTAAAATGATCTTTTTTCCCCAAATGGTCATAATAACTAACACACACAAACACCATTAACAAGTACTATCTTATTAGGTGCACGATGTCAATATGCTATATTAACAACTAAATATTTACATAGATTACTAATCAAAAAGTCTTGTTTAATATTGAGTGTTTTCTTGGGTCTTCTTTTACTCTTTTTTAGAAGACTCTTATTGTCTTATCTACCTGAACAACCTCAAACAAGCCAGAAAGAAATTATAAAGAAAAATCCAAGGGCATAGCATATATCAGCATGAAATCCTTCTAAAGAGGATTTGTGCACCATGTTGAGGCTGCAAAGTTATGAACAATATAGGAGAATGACAATAGGTTGGAGATACTGAAAAACTATAATCTCGGATGATCATAGCAAGAGCAATCTTTGCCTCAACCATGGCTAAATTTTGACCAATGCAAGTTCGAGGGCCGAGTCCAAAAGGAAAGAACGCGGCTATATGTCCTCGAGGCTCACTAAACCGGTTCGGATTGAACTCATTGCAATCTTCTCCCCAAATCTCTTTGTCGTGATGGATTGCAGTCAATGCCAAGTAGAGTTGAGTCTTAGCAGGAACACTCAGACTTCCTACCATAACCTTTTTACATGTCTGCCTCATTATCATCACAGCAGGAGGGTACAACCTAAGTGTTTCATTAATTATCATCCCAGCCTGTTCCAAAAGTGTCAGCAAACAATGGTCAATGCTGATCAATACAATACACAGAAATTTATTTCAAAATTACACTAGCTAATGATGAAATCATCATGCTTTCAAGGTGGTAATTCAAATATTCCACAAGGTAGAAACAATGTTGAACTTTCAGGCATGCAAAAATATTTATAATACCAAAATGGGATTATAGTATTCCCTCTTGTCCTAAAAGTAGGAGCTAGTAGAGAAGTTTAGTTTAGTCCTAAATATAAGATCTCAATCCATTTTATTTCCCAAATTTATAATTTTGACAAATAACTGTGTATAACAATCTCCCGTCTAAACCTTATCTGAAGAGTTTAGAAAATGAACTTGTGAGCTTACAATCTTAAGGTCGTTTAATTTGTCTGCAGGTGGAGACTGGTTTTGCCCAATGACACGAAGAACTTCTTCTCGTGCCTTACTTTGCCATTCTTGATGTTTAGCTAGGAGAAGAAGTGCCCAAGTCATCAAATTAGCAGTGGTATCCTTTCCGGCGAAGTAGAAGGTTTTACATTCATCAATGATTTCTTCTATTGTCAATCTCTCTTCTCCACCAGCCTCATTCTTGTATGTTTGCATCAGTGAACTTAACAGATTTCTTGGATTTCCTATTTGTTTGGTCTTTGCTTCAATCAGCTTCCAAATCGATTCACGAGTTTCCTTTTCTAGTTTCATCCTGTCTCTGTTCTTCTTAGTAGGCAAATATCTATACTTTTCAGAAATGGGTAAAACTCAATTTTTGCAAGTCAAGAAGGCAAAACATCTCAAGTACAGTTAAAATTTTATAGAACAAGTAAAAAGTAACAAAACCAAATTCAAGAAAAAGGTAGCTTTTGCCCTGATTGAAAATTATAAATGAATATCACCATTCACCAACAACACTTTCTTTTCTTTATTCCAAAATTGATCAAAATTTGGTATTCAAAATATAAAGGAATAGCAAGTTTAATTCTGTATATTTTTCTTTAAAAGCTACCTTTGTTCTAATAAAGAAAAGAAGAGTGGACATGGTTACCTAAATCCGGGAATATAGACACTCCTGATTGCTTGTGAGAAGAGATGCATTTGTTGTTCTTGTAAGTTGAAAATACGCTTGCCTTCTTCATAGCTGCTGCCAAATGCAGTCCTTGATATAACTTCTGCAGAAACATTGTGCATCTCTTTGTTAACTTCCACCTCGAATTCTTCTCTTCCTCCTCCTACTTCCTCCCACTTCTCTAGCGTCTTTTGAACACTTGCCGCAATTTCTGGCACCCACCCCTGCAAAAGTTGTCGTTTATGACATCGGTTTTTGTATTCCAAACAAGTTAACATAGCTTCTTTTCTTTTTTGATACAAAGGCAAGAAAAAGCTTGAAAAAGAGAAAAAGAACAGACTAAACTAGATCTACTCCCTAATGGAGATTTATTATGATGGTAGACTGTTATGAACACAAGTCCAAAATGATTAGCCCAATCTCAAAAGACTTGAGTGGGAGAGCCCCTTGAACTTATAAAGCATACTTCACTTGTGAGGCTCTTCGACCTGTGACTCATAATATAGACATTAAAACATTATGGGTGGAATGTCCCAAAGGACAAGGAACATGTTAAAATGGCTAAGAAGCATTGATACAAGACACAGCATAGTACTTGACAAATATGTTGTCTTCAAGCACAAAGTTGAAGTGTTGCATCATCTGTCATGAATAGTTGACACGATATGATATGTCATGGATATAAGAGTTCTAATAATCAAACAGCACTAGTCAAGATACCAAAAGTTCTCAGTGAGAAAAATCACAAGTCACCTTGACAAGCAAAGAAACTAAGAAGAGAAGCTTGTAACATATTCCAAAACAAAACATTTGTGTTCAAATGCAAAACAAAGGGTTGCATCATCATGGTATCATAAATACATTAAGAAAAAAACTTAATAACAAAAAGCAGAACAATAGTCAGTCACCTTAATAAGTTCCAGGTTAAATGCTTGATTGATGATTCTTCTATGAAGTGCCCATTGATTGCCTTCCAAGCCCACAAGTCCTTGTCCAAAAAGAAGCTTAGACTGAGGGTTATAGGGCACCTTACCAAATTCTCCACCCTTATTCATCAACACTTCCTTAATCATATCCGGGTCGGATATTGCCAGTCGGGGCTTGGACCCGAACCAGTAGAGGAAGGTTTTCCCATACATGTTTGACCACTTGTGGTAAAAGGGAACTACTCGTTTTAGGATATCATGGTCAAAAGGGATTGTCTTGGACAGAGATTCTGCATACAGCCGTCGGATCTCCCCCGAGTTACCGACGATCGGACGGTAGCCAGGCCCTCTTATCCCCTGTTTGTGAAAATCACTCTGGATTTTCCATGGAACCCAGAAGATGGAAACGAAAATTTTCACTAAGTAGGAGAGAAGGAGAATCAGAGCAATGAGGAGAAGAATCATGGTTGATTGTAAGTGAAATCATGAAACTAAGGAATCCAAAAAGCTCAGATTCTGACGTTTATGTTCTTCACCTTCAGTATCTTAGTCTGTTCAGAGACCTGATGCAAAAGAATTTAAAGAAATCACATGTCGTTCATTTCTCAGTTTCTGTGACTAAGGGAAGCTTCCAGAGAACCACAACTGAATGTGTAATGAATAAATATGAAAGTAAAACAAAGTAAACGTCAAAACTTTCAAACAGTCAGAGGGAAGAGAACAGAACACAGCATAAATCAAAACTAAAGGCGTTGACTTTTACCTTGAGAAAGATGGAGCTAGTCTTTTTCTGGGCAGTTAATAAAATATTGAGTGATCGCTGATAGTCGAACAAGAAAGAAGGCAAGAAACAGCGGGTATGAGATCGCAGAAATTTGGAAGGGCATTAACACGAATACTACTAACATATTCGTCTCGACATTTATATGGGAAATGGGCTTAGCCTGATGGAAATGAGTTTCTTTTTTTCAACTGGGATAAAACATTTCTTGTTAATTCCATATTGGGCCCAGAAAAATTGCCGTAAGAGGAATTTTTTAAAAAAAAAATTTTAATATCACTCTATCGCTAGTATTTTAAGAGATATCTTAACTTCTAAATATTTAATTTTATATTTAAAAATAATTAACAACTCATCTTATTTAATATTAATATCGTCTAGAAAGAAGAGAGATTTCTTCTGTCATTAGATTGTAAGTAAACTTAACTACTTTCTAAAAATATTTTTTATAAAAAAATTATTCGGACTATATTTTTATATACTAAAAAATATATTAAATTAAATTTTTTATATATTTGTCCTTCTTAAAGAAAGAGTATTAAAAAATTCATTAATTATATGTTGAATTAAAGAAAAAATATGATGAAGATGATTTTTATTATGAAGAAGATTAGAAGATGAATCAAATCTAATAAACAGGGAGGGAGGACTAGCAAGTTGTAGAGACGACGCGCTAGAAGATTACGCAAGTCACTAACTTATGTGTTAAGAATTATTATATGTTGAATTGCCAAAATACCTATTTAATGCAAGATAAATAAATAAAATAATAAAACTATATGTAGTCTGTCAACTTATTTTAAATGATATGATGTGGTATAATTAATGTAAGAGTTAGTTGCTTAATTTGGATAGATTAAAAGATATATAATATAATTTTTTTAAAAATTAAATTTGATAATAATTAACTAATTTATTTGACTCCCATTAATTTTTTTTAAAAAAATTAATTAATTCTTATATTAAAAAATTAATGAGGTATAAGAATTAATTAATTTTTTTAATAGTTTAAGGAAGCGAAATAATTTAATTAATTATGACTAAATTTAATAATTTAAGATAAATTCGTATAATTATATATTTTTTAATCTATATAAATTAATCAATTAATTTTTATATTAATTATAATTAATTAATCTATTTAATTTTTTTAAAAAAGTTAAAGATCTCTTATATATTAAAAAAAAAAGTAACGAACCAGTATTTAGTTGTTGATAACTGATATCCCACTATCTTATGCAATTAACCTTAATAAGATACCCAAAAATGGAGGAGTTTCAAGGGGGAAACGAAACTGCAATGAGCAAAGAAGATAGCAAAAGAAAAGGTGAGAAAGACTGAAAAGTAACAAGAGACGGCCGCTACAAGGAAACAGTTCGTGTATATATATATATATATATCACATATGTTGGTAGGTATATATATCTACACCTAATTTTAGTTACACCAACCACACAAAATTTCAAAATAAAAATTCTGGTAACTTATTTTCTTTTTGATATATAACTTCCACTTTGATTAACTACTGATTCCTCTAGGCAACAAAAGAGAAGAACTTCGCTGTATAACTTTTGCTTCAACGACGCGAATTTTGCCCCCTCTCTGCGAAATGGACAACCAAGTTGTTCAGCGCGTCTTCCATGAAGGAGGCCGCGACTACTATCAACAACAGCCTTCTACATCTTCATCTTCCTCCTCCATCCTTCAATCTCTCCCTCTCCATGTGGTATATGCATTCTTATAAATTCACAAAAAAATTTCTTCCTTTTTCCTTCTCCCACTCATCACTGCCCCAATTATCGACTCTCGCAAATTGGATGAACGAAATTTAGAGTGTGTACATTGAAATTCATGCCTTTAACTTAAAAGTTTAGAATTTGCTTGTTTAATTGTTGCGGAATTATATGCTTATAGCATGGGTATTAGTTGTAACTGTATCTCATAATCAAATGTGTCTTCAACGTATTTTTTAATAATCCATTTGCTTAGAGTTTCATCTCTTCTCTGTGTGTGTGTGTGTGTGTGGATGATCTTATGCTTCGTTAACCGCGCAGAAAATGTTTTTTTTTTATTCTATTTGCAATTTCGTACACTGAGTTAGAGACATCAATGCTCGTATTTTCTTGCCTGAGCGCTGATTCTTAGATATATCCTAGTATTATGGGCTAGCTGAATTACTTATTTAAATAAGTAAGAGAGTCGCTTACTATAATAGTTTCAGTTTTTTTTTTGGGGGGGTTTTAGTAGTCGTTTATTTTAAACTTTAATTGCCAAGTTCTCATGATCCTAGAAATCTATTGAGTTCATGACTAAAGTTTTGATAAAATTTTGCAGTCTTTTGATCATGGCTATTATTTATTAGTAAAATCTATCCAAGAACTTCGAGAGAAAAAGTACGGTCTTGTTACAATTGGCATTGGTGGTCCTAGTGGTTCTGGTAAATCAAGGTAGTAATCTATGTTTTTTCTTTTTCTTAATTGGTAATGTGCTGTTTTAAGCTCAGCATGAATTTTGTTTCATGGTTCCCAAAGCTTGGCAGAGAAGGTGGCATCTGTTATTGTTTGCACTGTTATATCAATGGAGAATTATCGCAATGGAGTTGATGAAGGGAATGATTTGGATTCTATAGACTTTGATGCCTTGGTCAGGAATCTTGAGGTATGCATTTGTGTCTCTTTTTCAACACTATGTAAAAAAATGGTTTAGCCTTTTCCAGTAACTGTGGTTAAGTAAATACTTTTCTTATTGTCCTTTTCAAGCTTAATTCTTTAAATTATCAAAATATTGTCTTCCTGAGTTTTGACTAGTATTAATACACATACACAATAATGAAAATGGAGGGGGGGGGGAGAAAGAAAGAAATACCAAGAGTAAGAATAGTAGCTGCTAAAATCGTACAAGTTACTGTCTACTCCTGTTATTTTTTTGGGTGAAGATTCCAGAATTTGTGTAAATCTAATATTTACTTTCTGAAACTAACTTATGTTTTTAACAAGAAAACAAATGATTCTGACATCTAGTTTTGTTTAAAGAAGTTACACAAACACATATGTAAACTAAACTAATATTCCTTATATGTTGCAATTAGGATTTGACCAAAGGCAATGATACACTGATTCCTGTGTTTGACTATCAACAAAAGAGACGTGTTGGATATAAAGCAATAAAGAGTGCTTCGTCAGGGGTGGTAGGCCAGGCTGATTATGGTTTTGACTTTTGAGGGTAATCCTTGATTTTTGCAAGGTTCACTTGTTTTTTGCTTATGGCTTCAGGTAGTAGTTGATGGTACATATGCTCTACACGCGAAACTGCGGTCTTTGCTAGATATTCGAGTTGCTGTGGTACGTACCCCTTTCTTTTTCATCAATAAGTTATGGTCCCTAAATTGTTATGTTATTTTTTATAAGCCTTTGCTTAGATGGTTGCTTATAAGATTTCAATAGTATGATTAATTTATATTTTCAACAAATCAGGTTGGTGGTGTTCATTTTAGCTTGCTTTCTAAAGTTCGCTATGATATTGGAGATTCTTGTTCACTGGATTACCTTATTGACAGTATTTTCCCATTGTTTCGGAAGCACATTGAACCAGATCTTCATCATGCGCAGGTTGGTCTCTTTTTGTTGTTCTTACCACCAAATTTAAATTCTCAGTCTTTTTCCTTTTTCCCCTTTTTATGGCAGATCAGAATTAATAACAGCTTTGTTTCATCATTTAGAGAAGTCATCTACAAGGTGAAATGCAGAAGTGAGGTACTATTATTTGTCTCCTAGTTTATGTTGATTCATTTCTATAATTATTTTTTGTTGAGGAAATGAGCATACTTTATTGGTTTTCCTTTTCCTTTTGTACTTGTTTGTGTATATTTTCTTCCTTGGTCCACTGGAGGGCAATTGACTTCTTGGATTTCATATATTTTGTGAAGATATTAGTAGTGTGGATTATTTCTTTTGTGAAGATATCAGTTGCATTTTGACCCCTTGTTTATGCTTAGCATTCATTGATCATTATAGCGTGTGGACATTTGCCATAGGATCTTGTGCTATGCTACAGATGTTGAGTAGCAACTCTTGTGTAGCTTAAATGATTGTTACATGCGAGACAGCATATTCTTTGTCACGCTCATTATTTGTGCTTTATAGAAAGCAGGGTGACATTCAACGGCACACCCTTTGGATTTGTCCAAGTCTTAAGATTAGCACTATAATATGAAATTTCCAGCTACCTACAAAGTTCTATTTTTTTCTGACAGTCTCCTGATCGACATTTGGGTTCTGCCTTTCAAGAAGATGAGGCCCAAACAGACAAGTGAGTGGCTGCTAGTTTTACCCATCTTAAACCATTTTTCATGAGAATATTATTTAGAATCAAACTATCTTTATCAGAATATTTCAGTTTAACTGAGATGTGCATGACTTCTACTTAACACGTGCGCTTGCACGTGTATTATTTTCCATAAGCTATTAATTAATATTTTGAATTCTAAATAAATGTACTAAAAGCTTGTGCTTCCAGTTGTATAGAGATGTATCTTAGACCTCCTTCAGCTAGTGAAGAAGCAACGATTAATGATTGGATCAAGGTGCGGCAATCTGGAATTAGATATTATCTTTCCCTTGGCGACCAGAGGATTGTTGACAAAAATTTCATTATCAGACCAAAGGCTGAGTTTGAGGTGTGAATTAATTCCAAGTCTTCTTCGTTTACTCTTGGTTTTTCTTTTCATGATGACATTATATCAAACAGCATGAGTTAGGATGTAACTCGTTTTCAGAATTTAGTTAAAGGATATGTTACTAAAGGACTAAGAAAAAATGCAAAGAAGCTGTAAAGTTTAACCAATATATTGCAATAAAGAGTTCCTAATCTTTATTATAAAATCACTGGTTTTTTGCATACATTTTCACCTGCATTTTGCCCTTAGGACATGCCTAATCCTTCAAAAGTTGTGTTCCTCACCAAGAAGCTTGAGCAAAAATAGTTTATATCTGTTTCCTATTCTATAAAATATGTTGAGGTAAATAGAGGTACATCTAAGTGTTGCAAATAAAGTTGCATTTTTAGCATGAAAAGGATTAATTTCTGTCAAAATAAATAAATAAAGCAGCTTTCTTGGAAATATCTGTTCTACTTCACAAGCCTTATTGGCAAAATATAATAAGTAGCAACTAACCTTCTATTTGTCTTCCTTCTGTTGTCATAATTCTTAAGTAAGATGTGTCACAGTTTATGATATAACCAAGAAAATTTATTGTGAAATAAACAAATGCTTAAACTATCAGTACCAAGCAACTGTTGAAATTAAAGTAGTCTCTGCACCCTCCCAAAACTTTCCTGAAGTCATCCTTTGATGGAAACGTTTTTTCCATGGCAAAGAGCTTCTTTTCACATATGTGCTTTAGGAGGGTTTTGTTTGTGTCAAAATCAGAATATTTAATGGGCTTTTCTTGAGACATTTCTTGACATGGCAGCCTAATAGAATCTCTGTTTTTTTTTTTTTGGCTTCTGCATCTCTTTTCCTTTTTCCTGTTTAATACGTCTTTTTATCTGAGAATGAATAACCATCTACTTTATTGTAAACCTGCGTTAGTGTTGTATGTATGTGAAAATATTGTGATTCTAGAAGCTTAAGATTTCTGCTCCTGCTTTGAATTTAGAAGCACCAGCTTTATGTTGTTGAAACAGGTTGGGCGAATGACATTAGGGGGATTGCTTGCTCTGGGTTACTCAGTTGTTGTTAGCTATAAACGTGCATCTACAACTGTCAGTAATGGCAATGTTTCTGTGTCTTTCGAAACCATTGATGCTCTGGGTGAGACATACATGGTGCTGAGGGGAACAAATAGGAAAGTATGAATTCTTTTCGTGCCTCTATAGATTATTTTTCCTTTCAGTTTCAGAATGAACCTTCTAAAGCTCATCAAGTTCTTACTTTTCAGTGATTTTGCCTGCTGGTTTTGTGTTAATTTAGTGAATAAGATTATGCTCATATTGTACCCATATTTGGTTGTCTATTGTAATATATCGAAACTTTTAGTTCACTTTTTCTTTGATTATTGATTGGTAGTTGTTTTCATATTGTGTGCTAGTTCTTGGGTGATTATACTCCTTTTATTTTGACAATATTTTAACCTACTGATCGGAAAGAAGTGATTTTTTTCCTTCCTGCAGACTGTTGGAACAGAAGCATTAAAGCTGGGGGTAAGTGGCCCTTGGATCACTAAATCATACCTGGAAATGATTCTTGAGAGAAAAGGTGGGGTTTTATAATCTATTCATGTTCACGATCATCTATTTCTTGTATTTTTTTAATATGTTGGGGACCACTGGGAGTTTATGTGTTGTTAGGGTGAGATTGGTCAGTTATCTGCTGTTCTTATATTGTCTATCATCAGTAGATTATTTTAATCAACAAGAAAAAAAGCACAGTTTTCTGTTGTTTCTCTTACTCTTGTTTAACATCAATTTATGTAATAGTTATGTCTCCCTCTCAATTTTACATGCAGGTGTACCTCGTCTCAGTACACCACCACTCGTGTCTAATACACCTATGTCTGGTAATCCAGAAAGAGAAATTGTTGCACCAAAGCCAATCCGGGTTACCCCTGACCTTGTAACTGGAGTTGAGGATATATCTCAGCCATGGACTCGATCCCCAAGAAAGTCCAAAATGGAACCTGTCATAGCAACTTGGCGTTTTATATCTTCATATTCATCTCAGACGGGCAACACAGTACTAGGTATTTTTCTTTAAATCGGTGTATATATCCTAAACTTTTTCTTTTATTTTGTTGAATAAAGTTCTGCACATCTACACAAGACCTTTTATACTTAGACTTCTCTCATGAAGCAACCACAGATCCTTCATCTTTCAGGGATACTATGAGGCTTGCTCCAATGCCTGATTCCTATGACCTGGATAGGGGATTGCTTTTGGCCGTTCAAGCAATACAGGTAAGGAATAGAAGATAAACTGGGAAATTGTTTCCAAGCATTACATGTTGAAGATTAGTGTTCCAAAAAAAAATCAGATTTATGAGTTTGATTGAATCCATTCTCCTTAACTGTCACTGTTCCAGGCTTTGTTGGAGAAGAAAGGACTTCCAGTCATAGTTGGAATTGGTAATGCAAGATATTTTCTGATACCTATCTCTGCATGTGTGTGCATACTAATCTGCCCTTACACACACACGTTTTATGAATAATGGATGATTAACTCTGTAATTTTTTCTATTTTCTTCTCTTATTAGTTTCCAATTTAACAACAGTTATGAGATCAAATTTGTGAAGAATCCAATTGCTGTAGTTCAGCAAAAAGATTAATCTAGGCGTTTGTGTATGCTGCTATTGCTGCAGGAGGTCCAAGTGGGTCTGGAAAGACTAGTTTGGCCCATAAAATGGCAAATATCATTGGTTGTGAGGTAGTTTCTCTGGAAAGCTATTATAATCGAGTAAAGGATTTTAAATATGATAACTTCAGCTCGCTTGATCTGGCTTTGCTATCAAAGGTAAGGTCTTTAAATTGACTATATTTAGTTTATTGTGTCACTCCATATTTTTTATGGCTAATGAATATTGTACCTTCATATCTATATTTTCTGAACTCCATGAGCACAAACCTTTTCCTTGTGTTGGTTCATTTTCTTTTTAAAAGTAGACATTCCTAGGTTTTTTTGGGATTCCAAAGTTGTGATTGGTTAAGAAATTTTTAGTGCATTACTTGCATGACCAGGCGAAACTGAGTGTCTTGACAGTCAAATATCTTCTGGTTCTTATAAAAATCTCCTGCCTCAACTATTTGGAGTAAAGACATTTAAGAACTCAGCCTAGATACTATTGCTATTTTATTCTTCAAAACTCAAACATGATTTTGTGCGGCTATTTGGTAACATATGTTAATGTTTTTCTTTTTAACTATGGGTTGATTGCATCTGAACCCTTTTAATTAGTTTTGGCTACAGATTTTATGGATAAAATGATGGTGTTATTGTTTGCTCGTCTCTTGAAACAGTTATAGTAGCCATTGCATTACACGATGGTAATGTTTTTCATTGCTTAAGGCTTTTTGTTACTCAAATGTTGTTATGGTTTGGCCCAAAAACAAATGTTACGGTTATTACTTTTAGCTGTGAAATACTCTGCAGATACTGAACTAAAATTTGAAGTTTTCAGCCATATAACTTCTCAATGATTTTCTGCAATTTAACTCATGATTTTGTGAGCAACTTATCATTCTTATTATTGAGTTCCTTCCAGAATATTGATGACATACGAAATGTTCGGAGAACAAAAGTTCCTATATTTGACCTGGAAAGTGGTGCTCGGAGTGGCTTCAAGGAACTTGAAGTTTCTGAAGATTGTGGAGTGGTTAGTCATAAGATATTGTATATGTTGTCTGCATTACAGCCTTTGCTTTTAATCTATGAAGTAGATAGGGCAGAGAATCTCCTGTGTACATAAAAACATGTTGAGAAGGTATATTACAATTCTTAGTGTCAATTAGAGTGTCTAATATTCACCACACACAAGACTCCTTTCTTAAAGCGACCTGAAACTGGTTAGTTCAATCATATCTCAGTTCTATACTAAATTTTGGGGATACACATACGCACCCGTGGCCCTGCCTCTGTACATATGGAAGTGGATTTTGTGTGGTGTGCTGTTCTAGAAATGGACACGGTAATGGGCTAGTGCAGGAACTGGGCTAGTCCTTTTTGGCAATATGCACTAGCTATCTCACCAAGGTTTACCATGGCTGCTCTAGAGTTAAGAAATCGTAGCAGAATTAACTGTCGTAACTTGCAAGCTGTCCTATAATGAACTCTACTTACTGGAAGTCATGAGCATGCTTGGTCTGGTTTAGGGAGCCAGTGATGGAATTGATCATTATGCATTTAAAAGTTAGTTTATAATCCATAGTAATTTCTTTTTGTTTATGGTTTCTTTAGAACCCATGGACATCAGAAAAATGAAGCATAGATACGCATAAAATAATAAATCCCTAACTTGAATATCTGATATATTCTAGTTTGTATGTCTTTGCCAATTATTTTTGTGGAACCCTCAGAGTGGTGTATGTTTTGACCAGATTATATTTGAAGGGGTTTATGCTTTGCATCCTGATATCCGAAAATCTCTTGACTTGTGGATTGCTGTTGTAAGAATGAGTTTCCTTCTGCCTCTGAAGGCTCTGCCTTTTTCAAATTCTAATTCAGTTTGGTCTATTCAAGGAGCCTGTGGAGTAAGTTATTTCCTTTTTGCTCGTTTGTTTGAAACAGGTGGGAGGTGTTCATTCACATTTGATATCTCGAGTTCAAAGGGATAAGAGTAGAGTGGGATGTTTTATGTCCCAAAATGAGATTATGATGACAGTATTTCCTATGTTCCAGCTGCACATTGAACCACATCTTGTCCATGCACATGTTAGTGGATAGCATGCTTTCTTTTTATTATTTCTTTATAATATAAGTGTTGATAATTTTTTGCTACTGTTCATTATTCCTTGATTTACTCTTTTAATTCCTGCCACCCTAATCCATTTTATTGCGATATTGTCTTTAACCTTATAGATGGTGTTAGTTGTTTTCTTCTTTCATACTGATGTATTGGACATACTTTTTTTACTATTAAGTTTGCTTTTTTAACTTGTGGAAGCTACATTTATTATTTCTCTCTCTACAGCTTAAGATAAGAAATGACTTTGACCCTGTTCTTTCCCCTGAGAGTTCATTGTTTGTATTGAAGAGTAACAAAAAGGTAAGAGCTTGATCTGTATTTTTAATTAAGTTGTATTAAATACAAAAATTTTCTTCATCAAAGTTACTGAAGATCACAATTGACAACAGGTAGCTTATCAAGATATTCTTACGATTCTTGATCCAGCAAAATTTTGCAGTTCTGTTCAGAAATTCATTGATATATATTTAAAGCTTCCTGGGATCCCCTCTAACGGACAGTTGACAGAGGGTGATTGTATAAGAGTCAGAATATGTGAAGGAAAATTTGCTTTGTTGATACGTGAGGTTGAAACCCCCCATTTTCAATTTCCTCTTTTCCATCTCCATAAGTTCCTTACTGATACCAGCACATGTTTATAGTTACATTACATATTGACTCCCAGTGCATCTTTATGGTTATGCTTGATTAGTAATTTTATCCTATTATCTCTTGCAATTGTCAGCCTATTAGAGAAGGAAACTTCATCATTCAGCCGAAAGTGGATTTTGATATTGGCATTAGTACAGTTGCAGGTCTTCTCAATCTTGGGTAAGCCACATTTTAATTCTAAAAATATAGGCAAAGAAGGTTGAATATAAGGATATTCATCTAGAAGTAATGATATTCTCTTCCTAGAATCTGATTAGAAACTCATGTAGAAACCCTGAATATTGAGGTTAGACTCAATTTTTTGTTGCTGCCATGCAACAATATTCATTGATATACAAGTGGATGGACATTATGTAACGAATTTGACCATAGCAAGATGTTCATGCTACTGATATTGGCAAATTCATTCTGTCTAAGAGTTAATGTACTCGTGAATTACGGTTTGAGGTAATGTCTACACTTTTTTCTTTCAGGTATCTAGCAGTAGCTTATATTGAAGCATCTGCGTTCATTTACCAGGATGGCAAGGTCACCTAATTTAGTCTATTCATTTTCTAATGAATCTAGTTATAAACTGTTATAAAAGATTATCCTTTTCTGCTTTCAGATTCTGATTGAGGTTGACCATCTACAAGATGTCTCCGGTCCATACATTCAGATTAAGGGCGTTGATAAGGATGCTGTGGCAGCAGCTGGTTCAATGCTTAAATTGGATGGTTCATATACTACTAAAGTATTGATTTTTTAACTGTTTCCCCCCTTTAAATTGTTTTGTTTTCTGTTGAACTTCAGCTACATATCATAAATGCTTAATTATTCCTATGTTGTAGTTGACATATTGTTATTTTGCTAGAGTTATCTTCAAATAATTTTGGAAAACCTACCTGCACTGGAAAGAACTTTTGGTGGCATCCACTCTCAACAGTCTGCGAGGATGCAAGAAATCGTTGAGTTTATTCAATCTCAGGTATCTCTTACTCTTTGGATGGATATTTTATCTAGCTTTCAGGACTGTATGAAATGTTATTTCTGCTAGGGGTAGTCACGGGATGGGTTGGGATCGGGATTGGGACAACCCTGTCCCGTGTCCCGTCTTGATACAGTACACGGGACGCAAAAATGTGTCACGTTTCCCGTCAACCGGGACGGGAATTCTCGGATCCAATTTTTTTTAAAAAAAAAAAAACTCTACAAAGTTCGAAGTTTTGGCAGAAGTTAATGAACAGGTAAATGGTGCGGGAGATGACACGTCTGTATGGTATGATATGATGCAAGATCACAGGCTGCCGTCTACGATTCAAAAAGAAAAGATAAGACTTAGAGAAAATATTTGAAGGAGTGGGAAAACGGCTAGTGTTTCAGAGGAAAGAAGTGAAAGCGGCGGAGCAGTATGAAATTTGATGTGGCATTTAATGAGGGGAGAGAATGGAATGGGCAGTTGAGAAAAGAAAAGAGGACAAGACAGGAGCCAGAGAAAGAGGCTAATATGGAATCATCAATGAAGGGAACAAATGCAATTGGGCTTCATGGTGTTGTACATGATAATGTCATTGGGCTTCAAGGAGGTGTTATATGTGAGAGTGAGAGTGGGCTCCAGGAAGGTGTTGTACACAGGGCAGAGGACTTCAAGTATAATTAAAAAAAAAAAGAGCGTGTTCGATTCTTGGGGAGTATTACTTTATTATGGTTCTAGTCGCAGCGCTTGGGGAGGTATCTTAGCTGCTGGGTGCCTAGGTTTATGTCTGAGGGTAATAGAGGGTTTGTCCTGCCCAATATTGGTATCGCCTAGGAGGAAGGGAGACTTTACCCTGTCCTTGGATCGTGGGTAAGTTTAACCTCTTTCTAAAAAAATTTGTAACAAAAAAAAAAATTAATAATAATAACTCGTGTTGGGATGAGATGGGACTGCCGGAGGGTCATGTTGAGACCCGTCCCGTCCTGACAAAAATATTGTCCCGTCCCAGTCCTTCTTGGGATGGGACAGATCCGTCCCAAACTCTCCAGGAACGGGACGGAAAAACATGACCACTCCTTCTGCATAACATTGGCAAACACACTTGAAACGCAGATTCTCATTGCCATACTTCAGTGTTGAATAAAACCTCAAATGGTGAAAAGACCACATGCCAAAGCATGATATCCAACTCAGCTGATTAGTTAATGAACTAGATGTTTTAGTAGGGGGTGCTAGAGCCTCTTTAAATCATAAATTATTTTATTCTAATTTTTCATTTGATACAAAACCATAAAGAATTATGATATCCAGCTTAATCTGCCAATATATAGCTGTCGAACCCTATCTATGTAGTAAATCAAAGGGCGCCAAACAAGATATACTATATCATTGAATGATATTGACATGATTACAAAGTATGCAATGTACAAAACTAACCCCTCAAATTCTTTATATGCTAATACTACAACCACACAAAGACACTTGTATCCTTTACCTTAGCTGCGTACTACAAGATCTCATTCACCTAGAAGACTCTCTAAATTCTAAATATCTCTTCACATACATGTATACATGTATTTGCATATATAGTTGGTTTTACACACCTTTGAATGAACAGGGGAGCAGCTTAGTATCAGAATGCTCACCAAGCAGAGTGGCGTCCCCAATTGAAGGGATTATAGAGGAGATGCAATCCAGGATTAGAAGGCTAGAACGGTGGCTTACTGTAAATACGGTATTCTCACTTGTTTTTTTCCCAATATTGCTTGCTGATTTTGAATTCACTATGACTTTCTCTGTTTTTCTTTGTTTTTTTTGAGAAGGTTTTATGGACATTTCTGATGTCTGCTCTGGTGGGTTATTCACTATATCAAAGGAAGCGTCAATGATACTCATGAAATACAATACAGGGCTTGAAAGTTTTAGGAGTGGCAAGTTCATTTTTTTTCCTTGTCGGCTTAATGGAAGTGGCAAGTTCGTAGAAGCTAACAAAAGTGACTAATCCCTTACTACAGATTTCGTTACAGCATAGACTTTCCCAATTTGACAGAAGCAATTTGTCTGTAAATAATTTGGTTGGGAGAGCGAGAGCTACATGGTGTTATAAATGCATTGTAAATCAAGTATTTTATCCGTTATTGTGTTGTCATGGCGCTCGCAATTTGAATTGTTGTATTAATATTTTATAGTGGAGGGGAACCAATGCAATAGTAAGGCTTTCATGGTTCATATTATGAAAATGATCTCCTTTTATTGGGTGACATTTTATTGGGTGACATTTTATTAATATTTTATGGTAATAATATTCAGGGAAAATTGGGGGAAAAATCACCCATGGACTTTTTTTTATGAAAAGGATCTAAATTAGAGCATTATTACTTAGTGTGTAAAATTTGTAAAGTGCCAGTATTTTCTATGCAACAAAATTTATGAGGTGCTCACCAATAAAATATCTAATTGGGGATTCATCCCCATTTTTCCCTTATAATTATGATTATTATTTTATTCAAAGATAGAAAGGATATTTTTAACTTTAAAATCATTTTTCAATTATTTTATTTTATTGTCTACCAAACGAGTCCTTTAAAAAGAAAAGAAAATCACTATTTATAAATTAGCCACATGGAGTACAGATGCTAACTTAACATATCAATAAGAGAGGCATTGCCCTGAAAGAAGCAATCATGGATGGAGATGGACCATCAAATAATATTTTCGAAACATAAATTTTCCACTTTGAAAAATTAACACCATTCAAGGTGTCATATTGAACCCTAAACCTTGAAAAGAACAGTAATAGTAATACAATACTCAGGAAACCGTATTCAGCATGACTGGAAAGCCCATTGTTACCTGTAACAGAAATTTACATTAGAAAATAATCAACTATTTCACGTTGACCCAAAGAAATTTACAGAATCGGTTATAATTTGAATTTTAACGTAAAAATGATTAGAAAAATTAAAGGCATAAACAGAGACTGTCATCAGCAAATAGATATAAAATGAAGCATTGCCTACCTTTCTTTCTATTCACGGTATGGCGTGAGATCAATGTTGAATTTTTGTTTCCCTTTGCTTACCCTCTGAAATACAGCAAAGAATAAACCAATCAAATATATGAATTCAACATTACAAATATTAACATTAAAAATAGTCACTTCATATTTGAACAGAGCAAACAGTGGAATATAGGATTGGGGTATTAAGAGAACGTTCAGTTCATAGAACTTAATAGCAATTGTTTTAAGCAATCAGGAAAATGGTTCCTGATTAATTAATTATATAATGGTGAATTAAGCATAGATATCAGTCAATAAACGAACAATGATTCCATGATCACACTTTCTCTACATCAATGAGACTCAAGTTCATGAATCGGACATCATCCACTGCTGTAAAGATTAGCACTATAATAATAATAACTATTATAAAATCATTAGTTTTCATAATAGTATTTTAAATTTCAACTGAGACTTACAGAGATAGCTACGAGTTCTTCCAGCAGCTCCTCCAAATGGCGCAAAGGCTGTCATATGAGGGGGGTTTTAAATGATTCATCAAAGGTACCCTTTCTATAGAGTAGACAACGAGAAATGAACATTGAGGGATTGTTCATAAATATAAATTATTATGATAAGAACCAAACTTACCCACTGTGTTGGACCATCAACAGGTGCATTCAGGGGATCATCATGTACCTAAAGAACAGAAGAAGAAAAAATTAGAATCTCAACGATAGACAAAACTAAATTGGTAAGATAACCCTGAAATACTCCATGTATGCAATAAGTTAGTATAAAACAGTGTTAGACACTATCAAAGCGGTTTCTACATCATATCAAAGTTTCACAAACTACCCCAGAAAAGCAAGAGGCCTCAAACCAAATATTTTGGGTAAAATTATTTTACGGTATAACTAATATATCAGTATTGGCTTCAGCTATGGGCAAAAAAAACAAAGTATTGGCTTCAGCATATTCTCTGTACCTCCATGAAAATCCCGTCTACTCCAACAGCAACTGCTGTCCTTCCAATGCATGGTATCAATTCTCGAAGGCCTCCACTTGCAACACCTCCACCTTCTAACTGCATAAAGAAACATAATTTTGATCACTGATACTGATTTGAAAGAATCTTTTTTAAAAGTTCAGTAAGAGTGAGAAAATGGATATCTGATCTGATGGTCAGATCTAGATGAAACAAACATATAGGTCAAGAAAGGCCAGTTTGCAACTGACAAACATGATACTAGAGAAACAGTGTCCTTGCACTGTGTTCGTAAAAATAACTTAACGGATTGGATTGGACAACAACGAAAGTAAGAGAAAATACTCAGAAGATTCCAAATGATATTTGGTCCAGCAGTTAATCGAATTAGCACAAGGATTTTTTACATCATGAATCTAGTGAAACCAAAATTATGTTTTCCCTCAAAAGTGAAACATGCTAGAATGTACGACATGCTATGAAATTGTTTATTCAAATCAGAAAAAAAAAGAAGATGCCACATACATTTATCTCTATCTTAATTGTCAAAAGCACCACATGCTAGAATAATCTGCTGCATAACATACTATATATGAAAAACGTAAGAAGAGGTAGAACCATATTCAGTACAAAAGGACAAAGGGAATTATGATATACTAAGTATACCTTTTTTCCAGCAGGCTGTTGTAATGAATGTGTGATATCAGCTACCTGATGTAAAAGAATATTTAAATGATTAGTTTAATGAGAAATAGAATGGTTTATGGACATAGTGGGGACTGCTGCATTGATATTTGATCAATTAGCTAGGATCAAGGTACCATTTGAAAATTTTATGTCCTCACTGGCTAGGAAAACAGAGATAGATCAGGGAAATCTTCTTGTAACCAGCTGAAAGACACAAGAAAATATATACGTCTGTTTACATTGAACTCTACTTTCATACGTCCTTTCTAGTATAATAACCTCACTTCGTTTCTACATTTTTCCGTTTCTAGCCTTTTTGTTATTCAACTGGTAGCATCAAGAAATGACTACACCAGAATTAAAACTTAGCTTAACAAATAAAGTTTTTGATGATAATAATAATAATAATAGTACCTCTAGTAAAAGCAAAAAGGAAGTTCAGTCTCATTTTCATAGAAAAGCAAATGAACATCCACATTCTGGTTTTCTTCATAACTGATTTGCAAATTGAATAGGACAAACTACGTTAAGTTGGGGTCATAAATCAAAAGAGATTTTCTCTGTTTCTTCATTCACATATCAGTAAATATTACATAGGTCCTATGAAACGCATCAAAGAATACATTCTTTTCTCATACAAGTTATTACAAAAGGTCTTCAAGAAGAGTTGTGTGTACGCGCTTTCAGTAGATGTGTAGGTCAGAGAAATCAGCATTTTCAGGGACCTACGGCAGAAATTCCTCCTACGGTGGTAAAGAGGGTAGAGATGGGAGTTTTTTATGGCATAACCTTAAAAGATCCTTCTAGGTTGAGTTCACCTTTTTTAAAATAATAGTACTTTTATTAATTGGTCAGGGAAAGTTATTAAGCAATTGCAAGGAAGAAGCAAGAAGATACTCTTTTATCCTGAATTTCATATTTTAAAGAGAACCATACAAGAATTATTTACTTACAACAGGACAATTGGCTTCTCTTATCCACTCCAGGTTTCTTGGATCAACAATCAAATCATCTACAGAAACAAAGCAAAGGATTACTATATTTTGGTTTTTTAAAATAATCAACCATTAATTCTAACTTGCTTAAGGCAAAACTAAAGTTCAAGTACGCAATCATGGTTGCAGAAGAAAGAGAAGGTGACTTAGAATAAAACTTGAATTTGAACTTTCAATAAGCACAAGACTACAATGAAACTACAGTAAATCGGCATACAAAGAACGATAGCATCTCATGTAATATGGATATTGATCGTTATTCAAGATCAGGGCAGTTCAAAACTCAAAGGCATATTATGTAGAGCTCAGACAGGTGCTATAAACTTACTGTAACCAAACATAGTTCCTCTCTCACAGACCATCACATTTGGATTTCCAGCCAGTCTAATTTTTTCAGCTGAATTTGTCATGACCTGCATATTTAATATTTATGAAATATATGTACAGACAATCAACAATTGAATTTCAACACATCAGCTTGGACAATATACTTACAGAAGGAGCACAGAACTGGCCTTTCTTGATGTTGACAATTTTTCCAGTTTTGGCTGCTGCCACTAGAAGATCTGTCTGTCATAAGAGGGAAAATAAAAGAAATAAGTTAAATTGGGATATCTATCCACCAAAAAAGCCAGTCAGTTATAAAGGTACTGATAATTGAATTGGGAAAAAAAATTATCTTACTTGACGACATAAGAATGCTGGAATCTGAATAATGTCTGCAACCTTACCAACTGGTTCACACTAGCAAAATAAACGATAATGTGTAACAGTTAGTAAAGAGTCTAAACTTCATTAAAATGAACCTCTAACAAGAACATCAGAAGCATCCATTCAATAAATTCAGTAAATTAAAGTAATAATATATCATGAATTTAACAATGGGCAGATATTCTTACGGTTATGTCTAGATAGAAGCACATACATTACCTGGATAGTCTCATGCACATCTGTCACAATAGGGATGTCATAGGCTATTTTGACCTTCTCAAGTATCTGTAGCAAATAATGCGGAAATGTCAATCAAATCTATGGGTTAACTAGGCAATAAAACATAGGAAAATTAGCGCACTAGTTGGTCTAAGCATGGGCTATAATTTGCCTTTATCAAGATCAAAATTCTGTGGTTTTGACAAATTTACTATCATGATGCAGTTTTCATGTCAAAGAAAAATAGTGCTCTAGCTATATCACAATAGTTGTGCTAGCAGATATTCAAAATCATATTCCTTTTTATGTAAATATTTTATCATAATCACCATTAAAAATGAAGAATCGTCCAAAATTTTCTTAGCATTAGTACAGTTGCCTTTTCTTTTGGCTAGAAATGTAGTTAACAATGCAAGAGGTGACATCTGACCCAGATCAGCACTCCCATGGCATAACCTTCTGAGCCCTACAAGGGATAAGATTACCCAGGTCCTGCCACAAGGTCTCCATGTGCAACATTCAGCCAAACTTATCTGGCACAAATATCAATAACTGCTTCTTTTTTACGTATCTATAACTCATGCTTTAATTTTTTGATGAAACTCCAGAATCATTAAAGATATAGAACATCCTACTTCCTCAAGAAACGAAACAACAGTGGTGCAATTAAAAGTAGTAAGGTTCTGAACCTTCAATCCTTCATCCATGCCTGGGCCACGAAATGATTTTGATGATGTCCGATTGGCTTTGTCAAAGCTTGACTTGAAAACCAATGGTACTCCAACTCTGGCAGTTATATACTCTAGATCATGTTAGACGCCGACACATACAAAAACATATCTCATGCTCACTGCGCTTTATATTTTGTACTAATTCATAAAAATTAATTTTTACATGACTAAAACAGCAAGCTGAAAGAAGCAGATAGGGGATTCCAAATAAATTCGGGCTATATAAGTTAAAGCATAGAGTAAACTCATTTAGCTTATGGAGTAGACAAATATCAGTATAGTAGTGCCCAATAAACTTAATGGCTCACAAAGCTTGAAAAGAACGAGAAAGAGGCAAATGTTACCAGTAGCCTGCAAAGAAGTTAGTTACACGAAACTACGAATAACGTACTTTGAAGTGATATTCTTTATGTGCTTAGCCATCCGTAGAACGTGCTCCTCAGATTCAATCACATTAGGACCCGCTAGCAGGAAGAATGGGTTTGCTGACTGAGGTAATCGAAGCAAACAAAATTCAACAATAAAACATCCATTATTAACATAACACCCAAAATGCTTAATCAAATATTACTGAGGGTGGAAAATGAAGCAGATCACTTCAAACCTTCAGCTGGTTAAACAGAACTGAAAATTGATCCATTTTCACGATCGAAAGGAACACAAAGGAACTGCAAGAAACAAGAAAGAGCCCAGGAAATTCAGAAAATGTTGTTGCCAAGGTATACCCAAACTCTCAAAGTAAGCTACATTCTACAGAGAGAGAGAGAGGTCAGCGAGTTTCCAACATTTTCTCAGAATCCAAAGACTTATTACCGAGAAGCGTAGAGAGAGTGAAGGAAACCGTGCAAGATCAGCGGAAGTGGTGATGTTCTCCGGTCAGGAGCATCAGTATGGCGTCGTCATCTTGCACACAATAAACCTATCGATCATATTCAATTTTTTTTTTCTTTTTTTTTAATACCGTTGATATTGCCGGTGAGATCCGAAATCGATCAATCAAATCAAATAAATACAACTAGAGGCCCGGAGGGCACAAACCATAATTTTAAAAATATTTTTAGCCCAAATTTTAATATGAAAAAATTTTAAAATAAACAGCCATATTTGTCTATAAGTGCTTTTGCATAAAATCATAGTTTAAAATTATGGTTCTGAATAAGCTATTAAAACTAGCTTTTTGAACAGTAAAAAAGTTTATAGACTATTCAATTACTATTTTACCCTTACTTTTTCTTACACCCTCTCTCCTACTTTTTCTTATATCCTCTCTCCTCTCTCTTACTTTTAATCAAATCATACCCTTTTTGATAATTTACCAATATAAAAAGACATTCTAAAAATAACTATACAAACACTTATTTATTCATAACCACTTTTTTTTCCATAAACTCTTTTCTAGAACTTTTTTCCATAAGCTATCTATAAGCCTTTTTTTTTATAAATTTTTTTTTAAATCCTATCCAAACATACCCTAACTCTTGTAGAGACTGATTTGTCAAATTGTAACTTCTCCATCTTCACCTTCTCAATCATTAGCATCTCAAATTAATAAAATTAAATATTTTTAATAGAGAAATAAATAACCAATTTTATTTAATATTGTCATTTACAACAAACATGGGCATAATTGTAAATATGTTGGCATCTATTTTTTTTCAATTAGATTACTCTTTCATCATGTTAACAAACAATCTTTGTGATTTTTAATTTCATGTAGCCCTTATTAGGTCAGTAGTAGAATGTAGGATTCAATTATAATAATGTTAAACAATTTAGGGTGTGTTTGGATTAGCTTTTGGAGAATAGATTTTGGAAAAAATAGATTCTGGGTAGAATAGATTTTGGGAAGAATAGATTTTGGGAATAAAGATGTTTGGATGATTAGTAGTAGAATCACTTTTTATATTGGTAAATTACTAAAAAGGGTATGATATGATTAAAAGTAAGAGAGATGAAAGATGATAGAGAAGAAAGAGGAGAGAGAAGAGAGTGTAGAGAGGAGAGAGGAGAGAGAAGAGAGTGTAGAGAAGAGAGAGAAAAGAGAAAAAGAGAGATAAGAGATGAGAGATGATAGAGAAAAGAGAGGAGAGAGGGGAGAGGGTGTAAGAAAAAGTAAGGGTATAGTAGTAATTGGATAATCCAAAACCTAGGTTTCAAACTAAAAGCTATTTTCAGTGGCTTATTCAAAACCTAGGTTTCAAACCGAGGTTTTGTCCAAAATCAATTCTCAACAAAAATTGCTGTTTGTGTAAAAATTTTCTAAACTGCAGTTTTGCCTCAGAATTTATTTTCAAACGCTGTGCCAAACAGGCACTTAATCAACTTATATTTTACGTTTTTTTTTTAAATCAAGTTAGTCTTCTATCCTTGCTTTCCTCATTTTATTTCCTCATTCATTGCTATAGAAATGGAAAAATATCAAAAAATAACTTTTCAATTCTAAAATTAAAAAAACAGAGTACTAATATGTGATTTCAAAATTTGAAGGAAAAAACAAAATTGTCTCTTAAAAATGTTTTAAAAAAAAATAAAATTGAGTCAATTACTATTTATATAATAAGATTGATAATTTTTATAATGAGTTTGACCACTTTAGTGAAGATATTTCTACTCTCTTTAACAATTTAGTTAGAATTAAGTACTTGGGTCAATTACTACCGTATAATAGGATTGTCAACTTTAGTAATAATTTTGACCACCTTAATAAAAATATTTACTACTCTCTTTAACAACTTAGTTAAAAATACGTATTTAGATCAATTGCTATTCATGTAATGTGATTGATAACTTTTATAATGATACTGACTACCTTAGTAAATATATTTACTACTCATTTTAACAACTTTGTTGGAATTAAGTACTTGAGTCAATTATTATTCTTATAATAGTATTAATAACTTTACTAATGATTTTGACCACCTTAGTGAAGATATTTACTACTCTCTTTAACAACTTAGTTGAAAGTAAATACTTGAGTTAATTACTATTTGTGTAATGGGATCGACAACTTTTATAATAATTTTAACCTCCTTAATAAAGATATTTACTAATCTTTTTAATAATTTAGTTGAAAGAAAATATTTGAGTCAATTACTACTCGTATAATGTGATTTATAATTTTTATAATTATTTTGACTACCTTAGTGAATCCCATTACAAAAATTGTAACTTTCTTTTGTAATGATTTTAGTCAACATCATTACAAAAGTTATCAATCCCATTATACGAGTAGTAATTGACCCAAATACTTACTTTTAACTAAATTGTTAAAAAAAGTAGTAAATATCTTCACTAAAATGGTTAGCATTATTACAAAAATTGCCAATCACATTATACAATTAGTAATTGATCCAAGTACTTACTTCTAATGAAGTTGTTAAAGAGAGTAATAAATATTTTTACTAAAATAATCAAAATCATTATAAAGGTTATCAATCCTATTACAAAAGTAGTAATTGACCCAAGTATTTACTTTTAACTAAATTGTTAAAGAGAGTAGTAAATATCTTCACTAAGATGATTAAAATTATTATAAAAGTTGTCAATCTTATTACACAGGTAATAATTGAACCAATCTTGTCTTTTTCTTAAAACACTTTCAAAGACACTTTCATCTTTTTTTCCTAAATTTTAAAATCCCAGATTAGTACTTATAACCAATCTGTCATTTTATATATTAGAACACTCTTTTTTTAGAATCTTAGAATTGAAAAGATATTTTTTAGGATTTCCCCTATATAAATTGTAGAAATTATATATGGCCTTCAAATTTGTGGGGATAAAGCAAGAGTATAAGACTATTAATGTGTTTACCAACTATAATAGACATCAACACTCTAAACAAGATTTTTTTTCTTAGTATAGGTACTTTTTTTATTAAAGATAATCCTATTTAAAATATTATCTAGTACTAAATATAAATATCTCTCAATAAAAATTCGAATTTTAACTCACTATATTGTACAAGACTTATCTTTTTTACTATATCTACTGAATTGATCGTGTTAAGTTGTGCCTTTGAACTCCATGTCCATGGAAGCTAACTTTTGTGCCCATTACCTGGCCAGGCACGCAAGGGATTAGGTAGGCAATTTTTACACTTTTTTGACCAACCAGCATCTTTGTATAGGGAGGTGGTAGATAATGAAAGGAAAATAAATTAGCCTGTGTTTCAATGTGACCTTGATTTAATTAATGAACCGTTTGTTTCATTCTTTTTTCTTTTGCAAGAACTATTTTTCTCACGAGTGCAAGAGCACTTGAATGAATTGAAATTCGAATTAATATATTATGTTCTTACGGAAGATAAGATTTGTAATATATTACAGCATTCGTACAATACGTTGCAAAAGTCCTGTAAAAGCTGAAAATCTAAAGCAAAATGAATAAATGGTAAGAATAAGATGTAAATAATGTATCGAAAAAGTATAAGATGTAAATAGTGATCAAGAATTTAAACTTTCTTAATGTAATAAAAAAAAATCAAAGCTCCGTTTTTTTGAAAGATTAAAATTATTACTGAAATTTCAAATTTTTTTATTAATTCTTATTGAAATTACAACTTAGTCTTACTGAATTTAACAATTGTGAGTAAAAATTCTGATAATGTTATTACCTATTAACAAGTTAAGGGAGTTCTGAAGTACATCACCCAATATGATGTGAACTTAAAAAGAAATCTACATCCCTCAAAATCAAACAAGCATCGAAATTATGCTGTTACACTTGCAAAGCAGCTTTTTAGCTATAACATTACACATCAATTTTGAAGAAAAGATAACTTCAACTTGTCAATGTCTTGAAGTTTCAGAAAGTAGGCAGCTATAATTGCAAGTATGATGAAAAGTACAGCAATCCATAAGCTCAATCCTCCTGAAAAGAAATTAACATACGTATTAATAATAATCATGGAAATCTCAACATTCGTAAATCTAAGACTTTCCAACAAACTTTTTGTGAAGAGAAACCATTAAAAGTTAAGCGCATTAAGTTGCGCAGCCAAATGCAGGGGTTATTCTGAACCAATATTTGGCTTCATGAAAGATTAATCAAAAACATGCTACACCCATTTACAGTAATCATATAACAAAAAACCAGGGACTTGTTGATTCAGTTATCAAGCTACTTCAATTTTAAATATGCACATACCAATCTTCTGCTTCTCCTCAATTAGAGTGACCCTTGCACTTGAATCAAAGGATACAGAAGCCAACGCCCTGTACTCAAGAGCCAAAACGATCACTAACTTTTGACATGCAAATTTCTAGTTCCAGGTAAAAACAGTAACAATATACTGGCTTCAAACCTTGAATCATGGGAAAAAGCTAACGCAGTTACTATGCCAAGGTGAGCCTTTTTAATCATTGACAGAATCTTCGTATTTGTTGAATTTACAATCATAATGTCTCCTGAAGGTGTTCCACTGCATGTCAACCCACCAAAACAGAATAGATAAGTTCTTGAGAAGTCGCACCCATGACGTCAGGAAGTGCTACTCTCCTCCTCTTTTTCTTGTTAGTCTATATTTATTGACCACTAGAAAATACGTATAAGATTACTTACCATGCAACTAACTTTCCATCAGTTGAGACATTGAATGCAGAGATTGCGTCACGAGTAATATGCTTTGAGCCAATCCTTGCCCCAGTTTTTGCATCCCATGTCAGAATGCTTCCACCTTTGTCTATATCCAGCAATAAAATACTTGCCATTACATAAAATATAATTATTCTTAGAATACTTCTAATCCAGTGAGCATATACCTGTCATGGCAGCAATATACAAGACATGGGTCCCATCATTAATTTGAGAAAATCTGCAAGAGCTAAAAATCTCACCCTGCATGGTAGATAACAAAATATGATTAGTCTACAAATAGTGAAAGAGATTATCAAGTTAAATGATTAGTGAAACTAAAAGGTTATACAAAAGATTATCTAAAGCACTATATTGTCTTATGAACCATAAGACAATACAGTACATTTTGGCTAGATCTTGATGATTAGATTTAGAACTATCATTTCTATACAGATGAATCTAGGATATTCCACAATACTTCTCTAACAGTTTGGCCACAATTGTGATATATATACGTGTGACGTGAGATGAAAAAAAAGCTTAAAAAAATAATTTTCCATTTCATACTAACAATTCTCTTGATATATGCCATCAGCTTTGTTTCATCCTATCCTTTATTCTTTTTCATTTAACTGATTTGGCCTCCCACATATTGGACAGAGCTTAATGAGCTACATTATTCATGACTTGTGACTAATATGGCATGTTGTAATTTTATATTTTGTCGTGATATCAATGATTCGTATAATCACCCGCTTTACCATTGGGTATTGATTCCCCTTTGTTCTAAAAGTTGCTTTATGATCTTAAGCACTTTTTAGTATCCAGCTAACAAGTCCGGTCCAAATATATATATATATATATATAGGCAATCCAGAATTGAGGAATGCTAAGATAAGGAACAGACAAATGCATTCGATCATTAAATAAATACTTATAGCGCAGTTACACATACGCCACCACTATTTATAAGTATAGATCAAAAGAAGATTTACAATTGTATCCCAAGGAGTAAGGTTCTTTGAAAGAGACCCAAAAGGAAATCAGGAATTCCTCACTCTCTCCCCAAGCTAAGATGTATATGTCAACTATGCCTAGCTAAGGGGTATATGTCAATCAGACTAGGTTATTGGAATACTTTTGATCAAAACATCAGTTGTTTGTTAATGTGTAGATGTACAAATCACCTCCATCTGATGCAATAGTCAGAAAAAGACGACCACGGAAGATCACCATCTTCTAATTTACCTCGTAAATCTATCTACCAATCAATTAGTAGATACTAGAAAGCAATGATGCTCAATGGGAAAAATGATGAGAAAACTATATAACAATTTAACATTACTAACAATAATTATAAATCTTTATAATATACAATTTTGAAGTATCATAAATTATGCGGCCTTCAAAAAGCAAAGACTGCGCATGTTTGAATTCTATTAGTTATTTAATATTTAATTTATAGATTCTACATTTCATAACTTATTCATTGCCAATGGTAGTTTACAGTGCATAGTATATCCAATGTCACTCACCTTTTTACTTGATATGGAAATTAAGACCGTTGATGAGGAAACATCCCAAACTCTGCACGGCCCACCACTTCCCAAAGAGACAAGCAGTTTACCATCAGAACTGCAAGACAATGAAACCAGACTATAAGGGACCCTCATCAAAAATAAAATGGGTAAACAGAACTTCTCTTTTCTTTCTTTCAAAATTCTTTTCTTCTTTACTCAGTAGCATTCAGTTATAAAGTAAAATCTCTATAATATTGCTAAAAAACAAACCTGAAATGTAAGTCTTTTACTGTCGAATAAGCTTTAGTCTCATTGAGAATAATTTCCATGCTAGGCCACTTGAAAACCCTCAGATTGCCATCCTGTACTGCACCAAAATCAGAAAATCATATAGCATGCCACCCCTTTATCAAAACAAACTCACTATATTTTGATGTTGGTTTGTCAAATGAAGCTTCAAACATAATTCTTGCTCATATGGCATCTAAAGATAAGGAAGCACCCCAAAAACAGCATTCAGCTCCAACTAAATATTCCAAATTCCAAATCACTACAAAAATTCCATGTCGCTACAAAGTTCTACCCTCCTTTGTTTTCTCTTAGGGGAAATATTGGTTAAAATTCCTAGCACTAAAATGCCTGATTGACTATGTATGCATCTACACACCATGATAAATATGCACATTAAATAGAATAAGAATAGCAGTAACAGAAAATTAGTTGAGATGCTTCTGCACAGACCCTATTTCATTCATGTTACAAAATCTTTTCTTGGTTATAAGCAGTACCATTTTCATAAATGAAAATGTAACTAATAACTTTACCTCCCCGCCAACAGCTAGCATAGTGCCATCATTGTCAAATGCCAGAGCTAACTGCTGCCCAACATCCTCCAACTCACTGAGTACTTTATCAGAAACCTTCAGACCTAACTTATGACTTTTTGCACTCCTATTTTGGTCCCATTCAAACCATCTGCATGAACAATTCAAAATTTCATGTTATAGTGTTTCAAAGCTGGAGATAATGAAGCTCCACTAATGTAGTACAGGTTAATATCTTCCCTAGTGTGTATTAAGATTAAACTCTCAGTTGTAAAACAACAACTCCCCAATACATTATGATACAAGTTAATATATTTATTAAGGAAACAACTCCAGCAAACACGGCAAAAATGAGAAGCAAAATACCTGCAACTCTTTGGCATCGCACAAATAAGGCCATCTCCACCGGGGTGAAGTGCCATTCTATAAGGCAGCTCAGAACCAGTTCTAAGCCTGCCCACCTGTAATATTGATGAAATTACCCAAAACACAAGGGCAGAATTAGATGAACATGAACCACATATTGCAATGATATCTTTCTACAAGTTTAGATTTTCATTACAAAAATCCCTAGACCTTTTGATGTTGAATAATTTTCTTAAACAAGTCACATCAAAATGCAGTCAAACATACTAATTCATGCAATCTGGACAACTCGATTTAACATAACACGGGAAGGGTAAAAAACAAAAGAAAAGAAAAGCAGCCTAATCAGCTTTCATCACCAAACCGCTAAGACAAGCCCAAATTCACATAGTTGTGATAAAAACACGCATGATCAGCTTTGCATCTCACAACAAAAATCAGGAAAAAAAAAATCAGATCCGATTCCTCTAGTTTCAAACCATAAAACACTGGCTAAATCAAATCCATAAGAATTTGGAATCGTAGAAAGCAAAAGAGTAACATACTGGCTGATCAGAGAGAGAATTAGATGCGACATCAAAATGTGCAAGCAACACAGCATTAGGAATACCGCTGCTTCCTTCACCACCACCACCAGCGATCACAAGGTAGTGCTCGCCGGACTGCTCGGGTGGCTGAGGCGTGGAGCTGTCAGCGTTGTCAGCGGCTTCAACAGTTGTTTGATTCAATACTGATTTGATGACATTTGGAGGTATCCATGCGACTGAGTAGGAAGGAACGCCGTATTTCTTGAAGTTTGGAGGATCTGCTATAGCACTTCCCACCATTCTCTCTCTCTTATCGACTCTACGCACTTCTGAATTCTGACTGTTCTTTCACTTCCAGGCTGATTTTAGCGTAATTAATCCGGCTGAGCGGTCGGCGAGCACTTGCTACAAATTCTCGATGGCGTTACAGGTGCAACGCAGCGTTTTAACTCATACAAGAAGCATCCCAGCGGTCCATTGACAATGAATATCAACCGTTGACTTATTGATTTCACTTCACAGTTCACACCCGCAATGCATCTCCTTCCTCACTTCAATCCAGTGAAGTGTGAGCAGGAACAGTATGTTTTGAACAAAAGTCGCTGTAAATAAGGGGCGATCCGGGTTTGGCTGGTGTGGTGGGTTATCGGGTTTGCAGCGAAGGTGGATCGATGTACGGCGGAGGCGTGGGATGTTCGACGGGCCGACGGGGCTGGAGATGTCGTGCGACTTGAGATTGGGTCGGATTCAGCTAGAGACAGATGCAGAGAAGGCTTGAGAAGAGGAGCTTTGGGTGTTGGGAAAAAAAAAATTGAAATGATTTATTTTTATTTTCTTTATGGAGAATGATTTATTCCTCCTCCCCTTTTTAATTTTAATATAATATTTAATGAGAGGATTGATGTTAATATTAAGTATAAAATATATTCTATATATTTATATATATTTTTTAAAATTATTTTTATTATACTTTATTAATAATAATTAAATAAAAATAATAAAAAAATTTAAAATAATAATTATGATATCTTAAAAAAATATTATATTAATTAATTTAAATAGGTAATAAGTATACTGAAATGATAAGTATTTTTATTAGCAACATCAAATTTCTGCTAATGAGTGTACTGAAATGAAGATATGATATGTTAAGAAAGTGTTATTATATGAAGCAAATACAAGATATATCAGGTGATCCTTACAATAATTTTTATTGTTACTTACACACTGTATGAGGCAAGCCAAAAGCATATCGATAATTTGGACATGTTAGAGAAATAGTAGTATATTTCAGCAGCATATATGATTAAGCATTTTTTTTTTTTTGTCAAAACATATATGATTAAGCTAAGTAATTAATTTTTGTTAATAATTAAAAAAAAAAAACTTACAAGTATGGCCTGCTTGACGCGCCCGCTTGTTGTGGGTCGTTCTGGGCACATTGTTATTCAATTACCCTAATATGTATATATATATATACACACACACACATATACCCCGCATCATTAACACTTCCTCTTCTTTCTCACTCGTTCCCTTCCCTTCCTTACAAGCACAGAAAAGGCGGAAGACGAGAGATCATATTTCGCAGTAATCACTCTTCTCTTTCTATACTTTTCTGTTTGATTCTTTTCCTATTTTCCATTACCGACTGAAACACTCGATCGCGCCAGCTTCCATCCGATGGGAACCCCTGAGACTTCTCGCGAACCCTGCCCCGATCGCATTCTTGATGACATTGGCGGCGCGTTCGGCATGGGAGCCGTCGGTGGCTCCGCCTTCCATTTCCTCAAAGGTCTCTATAACTCTCCCAAGGGTTCTCGGCTTGTCGGCGGCTCGCAAGCCGTTCGCCTCAACGCACCTCGTGTTGGCGGTAGTTTCGCCGTGTGGGGTGGCTTGTTTTCCACGTTCGATTGTACCATGGTTTACGTGCGTCAGAAGGAGGATCCGTGGAACTCCATCATCGCCGGGGCTGCCACTGGCGGTTTCCTCTCCATGCGCCAGGGGCTTGGAGCTTCGGCTCGATCTGCGGCGTTTGGCGGTGTCTTGTTGGCTATGATTGAAGGAGCAGGGATCATGCTCAACAAGGTACTCAGTGCACAGCAACAGATGCCAATAATAATCGATGAACCCATGCCTGCTGGTGCTGGATACCCTGTTAATGGATTGTCTGGCCAAAGCTTGCCTCAAGGGGTGATGCAGCCCTCAACCGTGCCTTCTGATGCGGGTTCGGATTCGGGCAAATCTTGGTTTGGTGGGTGGTTTGGCGGAGACAAAAAGGATGAGCCTCCTGCGAGTGGAGGAAGCGAGACCAAAGTTTTGGAGAGTTTTGACGCGCCGCCAGTGCCGAACTTTGAATACAAGTGAGGTGATTATTCAGGCAGTTTTTGTAGTGAGTATTTAGGAGTAATTCCATTTGATGCAGGGGTTTCGTTTTGAACCTAGCTCAGGGATTTTTTATTGTAGTCACTTAACTCTACGGCTTTGTAATAAAGTGGTAATTTTGGAAATCTATTTGTTTTAGGCTCCAAATTTTGTCCAAAATTGATTATTTTCCAATTGGAATTTTGGCATGCTTCCAATTATGGATCATCATTTGATTGCATATCATCTTTTCCTTCAAAAACTATATGTTTGCAGGTTATAAGTATTTCAATGTCAATATGTGAAATTGTGGTGGTTGTTTTTTCCTATGTCTCTCAGTACCAGTAGGAGGGACAGGGCAGCGTGTTTGTTTTGGGTACAAAAAGTCACAGGTTGACAACCTGACATCCTTATCCCTATGGAGAAATGGTGGTTCAGTAAGAGATTTTCCCCCCTTCCTGGAAGATACTGGAGTACATGATTGAAATTGATCAGCAGAAATTGATTATTGGTAAGAGTACGTGTAACCTTTTGGCAAACTTCTTGGAGGCTAATGCTTGGTGTCATACGTATCCTTGCACACGGTAGATGTATTGTTTTTTAAGTCTTCTGCGTTTAATGTGTTGCATGTTTAAGCAATTACTGTATTTGAATGTATTATTTGGTGGGTATTACAAGGCCGCAACCATTTTCCTGAGATATTGGCAAATCCTCTGATATTGCCATCGGCATTATCTAGCTAAGCATTGATCACTGATCAGTATTAGATTTTTTAATGATTTTAGTCAGTTAATTAGGTCAGTGCTGGTACAATTTCTAAATTACTTTTACTTTATATCCTAACTCTATGTGATGAATGGCTTGGGACTTTGTATATCGCCAGGAGGAGCAAGAAAGAACTTCGGGCTTAACCTTGTATGTCTAGTTGTCTCTTAGTTTTACTTGTGACGTAATTATTCTTCAATTCTAACATGTGACGTAAAGTGATCATAAATCATTGTTATGTTTTAAGCAGCTAAAATTTGATGTTTGCTGAAGAGAGAGCATGTTTGTTGTAATTTGTATGTATCTACCAAAGAGCAAATCTGAATCAAGAGTTTAAGACTAGTTCCTCTTTCTTTTATTCACTTCATCATATGGCCACTGGTATCTAATCTCGTTAACTCAGACGGTGGCAGGCGTGTTTGATCAGAGTTCATCTTGTTTTACCATTCGCATGTGGGGAAATGTCTGAAGGAAAGAAACAAAAGATCCACTTACATGGAAACATGCTGGTTTATAGAAGACTTGATTTCTGAATTGATATCTTGTTATTTTATATGTCATGGCATTTCATTTTATATAATCCATTTGACTTCTTTGATTTCTTACCTTTGATAGTGCTGCTGTGGTTTTCTCGGCCAAGAAATGAACGACCCTTTAATTATTGTCAGTTACCGGGTGGAGGGTTACGATGTTATACATTCTTTTTTCATTTGTACCGTCTCTTTCATCAAATTTATGTTTTACATATAGTTATCAAATGCAAGATATTCATATTAGACAGGATAACATCTTGATTACGTATGGAACAAAGAACAGATTTTTTTAGCAGCATTGATAATGATGATAACTGAATCAAGTCTTGCTTCATTTAGAGTTTAAAGAGAAATAATAAAAATGGTGATTTGATATTACGTTAGTTCCACCATTTTATCCTTATCAAATCCCTTTGGCACCCGCCAACTTCTTTTTCCAGGAGGCAGTAGTTGACGATGGAACGTAGGTTGTCGTATTGCTAAAAGAAAATTTCAAGCAAATCATCTATGGAAATTAATAACTAAATCAATTTTTTAGTGTGAAAATTAATTAATTTTCACACTAAAAAATTGATTTAGTTAGTTATTTGCTATTAATATTTCATATTTTTGTGATATTATTCTTTAAAGTGCCTTTCTCATTAATTCAGTTTAATATCTTACAGTGAAAAATTGTATAACAAATAAGGATAATTTTTTTTAAAAATAATTAATCAATAAGATAGATGAAAAAGATTGAGGTTTTATAAATATGATAAAAATAAAGTCTAGAGGTACTGAAAATGGGACTTTTCATCGACTTTATATTATATATTTATACAGATATTGATTTTGTATTTAATATATGTATATGATGTAAACATATATAACAGACCAAAAAAAGTAAAATAGTGGGAAGTGAGGTGCGGCACCGCCTCTGGAGGTGGCTTTCGCCGCCTGTCATATTCGTCCTACGGAGAAGATTTGTCCAGAGAGAGTCATTTGCAATGCTTTATTACTAGCCATGTGAATTTGAAGTTATTCTAGGTAAATAGAAATAAAAAAACATGTTAAATAAGCTTGTACTACAAGATGGGTCGCAACCATACAAGCCTGAATCTTTATGTGCTTCTTAGCCCTTATTCTTTGGCAGAAAATGACAGCGTTGGATGAAAACTATATTCCATCCACCATGTGAACACCACAAACTCAAACTCAATAATATTGTGTTCGATGCAGCCTCGGGCCTATATTAAGGAGGAGAAGAGGAGTAGTAATTTTCCTTATCAGCTAAATGGTGGGTAAGTGAAGCTGCAAAATTATCAAGAACATTTACAAAATAAATAGTTATTTTATGAGGCACAAGTGTGTAATAAGTTTTTCTCCTCCAAGTTGTGAATCCCACGTAGGACCCAAAAAACCTGTGAAGCAATCCAAGCTGGCGAACCCATTTCCGTCTCCATCACAGGCCGAAGGCAAAAGCACGTGCACGCTCTTCTTCTCCAGCTCTCTCTGTCTTTTTCTCTTTCTCCTTTGTATTTGGCGCAAAGTTTTCTCTCCTTCCTCTTCATTCATCCCAATTTCCCCCTACACAAGTTGCCATTCTTTCTGTCTGGCTGTCTCCCTCTCACTCTCTGGATTGTTGTTATATCTTCAAAGAGCTTCAGAGCCATTATGGATACTTCTTCGTACATGCACTGCTTGTGAGGTCCTGTGATGTAGACAGTTTGATCCCAAATGCACCCCATCAATCGGCTACCCAGTAGTGGCCACTCCTCGCCGTCGTCGCCTCAGTCGCCGCTCCGGTCTCCCAGGCTACGTCGCGGTCGTTCCAAGACTGGCCGGTTCTCTCCCGTTCAGCCGGCTGGTAGGACCGCTGCCCAGCGACTCTCTTGGATCTTTCTTTCCTTCCTACTTCGCCGCCAGGGCGTCTTCCTTTTCGCTCCTCTTATTTACATCTCCGGCGTGCTCCTCTACATGGGCACTGCCTCGTTCGACGTCGTTCCGCTCATCAAGAACCGCCATGCTCCTGGGTCTGTGTACCGGAGCCCGGAGCTGTATGCGAAGCTACGCCTTGATATGGATGCCGATAATTCCTCTGTTGATACTTCTTGGTTGCATTTATCTTTTCAACTGGCTCTTAATTCTAACTCAAAAGAAGTATTTCTTTTGATACTTCAATTTTTGAATTTCGATCACTTTTTGTAGTCCAAGTTGGGTTTCTTTTCTTTGTTTCTTTTAACTCTGGTTTCTGTTGAATTCTGAAGATTCATGGGGCCTTCTTGCGATTCTGTCGATCTACGGAGTCGGATCTCATTACGTGTATTGCATTGTCGTAGCTTGTTCGGGAAGTTTATGAATTAAGAACGGAAGGCTTGGAAAATATTCTAGTTTTGCATCTTTTTCATTTGAATTGTTTATATTTAAACTTAGCTTTAATCTTGCGATGCATCTGGACTTGTTACATAATGTTGATGTATTTTTATTTGACCGTTGCCGACTTACTTAAGGAAGAGAACTTTTTACCTCTTTAATGCATTTTCTATACAACCTCGTCCAGTCTGAGTCCATTTGCTAAACCTCTCACGTAAGCAAAATGTCCAGTTGATTTGACCGTACAGCTTGAGCTGGATAATAACGTATTTCTGATTGAGGAAATTGATGTCATCTCGTTTCCTTTGAAAAAGGTTATTTGCAAAAAATGAAAGGGATTACCGTGAGGTGTTGCAGTTCTTGCTCCTCCTATTTGGTGTAATGGGGATCGAAATTAATAAGGGATAATTATTTTTGGAATAAGTATTATTTTGTATTATCTAGCTTCTTGTTTGGAGAAGTAGGACATGAAAAATTTTGAACAGTTTAGTTCAGAAGCGGCAATATTCTGGTTGCTGCTTTGTCATGAGCTTAACTTCTTGCCCATTTTTTCTTGCTAATCCCTCTACCCGTATACCAAGGATTCCCTTGAGGCCTGGAGAGTTGATGTCATTGTAATATTAGTGAAATGAAGAAACAGAAGCTCCCTTTTATGTTGAGAACATGTTGAAAATTCAAGATACCTCTGTTTAGCTGTTGAGGATGCAAGACCTATACTTTAACATTGAAAATGGTTCATGTGTTTAAAGTTGATTCGCACTTCTGATATCTGAAAATTCAGGACTAAATCCTTTATGTGCTCATGTAAGGGTATGATCATGATTCTTTGTAACTGCCATCCTCTGGCTACATAGGTTTTATCATATGTTCAACTTTATTTTTTAACTCCCTTAGATCTATATCCTAAATAATATAAAATCTGTTGGAAGTTGCACTGTTCATAAAAAATGAAGAGTTCAATACGTCTCAGATTGAATGCAAAGCATGGCCCACAATCTAATTTTTTAGTTGAATTCATCTTTGTTACTGTTGTTGATACTCTTCATACTTTTGAGTACCACTTTGCTTTTCTGTCATATTTGTCATGTTTATTGACATAAGTAGTTTAATTTATTTCAGATATCAACAATATGGAAGAATTCCTACAAAGGTGGTGAGTGGAAACCATGTGTCAACAAATCTTCAGAAGGTACAGTATCGTATAATTTGAATTGATGAACAGTTGGACTTTGTGGTATAGCAGTGTCAGCGACCGTCTTGTCTGGAAATGGTGGGGACTTGGGGACCTATGTTGTATCTTGTTGGCTTATTCTTGCTTTGTCTTAGTCAAACAAGATGCAATAATTAACAAATATGGGCTCAAATAAATCCAAGCTTGCCTGTTTATTTTATTTTATCTTGGAGTGCATGAAGCAGCTTCTTACTGCTAATTCTCTCATTGCATTCCTCTCTTTGCTTCTTTTTGCATAGAAGGTAGTATTACCCTGGGTGCCTTTTAACATTTTCCTTTTTCCTGATGGCCCTGATGAAAAGGGGAGTATCATGCAACAAACAAATAAGGAGCTGATGGTTTTAGCATTCCTTGTCTTTGATGACTTAGAATCCCATTTTATCATTTTAGGCTATCTTGGTTTTTATCTGCATCGGTTTCCTCTTGCTAATTGGATCATCAATTATTTCGTATGGTGGATTGCTTTTTCATAAGACACCCCAGATAGATCAAGTTTTAGTATTTATGCATTTAATATTAGAAAGTATAAGTACGTATTCTCCCAACATATAGTGGTTTTAAACTTGGTTTATATTTCTTATATTGTTGATAGGCCTGCCAGAATCAAATGGTTACATTTATATAGAGGCCAATGGTGGCTTGAATCAACAAAGGACATCGGTTAGTTTTATTTCTCCGTGCACCTCTTGTTTCATACATAAATAGTTACTGTAGTTTGACCTGAAGATTGCTTGAGATAGTACTACTCTTGACTGTTATTTCATGAATGTTGTCATTGCTTCATAGATATGCAATGCTGTTGCAGTGGCTGGGTATCTGAATGCTACACTCTTGATCCCAAACTTCCACTATCACAGCATATGGAAAGATCCTAGGTTTGTCTGTTTTTCCATCTTTCGAGTTTTTTTGGACTAGAAAGTCTAGAAATTGACACTGGCATAGTTGTTTACTAATATTATTTTTTAAAGCAATGATTATATATATGTAATATGCTATTGCATTTTGGTATGTAGGGTCCTTTTTATTTTGGATTGCATTGTATTTAAACAATGATTCCTTGATATTAATGCTGGTAGTTACCAAAGTTTTTCCCTCAATCAGAATAAACTGATTATGCTTTGTGTGTTCAGCAAATTTAGGGACATTTATGATGAAGAATACTTTGTCAATACCTTGAAAAATGATGTTCGGGTGGTCAATAAAATTCCTGAGTACCTGATGGAAAGATTTGGCAGCAACCTCTCAAACATTTATAATTTCAGGATAAAGGCATGGTCTTCTATAGGGTACTACAGAGACACAGTACTCCCTAAGTTACTTGAAGAAAAGTGAGTACATGATCACTGTTAGTGGAATAAATTTGTCTCTCATCTCATTTCTTTTACACACCTCTTGAAAAGAAGAGGTCAATGCTTCTTTTTTCTGTATTTTATTTTGCTTGAAAGGTCATTGTGTTGGCCCCAACCTGAAAAAAATCAAGACATGTGTGGGTAGCCTTTGGGAAAAAAATTGTTAGCATTTCTTTGCCTTCTGACTGATTAAACTTTGGAAAAGTATAGGTAATTTTACACTAGAAAGTAGAAGAACTATTAAAAGATATCTTACCTCTGTGTCCTTGATGATTAAGGACCAGGTGACTAGAGCGTGATTATTGGCTGGTTGTACTGGTTGATCGGTCAACCTTGCTGCAGAGGATCATTCCCAGGCAGTTCAACTGTGTGTGATGGTTACCTGGTTGTCTGACAAGCCCTCCAAATATTTTTATAGAAAAAAAAAAGATATCTTTGCATTATGGCATGTTATATTTTATGTTTAGAGGTTATGTAAAAGACCATTTCAACTCAGAAACTTGAGCTGTTAAGTGAAGGATTATGAATAGCTCTATTATACCCTCTAACACTGCCCCTCAATGAGAGCCCCTGGGACTTGAAGCGTTAACAAAGTATTGACCCACCAAATTTGTGTTGAAACATAATTTGTTTTAAAGAAAGTAAGTGAACGAGGGGCAGCGAAGTTTGAACTCTTGGTCACTTGGTCTTGGAAGCTTTGATACCATGCAAAGCTAGTTTCAATTCAAAGTTTTAATGGTGAAGTAAGTTCCCATGAATGGCTTGATAAACTTTAAAATTCAAAGAGGGGAAAACTATTATGTCTGGTGTTTTTAAGAAGTTTCTCTACTAAACCATGCAGGGTCATAAGGATTTCTCCTTTTGCAAATAGATTGTCATTTGATGCTCCTCCAGCTGTCCAACGACTTAGATGCTTAGCAAATTATGAGGCTTTACGGTTTTCTAGTCCTATATTAACTTTAGGTGAATCTTTGGTCGCAAGGATGAGGGAACGTGGTGGCAAATATGTCTCCATACATCTTCGTTTTGAAGAGGTTAGATTTAAGCAGATATGAATATTTTGTTGATCTAATTGTGAACATTATATCTTAATTTTTTGTTGCAACTGTTGTCCCATGTATTATCATGTGCAGGATAGGGTTGCTTTTTCATGTTGCGTTTTTTATGGTGGAAAGCAAGAAAAAAATGACATGGATGCAGCAAGAGAAAGAGGTTGGAAAGGGAAATTTAAAAAACCTGGACGAGTTATACGTCCTGGAGTTAACAGGATTAATGGGAAGTGTCCCCTCACTCCTTTAGAGGTGATAGTCTCCTTGAATCACTTTTGATTTCATCTGCAAGTTATGAGGAATATTTAAGTGAACCCTTCTCTTCACCTTGGAAGTTTTTTAGTCTTGCTAGGAGTTTCAAAGATTACTGGAAGTCACTTTTCGTTTCATTACTTTCATGTCCCTACTGTTCTTGTCCTGATAGCAACTATTAATTAATTTTCCCTTGAACTGTGCTGTTCAAAATTATCGTTGATGTGTTTCTCCAGGTTGGATTGATGCTTAGAGGCATGGGCTTCTCTAAGAACATGCTGAGAAAAATATGGCTCCCCTACTGGAAATGTTTCCCACTTTGCAGACAAAAGAAACCTTGGCATCTGAAGAGGAGCTTGCTCCATTTAGGGTACACTTTTCTACTTTTCCCCAGCTGCCCATATTCATTGTTGACTAATGGCTGTGATTTTGACTTGAGTTACTTCTTCTAGAATTATTCTTCCAGGAGGGCTGCTATAGACTACACTGTTTGTCTTCATAGTGAGGTGTTTGTCACAACTCAAGGTGGTAACTTTCCTCATTTTCTGATGGGCCACCGAAGATACGTATATGGTGGACACGCTAAGACAATTAAGCCTGATAAGCGGAAGTTAGCTTTATTTTTTGATAATCCCAATATTGGGTGTGTATCATGTTACTTCACTGCTTATTTCTTTTTTATTCAGTTTTATGCAGCAGGAATAGTTGGTACTTGAGACTACAAATTTAGTTTTTATTTATTTATTTTTAATATAATTGACAATGGTAATAAACAGAGATTACATGAAGCATTAGTATTTCACTTATTGAAGGCATTCTTGTTGAACTCAATCCACCATAATGTTAGCACAATCATTTCCTTCCTTATACACAGAATTGATTGATACAACCCAATCCCTTGCTATTAATTACTTAGCTTCCTCTGTACCCCTTTGGTATCATTTATAAGCCACTTCCAACATTTTTCACCAGAACAAAAAAAAAAACCTTAAAATTTTGTTGATAGCCTCATCTGTACAAAATTATGAATGCAAGAGTCTTGTGAGTAGCAATAATTTTTATTGATTCAGAACTGCACCTCATGCTAATTAGGATAGTCAAAGAAATTATTCTTAGGAATTCCAGTTTGTTAATGTTCTCAAGAAAAGATAATAGTTGTTTGATCCTTGTAGAAACTATAAATTTTGAAGAGTTCCTCCTCTGATTAATTTCCAGATGGAAGACTCTCAAACGTCGACTGCTGAGCATGAGGGGGCATAGTGACTCCAAGGCGTTTGAGCTAAAACGACCTAATGATTCAATATATAGCTTTCCATGTCCACACTGCATGTGCCGTGCAAACAGAACTGATCAATGTAGATCTTCAACAGCAAATTGAATCAGAAACTCAATGGCTTCCTCTCCGCTATAACCTTGTCAGAATGCATTGCCGCCGACCATCCTTTTCTGGTACTGTGATTATTTCGATTTTTATTTCTTCCCTTTCCCTCTGGATTTTGGCTGATCAGAGGATTTTGTTGACGGTCACATGGATCTGATTATTGCTTGGGATTGGATTTGAAGGGAGTGGCATCATTTTTTGCATATGATTCTGACTATGAACAGATTGAAACTTGTTACTTCGCAGGAATCACTCCCACAACATTTCACTGAAGATTGTTTGATGTTTGAATGAATCAGCAGCTACTATATATATATATAACAAGCTGTGAAATGACAAACGTACTTCACTCCCTTGCCTGTACATTAGTTGGAGTTTGATGTCTCTCCATGTTTAAGGTTGTTGCAGCAGATTATTCTGTGTACAAATTCAGGGTCTTTTGTCCCCTCACTTTTCTTCCCCAGATTATTTCTTTTATATTCAAATTTTTTTCTAATTAGTTTATTTTTAAAATCTTTCAAAATTAGGGTTTCATTGTCAGCTGTATAAACTTTGCATCTCAGGCACATTTGTTATTCTTTAACATTGTTCCCCCATTATTTTAGTGATGAAATAGTTGAATGTAATTAATTCATTTGTCTTGCATTACAAGCAAATGCATAACCTCAAGAGATTTCCTCTGTCTATAGATTTTGTAGATTTATGGTTGGTCGTGAAACCTGAGGGTTCTTATCTACTTGAGTTCAGAATCTGGAACTATATCTTACAGAGTCAATTGGTTTTGGTAAAATGGTAAATTATCGTTTTTCCCCAAAAGAAAATATGTTGATTTCATGAAACGCATACAATGTTATAATATGGTATAGATTCAAGTCATCGCTTATAGAATTTAGAAGATATTATAAAAAGTTTGCTTATATTAAATAGAGAAAATTCCACCTAATTTTTTTTAATAAATACTGTATTTCAATAAATCTCAAGGAGATAATACAATGAAAAATAAAAGAGAGTTACCCTCCCTCATCAACATCCACCTCTTAACTAATAGATGGAAGGTGATCAAAGATACAGAAATTTGTCATTATGCTATATGACAATTTAGCCAAAAAATCTGCAAATACTAGTTATTCTCTATGGGTGTAGTTAATCACCATTATTACTATCAGCTCCCATAAAATCTTAAGTCTTAAGGGGTTAATGGGAAATTTATTAAAATTGTGAAAAGAACAACGAGTTTACCCAACTTATCGAGATAAAATAAAATCATCACTGCATTTCGTGTCATTAATTAAGAACGAAGAATGTATATGAATTTGAGAGAGGCACTGGGTTAATTGTACGTACGAAGATAAAAAGTGGAGCAGAGGTTTATATGTAATAATTATGAAGTGTCGGCGCCATGCCTGCGTGTTGGTACACTCATTTTGCTGTGTTGCATCGACTCCCTCTTTTTGAGGCCTTGTTTGCAGATGTTTCAGCGATGATCCTGTTACCTTCCTGCCATTCTCAGTTTTTCAATATTCAATATCATGCAAATTCATTAAAATCCTCCGTTTTCCTAATTTTGTAATAATATAGAATTTGGCATGTATGCTCATGCTCATAGATATCATAGAAAATCTGTCGAGCTAGGTGATTTTGGTCTAAGAGAGTTCATTCATTCATTCTTAGAAAAATGAATTACACTCAAGTTTAAAAAAAAAATTATCAGATCCTATAAAATCATTAAATTGATTTGAAATCTCATAAGCCCGTGGAGATTTATTAAAATTATCAGCTGCTTTTTACAGAATTTGGGATGTATATGAATAAGAAGAGGTAATCACAATTCTACTTCTTCTTTTCAGTAACTAATATATTAGCTACTCCCACTTATCATATTTCGGGACTTATCGTTGCCTCTACTAGATATCTCATCTAATAATCGACTTTAAAACTCAAATAAATCTAACAGGGCCTTACACCACTAGACTAACTCTATATTTGTTATGAGTTTTTTATTAATGGATAGTTCTAATATAAATGTTTAAATAGAGTATTTTAAAAAAACTAATATACAAATTAATTATATAGCTCATATACGTTTGGAACTGGAGAGAGCATTATATTTACACTATTTAAATGGTAATTAAATGCATTATGTATGCATCATACGAAGTTTGGCAAGTGAGGATCACTACTTAAACTTATATAATACATCTTGAGATAGACAATTTTGAACTTTATATATGATCGTTCTATCTTAAATTTCAAAGACTAATTACATTATATATGTTAATCTCTTGTCACACTAAATAATGTTTATGTGTATAAATGTAAATTAAAGCATCTAATTATATAACCCATAAATATTCCTCCTCCAGTACCTTAATATATATAATACCTAATTAGAGAGTTAATCTTAGTTCTAAATATAAGATTTATTTCCTATATTTAGCTATTTTTCCTAAATGAACCATATAGATACTACTTCAAAAATAATCAAATAAGAGTAGGAGGGAGTGAATTAAGAAAGATGGTTAGAGTGTTTTAAAAAAAATATATCATGTTAACTAATTTAACTAATATAATTAAATTAGTTAAATAGATATCGGAGTACAATGCGAGCAATAATTAATACACTAAAACATGATCAGCACTACACAACATAATTTTATATTCCTACAAGGAAGCATTGCGGGCATAGCCATTTAATTAGGATATAACAACTACCTTATATATTAGTCTATATTATATCACTTCTTAAAGGAAGGAACTCAAAAAACTGATTGGAAGTGATTTCATCAGAGTCCATGGAAGCATTGAAGGAACAGAATTTATCTTTATCTTTGCTACTTTCATCATCTCCATCTGATCTCTTAAGAGGAAACAGCTTAAGGGTTCTGTCATCTGCAACTTCTTCTTCATCATCATGACGATAATAATTTGTAGGGTTCGAAGTTTGTGTATTAGTGATAATGCTTTTGATGACGAGATGCTTGGAATTTGAAAGGAAGAAAGAAGACATATGATCTCTAATTTGGCACTTAGCTTCTTGGCTTTTCTCTCTCTTGATTCTCAAAATTTGTATTTCTCTCTCCTCTTCCCTTTGAGTCCTCCTATAAGATCCTCTTTCTGCTCTATTCAGTGAATCAGAAACCTGCAAATTTCAGATGCAGTTGAGATTCATAATATTGTAAAGGACTATTTGTGGGTTGAAGGAGAGGACATTTAATAAATCTTGATTAGTAGTAAATCAACCAAAAAAATAAATAGATTGGGAATATTTGAGAGTGATATTATATTGCTTAACCTATTCACGCCAAGAATTTGTATCTGAAAATTAATCTATTGCATTTTAGAAAATAATAGCTTAGTATATATGTAATTGGAAGGTGATCTATTGAGAAATATAAAGTACCCAAGGTTGAAATCTCTTCAATTGATCTTTCTATCTAGCTGCACATTCTGCAATAATAAAAGAATGTATTTGTTTCCTTAATCTCACATGTTGCTTTGGAAAAAAAAAACAAATCAAAGGTCTATTTATTGAATATTTTAGACTAAATAATCGTAAATAATTAAACATGTATGCAAAGTATAAAGATATAAAATACATTTTTATTACAAAAAAAAGGGAAGATTCACGTTATATATAACTTATATATCATAAATATTAATATTTTAACTATTTTTTATTTAATTGAAGGTATAATCTCTTGCGAGACTTAAGTATAAAGGATTTTTGACATTTTCAATTAGTACATTTCCTAATAGTCAAACTTATCCCTAAGATGATAGCTTATTGCCTCAACTGGTCCATATGGTTTAAGCATTAATTTGTGATAGATGGACCAAACCTAGTTACCAAGAATCTGATCTTTTACTGTATTTCTTGCTTTTTCATATTCCTAAAAAGACAATCCTCATTGACTTGGAGAGCAAATAATTGGATGCTATGATTATTATTATTATTATTATTATTATTATTATTATTATTATTATTATTGTCCTTTAGAATAGATTTTAGGGCATCTATATATATATAACTATGATACAAAGCTGAACAACATGTACCAAACAGAAAGCCAAAAGATAATATGAACAGCACAGACCTCTGCAAGTGCACTGCAGTTTGAAGATGATGCCCACTTGTTTGTCTCTTTAACTTCATAACGTGTCCCTATCAATGTCCAGACAAATCAAATCCCTACTTCAAATCTTTCGTCCCACAAAATCTAATTATTAAAATATATATAACATTACAATCTCTCTCTCTCCCTCCGTATAAAGTTGTTGCAGCAATATTAGGGTTTCAGTGAACTGATATCTTAAAACTAGTCATCAAATTCAACGTAACTCTTGTAAACTAATAAACTCATCATTAGGGAAATCAAAAGCGTATGTTATATACCTTGACGAGGAGCGTGTTGCAGAGCAGCAGGAGGAGGAGGAGGAGGAGAGATTTGCGTGTGGGAACTACAACGTTTGTGGCGGTCTCTTGCTTTGTGGTTCTGGAACCAGTAGAAGACATTCTTGGCTTGTATATTGCCAAAACGACGTAGCTGGGAAGCTATTAACTGTATTTGCTGAGCCGTTGGAGTCTTGGTTCCCTGTGTGTAGAGTTGCTCGAGGTAAAGCAGTTGTGCAGGTGTTGGGCTCCACCTTGAGCTGCTCGTAATAGTAATGCCTCCTTCTTCCTCTCCTACAAGAACCAAAGAGAAAGATTTATGAATGATGTTAAGTACATAAGGAAGAATCCATTATTTAAGAAAAAGTGTATGTGGGTTTACGTACCCAGATGGCGAAGATTGCAGTGGGCACAAATACAATAAGGATTTGGGGTGTAATTAGAGTGAAGCTTGAAGGCACTGAATGAATCATCACACATACTGAAATGGATTAATCAATCGGTTTCAGATCAGCAATGTGTATATATAGATGGAATCTCTCTTTGATTTTAGTGTATCAGAGGTTTTGAGTTTGAGTAATGAAGCTTAGAGGAGAAAGTGAGGGAAGGAAAGGGACCAAGTTTGAGGAGGAAATACTTGTAGGAGAGAGGACGATATAGAGAAAGCCTTAGGTGGAGTAATATATATATATAGAGAGAGAGAGAGAGTAAATAGTCAAAATATGTGAAGATTTGTAGGTCCCTGGTTGATTTTATAGAAAGGCAAGTTAAAATAAATAGTTATATATATTATTCCTTAATGATTTATTTAATTATTCTAATTCTTCGTGTGAATGCAAGAATATATGTAAAAGATAAATTAATCTTCTGCATATAAAATTGTAGTTGACGCGCTAAAAATTTGTTTCCATAGTTATAATTAATCAATCTAAAAGATGAATTATACGGCGTATATAATTTTTTTTTATTTAGTATAGATATCTTTCTATTAGAGACATTTATATTTGTGAATCTTAATTTACTACTTTGCAGGTAATTTTGTATTGAAGCACCGTTAGACATTAAATATAAACATATATTTTAATAGGGATTAAAATCTTAATTCTTGTGTCACACATTCATTTGTTTATGCTTATAAAAAAAAGATGAATTATATATGGCGTATAATTTGTCTCTTAATTAAGTTGAAATGTCCGAGCACAGTAAAAGCTTGTTAATATTGTTCATGAACAGTGCCTTTAGCATTGTATCCTAAGGCTCTCACAATTCGTTTTCTTCAGTCTACTTGAAAGCTTCGCTCTCTCTCTCTCTCTCTCTCCCCCTATATATATCAATCTCCTGTGGTTGCTATTAGTTTGGAGGCAGTACAATAGTATGTATGCACACTAGGAGTGGTGAATAGCTTGATGGCGACTTGTAAACGGCAAAAGCTTTTGAATGGCATCAGAAAGTTGATAACTCAATGGAGACTACATATATATAAAGAGTAGAGTCATGATCACTAGTAGCTTACATTTTCCTCTCTTCTATATGATTATTAATTAATTAGTTTGTTTAAAATTAAGCATCTTTGTTATTATTACATTATAAACATGTACAAGATATCGATTGCTTTCCTGTCTATGTTTACCAACTTAATTCACTCCTTCATCATACGCTTACTAACACAATGGATTTTGCTCTCCATGAATTTCAAACAAAACATTGGAATTGCATTGTGTTGTATCATAATTTTCTTTTGTCTGTTCTCAACAAACAACTTTCTTGTTTGGATATGCTTTAATTAAATAGATAAAAGCATGTAAAAAGCATATAGTTTCACTATTTTGTATCACTGATCTCTTCTTAAATGTATAATACATTATTGCAAAAAAAAAAAATCCTTAATATTTCCCTTTCAAGGGTATTGTATAATACCCTTGAATGGAGAAGATTCAATAGTCTCAAAAGTTACAATACAACATCACAAATTCATCAATAAGATTACACTGAAAGATAATGAAACAATATCTGCCCGTTAAATAATGTGGATTCTATTCCAATGGGGGGATAATCTATCTAATAAGAATAATCTAATACAATGGCCCTTTCTTACATTCTAAACCAAGCAGATGATGATACAGGTTATATCGACAAATTTGCTTGATCAATGTGTCATAATTAAGCTGCATGATTGGCAGCTTTTAAATAGAGAGATGAGACACAGAGACCTATTCAAGAAGCTTATTGCAGGTAC